>CM065803.1:65571500-66874000 GCA_033398695.1 Orobanche coerulescens
CCTAACGGGCGATCGCCTTTCTTGTATTATAATAAAGGGGGCGATCGTCTTTTAGCACATGGGCTGGTTGCCTCAAAGTCTACGGCTGCTGCTGGCAGCCAGCTGTGCGAACCAGTGAGAGGATGACACGCGTCTCCTGTCGCTGTCTCGGGAGGTCCACTTGGGACCTTTCGGCGGGTCTGTCGGTAGGTGAGAAGATGATGACAGGCTGGGGTCAACGATCCATGTTCTGCGGCGCCTTTTCTGGATCTGCATGTGGGTCTCTATTCCGAGTTTCGGCCTTTGCAGACTTTGACGGATGCTGGCTTTTCATGGCATGAGGCGGTCGGCCGTGATGGGGCACTTGGGACGATCGCTAGTTGCCGAGAGACGATCGCCTTGGGAGTCGATCGCTCGGCGTTGAGTCCTCCGATCGGCAAGTCTGCCTTGGTCTATTTGACTATGGTTCGGTCGCCCGGTATTTGTGCCGATCGCCTGTTGAGGTGTATAAATCTCGACACAACAATTGACCCCCAGCTTGCTCCGATGTTGAAGACATGGGGTGAGGTGGTTCCACTGGCGATCGTTTAGGATAAAGACGGGCGATCCGTTGAGTGGACTTTGGTCTCGGATTTGGGTGACCTGATCGTTTGGCGAGTTATCTTCGGTCTTGTTCTTGTGATCTTCAATTATGCAGATCCCTCGTGGAAGGCCGATTGTTTCGACTTTGAGGAACCGTGCATGGTCGCGGAGTTTGATGGACCGACCTCCATACCGTGTCTTGTGTGCAAGGGACATTCCACCTGTAGGTTTGTCTCGCGACTCACTTTATTGTGAGGGTCCTCCGTTAGGCTGCGTCCGCCTCATATTTAAACGAAGTGCATGCGGTCTTGGTGTGGAGGAGTCCTTGCGCGGGGCGTCTTCGGATTAATCGACTCCACGTCCGCGGCGTGTCAGCACTTTTCTACCTCGGATCATCATGTTAGATGACAATCCTCGACGGTATACGTTGTGATGGGGGTAGGGACGCGTCGCATTGTCCGGGTCCACCATGTTAGATGATGAAACTTTGAGGGCTGGCGAGCGTGTCCACAAATTTGTTTAGAGGGTCCTTCGGCTACGCCCGCCTCGTATTTAAATGAAGGGCGAGCGATCGCATCCCAAAGGAAACTTGCATAGACGAAGCTATCGGTTCCATCGACTTCCAGGACCATGGCTGCACTCTTCTACCTCGGATCATCATGTTAGATGGAGATCCTCGACGGTATACGTTGTGCTGAGGGAGGCGGTCTCGTGCCTTGGTCCATCATGTTAGATGATGAACTGTAGATGGCGAGCGAGTCCTCCATTTTTGGAGATGTTGCTTGATTCTGGCGATCGGGTTGGAAGACTGGTGGTCGTCGTTCTGATGCCGATCGTGGCATTTGATTCTTTCCGCCCGGGGCTCCAGCTAAGTTATTAGTTTGTCCAGCTTGCCTTCCTCGAACAATCTCCAGAGTTGTCTGAGTAGGTCGCGGCATTGATCGGTGTTGTGGCCGGGACTCTTGTGGTAAGCACAAAATTTGTTGCGGTCTAGATGACCGTGGTCCCTTACCGCTTTCAGCTTGCTTAGCCACTCGTGCCCCTGGATGGCGTAGAAAATATGTGCCGGAGATAGATTGAGGTTGTGGTAGAGATGGGCTTCAAAATCCTCGAAGGTCCTGAAATCACCGGGTGGCTTGGCGACCGCCTTGTTGGTCTTGGCGATCATCGTCTCTGCCCCCTCGTCTTGGCGAAGGGCGAGCAACCTCCGTCTGGCCAAAAAGTCTGCGGCCTTGGCGTGGAAGATTGCGTAGGTCGGGGGGATGTCCTTCGTAAGGTGCCTGAACATGGGCGAAAGACCATTGAATCCCCCTAGGACCGAGTATAGGGCGATCTCGTCGCTTACCGGCTCGCCGTTAAGGATTATCTCATCTACCCAGTCAATGTAGTCTCCGTTGGTCTCGTCTTCCCCTTGCCTGATTTTCATCATGCGATGGGGACCTTATGGTCGAGCGAAATTGGCGGCGAAGTACGATGTGAAGTCGTTCGCCAGTTGTTCAAAGGAACTGATGGATCGCGATGGTAATGAGACGTACCACCTATGGTCCAGGTCGCCCAGTGTTAACGGGAACATATGGCACCTGGTCGCGTCTGATGACCCACACCCGGTCATGTAGATCCAGAACTTGCTCAAGTGAGTCTCGGGGTCTGATCTCCCCTTGTACAAAGGTGTTTGAGGAGGAGTGATCCTTGGCTGCACGGGGGCGAGTTCAATCTGGACCGCGAGCGGCTCGCTCGGCCCAGCGATCTTTCTCTTGGCGCCTACCCCAGTTTCTAGGAGCGCCTCCATGCCATCGAGCTGGCGTTGCATTGCGGCCATCGCCGTAGCTTGGTCGCTCGTGGTTTGGATCTCGGAGCGGGAGCCGAGGCGATTGTGTACCGATCTGCTGACTCCGCGATAGGCAATGAGGTCTTCGCCGCCGATCTCGGTTCTTCGGCGAAGAGGAGCCAGATGGCTGTCCTGCCTTCTGGGAGTTGGATAAGCTGAACTCCTGGTGCCAGATTCGGGCTCCGTCGTCTCATGGCTGGGGCCAGAATGCCCCGGTCGCCATGATGGGTCGCTTCCTAGGCGGCTGAAAACGGAACCGCCCCGCCTCGCGAGTGCTTCTGCTCGTGAATCGGGGCTTCCTGACAATCGCTCAACAAGTAACCCCTTGAGCTTCCATTTGCCCATGCGGCGGATGGCTGATGGGGTAATTGCGGGTGCATCGAATGCTCTCCGTCGCTCCCATAGGATGGCGATAGCCTCCTTGATCTGTTCCGCGGTTTGGAACTGGTCGAGCGAAAGACTGGGGCCGTCCCTCAAGTGCGGGATCGAGAGTCTCGCTTCGCCGCGGCTACCCTCTGTCGTAAGTTGGGGCTCGGATTGAGCCGGAATAAGGCATCCCACGGATTGGAGAGTGGATCTCTTCGATGTGGTGGCAGACGTCATGAATCTGAAGCTTTTTCTTTGAAGAACAGTGAGTGTTTCTTCAAGTATATGCCCCGGAGAACAGTGAGTGTTCTTCGAGACGGTCGGAATAAAAATGAAGGTTAAGATGCCCTTCCTCTAGCGCCAATTGTTGTTACCCAAAATATTATCCGGAGATAGATATTACTGGAATGGATGAGTAACAAACATAATGCGAGAGCACGTCCGTGGAGAAGTAAATAACACAAGATTTGCCGGGTTTGTTAGGCCCATGCTTGAATGCTCTCGTGAGATGTTATTAATACGAATACCTTGGAGTACAAATATTAATGTAAGAGTGCAATTATAATGAGTGTAAAAGACCCTACTTGTCTAGCTCTTGAGTGCTACTCTATGAATTCTTGAACTGCAGGGAGTTCTTGTCTCTGCCGACCGTCTTTTGGTTAAGAGGTTCTAAGAGGGAAAAGACGAGAGAAAGCAGCCAGAAAAACCAAACCTCATTCCAAGTGCAGGAAGACTTCTATTTATAGGAGTTGGGATGCCTTTAATCCTGACGGGCGATCGCCTTTCTTGTATTATAATAAAGGGGGCGATCGTCTTTTAGCACATGGGCTGGTTGCCTCAAAGTACGCGGCTGCTGCTGGCATCCAGCTATGTGAACCGGTGAGAGAACGACACGCGTCTCCTGTCGCTGTCTCAGGAGATCCACTTGGGACCTTTCGGCGTGTCTGTCGGTAGGTGAGAAGATGATGACAGGCTGGGGTCAACGATCCATGATCTACGGCGCCTTTTCCGGATCTGCATGTGGGTCTCTATTCCGAGTTTCGGCCTTTGCAGACTTTGACGGATGCTGGCTTTTCATGGCATGAGGCGGTCGTCCGTGATCGGGCACTTGGGACGATCGCTAGTTGCTGGGAGATGATCGCCTTGGCAGTCGATCGCTCGACGCTAGGTCCTCCGATCGGCAAGTCTGCCTTGGTCTATTTGACTCTGGTTCGGTCGCTCGGTATTTGTGCCGATCGCCTGTTGAGGTGTATAAATCTCGACTCAACAGGACGTATTATGAATAATCGAAGATATCAATGTTAGATGCTTGTGAATGTATATAATCATTCATTTTTGTGGATTATGTGATGACAAATTTGTAGTATTATGTGTAGAACTTAAATTAATGATATTTGTTGGTTGAATTGGTCAAAATTAGACAATCACATAACTTAGTGAATTGATAATTGGAATTATAAAAGTTATATGAATTCTTGATGAATCAATTGGAAAATAGACTATTTAATGATCGTAATAATTTAAATTATCGAACAATTGGCAAATTGATCAATGAGTTGTATGAATCAATTACTGTAGTATTTCAGAGTCCTCGATAGAACTGTAACTATTTTATTAATTTTTTACTGTTAATTGTCATCCTTGAATGAGTTGTTGATGGTAATATAATTACATTAAGTTGTGATATCGATTGTTCGAACTGTTGTGGTCGTAGATATTGTGATATTGGATTTAGAACTCATTGGATTTGAGGTAAGTTCGCTACTTGCTCGTCCAATGATAGTTGATATTACGGAATTCACTTGTTATGTGTGATTTCTGTTATGTCGTGATTATGTGATATCATTTGTAATTTTAGGTCAGGGCCGTCAGGCAATACCTGTGGCAACCCATGTGATTTATGAATTTGCCTTGGGGATTAACATCGTGGACAACCCCCATATTTGAGGCTTTGATATTAATGGATATTTTCATCATATATAACCACGTGTTTTCTATATACTGTTAGGTAATAACGTCATACACAACCCATACGTTCAGGCCCCTGGGAAGGAGATATTGTTGGGTCTTAATGTCGTTGACAATCCCACTCGACAAATAATATCTTGGGGTACCTCGTTACTTGGATAGGGAGAATGATTGAGATCACCCTTACCATCTCGACGGTGATCTTGAGGTTTATATGTTGTTGTTAATTATTAATTTATCTACTATGGTCGAGAATGTAAATATAAGGTTACATATCTTTCCCCTATACATGCTGAAATTCTGTAATATGAGTTATTATTATCTGACCTCGTTGGGGTTTGGCATATTATGTCATGCCAAGTGATTTGTTAAACATGTGCACGATACTTCAAAGGGTTCCAGTCGGGCTTGAAAGATTGTTGGATATTTCAAATGAATGCTAATTTTCATTCCAAATACAGTACAAGTGACCCCATATAAGTAATGGCACCAGATTTTCAAAGCAAAGCTAACTCCAAGTCATGGGTAGGGAAATTCATCTCATAAGGTTGTGCCTGTATCGATGCATAGGCAATCACTTTCACATCTTGCATCAACACGTATCTAATGCCTTGCCCGGTGCAGCGCTATATACCATGAATCCCTTTGTTCCTTGTGGCAATACCAAAACAGGTGCTGAAATCAATTGACTCATGAGCTCATCAAAGCTCTGTTGGCATATATCTGATCCCATGTAATTATTATCTTTTCTCAAAAGATTCATTAACAGCTGAGTGATTTTGGAAAAACCTCACACAAACAGTCTGTAGTAGCCCGCTAAACCAATAGAACTCCGAATTTTATTCACATTCTTCGGAGGTAGCCAATCTCAGATAGCCTCTGTCTTCTGGGAGTCACACTAACCCCATCGGCTGAAATCATATGCCCAAGGAAAGTCACCTCGAACACCTAGAACTGACATTTGGAAAAAAATTCACATAGCTATTCTCGCCTCAACACATTGAGAACCTGACACAAATTATGCTCATGCTCCTCAAGGTCACGAATCAACCGCGAAATAATCCAAGTAGTTAACGTATACTCAATTACCATATTCCTCAACCCAAATGGCATCACCACAAACTCGTAGTGCCCATAACGGGTATGAAAATTTGCCTTGGAAATATCCGACTATCGTATCCTCAACTGATGATGACCATATCTCAACTCGATCATGGAAAATATGGAAGAATCCTGCATCCGCTCTAACATATCATCGATACGGGGTAGAGGATACCTGTTCTTGATTGTTACCATATTCAACTCACGATAACCATTACTCAGACGCAAGGATCCATCTTTTTTCTATACGAACAACACTTGTGCCCCACACGGGGATGCATTTGGTAAAATAAAACCCTTCTCGAATAATTCTTCTAGCTGATTTTTCAGCTCCTATATCTTAGTCGGGGCCATATGATATGGTGCTTTCAGAAGCTGGGACGTACCTGGCTCCAACTCGATCGTGAACTCAACATCTTGCTGGCAAGGCTAACCCGACAACTCATTTAGAAAAAACATCGGGGTAGTCTCGAACCACCTAAATATTAGCCACGTCAACTGGTCGATCATGGGTTTTGGTCATATAGCACCAATAACCAACAAATCCCTGATTAAGTAGTTTCACTGCTTTTATTGCACTGATGACTCAATCGGAATCAATGCGATTGCCACCCTGAAAGACACACTCCAAAACATCATCAGAATTGATGATCATCATCCATTTGCGGACACTAGGGACAGCATCATGATCCATCCAATCAATATCCAGTATTACATCATCATTAGGTAAATCAACTACAATCAAATCTGACAACCACTCACAGTCGTTCATCCAAAGCAGACAAATCATATATGGCTTACACTCGATAACATTATCTAGATGCAATCAACTCATGCAAATGTAGATATAAAAGAGTGTGAAGCACCAATATCAAAAAGGATACACATTCTGAGAGAGAATTTCGAGTGTACCTGCAATCATATTGGCCTCTGCATCTTCATCCTTCTTCATCTCACAGATTCTGGTTATGGTTCCTTGACCTCTTGCCGTAAGACTGCGGTTGCTTCTTAGCAATCTCTTTCACGGTAAGCCCAAACACAAAAGATTTCTCGACAAATTCATGCAACATCGTGCAGTGGTCATTAATCAACTCCATCCGCAATCGAGACTTCAACCTATTACTGAAATACTTAATCTTGTCAGCCTCTATTCAAACAATCGAAATGGTAAAAGGAATAAGTTCCTGGAAATTTTCAGTAATTGATAGAACATCATCCTCCTCATAAGGATCTAGGTTCAATAGATTTGACAACATAGCTCTCGAAGAGGGGACGAATAATACCTATCCAACATGAGAGTCTTGAACTCAACCCATCTATAAACACTATTAGTGGGTCCAATAGTATGAATGAGCGCTCTTACTCAAGTAGTAAGCCGCTACAGCCACTTGGTTCTCTTCCAAACATCCAGCCATGCCGAAGAGTTTCTCACCAATGAACAATGTCAGGTGGTCCAGATGAACCATCAAAGGTAGGCATACACTGGCGAGAGATATCTCCAATGATCCAGATCACTCCCACTTATCCTAGAGGTGGCAGTTACAGGTCCTTCTACTGTTGACCATGAGCCTTATAGGCCTGCATAGTATCCATCAGTCACAACATCCATATCATTTGGAAAACCATGCCTTGTACCATTACGTAAGGGTGGCCTCACACACCCTCATTCTGCATAGTCCCTCGGGTATGGCTTCCCAAATGGGAGTCACTGGTCATTGGTGAAACGGTAACACTATCAGCCGAGTAAGCGGCATCAGTGCCCCCCAAACTCTAATACATCGATGCATTTGCACGCGTGCTAGTTTTTGGTTCTAGGTTTTGTAACACCCCCAAGACGTTCAGGGCACATTACAGCGCCGTGGACCCCACACTTTGGAATCCACCAGGCTAACGTACCAAACAGACATTCGATCAAAAGATAAACATCGACAACATACACACGAATCCATAATACAAGAAGAAAGACTGAACTCAACGATACCATTCAACATCAAATCCACCCCAAAATGGGTACATGACAATAATAAATTCAAAGAAGGGAGTACTCGAGTACTTAAGCAAATGGCATAATAAATGAAATTAAAAAAACCAAGACACCAAACGGATGACTACTAAATAGATTCACTCTTTCCCATCATCCTCGTACGGCCCGCGTGCTCGTTCGTCTACATGACCTGTACCTGAAATACAAAAGTATTTCCCCCATTTAAGGGGTTAGCGACAACTGCTAGTACAAGTACAATCCATTTGAACTACCATTCTAATCAGATGAAATAGGCGCCAAAAATCATTTTAGAAAAACATTTATATTCCGTAAGATTACGGTGCTCAAGCACAAAACACATTTCTTCAACAAAACATTTCAAAGTTAACCGTTGGTACGAGACTCACGGCCACCTTACCCCGCAGAGGCCCCGTCGGACCATCCCCTGGGTGGTTAACCCTAGTTCGCAAAACGCACACATACGGCAATACGTATCCCCAGAGGCCACGTAAGACCATCCCTGGGTGAACATACACATATGCATCCACAACATACACAGAAATCCATAATTCAAATACTAAAATATGCAAACAAATGTAAAGTACTTGCCTTTGAGACATCTTCGATGAAACGGGAATGAATAACGAATACGCTTGACCCGGAGGGAAGACGACCTTTCCTAAACGAAGGGTTAACACAACACAGTCCTATACGATAAAAATAATCGAATGGAATATGCCCACAACCCTGATTACGAACTATAACAACATACGTACGATCGATACGGGCGAGGGTTTTCACTAAACCTCCCCGAATCGACAATCCACGAAATAAACACGACATAATCGGATTGGGAATCACTCAATACCAATAATCGTTAAGGAATAATACAACATAACTGAAAAATTCAAGTTTAAATGAATGAAACCCGAAAAACCTCCAAAATTGACAAAGTGGGGTTCTAAGTCAAAAATACCTTGAATTGAAGTGGAGAAGAGGGATTAAGATGATGATGATGTACTAAGCTTGGAACACAATAATCGGTCTGCAATGAAACTCCACAGATTACTCTCCACAAATCGCCCCAAAATTGCCGGAATCGCCCAAAGGATAAGAAGAAGAGGAAAAATGACGAAAAAGGGGGCTGATGTCCTATATATAACAGACATAATTAACGCACGCTAATCATCAAAGATAGCGCGCGCTAACGGGAGTCGCAAGCAGTCCAGTAGCTGCTGCCAGACGTCGCTAGCATGCACTATACAAGTTTAGCGCGCGCTAAATGCGACTAGATAGCGTACGCTACTAAAGCCTAGCGCACGCTACCTGATGGTCAGAGTTCAGGATTCTGAGTCCAGAATCCTACTGCTCAGAATGCTGAAGTTATTAACGCACGCTATAACTACGAGTTAGCATGCGCTAACTGCACACTGATAGCGCACTCAAGAAATAACGAGTAGCGTGCGCTACTCACGCAGCAGTTCAGCACTGCTCAGCTCAACTCACTGCTGCAGAAGGTACGAAAATCGAAAACATAAAGCAAGGCCAGAATCCAGAAACATAAACACGAATTATTCATGACGATGAAGCTAAGCGCTGAAAGAAAATACAATTTCGACTACCGGGGAATCCGAAATACGATAAAGAAAATAAAGTTCCCCAAACTTATAGAAAATTACCAAATGGCCCAAATGTCCGAAAATCATGATACAACGTCGAATTCACAAACTGATGTTGGGTACAAGATCGGATATTGCACCATGCTGCGGAAGCGTAAATAAAATTGCAGAAATTAAACGACACACAGGATTTATAGAGGTACGGCTATAAACGAGCCTACATCCTCTCTCGGTATCTTTTTCTATAGGTTCAAGATAAAAATATCTACACCTCTCTTCTATCGGTCGAGGGATAACCGTTACAATCACGTCTTCTATTGGTCCGTGATAAACCACTCGTACTTGTCTTTGTGTCGGTCCAAGTTAAACTGTTTTCCTTTTCGTAGGACAAGAAATCAACCTCTCTAGCTTTCTATCAGTACTAGATAAACCTCACGAAGACATCGATTGCGATTCTAATAATGCCGGATCCTTGATCCTAATAACACTGAATCCAATCGTTTCTTTTCTTTTACCACTCATGTATGATTTTGTGTATAACACTCAATCACTCAATGTATGCTCAATAGTACAACAACAATAATATCAATATGAATATCAGATGATTATCTCGTATGCTTGAAGTTGTTTTGTTTTTTTTTTGAAACAATACCATAGAATGGTATTTATAGGCTCCATCATCAAACTAGCCGTTAGCTGCCAAATCCATCATTACATACAAAACAAAACTTCGCCAATGGGTTTACCTGCAAAAATACAAATATATGTATATGTGTACAGACCAAAGTTTTCGACTTTGTCCGTTTCGTTAGTTCTTCTCCCATTTATTTTTCGACTCCTTCTTTCTTTTCTCCTTTTCTTTTCTCATTTTCAAATTTTTCATCGTCTTTTTCGACGTCTCCTCATTTTTCTTTTCCTGTTATTTTTGACTTCTCCTTTTTATTTTTCAACTCCTTTGTTTTTCCAATTCTTTTTGTATGCTTTCGATTTTCTTCGATTTTTCTCCCCCTTTCAAGGTTAATCCCATTTTCGACTTATTTCTCCATTCTCCTATCTCTCCCCCTTTTTGTATTCATCAAAAAGTGCAATAAAATACCAATTGAATAAAAATATGCAATAAGTTTGAAATATGCATGATACTAATTTATGATAAATAAATGCATGAGTAGGATGGAATTTATACCTATTTTTCAAAAAAAAAATATACTCCCCCTGAAAGTATTATATCCCCCTTTGTAAAATATCAAAATTAATTTTTGGGGATCCAAGCGATAGTTGGTTTTTGTTTCGAGACGTAAACGATATTTGAAATAATTGTTCCTTTATGAACCCAAATTTTCTCAATTTTAATCGTTCGTCTAGGGCTTTTACAATTTGAAATATGATGGGGTATTTTGAAATTAACGGATTCGTTTTTTGAACGTGTTTTGAATCCTAACCCCTCTTTATTCAAAGTAAATTTTTGAACACCAAGCATTTGTTCAAATTTCTCATTTCCGCACGAGAATTTCTTTGTCAAAAATTTAAGCTCGATTTGAATTTTAGCGAGATCATCCTTCAAAATATTTTCATTTTCAATACACTTTGAATGATCGATTTCAACAAATTTTCCCTTCTTGAAAATTTTGGAATTTTCAATTTCCAAAGATTTAATTTTAGACTTAAGGGATTTGATTTCGGATAAAGCGTTTTGAAAATCCGTATGCAATAATTCAAATGCATCAAAAGTTCATCACGGGAGGATGTACTTACTTGGCTTTCGACGTCGCTGTCGTCGAACGAACTTCGGGCCATGAGAGCGAGATTATTTTGATCGATAAATTCGTCGTCTTCATCTTCATCGCTCCATGTTGCCACGAGGACCTCCTTTTGGGGTTTAGCACGGCATTGTCTAGCGAAGTGGCCTGGTTTTCCACATTGTCGACAAGAGTTGTCGAATTTCTTTGTTTCGCTCGAGATATCCTTCTTCCTCTAGTTCAATAAGGTTTGGAATTTATTAATATTTTTGGCATAATATGCCGCTTCTTCATCGCTTTCTTCCACCGGGATTTCTTCTTTCTTTTTCAACATCTTAGCCTTCATGGCTAACGATCATTCCTTCAGCTTTGGCTTGACACTTCGTGATTTTAACACGATCTCATAATTAATTAGTGAAACAACGAGGGCGCTAAAATCGAGCGTATTGAGATCTTTGGATTCCATAATCGCGGTCACGGTGCCGTCCCATTCGCTAGGTAGTGATCGTAAAATTTTCTTGACTTTTTCACTACTAGATAATGGTTTACCGAACGAAGCAAGTCCATTAGTGATAACCGAGAATCGGTCGAGCATATTGGTGATGGACTCATCACCTTTCATCATAAATAACTCGTAGTCATGGAGAAGCATATTGATTTTTCTCTCTTTGACTTGAGTTGTCCCTTCGTGTGTGATTTTGAGAATTTTCCATATTTCCTTCGCACTCTCACACGACGAAACATGATTGATTTCTTCCGGATTTAAGGCACAAAATAGAAATTGAGTAGCCTTACAATTTAGGTGGTCATTCTTCCAATCCTCGTCATTATAATCTTCGAAACTCTTAAGAGATCCGTTAGATTTGATTGGAACTTTCGGTCCAAGGCAAATAATCTTCCAAATCTCTATATCGTAGGCACGAATAAAGATCGACATCTTTTTATTCCATGTCAAATAATTTGAGCCATCAAAGAATGGTGGTCGGTTGAGAGCAAGGCCTTCGACAGGAGCAAATTGAAACGCCATTGGATCTTTTTCTCCTCGGATGTTAAGCCGTGTATTGGAGTACCGCTCCGATACCAATTGTTGCGTACAAGATCGGATATTGCGCCGTGTTGCGGAAGCGTAAATAAAATTGCGGAAATTAAATGACACACAGGATTTAGAGAGGTTGGGATATAAATGAGCGTACGCCCTCTCTCGGTATCTTTTTCTACAGGGTCAAGATAAAAATCTCTGTACCTCTCTTGTATCGGTCGAGGGATAACCGTTACAATCACGTCTTCTATTGGTCCATGATAAACCACTCGTACTTGTCTTTGTGTAGGTCCAAGTTAAACCGTTTTCCTTTTTGTAAGACAAGGAATCAACCTCTCTAGCTTTCTATCGGTACTAGATAAACCTCATGAAGATATCGATTGCGATTCTAATAATTTCGGATCCTTGATCCTAATAACACTGAATCCAATCGTATCTTTTCTTTTACCACTCATGTATGATTTTGTGTATAACACTCAATCACTCAATGTAAGCTCAATATTACAAAAATAATAATATCAATATGAATATCAGATGATTATCTCGTATGCTTGAAGTTGTTGTTTTTTTGAAACAATACCATAGAATGGTATTTATAGGCTCCATCATCAAACTAGCCGTTAGCTGCCAAATCCATCATTACGTACGCTATCTCCTCCACATTACGTATGTAAGCCTCATTACGTACGTTAACCTTGACAGGTTACGTACGTAAGCCTCTTCACAAATTAGTCCAGGGAGTTTTGTCATTTTGGTTACGTACGTTAACATACCATCTATTACGTACGTTAAGGCTTATGTTATTGCTGACGTCATATGTCCGTTGCATGCTTTTCTGACTTTGACTCCTCCAACGTTCACTTGGTTTGTGTAATACCCGGTTGTAATTCAGTCATTATCATTCAGTATTTATCAATCAGTAATTGTCACTCAGTAATTTTTCACTCATTAATGATCGTTTGTCACTCATATTCAATCAGTGTATTCACCGTTTAGAGTAATTATATCGTCATTCATCATTAATCTAGATGGAGTTTTGTGTTGTGTTTATCACTGTTGTCATATTCATAGTGTGCTGTATGTGAGGAGTAGCGCACGCTACCTACTCTCTTTAGCGTGCACTAATTGAGTACGGGTAGCGCACGCTACCTCTCAACACTAGCGCACGCTAGTGTAGTTCAGCAGGCAGTCCAGTGTTAGGAGTATGCCCTCGAATGCCACTCAGAGGATGTTGAGTGAGGGCATTGCACTTGTAATTATGTAAATCAATTATATAAGGCAATGAATGTTTCTTTATTTACTGGTAGTTACTGGCATTCCTAACTCGTAAATATACATATAGAAATTAGTCCGTGTATTTGAGAGCAAAACGTTCCACTCCCTATTAGATAAGGGGGTCGGCACTGGAAGGTTTATAGCTCTAATACTTAATCGTTCGCAAGTTAATGAAACTTGACTGGGCGTTAAGTTTATGTGAAGACTTGTATGACGTGTTCTTTGACATGGAGAGTGCCTGTCGAACGCTAATGGTTAGTGGGAGCACACGTTATAGGTATGCTAATTGGATTAGTATACTCGAACCGACTCACCCTCGATTCGTCACACGGATTTCACTCCCGGACAGTCAATGATGGAATCGAAAGGTTGTGATAGGTATTCGTGAACCTTGGACTTGAGGATTTAGTAGGGATGTGCTTGTGACGTCAAGATTTTCATTAGAGTAGTTCGACCCTGTAAACCGGAAGGTGGGGGTCAACCTCGACGTGCATCTTGACGGGCAAGTAGCAGGTCCTACTGAATACCAAGATAGAATTATTTCTCCCATTAGTGAGTGGGTTATATGTCCTATGCGGTTATTGGCAGATGAGATCATAAGTCTTTGGCCAAAGCATTGGAGATAGTTGTATTAGATACACGATAGCTTGATGATCTCGATTTGCATTAACGCATGCATAGCATCAAGTACAGATAGGGTTTGACTGACCGTGACCCTATAACTTGATCGGGACATTTGAAAGAAGGGTTTATACGTTTACTGGTATTCACGACAGAATGGTTCTTGAATGATCCCAATCATTCGTTCTCAGTTGGGGTACAGTGTGTTGTGTCAAGAATTAAGACCTTCCGACCGGCGATCGCCTCGGAGGTCGGGCGACCGAGTTACTGCCGAGCGACCAAGTCAGATCTGCCGATCAGCGACCGAGCCTTAACCCAGCGGACGAGCTACATCGACCGACCGAAGGCCCCAGGACAAGTCCCGGTATCGAGCGATCAACCTCAGATACGATCGCCTCTCGATACTCGGCGACCGACCCCTGGCGATCTACTAATGGACGATCCCCTCTCGGCATTCAGCGACCGACTCCTGGCGACCGACAAGCGGGCGATCCTCTCTCGGCATCTGCTGACCTACCCTTGGCGACCGACTATTACCGACCTCGAGCGACTGGCCGATGGAGACCTCTGATGGCCAGCTGGAGACGATCGCCTCATGTCGATCACCACCGATGGCCATCCAGTCGGCGAAGGCCGAGCCCCAAGACTGGCACCACGTGCAAAGGCCGAGACAAGATCCGCGAATCTCGGGCCATTGACCACAGCCTGACAGAATCTCTCCACCAGCCGACAAGCCGCCGAAAGCTTGTCAGTAGGGCCGCATGTTGAATGATTCCGGACACGTGATGGCTCCTTATTGGACCGCCCGCCACTGCTGACCTCTTCCTTGGACTTTAGCCCGACAGCCAGCATCTTACTTGGACTTTAGCCCGACAGCCCAGGAGATCGCCCCATTATAATATTGGCCGGCAGGCGATTGGCACATTATTATAATGGCCGACAGGCGATCGGCCACTACAGGACAGGACCCGGTTGTCCCTATATAAGCAAGGCTCCCAGCACTTGGACACTTCTTCATCTTCTTCTGCAACCTCTCGATTTGAGCATACAATACAGAAGCAAAATACACACACTTGGCTAATCTCCAACTCTTGGCAACAGCTATCATTCGGTCTTACTTCTCCCGGCCTATCTCATCCAGCAGATTATCGGCGGGGACGAAGAACACCAAGCTTCGCTCAAGAGCCGGATTAACAGAGTCTTTTTACACTCATTGTATTTAGATTTCTCTCATTAATACTTGTATCCACGAATATTCGTATTAATAACATCTCGCGAGAGCATTCAAGCCCGGGCCTAACAAACCCGGCAAATCTTGTATTATTTATCTTCTCTCGGAAGTGCTCCCGCAATTGTTGTTTGTTGTCCGTCTTCCAGCAGTATTAATCTTCGGATAAATATTTTGGGCAACAACAATTGGCGCTAGAAGGAGGGGATCTAACCCTCGAATTTTCATACCTACCGTCCCGAAGAACACTCACTGTTCTCGGGGCAGATACTTGAAGTGACACTCACTGCACTTCAAAGAAATCCTTCAGAAATCATGTCTTCGGCCTCCGCGTCGAAGAAAGTCACCACTGGCTGCACTTCTGCCTGGCCCCGGGCCCGAGCCACAGCCGATGGTGGAAGGCAGCCGCCGCGGTCAGAGACGCTCGATCCCGTCCCGGGACGGCGGCCCGAGCCTCTCGATCGATCAGTTCCGAACCAATGAACAGATCGAAGAGGCCATAGCCGTCCTTCAGGAGCGACGGAGTGCTCTCGACGCGCCTCCTGCCGTCGCCCCCTCGGCCTCCCGACGGAAGTCCAAGCGGAAGCTCAAGGCGCTACTGGCCGAGCGATCGCCAGGAGGCTCTCGCCCGCAAGAAGAGGCGCTCGGCAGCCGGGGCACGTCTGTCTTCGATCGCCTGGGCAGTGACCCAACCTGGCGACCGGGGCAGTCCGGCCCCAGCTACGAGACGACGGAGTTGGTGTCCGTACCCAGGAGCTCGGCCTACCCAGCTCTCACAAGGCGATCCAACCGCCTGGCTCCAGCTCACCAAATTCCCGAGGTCGGCAGCAGCGGAGTCCGGAGGTCGGTACACGATCGCCTCGGCCCCCGCTCCCAAAGACGATCCGCAAGCAGCCGAGCCGCGGCGATTGCCGCAATGCAACGTCAGATCGACGACGTGAAGGCGCTCCTGCAATCCGGGTCAGGCGCCCTGAAGACGATCGCCGCGCCGAGCGAGCCGCTCGCGATCGACATCGAGCTCGCCCTGGTGCAGCACAAGATCGCTCCTCCTCAGACACCCGTGTACCAGGGGCGATCGGACCCCCAAACACACCTGCACAAGTTCAACATCTACATAACCGGGTGTGGGGCATCGGACGCGACCAGGTGCCGAATGTTCCCTCTGACGCTGGACGACCTCGCCCACCGGTGGTACACCTCATTGCCACCTCGGTCCATAGGCTCCTTTAACGAGCTGGCGCACGTCTTCACGGAATACTTCGCCACCAGGGCCGCTCGGCCAGAAGGTCCCCATCGCATGTGGCGGATCAGGCAAGGGGAACAAGAGTCCGACTCGGACTACATCGACCGGGTTGACGTGATCATCCTCAACGGCGAGCCCGTAAGCGATGAGACCGCCCTCTACGCGGTTCTAGGAGGTTTTCAGGGTTTCTCGCCTATGTTCAGGCATCTCACGAAGACCCTACCGACGACCTACGCAGCCTTCCGGGCTAGAGCCGCAGATTTCCTGTCCAGGCAAAGGCTTCTTCTCAGCCTAGGAGTAGATCGATCGGCGCCCGTACGACGACCTCCGCCTCCCGGCCGATCGCTACTACCCCTGAGCCGAGGACTCGATCCCGCCTACCCCATTTTAAATGAGGGACTAGCCGCCGCCCGATCGCCAATATCGACCTACGAATAAAGCAATCGGCCGCCGAGCGACGATCGCGCCTTCCGGCCGATCGCAACATCATCAAGAACCCGGTGGACACGATCGCCATCTACATCCAAAGATATAACATGACGGACTAAGGCATAAGATCGCCTCCACCGCGCATCATAAAGCCATGGTCCTGGAAGTCGATGGAACCGGCTGCTTCGGCCATGCAAGGTCCCTTTCGGCCGAGATCGCCCGCCCTTCGTTTAAATACGAGGCCGGCGTAGTCTGAGGGCTCTCCAACATTAATCAGTGGACACATGCCACAACCCCCGTCTCAACGTACACCGTTGAGGTCGGACATCTCCATGGCTGGCCGAGGTGGAAGCAGAGCTAACAAGCCGCGGGCGTGGAGTTGATTCATCCGACGCTGCCCCGCGCAAGGACTCCTCTAGACCGAGACCGCACGCCCTTCGTTTAAATACGAGGCGAGGCGCAGCCTAACAGAGGACCCTCATAATAAAGTGAGTCACGAGACACTCAATGTCTTCGCGCACCAAGACACGGTCATGGAGTCGGTCCATCGATCTTCGCGACTGTGCACGATTCCTCAAACAAAGCGAAACCGCCTAGTTTCCATGGGGGATCGGCCAATGTTGTTTTTGCAGGTACAAGACCGAAAGATAGCTAAGCCAATCGACCATGATAGCCCAAGTCCGAGTCCTAAGTCAGCTCAGATCGCCCGTCCTCATCCATACACGATCACCAGCAAGAACCACCTCGCCCCATGTCTTCAACATAGGAGCAAGCTGGGGGGCAATTGTTGTGTCAAGAATTAACACCTTCCGACCGGCGATCGCCTCGGAGGTCGGGCGACCGAGTTACTGCCGAGCGACCAAGTCAGATCTGCCGATCAGCGACCGAGCCTTAACCCAGCGGACGAGCTACATCGACCGACCGAAGGCCCCAGGACAAGTCCCGGTATCGAGCGATCAACCTCAGATACGATCGCCTCTCGATACTCGGCGACCGACCCCTGGCGATCTACTAATGGACGATCCCCTCTCGGCATTCAGCGACCGACTCCTGGCGACCGACAAGCGGGCGATCCTCTCTCGGCATCTGCTGACCTACCCTTGGCGACCGACTATTGCCGACCTCGAGCGACTGGCCGATGGCGACCTCTGATGGCCAGCTGGAGACGATCGCCTCATGTCGATAACCACCGATGGCCATCCAGTCGGCGAAGGCCGAGCCCCAAGACTGGCACCACGTGCAAAGGCCGAGACAAGATCCGCGAATCTCGGGCCATTGACCACAGCCTGACAGAATCTCTCCACCAGCCGACAAGCCGCCGAAAGCTTGTCAGTAGGGCCGCATGTTGACTGATTCCGGACACGTGATGGCTCCTTATTAGACCGCCCAGCTGTGCCAGCCTCTTCCTTGGACTTTAGCCCGATAGCCAGCATCTTCCTTGGACTTTAGCCCGACAGCCCAGGAGATCGCCCCATTATAATATTGGCCGGCAGGCGATCGGCACATTATTATAATGGCCGGCAGGCGATCGGCCACTACAGGACAGGACCCGACTGTCCCTATATAAGCAAGGCTCCCAGCACTTGGACACTTCTTCATCTTCTTCTGCAACCTCTCGATTTGAGCATACAATACAGAAGCAAAATACACACACTTGGCTAATCTCCAACTCTTGGCAACAGCTATCATTCGGTCTTACTTCTCCCGGCCTATCTCATCCAGCAGATTATCGGCGGGGACGAAGAACACCAAGCTTCGCTCAAGAGCCGGATTAACAGAGTCTTTTTACACTCATTGTATTTAGATTTCTCTCATTAATACTTGTATCCACGAATATTCGTATTAATAACATCTCGCGAGAGCATTCAAGCCCGGGCCTAACAAACCCGGCAAATCTTGTATTATTTATCTTCTCTCGGAAGTGCTCCCGCAATTGTTGTTTGTTGTCCGTCTTCCAGCAGTATTAATCTTCGGATAAATATTTTGGGCAACAACACAGTGTAGGCCGCCAGGATAGCTAGGTGGTGCTACCACTACGCCATAAATGGCCTTCAGCAACACCCCAAAAAGTGTGCTCAAAGGGGTAAAAAGTGTTGCTGAAAGCAAAAAAACATGCTACGGTAACACTTTTTTGAAATTTGGTGGTGTTACAAAAACGGCCGCTACCATAGGGGTCTATGCCAATACTTTTTAACTTTATGGTAACACAGGGAAAATGTGTTGCTACAGACCCCAATGCCTACACTTTTTACCTCTGTAGCAACACCAATAAAAGTGTTACTGTAGACCAATGGCAACACCAATATCTGTGTAGCAACACCCATAAACGTGTTACTGTAGACCAATGGCAACACCACTAATCCCTACTGTAACACCAACTGCTGAAACACATTTTTGCTTTGGCAACACTTTTTTCTATTATTGTAACATTTATTTTGTGAATACTTTTTTGTTCTGGTAATAGTTTAAACCATAATAAAACCATTCAAATAAACCATAATCACATAACTTGTTAAAGTTTTACATAAGCAAGGCTTTTCAAGCCATCCAAATAAACAACGACATCATCATCATTCGACATAAATAAACCAGTCAAAAGCTAACTTAAGTACCATATAATAACTAACTTAAGTAACATCTAACTTTAGTATCACCGCATTAATACCATCACAATCCGAAAGCAATGCGAAAGATAACGTAAATACTAAGAAAGACTTAAATTCGGATTCTGGCCAGCCAATTTTTTCATCATCTCTCGAACTTTTTGGTCATGTTTCTCATCCATCTCTTGTTGAAGTTGAGCCCGAATCTTTGCAGTTAAGTCTGACATTAACTGATCTGGAACGGACGTTGCACATGATGTTGAAGAAGACTTTGACTTCGATTCCTTGTTCTCAATAAGCCTCTCAATTAGCCTAAGATGGGGTAAGGCCACACTTAAAACCAGATAAATCTTCCTTAATCTCCTTCAGAATCTGAGACAAGTTCAAAGGTAGGAGGTAAGTAGCAACATCAGGTTAATATTTGCAAAATAAAAAAAATCAACTGGGAAAAGAAGGTAGGGTGGTATATTGAAAAACTCTGCACGTCTCTGAAGTCAGTAAAAGTTAACGAGGTTTGTTAAATGCTTAAAAAGGGCACGTCTGAGGTTCAGCAAGGCATAAAATATTCATGAAGGAAGTTAAATGGTTGGCATTTGTCAAAAATGAACTACAAAACCTGCAAGTTAACTCGAGTTTTCACGACATCTATCTCAACAATTATTAATGCTCCTCCACAACATAGACAAAACCAAGCACTAGATTAGTTTCTTGCATACCACTCCCTTTGGAAATCTTCCAGAAACTCAAAAAAGATCATATTATCCTCCTTCGCATCAAAACACAGAACAGTAAGAGATCAATTCACCAATAGATGAGGCCCAGACAAGACAGATATTATCCATCCCTAACTTGGCATAGAATGAAATACAGACTAGTTCATATCAGTTCACCAAAAGATTCCAGCAATGCGGCCCAGTAAGTTTGTAAATCACAACCTTTATACTTAAAAATTACAAGTAAACAGGAACCCTTCTAAAATTCAGTTAACACGATAAAAAAATGATCACAACAGTCACCAGTCTGATTCACATTTAGCAATCCTGCAAGACAACACTTCCAGTTTTCTGTCATCCACCACCACAACCTGAAAGATCTTTCGAGGTAAAGTCTCATCAAGCAAGTCATCCATACCAGCCTCACACTCCGGAGCACTGAAGTTCACAAACAATTTAAAAAAAAAAAAATTAAAAACTATTATTACATTCACGTGCATAAAGTTCGTATAATATTTGACACATAATTTACCTTTGCAGTTTCAAAATCTTGTCCATCAACTTTTGCTTAGGGCTGAATGTGAAGTAGACATGAGATTAGATAATCATTAACACAAGTTTAAATGATAACGGGGCTATAGTGAAAGAACCATAGGTTTCTAGATTCAGTGAAAGAACCATATGTTTCTAGCATCTCATCCTCAAAAATCGTCTCATCTGTGAACCAGATCAACAACTTCAACCAAATGACTTGCACAGCAGCTCTCATGGCGGTCACAAATTAATTGTAGAGAGAAGTTAGAAGCGATCCCTTCCCATAATTCGTATATGACACATCAACAGCGCTAAAGGTGATATAGAAGTATCAAGAAAGGTACACGCCTCCTTGTTCGCCTTCTCAATTTCCACAACTTTGAATTTCACTGCTAGTACTGTAATATTATTAAAATATATTACATAATATTATTAAAATATAGCAAATATACAGACTCATAATAGTACTCATTACACTAAGAGTGACAACGAAAGAAAACTAGAGATCAAGAAGGAAGCATAGTTACATGTTTATTGTTGTAACTCTTAGTAGCTAATGCTGTTAGATTCAACCCATCATACCGCAGTGGCTTTTTCTCACGCTTACCAGTAAGAGACCAAAAAGGGGATGATCTTATTGACGCCTGATATCACACCAGAGAAATCAGTAACATTGAATCCTTGCCAAAAAGATGATGGAAATCAAATAAACAGACAGGATGTTTCCTTTTAACATTCTTTTGATCATGAAATAAAGACATTGAAAGGAATTACATACGCTCAGTACTTATATACCCTGGAGGTGTTGATTCAATGTTGTTAAATCATAAAAGTGTCCCTTTTCATAAATTGAAAATGCACAAACCATATAAACATAAAGTGAAAAAATAAGGGATACCATACAAGAGCAAATAACAACACCTACATACCTCACTCTCTTCAACTTGCTTAAGATGTTTCTTCAAGACATCATAATCTATGGGTTTTTGACGCAGCGTAAACGTATAAATTCAACACGAAATATAGATATGATGAAATGTACACCTTGATACTACGTACACCAGGTGTGTATTCATTCACAGAAAAGTTCAATCACCAAAATATGCAAAGTCCTCTAACAAAGAGTACGGGCAGAAAATAAAATAAAAGCCCACAAAACAGTTGGGTCCAACTAACAAAATAAAGCAATAAATAAAAAGCCCAATAATGAATAAAACATAAATCAGCCACATTTACGATCCCACTTCTCCATGAAAGGATTTCAAATCCATAATGATGTTAGTTGGCTTCGGTACAACAGATTTCAAAGTCTTAAGGGTCCCATTCAAACTATTTTTGAAGTTATTTGGGTGGATTTCAAATAAATATTATGTAGAGTCTTTTTGAAATCCAAATCCTTCCATCCAAATGCAACCTTACGGAAGTCATCTAGTTTGCTATAACTGCTACCAAAACTTACTAAATTGTTGTTGACAGATACATTCATGGACTGTGACTAAATGACTATATGAACCATAACAAATACTTCCTCCGTCCCAACATAAATGTCGTTTTAGCCACACACACACAAAAAAAAAAGGAGTCACAAAATAATTCATGAGTATTTCAAGAAATATTAGTTCAAATTCTACCAAAACTTCCATCGCTTACAAGTTAAATGCCTAAAGAGGAGAATTCTTCAAATTTATCTACAACAATTGCACTAAATAAGGGTAGATCAGTGTTGTTTATAAGCTTTCTTAATCTGTATGCAAAATCCTAAATCAAAAATAGGGTTTATACAAAATTAAACCTAAAAAAACAAGCTCCAAAATTAAAAATAGGGTTTATACCTAATTGATATCATTAAACAAGCTCCAATAATCGTGAGGAGAAGCCCCAATCGAAACCGTTGTGTAGAAGCCCGAACTCAAACACAGCTGCCGCGATGACGCCCTTCCTTCTGCCGCTGGGCCGGTCGGAGACCTTGGCTCCTTTTCTTCCGCTGGAGACTGGTCTTTGAACCATGTTGAGCGCGACCGATGCTCCGATCGATGTTGGAGAACCGACGGTACTGGAAGAAAAAAAAATTCTCGCGGTCGGGCAGATGGAGTGGGAGAGAGTGAGGTAGGGGAAACAGCGATGGGATATTATATCCCTGTCATTTTGACCGGAACTTCATTTCTGTCCCTATACTTTTAATTCTTTTAATTTGGCCCCAATCAATTTTAATATTGTTTTAGATCTGATCCCATAAGCCTTTAAATTAAATCAAGTCCTATCATTTTATACTTATTTTTTATGTTAGTTTCATAAAATTTATGTTTTCTTATGAGAATTTAATATTTATGTATACTCCTATTTAAATTGTAGGATTCGAGAACCAATGTCTAGATAGGATCTATTCATAAGCATCAAGCATTTTTCATTCAAGTCATCTCAACTTCAGCTTTTAAGTTCCGCAAATATTTTACAAAATGTTAGTTTCGTAATGACTTTAAATTTTTACAGGTTTTCCTTATTTTAAAAATATATTCATAAAATACTATTAGAAAAATCGGGTCGTTACAATTTTTACAGGTTTTCCCTTATTTTCAGCCTATTTTTTTCTTCCCTTGTAACGCTTTTTTTAAGGTCAATGGTAACACCTTATTTGGTGTTACCATAGATACTATGGCAACACCGGCTACTATCAACTGTAACGATAAAAAAAAGTGTTAGCGTAGATCAATTTTAAGGCATCTATGCTAACACTTTTGCTTGTAACATCGAAATAAACGTTGCTGAAGGCCATTTGTGGCCATTTGTAACATCCTTCAGCTTTGGCTTGACACTTCGTGATTTTAACACGATCTCATAATTAATTAGTGAAACAACGAGGGCGCTAAAATCGAGTGTATTGAGATCTTTGGATTCCATAATCGCGGTCACGGTGCCGTCCCATTCGCTAGGTAGTGATCGTAAAATTTTCTTGACTTTTTCACTACTAGATAATGGTTTTCCGAACGAAGCAAGTCCATTAGTGATAACCGAGAATCGGTCGAGCATATTGGTGATGGACTCATCACCTTTCATCATAAATAACTCGTAGTCATGGAGAAGCATATTGATTTTTCTCTCTTTGACTTGAGTTGTCCCTTCGTGTGTGATTTTGAGAATTTTCCATATTTCCTTCGCACTCTCACACGACGAAACATGATTGATTTCTTCCGGATTTAAGGCACAAAATAGAAATTGAGTAGCCTTACAATTTAGGTGGTCATTCTTCCAATCCTCGTCATTATAATCTTCGAAACTCTTAAGAGATCCGTCAGATTTGATTGGAACTTTCGGTCCAAGGCAAATAATCTTCCAAATCTCTATATCGTAGGCACGAATAAAGATCGACATCTTTTTCTTCCATGTCAAATAATTTGAGCCATCAAAGAATGGTGGTCGGTTGAGAGCAAGGCCTTCGACAGGAGCAAATTGAAACGCCATTGGATCTTTTTCTCCTCGGATGTTAAGCCGTGTATTGGAGTACCGCTCCGATACCAATTGTTGCGTACAAGATCGGATATTGCGCCGTGTTGCGGAAGCATAAATAAAATTGCGGAAATTAAATGACACACAGGATTTAGAGAGGTTGGGCTATAAATGAGCGTACGCCCTCTCTCGGTATCTTTTTCTACAGGTTCAAGATAAAAATCTCTGTACCTCTCTTGTATCGGTCGAGGGATAACCGTTACAATCACGTCTTCTATTGGTCCGTGATAAACCACTCGTACTTGTCTTTGTGTCGGTCCAAGTTAAACCGTTTTCCTTTTTGTAAGACAAGGAATCAACCTCTCTAGCTTTCTATCGGTACTAGATAAACCTCATGAAGATATCGATTGCGATTCTAATAATTTCGGATCCTTGATCCTAATAACACTGAATCCAATCGTATCTTTTCTTTTACCACTCATGTATGATTTTGTGTATAACACTCAATCACTCAATGTAAGCTCAATATTACAACAATAATAATATCAATATGAATATCAGATGATTATCTCGTATGCTTGAAGTTGTTTTTTTGAAACAATACCATAGAATGGTATTTATAGGCTCCATCATCAAACTAGCCGTTAGCTGCCAGATCCATCATTACGTACGCTATCTCCTCCACATTACGTACGTAAGCCTCATTACGTACGTTAACCTTGACAGGTTACGTACGTAAGCCTCTTCACAAATTAGTCCAGGGAGTTTTGTCATTTTGGTTACGTACGTTAACATACCATCTATTACGTACGTTAAGGCTTATGTTATTGCTGACGTCATATGTCCGTTGCATGCTTTTCTGACTTTGACTCCTCCAACATTCACTTGGTTTGTGTAATACCCGGTTGTAATTCAGTCATTATCATTCAGTATTTATCAATCAGTAATTGTCACTCAGTAATTTTTCACTCATTAATGATCATTTGTCACTCATATTCAATCAGTGTATTCACCGTTTAGAGTAATTATACCGTCATTCATCATTAATCTAGATGGAGTTTTGTGTTGTGTTTATCACTGTTGTCATATTCATAGTGTGCTGTATGTGAGGAGTAGCGCACGCTACCTACTCTCTTTAGCGTGCACTAATTGAGTACGGGTAGCGCATGCTACCTCTCAACACTAGCGCACGCTAGTGTAGTTCAGCAGGCAGTCCAGTGTTAGGAGTATGCCCTCGAATGCCACTCAGAGGATGTTGAGTGAGGGCATTGCACTTGTAATTATGTAAATCAATTATATAAGGCAATGAATGTTTCTTTATTTACTGGTAGTTACTGGCATTCCTAACTCGTAAATATACATATAGAAACTAGTCCGTGTATTTGAGAGCAAAACGTTCCACTCCCTATTAGATAAGGGGGTCGGCACTGGAAGGTTTATAGCTCTAATACTTAATCGTTCGCAAGTTAATGAAACTTTACTGGGCGTTAAGTTTATGTGAAGACTTGTATGACGTGTTCTTTGACATGGAGAGTGCCTGTCGAACGCTAATGGTTAGTGGGAGCACACGTTATAGGTATGCTAATTGGATTAGTATACTCGAACCGACTCACCCTCGATTCGTCACACGGATTTCACTCCGGGACAGTCAATGATGGAATCGAAAGGTTGTGATAGGTATTCGTGAACCTTCGACTTGAGGATTTAGTAGGGATGTGCTTGTGACGTCAAGATTTTCATTAGAGTAGTTCGACCCTGTAAACCGGAAGGTGGGGGTCAACCTCGGCGTGCATCTTGACGGGCAAGTAGCAGGTCCTACTGAATACCAAGATAGAATTATTTCTCCCATTAGTGAGCGGGTTATATGTCCTATGCGGTTATTGGCAGATGAGATCATAAGTCTTTGGCCAAAGCATTGGAGATAGTTGTATTAGATACACGATAGCTTGATGATCTCGATTTGCATTAACGCATGCATAGCATCAAGTACAGATAGGGTTTGACTGACCGTGACCCTATAACTTGATCGGGACATTTGAAAGAAGGGTTTATACGTTTACTGGTATTGACGACAGAATGGTTCTTGAATGATCCCAATCATTCGTTCTCAGTTGGGGTACAGTGTAGGCCGCCAGGATAGCTAGGTGGTGCTACTACTCTTTGGTTCCTCCCATTGCTGACTGAGACGGACCTACCGAGTCGCGCAATAGGATGGACGATGGAATGAATCGAGCTTATTCTCTCATTATGAATATTAGATATTGGATATCTAATTTGGGACATTAGATGTCTAAATCGATTTATTGGATAAATTGATTTACGGCCTAAATGAATTAAATAAATTACTGGGTGATTAATTTAATTCATGGATATAATTATTTCTTGGAGAAATTAATTATATTATTTTGTATTTTATATGTTTAATTAATTGGATTAATTAATCGATATAAATACATCGAAACGGAATTGGAGTTTATCTGTTTGGACTTTCGGGAGTCCGAAACGAACCGAACTCGTCCGATTTCTACATGGGCCACCCCAACCCCTTCCACCCACCTTCCCATTTTCTTGTTGTTTCCTTTTTATATTAAGGAACATGGCTTGTGGGGCAAAATATCATATGGGATGATTTGTTTTGCATGTGAGTGGAAATAGAATAAAGAGAGGAAGACTTCTCATCAAACTCACTTCATTCATTTGATTCCATACGTGAGGTTGCAAGAGGAGAGAGATAGAACTCTTCTTCATCATCTTCTTCTTTATTTATCTTCTTCATAACTTCTTAGAGAAATTTTGTGAGGAAATATTGAGAGAGATAGATATTCATACACTTAGAGTGATATTAATATCTATAACAAGCTTACTCACCTTGATCTAGCCGTATCCTTGGAGGATAACGAGGTGAGTATTGTTCCGATCGTTTTTCCAGTGCGTGGCAAGTAGAGACGTGGTGCTTTCAGCGTTGGATCGTTCAAGGTCTTGAAGTGGATTGGATTCGTAGAGATCAAGCAAAGCTTGGGGAATAGCTCAAGAGAAGGTTGCCATTTAATCAACGGACTTCAAGGGTGAGTTTCTTACAACTCTTGCTTTTCGTTTATATGTTCGTATATACGTAGCTCGATCGATCCTTGTAGGGATTCGGATCGAATTAATTTTCGTTTTACCGCTTCCGCTGGGCCTTCGTTTTAGGCACCGAATCCCAACAGTGGTATCGGAGAATAGGTCTTGCGATCGTATATACGATATTGGCATTTGGAATGCTCGATTAGATGGTGAATGATTTGGAATCATTTTAGTCATAATCGTGGTACATGTTTTACGTTCGTTGTAGTTATATTTTTCGTAAGTTTATGTCTAAATATAAATCTTAAATTTCTGGGAAATATGATTTATATTGAAGATATGAAAGTCGGAAAATATAGATATTGGATATCCGGTCGAAAATCTAGCCCCGAATCGTCATCGGACGATTTTTTGGACAAAAAGGGTAATCTTGCCGAGAGTGACTCGACCGTGTCCTGAGTGACTCGGTCATGTCTGGCAGTCTGGCCAAGTCACTGCCAGGCAGACTCGACCGTGTCCTGGGTGACTCGGTCGTGTCTGGCAGTCTGGCCATGTCACTGCAAGGCAGACCCGACCGTGTCTGGAGACACGGGCCGTGTCCTGGCCGGCAGCTTCCGAGCGTGACTCGGCCATGCCAGGCCTGTCTGCCGGCAGGCTGCCGAGGGTGACTCGGTCAGGCAGGCCAGTTTTCACCCCGGCTCGATTTTTTCGTGTATTCTTGAAAATTAATCTCCCACATGTTAAATTGGATTTAATATGATTAAAATGATTTATGGTATTTCATTTTATAAGGGAAATTTGATTAATTGGAATATTTATGGTCGACCGAATTATTTTGAACGTTATCATATTACCGATTGTGTGAATCGATTGGATCGGTTCGTATTGTTGATTGGATCAATGTATCTCTACGTTTTTCATTTATATAGTATTTATTGGATGAATGCTTTTGAATGGGGATGTGGTTCGTGGACTTAGTTTTGAATCGTTTCTTTTATTCGATTGGGTTGTAAAGGCCATTTTGAGCTTATTTATTTTACTAGAAATGTTTGTATCTGGGATGCAATTTTCGATGTAAAATTTATATGTAATGATGAAGACCGGAGGAAGATCTGTTTCGAGAAGACGAAGATTCAAGACGAAGACTTGTAATTAGATTATGAAGTTTTTGTTTTCTAGGAACGGTCCATGAACCACATGTTGGTAGCAACTAGGTTGTGAATGGTTTTTTCATATTGTATGAATACCACAAATGCGCTAATATGATTAATGTGCAAAGTATAACGTTAATCGCGAAAATTCTCCCACAATAAATTATTAAGTTTATAAGGTTTCAAGGTTTTCCTTCCCTCCATCGAGTTTTCGTGAAATTGAAATCCAAACCGGATGTGCTATGCTTCCGAGTTATCGGGGTAGTCGTTAAGGGAGGACGGATAAATTACCGGGAGCGCATTGGATGCCTTCGGTTGGAGCAAATTTTATCCCTAGAAACCTGATATGTTGCCGGATAAGATTCAATTGTGAAACTGATTTGCGTCGATGGTATAAACTTAACTTGTTCATGAACCATAGAAACTGTATAGGTTGAGGGGAGTGAACAAGGGGAAAAAGAAGATCGAATCATCCATTAGATGGGTTGGTGTTGGACACCACTTTATGAAAATTAATAGACTACAAACCTGTTCGGTAGCCCTCTATTAAGATTTATAAAGAACTCGATCACCACTATGAAGTAGAGCGACGATACTTCCGGATATCACATGGGAGTGTGTTATTCCGATAAAAATAGTGGGAGATGGGTAACAAGAATAGAAAAGACCTTAATTCTATACTCAGATCATAATATAACAAGTCACTAATTAATCTGTTATACTTAATGTAGACAAATCTCAATATGACAATGAATCCACTCGCAATTCAACTCGAAAAGAACACCTTAATGGGACCTAACTTTGTAGATTGGCTCCGCAATCTGATGATTGTCCTCAGTATAGAGGCACTGGGATACGTCTTGGAGACGGACATTCCGGCACCTCCTGTGCGGACTCGAGCCAATCAGGAAGAGATTGAAAACCATGAAAAGTGGGTTAAGGATGACGTGAAAGTCCGTGCTTATATGATGGATTCCATGTCTAATGATCTTCAGAGAGCTCATGAGAAAATGACTTCTGCTAGGCAGATTCTATCTCACTTAACCGAGCTTTATGGTGAGCACAGCAGAACTGCTAGATATGAGATATCCAAGCAACTGTTCGGTGCAAGGATGAAGGAAGGTGACAAGGTTGGGGAACACGTCCTCAAAATGATATCCATGATCGAGAGATTGGAGGCTCTTGATTTTAAAATGGATACTTCTCTCCAAACCGACCTTATCCTACAGTCTCTCCCTGATTCCTTCTCACAGTTTGTTATAAACTTTAACTGCAATGAGATTGCATATAACTTAGCTGGGCTAATGAACAAACTGGTGACCGCTCAGTCTCAGATGAAGACCCCGCGGATAAAGGAGTCTGCACTTGTGATTTCTTCTGGACTTCGGAAGTCTAAGAATAAGAAGAAAAAGACCAAGAAGCGGACTGGATCACAAGCTAAGGACCTTAAGGGAAAGGGCAAGGCCCCGATGGTTCCAAAGAACAAGAAGAAGAAGGATGTTTTTCTCAAGTGCGGTGAGCTGGGCCACTGGGCTAGAGACTGTCCGATTCTTCATGGCACTTCAGGTACAGAACTTTTAGTTTTGGAAACAAATTGTTCTGCTACTGTATTTTCTACTTCTGGATACTGGATTCTGGTGCTAGTTCTCATATTTGTACCGTGAATCAGGATCTGGAACAAAGTAGGAAGCTTGGAGCTGGAGAAGTTATGATCACAGTCGGAAGCGGGCATAGTGTCGAGGCGACCGACATAGGATCACTTCTTTTGGGTTTATAATCTGGCTTTGTTTTGACTTTAGAAGATGTACTTGTTTTGCCCAAGAGGTACAAAAACATTGTATCCATTCCGGTCATGGACCAAAAGGGCTTTTCGTTTTTCATTGGTGATGGTTCCTGCAAAATTTATTTTAGAAATAAACTAGTGGGTACTGCTACATTGTTGAATGGATTGTATCATCTAAATCTCAGCAACAAAGTAGTTGTGAATACTATGACTAGAAAACGTGGTAGGGATGAAACCAATCAAGTTTTGAAATGGCATATAAGACTTGGTCATGTTGGTCAGACCAAGGTTTACAAGATGGAAAAAGATGGACTTATGGGTCCATTGGGATCGGATCCCTTTCCTACTTGTGAATCTTGCCTTAAAGGCAAAATGGCTAAGTCCCCCTTCATAGGGACTTTTGAAAGAGCCGCTGATAAACTGGGATTAATCCATACCGACGTATGTGGTGCTTTGGAAGCAGCACATGATAGATATCAATATTTCATTACGTTTACAGATGATCATACTAGGTATAGTTATGTATACTTGATGAAACATAAATCCGAGGCCTTTGAGAAATTCCAGGAATTCAAGGCCTTAGTCGAGAAACAAACTGGTAATCATATCAAAGCATTTCGGTCGGACCGAGGTGGCGAGTATTTGAGTACGGAGTTTGACGAGTTCCTTAAGGAACATAGAATAGTTTCACAACTAACACCTCCAGGTACTCCTCAGTTAAATGGTGTGTCATAAAGAAGGAACCGGACCCTGTTGAACATGGTCCGTTCCATGCTGGGCTATACTGACTTGCCGATTTACCTGTGGGGGTATGCACTCCTGACTGCCGCGTATATCTTGAACAGATGTCCTTCTAAATCCGTTCCTAAAACTCCACGTGAGATGTGGGAGGGAAGAAAACCAAGTCTTAATCACATTAGGATTTGGAGATGTCCCGCCTATGTCAAGAAGAATAAGGTGGAGAAGTTGGAAGCTAGGTCCGCGAAGGGACATTTCATTGGATTCCCATTTGGGACGATGGGATATCTATTCTACATGCCCGAAGATCGAAAGATAGTTGTTGCTTTACAAGCACACTTCCTGGAAGATGAGTTCATTTAGGAAGGCGGAGTAGGTAGAAGTATTTCTTTAGAAGAATACAATGAAACTCCTCGGGAGACACCTGTGTAAGAAACTGGAATCGAACCTTCTGAAACACAGGTACAACTACCTCATAGGTCTAATAGGTTGTCTCATTTACCTGAGAGGTATGGGCTTGTGCACTTGGAGGAGCTGGGTCTCCATGAGGTTCCAAGTGATAGCCAAGAGACCGACCCGACGATCTATGACCAAGCGATGGTGGATGTATACTCCGCGAAATGGCGTGAAGCTATGGAAGCTGAGATAGACTCGATGCATGTCAATCAGGTCTGGACTCTAGTAGACCGCCCCAAAGGCATAGTGCCTATTGGGAACAAGTGGATCTATAAGAGGTTGACGCCTACAAGGCCAGGCTTGTGGCAAAGGGTTATACCCAAAAGGAAGGGATCGATTACCATGATACCTTCTCGCCCGTAGCCATGATCAAGTCTATTCGCATGATGCTTGCTATAGCTGCCTACCACGATTATGAGAAATGGAAAATGGACGTAAAGACGGCTTTCCTTAATGGATTCCTCGAGGAGGAAATCTATATGGAGCAGCCTAAAGGCTTTGTGTCCGAAGTCGATATTCAGAAAGTGTGCAAGCTTCAGCATTCCATTTATGGACTAAAGCAAGCGTCACGTAGTTGGAACCTTCGTTTTGACGAGGCGGTCAAAGAGTTTGACTTCGTGCAAAATGAAGAGGAACCTTGTGTATACAAGAGGGTTATTGGGAGCAAGATCGCATTCTTAGTACTATATGTAGACGACATTCTACTAATAGGAAATGATGTGGGAATGCTCAGTTCTGTGAAAGCTTGGCTTTCGAGTAATTTCTCCATGAAAGACTTGGGAGAAGCTACCTATATTCTTGGTATTCGACTCTACCGGGATAGAGCGAAGAGAACAATAGGTCTTTCCCAAGCCCTCTATATAGATAAAATCTTAAAGCGATTTAAAATGGATGATTCTAAAAGAGGGTTCCTACCGATGCGACATGGAATAAAACTCACCTTGAAGATGTGTCCTCAAAGTGAGGAACAACGAAAGGAAATGAGTAATATACCATATGCTTCGGCCGTGGGTAGCCTTATGTATGCTATGTTGTGTACAAGACCTGACATCGCGCATGCTGTAAGCGTGGTGACTAGGTTTCAGGCAAACCCAGGTAGGGAACATTGGACTGCCGTAAAGAACGTTCTCAAATACTTAAGAAGGACTAGAGATATGGTTCTGATGTATGGCGGTAGAGAATTGGATGTGGTGGGATTCACTGATTCGGACTTCCAAGGACTGAAGGATGACTCGATGTCCACTTCTAGCTACATATATACTCTTAATGGAGGAGCAGTATCTTGGTGTAGTGCCAAACAAAGCGCGACTGCTGATTCCACCTGTCAGACTGAGTATCAAGCAGCCTCGGAGGCTTCCAAGGAAGGGTTCTGGATTAAGAAGTTTCTGGGAGAACTTCAAGTGATACCATGTGCTGAGTTGCTGTTTACTGCATCTGCGACAACGACGGAGTCAGAAGCGCAGCCAAGGAGCCGAGGTTTCACAACAGCACCAAACATATTGAGAGGAAGTATCATCTCGTAAGAGAATTTGTTCGCAAGGGATACATTGTGCTGCACAGAGTAGACTCGGCCGACAACGTCGCCGATCCACTGACCAAGTCACTTTCTCAGACTAGCTTGGAGCGTCATCTGGAGAACATGGGTATTAGATACCATAGTGTGTGGCATTGAGTGCAAGTGGGAGATTGTTAGGACTATGCCCTCGAATGCCACTCAGAGGATGTTGAGTGAGGGCATTGCACTTGTAATTATGTAAATCAATTTTATAAGGCAATGAATGTTTCTTTATTTACTGGTAGTTACTGGCATTACTAACTCGTAAATATACATATAGAAACTAGTTCGCGTATTTGAGAGCAAAACGTTCCACTCCTTATTGGATAAGGGGGTCGGCACTGGAAAGGTTTATAGCTCAAATACTTAATCGTTCGCAAGTCAATGAAACTTGACTGGGCGTTAAGTTTATGTGAAGACTTGTATGACGTGTTCTTTGACATGGAGAGTGCCTGTCGAACGCTAATGGTTAGTGGGAGCACACGTTATAGGTATGCTAATTAGATTAGTATACTCGAACTGACTCACCCTTGATTCGTCACATGGATTTCACTCCGGGACAGTAAATGACGGAATCGAAAGGTTGTGATAGGTATTCGTGAACCTTCGACTTGAGGATTTAGTAGGGATGTGCTTGTGACGTCAAGATTTTCATTAGAGTAGTTCGACCCTGTAAATCGGAAGATGGGGGTCAACCTCGACGTGCATCTTGACGGGCAAGTAGCAGGTCCTACTGAATACCAAGAGAGAATTCTTTCTCCCGTTAGTGAGCGGGTTATATGTCCTATGCGGTTATTGGCAGATGAGATCATAAGTCTTTGGCCAAAGCATTAGAGCTAGTTGTATTAGATACACGACAGCTCGATGATCTCGATTTGCATTAACGCATGCATAGCATCAAGTACAGATAGGGTTTGACTGACCGTGACCCTATAACTTGATCGGGACATTTGAAAGAAGGGTTTATACGTTTACTGGTATTCACGACAGAATGGTTCTTGAATGATCCCAATCATTCGTTCTCAATTGGGGTACAATGTAGGCCGCCAGGCTGGCTAGGTGGTGCTACTACTATTTGGTTCCTCCCATTGTTGACTGAGACGGACCTACCGAGTCGCGCAATAGGATTGACGACGAAATGAATCGAGCTTATTCTCTCATTATGAATATTAGATATTGGATATCTAATTTGGGACATTAGATGTCTAAATCGATTTATTGGATAAATTGATTTACGGCCTAAATGAATTAAATAAATTACTGGGTGATTAATTTAATTCATGAATATAATTATTTCTTTGAAAATTAATTATATTATTTTATATTTGATATGTTTAATTAATTGGATTAATTAATCGATATAAATACATCGAAACGGAATTGGAGTTTATCTGTTTGGACTTTCGGGGGTCCAAAACAAACCGAACTCATCCGATTTCTATATGGGCCGCCCCAACCCCTTCCACCCACTTTCCCATTGTCTTGTTGTTTCCTTTTTATATTAAGGAACATGGCTTGTGGGGCAAAATATCATATGGGATGATTTGTTTTGCATGTGAGTGGAAATAGAATAAAGAGAGGAAGACTTCTCATCAAACTCACTTCATTCATTTGATTCCATACGTGAGGTTGCAAGAGGAGAGAGAGATAGAAGTATTCTTCATCATCTTCTTCTTTATTCATCTTCTTCATAACTTCTTAGAGAAATTTTGTGAGGAAATATTGAGAGAGATAGATATTCATACACTTAGAGTGATATTAATATCTATAACAAGCTTACTCACCTTGATCTAGCCGCATCCTTGGAGGATAACGAGGTGAATATTGTTCCGATTGTTTTTCCGGCGCGTGGCAAGTAGAGACGCGGTGCTTTCGGCGTTGGATCGTTCAAGGGCTTGAAGCGGATTGGATTTGTAGAGATCAAGCAAAGCTTGGGGAATAGCTCAAGAGAAGGTTGCCATTTAATCAACGGACTTCAAGGGTGACTTTCTTACAACTCTTGCTTTTCATTTATATGTTCGTATATACGTAGCTCGATCGATCCTCATAGGGATTCGGATCGAATTAATTTCCGTTTTACCGCTTCTTCTGGGCCTTCGTTTTAGGCACCGAATCCCAACATCCAGAAGGCACTGGACTGCAGTTGGGTTGTAAGTAGCGCACGCTACGAATGGTAAGTAGCGCGCGCTAGTAGGCCGGAGTAGCGCACACTATACAGTCGGTGTAGCACGCGCTAAGGTCAGATCAGGTTGAGTCCAGTGGCTACTGGACTGAATGGGATTAATTCATATCGCACGCTATGAGTGGTTTTTTCGCATACGCAAACGGTGTAGCAGCGCACGCTAAATATTGAATGTATCGCACGTTACCACGATCAGATCAGAGGACAGAAGGTTCTGGACTCCAGTACTGGGCATCAGATAATTAGTTAGCGCACGCTAACATTTCGGGGTTAGCGCACGCTAAGTGTACAGCCGTAGCGCACGCTACAAAAGGCTCGTAGCGCACGCTACCATTTTCGGACAGTGGGTACTGGATTACCCAAAACACCCGTTAGCGCACGCTAAGGACTGGGCTAGCGCGCGCTAAACTGGGATTGCTATAAATATGACAGTTCAGCCCTTTCTTCGTCATTTTCATTTCTCACTTCGTTTTTGGGCGATTCCGGATGATTTTGGACGATTTGGAGAGTGTTCTTCAAGGTGCAATCATCAATCATCACCTTCAGGCTTGTCATTCGGATTAATCATCATTTCATCACCCCCATCACATCAAATCAGAGGTAATGATTTATTGAATCTAGAATTTCGGATATTTGGGGTTTTCCTTCCGATTTCTTCGTATGAGCTTGGATTGTTGTTGGAATATGTTAGATATGGATTATATACCTTGGATATATGTATTTCTACGGATTTAATGGCATATTTCGGATTTGATGAATTGTTTGGGGTTTGATTCAAGAACACTTTGGGGTTAACTTTGATATTTTGGGGTTTTCGATTAGATGTTGTCGTTAACTCGAATTATGGATTCCTATGGGGTTATTGATATCACTGAAAGTGTTTTGATGGTTTTAGATACTCATTTTGGAGATGGTTTTGATATATTTGGGATTGGATATTATCAAATGATGTGTGTTTGCTAAATGTTCGCTAGAATGCCTCAATGAGTTTGGTTATTGTTGTATCGACGTTTGAGTCGGTTATAATCGTGTTTGATTCGTAGATTGAGCATTGTTGGTATTGTCATTCAAGGTTGTTCGAGCGACCGACATCCCTTTTGGACTTTGTTCGAGGAAGGACATTCTTCACCGATTGAGTAAGTTAATTCTTACTCGGTTAAAGGGATATTAATTCCTTTCGTTGTTGTTCATTCATAATTATAGTTCATTCATAATGTATTAACCGTATTGAGACTTGTAATTGTCAATTAATCACTTCAGTCACGAGGAACGACGGTTCCAATCATTTCATTGAGCTATCATTCATTTCACTATCATTTCATCTCGGCGAGTCATTATTGATTTCGATATCACTTTTGTTATCTCGTGGCATTCCGGGTCATACTGGCGTGCCGGTTGGTATGTGTAGGATTTTCATGTCGGGCACATATTAAGTCGTGTGTTAGTTGTTGGCCTCACATTGGACTGTGCACACGAGACGATTACTTCGTGAGACTGATTAGGTACAAGACCACACGTGTATTCGATCGATACTCGTTGATGGCTTGTGCACGGACACATTTCCATCCCGGGCGTAGTGTGGCGCCACCCTTTGAGCCATACCGTTAGTTGATTCATACAACATGTTTGATTGCGTATGTTTTCAACAGGATTGGGTTATAATCTGACCGATTCACTTTTGATCGCATGTGTTCGACAGTTTGAGATTTTGATCGAACTTGTGGTTTATACAGCATATATGATTGTGTTTATTCAACTCTTGAGGATTGTTGTTCTGTGTAACTGACCCCGTTGGGGAATGTTGTTTTCAGGTCATGGCAAGGCTAAGACACGGGAAGAGAATGTTGACGGTGAGGAGTCCCAGTGATACTAGTAGGGGGCCCCAGTCCTTTTCATTCACTCGTGTTTTCCTTATTTTATTTCCGCTGCAGATTCCGTTTGAATACTCATTTTATTCAGTGTCGTATGTTTTATCTTCATATAAAATTACATTTACCCTCTGTATTTCATTCATTTTCACTCGCCTGGTGGGTCCCAGTCGGAGGTCCACGGCACTGTAATGTCAGCCTAGTTTGGGGTGTTATAGAGTTGGTATTGGAGCGTGGTTTTGAATACTACCTTCCGAGTCATGTCTCATTTGAAATCATCATTCATCAGACTAGTATCATTGGACTTTCGCGTCACGTGTGACCCGTGCAAGAACCGAGCCCTTCAGACCAAAGAACAGTAAGATTTCCTCATTTATCATTTTCATTTGTAATCATGTCGATCATGTTAACTCATTAACCACTCAGTACATTTCACTGTTCAGTTGTTGATCTTGAGGATCATATCATTAATCGTGTTAACTTGTTCAAAATAATCATTTCAAGAATTTCATCAGATAATCACGTCACCTCAGTTGATCATTCATGTAATCATTGTGTTTAAGTGGGTATGCTCGTTTTCATCATTTCATAACATAATCATAAGGTGATATTCATGCGAGATATATAATCATTTCGTGACTTTCCCACTTCAGTATGGAAAGAGCTGGCAGAGGACGCGGGGGAAGAGGCCGCGGTGCGGGCCGAAACCCGATAGCTCGTGTGAATACACGTGCGAATGCTAGGAATAATGCTAATTCATCGAGCAGTGATGCTGCCACTCATTCACCCGGGCATAATCATTCATTATCAGGGAGTCGTACCCCGGACACAGCTCAGTCAGAAGGTGTTCGGGTTGATCCACTCGCTTTTATGCAAGGCATGATGGCCCAAATGAAGATGGCACAACTGATGGAGTTGATGCATAACTCAGCTACTCAGAATCAACAGGCTCCTCCGCCGCCACCTCAGAGGCAAGAGAGGGGTGTGAGCAGTATCATTGGCGACATCTCTCACCAAAGGCCACCTACTTTTGAGGGTTCATTTGAACCGGCGGATATCATTCATTTGCTTGAGCATTTCGAGAAACTATTTGTTATGGTGGACTGTCCTGAGGGACACAAAGTTTCAGTTGCGGCTTACTATCTTGGTAAGGGCGCACATTCATGGTGGTTATCGTTGAAGCCCACCGACGGATTTTGTAGTTGGGATCAATTCAAGACTCTCATGATGGAGAGGTATTATCCGGCCCCACTCAGGGAGGCCAAGCTATCAGAATTACTCACTCCCGACCCCTCAGCGGAAGATGATGTTCTCGCCATCGCCCAGAAATTTCAGGAACTTCTTCCTTTCGCCTCATCTATCATTCACTCCGAGGCGGATAAGATTAAGTATTTCAGCAAGAGGCTGAAACCCCATATGCGAATGCAGTTGCTTAATCATAATTGCACCACCCTGGCCGAATTCATCGAGAAAGCTCTTACTTATGAGCTTACTGCTAAGGAGATTGTGAAGCAGCAACCTTCATCTGCTGGCAAGAATTCAAAGAATCGTAATCAGTCTGACGGTAGTCAGGACACTTTCAAGAAAACTCGTGCGGTTCTACTTTTTCGGAGCGACCCTCTATGGCACCTAGACCCGCGGAATCTCAGTCCCGAGCAGCCAGTTCGGCCATCACCTGTTTCAACTGTGAAGAACAGGGTCATTTCAGTACCAAGTGTCCGAGGCAGACTGTCACATGCCATAACTGTGGAATTGCGGGGCATAGGGCCCGTTTTTGCTGAAGGGACTCCAAACCCACTCCGGCGACATCTCAGGCCCCAAAACAATCAGCGGTTCCGAATCAAGACACTCAGTCCGCGTCGTTTAAGACGACAGGAGCTAACAAAGGCGGAGCCAAGAGCTATCAGACGGGAGCGTCCGGTTCGGGGGCCGGTAAGCCCCGAATTTACGAGGTGAAGAAGACCGACGATCCAGAGGCCCGGATGATCTCAGATACACTCGATATTCTATCTCAACCTGTGTGTACCATTTTTGATACTGGTGCATCGCATTCATTCATTTCCGAGTCATGTTTGAGTAGACTACGTCTGTGTAGTGCTACTAGTTGTGAGCCTTATGTCATTGGTCTACCTGATGGTAGAAGAATTATTGGAAATCGTGAGATTAAAGATTATCCGATTCAGCTTCATGGCCGTACTTGGTTAGCAGATCTAATCGTGGTAGATTTACTGAGGGTTAATGTCATCCTGGGTATCGATTGGATGGATCATCACGATGCCATCATTAATGTCCGTAAGCGTATGGTCACTATCATTTCAGACGATGGGGCGAAGCGCCGCCGCTACTTCAGACCACGGGAAGCACTCTGCCCACCCAATTCTATCTATCTTTCCTTTACTAGTTGCATCGGAGCCGACCCGACAAGCAAGGGATGTCCGTTAGTGCAAGGAGAGGGCCTCTCTCGCTAGGGCAGTGAAGGAATGTGTGTTTCAGGGAGGTAATCCCGGCTGCTCCGGGAAGGTCATCAATTTGATGAAAGTAGTGAGATTACTCAATCAGGGGTGTGTCGGTTATTGGTGCTATATGACTAAGACCGAGAAACCATCACTAATGTTGACAGATATTCCTGTAGTGAGAGAATATGTTGATGTATTTCCAGACGAGTTACCTGGTTTGCCTCCATAGAGAGATGTGGAATTCACGATTGAGTTGGAGCCCGGTACGTCCCCAATATCGAAGGCACTGTACCGGATGGCCCCGACCGAAATGCAGGAATTGAAGAACCAATTAGAGGATTTGACGGAGAAGGGTTATATCCGACCGAGTGCGTCCCCGTGGGGAGCACCAGTGTTGTTTGTCAAGAAGAAGGATGGTTCGTTTCGCTTGTGTATTGATTATAGGGAATTGAACCGGGTGACGATCAAGAATAAGTATCCTCTACCCTATCGATGATCTTTTGGATCAACTTCAGGGAGATTCAGTGTTTTCCAAGATCGACTTAAGATCCGGGTATCATCAGTTGCGGATTCGAGAGTCGGATATCGCGAGGACGGCATTTCGAACACGCTATGGTCATTATGAATTCGTGGTAATGCCGTTTGGGTTGGCTAATGCACCTGCGGTATTCATGGAGTTAATGAATCGGGTTTTTATCGACTATTTGTATTAGTTCGTGGTTGTCTTTATTGATGACATTTTAATTTATTCTCGTGACTGGGAGGAGCACGAGTTTCACCTTCATCAAGTACTCGACGTGTTGAGACGAGAGCAACTTTATGGGAAGTTTTCCAAATGTGAGTTCTGGATGTCCGAAGTGACGTTTCTCGGACATATAATTTCATCAGATGGAGTTCGTGTTGACCCTCATAAGACGGAGGCTATCCGAGATTGGCTACCTCCGAAGAATGTTAAGGAAATCCTAAGTTTCCTCGGTTTAGCTGGTTATTATCGGCGATTTGTTGAAGGATTTTCTAAAATCGCTCAACCCATGACGAACCTTTTACGGAAAGATAAGAAATACACGTGGTCCGACGCGTGTCAACAGAGTTTTGAGGAACTCAAGAGCCGGTTAATTTCAGCACCTATCCTTTCTTTACCACAAGGGACGGAAGGATTTGTGGTTTTTAGTGATGCGTCCGGATAGGGTCTCGGATGTGTACTCATGCAGAAAGGGAAAGTTATTGCTTATGCTTGACGGCAATTGAGACCTTATGAGGTTAATTATCCGACCCACGACCTGGAGCTAGCAGCCGTGGTGTTCGCATTGAAGATTTGGCGTCATTATCTTTATGGCGTTACCTGTCAGATATTCACCGATCATAAGAGTTTAAAGTATATATTTACTCAGAAGGAGTTAAATATGCGATAGAGACGGTGGTTGGAACTAATCAAAGATTATGATATCGGGATCCTTTACCACCCGGGCAAGGCGAACGTTGTCGCCGACGCCTTGAGTCGGAAGTCCGTTCAGGAACAGATGCTTGCTCGATTGACAGTTCAGAAGGAACTTCAGCAGGAATTTCTGAGACCCGAGATCGAGGTCTGGTTACAGCAAGTACAAGGGCAACTTTGTACGTTAGAGATTTCCTCGCCACTTGAGGAGACGATCAGGGAGAATCAGGGTTCGGACCCATTTTTGTTACGCATTAGAGATGATGTGACTCAAGGGAAAGCCCCTGGATTTGTGGTCCACGAGGATGAAGTTTTGCGATTTAAGAATCGGTTGTGCGTACCGCCGAATGACGAATTGAAAAACTCGATTTTGAGAGAAGCTCATGCTACCCCTTATTCTGTTCATCCGGGGTCTAGCAAGATGTACAAAGACTTGAAACAAAATTACTGGTGGAGTAATATGAAGCAAGAAGTCACGGAATTTATTTCGAGATGCTTAACCTGTCAGCAAGTCAAGATAGAACATCAGCGAACGGTGGGTATGCTGAAACCTCTCCCTATCCCAGAGTGGAAGTGGGAGCATATTTCAATAGACTTCATCACGAGTTTGCCGAAGAGTCGTCGTGGCATGAATACAATCTGGGTAATTGTGGACCGCTTAACTAAATCAGCTCATTTCCTTGAGATTAAGGATACGTGGGGTCCCGAGAGACTTTCCCAGTTGTTTATCAAAGAGATAATGAGACTGCACGGTACTCCTAAAAGTATCATTTCCGATCGTGATGGACGGTTCGTGTCTCATTTTTGGAAATCAGTTCATCGTGCTATGAGAACTCAACTTAATCTCAGTACAGCTTTTCATCCTCAGTCCAACGGACAATCAGAGAGGACTATTCAGACTTTGGAGTACATGTTGAGGGCATGTGTTCTCGATTGGAAAGATGATTGGGAAGCCCAACTACCGTTGATCGAGTTCACGTATAATAACAGTTGGCATGCTTCAATTAAGATGGCACCTTACGAGGCCTTGTACGGTCATCGTTGTCGATCTCCTTTGTGTTGGGATGACTTATCAGAATCAATCGGCACCAAGCCCGATATGCTTATAGCTGCCCGTGAGAAGGTAGCTTTGATTAAGAGTCATTTGTTGACCGCTCAGAGTCGACAGAAATCATATGCAGATAATCGTTGTCGACTGTTAGAGTTCGAGACGGGTGACCATGTTTTGGTCAAGGTATCCCCGAGTCGTGGTATCTTCCGTTTTGGGAAAAGGTGGAAGTTGAGTCCGAGATTCATTGGACCGTTTGAGATTTTAGACCGAGTAGGAGAGCTAGCTTATCGATTGGCCTTACCTCGAGCGTTGAGCTGAATTCATAATGTGTTTCACGTCTCTCAGTTATGGAAGTATGTTGCCGACCCAAGCCACATACTTCAGTTCGACGAAATCGAGATCGCCGATGATCATTCATACGAGGAGCGTCCTATGCGAGTCTTAGAGCGGCGAATCAAATAGTTGAGGAACAAGACGATTCCTTTGGTCAAAATTTAGTGGTCTAGACACGGAGTCGAAGAGGCTACTTGGGAAACTGAAGATAGTATGCGGGAGAGTCATCCCGAGTTGTTTGACCCCAAGTTTCAGGGACGAAACTCTTTTAAGGGGGTGTATGTAATACCCGGTTGTAATTCAGTCATTATCATTCAGTATTTATTATTCAGTAATTGTCACTCAGTAATTTTTCACTCATTAATGATCGTTTGTCACTCATATTCAATCATTGTATTCACCGTTTAGAGTAATTATATCGTCATTCATCATTAATCTAGATGGAGTTTCGTGCCGTGTTTATCAACGTTGTCTTCTTCATAGTGTGCTGTGTGTGAGGAGTAGCGCATGCTACGTACTCTCTTTAGCGTGCGCTAATTGAGTACGGGTAGCGCACGCTACCTCTCAACACTAGCGCACGCTAGTGTAGTTCAGCAGGCAGTCCAGAAGGCACTGGACTGCAGTTAGGTTGTAAGTAGCGCAAACTACGAATGGTAAGTAGCATGTGCTAGTAGGCCGGAGTAGCGCACGCTATATAGTCGGTGTAGCACGCGCTAAGGTCAGATCAGGTTGAGTCCAGTGGCTACTGGACTGAATGGGATTAATTCATAGCGCACGTTATGAGTGGTTTTTAGCGTACGCAAACGGTGTAGTAGCGCACGCTAAATATTGAATGTAGCGCATGCTACCACGATCAGATCAGAGGACAGAAGGTTCTAGACTCTAGTACTGGGCATCAGATAATTCGTTAGCGCACGCTAACATTTCGGGGTTAGCGAACGCTAAGTGTACAGCCATAGCACACGCTACAAAAAGTTCGTAGCGCACGCTACTGTTTTCGAACAGTGGGTACTGGACTACCCAAAACACCCGTTAGCGCATGCTAAGGACTGGGGCTAGCGCGCTCTAAACTGGGATTGCTATAAATCGGACAGTTCAGCCCTTTCTTCGTCATTTTCATTTCTCACTTCGTTTTTGGGCGATTCCGGACGATTTTGGACGATTTAGAGAGTGTTCTTCGAGGTGCAATCATCAATCATCACCTTCAAGCTTGTCATTAGGATTAATCATCATTTCATCACCCCCATCACATCAAATCAAAGGTAATGATTTATTGAACCTAGAATTTCGGATATTTGGGGTTTTCCTTCTGATTTCTTCGTATGAGCTTGGATTGTTGTTGGAATATGTTAGATATGGATTATCTACCTTGGATATATGTATTTCAATGGATTTAATGGCGTATTTCGGATTTCATGAATTGTTTGGGGTTTGATTCAAGAACACTTTGGGGTTGACTTTGATATTTTGGGGTTTTCGATTAGATGTTGTCGTTAACTCGAATTATGGATTTCTATGGGGTTATTGATATCACTGAAAGTGTTTTGATGGTTTGAAATACTCATTTTGGAGTTCGTTTCGATATATTCGGGATTGGATATTATCAAAGGATGTGTGTTTGCTAAATGTTCGCTAGAATGCCTCAATGAGTTTGGATATTGTTGTATCGACGTTTGAGTCGGTTATAATCGTGTTTGATTCGTATATTGAGCATTGTTGGTATTGTCATTCAAGGTTGTTCGATCGGCCGACATCCCTTTTGGACTTTGTTCGAGGAAGGACATTCTTCACCGGTTGAGTAAGTTAATTCTTACTCGGTTAAAAGGATATTCATTCCTTTCGTTGTTGTTCATTCATAATTATAGTTCATTCATAATGTATTAACCGTATTGAGACTTGTAATTGTCAATTAATCACTTCAGTCACGAGGAACGACGGTTCCAATCATTTCATTGAGCTATCATTCATTTCACTATCATTTCTTCTCGGCGAGTCATTATTGATTTCGATGTCACTTTTGTTATCTCGTGGCATTCCGGGTCATACTGGCGTGCCGATTGGTATGTGTAGGATTTTCATGTCGGGCACATATTAAGTCGTGTGTTGGTTGTTGGCCTCACATTAGACTGTGCACACGAGATGATTACTTCGTGAGACTGATTAGGTACAAGACCACACGTGTATTCGATCGATACTCGTTGGTGGCTTGTGCACGGACACATTTCCATCCCGGGCATAGTGTGGCGCCACCATTTGAGCCGTACTGTTAGTTGATTCATACAGCATGTTTGATTGCGTATGTTTTCAACAGGATTGGGTTATAATCTGACCGATTCACTTTTGATCACATGTGTTCAACGGTTTGAGATTTTGATCGAACTTGTGGTTTATACAGCATATATGATTGTGTTTATTCAACTCTTGAGGATTGTTTTTCTGTGTAACTGACCCCGTTGGGGGATGTTGTTTTCAGTTCATGGCAAGGCTAAGGCACGGGAAGAGAACGTTGACGGTGAGGAGTCCCAGTGATACTAGTAGGGGGGCCCAGTCCTTTTCATTCACTCAAGTTTTCCTTATTTTATTTCCGCTGCAGATTTTCGTTTGAATACTCATTTTATTCAGTGTCGTATGTTTTATCTTCATATAAAATATACATGTATTCTGTATTATCTTGGGTGTGTTGTATGAAAACTCCTCATCAGAGTAATTAATGATGTAATGTGGTTCGGTACTACATTTACCTTGTGTATTTCATTTATTTTCACTCGCCTGGTGGGTCCCAGTCGGGGGTCCACGGCACTGTAATATCTGCCTAGTTTGGGGTGTTACAGTTTGAACATGTTACGTACGTTAATAACACTTTGTTACGTACGTAATATTCAATCATTTATGTGTACTACCCGGATTTTCAGTATAAATTTTTCTCGTTATTTTATCTGAGATATATTGTATAGATTGGTGTCTATACAGTATGAATAAGATAAATTAAGGACCGAGATAGTTATACTTGTGTAATTAACGTGTTTGATTGACAGTTATATTGAGGATTTGTTCTATCAGGTTGAACTGATTTGGATATCAGGTATATCGTATGAGAATATTTTTGGATTGTGTATATGTGTATTCAGTATGCCGTATGTTCGTATCCAATATGTCAAGACATAGGACAGGAACATTTGAATTTTGGCCAAGTACAGAAGTCCATTACGTACGTTAAGTTTATGGGTTAACGTACGCTAAGTTGGTACGTTTTATGTACATTATGCATAAGGTATTACGTACGTAACAAGAGGAATCAGACAGTTGGGCCCCGTGTCGGCAGCTTTCGGCACGGATGTGGACAGGTGAGTCAACGGATGGAGTTACATATGTTATACAGGGTGTATTACGTACGTAATATGAGTATAATATTGTAGCAAGTCAACGTACGTATTACGTACGCAACGGAATAAGTGTTACGTACGTTACGGGGTGGCTGGCCGAGTCGTGGCTGAGAGGACCTGTAGTGGTCGAGCATGGTCGGCAGTGACTCGCAGGGATGGCCGATCGCGGTCGTGATGACTCGGAGGGGCAGGGCGGCCGATAACGTACGTAAGTGTGGCCGATTCTGGCCGTAAGGGCCCGTTACGTGCGTGGCGAGTGCGATTCTGGCCGTAAGTGTCGGCCAAAATGGACAGGAGGGTAGGCCCACGTCGGTTACGTATGTAAGCCACGGCGATTCTGGCCGTAGTAAAGGCAACAGTCCCGCCTATTTAAGGCCTGGACCGGGTCACTTCGGCATTTTTCATTTTTTCTTCGTTTTTTTTTGCGATTCCTTCAGCAAAAGTGTATGGATTTGTATGGAATCATCATATAGCAACATGTTTTGGAAGATTTAATTCATGGATAACATCATCTTTTGCCCGGGTCGAAGGTAAGAACACCTAAACACTTGGTTTTGGATATTTTTGGAGTTTCTTGATGTTTTGGCCGATTTCCTTCGTTTCAATTCAGATTTTTAATAGAACTTGGTTGTATACTCGAAATCATACATTACTCTTGAAGTTTTGTGGAACAAATTCGGGAATTTCTCCGTTAAATCGATTAAATTAGATTATGTCCTCAAAGTGTCCGATAAAATGCTTCAATGAGGTAGAACTTGGGAAGCTCTATATGTTTTCGTAGAATGGTGATTGAATTGATATTGTTGTGATGATTCTTGGTAATTATGGGAATTTTGTTAAGGGAAGATAATGAATTGATGATCAAATGCCTTGATTATGTTGTTATGATTATGGAATCGTAGTATTCTCGATGTTCTTGGTGGTTTGTTGCGATTCATGATGTTATGAGAAGTATATGTGGAAGAACATGATTATATACACCTTGAATTGTGAATAAGGATTGTTTAGATGTTAGAACACATCGTATTATGTCGTTTGAGGATTTTGAATGTGATATCGGAATAAGTTGTGTTCTTAAGGAACTCTTGGATTATATGAATTGATGAATATGTTTAAGTGATGTTGGTGTTTTGGATATGAATATGGAATATTCATATCTAGAACTAAGTTATGTGTTTTGGTACAATATTCATATAGGAATATGAATGTGGTTCCGGGTTTGATAAGATTATGATTCACTTTTGAGTTTGAGAATTCATACATATTGAACAAGTGTTCAATTCGGATAATGGAAATATTTGAAACTCTTGGAATATGATTATCTATAATGTTGAATTAATCGGATCGTCCGGATTGATGATGATAATCGGTAATTGGTTTAATTATGATTATACAAGGAGGAAACTTGTAATCATATTTAAGATTGAATTTGAAATTGGTAATGCTTAGACACTTGGTTAAATTGATTATTGATATGATCTTCGGATTATGTAATCTATTTTTGGTTTTGAATTCGTGATTGATTGGTTTGGATTGTTTGGATTTGTATTTAATCGGGATATTGTAGAACCGTTGTGTTTGTTGAGTGGTTATTGATTGTTATTTGTGATCATCGAGTTATGGCTTGTATTGTGGATATGAATTCGTATTTGTTGAGTTGGATTATTTGGTTTTATGTATATGATCGAGCTTTCGTTGAACCGTTGAGTTTGTTGGTTGGGTATGTCGGTTATTGATTTTTATCGAATGTGTGTTAATTGGTTATTGCAATAGGTTGTGATGTTTTGATCGTGGATTATGACCGTTGTGTTGGGGTTGAGGTCTAAGAGTTTATAGATTACTTTTGGTCGGGGTTGAGGAGCTCGTAGACAAAGGCAATGGATATTGGTAACGGTTTTGTGGTATCGGTACCGAGGCAAGTTTGTACTTGTTCAGTTTATAATATTTGATAAATGGTTTCGTTTTCATTTCATTTATAATGTGTATAGCAATGTTGTTAGAAATGTAAATTGTCGGGATGATGGTTTGTATATTGTGCTTTGGTTTGGGTTAAATCATAATGTATATGGTTTAAACGTGTTGGTGAATACGGAGATGTGAGTTGTATTTGGTCAGTGATATGGAATATCGGATATCGAGGATAGTTATCGTGTCGATATTGATGTCGGGACGGTGGTTTGTTGGTATAAATGGACTATACCTATTTCGGGATTATTCGTATCACTTTGTATACGTTCAGGGATGTTGGTTCGTGGAAAGGATATTGCCTTCGCCTTTGAGGTAATTTAAGTATTGTTCAGTTATGAAGATAATTATTATGTTGAGTTGTTGTATATGTTGTACGATGATATTTCGTATATTGGGATTCGTATTGATTATTTCGTTGAGGGATGATGATCCCAGGGCTGATTGTATTGAGATCGTTGATCGTGTTGATCATTTGTCGGGGATGATGATCCCAGGATTGTTGTTTTGGATATTGATTAGTCGTGTCGACTTTTCTTTGTCAGTTTGTCATTGTTCACTTCGGTGAGTCTTTTTATCCTTATTGGATATGTGATTCTTTGAGTTTCGTTGTCATGTTGCATCGTGACATATCTAGAGTCATATCTATTTGTCAATTGGTTATTGTGTAGGATTTTTAGCCGGGCACATGATGGTTATGCGTGGATGTTTCCGCATTGAACCGTGCACACGAGTCGTAGTTCGTGAGGCTAATTAGGTACATGTCCCACATATATCCTGGATTCCGTATACGGGGTGGACATGTGCACAGACACATTTACGGATCGGGCGCACTGTGACGTCCATCTTTTGAGCCATATTGTTGGGTCGTTCATAGTCCATGTATGATTGGGTATGTTCGACGGTATGTGACTGGTTGTTCATACGCCCGAGGGGTATGTTCGACAGTCAGAGTTATTTCTTTGAGATCCATTATTGTTGATCATTTGGAGTCTACCTTGTTGAGGGTACTCTCGGTTATTGTTGGTCCTTTGTTGATCATTTGGAGTCTACCTTGTTGAGGGTATTCTCGGTTATAGTTGATCCTTTGTTGATCGTGTTTGGAGTTTACCTTGTTGAGGGTATTCTCGGTTATAGTTGATCCTTTGTTGATCGTGTTTAGAGTTTACCACGTTGAGGGTATTCTCGGTTATTGTTGATCCTTTGTTGATCGTGTTGGGAGTTTACCATGTTGAGGGTACTCTCGGTTATCGTTGATCCTTTGTTGGTCATATTGGAGTTATCATGTCGATGATATTCTCAGTGATGTATTGGTTGATCATTGTTATTGATCGTATGAGCATTCAGACTGTACGTCGATGTTCGGGATTTGTTATCATTATCATGTTGTAGTTGATCTACAGATATGTTGTGTATTATTAGTTTATACATGTTGAGATTTGATTGTGTAATCCGACGGACAGGATTTGGCACAGATTCGATTATTTCCACACTTATGAGTTATGATGATGTTTTGAGGATTATCGGTATTTTTTGAATACAATAGAGATGATTTTTGTTGCATTCATTTCGTCATTTGAGAATACGAAATGTGGAATATGTCAAGGATTGATTTAGCATGGATTGCTATGAATTGCTAAGGTTATAACGGTAAGATTACATTGGTAGTATTCTTACTTCGTTATTACATTGGTATGTAATTATTTATGATGATGTGATCGATATCATTGTTGAGTATTGTGGCTGACCCCGTCGTGGGCTTTATTTTTAGGTACTCGGAGATCGAGCTAGTAGCGGTCGTGAAGGGGTGAGCTTCCCGGGTGATACTGGCTGTGGCATTTATTTGAGTATTGAGTATTCTCTTCTCGTTGTTTTATTCCGCTGCAAATGTGTATTTTGAAATGTGTTTTTATCCGTTGCGTGTGTATTTTAAAATGGCTTTTCGGTATTTTTACCAGCGTGTGTATTTTAAATGGCCTTTTGGCATTTTGCGAACTTGGGTTATTTCGTCAAACCTTTTTTCCTAACTATTTTATCGGTACGTTTAAGGGGTGGCTTAACGTACACTTTGAACTGTCGAGATTTGTCATTTCGCCTTGTATTTTCAAATGGTATTTTATGACGGTATTTGAGAACTATGTTTTTGAAAATATTTGAGTATTTAAAATATTACCGTCATTGGCCTTTTGACATTTTTAAACGTTTTTAAATGGTTTTTAGCCTGGTGGTTTCCGGCGCGGGACCCACGGCGCTGAATATCCCGGATGATTTTGGTGGTGTTACAGAAGATGGTATCGGAGCTTGGGTTTTGTGAACCCAGGCGTGTGTGTTATGTGGCTCTACCGGTACGGTAGTAGCGTGATTTTTGAAAATGAGTTTTTCTAACTTTTGAGTCGAATCGATTTTTGGAGTTTCCAAAATTTTTGAGATTCTTTTCAAATTGCTATTTGTGATATTGGTGTGTGTTGGTATTGTATTGAGACTTCGTACGGAAGTCGTGTGCTAGTATCACGGGAGATCATCGGCTTCACGCACCTGTAAGTATATTGGTTTGGTTATTTCGCTTGTGGCGACACTTGATTATTTTGTGATGAGTTAGAAAATTTTGGATTTATCTGTTGTTGGTAACAGGTCGCAAGTTTCGAGGACGAAACTTATTTTAAGGGGGTAGTATGTAATACCCAGATTTTCAGTATAAATTTTTCGCGTTATTTTATCTAAGATATATTGTATAGCTTGGTGTCTATACAGTATGAATAAAATAAATTGAGGATCGAGACAGTTATACTTGTGTAATTGACGTGTTTGATTGACAGTTATATTGAGGATTTGTTGTATCAAGTTGAATTGATTTGGATATCAGGTATATCATATGAGAATATTTTTGGATTGAGTATATGTGTATTCAGTATGCCGTATGTTCGTATCCAGTATGTCGAGACGTCGGACAGGAACAGTTGGATTTTGGCTAAGTACAGAAGTCCATTACGTACGTTAAGTTTATGGGCTAATGTATGCTAATATGGTACTTTTTACGTGCGTTATGCGTAAGGTATTACGTACGTAACAAGAGGAATCGGACAGTTGGCCCGGTATCGGCAGCTTTCGGCGCGGATGTGGGCAGGTGAGTCAACGGATGGAGTTACGTACGTTATACAGGATGTATTACATACGTAATACGAGTATAATACTGTAGCAAGTCAACGTACGTATTACGTACGCAACGGAATAAGTGTTACGTACGTTACGGGGTGGCTGGCTGAGTCGTGGCCGAAAGGACCTGTAGTGGCTGAGCATGGTCGGCAGTGACTCGCAGGGATGGCCGATTGCGGTCGGCAGTGACTCGCTAGGGGCAAGGACTGGCCGATAACGCACATGAGGCTGTGGCCGGTTACGGCCGTAAGGGCCCGTTACGTACGTAAGCAGGTGCCGGTTATGGCCGTAAGGGTGTCGGCCAAAATAGACAGGAGGGTAGGCCACCACCGGTTACGTATGTAAGCCACGGCCGGTTACGGCCGTAAGGTACCGACAGGTCCCGCCTATTTAAGGCCTGGACCGGGTCACTTCGGCATTTTTCATTTTTTCTTTGTTTTTTTGCGATTCCTTCAGCAAAAGTGGATGGATTTGTATGTAATCATCATATAGCAACATGTTTTGGAAGATTTAATTCATGGATAACATCATCTTTTGCCCGGATCGAAGGTAAGAACACCTAAACACTTGGTTTTGGATATTTTTGGAGTTTCTTGATGTTTTGGCCGATTTCCTTCGTTTCAATTCAGATTTTTGATAGAACTTGGATGTATACTCGAAATCATACATTACTCTTGAAGTTTTGTGGAACAAATTCGAGAATTTCTCCATTAAATCGATTAAACTGGATTATGTCCTCAAAGTGTCCGATAAAATGCTTCAATGAGGTAGAACTTGGGAAGTTCTATATGTTTACGTAGAATGGTGATTGAATTGATATTGTTGTGATGATTCTTGGTAATTACGGGAATTTTGTTAAGGGAAGATAATGAATTGATGATCAAATGCCTTGATTATGTTGTTATGATTATGGAATCGTAGTATTCTCGATGTTCTTGGTGGTTTGTTACGATTCATGATGTTATGAGAAGTATATGTTGAAGAACATGATTATATACACCTTGAATTGTGAATAAGGATTGTTTAGATGTTAGAACACATCGTATTATGTCGTTTGAGGATTTTGAATGTGATATCGGAATAAGTTGTGTTCTTAAGGAACTCTTGGATTATATGAATTGATGAATATGTTTAAGTGATGTTGGTGTTTTGGATATGAATATGGAATATTCATATCTAGAACTAAGTTATATGTTTTGGTACAATATTCGTATAAGAATACGAATGTGGTTCCAGGTTTGATAAGATTATGATTCACTTTTGAGTTTGAGAATTCATATGTATTGAACAAGTGTTCAATTCGGATAATGGAAATATTTGAAACTCTTGGAATATGATTATCTATAATGTTGAATTAATCAGATCATCCGGATTGATGATGATAATCGGTAATTGGTTTAATTATGATTATACAAGGAGGAAACTTGTAATCGTATTTAAGATTGAATTTGAAATCGGTAATGCTTAGACACTTGGTTAAATTGATTATTGATATGATCTTCAGATTGTGGAATCTATTTGGTTTTGAATTCGTGATTTATTGGTTTGGATTGTTTGGATTTGTATTTAATCGGGATATTGTAGAACCGTTGTGTTTGTTGATCGGTTATTAATTGTTATTTGTAATCATCGAGTTATGGCTTGTATTGTGGATATGAGTTCGTATTTGTTGAGTTGGATTATTTGGTTTTATGTATATGATCGAGGTTTCGTTGAACCGTTGAGTTTGTTGGTTGGGTATGTCGGTTATTGATTTTTATCTAATGTGTGTTAATCGGTTATTGCAATAGGTTGTGATGTTTTGATCGTGGATTATGACCATTGTGTTGCGGTTGAGGTCGAAGAGTTCGTAGATTGCTTTTGGTCGGGGCTGAGGAGCTCGTAGACAAAGGCAATGGATATTGGTAACGGCTTTGTGGTATCGGTACCGAGGCAAGTTTGTACTTGTTCAGTTTATAATATTTCACAAATGGTTTCGTTTTCATTTCATTTATAATGCGTATAGCAATGTTGTTAGAAATGTAAATTGTCGGGATGATGGTTTGTGTGCTTTGGTTTGGGTTAAATCATAATGTATATGGTTTAAACGTGTTGGTGAATACGGAGATGTGAGTTGTATTTGGTCAGTGATATGGAATATCGAATATCGAGGATAGTTATCGTGTCGATATTAATGTCGGGACGGTGGTTTGTTGGTATAAGTAGACTATACCTATTTCGGGATTATTCGTATAACTTTTTATTCATTCAGGGATGTTGGTTCGTGGAAAGGATATTGCCTTCGGCTTTGAGGTAATTTAAGTATTGTTCAGTTATGAAGATAATTATTATGTTGAGTTGTTGTATATGTTGTACGATGATGTTTCGTATATTGGGATTCGTATTAATTATTTCGTTGAGGGATGATGATCCCAGGGCTGATTGTATTGAGATCGTTGATCGTGTTGATCATTTGTCAGGGATGATGATCCCAGGATTGTTGTTTTGGATATTGATTAGTCGTGTCGACTTTTCTTTGTCAGTTTGTCATTGTTCACTTCGGTGAGTCTTTAGATCCTTATTGGATATGTGATTCTTTGAGTTTTGTTGTCATGTTGCATCGTGACATATCTGGAGTCATATCTGCGTGCCGATTGGTTATTGTGTAGGATTTTTAGCCGGGCACATGATGGTTATGCGTGGATGTTTACGCATTGAACCGTGCACACGAGACGTAGTTCGTAAGGCCAATTAGGTACATGTCCCACGTATATCTTGGATTTCGTATACGGGGTGCACGGACACATTTCCGGATCGGGCGCACTGTGAAGTCCATCTTTTGAGCCATATTGTTGGGTCGTTCATAGTCCATGTATGATTGGATATGTTCGACGGCTTGTGACTGGTTGTTCATACGCCCGAGGGGTATGTTCGACAGTCAGAGTTATTTCTTTGAGATCCATTATTGTTGATCATTTGGAGTCTACCTTGTTGAGGGTACTCTCGGTTATTGTTGGTCCTTTGTTGATCATTTGGAGTCCACCTTGTTGAGGGTATTCTCATTATAGTTGATCCATTGTTGATCGTGTTTGGAGTTTACCTTGTTGAGGGTATTCTCGGTTATAGTTGATCCTTTGTTGATCGTGTTTGTAGTTTACCACGTTGAGGGTATTCTCGGTTATTGTTGATCCTTTGTTGATCGTGTTGGGATTTTACCATGTTGATGGTACTCTCGTTATCGTTGATCCTTTGTTAGTCATATTGGAGTTATCATGTCGGTGATATTCTCAGTGATGTATTGGTTGATCATTGTTATTGATTGTATGACCATTCGGACTGTACGTCGATGTTTGGGATTTATTATCATTATCATGTGGTAGTTGATCTACAGATATGTTGTGTATTATTGGTTTATACATGTTGAGATTTGATTGTGTAATCCGACGGACAGGATTTGGCACAGATTGGATTATTTCCACACTTATGAGTTATGATGATATTTTGAGGATTATCGGTATTTTTGGAATACAGTAGAGATGATTGTTGTTGAATTCATTTCGTCATTTGAGAATACGAAATGTGGAATATGTCAAGGATTGATTTAGTATGGATTGCTATGAATTGGTAAGGTTATAACGGTAAGATTACATTGGTAGTATTCTTACTTCGTTATTACATTGGTATGTAATTATTTATGATGATGTGATCGATATCATTGTTGAGTATTGTGGCTGACCCCGTCGTGGGCTTTATTTTTAGATACTCGGAGATCGAGCTAGTAGCGGTCGTGAAGGGGTGAGCTTCCCGGGTGATACTGGTTGTGGCATTTATTTGAGTATTGAGTATTCTCTTCTCGTTGTTTTATTCCGCTGCAAATGTGTATTTTGAACTGTGTTTTTATCCGCTGCGTGTGTATTTTAAAATGGCTTTCCGGTATTTTTACCAGCGTGTGTATTTTAAATGGCCTTTTGGCATTTTGCCAACATGGGTTATTTCGTCAAACCTTTTTTCCTAACTATTTTATCGGTACGTTTAAGGGGTGGCTTAACGTACACTTTGAACTGTCGAGATTTGGCATTTCGCCTTGTATTTTCAAATGGTATTTTATGACGTTATTTGAGAACTATGTTTTTTAAAATATTTGAGTATTTAAAATATTACCTTCATTAGCCTTTTGGCATTTTTAAACGTTTTTTAAATGGTTTTTAGCCTGGTGGTTCCGGCGCGGGACCCACGGCGCTGTAATATCCCGGATGGTTTTGGGGATGTTACATTACGTACGTTATGCGCTCTTGTTTGCGTACATTATCTATGTCCAGAATGCCTCTTTGCAACTCCGTTTTCTTCAATTCTTTGCTTCGCCTCTCCGTTGTTTTGTTTTGTTTATCGACTTTAATCATCAAAACACTTTTAATTTATGTATGGAACAAAATGTTCCAACAACCGAAACTCACAACATGATCAACTAAACCATACGAACTCATGTAAACAAAGAAACAACGAAAATGAACGAGTTTTACGAGAGTCGAACGTACATACGGCAAGATATAACATAAAATAGAATTACGTAAAAACATCTCCGAAACTCATCCAAATGGAAAAACTCTAAGAACAAAGTAGATTCAAAACGTCGAAACGGTTATAAGCAAGTCGGTAAAAATAGACATACACCAAAAATGGAAACTGTTAAAAATGGAAAGGTACGGATATTACATTCTCCCCCTCTAAAAAAAAGTTTTGTCCCGAAACTTAAGAATCAAAATGCTCGGGGTGTCTCGCACGCATATCCTCCTCCAATTCCCACATTGCTTCTTCCACTCCATGCTTCGACCATTGCACTTTAACCAAGGGAATGGTTTTGTGTCTTAACTGTTTGTCCCGACGTTCCAAAATCTTCACCGGCCTCTCCTCAAATGTAACGTTCTTCTCGATCTCTACGTCTCCGAAGTCGATAACATGAGTTGGGTCCGGAACATACTTCCTCAACTGAGAGACGTGAAATACACTATGCACATGACTCAACGATGGAGGTAATGCCAAACGGTACGCTAACTCGCCAACTCTCTCTAATATCTCAAAAGGTCCAATATACCTTGGACTGAGCTTCCCCTTTTTCCCAAAACGGAAAACTCCCTTCGATGGAGACACTCTCAACAAGACATGATCCCCTACCTCAAACTCCAAAGGTCGACGCCTAACATCCGCATAAGACTTTTGTTGACTCTGAGCTGCCAACATCCTCTCTCGAATTAACTCAACTTTCTTCCTCGTCTCCAATACAAGATCCAGCTCGGTGCCAACTAAATCGGACAGCTCATCCCAACATATCGGTGATCGACATCGTCGGCCATAAAGCACCTCATACGGTGCCATCTTAATCGACGCGTGCCAGCTATTATTATAAGTAAACTCCATCAGGGCCAAATGCTCCTCCCAGTCACTACTCCAGTCTAACGCACAGGCGCATAACATATCCTCGAACGTATGAATGGTACGCTCGGACTGCCCGTCGGTCTGAGGATGGAAAGATGTGATCAAACGCAAACGTGTCCCCAATGCCTTATGTACCGCCTCCCAAAAATGCGATACAAACCGGCCATCTCTGTCCGAAATAATAGTCTTTGGTGTACCATAAAGTCTCACGATCTGTGCAATAAAAATACGAGCCAATTTTTCTGGACCCCCAGTGTCCTTGATGCCCAGAAAATGTGACCATATTCTTTCCGGTCTTTGTCCTCGGCAAATTCGTGAAAAAATCCATAGAGATATCTTCCCACTTCCATTCCGGGATGGGAAGTGGTTTCAACAACCCGGATGGCCGCTGATGCTCGATTTTGACTTGTTGACAAGTCAAACACTTAGCCACAAACTGAACTACCTCATTTTTCATGTCATTCCACCATAAATTCTTCCTCAAATCCTTATACATTTTACTCGAGCCCAGATGGACTGAGTAAGGTGACGCATGAGCCTCTCGCATAATACCCGGTCTCAATTCCAAGTCGTTCGGAACACACAGCCGACCTTGGAACCTCAACACACCATCCTCATGAATCACGAATCCCAGGGCTTTCCCCTTCACCACATTCTCACAGAGCTGAATAAGCATCGGATCTTCTAACTGTCTCGATTTAATGTCGTCGACCAAAGACGAAGAAATCTCAAGAGCGCGCAACTGCCCGGCACTCCCTAGCAGTACAACCTCAATACTCAACCCCATCAACTCTCGCTGGAGCCCTGGCTGGGCCATGAGTAATTCAAGCATCCGAAGTGATACCGATTTCCAACTCAAGGCATCTGCCACCATATTTGCCTTGCCCGGATGATAAAGAATCTCGAGATTGTAATCCTTAATCAACTCTAACCATCTTCTCTGTCTCATATTCAGTTCTTTCTGCGTGAAAATATACTTTGGGCTCTTGTGATCGGTGAAGATCTGACATGACGAGCCATATAAGTAATGATGCCAAATCTTTAACACAAATACAAATGCGGCCAACTCAAGATCGTGGGTAGGGTAATAACTCGTACGGCTTCAATTGACGGGAAGCATAGGCAATCGTCTTCCCGTGCTGCATGAGTACACATCCAAGCCCTTGTCCTGAAGCATCGCTATAAACTGAGAAACCCTCATTACCACTCGGTAGGGCCAAGATAGGAGCGGTCGTCAACCGCTTCTTCAACTCCTCGAAACTCTTCTGCCTCTCATCGGTCCACACAAACTTCTCTGACTTCTGCGACAACTGGGTAAGTGGTCGAGCGAGTTTAGAGAACCCTTCGACAAACCTACGATAATACCCGGCCAAACCCAGAAAACTACGGACCTCCTTCACGTTTTTGGGCGGCGCCCAATCCAACACTACCTCTATCTTATGTGGGTCCACACGAACACCCTTGGCCGAGATCACGTGGCCGAGAAACAAAACCTCCCGCAACCAAAACTCACACTTTGAGAACTTCGCATAAAGGCGCTGAGTTCTCAAGATTCCCAACACGATATGCAAATGACGTGCATGCTCCTCCTCGCTCCTCGAGTAAATCAAGATATCGTCGATAAAGACGACTACACACTTATCGAGATATCCGATAAAGACCTTGTTCATTAACTGCATGAACACGGCTGGGTCGTCGGTTAGCCTAAAAGGCATAACCACAAACTCGTAGTGGTCTTATCTCGTCCGAAAAGCCGTCTTTGGAATATCGGAATCCTTCACTCGGAGCTGGTAATATCCCGATCTCAAATCAATCTTTGAAAACACGATTGCCCCTTGCAATTGGTCAAACAAGTCATCAATTCTAGGGAGTGAATACTTATTTTTGATAGTCACTTTGTTCATCTCCCAGTAGTCGATACACAGAAGAAGTGACCCATCCTTCTTCTTTACAAACAAGACCATTGTGCCCCAAGGCGAAGTGCTCGGTTGGATATAACCCATATCTAGCAACTCTCCCAACTATTTCTTAAACTCAAGCATCTCGGCTGGCGCCATGCGGTATGGCGTCTTAGAAATTGGTGCTGCACCCGGCTCTAAATCAACAGTGAACTCAATCTCACGGTCCAGTAGCAAACCCGGTAACTCATCTGGAAAGACGTCAGGATACTCACTCACTACCGTAATAGACGAGAGCTCAACTCCCCCTTCTTCCGATCTCAAAGCATAACACCAGTAACTAGTGCAACCCCCTCGAAGGAGTTTCACTGCTTTCATAGCGCTGATTAGGAATTTCTGACTACTCCGCTTACGCCCCACAAAATAATGCTCGGTACCGTCTGAAGCTAACATCGAAACGGTTCTCTTTCTATAATTCGTGATCGCCCCATGTCGGTCTAGCCAATCCTCAACAAAAATCAAGTCCTCATCCCTAATGTCTATCACAATCAAATTAGAAGACCAATCCCTGCCCGCGATACTCACCGGAAAATCTCTAATCTCACGATCCCCCACGATACTATCCCCACTAGGCAGTTTAACAACAAACGCTTCACATGCAACTAGACAATCAACATGCAGACGACGCACACAATCCAGAGATATGAAAGAATGCGTAGCACCAGAATCGAATAACACGGAAATAGGATGGTCAAGGATGTGAACGGTACCTGTAGCCACCGTCGCGTCAGGATCTCCTGCTCGTCTCATCTCATATACACGGGGCGGAACAGACCCTGCACTAGAAGCTCCCCCTCTAGAAGGCTTCCAACGACCTCGACCTCTGCCAAAACTCTGCTGAGGTTGATTAACTATCGGCGTCTGATTCACACTCGGTTCCCTCATAGCTGGGGCTGACACCTAAGTAGCTGGTGCCCGACTCGCATCTCCACAAAACTTAGCACGATGCCCCATCCGACCACAAGTAAGACACTGAATCGGTGTCTTGTCACACTCACTCATAATGTGTCCGGGACAACCACAGTTAAAGCAGGTAGGACCACGAATGGAAACAGGCGGAGCAGACTTAGAACCATTTCCTCGCCTAAATGACGAGGACTGATTCCCGAGACTCGCGAACCAGACTGAGCCTTATGATACCCGCCAGACTTACCTCCCAAAAACTGACCGGAGGTCTTTTGCTTCTTACCTTCCATTGCTGCCTCTGTCGCAGAAAATGACATCCATAAGCCATCGCCTTGTTCTGATAATCCTTCAAAGTTGTACACCCCAGACCAGACATGTAATGACGAACCCTTGGCTTCATCCGCATATCAAAGTGGTGGATCTTATCTAACTCATCCCGGACCTTATTTCTCACATAATGAAGCTGCTGATTGTAATCCTTGGTCGCCTGTGAAATAGGAACATCCTGGGGCTTAGCCTCAAAGAAGGCTCGGATCCTCCCCTCTTTTACCGGCCAAGGACAATATTCGTCCTCCATCAACTCTCGGAACTCTTCCCACGTGGCTGCCCAGTCACGTGGTTTCACTACTTGCCACCACGTTGTCGCCTCCTTGGCGAGGAAGTACTGAGCGATGGGTACCTTCCTCTCCTCGGAGCAATTAGCCGCCTCGAAAACCTTCTCTATCTCGAATAACCAACTCTCCCAACCAGACGGGTCGAAAGTACCATCGAACTGCAGGGGATGTATACAGATCACGTCCTGAAGTAGCTTATCGGTGCCGAGACCAGTAGGCGGAACAGGGTTGGCATTAGCTTGGCCGACCAAGACTGCCCGAGTCAGTAGCATCATCTGGTTTGCTACTTGTTGTAAAATATTCGCTACTCCGATATTCTCATGAGCATTGCCGAAGATAGCAGACTGATCCTGCTAGCCCTCAGCGTTAAGCGGGACACTGTTCGACAAAGAAGGTGTTGCCGAACCAGCCCTTGAGCTATCGGACATGGCTGTCCCACCGGATGCGCCACGTCCCCTACTGCGTCCGAGACCGCATCCGCGTCCTCTACCGGCAGGCATTCTGAAGAAGTAACGGGTAAGTACTATTGGCCACTAAGTATACTAGATACAGCTTGGAAAGTAGTTTAAACAACAAGCTGTACTGATTTTAAATCTGAGTGCGTAGCGGAAGTCTTAAATACAGTAAGTTGTTGTGGATACAGCAACTCGATGTGCAGTGTATACTTAAATAATCACAGTAATTAAAACAGGTAAGGCGGAAGGTAAATAACACAATATTTAAAGTGGTTCGAGGTAAACCCCTCTACGTCCACTGGTCCTCCACACAGGAGTAAAAGATTTATTATAATTACTACGTACACAACTACGTAATTATAACAACACACAATCAATATATCGTTCACACAGATTGATATAAAAATCTTAGCTTCAACCGTTCACACAGATTGGTTTGAGCTAATGCTTTGACTTGCTTCTTCACACACAGTTCTGAAGCCTCGTCTTCTTCGATGCAATTCCTTCACACACGATTACGGAGTAACGATTACTCAGTCCACACAGGGCTGATCTGGGTTTGTTCAAAGGATAGAACAGGGTATGAACAACAACTTTGACTTTATGAGCTTCTGGCTGATGAAGTGTTGTTCAAGATGTTGAGCACTGTATATCTCTTAGATCTGAGTTCCAGTAAGCTTTGGAGATATGTTTTGCTCTGATGAATATATTAATAGATTTGTTACTTGGTTGTTCAGTAGTTCAGTTTTCAGTAGTCTTCAATCTTCAAACTCTGGAGATATATATAGTCTTCTGGAAAATATATCCATTGGGATAAATCCGTTGAGCAAGATTCCGTTCCAATGGGATGAAAAATCACGATCCGGATTTAGCAAGATTTGAAGATCTTTTGACTGACAGTATTTAAATACTTTATCCTTTAGTATTTAAATACTTCTTTATCAACGGGACTTGACTTCTGAAGATTCCTTCTTTGTCCTGTTGAGAGCTGTATGTAAGATCACTGTATTGGTGATTCGAGACAGTTTCCATACTTGGTCTTTATAAGACTTATTTGCTGTACTGAAAGGTTCCACTATATGCTGAATTCGAGACAGGCTTTCGATACAGGTTGACACTTCAACTCATCGATACAGTTTCCTTACTATATTGAGGATTGGCATATATGTCAAAACCTCTTATCAACACTATTCGATACAGGGATTGATTATCCCGGCTGTTTTGATACAGGTTTATTGTTATCCCAACAATTTCCCCCTTTTTGACAATTTGCCAAGACTTTAAGAACTTTCAAGTCTTCTTGATGATGCCAAAACCTTCTTCATGAAATAATCTTCTTTGATGACTTCTGGCAGATTTCTTGGTCTTCTGTCAAATGGTCTGTCTTTCAGCAACTTAGTCTAATTTATGAACTGCTCGCAGGTGAGTTCGATACAGCTAAGAATTTTTACAACTTAAGTTTATGATTGGCGTGCAGGCACAATCTTACAATGTATTCTAAGCATACAACTGAAATTATGAACTATTCATAGACAAGTTCGTACAGCTTAATTTTAAAACAAGTTTCTATACTTGTGATTGTTATCTCAACAATTTAGGTATGTAATCATACATCAACACAGTAGATTACGAGTTGTAATCTTTCAAGACAAACAAACACTTTTATTGATATTCAAAAATAGAGTACAAGGTTTGCTGTTTCGAAAGAAAAATTACAAACAAAACTAATATACTAAGTATTTCAGCTCCTATAGTCCGCATGTCTCCATGGCTTTTTCCCTGGATCATTCTCGATTCCACGCCACCAGTTCTGTAGGGAGTCATTGCCTCGATCTAGGTATATTGCTCTACCTTCGTAGGATCTGTCAAAGGCAAGAATCCAGTCTTCTGGATGGGTGATCCGATCTCCTCTTTTATGCTTGGATTTCATATCTAGCTGGAGAGGGAGTTTTCCTTCTTCTAACATCTTCGTGAATTTGTCTGCAGCCTCCGTTAATGTCTTATGGCTTTTGAAGATGGCGGATTCCCTGATGAGTTTAACAAAATATCTCATCAGCTCATTCTTCCTCCATTGTTTCACCTCTTCGGCAGTTAGATGCGGTTGGTTGGAAGACGAATTTCAGAAGGTCTTTGGATTAAGTTTTGCCACGGGACATTTGGATCATGAAATTCAGGTCGGGAACCTGAAATCTTAAAACTTTGAGAGGGAGGGGCTAGCTTGTTCAATTCAGCGGTAATGCTGTCTTAAGCAGCATTAAATTCCCTTTCGTGCTGTAACCTTATTCTTCTAGCAGCTTCTCTTGCTTCTTCCCCCTTTTTGGCGTCATCAAGACGTCCTAAGATCTCCAGTGCGGCACCCTGTTTCATCTCAATGTTTGTCATTCTTTCTACAAGGGTGGAAAGCACCTGCGACATATCCTTGAAACTTTTGTCGTGGGCTCGAAGATGAGAAGTGGTTTCGATCATGGCAGCTGCGGTCTTGGCCTCAGAAATGCGTGTTTTAGATGCCTCTTCCCTCAGGAGTTGCTCTTGTTTCTCTTGCATGATCTTCAGTGCTTGCTTGAATACTTCTGGCAATACAGTGAAGGCTTCTACTACGCGAGAAACTTCATGCTGTAATGTAGTCATCTCTTCGACTGCAGAAGTGTGCATCCAATTAAGAGCTTTTTCGACTGAGTACAGGGCATTAACTGCATCTTGGATGAAGACAGTTTGAAGACCAAGAGCACGCAGGCGCTCTTTCCTAGCAGCAGTGCTTGGAGAATCCAGTTTGGAAAAATCTTCGGATCCATTCAACCTCCTCAGATTCACGGTAGGGCGTGAATTGAGTTGGACATCCTCAGGTATATTACCGTCCTCGGATTCAACGGTTGATGGGGCGGGAGCAGCATTTTCGGGTTCAGCGGCAGGGGGTGTTGTGTCCTCCTATTGCGAAGGTGCGTCTGTAGACAAGTATATAGGAGGAACTGATTCCTCATGTTGTCTCTCAGCAACAACTTCTTCTTCTGCGGCAGCAGGCTCGGGTGCCTGTTCCAAAACAATTTCTTCTTCCTCGACTTGAGGGACTGATTCCTCGTCGTCAGGAATGTTCTCTTGCTGTGGCGAAGGGGGCTCACTTCGATTTGATGGCCCTTCGTCATCCTTGGGTTGAGAGGCATATCTATCTTGAGCCTCCTCGCGACTCATTCTCAGACCACCTTGTAAAGCATCATCATCGTCGTCTGAGTCATCGTCATCTTTTGGATTTTGGGGAGAGTCCTAGGACTTATCTTTTCCTTTTCTCCTTGCGTCAGATTTTTGCAATAGATGGCTTTCAATCAATTCTTTGCAGTAGAGATTGTCCCATTGGATCAGGGCTGCAACCTTTGTTGAGTCCGTCACTTCCAATACAAATCTCTCTTCATGGCTCCATTCGCTCCAGTTGTATAAGGTGTCATACGGAGCTAGCCTGTAGCTTTTCCATTTAAGAAATCTAGCATAAGCATGATCAATCTGCACAGAGAGAAGAGTTTTGTTGATAATGGTGTCTGGGGAGGGACTGCGTACAACGTCTGAATCCGCTGTAGCGAGGGGTTCCTCTACAGGTGTGGGATCCTGTAGAGAAGTAGGATTCCTTACAGGGGATGGTTCCCCAAAGAAAGATTGATCCTGTACGGGTGTGGAATCCCGCATAGGAGAAGTAGCGTTTGGCTCCGCAGGGGCAGCCGACTCGCTAGAGTCTTCTAAGTTGGCAGATGTCCGATCATCCGTCTTAGCCGCCAAGGGCTCAGGATCTACTGTCGATACAGTAGTGGGCACCTCTTCCACAGGGGTTGGGCCCTGGGGTAGTATTTCAGTGGGTTGCGCCATGGTGGAAACTTCTTCGGAGGTTTTGGTGGTTTTAGCTTTAGAAAGCCTCCTTAGCTTCCTTTTTGGCTTCTCACCAGTAATGGGTGTCTTGCTGTGAGATCTTTTCCTCTTCCTTGAAGACTCCACATCCTGGGACTTCAAAGAAATATCCCTTGGATCTTCAGACACGGGCATACTTTGGATTTTAGGGTGGTTGCAGACCAGAGTGCTCTGGTTATACGCCGAAGGCTTGACGCCTCCTAAGTATATCCGGGAGCTGTTTTCTTCGCATCAGTGGATTGCGAAAGTCCGCATTTCGTCAAAATATGGTTTAAAATTAAACCAAATGACTTCTTCTGGGTGGCAGGCTTGGATACTTCCTCCTGCAAGCGTTTCAAGATTATCTGGCACCAGTTGACCTTTTCACAGGTCAAAATTGCAACCGTCATCCTGAATCTCAGATTAGTACACATTTCGAATGCACCAGTTCGATTCTCGATGATCCTGCAGCAAAAATCATGCCAATACACATATGACAGACAAAAATTCTTCTTGTGACATGTGGTGTGAACCATGTCAACAACAGTTGAGCCGGTGAACAGCCCATAATACTTTGTTATCAGCTCTTGAGACCCAAAAGTCTCAAGTTCTTCCATGGTGAGGCCGTCAGCAGGCAGCCTGTAAATGTTCTGAAGAAGATCTCGATCGATACAGATCTTCACTCCTTGAATGGTAGCGGTGATGTCAGCAATGTGACCTCCCTGGGCCAGCGACAATAAGTGAACGGCGGCGTTGAGGTAAAAGTCCTCAACCAGGTGAACATCGTATTTCTCAGCGGTTTGACTCCCAAGGCGGTAGAGACCTTGTTGACGGAGTCGGTGATGATGAACTCCATAGGTTCGACATGATTTGTTTCAGCGAAAATGCGTTCGATGACGAAAGATCTTGAGAAGATCCGTCCATCGATAATGTTTGCGGATTTCTTGAGTGCGGGAGAAGATGTCTGACCAGCCATTGACGATTGTTCAAGAAAATGTGAAAGAGAATACACGAAATTTGCAGTAAAACGCAGAAAACTTTGTAGGCTGTATTTGCTTGAGAACTCTTAATTTTTGCAGAAAGCGTAAAGAGTCTTTAATGGCAGTATCAGTCCTTTTATAATGGGCGGCGAAGTAGGGTTTTACAGAGTACGAATGGTCAGATTTTAAGGGATGGGAACCGGTTTTTGAAAAGAACGGTCACGATGAACTGAGTGTAACTAGTACACTTATCCACGGTATATTAAAATATGAATGGGTCCCACTTCTGACATTTGTTGATACCCTAAATGCCTGAAATGGCGGTTTTAAAACATTAAACAATTTGAAACCATCGCGACTTTTGAGATTCAGTTGTCCAGATGTCGTGGAAGGCATTTAATGTAAATGACGTTTGACATGAAAACAGGGCACGTGGACAAAAATCATTTTTAAAATGAAATTTTATAATATATACTGAATCGAAATCCTATAGTATGTCTTTGTATCATGACGATCTGACGTTCCCCCTTAAAAGGTGCATATAGGTTTTAACTCCATACAGCAACTTTTGGATTAATGCTGTATTCATGGGTCATACTGTATTCCCCCTTAATTATTACACACGTCAGCTGTAGGATGATTCATATCTCTTTGTTCACTACAGTGCTGTATTGACGGTTCTGAATATATAGATAATTAACGGTGGATACTGTATTCTTGGGTCTTACAGCATTCCCCCTCAATTGTTGAGTAAAAATAGTAAATTACTTACAGGGAGTTGGGTTGTAGCATTCCCAATTCTTGTCTAAGCATGTTGAATCTGGCTGTGTCGAGAGGATTGGTGAAGATGTCGGCCAACTGAATGTTTGTATGAACCTTTTCAAGCCGAACATCATTGTTCTCGACATGATTCCTTATGAAATGATGCTTCATGTTGATATGCTTAGTGCGCGAGTGCAGGACAGGATTGTGTGTTATTGCAATTGCACTCGTGCTATCACACATGATTGGCATCTCTCTGGCTTCAATTCCATAATCTGACAACTGCTGCTGCATCCAAATGATCTGCATACAGCAACTACCAGCAGCATAATATTCTGATTCAGCTGTGGAAAGTGAGTTAGCCAATTGCTTCTTACTGAACCAAGAAACGAGTCTAGGTCCAAGAAAGTGACAAGTTCCACTTGTACTCTTCCTATCTAGCTTGCAGCCTCCGAGATCTGAGTCGCTGTATCCAACTAAATCGAATCCGCCTTCTTTAGGGTACCATAGTCCTACATCGACTGTTCCTTTAATGTACTTCAGGATTCATTTAGCTGTATTGAAGTGTGATTCCTTAGGTTCTACGTGATACCTCCCACACACTCCAACAAAGAACCTGGATATCGGTCCTGCTAGCTGCTGAGGAGCGAACCAATAAGCTTCCTGTAGAGTGATTGGTCAACCAGCTTTCCGGCTTCATCAGCACTAATTTGCACGGAAGTGCTCATGGGGGTTGACGATGATTTGGAAGTGTTCATTCCAAATTTGTTGAGAAGCTCCTTGCTGTATTTTTCCTAGTTGATGAAAATTCATGTAGGCAACTGCTTTACCTGCAAACCTAGGAAATAACTAAGTTCTCCCATCATACTCATTTCAAATTTACTTTGCATGATATGAGAGAACCTTTGACACAAAGAAAGGTTAGTTGAACCAAAAATCATATCATCTACATAAATTTGCACCATTAGAAGGTCATCACCTTCCTGTATTTTGAACAAGGTCTTGTCCACAGCACCTTTCTCAAATCCATTATTGGTTAGATACTGGGACAGGGTCTCATACCATGCTCTAGGGGCTTGTTTAAGTCCATACAGTACTTTCCTTAGCCTGTATACTAGGTCGATGCCGTCTGTGTTGGCAAACTCCGGTGGTTGTTCAACATAAACTTCTTCGGCAAGGTCTCCATTTAGGAATGCACTCTTGACATCCATTTGGTATACAATAAAGCTTTTATGGGCGGCAAAGGCTAAGAATATCCTAATGGCTTCTAGTCTGGCTACAGGGGCGAAGGTTTCATCATAGTCTATACCTTCTTCCTGGCTATAGCCTTGTGCGACTAGCCTTGATTTGTTCCTTATAATAAGTCCATTTCGATCCTTCTTGTTTCGAAATACCCATTTGGTTCCTATAACCGATTGATGTCTAGGTCTGGGTACAAGATACCATACATTGTTTCTTTCGAAACCGTTAAGCTCTTCTTCCATAGATGTTATCCAATGAGAATTATTAAGAGCGTCTATGGTCAAAACAGGTTCGGACTGGGCTAAGAATACAGCGATAGTGCACATGTTGAGTCTTCTAAGCTCAGATTGAGATTTCCATTCAGGAAATGATGATATCTCAGTATCTAGTTCTTCTTATGCACAAAGTACATTTCCTTGTGTACTCTGTATTCTTCTACGGGTAGAAACACCAGCATCTATGTTTCCAATGATCAGCTCTTGCGGGTGATCTCTCAACCATCTTTGGTCGGGTTCTAATTCGGGGTCCCGTACTGTATCGAGAGTTTCTGTAGATATAGCTTCATCTTGTACAGCGTCGGCTTCATCTACGTCGATTCTTACAGCTGCGGGGTTGATTTCTAGGTCAACAACAGGTTCTATGGGAGTTGGAGGATCCAAGATAGAGATACGTTGGATGTTCTGAGTAATATCATCTACTCCTGTAGGGTCATGTTGAGGTTCGTCGAACACTACATGGACTGATTCCTCGATCGTCAGCTTCCTTTTATTAAAGATCCTGTAAGCTTTGCTGACTGGGGAGTATCCTACAAATATTCCTTCATCTGATTTCTCATCAAAGGTTCTAAGTTGATCCTTCCCATTATTCAACACATAACACCTGCATCCAAAAATGTGAAAATATTAAACTAACGGAGTTTTGTTGTTCCATACCTCATATGCTGTTTTGTTGTGGTGCTTGTTGACGATACAGCGGTTTTGAGTGTAGCATGCTGTATTGGTTGCTTCACTCCAGAAACGTTGTGGCAACTTGCTTGCGGCGATCATTGTCCTTGTTGCTTCTTTCAGCGTCCTATTCTTTCGCTCGGCAACACCATTTTGTTGAGGTGTACGGGCAGCTGAGTATTCGTGTTGTATCCCATTTCCAAAACAGTATTGCTCTATAAAGCGGTTAGTAAATTCTATACCTCTGTCGGAACGAATGGACACGATACTCAATGCTTTTTCATTTTGCAACTTTCTCAGGAGCTCGGGCAGCTTTGATGTTGTTTCCTTCTTCTTGCTTAGGAAAATTGTCCAAGCATACCTGGAGTAATCATCAACAACAACAAGACAGTATTTCTTACCTCCCAAACTTACTGGGTCTACAGGACTGTAGAGATCCTTATGTAGCATTTCCAACACTCTTTGGGTTGAAAGGTATGATTTGCTCTTCAGGGTTGACTTGATTTGCTTGTCTTTCTGACACGGTCCGCAGACGCTGTCCTTCTTGAATGATACATTTGGCAATACTCTTACCATTCCCTGTCTTGAGAGCTTATTGATCGTCTTGAAGTTGACGTGAGACATCCTCTTATGCCATAACCAGCTAAGATCTGCAGTGCCTTTGGCAACAAAGCATGGAATTGAGGAGCTCATAGGCTTCCAGTCAGCAATATACATGTTACCTGATCTGCTTCCTGTAAGCACAACTTCTTTGGTCTGGATGTTCTTGACTCTACAGCGATCTATATAGAATTTCACCAAGAACTGTTTATCACAGAACTGGCTAATGCTAAGTAGATTGTACTGTAAGCCTTCAACATATGCAACATCGGTAACTTTGAATTTTCCGACAAGTAGATTTCCTTTCCCTCTTGTTCTTCCTTTAGATTTATCACCGAAACGAACTTTTGGACCGCGACCTTCAACAAAATCTGATAGCTTGCTTCTATCTCCGGTCATATGCCGAGAGCATCTATTATCGAAGTACCAGGTATCCTCCTCTAGGATGGCCTGTAGCAAAGAGATTAAGTAGATTTAGGTCCCCTTTGATTTTTGGGTCCATATATGTTAGTTCCTCTAGGTACCCAAGTTTTCCTAGCAGCAATTGGTTTACTGTAGGTTACACTCGGTACAGTGTTGCGATATCTACGTAGGGCATATCCGTAGTCGCTATAACTGTGATAATTATTATGCATGTAAAATTCAGGTTTATTATTATTAATCCAGTACGAGTGCCGTCTTGGAGGTGGAGCCATTTTCTTTGGCCTAACAGCTTGCCTTCTGGGTCTCCAGTTGGATTCCCAACGCTGTTGTTGATACTGAGTGGACACTCTTTGTCTCGAGGAATAACGGGGCTCTGTATCAATACCTCGGCGTCTTTGTCTTGATAATCTTGCCGTGCGGGCCTTTCGTATTTGGATACAGCCTTCCTTCTGAACGGCTGTTGGCGCTGTTGATATGCTCGGGGAGCATGCTGTTGAGTGCGACTTTCAGGTCTGAATGGCTGATGATTCCGCTGTCTGTAATAGGATTGTGGAGGCAGAATGGCAGCCTTTGCTGTTCGCTGTGCAACAGGTTCCTTCACGGGACTCGAAGTTTCTTTCGAAACGGGAATGTATTCCACACTCTTGACGAATACTGTACTTGTAACACCCCAAGTTATTCAGAGATATTACAGCGCCGTAAGCCCCGCCGTGGGACCCACAAGGCTAAACATACGCGGAACCATAAATTTTGACCGATGAGGTTTACACACAATGGAATGAAAAACGATACAAAGGTATTCGAAATTTAACCAATGTATTCACCAACATCACAACTCAATTCAATACTTCGGCAAACACAGGCCGGAACATCAAGGAAAAAGGAAAACAATACTCGAGTATTCAATAGCCAATCCAGTACAACAACACTGAACGGGAAACTCCAAAGAAATAAAACTGGAAGAAAGACACAGTATCACACTTGCCCACCATCTTTATGCCGACCCGATACCTGCCTGTCCGCTCTCCTGGAACCTGAAATACATGAAACGTATTTCCCCCATAAAGGGGTTAGCCGTCGAATAGCTAGTGCAAGTATAACAGTATGAAACATAATACTCCTCGACAATAAAGTAAATGTAATCCGTCAATTCATCAATATCCGTCAATTCATCAATTTAAGACTAGTATTCCGGAATAACTAAATCTCATACCATCGCATCAACAGATATATGAATATCGTGGAACCGCACCAGAGGCTACGGAACCCTTAGGGGACCTATCGGCCCGCCCCAAAGTGGTTCATTCATATCATCCGTCATCAATACATACATGATCAACCGTGGAACCGCACCAGAGGCTACGGAACCCTCAGAGGACCCGTCGGCCCGTCCCGGAGTGGTTAATTCATATTATCCATGGAATCGCACCAGAGGCTACGAAACCCTCAGAGGACCCATCGGCCCGTCCCGGAGTGGATATAAATAATTATGCCAAATGTATATCTTACTTTCAAAGTCGAGAACATACAATCATAAATATATACTTGCCTTTGAGACATCGAGAAATCGAACGGAGGAAAGGTATGAGTTCGGTAGGTCCGAGAACGCGCTTCCGGCACCTAAACGATTCGCAAGGAATATGATAATCAATTATCCGTATTCAAATTACACGAAGAAACCCCCGAAACCCGTCTACGATTCATAAAAAATATACGGATAATCAACTAGAGGTTGGAAAAATCGTCCAAATCTCACAAGTCCGAAAACGACATAATCTAACCCGTAAAATCGGAAGAAAACACTCATACGATATAGATATATATCAAAATCTCAAGGTTCTCAAGCTTCAATCGGACAAAACAGACGAATCTACGAAAACCCCCAAAAACCAACACAAATTCAAAGTGTTCTTGAATAATCTTTCAAAAATCCGATGAATACCCAATCATGTCCATCATCACGCATATATCACCTCATACACCATGATTTTATCATCCAAAACGTCAATACCCACACAAAATCGAGAAGTCAAGATGTCGAAGAAATTACCTCTTGAATATCCAAGCTCTATGATCCAAGGAATACGCGATAGATCGACTATCCGGGCTTCCCAACCGATTGAAAGTGGTAAATCTTCAACACACAAGTGATATCTATGAAAAGAGCTCCTCCCTCAACTCTCTCTCTCACCAGCGGAAGGAAGAAATGAAGGAAAATGCTGAAATCTCACTTAAAAAGCCGAATTATGCAGTTGACCGCATTGTGTGCCGCGGCTCAGCATAGGTGTGCCGCGGCACAGGCCTAAAAATTGTTCCTGTGTTTCGGCGGTGTGCCGCGGCTCATTCAGTGTGCCGCGGCACCGGCACAGTGGGTTTTGGGCCGGGATGCAACACCGGTGTGCGCGGCTCAAGATAGGTGTGCCGCGGCATTGGCTCGGCAGTGTGCCGCGGCACTGAAGGCGTGTGCCGCGGCACCCGGTACAGTCCGCTCGGCCAGGTTTAGGAAATGTGTGTGCCGCGGCGCACACTCCTTGTGCCGCGGCGCACACTCCTTGTGCCGCGGCTCACACCCCCTTCGGGTCCTAAAATGATGGAAAATGACCCGGGAAGAGGATAAAAGTAATAGGATTCAATGTCCGGGCAACAAAAACACGAAAATAGAAGTACGGAAACCCCAAAACGATGGTTCCAAGCAATGATTACAAGGGTTCGCTCAACAAATCACGATCCGAAGAATATGAAAAGATTTGAAATGACATGACTTTCGACCGGGTATTACATTCTCCCCCTCTAAAAAGAAGTTTCGTCCCGAAACTTAAGGAATAAATAGTTCGGGGTACTCCACCCGCATCTTCTCTTCCGTCTCCCAAGTCGCCTCCTCGACTCCATGCCTCGACCATTGCACTTTAACCAGTGGAATGGTCTTATGCCGAAGTTGTTTCTCACGGCGCTCAAGGATCTTCACGGGTTTCTCCGGAAAGGTAATATCCTCGGCTACGTCAATCTCACTGTAGTCGATAATGTGGCTCGGATCCGGTACGTACTTCCTCAACTGGGACACATGAAAAACACTATGGACGTGACTCAAAGCTGGAGGCAACGCCAAGCGATAAGCTAAGTCTCCAACTCTGTCTAAAATCTCGAAAGGTCCGATATACCTTGGACTGAGTTTTCCCTTTTTACCGAAGCGGAAAACTCCTGCAGTCGGCGATACTTTGAGCAAGACGTGATCCCCACTTCAAACTCCAAGGGTCGACGACGAGTATCGGCGTAAGATTTCCGACGACTGCTGGCGATCGATGTCGATCTCGGATAATAGAAATCTTTTCCTTGGTCTCCAACAACATATCCGGTTCCGTCCCAACTAGCTCAGAAGCCTCGTCCCAACATAATGGCGACCTACATCGCCTACCATAGAGTGCCTCGAAGGGTGCCATTTTGATCGACGCATGCCAACTATTATTGTAAGCAAACTCGATCAACGACAAGTGAAGCTCCCAATCATTACTCGATCTAAGGCACAAGCCCGCAACATATCCTCCAATGTCCGAATCGTCCTCTCTGTCGACCGTCCGACCGAGGATGAAAGGAGGTGCTCAATCTCAACTCGGTACGAGCCCGATGAACGGCTGCCAAAAATGCGATCTGGCGGCCGTCTCGATCAGAACAATGGTCTTGGGGGTACCGTGTAACCTCACGATCTCAGCGATAAAGGTTCGAGCCAATCTATCCGGTCCCCAAGTATCCTTAATACCCAAAAAGTGTGCAGACTTGGTCAATCGATCGACAATTACCCAAATCATATTCATTCCAGCCCGAGTTCTCGGCATGCCAGTGATAAAATCCATTGAGATATCTTCCCACTTCCACTCGGGAATGGGAAGTGGTTTCAACAACCCCACCGGTCGTTGATGTTCGATCTTGACTTGTTGACACGTCAAGCACCGTAATACAAACTCCGTAACATCCTTCTTCATGTTATTCCACCAAAAATTTCGCTTCAAGTCTTTGTACATCTTACTCGTCCCGGGGTGGATTGAGTAAGGCGTAGCATGGGCTTCTCGGAGGATTCTCTGTCTCAACTCTAAATCGTTCGGAACGCAAAGTCTGCCCTGAAATCTCAGAATACTATCCTCATGTACCATAAAGCCAGGAGCTTTTCCTTTAATCACATCTTCCTTCAGTTGAGAAATCATCGGGTCACTCCAATGCTTCCCTTTGATGTCGTCAACTAAGGACGAAGTAATTTCGAGAGTACACAACTGTCCCTGTACTCGTTGAAGCCAAATTTCTATCCCTTGCTCAATTAGATCTTGACGAATTTTCATCTGGAACGTAAGAACTTCGAGCATTTGAAGAGATGCTGATTTGCGGCTCAGAGCATCCGCAACGACATTGGCTTTCCCGGGGTGGTAAATAATTTCCAGATCATAATCCTTTATCAACTCTAGCCAACGTCTCTGTCTCATATTCAGCTCCTTCTGGCTGAAAATATATTTCAGGCTCTTGTGATCGGTATAAATCCGGCACGGTGAACCATACAAATAATGCCGCCAAATCTTGAGTGCGAAGACAATTGCGGCCAATTCTAAATCGTGAGTAGGATAATTCATCTCATAAGGCTTTAATTGTCGAGACGCAAAAGCTATCGTCTTATCATGCTGCATAAGCACACGGCCCTGTGCCTTGACCGAAGCGTCATCAGAATCGCAAAGCCTTCGCTACCATGTGGTAAAGTTAAAATCGGCGCTGAAGTCAATCATTTCTTTAATTCATCGAAGCTCTGCTGTCTCTCATCCGTCCAGATAAACTTTTCGGTCTTCTGGAGTAATTTTGTAAGCGGTCGAGCGAGTTTCGAGAACCCCTCGACAAACCGACGGTAATACCCAGCAAGGCCCAAAAAGCTACGAACCTCCTTAACATTTTTAGGCGGTGCCCAGCCTAACACTGCCTCGATCTTTTGCGGGTCTACACGAACCCCTTCGGCCGAAATCACATGGCCGAGAAACATAACTTCTTCCAACCAAAACTCACATTTTGAGAATTTTGCATAGAGGTGCTCGGTTCTCAAAATGTCTAAACCAAACGCAAGTGTCGGGCATGTTCCTCCTTATTTCGAGAATAGATTAAGATGTCGTCAATAAAGACGACTACACACCTGTCGAGGTACTCGATGAATATTTTATTCATTAATTGCATGAATACTGCCGGCGCATTCGTCAACCCAAAAGGCATAACTACAAATTCGTAATGCCCATATCTCGTCAAACGCCGTCTTCTAACGTCGGACTCCCTCACCTGAGTTGATAATACCGGATCTTAAATCAATCTTCGAGAAAACCGCAGCTCCTTGCAATTGATCAAATAGATCGTCTATACGAGGCAAAGGATATTTATTCTTGATGGTTACTTTATTCAGCTCACGGTAGTCAATGCACAAACGTAGTGAACCATCCTTCTTCCTGACGAAAAGAACGGGCGCGCCCCAAGGCGAAGCGCTCGGTCTGATGTACCCTTTTTCCAAAAGTTCTCCCAACTGAGTCTTCAATTCCTGCATCTCGGAAGGTGCCATCCGATAAGGTGCTTTAGAAATCGGGGCTGCATCCGGCTCTAAATCCACAGAAAAATCTATCTCTCGATCTGGCGGTAATCCCGGGAGGTCATCCGGAAAAACATCGGGATATTCATTAACGACCGGAATCGAAGAGAAATCGATTTCAATTCCTTCCGTTTTCAATGCATAACACCAATAGCCCGTACAACCTTTATTCAAAAATTTTACGGCCTTCATGGAACTGATAAGTAACTTGGATTGGCCCAACTTACGCCCCAAAAACGAGTACTCAGATCCGTCTTTAGTCATCATGGTGATAACCTTGGTACGGTAGTTCATAATCGCTTGATGCCTATCAAGCCAATCCTCGCCGAGGATCACGTCCTCGCCTTCCATATCAACTACAATTAAATTCGATAACCAATCCATACCGGATATAATCACCGGAAAATCTCTAATCTCCCGGTTTCCCACGATTCTATCCCCGCTCGGCAGTCTCACGATGAAGGGATCGCAAACAGTCAGACAAGTTATATTCAAACGGCGTACACACTCCAAAGAAATAAAAGAATGTGTAGCACCCGAATCAAAAAGCACACGGACTGGATAAGATAAAATATGGATGGTACCTGAAGCCACCGCCGCGTCGGGCTCGTCTGTTCGACGCATCTCATAAACTCGTGGTTGTACCGAACCGACGCTAGAGTCCCCCCCTCCAGCGTTCTGACCCCGTCCCCGGCCCCTGCCAAAATTCTGCTGAGGTTGACCAGCGGGGGCAGAAGCCCGAGTGTCCAAAGTCTGATTCGGCTCGGAACAATAAGTCGCTCTATGTCCCATCTGTCCGCATGTGTGACACTTCAACGGTGGAAAGTGGCATTCCAAATTAATATGGCCTGAACGGCCACAATTATAGCAAGTCACCGCGCGATTTGAGGTACCCGAAGTGGGACGGTAACCCCTCTTCCCTTTGTTAGAACGTGATGACTGTCCGGCAAAACGGTTAGTCGTCTGTGACTTCTGAAAGTTGCCACCCTTAGAGCCAGAAAAATTTCCCCCGACTTTCTGCTTCTTCGGTTCTTCAACGGTGTCATTGTCGGGGCTCAACATATCATGGGCTAAAGCTCTGTCCTGATACTCTTTCAGTGTGGTACAAGCAAATCCGGCCATGTACCGCCGTAAGTCCAAATTCATCCGCATATCAAAGTAACGGATCTTATCACGCTCGTTACGTACTTGATCCTTCACATGGATTAATTGTTGGTTATACTCCACAATCGCCTGCGAAACGGGAATATCTTGTGGTTTAGCCTCGAAGAAGGCTCGGATTCGGCTCTCTCGTACCGGCCAAGGACAAAACTCGGCCTCCAAGAGCTCCTTAAATTCATCCCATGAGGCAATACGATCCTTTGGCTTGATGACCTTCCACCAAGTAGCGGCCTCCTTAGTGAGGAAATACTGAGCAATCGGTACTTTCCTCGCCTCGGGGCAATCAACTGCCTCGAAAATCTTCTCCAATTCTGCTAGCCAATCCTCCCAACCTAACGGGTCTGTGGCACCGCCAAACTGTGGAGGGTGCATACGGATTACATTCTGGAGCAGGGCATCCGTGTTTGGGTTCGGGTTATTCAGCTGAACAGTTTGGGCCAAAATAGTCATCTGAGTAGCCAATTGTTGAAGTGCATTCGCCACTCCAATGCCTACGTTGTTCCCCTGACCATCTGACTGGTCGTGCTGACTCTCGGTATCGGGATGCACCGAGTTCGACAAACTGGGGTTGGTCGACCCCGCAACTGAACTGATGGAAACGGCCGCGCCACGACCTCTTCCTCGCCCACGGCCACGACCACGGCCACGGCCCCTACCAGCTGACATACTGAAGAACACACAAGTCACGTAAGCACAATTCAATGACGCATCAACAAAGTGTCCGATTCTCAAGAATACCGATAAAAGGAAGCAAAACGAATAAGGAAACACCAGAAGAGTGAGAGGTCTTAGAAGTACCGGTCGCACTGTGATGATGGCAGAGTAGTGATACTGTGGACAATTAACGACTCGATCGACCCAAAAGACCGACAGCCTAGGTATCCATAGACCTAAGCTCCGATACCATATTCTGTAACACCCCAAGTTATTCAGAGATATTACAGCGCCGTAAGCCCCGCCGTGGGACCCACAAGGCTAAACATACGCGGAACCATAAATTTTGACCGATGAGGTCTACACACAATGGAATGAAAAACGATACAAAGGTATTCGAAATTTAACCAGTGTATTCACCAACATCACAACTCAATTCAATACTTCGGCAAACACAGGCCGGAACATCAAGGAAAAAGGAAAACAATACTCGAGTATTCAATAGCCAATCCAGTACAACAACACTGAACGGGAAACTCCAAAGAAATAAAACTGGAAGAAAGACACAGTATCACACTTGCCCACCATCTTTATGCCGACCCGATACCTGCCCGTCCGCTCTCCTGGAACCTGAAATACATGAAACGTATTTCCCCATAAAGGGGTTAGCCGTCGAATAGCTAGTGCAAGTATAACAGTATGAAACATAATACTCCTCGACAATAAAGTAAATGTAATCCGTCAATTCATCAATATCCGTCAATTCATCAATTTAAGACTAGTATTCCGGAATAACTAAATCTCATAGCATCGCATCAACAGATATATGAATACCGTGGAACAGCACTGCAGGCTACGGAACCCTTAGGGGACCTATCGGCCCGCCCCAAAGTGGTTCGTTCATATCATCCGTCATCAATACATACATGATCAACCGTGGAACCGCACCAGAGGCTACGGAACCCTCAGAGGACCCGTCGGCCCGTCCCGGAGTGGTTAATTCATATTATCCATGGAATCGCACCAGAGGCTACGAAACCCTCAGAGGACCCATCGGCCCGTCCCGGAGTGGATATAAATAATTATGCCAAATGTATATCTTACTTTCAAAGTCGAGAACGTACAATCATAAATATATACTTGCCTTTGAGACATCGAGAAATCGAACGGAGGAAAGGTATGAGTTCGGTAGGTCCGAGAACGCGCTTCCGGCACCTAAACGATTCGCAAGGAATATGATAATCAATTATCCGTATTCAAATTACACGAAGAAACCCCCGAAACCCGTCTACGATTCATAAAAAATATACGGATAATCAACTAGAGGTTGGAAAAATCGTCCAAATCTCACAAGTCCGAAAACGACATAATCTAACCCGTAAAATCGGAAGAAAACACTCATACGGTATAGATATATATCAAAATCTCAAGGTTCTCAAGCTTCAATCGGACAAAACGGACGAATCTACGAAAACCCCCAAAAACCAACACAAATTCAAAGTGTTCTTGAATAATCTTTCAAAAATCCGATGAATACCCAATCATGTCCATCATCACGCATATATCACCTCATACACCATGATTTTATCATCCAAAACGTCAATACCCACACAAAATCGAGAAGTCAAGATGTCGAAGAAATTACCTCTTGAATATCCAAGCTCTATGATCCAAGGAATACGCGATAGATCGACTATCCGGGCTTCCCAACCAATTGAAAGTGGTAAATCTTCAACACACAAGTGATAGCTATGAAAAGAGCTCCTCCCTCAACTCTCTCTCTCGCCAGTAAGGAAGAAATGAAGGAAAAGGCTGAAATCTCGCTTAAAAAGCCGAATTATGCAATTGACCGCATTGTGTGCCGCGGCTCTGCATAGGTGTGCCGCGGCACGAGCCTAAAAATTGTTCCTGTGTTTGGCGGTGTGCCGCTGGCTCATTCAGTGTGCCGCGGCACCGGGTACAGGCGGGTTTTGGCTGGGGATGCAACACCAGTGTGCCACGGCTCAGCATAGGTGTGCCGCGGCATTGGCTCGGCAGTGTGCCGCGGCACTGAAGGCGTGTGCCGCGGCACCCGGTACAGTCCACTCGGCCAGGTTTAGGAAATGTGTGTGCCGCGGCGCACACTCCTTGTGCCGCGGCTCACACCCCCTTCGGGTCCTAAAATGATGGAAAATGACCCGGGAAGAGGATAAAAGTAATAGGATTCAATGTCCGGGCAACAAAAACACGAAAATAGAAGTACGGAAACCCCAAAACGATGGTTCCAAGCAATGATTACAAGGGTTCGCTCAACAAATCACGATCCGAAGAATATGAAAAGATTTGAAATGACATGACTTTCGACCGGGTATTACAGTACTAGTTTTCCCTTTGTTTGAACATGAGATGTATCCTAAGCCACTTTTATCATGAGCATGTTGCCCAGTGCTCAGAATTTCTTCCATTCTTTTGGACGATTTCTCGAACGATTTTAGAGTGGTCTCAAGTTCAATTTCTCGTTTTTCGAGAGTTGTGACTTTGGCTTGAAGTAGAACCAAATCATTTTTCTTGCTCTCGTTATGAGTTTTAACCTCACTTAGTTCATGAGCAAGTTGATGATTGCTCTCCATGAGTTTTTCAAAATCGACTTTGCTGGTTTCACAATCAAGAGACATATTTTCATAATTTATCTTCAGCAAGTTATTTTCATCTTTCAGCTCTAGGTTAGACAGTTGGAGCTGTATATTCTCATTTTTCAATGTCTTATGGGCCTTTTGAATGTTTTTAAACTCATTCATCATGTTTTCAAAAGTATGAGATGCATTTGAGGGAATAGCTGAGGTTGAACTTACCTCATCATCGCTATCTTCACCTTCCGGAATGTCCTTGGCCATAAAGCACATATATGCTTTATCATCGAACTCATCGTCAGATGAATCACTTTCAGTGACCACCTGAAGACATTATTTTGATTTGGATACAGTAAGTTGCTGTGGATACAGCAACTCGATGTGCAGTGTATACTTAAATAATCACAGTAATTAAAACAGGTAAGGCAGAAGGTAAATAACACAATATTTAAAGTGGTTCGAGGTAAACCCCTCTACGTCCACTGGTCCTCCACACAGGAGTAAAAGGTTTATTATAATTACTACGTACACAACTACGTAATTATAATAACACACAATCAATATATCGTTCACACAGATTGATATAAAGATCTTAGCTTCAACCGTTCACACAGATTGGTTTGAGCTAATGCTTTAACTTGCTTCTTCACACACAGTTCTAAAGCTTCGTCTTCTTCGATGCAATTCCTTCACACACAGTTCTGGAGTAGCAACGATTACTCAGTCCACACAGGGCTGATCTGGGTTTGTTCAAAGGATAGAACAGGGTATGAACAACAACTTTGACTTTATGAGCTTCTGGCTGATGAAGTGTTGTTCAAGATGTTGAGCACTGTATATCTCTTAGATCTGAGTTGCAGTAAGCTTTAGAGATATGTTTTGCTCTGATGAATATATTAATAGCATTGTTACTTGGTTGTTCAGTAGTTCAGTTTTCAGTAGTCTTCAATCTTCAAACTCTGGAGATATATATAGTCTTCTGGAAAATATATCCATTGGGATAAATCCGTTGAACAAGATTCCGTTCCAACGGGATGAAAAATCACGATCCGGATTTAGCGGGATTTGAAGATCTTCTGACTGACAGTATTTAAATATTTTATCCTTTAGTATTTAAATACTTCTTTATCAACGAGACTTGACTTCTGAAGATTCCTTCTTTGTCCTGTTGAGAGCTGTATGGAATATCACTGTATTGGTGATTCGAGACAGTTTCCATACTTGGTCTTTATAAGACTTCTTTGCTGTACTGAAAGCTGCCGACACCGGGCCCACCTACCGACCACAGCTCGATCCTGTCCGATTCCCTTCTTAACGTACGTTGTGTACAAAACTTAACGTACGTTAAGCTTGCTTAGTTACGTACGTAAGGTCCATTATGTAGCGTACGTAATGGCATTCCTACTTAGCCATTTCTGCTCATGTCTGCCGTCTCAGTATACTGAATACGTATACGCACATATTGAATACATATGCTCGTCCCAATATCATTTTCATACGATACTTCCGATGCACGATACCTCGAATACAATTGTCGACCAAGTACGGCACTTATACAATACTCACAATCCAGTGGTGTGTTTCTTGCCTTGTATCCCAACAGACCCAGGTTCGAATCCCCAATTGTCACTTTGGGTATTTAAAAAAGAAAAGAAAAAAAAATATCCGACATCTAAAAACATATCAAGCATGTAATATCCTAGAATCAAATGTAGCCTCGATAGATATACTGGCATGTCTGCCTCGATAGATGTATCCACCCATACTGTGTCGGTCCTACTCTGTATAGTATAACTCAGATAAAATACTGCGAAAAATCATAGCGAAATTCTAGGATATTACATATCTTCCCACTTAAATAAGTTTCGTCCTCGAAACTTAAAATCCTGTCATAATCAATATCTCAATCCCGAAATATCTCAAAATCATGGCACCATGCTCAAATAATCGTCATCAAAACCAAATAACTGAAAGAACATACTTACAGGTCCGTGAAGTCGATGATCTCCCGTGATACTAGCATACGAGTCCATACAAAGCCTCAGCACAATAAAAACACACTAGCATCGCAAATATAGCAATTTGAAAATATTTCAAAAATTTTGGGATCTCCAAAATCAGTTTGACTCGAAAGTCGAAAAAATTATTTTCAAATGTCACGCTACTACCGCACCGGTAGAGCCACACAACACACACGCCCGGGTTTTACGAAACTCAAGCTCCGATACCATCTTCTGTAACACCCCCAAAGCCAACCGGGAATATTACAGCGCCGTGGGCCCCATTTTGGAACCCACAAGGCTAAAATCATTTTCGCAAACGTTTAAAAATACCAAAAAGGGCAATGATGGTAATGTTTTAAATACTCAAATATTTTTCAAACCGTTGTTCCCAATTACCGTCAGGAAATACCATTTGAAAGCACAAGGCAAAGACGCCAAAAGGGCATTTAGAAAGTATACACGAGTTCGAAAGATACTGAAAGCCATTATAAAATTTTACACGCAGCGGATAGAGACATGATTAAATACATTTGCAGCGGAATCATGACAACCAGAAAAGAATACACAAATCGCAACAAGCATGCCATAGCCAGTATCACCGGAAAGCTCATCCCTTTACGACCGCTACTAGCTCGAACTCCAAGTACCTAAAAGATAAAGCCCACGACGGGGTCAGTCATAATACTCAACAATGGTAACGATCACATCATCATATACAATTACATATCAATGTAATTACAAGGTAAGAATAATTCCAGTGTAACTTTACCGTAGCAACCTTACCAATCCGTGCAATCTTAATCAATTCAACCCTTGCCTCAATTCGCACATCGCATTCTCAAATAACGAATGAATTCGGAAATAACCATCTGTACTGTATCCAAAACGATACCAAGATTCTCAAACATAAACATATCTCCAATATGGAATAATCTGGTCATCTCCGTATCTGTCCGCTGGATCGCACAATCGGATCCCAATTCTGATAAAACCGATATCACACAATACATCTAGAGATCAACTATCCCGAGACAATGGCAAGTCCCGGATATCAATACAAAGCAGGAATGCACACACAATCGATAATGATAACCAACCAATGCATCAGAACGAGAATATCAATGACATGATAACTCCACACAAGATCGACAAAGGATCAACCACGAATGAGGATACCATGATGTGGTAACTCCAACAAATCAATAAAGGATCACCGACTGAGAATACCATCGATACGATGAACTCCAACAAGATCAATAAAGGATCAACAACCGAGAATACCAATGATACCGTAATCTCCAACAAGATCAATAAGGATCAACAACCGAGAATACCAATGACAGGGTAAACTCCAACAAGATCAATGAAGGATCAACAATCGAGAATACCAATGATACGGTAAACTCCAACAAGATCAATAAGGGGTCAACAACCGAGAAAACTAATGACACGGTAAACTCCAACAATATTAATAAAGGATCAAAAACCGAGAATACCAATGATACAGTAAACTCTACCAAGATCAAATAAGGATCTACAATGACCGAGAATACCCACGGTAACGCAGACTCCAAACAAAATCAATAAGGGTCAATAACGAACGAGATTACCAACGATAGGATAAACTTCAAGCGAGATCATTAGGGAATCAACAACAACGAGATTACCAATGACATGGTAACTCCAAACGAGATTGATAATGGATCGACAGGGACAGATACACGATAGAATAAAATCGCCAACCATATAAAAATCATATATACGAGATTTCGAAGACAAACCCGATTATCAAACAGATCCGATTATACATGGACTGTGAACGACTAATCAATAAGACTCAAGATGGACGTCACGATATGCCCGATCCGGACATGTGTCCGTGTACAAGCCAACCATGGGTATTAATTAGATACACGTCTGGTCTCGTACCTAATCAGCCTCACGAAGTACGTCTCGTGTGCACGGTTCAATATGAGGTCGAAACCAACATATGCTACACGTGCCCGCCCCGAAAATCCTACACATAAACGATCAGAATGTAACTGACTCCAGATATGCCATGATACAACATGACAACAAATCTTGAAGAAACGCATATCCAACAAGGATCATAAGACTTTCCAAGTGAGCAACGATAACTCAGTCATGAAAGACCGACACGAGCACAACGTCGCATTTCCGCCAGGCAACAGTTCACAGCATTCTCAACAATGCATATGATATTAAAACATAAACCCTAAGGAAGCAGCCAAGGGTCACGGAAGCATCTCACAGGAATACTCCGGAACGTAGGTGCCATTTAGGTCTTATCCCCTAACACAGTTCATGCAATCACGAAATACCCCAAGGTCGCAACCAAGGGTCACAAAAGTATCCACACAGGAATACCCCGAAACATAGGTGCCATTTAGGTCTTATCCCCTAACACATCGGCCCAATAGATCACAGCTCAAAGAAAGAGCACATCACAAAACGTAACAAACAATGATGCATACCCACCACATGAAGTATCAACACATACATGCAATAATGCAACAGGATGATTATCATAATCTAGAAATATTAATTTACCTCAAGTTGGAGACGCTAACCTTTCCACGACCAACATCCCTGAACGAATACGCGGTTATCCGAACAATCCAAATGAAGCACAGTCCATCATTAATACCAAACCATAATCTCGAGTTCAATGATAACTAGACTTGATATCTAACTTCTCGTACAATAGTCCAAATATAATTCACGTCTCCGTTTCCACTAAACATCTTTAAAATTATATACATTATGATTGATCTCAGTCCAAGCATAATGTACGTACCATTATCTCGACAATTCATATCCATAATACCATTGCTATATGAATCATAAATGAAATAAAAATGAAACCATCTATTAAACATTATGAAGTGAGCAAGCATAACTTGCCTCGATATCGATACGATGAAGTTGTTACCAATCCCGTCATCTTCATCTACAAGCTCCGCAACCACGACCAAGGCGATCCACGCATTCTCCAATTCCAATCGCAGCACAACGGTTAATCATCAACGATCACTTAACGCAACCTAACGCAATGATCAATTAACGATGCGTTCAATAACAATCAACAACCTATATAACCAACCAATCAAACTCAACGGTTCAACGACATCTCGATCATACAAAACCAAACCATATCAACTCTTAACCATACGAATACAAGTCGAAGTTCGATAATCAATAATTCTAACAATGTCTTCAACATTCTTGGTTCCGACTTCAATCTTAATTTCGGATTAACACGGCTCATCTTTGTAAATTCATTGAAATTCAATTACCGGTTTTCATCACAAATAACTATATACCGAAATTAACCGTAATCCTTCCAAATTCCGTAAAATCACGACATATATAACTCAAGAGTTCTTTAAGAACATGAATTAATCCATAACCATGTTTGTAGCCAACAAAACGATGTAATTCGATGGGTTCTATCATCTAAACCATCATCTAATTCATAATCCAAGGTGTACATCATTTTGTTCTTCAATATAAAATTCATACAACCTCCAGAATCACAACAACAACACCGTATTCATCATTATACGAAGGAAAACGTCAACAACAATATAAAAATCCGACTAAAAGAGAAGATTTATCCAACATACCTCTTGAAGAAGAATCCCAAAGACCAAACACTTCCAAAAACATCAAGAACTCCAAGCTTCAAGCTTCTAATCAACTCACCAAGGTCTTAACCAAGGTACAAGGGTCGTAATTAGGGCCGGGAGTGAGGAGTAATGAAGTTTGGGAGGAAGAGATGTGTTTCCTCTCGTAAGGAAATGGAAGACCCATTCTTAATATATGACCTGCACGGCTTGTTACGTAAGTTAAGACCTAACCTTAACGTATGTAAGCCTCTTTAACGTACGCTACATGTCCTGTATAGCGTACGTGATCGGTGTCCAGGGCTTACTGTCTTATTTCGCACCTTGTGTTACGTACGTAATACCCTCACCGTAGCGTCTGTAATACACAGTTGACTTGCTACAGTAACGCACCTTCTTAACGTACGTAATGATACATCCTTAACGTACGTAAGGCTCAAAGTTGACTCGCCTATCCATATCCGCACCGAAAGCTGCCGACACCGGGCCCACCTACCGACCACAACTCAATCCTGTCCGATTCCCTTCTTAACGTACGTTGTGTACAAAACTTAATGTATGTTAAGCTTGCTTAGTTACGTACGTCAGCTCCATTATGTAGCGTACGTAATGGCTTTTCTACATCGCCATTTCTGCTCCTGTCTGTCATCTCAATATACTGAATACGTATACGCACATACTGAATACATATGCTCGTCCCAATATCATTCTCATACGATACTTTCGATGCACGATACCTCGAATACAACTGTCGACCAAGTATGGCAATTGTACAATACTCATACAGTATATCCGACATCGAAAAACATATCAAGCATGTAATATCCTAGAATAAAATATAGCCTCGATAGATATACTGGCACATCTGTCACAGTTCCCAAAATTATCTACCATACTGTGTCGGTCCCACTCTGTACAGTACAACTCAGATAAAATACTGCGAAAAATCATAGCGAAATTCTAGGATATTACATAATCGGTCTGCAATGAAACTCCATGGATTACTCTCCACAAATCGCCCCAAAATCGCCGGAATCACCCAAATGATGAGAAGATGAGGGAAAATGACAAAAAAGGGGGTTGATGTCCTATATATAACAGACATAATTAGCGCACGCTAATCATCAAAGATAGCGTGCGCTGACGGGGGTCGCAAGCAGTCCAGTAGCTGCTGTGCTAGCGTGCGCTATACAAGTTTAGCGCGCACTAAATGCGACTAGATAGCGTACGCTACTAAAGCCTAGCGCACACTACCTGATGGTCAGAGAAGAATCCTACTGCTCAGAATGCTGAAGTCGTTAATGCACGCTATAATACGAGTTAGCATGCGCTAACTGCACACTGATAGCGCACGCAAGAAATAACGAGTGGCGTGCGCTACTCACGCAGTAGTTCAGCACTGCCCAGCTCAGCTCACTACTGCAGAAGGTACCAAAGTCAAAACGCAAAGCAAGGCCAGAATCCAGAAACATAAACACGAATTATTCATGAAGATGAAGCTAAGCGCTGAAAGAAAATGCAATTCCAACTACCGGGGAATCCGAAATACAACAAAGAAGATAAAGTTCCCCAAACTTATAGGAAATTATAAAATGGCCCAAATGTCCGAAAATCATGCTACAACGTCGGATTCACAAACCGAAACTCACAACATGAGTAACTCAACCATACAAACTCATGTAAATAAAGAAACAACAAAAACGAATGAGTTTTACGAGAATCGAACGTACATACGGCAAGACATGACATAAAATGGAATTACGTAAAAACATCTCCGAAACTCGTCCAAATATAAAAACTCCAAGAACAAAGTAGATTCAAAACGTCGAACGGTTACAAGCGAGTCGATAAAAATAGACATACACCAAAAATAGAAACTGCTAAAAATGGAAATGTATGGATATTACAGGTTTCGGCATGCTCCGTGGCCTATACCCCTTCTTACACATCATCTGGTTCCACTTTGTATACTGAAAGCATGAAATGAAAAATCATGAGCATAGATCAAACACAGCTCATCAGACAATAAATAAAACTCCATGTTAATAGCAAAAATGAGCCACGCGCTCTAATCGTAATCACCAATTACACAACCATATCATACGTGCCTCACAAGTCCTGAACACCGACACGAAGTCATAGCAAAAATATCAACCAAGAATACCAACAAAAAGATAGACTCCAACATAATCAATAAAGATCGAATCAACCATTTAATTCATCTTGTCAACAACTAAACCATGACACAAGAATCACTTACCGTATTTCATAGGTAAGCTCAGCACTGCACAGGTCACATGTGATGTGGAAATATCTTGATACTAGTCCGAACAACAATGACTCACAAGGAAAAATAATCCAAATGCGTAGTATTCAAAACAACTCTACCATCTTCTATAACATTCTCAAACTAGGGGACTATTATAGTGCCGTGGACCCCAACTAGGACCCATTAGGCAAAGCATGTTATCAAAATCAACATAACATAATCATAATACCGAACCATGTTATATTATGAGATACTTCGACAAGTAGCTTATACAATACTTGATCAACTATGCCAATCAATCAACAAGATCATCCAAAATACAAGTATGACCCATATGAAGATGGATTATACCAAATCAATATAAATCATAACGTGCAGTAGTGCAACGCAGCAGAAGGAAAATACAACAACATAATATGAGTTAATATGATTCTGGCCTCCAAACTTGTATCATTGAGCCTCTTCATCGTCAATGTGTTCATCACGTGCCATTGTCTTGCCCCAACCTAAAATATGATACAATATACATATTTCACCAAAACCACACGGTCAGCTATGCAAGATAATAAATCATAAGATGTTGAATGTATGTAATTCAACATGAATATAAACAAATGATAATCACAACTGCCGAACACACCCAATCACACATGGTGTATGAACGACCAAACACAGCTCGAGGTGTGGATGCCATTATATGCCCTGGATGGAAATGTGTACGTGCAGAAGCCACCAATATATATTGATCGAATACAGATGTGATCTTGTACCAAATTAGTCTCATAGAGTAATTGTCCCGTGTGCAAAGTCTAATACGAGACAAACTATCAATACATGACTATATATGCCCGACTAAAAATTCTACACATACCAACATGCATGCAACTCTAGAGATGTCATGATATCAATATGATAATGAAACTCAAAGAATCAACATGTCCAATAAGGATCAAGAGTATCCCAACGAAGTAAAATAATGATATTTCAATAATGAATGATTAACATGATCAACGATATCAAAACAACAGCCTCGGGATCAACCGCCCTCAACGAACGATCAACATGATTAACATTAGTGCCTTAATATGAATCACAATTCATAAATCATAGAACAACGTACAGCAATATTAGAGCCATCAAAATGCAGCCTAGCCCGTGGGCTGGCCTGACCAGCCTGGTTTTTGGGCTGGGCTCCCATTTTTCAGGCCCGATAACAATCAGGATTTTCTGGCACGGGCCAACTAGAGGTGGCCAAAAAAACCGGAATTGGGAACCGGATAGTATAGGACGGTTCTGGAACCGGAACCGTGTTAGACGGTTCTGAATCGGAACCGAAACCGTGTCCAGATGGTTCAATTCCGGTTCCAGAAAATGTAACCGGCGGTTCCCAGTTCGGAACCGTAACCGAACCGTGGAACTGCGAACCGTTCGGAACCACCGGTTCACACGGATCCGGAACCGGGAACCGTTGAAAAAATGGCAACCGGCCGTGGATCAAGGTGGCAGGCTGCTACCAAATTTGAAAAAAGGGAACCGTTGAAAAAAGGGAACAAGGTGGCTGGTGGCAGGCTCCTCCATTTGTTTTTTATTTTTTGAAACCAACTCTGCACATGGTGGCTAGTCACTAGGCTGCTTCCAAATTTTTTTCAAATTTCAAATTTGAATTTTAAATTCAAATTTCTCCCAATTTTACCTTTAATTTCTCTCTATAAATAACCCCAGATCCTCACAATTTTTCACACCAACTTTCACCTCTACTAAGTATTTTGTACTCTTACTCATTTTTATTACTCTCAATTTATTACGCATTTTCCCTACACAAATGGCATCTTCTATAAATACCACAAACTATTATCTAAGGAATAATAAGAAATAGTTGCTCTAATCTCTTCTATTTCTTTTCGGTTCTTTTTCAAAATTGTTTCTTTTATTTTATATTGATTATTTCATTATAAAAACAATTAAAGTGAATTTAAAAAAAAAAATAGGTTCGGGCGGTTCAACCGAACCGCTTGAATCGGAATCGAACCGCCTTCCTGTTCGAACCGAAACCGTAGCACTAAGTTACCGGTTCGGTTTTGGTTCCCGTTTTCGGAACCGTGGAACCGGCGGTTCGGTTCCGGTTCGAACCGGAACCGGAACCGTAGCCACCTCTAGGGCCAACAGCTTGATAGGTCGGGCAAATCCAGACAGTTTGATAGGTCCGATGCAATTTACACATCCCAGGTCGGGTTGGGCCATCAAAATAGCGACCCGACTTTTTATCGGTCCGAATCAACCCGACACGATTTTTTTCGTTTGGCCCAGCGGGCTCAGGTTAGGCAATCATTTAGATAACCCTAAACAATATGTATAACATTCATAAGAATTATTATCCAGATAACCAAGCAAGAATTAATTTGCCTCAATGTCAAAGACAAAAAGTCCTTCCACGAACAAACGTCCTCCACTGAAATTAACAAATGCCCGAACAACCTTGAATGAACTACAATTCATTCAATATCAACAATCCACGTAATCAATTGGTTTCTTTAGGAACACCAAGAACACTAAGAAGAACCTATCATCTTCCTTCTAAAGCGTTATAATACAAGACTTAGCATCATGAACTATGATTATACCAACTCATAATCGAAAACAACAACATCATCTATGATTATATCAGTACATAATCGAATCCTTCAATATTATAACCTAACATTAAAGTGTTCTTCACAACAACTTCAATAAGTCAAAGTAATAAACATACTTATCTTATAATTATACATATAAAACAATGTATATCATGAATATTAACTCAAGAACATTAACATCCATTCCGAAATAAAATCCAAGTTGAAGAACAGTTACCTCTTCAAGCTTCTGATGAAATCCACGGTTGAATCCGCTTCAATACTCTTTCCAAGATCAACAATCGTTATAGACAATCATTCCATGAACTCTCAAGTGTTTGGAGCTCACAAAGCTCTCCAAGAATCGCAAATCTTAGATAAATGAAGAAGGATTGGAGAAATAGGTGTAAAACCCAATCTCCGCATATAAGTACTCTCATGAGAAATGCAGTATCGCTCAACGTTAGAGTTGTAACTCTCCATTATTCGTATGTCCACCTCATACGGCCGTGCCTTGTACAACTACCATCCACTCATCCCGGAGGTCAACAACTATACTGTCGTACCTCAATGACATATGGTCGTATATCTCCAATATACGGTCGTATCTATGCATGCATACGAGCATAAAACCCTAACGTCAAAAATGCCATAGGCAGACTCCCATGTTCATAAGGCCATAACACCAACCACATATGGACGTATATGCATGATATACGATCGCACTCACTTTTCGACTTACAAAACCTGAAACACTTCCAGTAGCTCCCAAAAGCCAAAATGCATACATATCATCATATACGGCTGTAGTCCTTCAAATATATGGTCCTATTTTTGACGTATAAGGCCGTATGACTCTATGTCAATTAATGACGCAAATACATAATATAAAGTTGTACCGTGAATCTCATACGGCCATATCTGCAATGTGTTAAGACGGTGACACTCAAATGTACGGTCGTACTAGCCTCAGGAGTAAATTCCAAAACTCATCACGTTCGACTTCCTAACAAATCTGAAACATGAAACTGAATAAGAACAACACAATCCAATATAGTCACCAAATGCACACTTACAAGAAGGATACCAACAGTACAACAATATAAAAAAAAATATTTGAATATTATAAATGGTCACCAACCTCAAACTCTGATGGTCCTCCATGATTATCTGCATATGATTTATATCGACTCCAAGCCGTTAACAAATAACTCCTGATCAAAGCAATTTTCTCACAGTACGAATCAACATATTGATAAGTTTTGGAGGTGTTACAGTAAATTTGTTAAGTATATGCAGATCATACCTGAGAGTTCCAATCGAACTTGAACAATTGTATGAGACACAATCATACGAACATATTGACTTCCTTTTGTGAATAAAGCTAATCTGTTGTGAATTCCCGATAAATTCATGAAGTGTTACAAATAATTAATTCAAAAAGGAGGTAATTCGTAAATTGTTATTTAGGTAGGAAGTGGAATGTTAATTATTTAGTTGACTGAATTGATACTTATAGACTCAATCATATGAAGGGGTTTAATATGGAAGATTGAGATCTATTAGGAATCCTTACCTTAATCCTCTTTAAGGGTAACCCACGGACTTCCCAACATAGTATCTCATAACACAACATTTTTTGTCTTTTTCTTCTATGTGTTAAATTGTGTATCTTGACTTGTGTCTTTGATTCCACAATTTTGATAACACAATTTTTCTAAAATACCAAACAATTACAAAAAAAAATAAGATGAGGCACTATTGGGGGTTTGGCCAATCCAATCTTGAGTCGAGGTGGTCCGATAGCTTGTTACCCACCTAACATCCTGATTAAGGTGGGAAATACTCTAGAAGATCTCGAGATTGAATCAAGATCTCTATCAGTACGGCAAGGATAATTATTATCTGATCTCTTATATTGAGCTTATTAATATATATTTACCATTATGAACTTAGTAGATAAATTATTTATTTAGATTGCTAATTAATCTATGTAAGTTAACTTAGTTAACAATCCTAAATAGATCTTGTTGCTCTCGGAAAATTCAAACCCTTTACTTTCTATGTGTTTTATATACAACAATCTAGTAGTCTCAGCTTAAGCTCAAGTATTTTGATGGCCCAATTTCCATATATTTTTACATACTTAAAACAGACAACGATAGTATTAAAGAGTATGCCGTTTAAGACCAGACAACACTTTTTTCATTATTATATGTTCTTTGGTAGCTGTCATGTGAGGCGTTTTATGGCGCAGTGAAAGAGTTTTTAATTACCCCAACAAGGCGGATTGAGATCTATAAACAGTATGTAAAGCTTATGAAAAACGCAGTCTCACAGTAGGGTTTGAAACCCTGGCGGAGCTTTTTTGTTATTGGTTCGTACAGATTGTTAGGACGTTTTAAGTCCATTTAAATTTACTTTTAGTTCTTAACAAACAATTTTGTTCTTCATAATAATATTTTCAGCTTTTTATAAACTTTTTTACTATTTCATAAATAAAATAGTTAATTTAATCAAGCACTAGAAAAGTTCTGGTTAAATGAAACAGTTTGCAAAACACTAACAGATCAGATCACCCGCAAAATGCCAAGAATCACTTATTCTTAATGTTTCCAAACACTCCCGTGTGGTTCCCTGTGAAATGCTTTTGCCCCCTACATTACTTAACAGTATTCTCGCCGGAGACTCTTGAGCAATGACCATTAGTGAAAGGACCATATTTCACATTTGTAAAACTTTGCCTTACATATTGACACTGATTTTTCTGTCACAAACCCAGAAAATAAATAATGCACCAAAAAGGGACTCTACATATTTAATATTTCAATGAGGGGTGGGGTGGGGGTGGGGGGGCGCTCAAAACACTCGTCTGTTTTCAAGTCACATGTAATCCAATAAAAAAAATACAAACTGATAGACAATCTATCATCTTCTGACTCTATGGAGCTGGGGGGGGGAGGGGGGGGGGGGGCTTCTATGAAATCAATCAATGGTCCTTCATCGAACGACAGAGTCGAGTCGATTAGCTTTACTATATAAGGCTCTCCTGTTCTTGATCCATGAGAAAATTTATTACCAAAAGAGTCTGATAAAACAAGAAAAAGAAAAAAGAGAATAAAAGGGCCAAGCAGTCTTCATTCCAGCCATCCAACCATGTGTTTTAACACTGCACCAGCAGCTTTAAAGCTAGAAGGTCCTACAAAAGCTTTTACTGCGACAGCAAGATGAGTAAAAGAAGAAAATCAGAAGATCATAATTCAAGTGGTCCAAAACATGCCTGAGAATAAAAAGAAAACCGACAAAAACGACCAAATGTGAATCTAATACTAAGGCAGTGGGGAGCGCTATGATACTTGGATACTTAACGTACTCATTCCAAAAACTTAACGTGATCAATAGAATACTTCATAACGCCAATTTAACAATGACAGAGCTAGACCTGCTTAATTTATTGGTATTATTATATGAAGAAGGGTCTCATGGGAGGCCAAATCGACTTACAGGGATAATTACAAAAAACAACCCCTAAGATTCTCGTTAGTTTAGAAGGACTCTAAGGTATACTCTAAAGGGAATTCAGAAAAATCAACAAGTTGGAAATTCAAAGAGCAGCAGGAGCAGTATGCTAGCATCCTTTTGACGGATACGGGCAGAACATATGAGCACCCAAATGATCAGATAAACTTCATTTAAGTAGTACTGTTTCGTAGTAGCAACCTAAAATAATCACTAACCATTTATTTGATACAGACATGTTCTTTGTGTGAAATGGCTACAATGACATAGTACTTTTCTGTTCAATGAAGAACTATTATATAAATAACTATAGTATCAACTCTTTTTCGAGGTCACCATCCCTGTTTTGCACTAGAATCAGTAAATGTACATTTAGTCGGTCTTAAAGATGCGAAAATATTTTTGGTGGATTATATTCGGTGAATATCCCCTCTGCTCATTCTCGCATCCGGATTGAAGCTAAGAAGAAAATTGACTTTTTACAAGAATCTATAAAGGTAGCTCGATCCTTGGTCCCAGGATGACAAATTTGTGCATTGAATATGTACGTAAGAACCAGTGCTTTTAGAAGCGTCGGATAGCGCACTGCTAATTGCTCTCGGGCCTATTTTGCGCACGCAAAGGGTTGATGTGGCGCCGAAAGCGCGCAATGGCACGCGCGGTACAAGCGATCGTGCAAAAAACGAGTGCAATTAGGGCCAATATTAGAAAACCTAATTAATTAAATCTGCCACTTAATTACTCAAACGGCGCATGACAGAAAAGTAAAACTTTGAGCGACGCAACTGAAAAAACTCAACGGGCCAAAGCGATTATAAGCAGAAAACTTCTAAAAAAACAAAAAACAAAAAATTCTTCGCTCTTCTGAAGCAAACCGCAGCAAAATTTGCAGCTGGCCTGGTCAATTGCAGCTGTCTTCTCTGTTTTCTGCTGCTCTCAGGCTCTCCGCAAATCGCAGCCGCTCGCCCTTTGACACTTAAGTACCTCTTTTCCAATGTCTTCCTCCAGCTCAAAGAAAGATAATGCTTGGAAGTATGCTTCTCAAAATAAAGGGGCTAAGTACATTATATGTAAGTTCTGTAATCACAAATCAAATGGGGGTATTACCCATATTAAAGAGCACTTGGCTCAAACACACAAAGTTGTGTCACCTTGCCCAAGTGTTCCTGATAATGTTAAGCAAGAAACTAGTGAATGTATTGAAAAGGCCAGGCTTCTAAAAAGCAAAAGAACTAAACTGGTGCATGAAATTGGGGAGGGTCCAGCGGATAGGAGTATGATTTCCCTTCAAAGTGATGGGGGCTGGTAGTAACACTCAATCTTCAGACACAATGGATAAATTTGTTAGCTCTACACCTAGGCAAACTACCATCAATTCCGCATTCAAGAAAGAACTGAGAACTGAAGTATGTTGAAAAGTTGGTCGATTTGTTTTTCTGCCGCACTTTCTTTTAATGTTGTGAATAATCCTTTTTGGTTGTCTATGGTGGATGGTATTGCTGAATATGGTAAAAGGGTTTAAGCCGCCTTCCATGCATGAATTAAGAACTTAGGCACTCAAAGCCGATGTTGATGATATCAACCTTATTTACGAGGAACACAAAAAGGTACGGAAATTGCACGGGTGCACTATTAACATAGTCGCGAACCACAAAAGCGAAAGCCCATGAAACAATGATCAGAACAGCCAACAATTTAGCCTGAAATAGAAATAAAAAGTAAGGTCTAAATGAATTTCAGCACATACGACTCACTTGCATGATGCAAAAAAAAATAAATGGCTGACAAATAATACTTCATATCAACAAGAGCACTTGATATTATGATTTATGATAAGATTTAAATAGGTGATAGCGCATGTAGCACTCTATCAGTGTCTACTCATCAAGAACTCAATCAGGCAGCGCTGATTAGATTATTCAGTTTGCTAACAAATATGTTATTAGCATCAGGAGGAAGTGTGTGCGTGCGTGCGTGCGTGCTTGATAGCTCACTTCGTTCATTTTCAATCGGATCAATGGACTGATAATTCAGCATCTTCTCTTTACTCGGAAAAACATAGATAACATTATTAAAACCTTCAACATATTAAAAATTATGATGAAACTATTAATCTCAGAGGTTTATGAAACTAATATAATCTCTTTTGCAGTACTTGACAATGCAAACTGCATTAAAGGTACACACACTACACTGCTTGTTGAGTCCTTGTAGTAACTTGATGAAATTGTACACAGAAAAGAGTCATCTAACAGAACTTAAATCTACGCTAATCCATGATTGCAGCCTATGTGCTGATTGATATCAAGAAACAACTGGGATTTACCAGCATTATTATTTCCCTTGAACCACTGCCTGAGGCATTTGCGAGTTCATGTTTTCAAATTCAGCCATCAATCTCAACTTAGAGACCCAAATCCCTTTTCAATTGGGCAAGGTCTGCTTCAATCTCATCTGTGTTGTCAGTATCCGAAGCATAATATCCCTTCGAAGAGCTTCCGTTGTCGGCATTGTTCTCAGTTAGCTCTCCATCAACCTTCATGTTGAGCTCTTTCTCTAAGAACTCAACAAACTCTTCTCCTATTTCCGCCAATTCTTCCCACAAGCTCTTTGGCCTCCCGTGATTACTGAATTTTTTCTGAAGATCTCTGAACAAATCCACAAACCCATAAAACCCTTCTTCGGCTTTGATACCGGATCCATGATTTCTAGCATCATATTCACCTCTGCTGGATGTGGACATCAACAGTGTGTTATATGCATGCTTAATCCTCATGAATCTTTCCTGAGCACCAGCCTCCTTGTTTACATCTGGATGATACTTGAGAGCGAGCCTTCGATAAGCCCTCTTGATTTCTTCTGTGGAAGCAGAAGGCGATACCCCCAAAACATCGTATGGTGGAGGCTCCCTCCCACTCGCTCTGATCTGCGAGCCCCTGGAATTTCCTAACTTCGGGTGATAGTTACTCCGGATGCACATAAAGTGTTCGATATTATGTGCATACCCAATTCTGCTAACCCAAGCAAAAGGACTCGGTTTCAGTGAAGAAAGTGAAGATGGGTTCGAGCGCAAAATTGATGGTGATGTCAAAAAAAGGTCGAAATTATGCATGTTCTTGAATTCAGCTACTTGGATTTTCGGCAAGTCAATAGATTTCTTGTTGAGTCTGCAAGCTAACGGTTGGAACAAATCTTGCATAGCAGAAATTCAAGTAGATTAGTTATCTGAAATCAAAGTAAAAGTGGAAACCTGTATATTTCATGTTAGAGGTACAGTCTTATCTGGAAGTAGAAATCTATCAACCAAGTCAAATGAATCACCCACCTTTTTCAAATATCGGGACTTGAAAATGAGGGGAGCAAATTGATGTGTGGGTACCTAAGAGGCACGGATATGGGGACATGATAAAAATACCAACACATGAACACGCTTATCTTTAACATAAAAATAAAATAGAACACGGAGATATAATCCGAATTGCGCCGGAAATCAAGTAGAATCGGATTTATAATCGAGCCGCTTGACCGTGAACTGGTTTCTTCCCAAAAATCGTTCGGTCTTTGAAAAAAATAGAAGAGAGGGGTAGAGCCAAAAAATCAGAACGAACAGAGAACCCTCGTGCTGTTCCTCTCCTCCACCGCCCTCCGTCGGGCCGCCCTCGCTTCGGTTTTTTATTTTTTCTTTTTCACACACGCACACGATCGTTCCCTGTCCTGAGTACCCTCAAGAGGCTCGACCTTACCACCGATCTAGAGGTAAGTTTTCCAACATGACCTGTTCGCCTCATTGTCCCCCTCGCTGGCACCCGCCGCCACCGGTCTTGCCTGATTAATGGTTTCATTCCTGACATTGCCTTGCCATAGTCGCCGTTTCTGTGCCCGTTGCGAGTTTGAAAGAGAAATAGATCCCGAAATTCTCTTTTCAGTTGTTAGTAGGCTGCCACAAATCGGTTCCGTTGTAAATTCGATTTGACTAGTTTTTTGGTGCAACTCTGTTAGAATCGAATCAGAAAAAACTAACGGTTTCTGGCGGTTTCTCGATTATGTGAAATCTGAAAAAAAAAATTATCTATAAATCGATTTTTGGTTCGGTTTTGGCACGGTTTCATACGGATTCAACGCGTTTTTGTTCGATTCTTTTCGGTTCCTTCAGTTCCAACACGGCTCAGATCGGTTCGACGATGCAGTTCCAACACAAATTTCTATTATAAATTTGGTTCCTCGCGGTTCTTTCGGTTCCTTCGATTCCTTCGGTTCGTATGGTTTTTTCTCTAAATTTCACCAGGAACAGTGGACCGAACCACTATAAAATGAAGGAACTGTACCGCTTAAAAGATATAAATTTTGCTTGCAGGAATCGAACCGAACCCTCGGTTCCTACACGGTTCATATTGGTTCCGAAGTTCTCGGTTTGAAAAGTCACAGGCCTGATTGTTAGACATAAATCGAGAGAGACCTAACAAGAAAGCATGAATCGACCTTAGTTTCTCTCTTTTTTCCAATTCTGGCTTTCTAAAATTTCGCACATTATACCCGCAGTTAGGGCTGTTAGCGGTCCGAGTGAACCCGAAACCCGGTCATGAATCGGACCGAAATACTCGGGACCGAAACTCACCCGAAAATTAACGAGTTCGAATTCGAGTTCTAAACATTGAACCGAAACCGATAAGACACGGACCGATAAAACCGAAAAGAAACCCGGTAATAAATTTAAAAAAGGTTTATATGTATTTTATAATTTATATATTTTATACATTTTATAATTTATATATTTTATACATATATTATTAATACATTTTGCGTGTTTAAAACACAAATAGCATGTTGGTTAAGTAGTTAAGACGATGTACCTTTGAACAAAAGGTCTGGAGTTCGAATCATGTAACCCCCATTTATGTGATTTATTTTGCTGCTCTTCCATTATTTTCCTAGTAAAGATCCATCCCATATAGGGCTGTTAGCGGTCCGAGTGAACCCGAAACCCGGTCATGAACCGGACCGAAATACCCGGGATCGAAACTCACCCGAAAACTAATGAGTTCGGATTCGAGTTCTAAACATTGAACCGAAACCCGTATCGATCCGGACCGGATCTACCCGGTAACCTATCGGACCGGATCCGAATCTGAAGAAAACCGGTCTGAACCGGTCCGATAACAGCTCTACCCGCAGTCATGAGCACCGAGCACTTATCTTTTATTATTGAGAATGATCAATTGTATATAATGCAAATGCATATTATATTTTTAATCCATAGTAATGTGAACATTTTATTAGATACATCTAAAACATGTGTATATGTGCTGCAAAACTTACACATTGAACTGGATTTTGTGTTAACTTTTTGCGAGTTAATTTATGCACAATTCTAGTTATTAATATTTTTTTATTCTTTATTAGTAAAATTATAAATAATGATACTTTGAAATTATACATCAGATCTCGCATGATCATATTTGCATTGGATATAAATTATAAAAAATAAGAATGTGTGAACAATATAAAGGTCCAAATATAATTATAATAAAAGAAAGGATGAGGTATAAATTATTAAAAATTATACATCACACAAAAATTGGTATAAAGTTTTTTCATAATTTTTTAATGAGATCATAATTCCGAAATAAAAATTATGTCAAATGTATAAAGTAGTAGTCCGAAGAATAATAGTAGAATACTATTCTTGTAAAACGTCATGTTATTATAAATGATTGTGTATAAATGATAATTATTATGACTGTATTATCTGAAGTTTCCTATATCAAATCAGAATTCGCTCTCTTCATACTCTCTCTATTCTACATACAGTTTCATAACATGTTATCAGTAAGACTCTTATCGATCGTTTGAGTACATGACAGGAGTATGCTCTATAATGGCACATTATATATGAGACTATGTATCAAAAATTTGATTATTACTACAGCAGAACCTCGATAAATGAACACTACAAAAAAAAACAGTTTTTACCGACGCCATTTACCGACGCCAGCACCGCCGTTGTTAAACTTATAATTTACCGACGCCATTTACCGACGCCCGTACCGCCGTTGTTAAACTTATAATTTACCGACGCCATTTACCGACGCCATTGCCGACGACCGGTTCGCAGAGTTATTTTTTTTACAATTAACGACGCCGTTTACCGACGCCATTTACCGACGCCATCGAAAAAACATCAATGTTTTTGGTGGTTTATAAACCAAAATCCTTCTCAACCATTTGAAATTGAATGGAGCCCGAACCTGATCCGCCCGGACCCGCACCCGACCCGCCCGGACCCCGACCTGGACCTGACCGAACCCTCCCGCCTGAGCCCGAACCTAACTCGCCTGAGCTCCGCCTCAGTCCTGACCTGACTTTTTTAATTTTTTTTTTAATTTAACGACGCCAAAAATGGCGTCGGTAAATGGCGGCGTCGGAAAATGGCGTCGGTAAAAAATTACCGTCGAGGTTTTTCCAACGGCGGGTTGTCGTCGGTAATGGCGTCGGTAATTTTTTTACCAACGCCATTTTGGCGTCGGTAAAAACTGTTTTTTTTGTAGTGGAATACCTTTGGGACCAAAAAAAAATATTCATTTGGCGAGATTATATTTTTATCGATTAATGAATATAATATTTATTTATCGATAAATGAATAATAATTCATTTAGGTGATATTTTTAGACTTTTTTTGTAATTATATCATTTTCTATATATTAAGTTCGAATGTACCTGGAACTCAATACTATGTATTGAGACTACTGTGCACATGCATGATAGTTAGAGTTAAGATGTCTACTCAATACCTCATACCAAGCTATATATAATTCTAAATTCTCACTGTATCTTCATAACACAATCATATTACTATTTTCGTGTTCAATCTACTATAATGGCTTCCAAAAAGCAGGCAAAACCAGTAACAAAAATTACTTTAACAGATCAGATAAGGAGAGCCATGTGTGAGTATAAGAAGGAGAATCCAAGTATTAGCAAAAAAGATATGCAAGCATGGGTGAAAGAGAATTTGATTTGGTTACTAGCCAAACCACAATATCAAATACTCTCAAAAGATCGTCGGAATATTTGTCTGATGAGATGAAAAATAGCAATGTTAAGAGGCACAAGTCAGCTAAATATCCTGAACTAGAGAAAGCTTTATATGAATGGTTTCTTCAAAGACGAGAGAAGACGAATATGTCAGGATAAATGATCCAGGGTAAAGCAAAAGAGTCTATGCAGAAAATGTATGGAGAAACAAACTCAGAATTTAGCTTTTCTAGTGGATGGCTCGAACGTTTTAAGGCAAGATATTCAATCAAGTCTTACCGACGATTTGGTGAGAGTGGTTCAGTTAACATGGAGGATATTGCAAATGCTTTACCCGAGATACGGTCAAAACTAGACCACTTCAACCTTAAAGATATATACAATCTGGATGAGACCGGATTGTTTTATCGGTTGGAGGCTGACCATTCACTTGCCACGAAGCAGCTTGAAGGGCGAAAGAAAGATAAGGAGAGAATCACTATTGCCGTTTGCTGTAATGGTGACGGGTCTGATAAAGTGCCTCTTTGGGTTATTGGTAGGGCTGTAAACGAACCGAGCTGTTCGCGAATAAAGCTCGGATCGGCTCGTTAAGGGCTCAGTTCGGCTCGGTTCGTTAAGAACTCGAGCTCGAGCTCGAACACAAAAATTTGTGCATTAAGAAAACGAGCTCGAGCCGAGCTTGGGCATGTGCGGCTCGAGCTCGGTTCGGCTCGGTTCGGCTCATTAAGCTCGATTAATAAATATATTTTTAAATTTATTTTAATAAGATTTATATATTGTATTATAGATTAATAATTTTTTAAATAATTTTCATATATTAAAATATTATTTTTTATAAATATTTAAAAAATATATAATTTTTAATGATTATTTTAAAATTTTCATTTTAAATAATTCAAATATATTATTTAAATAATTTAAAAATATATCATTATTCGCGAACAGCTCGAGCTTGGCTCGAGTTGTTCGCGAACAGCTCGAGTTCGACTCGTTTTATTTACGAGCTCGAGCTCGAATACGGTTTTTGTGCGATAACAATGCTCGGCTCGGCTCGTCAGAGAAAAAATTGAGTTCGACTCGTTTAGGTCAAAGCTCGGCTCGACTCGGTTCGTTTACAACCCTAGTTATTAGTAATTAAGTATGCAAAACCCAAATGCTTTAAGAATGTGAATATGAATAATCTCAATTGCGAGTATCGATTTAATAAGAAAGCTTGGATGACTGGTTTGTTTTTTCAAGAATATTGTCATTGGTTTGACAAGAGAATGAATGGTAGAAAGGTTCTCTTGCTAGTAGACAATTGTCCGGCACATCCAAAGATTGTTGAAGGCTTGAGAAATGTGGAGTTATATTTTTTGCCCCCTAACACAACTTCTAAAATTCAACCATGTGATGTCGGGATTATTAGAGCATTCAAAGTTCATTATCGACGTCGTTTTTATTCTAGCATTTTGCTGATGCTTGAGGTTGGCTCACCAAATCTTGAAAAAATAACTATTTTGGATGCTATTAATTTTGCTACCATGGCTTGGAGTTTTGATGGGACAACAAAAACAATAGCAAACTGTTTTCGCCACTGTAAAATTCGATCAGAAGAAGTTGATATTCCTGAAGTAGAAGATGGTCAACTAAAGCAAGAGATCCAAGATTTAACTAAACTCCTTGTTAAATTGAGCTATAGAAATGTGATGGATGTTGAATATCTTCATAACTATCCTGAGGAGAATAATGTGGTTATGGAATCTCCTACGGAGGAAGAAATCATTGAAGATGTACTAAATGATGAGGCAAATAATCCCGAACCCGATGATAGTATCACTATACCACAAGTGTCCTCAAGAGAAGCTTTTCAAGCTATTGTCACTATAAAAAATTACCTGCTACAGCATGATCAAAATATTTCAGAAGTGGTGCATGCTTTACACAAAATCAAGGACCATATGCATTTTGGGGAGGAAAGAAACAATCAACTTTGGAGGTATTTTTCGAAAAAATATGACTTATTAATGTGTTTGAAAATTAGTCATTGGATGAAATGTATTCATGATATATTATATATATAAAAATATATTATTTGAAATATAGTGATTATTCATTTATATTTACATAGTGCCTATAAAGACTTCATTTGTATTTATTCATTAATGCATTAAGCGAGGTTTTTTCGTTAAGCCCATTGGCCCAAGTTGGGACCGGAGAAATTTATTCATTAGACGAGGTTATTCATTTATCGAACATTCATTTATTGAGGTTCTACTGTAATCATCAATTCTAGATCTATCTACTAGTCCCATGTTCTTCTCTGTCTAATCCTCCTTCTATAATACTCCTGTTATTTATTTTCCATGGATTTTCTCCCGACTTGCTCCAAGTACTTATAGTTCACATTACAATTTCTACTATATTAAGTTGTGTATATGCATTAAGGTTATAAAATTTCATAAACTGAAAATCTAGTTCTCTAGTATTCCCTCCGTCCCATTTGAGTGGGTCATTTCAAAATATTATTTTGTCCAAATATAGTGGGTATTCTCAAAATAAAATTTTAATACCTGATTAAATTTTATAATATTCTTTAAAATTAAAAGTTTTTCGATATATAAATAACAATATTAGTTGCATGGAAAAGATTTTTTTTATAATAATTGAGAATAGATTATGGAAAAAAAGTTGTACCTTTATTAAAATGATTAAATTTAAAAAGTTATACCTTAACTAAGTTATCTCTTCAGGTGGAATGGATGGAGTATTATTTAAGGTATTAGTCACCAACCTATAGTCGTTGAAGAGTTGAGGAAGATTCGATCGAAACTGCTGAGGCATGAGTTCAAATCAATTTTATGTTTTCCTTTCTAATCAAATTTTTATTCTTCTGCGTGTGTTTCTAACTGATGTTTCTAGCTTCTTAGTGGGTCATTATATTGCATCTTTTGGTCCGGGTTGGAAATCAAGAGTGACATGGGAAGAAACACAAACTATCTAACCCGACACTGGATATCATAGGATATGACAAAATCATCAAGGGGAATATAGATGTTTTATACTTTTTCTCATTTTCTATTGCTGCCCTTCTAATTACAGATAAATCTCTTTAAATTAATACTTTTGAGATCGAAAAAAATATTCATTTACACAGTTTATTAATTTATCAATAAATAAATATTTTATTCATTTATCGGTAAATAAATATTTATTATTTTAAAAAAATTACATATATAAACGTGATGGATCTCAAACATCTCTTCAACTTTTTCTAGTGAGAATCATGTAGTTATGGAGTCAGCTATATACGAAGAAATTTTTACAGTCGGTGATGAACAATGACGAGAACGAGCCTGAAATAAATAATAGTAGCGTTGTTCTAAATGTATCATTAAAGGTAGCATTACAAGCAATAAGTACCTTAAACAACTACAACAACACACACAATCAAATTACCAAAGTACGCAACGGATATAATTTTATCAAACTTGAAAGAATCTGTGAGCAATAACAACAACCAACGGCAGCAATGAATAGAAATCACAACCAGAGACACAATAATTTTTATAGTGGGAAAACCCTCTCAATGTGAGAAGTAAAAACCCACGGGCACAAGCCAGTCAATAGGCTCCACTATGATCAAATAAAGAGTCTCAAATACTGCACAAATTCGTACAAACAACGGCCAACATAGCAGCAACAAGCGTTCAAATGAAGAACAAGAGGCTGAAAAACTTACAAACACGTGCTACTGTTCAAGAACGATAACTACCATCCTGGAGATCAGATCAAAAAACCCAATATTGAAGTTAAATAACCACCCTTTGGGAACCTGCGACCCATGTTTCAGCTCGATCCAACGGTTAGCGAATCGGTGATCGCGGTTTTCCCAAAACTGCTCAGGATTTGGGCGAACTGACCCAGAGCTGCTGTCCGAGCTCAATTTTTCCACCTACAGATGTCAAATCGAAAATTGAACGGTAAGAATAAAGATGAGGATGTTTTGGCCTACTATCCAATTTTCAAACAGATCCAACGATGGAATTGTCAGAGATCTTGACTGGAAGAATGCTGATCTGGAGGAACTTTCTTTTCTCTCTCTCTTTCTTTTGGCCGAATATCTCTCTCTCAAAGCAAATTTAGACTTCTTAACCCTCTATATCTGACCTCTCACTGCCCTAATTACGTGACTAGGTGGACTTGAGAATTTTAGGATTTTGGACACATAGTTGGGAGCCCAACACAATATTTCTCCCCCTCATAACTATGTGAAGATAACTGCCAATCCGGCGATCTTACAACAGTACTCAAACTTTCCATCATGGTAGAATTTTCATCATCGTGTTTACACCATTATCATCCGTATGGACCTTCTCAAGTTCAAGCAACTTTGCCTCCAAAGCATCACGTATTCGATGATACCTCACGTCGAGATGTATGGCACTTTGACTGTCACACAAAAGTGCATAACTACTTTGCATAGTGCCAAGTTCCTTTAGAAATCTTCGCATCCAAATCAACTCCTTGCTAGCCTCTGTTGCAGCAATGAACGTGCCTTAAAAGTGCGTAACTGCTTTGCGAATGTCAAGTTCCTTTAGAAATCTTCGCATCCAACGTATGTTATAAGTGTTTCATATTCCAACGGAAAAATGAATTCAGTGCTAGAAATAGAAGGTTTCCAAGGTGATGAGCTACACAAGATTACACAAGAATTATACAAACATTCATACTATTATCTGAGCTTTATTCGCAATATTTCTTGAGAGATATATTCATTGTAACTGATACAAGAAGAATTGTGCTAACAATCTTCGATATACATTCTTGTATCACTGTGAGCTATTTGTTTGAAAGACGAGTAAGTGTACTCGCAAAATCTTTGTATTTTAGAGAGGTTACCTTGTACTCGAAAAAAAAGAGATAGTGGTCAGTCTTGAGCCAAGAAATCAAGAAATTGAAGTTAAGCACTAAGCTAGAAAGTGCTATTGTAATAGAGTTGGCACTGAACTATAAAGTGCATTTAGTTGTGAAGAAAAGTCCTAGTCGATACTCTAGGTGGGGGACGTAGGCTTTTTGATAGCAGAACCTCTCGAATAATTTCTTGTGTTCTTTCCTTTCCGGACTTATTTTACTCCGATTAATAGCTTCTGCACGAAAATAGTTCATTACTCTTCTTACCACTATTCAACCCCCCTTCTAGTGGCAGTACTAATCCAACAATTGGTATTAGAGCGGTTTCTTTTTCACCGGTCTAACACCCGCTAGAGAAAAGATCCAGATATAGCCTACATTCATACTTCGCTTGAAGGCAACGCTCTTAATCGCCTCCTTTATTTGACGGTTCAGACTTTATGACTTGGAAGAAGAAAATGTCCATCTTCATCCGGGCTCATGATATTGAGATTTGGAAAGTCATCGCTCTTGGTCCAACGATTCCAAAGAAAATCGACGGTTCTCTAAAAAGCTTTGAAGAGTACGATGAAACCGATTGAAAGAATGATCACTTCAATAGTAAAGCCACTCAACTGCTTTACAGCGCTCTTAATCCTGAAGATGTAGACAGGATCTCGTCCTGTGAAACAGCCAAAGAAATTTGGAAGATGCTTGAATCACTCATGAAGGTACGAGTCAAGTTAAAGAGATAAAAAATAATATGCTTTTTCATGATTATGAACTATTCACAATGAAAGAAGAAGAAAGCATTACTACCATGATTGACCGCTTTTCTGCTATTACAAACGGGTTAGCCTCGTTTGCCAAACCAATCTCAAGTGATGTGTTGTGTCGAGACTTATACATCTCAACAGGCGATCGACACAGAGACCGGGCGATCGAGCCACAGCCTAGCAGCCGAGACAGTTTGGCCGATCTCGGGTCCCAGGTCAAGACCCAGTGCCGAGCGATCGACATCCAAGGCGATCGTCTCTTGGCACTTGGCGATCGACTCTGGCGCCCGGCCAATGGCGACCGCTTCATACCACGCGAAGCCATCATCCATCTGGTCGGCGAAGGTCGAAGCTCGGGATAGAGACCCACATGCAGATCTGGAAAAGGCACCGCAAGACATGGATCATTGACCACAGCCTGTCAGCATCTTTTCACCTACCGACAGACCGCCGAAAGGTGCACAGTGGGACCGCCCGGGACAGCGACTCAGGACGCGTGCAGGCTCCTGATTGGACCGCACAGCTGGCTACCAGCAGCAGCCGCAGGCTTCAAAGCAGACAGCCCATGTGCTGAAAAGACGATCGCCCCTTATTATATTATCAAGAAAGGCGATCGCCCAGCAGTGGCCAGTCCTATAAATAGGAAGCCTCCAGCAGCGGATAAAAGGGTTGATAAGTTCATAATCCCAACTGATAACTTGGCTTTCTCTCTTGGCAAAAGCTATACACTTCGGACATCTGTTCATCTCTCACTCTCGGAACCTCTTAATCCTAAGACGGTCGGCAGAAACGAGAACAAGAACACATAGAGCTTCGCTCAAGAGCAAGATATCTATGATCTTTTACACTCATTGTAATCGCATTCTTACATTAATATTTGTACTCAAACGTATTCTTATTAATAACATCTCGCGAGAGCATTCAAGCTCGAGCCTAACAAACCCGACAAATCTTGTGTTTTTCCATTCCCTCGGACGTGCTCTCGCAATTTGCTGTTGCTCGACAATTCCAGCAATATCTATCTTCGGATAATATTTCGGGCAACAACAATTGGCGCTAGAAGAAGGGCATCTTAACCCTCATTTTTATTCATACCGTCTCGAAGAACACTCACTGTTCTCCGGGGCATATACCTGAAGAAACACTCACTATTCTTCAGAGAAAAGCTTTCAGAATCATGACTTTTGCCTCCACGTCGAAGAAAGCCGCTGACCGATCCGCCAGACGCCTCATTCCGTCTCAACCCGAGCCACAGCCTATGGCGAAGGGTAGCCGCCGCGGTCCGAGACTCTCGATCCCGTCCCCGAGGGACAGCCCAAGCCTCTCGCTCTATCAGTTCCAAACCGCGGAACAGATCGAAGGAGCCCTGGCCATCCTACGGGAGCGACGGAGAGCTTTCGATGCGCCGCCTGCTATAACCCCCTCGGCCATCCGCCGCGTGACCAAACGGAAGTTCAAGGGGTTACTGACCGAGCGATCGCCAGAAGGCCCCGATTCACAAGAAGAGGCGCTCGCAAGACGGGGCACCTCTGTTTTCAATCGCCTAGGCAGCGACACATCATGGCGACCGGGGCAATCTGGCCCCAACCGCGAGACGACAGAGCTCGAGTACGTCACCAGGAGTTCGGCATATCCGACTCCCAAAAGGTCGGCCAGCCACCTGGCACCTCCTCGCCGAAGAACCGAGGTCGGCGACCGCAGAGTCAGGAGATCGGTACACGATCGCCTCGGCTCCCGTTCCGAAAGCCGAGCCATGAGCGACCAAGCTACAGCGATGGCCGCGATGCAACGCCATCTCGACGACATGAAGGCGCTCCTGGAATCTGGGGCAGGCGCCAAGAGAAAGATCGCCGGGCCGAGCGAGCCACTCGCGGTCCACATCGAGCTCGCCCCCATGCAGCGTAAGATCGCTCCTCCGCAAACACCTCTGTACGAGGGAAGGTCGGATTCCAATACTCACCTGAGCAAGTTCCGAATCTACATGACCGGTTGTAGGGCATCAGACGCGACCAGGTGCCGAATGTTCCCGCTAACGCTGGGCGACCTGGCCCATAGATGGTACGTCTCATTGCCGCCGCGATCCGTCAGTTCCTTTGACCAACTGGCGAACGAATTCATAGCGTACTTCACCACCAAGGTCGCTCGGCCGGAAGGTCCCCATCACATGATGCAGATCAGGCAAGAGGAAGAAGAGTCCGTTGCAGACTACATCGATCGGGCAGACGAGGTCATCCTCAACGGCGAGCCTGTAAGCGATGAGATCGCCCTCTACTCGGTCCTAGGGGGATTCCATGGTCTTTCGCCTATGTTCAGGCATCTTACGAAGGACCTCCTCCCGACCTACGTGATTTTCCGCGCTAAAGTTGCAGACTTTCTGGCCAGGCAAAGGTTATATTATAACCTATGAGCAACGCGATCGGCAACCGAACGACGATCATCAGTCTTCCAACCCGATCGCCAGAATCAAGCAACATCACCAAAACTGGAGGACTCGCTCTCCATCTACAGTTCATCATCTAACATGTTGGACTAAGGCACGAGATCGCCTCCCCCACACAATGTACACCGTCGAAGGTCGGCATTTGACATGACGATCCGAGGTGGAAGAGTGCAGCCATGGTTCAGGTGGTCGATGGAACCGACTGCTTAGTCCATGCAAGGTTCCTTTGGGCTGAAATCGCTCGCCCTTCATTTAAATACGAGGCGGGCGTAGCCGAAGGACCCTCCAAGCTAATCAGTGGACATGATCGCCCGCCCTCGAAGGTCCGTCACTTAACACGGTGGGTCCTTCATGGACAATGCGACGCGTCCCTACCCCCGTCTCAACATATACCGTCGAGGATTGCCATCTAACATGACGATCTGAGGTAGAAAAGAGCTAACTAGCCGCGGACGTGGAGTCGATTAATCCGACGACGCCCCACGCAAGGACTCCTCCAGACCAAGACCGCACGCCCTTCGTTTAAATACGAGGCGAGGCGCAGCCTAACAGAGGACCCTCAAAATAAAATGAGTCACGAGACAGACAATGTCGCTCGCGCACAAGACATGGTCATGGAGTCGGTCCATCGAACTCCGCGACTGTGCACGATTCCTCAACGACGAAACTATCAAGTTTCTACGAGGGATCGGCAAAATTGTTAATTACAGGTACAAGACCGAAGATAACTCGCCAGTCGATTAGATCGCCCAAGTCCGAGACCAAAGTCCGCTCAACGGATCGCCCATCTTTATCCTCAACGATCGCCAGCAAGAAGCACCTCACCCCATGTCTTCAACATCAGAGTAAGATGGGGGCAATTGTTGTGTCGAGATTTATACATCTCAACAGGCGATTGGCACAAAGACCGGGCGACCGAGCCATAGCCTAGCAGTCGAGGCAGTTTGGCCGATCTTGGGTCCCAGGTCAAGACCCAGTGCCGAGCGATCGACATCCAAGGCGATCGTCTCTTGGCACTTGGCGATCGACTCTGGCGCCCGGCCAATGGCGACCGCTTCATACCACGCGAAGCCATCATCCATCTGGTCGGCGAAGGTCGAAGTCGGGATACAGACCTACATGAAAATCCGGAAAAGGCGCCGCAAGACATGGATCATTAACCACAGCCTGTCAGCATCTTTTCACCTACCGACAGACCCGCCGAAAGGTGCACAGTGGGACCACCCGGGACAGCGATTCAGGACGCGTGCAGGCTCCTCATTGGACCGTACAGCTGGCTGCCAGCAGCAGTCGCAGGCTTCAAAGCAGACAGCCCATGTGTTGAAAAGACGATCGCCCCTTATTATATTATCAAGAAAGGCGATCGCCCAGCAGTGGCCAGTCCTATAAATAGGAAGCCTCCAGCAGCGGATAAAAGGGTTGATAAGTTCATAATCCCAGCTGATAACTTGGCTTTCTCTCTTGGCAAAAGCTATACACTTCGGACATCTATTCATCTCTCACTCTCGGAATCTCTTAATCCTAAGACGGTCGGCAGAAACGAGAACAAGAACACACAGAGCTTCGCTCAAGAGCAAGATATCTAGGATCTTTTACACTCATTGTAATCGCATTCTTACATTAAAATTTGTACTCAAACGTATTCTTATTAATAACATCTCGCGAGGGCATTCAAGCCCGGGCCTAACAAACCCGGCAAATCTTGTGTTTTTCCATTCCCTCGGATGTGATCTCGCAATTTGCTGTTGCTCGACCATTCCAGCAATATCTATCTTTGGATAATATTTCGGGCAACAACATAGTGATAAAGCTAAAAAGATCCTAAGATCACTACCCAGAGAATGGGATGCTACGATAACGGCTATTATGGAGTCAAAAGACCTTAACAATATGGAATTCAGTGCTCTTATTGGATCCCTTATGAATTATGAGATTGCCATTAAATCTCGAATTCTAAGTCGAAGCCCAAAGAACGAGAAAGGCCGATCACCTTTAAAGCTAAAGAAGATAGTGATCCGGAAGATGAGCCTATCGAAGAAGAGGATGAAGAAACTACTTTCTATGCCAAAAACATCAAAAAAATCAAAAATATTTTACAGAGGCGACAGAAAGATATGTTACGGGAACCTATGGATGAATCTAAAAAGACACATTTCCCTCAAAATAAAAAGTTAGGACAATACTTGTCAAAGATGTGGTGTCCCAGGGCATTATGCAAAAGACTGTCGTGTTGCTGATCCCATGAGCTCATCCAAACCTCCTCATGAATAATTCAAAAATAAAAGAGGTATATGTTGCTACATGGAGTGACGACGAAGATGATGAAGAACCACAGGTTCAAAGTAATCTAGCTCTAATGGCTCACAAATCTGTCGACAGCGACACAGAAAGCGAGGTGAGTGATCAATTTCACGAAGAACTCATTGATGCCTTCGAATCTTTAAATAATGAGTATGAAAAGGTTTGTATAATAAATAAAGATTTAAGAAAGAAAATAAAATCTCTTGAAGATGAAAATCCAAAAATTTTGAATAAAGACATTTCGCTTGAGCATGCATCTTGTCTAAAAATCGAGAAAAATCTGAGAGATGATTTACACAACACTCAGAATGAACTCAAATTTTATATCAGAAAATTCTCATGTAGAAATGACAAATTTGAGCAACTTTATCTGTTCAAAGTTTTTTCTTTTCAAAACAAGGACTCAGATATAATTCTTTTTCAATACAAAAGTCCTTAGGTAAAACTTCAACGAACTCGAAGAATTTAAAACGGGAATCTCGTCATGTCCAAAATGTTTAAAAAATGGACATATTGAAACTTTTGTACGAGCTCTAGACGAACTATTAAGGTTAAACAAATATGGGTACTTAAAGGAACTACAGTTCCAAACAAAGTTTATATGTCTAACACAACAGGACCCAAATTAGCTTGGGTACCCATAAAATGGAAGAAAATTGTTTTTGTAGGTACAAGACAAGGACAACAACACAATCAAATAAATGGTACATTGATAGTAGATGTTCTTACCACATAAGTGGAAACGAGCATCTTTTTACGGAGCTCAAGAAGGAAGATCAAAGACGTGTCACCTTTGGTGATAACAAAAAGGGTAAAATCAAAGGCACAGGTAAAGTAGGTAAGAATCCTCTACCAACTATAGAGAATGTTCTTTTTTTTGATGGCCTTTGTCATAATCTTCTCAGTATTTCCTAATTATGTGATACTGGACTCAAATCAATTTTTGAAATCACCCATTGCACTGTAATGAGAAAAGATCAAGTTGTTTTATTGGACTAAGATATGGTAATATTTATATTGTTGATCTTCAAGATGAATCATCGTTTAATGAATTAATCACATACGATGAAAATGCCACTATTTGGCATCGAAGATTGGGGCACGCCTCTTTATCGCTTATTTCAAAATTAGCCAGAAATGATATTGTTCGTGGTCTACCAAAACTAAATTTCCGAAAAGACCACATTTGTGAAGCCTGTATGAAAAGTAAACATGCAAGAGGCACGTTTAAACCCAAAATGGAAATTTCCACTAGCCGTATTCTTGAATTAATTCATATGGATTTAATTGGACCATCTCGGCATGCTAGCTTGAATAGTAAACTTTATACGATGGTGCTTGTTGATGATTTTCTCAAGATTTACTTGGGTAAATTTTTTAGCAAATAAAAATGATGCTTTTAATAAATTGTTAAGTGGCGTAAGCTTATTCAGAAGAGATTTGCCGATTATCGCCAGCAGAACCGATCATGGTGGAGAATTCGACTCAAATGATTTTGAATATTGGTGTGATAAATATGGTATTGGGCATAATTTTTCAGCACCCCGAACACCCCAACAAAATGGAGTTGTCGAGAGGAAAAATCGCTCTCTAGAAGAAATAAGTCGAACAATGCTTAATGATGGGTTATCAAAGTATTTCTGGGCTGAAGCTGTCAATATAGCCTGTTATGTGGTAAATCGATTTCATCTTCGGAGAAACAAGATGATGACTCCATACGAAATATTCAAAGGTAAAAAGCCTAATTTATCCTATTTTCACCCATTTGGTTGTAAAGTTTTTATTCACAACAATGGTAAGGATAATTTGGGTAAATTTGATTCAAAATCTAATATTAGTATTTCCTTGGATATTCACTTAATAGTAAAGCTTATTGTGTCTTTAACCATACAAGAGGCTCGATAGAAGAGTTCATTCATATAAAATTCGATGATACAGCTTTACCCCCGAGAAAGGTTATTTTTGAAGATGATGCAGGTATATTTCCAGCAAAAGAAGTGCGTGAAGTATTAAAGGAATTGGAGAAGCTTGACATCAACTCGGAAAAACATGAGGAAAATCCATATAATCTTCCTAAGGAATGGGCAAATGTAAAAGATCATCCTATGGAGCAAATTCTTGGTAAAATCAGTGAAGGTGTGCGAACAAGAAGAAATGTGAATGATTGCTTGAATAATATTGTAATATCCGAATAATTAGTTTGTATTTTCATCTGTATTTGAACCTTGTGGTATTTGAGTATGACATATCAATAATCGAAGTGTGATTTTTCTGTATTCGTATTCCGATATTCATGATCACATTGTGTGGAGTTTGTCAATTCATGCATGCTTCTACATGACATTAACGTACGTTAAAAGTTGTATATAAGGTATGCTAAGAACTACAGATAACATACGTTATCGTCGAAGCATAGCGTACGTAATAGGCGGTCAAAGCAGATAAGGTGTGATCGGCGTGTGGAGCCAGATGGGGATACTGTCGGGTGAACCTGGACAACCTTTTGACAAAGCAAGTCAACGAAGCATAACGTATGCTAAAAGGGTATAATAACGTACGTTATGTTGATCAAATTATGTACATAAAGCGTTGCTAACGTACGTTGGAGGATAGAAAACGAGACAGCGAACTACTAATCGATGATAGCGTATGTAAGGATTTGTTAGCGTATGTTAGGCGGCTAACGTACGTAATGTGTTGTGCATAACGTACGTAATGTTCAAACCTCTATTTATAGGCATTAACCTCCTTTCATTCCACCTCCACTCCTTGTCCGATTTTCTGTAAACTTGAGAGTTCCCTAGCCCTGTAAACCACTTGTATCAGCCTCTCAGCTCGGTCTAGAAGATCATAGACCTTTTGGATTGTTGTTCAAGCTTCCGGTGTTGAGTTTCACCAAGTGTTTCATTGTTCTCCACATATTAAGGTATGTTGATGTTTTCCAACCTCAAATTCTTGTTCTTAGGGATACTATGAACATACTTCTGAGATCACTGAGTTTGTTAGAAACCTATTAGGTTGATCACCATGTTTTAGAGAATCGAGATGATCCTGCTTAGAAATTCCCATGATTAAGAAGATTTCAAGTTGAGCGTTGATTATGCAAAACATCGGAATGATGTTTTTTGAGATTCATAACATGCCTTGATAATGATTTCGTGATGATTATATGATGAACGAATCGATTATGTTATCACCTAGACTAGGTGAATTCGAAATGATGAACGTATGGATCATTCTTCAAGTATAATCCAGGGTTTGTAAAGATTATTTGGATTGATAATCTTCATATGAATGGTTAGAACAATATGATCATGTTGTAATAATCGTGGTGAATGTAGAACTTGGATTAGATGAATTTACTTGCGGAAGGATGAGAATCATAAGTAGGATTAACTTGGAATTCGGTTGAACGTACTTTTATGATTATGAATTCGTTTAGATAACCGACACATGCATTAGAAATAGTTGGATAGATTTGCAAGTAAATTGTAACGATTTAAATATGCTGGAAACCCGTAGACATCAAAGTGTTATCCCCGTTATTGTAACACCCCAATTCACAAATGGGACATTACACGCCGTAGAACCCTCTTGAGGTCTACCAGGCTAACACATGACACATAACCACAATGAAAACCCCAAAAGATGCACTCAAAAGTAAATAGGGCCGTGGCCTCGGCCAAAACATTTCAACGGAGTACATAAAACATAATGTAAATATCAATTCGTTGCCTTGCAGGGACTTAAACCAAGTTCAAGGATAAACAGTTTAACTCCAATACTCGACATATGCAATGACAAAACATAAAAATAAACAATACAGACTCGAGCCACTATCATCAAGCCATCCCATCCTTCGCGTGCGTGCCAGTACTGCTCCTCGGCTCTCCTGCACTGAAATGCATAAGACGCATTTCCCCCATTTAAGGGGTTAGCATTCGAATAGCTAGTGCAAGTACACAATTACACAACATTATATACAAAAATACGGTTTTACACAATCATCTCAAACATAGGTCATTTGCCACATATATATTCCGGAATCTGCATTGGCAATCACATCGATTTTCAGTCATCACAATATCACAAAATCACAATGGTATCCGTGGCCGTACCCCTTAGTATCGACCCCGGACATCCCGTCGAACACTCGGGTGGGATACCACTTCCGCGGCCGTACCCCTTAGTATCGACCCCGGACATCCCGTCGAACACTCCGGGTGGAAGTTCAATCACACACGCACCCAAGTCCACTTCGCGGCCGTACCCCTTAGTATCGACCCCCGGACATCCCGTCGGACACTCCGGGTGGAAAGAACACAACTCACGCACCCAAAAATCACCATTCATCATTCATTTCGAAAATCACAATATACATAACGAAATGTAATACATGTACTTGCCTTGAATGAAACGAAGCGAAGGAAGCAGCGGCGGAATAGGTTTGGTCGAACAATCCTCCCAAATCCGATCCTAACACAATAACGGTATACACAAGTCTCAATAATGCGGAAAGGTAAGAATTAATCCTAATTCTACCCGTTGGGACAATTCATCGGACACCAAGAGTGCATAAGGAAAGCGAAATCGGTCAATGGTATGACAACGGGATTTCATCCCGATCAAGAACAAGAAAGCGAGGTCACGAGTATACTATCAAAATCTAATAACAACATCGGTCAATTTGAATTAAAACACAAGATCACCACCAAACCCTCCCCAAAAACATACTAGGGTTAAAGGAATTCTTACCTCTTGATGAATCAAGCATTCAAATCCAAAACCACGGGTTAGATCCGCAATCAAGCCACCCGATCGAAGAGGGATGAAGAAATCTACACAAGTAAGTGATAGGTGGAGGAACTCTCCCTCTCAAGACTCTCTCACTCTCGCACGGTTGAAGAAGGGGGAAATGAGCGATTCTCTGAATAAGAAGCAGATATAGCGGCCGACGCGTTGTGTGCCGCGGCTCGGCTAAAGCGTGCCGCGGCACGAGCCAAAAGTGTGCCCGGTGGTCGGCTGTCGCTCGTTGTGCGCGGCTCATCCGAAGTGTGCGCGGCTCGGACTCGGCATGTGTCGCGGCCTTTGCCGGGCTGTGTGCGCGCAGCATACGATCGATTTTGGCGGCAAGTGTCACACGGGTGTCTGCGGCCGGACAAGTGTGCCGGCTTGGCTCGGCTGTGTGCCGCGGCGCACAATCCTTGTGCCGCGGCTGCAGTACGATTTGTTTAGGCAACAAGCGGCGATGTGTGTGCCGCGGCTCACAATCCTTGTCCGCGGCCCACACCCCCTTCGGGTCCCAAAATGACGAAAAAAAGATCCGGAAGGAGAATAAAAGCATCAGGGATCGATATTTGGGCAACAATAACACGAAATGGAAGTACGGAACCCAAAACGATCTGAGGTACACAACCAAAGTCGAATAAGGGACAATTTCCCTAAACTTCTAGGAATTTACAAAAACGGCCCAAACATCTGTAAAATCACAATACAACGTCGGATTAACAATCCGAAACTCACAACATGCTCTACTCAACCATACGAACTCATGAAAATAGGAAAATGACGAAATCGAACGAGTTTAGCGACAATCGGATACCCATGCGACAAAATATAACTCAAGATGAAATTACGTAAAAACATTATCAAGACCCGTCTAAACGGAAAACTCCAAGAACAAAATAGGTTCAGAATTACAAAATAGTGCCAAAGTAGTTGTCAAACGAATATGCACCAAAAATAGAAATTACCAAGGATAGAAAACGCGGATATTGCATTATCTCCCCCTAAAAATAAGTTTCGTCCCGAAACTTACAACACGAATAACTCGGGGTATCTCGACCTCATACCCTCCTCTGTTTCCCACGTGGCCTCCTCGGATCCATGCCTCGACCACTGCACTTTGACCAAAGGGATGGTTTTGTGCCTGAGTTGATTAACCCGACGCTCTAAGATCTGAATCGGCTTCTCCTCGAAGGTAATGTCGGGCCCCAACTCGATCTCTCCAAAATCAATAATATGGCTAGGGTCCGATACGTACTTCCTAAGCTGGGAAACATGAAATACGTTATGCACGTGGCTCAGGGACGGCGGCAAGCCTAACCGATACGCGAGTTCTCCAACTCTATCTAAAATCTCAAACGGCCCGATAAATCTCGGACTAAGTTTACCCTTCCGACCGAAGCGGTAAACTCCCCGTGTCGGCGACACCTTAAGCAAGACGTGATCTCCCACCTCAAACTCCAACGGTCGGCGACGTGTATCGGCATAAGACTTCTGCCGACTCTGGGCCGTCAACAATCTACCACGAATCAGGGTAATCTTCTCCCTCGTCTCAACTATCAGGTCGGGCTCGGTACCGATTAGCTCGGACGTATCATCCCAACACAACGGTGATCTGCACCTCCTTCCATACAACGCTTCGAATGGTGCCATTTTGATCGAGGCATGCCAACTATTGTTATACGTGAACTCGATCAACGGCAAGTGTGTCTCCCAATCATCCTTCCAATCTAAGGCACAGGCTCTCAGCATATCCTCTAGCGTTTGTATCGTCCGCTCAGACTGTCCGTCTGTCTGAGGGTGGTAGGATGTGCTAAGTCTCAACTCGGTTCCCAAAGCTCTATGAACGGCCTGCCAAAAATGTGATATGAACCGGCCATCACGATCCGAAACAATGCTCTTAGGGGTCCCATGCAATCTCACTATTTCCGCAACAAACACTCGTGCAAGTCTCTCCGGCCCCCAAGTGTCCTTAATACTTAGAAAATGGGCTGATTTGGTTAGTCGATCAACAACGACCCAAATCATGTTCATTCCCGTCCGAGTCTTAGGCATATTGGTAATGAAATCCATAGAAATATCCTCCCATTTCCACTCCGGGATAGGAAGTGGTCGTAATAGCCCACGGCCGCCGATGCTCAATCTTAACTTTGTTGTGTCAAACACTTCGCCACAAACTCGTTAACATCCATCTTCAAATTACTCCACCGGTAGTTACTCCTCACGTCCTTGTACATTTTACTCGTACCGGGATGTATGGAGTAGGGCGTGGTATGAGCTTCGCTCAAGATCTTCCGTCTCGGCCCAATATCACATGGTACACAAAGTCTGCCGCGAAACCTCAAAACTCCATCATCGTGAACCACAAATCCAGGGGCTTTCCCTTTCCTCACATCCTCCCTCAATTTGGACCAAAACGGATCGTCATATTGCTTCGCCTTGATATCATCGATCAAGGACGAAGTGATCTCTAATGCACATAAGCGGCCTGAACTCTACGAACCCAAACCTCAATATTCGACGGATGAAATCTCGCTGGATCTTACTCTGCGGTGTAAGTACCTCTAACATCTGCAAAGCCATCGGTTTTCGGCTCAACGCATCGGCCACTACGTTAGCCTTACCGGATGGTAAAGTATCTCGAGGTCGTAATCTTTGATTAGTTCCAACCACCTACGTTGTCTCATATTCAATTCTTTACGATCAAGATATACTTCAAGCTCTTATGATCCGTAAAAATCTTACAAGACGACCCATAAAGATAATGCCTCCAGATCTTTAAGGCGAAAACGACCGCAGCTAACTCTAAATCGTGCGTGGGATAATTCACCTCGTAAGGTTTCAACTGGAGGGACGCATAAGCAATGACTCTATCTCTCTGCATCAAAACACACCCTAGACCAAGGCCCGAAGCATCACTATACACTACGAAGTCCTCGTTCCCCTGAGGCAATGCTAAAACGGGCGCGGTAGTCAGACTTCTCTTTTACTCGTCAAAGCCGCCCTGCCTGTCTGCAGTCCACTCAAACTTCGAGTTTTACGGAGCAACTGAGTGAGTGGTCTAGCGATCTTAGAAAATCCCTCAACGAATCTGCGGTAATAGCCGGCAAGACCCAGAAAACTCCTCACCTCCTTCACATTCTTAGGCGGCTCCCAATCCATCACTGCCTCTATCTTCTGCGGATCTACCCGAACTCCCTCTGCTGAAATCACGTGCCCGAGGAACGTCACTTCCTCGAGCCAAAACTCACACTTAGAGAACTTCGCGTACAACTGCTCCGTCCTCAAAGTGTCTAACACAATTCAGAGATGTAAGGCGTGATCCTCCCGACTCCGTGAATAGATAAGAATATCGTCGATAAAAACGACTACGAACTTGTCCAGATACTCAATAAAAACCTTGTTCATCAACTGCATGAACACTGCTGGGGCATTGGTTAGCCCGAAAGGCATAACCACAAACTCGTAATGGCCATATCTCGTCCGAAAGGCGGCTTTCGGAATATCGACGTCCCGAATTCTCAATGGTAGTAGCCCGATCGCAAATCAATCTTGAAAAGACTGTCGCCCGAAGCCGATCAAACAAATCGTCAATCCCGGGCAAAGGGTATTTATTTTTGATGGTCCGCTTGTTTAATTCTCGATAATCGATGCATAAACGAAGCGACCCATCTTTCTTCTTAACGAAAAGTACGGGCGCACCCCAAGGCGATGCGCTCGGTCGAATATACCCTTTATCTAACAATTCTCCCAACTGGTTCTTCAACTCTAACATCTCTGACGGTGCCATACGGTACGGTGCTCGAGAAATAGGGCGCATTCAGCTCTCTAGATCGATAGGAAACTCCACCTCTCATTGTGGTGGTAATCCCGGCAAGTCGTGGGAAGACATCGGGATACTCACTAACAAGCTGGAATTGACGACATGTCAACCCCACCATCTTCCGCCTTGAGCATAGCACCGATGGCCGACACATTACAGTTCGAAGTTTCATCGCCTTCAAGGCGCTAATCACGCTCCCCGATCTACGGCCATACCGACGAGAGTATGCTCGGTGCCATCCTCGGCCACGATCGAGATAGTACGAGTCCGATAGTTCATGATAGCACCGTGACGCTCTAACCAATCGTCCCGAGGATTAGATCCTCACCCTTGAGGTCGATAACGATGAGGTTCGAGGGCCAATCTCGGCTCCCGATCCTCACGGGGCAATCCCTAACTTCCCGGTCCTCAACCATACGATCCCCGCTAGGCGTACCCACCACAAACGGTTCACACTCAAACAAGCAGTTAAAGCCAATACGATTCACACAATCCGACGCAATAAAGGAATGGGTAGCACCCGAATCAAAAGCACGGAAGCTGGATGAGTAAGGATCCGAGTGGTACTGACGCCACCGGAATGTCTGCCTCCTCTGTGCGCCTCATCCGATACGATCGGGGGTGGATGAACCCGAGCTCGAGGCTGCGCGGCGATCCGGCTGTCCCCGACCTCTACCGCGACCCGAACCCTGCAGAACCTGAGTAGCTGGAGTACTATGATCCTTCTGATCGATAGTGGTAGTCGGAACTCTAGCGGCCCTGGTGGCTCTCTCACAATGAGCCGCCCGATGCCCGGTCTGCCCGCAAGTGAAGCAAGCAACGGGGGGAAAAGGACAATCCTTCATCAAATGCTCATATTGGTTGCAGTTAAAACAAACCTGCCACGAAGCGACTGACGAATCGAGCGGTTACCCCGAGATCCCATTGGCTGAAACGGTCTCTTCCCGGGTGTAGGAACAGAACGAGACCTCGAAAACTGACCAACTTTCCCGGTCGAGAATCCACCGGTAGTCTTCTGCTTCTTAGCTTCCGAAACCGACTCTAATTCCGGAACTGCCATCTCGATCGCTAGGGCGCGATCCTGGTATTCTTTCAAAGTAGCACACATGAGCGGTGCCATACTCTGCCTAATATGCGGCTTCATGCGCATATTGAAGTAACGGATTTTATCAGCCTCCGTCCTCACACGATCTCTCACGAAACCCAACTGCTGATTGTAAGTAATGATGGCACGAGAAATAGGCACGTCCCGAGGTGTAGCGGTGAAGAATTCCACAATTCTGCGTTCCTTGGTGGCGGCGGACAATACTCTGCTTCCATGCAGCCTTGAATTCCTCCCAAGTAGCTCAACGGTCTCTGGGCACAACGGCCTCCCACCATTCCGCAGCTTCTTTATCCATGAGGTCTTGGGCAATATGTACCCTCCTGTCTTCGGGACAAGCTACGGCATCGAAGGTCTGGACAACCGAAAGAGCCAATTCTCCCAACCGAGGGAGTCGGAGGATCCGGAGAAATGAGGAGGGTGCATCTTAGTCACCGTCTGAAGCCACTTACTAGCCTTCTCTTAGGTGTCGGGGCGGATTAAGCGTCCACCACGAGCTATCTCGAGTAAGTTGGGCTACCAAGCTGCCAAGTACGGCAAGAGCCTGCCGTCGGCATTATTACCCGACGGCACTGAGTGAGAGGCTGAGTCCGCAGAGGACTGAGAAAGTGAGCCCTCCTCATTATCAGCACCCCGACCACGGCCTCGGCCGCGTCCCCTAGCCGGTCTACCACGACCTCTCAACATACTGAAGGAAGTAAGAGAAGGACAAGATCAGAAAGATTCACAATTCACAAAGTTGGTAACACAAGTCACGATTCCGAACAGCGCAAGAAAACGAATTACAGAGATATAAGAGTTCGAGGAGACTTACAGCCACGGGTCGCACGAAAAGACGGTAGCATGATGATATTAGGCTCAACGACTGACTCTAATGACACAACTGACAGACCCAAAAATTCACCGACAGCCTAGGTATTCAAAACCTAGGCTCTGATACCATAAATGTAACACCCCAATTCACAAATGGGACATTACACGCCGTAGAACCCTCTTGAGGTCTACCAGGCTAACACATGACACATAACCACAATGAAAACCCCAAAAGATGCAGTCAAAAGTAAATAGGGCCGTGGCCTCGGCCAAAACATTTCAACGGAGTACATAAAACATAATGTTAATATCAATTCGTTGCCCACGCAGGGGACTTAAACCAAGTTCAAGGATAAACAGTTTAACTCCAATACTCGACATATGCAATGACAAAACATAAAAATAAACAATACAGACTCGAGCCACTATCATCAAGCCATCCCATCCTTCGCGTGCGTGCCGTGCTGCTCTCCTCGGCTCTCCGTGCACAGAAATGCATAAGACGCATTTCCCCATTTAAGGGGTTAGCATTCGAATAGCTAGTGGAAGTACACAATTACACAACATTATATACAAAAATACGGTTTTACACAATCATCTCAAACATAGGTCATTTGCCACATATATATTCCGGAATACTACATTGGCAATCACATCGATTTTCAGTCATCACAATATCACAAAATCACAACTGGTATCCCGTGGCCGTACCCCTTAGTATCGACCCCCAGACATCCCGTCGAACACTCCGGGTGGGATACCACTTCCGCGGCCGTACCCCTTAGTATCGACCCCCAGACATCCCGTCGAACACTCCGGGTGGAAGTTTAATCACACACGCACCCAAGTCCACTTCCGCGGCCGTACCCCTTAGTATCGACCCCCAGACATCCCGTCGGACACTCCGGGTGGAAAGAACACAACTCACGCACCCAAAAATCACCATTCATCATTCATTTCGAAAATCACAATATACATAACGAAATGTAATACATGTACTTGCCTTGAATGAAACGAAACGAAGGAAACGACGACGGAATAGGTTTCGGTCCGAACAATCCTCCCAAATCCGATCCTAACACAATAACGGTATACACAAGTCTCAATAATGCGGAAAGGTAAGAATTAATCCTAATTCTACCCGTTGGGACAATTCATCGGACACCAAGAGTGCATAAGGAAACGAAATCGGTCAATGGTATGACAACGGGATTTCATCCCAATCAAGAACAAGAAAGCCAAGGGTCACGAGTATACTATCAAAATCTAATAACAACATCGGTCAATTCGAATTAAAACACAAGATCACCACCAAACCCTCCCCAAAAACATACTAGGGTTAAAGGAATTCTTACCTCTTGATGAATCAAGCATTCAAATCCAAAAACCACGGGTTAGATCCGCAATCCGAGCCACCCGATCGAAGAGGGATGAAGAAATCTACACAAGTAAGTGATAGGTGGAGGAACTCTCCCTCTCAAGACTCTCTCACTCTCGCACGGTTGAAGAAGGGGGGGGAAATGAGCGATTCTCGCCGAATAAGAAGCAGATATAGCGGCGCGTTGTGTGCCGCGGCTCGGCTAACCGGCCGCGGCACGCAGCCAAAAATTGTGCCTGGTGGTGTCCGCTCGTTGTGCCGCGGCTCATCAAGTGTGCCGCGCTCGGACTCGGCATGTGCCGCGGCACTGCCGGCAGGCTGCGCACGCTGATGGATCGATTTTGGCCGGCAAGTGTCACACGGGTGTGCCGCGGCCTGCACAAGTGTGCCGCGGCTGACTCGACTGTGCCGCGGCGCACAATCCTTGTGCCGCGGCACACTGCAGCTTTGTTTAGGCAACAACTGGGCGATGTGTGTGCCGCGGCTCACAATCCTTGTGCCGCGGCCCACACCCCCCTTCGGGTCCCAAAATGACGAAAAAAAAGATCCGGAAGGAGAATAAAAGCAACAGGGATCGATATTTGGGCAACAATAACACGAAATGGAAGTACGGAACCCAAAACGATCTGAGGTACACAACCAAGGTCGAATAAGGTACAATTTCCCTAAACTTCTAGGAATTTACAAAAACGGCCCAAACATCTGTAAAATCACGATACAACGTCGGATTAACAATCCGAAACTCACAACATGCTCTACTCAACCATACGAACTCATGAAAATAGGAAAATGACGAAATCGAACGAGTTTAGCGACAATCGGATACCCATGCGACAAAATATAACTCAAGATGAAATTACGTAAAAACATTATCAAGACCCGTCTAAACGGAAAACTCCAAGAATAAAATAGGTTCAGAATTACAAAATAGTGCCAGGCGAGTTGTCCGAAACGAATATGCACCAAAAATAGAAATTACCAAGGATAGAAAACGCGGATATTACAGTTATGACCTTTCGTTTCTCATGTAGTATGGTATTCGTTCGATATAGTGTTCTTTAAGTGGTTAATCGGGAATCGGCCGAACAATGATGATTATACTCGGTCACTAGTGGAATGTTTAGAATGTTCGTGTGATAGTATTGTTATGTAAGTTGAGTTGTCGTTATTTCCTTTTATGTAAGGTTCGAGGTTTACGAACGGTTGATCGAAGGAGTGACCTTCGAGTTTGTTGAAGTCGTTGAAGTATTTATTTCTTGCCATCTTTTCAAAGGCAAGTACTTTAATTATGTTTTATGTATTGATGTTATACATGTTGTCGTGCATATGTGACGTTGTTGTATGTCTACCTTGTGTTGGTCCGATGGAATCATCTTGGAATCTATGCTAGCATGTGCTGGATCATTGGATAGGTTTTTCCGCCTCGTGTTGGTCCAACGGGATCATCTTGAGATCTATACAGTGAACACTGGATCATCGGAATTACCATGTGTATGTTGTGATGTCATGTTGTGGTTATCATGTTGTGTATGGTATTGTCAGTCTTCTCGTAGTAGAGACTCATTGTTATTATTGTCGTTGATGATGTTGTCTTTATTCTCTGTGAGATATTGAATAACCTGTTATCGTATAATTATCATACTTGTACTAGCATCGTTGTGCTAACCCCTTCGGAGGTGGACATTTGTTTTATGTTCAGGATGCAGGAGGATGGGGAAACAACCACTAGAGCTGTATGATGACGAGGGTGCAGAGTGATGTTACGGCCGGGATGGTTTGTCAGTTGTGTTTTGTTTTAATAAAGTACTCGAGTACGCTGTTGTTTTGTTTGTCTTTTGAGGTTTACCTTCAGGTGTTGTCTGATTTGTACTTTTCAAACTTGTGATGTAAAAATAAATTTTACGATTGGTACTTAAAAAATGAAGTTTTTAAATTCTTAGCCTAGTAAATCCTTATATCAAGGATTTATGGCGCTGTAATAATCCTGAATATCTCGGGATGTTACAGAATATGGTATCAGAGCTAAGATTATAGATATCTTGGCCATTGGATTAAAATAAGGGTTCATATATGTCTTTTTATGTAACCGGCCGCGAATAACATCACTGTATTGCCTACGTTTTTGTGTGAGCAGTGGTTGTAAGTTTCTTAAACTCTATCTTGTCCTTTACATGTTATACCTTTTTATAATTGAACGGTAGGACGATATTATTCCCTGTATATTGAGTATTTATGCTTACAATATGTTGAGAGGAGTACGTGGACGTAGTCGTGGTCGTGGACGCGGACGTAGAAATGCTGAGAGGGAAGTTTCACCCTCTATTCCTGATCCGCTGTCAAATCAGGCTAACTACAGTTCTGGCGAACAACAAGAATCCGTCAACAATAAAAAGAGCAAACCGTGGAAATAAATGCCGAACCTGCTGTTCCCGACATACTTTGTCAGGTGGTCAACCAAATGACCCAATTTGCTCAAGTTGTGAATAGAATGCAAGTGGCGGTAGGATTGCAGCCGGGAGAGAGACAGCAAGGCATCCCAGACTTAGGAAATCTAGGATATATATGGCTACAGGAGGTGGGGAAGATGCACCCGCCGAAGTTCGATGATTTTTCTGAGACACCGACGTGGGATCACTGGCTGAGAGTGATGGAGAAATTATTTGTAGGGATTAACTACCCGGATGACCGGAGAGTCCCCATTGACTAATATTTCCTAACGAGAAGCGTTCGAGTGGTGGAAAGCCATCCGACCTATCGATCATGATGCAGATTGGGGACAGTTCAAACTGATGATGGAAGCCCAATACTGCCCTCATCCAGTGAGGGAAGCTAAGGTTTGAGAGTTCTTCCCCATTCAACCATCGAACGTATCTGTGGCCCAAACGATTAAGACATTTAATCAGCAGCTAGCGTTTGTTCGACACTTGGTCAGAACCGATGCAGAAATGATGATTCACTTTTATACGAGAATGAAGCCAGAGATACAGAGGTACATGTCAGTTTTTGAATTCACCACTCCTCGCCAGTATCAAGACAAAGCTCTAGCATATGAAATGAAAGAAGCATCTATGGAAAAATTATCTGAGTCCAAGAAACAGAAAGTCTCTGGTGGTTTTGCAGAGCACAAGAGTAGTGGCCCCCGTAAATCCAGTCATCCTTCCATTCATTCAAGAGGCCTCCACATCCCTCTAAAGGTGGAAAGAACTCCAAATCAGTATCAGCAATGGCAGATGCAACCAGGAAATGTTTTAACTGTGTCGGACAGGATATTATCGACGTGATTGCTCACTTCCCTCTATGATGTGTTATGATTGTAGACGAGAAGGACATCATGCGGTGTTCTGTGAATAGGCTGAAAAATCTTTTGGAGCTCGTACTTCGCAGGCAATTCAGAAAGATACGAGTGTCCCTCAGACATAACAGAGTGTTCAGCCACCCTAAAATTTCGGCCGAGGTAGAGGCATGGGACAGTACGACCGAAAGGAAGCATCAAGTGCTGGGTCCGCTCATCCACACCTTTATGAGATGAGAAGGGCATACGATCAGAATGCAGTTGTGGCATCAGGTACCGTTCATATTCTTTTGCAATCAGTTAGTGTTTTGTTCGATACCGGAGCTACACATACATTTATATCATTATCTTGTGTAAATTGTTTGGACATTTCTTGTTTTCATGAATGTGAGCCTTATATTATGGGTTACCGAGTGGGGAAATAATTATGGGAAATTTAGAAACTAGAGATTTTCCTGTAGCAATTAGAGGCAAAGAGTGTCCCTCAAATATGATTGTAGTAGAGATACAAGGAGACGATCTGATTCTCAGAGACGATTAGCTTAGCCGTTATGGAGCTATTATGAACTACCGAAAGAGGAATATCTCGATGATAGCCGAAGATGGTTCCAAATTATTATTCGAATGTGACCAGGAAGCTCAGGGGAAGTGATCAAAGCTATGAAAGGCGTCAAACTATTAAAGCTAGGCTGTACCGGGTACTGGTGTTATGCGATGAAGAAATAAGAAGGAAGAGTAGAGCTTTCATCAATTCCAGTTGCGAGCGAATTTCCAGACATGTTCCCTGATGAATTACCTGGACTACCTCCACAACGAGATGTAGAGTTTACCATCAAGCTAGAGCCGGGAGATACACTGATTTTTAAGGCACCGTATAGAATGGAACCTAACGAGATGTATGAACTGAAAAAGCAAATGGAAGAATTGCTGGACAAGGCTATATTCAGCCAAGTGTTTCGCCTTGGGGAGCACCAGTTCTATTTGTTCGAAAGAAAGATGGATCGCTTCGATTGTGCATTGACTATCGAGAGATAAATAGGATGACGTTCAAGAATAAGTATCCGTTGCCACGGATTGATGATTTGTTCGACTAGTTGCAAGGAGCGACAGTGTTTTCGAAGATCGATTTGAGATCGGGATACTATCAGTTGAGGATTAAAGAATCCGATATCCCGAAGTCAGCATTCAAAACTCGTTACGGGCACTATGAATTTGTAGTAATGCCGTTTGGTCTCACTAATGCGCCTGCCGTGTTTATGCAGTTAATGAATCGAGTATTCATAGGGTACTTGGGCAAATTCGTAGTTGTGTTTATTGATGATATCTTGGTCTACTCTAAGAGTCCGGAAGAGCATGTGCAGCACTTATGGTGTAACGCCCCGACCTCAAAACTCTCTCTCATCTACATCTCTCTCACAACACATAAAACCTCGGTTCGATGAACACATATACGACCAGACTGGAAAATCGGACACACTTCGAAAATTACTCTCGCACCACTTCGCGGCTTTAGGACGGCGGCGGTGGTGCTTCGCTAGGCCCGATTTTGGGGCTCCAGCGATTGGTTTGGTTCGTCCAGTCGTGGTTGCAGCGGGCGGCAGTTTATGGCGGATAGATCGGTGAAAGTCTGATTTCGGTCATTGTGCGGCCGAGAAGAAGGTGATGGTTGTGGTTCTGGGATGTACAAGGCGGCATATGTCACGATAATTTAGATTTAGGGTGGTTAGATTCGAACTGTGATGAGTCGTGCTTAGATTCGCAGTTGTCTTGATTGTGAAAAAAAAATAATCAATACATGAAATGAACTGTAAGTAGGATAACATGTTACCTGTTGCTGGAAGAGGTTGAGGGACGACTGCAGAAACAAAGTATTTGTGTATTTTATTTTTCTACTACATAATTGTGTTGTATTTATACTGTATAAAATTAGGGTTAGGGCATATTTTCTGGGCTTAATTGTTAATTTGGGTCAACACCATATATTTGGGCCAATGGTAATAATAATAATAATATTTATAATAAGAACTATATTAATATTGATGGTATTAATATTTTTATCTTTATCATTTCGATATCATCATTTATATTACTCTCGATATTATTATTATTAGTACCGATATTATTAATATCATTACTACCGTCACAAGGCCCGCGGCGTACGAACGCAAGGTTGTAGCGTGTCGCGACTGAGTAAATTCTAAGGAGCCCCCATGGATTCCAACTCTAGAACCGCGGTGGTGGCGTTTGAACCTACGGTGGGTCGCAATGCGGATGGTCAATATGAGGTCTTCCAAATTCGAGTTGAGTTCACAAATTCTGGTCTGAATCCAGCGGCACGGTGGTGGCTCGTGAATGGAGGGTTTGACCAATTATGCTGGGTTGAGTTTGGTGGTGGAACGGGTGGTTCACGGTGGTGAGGCTGGAGATGATAGAGAGAGGGAGAAGATAGAGAGAGGGACGATAGAATTGTGAGGTTGATGTCGGCCGAAAGGAGTTAGGGGTTTTATACCCAACCTTTTTAGGGTTATTCAATTTAACCCTAGAATTCTGGATACTTCAATTTAGCCCCCAGATTCCCAGATACTTCAACATAACCCCATTTTTATTTATAATTCTTCGATTTTAACCTCAGTCAGCTTCTCATCCCTTTCAGATTGACCCCAGACAGATTTTCATATCTTCACACTAGTCCTATTTTAACCCAAACATTAATAATGTTAACTCTAAAATTAATATTAATAATTAATCTGAATTTATGCATATATATTTTAATTTCAGTCATTATACCGTAATATTTTATAATGATTAAATTATTATTATATGTAGACTTTATCGAGGATTTACGGGCTTAGGACTGTGAGTCGAGCATCTTCATATTCAAGTCAGATAGCATCATTTATTCAGGTGGAAATTTTCACTATCACTTTAATTGCTTTAATTGGATTGTATATATGATATTCTATTCATGTTTAAAATTATGATGCACGTTGTAAATCAGGCTCACCTGTATTCGTGTAAGAGGCTATCTTAAGATATATGTTGTTGCGGGACACCTGCGTAACCTCAATATTCACATGCGTGCTCGATTCATGTTATATGTGGCATTGAGTGTATGTTTAATGTTGTTGCGGGGGCACCTGCACAACCTCAATATTCGTGTTATGCGTGCTCGATTCATGCTATACGTAATATTGTGTGTATGCATTGACGTTGAGGAAAAATATGATAGATTATTCATGTTATGCTTTCCATAAGATTGTATATTACTGTGATCAGTGTGATTTCCACGAGCTGAAGGAAGCTCACTCCCACCTTTATTGATCCCGCAGGTTAAACTGAGCCGGTTGGACGAAGGAGCGAGCCAAGAGTGCATATGCAAGAGAATTTATTACATGATGTTTATCGTTATGACTAATGTTTTGAAACTTGTTTGGGGAAACTTTGACCAGAAATTTATAATTTATAATTTATTCTTCCGCCGCAAAATTTTATCTCGTATTTATGACGTATTGTTGCCTTATTAAAGGTATTTAGTTTATGTCAGTGTAGCGACTCGACTTTGTAGGCGAGAATTTTAATATTCTCAAAAGAAAAGATTTTTGTCAAAATTTACCTTTTTATTTATTTTCCCCAATAAATACCCCTTGAAAGTCGGGGCGTTACATACGGATCATTTTGAACCTCTTGAGGAGCGAGCAGTTTTATGCCAAACTTCCGAAATGTGAATTCTAGCTAAAAGAAGTTATGTTCCTTGGTCACATGGTATCAGCGGAAGGGGTCCGAGTAGATCCCCGCAAAGTCGAGGCAATTTTGGAATGGAAGTCTCCTAAGAACGTGAAGGAAGTCAGAAGTTTCTTAGGACTTGCTGGGTATTATCGTCGGTTCGTGGAAGGATTTTCCAAAATTTCCCGTCCACTTACTCGATTACTGCAGAAAACCCAAAAGTTTGAATGGAACGAGATGTGTCAGGCCAGTTTCGATGAACTGAAGAATAGATTGACGACAGCTCCAATTCTAACACTACCACAAGGAACTGAAGGGTTCATAGTTTACAGTGATGCTTCAAATCAAGGTCTCGGTTGTGTACTGATGCAGAATGAGAAGTTGATCGCCTACGCTTCATGGCAGTTGAAGCCATATGAAGTTAATTATCCAATGCATGATTTGGAATTGGCAGCTGTTATTTTCGCCCTGAAGATATGGAGACACTATTTGTACGGGACCCACTGTCATATCTTCACAGATCATAAGAGTCTTAAATACATCTTCAGTCCAAAAGAGTTGAACATGCGACATAGGAGATGGCTGGAATTGATTAAAGACTACGACTTGGAAATTCTTTATCATCCAGGAAAAGCGAACGTAGTGGCTGATGCACTAAGCCGCAAACCCGTTTCTATTTGAATGCTGGAGAGGCTCACCTCCCAGTCCAGCATACAGCAAGAATTGATCCGTGAAGGATTTGAAGTATGGTTACAAGGCGTTCAAGGACAATTATGTGTGATGGAATTAACTTCATCATTGATCGAAGAAATCAAATCTAAGCAATTAGATGATCCTCTGATGATTCAGTTACATGATAAATTGGGCAAGAGAAAGTCCTCAGGATTTGTGATTCATGAGGATGGAGTTTTGAGATTCCATAGTTGACTTTGTGTTCCCGATATTGATGTTTTAAAGCATACGATCATGAAGGAAGCTCACAGTATGCCCTATTCTATTCACCCAGGCAACAGTAAGATGCATAAGGATCTAAAGCATAATTTTTGGTGGGGCAACATGAAGAAAGATGTGGCGGAATATGTCTCAAAGTGTTTAACATGTCAACAGGTTAAGATCGAACATCAGCAACCCACCGGAATATTGAAGCCACTTCCGATTCTTGGATGGAAGTAGGAGGATATATCAATAGACTTTATCACCAATATGCCAAATACCAGGACGGGAATGAATATGATTTGGGTAATAGTTGATCGCCTAACCAACCCGGCTCATTTTCTGGGCATTAAGGATACATGGGGATAAGAGAGGTTGGCACGAGTGTTTATTGCGGAGATAGTCCGATTACATGGTACACCGAAGACCATTGTTTCAGATCAAGGTGCTCGCTTCGTGTCATATTTTTGGAAAATGGTTCATCGAATCTTGGGAACCGAGCTGAACTTTAGCACAGCTTATCATCCTCAGACTGATGGACAGCCCGAGAGGACTATACAGACAGTAGAAGACATGTTGAGGGCTTGTGCCTTAGATTGGTCGATTGATTGGGAAATCCATCTGCTATTGATTGAGTTCACCTACAACAATAATTAGCATGCTTTCATTAAGATGGCACCTTTCAAAGCGTTGTATGGGAGAAGATCTAGATCACCCTTATGCTGGGATGATTCATCTGACTTAAATGGGACAGAACCAAAATTGATAATACAGACTCAAGAAAAGGTAGCCCTAATTCGTGAAAGGTTGTTGACTGCCCAGAGTCGACATAAGTCTTATGTAAACGTGCGTCATCGTCTGTTAGAATTTGAAATTGGGGATCATGTACTTCTTAAAGTTTCTCCTACTCCAGGAATTTTTCGTTTTGGAAGGAAAAGAAAGCTGAGTCCAAGATATACTGGACCATTCGAGATTCTTGAAAGAGTTGGGGAGTTGGTGTACATGTTGGCCTTACCTCCATCGCCGAGTCACGTTCATAATGTGTTTCATGTGTCCCAATTATGTAAGTATGTATCGGATCCCAGTCATGTTATCGATTTCAGCGAGATTGACGTAGCTAATGATGGCACGTTCAAAGAGAAGCCAATCAAGATACTCGAGAGTCGAATCAAGCAACTGAGAAATAAACTAATCCCCTTGGTTAAAGTTCAGTGGTCATGACATGGATTCGAAGAAGCAACTTGGGAGACGGAAGACAGTATGAAGGCTAGATACCCAAAATTATTTCTCTCTTAAGTTTTGGGACGAAACTTCTTTTCAGAGGGGGGAATGTAATACCCAGATAATTGTTGTGTATTTCCATCTATATTTGAACCTTGTGGTATTTGAGTATGACGTATCAATAATCGAAGTGTGATTTTTCTGTATTCGTACTCCGATATTCATGATCACATTGTGTGGAGTTTGTCAATTCATGCATGCTTCTGCATGACATTAACGTACGTTAAAAGTTATATATAACATATGCTAAGAACTACACATAATGTACGTTATAGTCGAAACATAGCGTGTTGTAATATAAAACGCAGCGGAAGTGAATTAGTATAATATTTTATATTCGGTTTTATATACTAACTAACATAAATAGCGGATCTATTCAGACTTGTCAATTAATTAATTAAACAGATTAATGAGCAATTTAAATACACCTATTTACGCAGTACAATTGATAATTCATACATTTGACGCGAAGTGGTAGTATTATTCCTTTAGGGTCGATCGAAATCTCCTCCTTGCTCCTAGTTGATCTCCTTGTATTTCTACCTTTTAGATCTTCTAGAGTATATCTCACCTAAGATCCAGATGCCGTGTGGGCAACAATCTACCGGATCAAACTTGAACTGCAGTACAGGGTGACACGGCCAAAACTTGATTCAAGAATTACCTTACAAATTTTCTCTCTATTTTTCTTGAATATTTGTGTATTTAGAAAAATATTGTGTTAGTTAACTTATGGAATCCAAGACATAAGTCAAGATCCACAATTAAACACAAAGTAGAGAAAAATCGAAATTTTTTGTTCAATGAAGGATGAAAATCGGCCAACCCCTTTGTCCTATTTATAGGTCTTATGGGCTACTCTAGGGAGCTTAAGGAGGATAAGGTAAGGACTCCCAATAGATCTCACCTTACTATATTAGGAATCTTTCTAATATTATTAGTCTATTAGTATCAACTTAGTCCACTAAATAGTTGATATTGCACTACGTACCAAAATCCCAAATTACGAAATTGGGCTCCTTTTTGAACTAATTATTTCCCGTATTTAAGATATTTCATATCCATTAATTAATTTAAGCTACTGATAGCTTTTAATTAATAAATATAATATACATGAGCATACCACTCGATCTTTATTATTATATCGGAAAATTAATTCCACCTGCAGGGTTTAATATAATAATTCTTTCGAGTGCCTCAAGGGACATGATCAACCCGACTGGTTGGGACATGATTTCTTGATATAATATTAATTATTATATAAATAATAATATTGCCCAAAATATCGAGCATAGTGAGTCTATCATTGTGACTCTCACCAATGATAAATCAAAGCAATAAATATTAAATATATAATTAAATATTAATTACTAGAATTAAGAAATAATAATTGTCCGAGATGTACGTTCTTCTTACAGTCAGTACATAAGAATCTATCTCACCTCTATCCTATTCAACATATACCAAATACGCTAATATACGCTAATGGTCAAGACCAACCAATCTCAAGCATATACTACAACCTCTCACATAACCGTCTGATATTATATAGGTTGTGAACTAATTATTACTATATAAGGAACCGAAAATGTGATCTTTTGTGTGACTCGACACACCACATTATCTACAATATAAAGTAATTAGACAACATTTGCATAACCATAGCTTGAATAAATATGCAAAACATGTGATGAAATGAATTAAATATTTTCATAAAGACCGAGAAATTAGGTAATACAAGCATAAAGTGTGCTTTGATGTATACAACCCTAACAATCTCCCACTTATACTCAAAGCATGCTTTTGAAGTATACTATCTAGACTATGTCTATCTACCTCCCACTTATACTCAAAACATTGCTGCCATACATCTCAACCCCATTCCTTCCACATGCCCTTTAATGACTTTGAGGGAAACCCTTTCGTGAAAGGATCAACTAGGTTGTCTGCAGATGCAATCTTGGAGACAATAATTTTCCCTCTCTTCACAAAATCTCGAATGAGATGATATTTGCGCTTGATATGTTTGCTTTCTTTGTGGGCCCGTGGTTCCTTCAAATGTGCAACAGCACCGGTATTATCACAATAAAGTGTAATACTCCTAGGCAAATTAGGAATCACACCCAAATCCTTTAGGAAGTACTTGGGCCATGCCGCCTCTTTAGCTGCCTCTGAGGATGCTACACATACGGCTTCCATGGTAGAGTCCACTATGAATTTCTGCTTCATACTCCTTCAACTGATGGCTCCACCTCTCAAAGTGAAAGTATATCCGAAAGTTGATTTGGACTTTTCTTTGTCCGAACTAAAATCTGAGTCAGTGTAACCCAAAGGACAAAGTGTATCCGATTGATATATAAGCATATGCTCCATAGTCCTTCTCATGTACTTGAGTATATGCTTGATAGTAATCCAATGTCCTGGTCCTGGGTTCGACTGATATCTTGCCACCATGCCTACAACATGACAGATATCAGGCCTAGTGCAAAGCATAGCATACATGATGCTTCCCACTGCCAAAGCATAAGGGACCAGCTTCATGTCATCTATCTCCTTATGTGTCATAGGACACATAGCCTTAGATAGCTGAATTCCATGTCTGTAAGGTAAGAAACCTTTCTTGGAATTCTCCATGCTAAATCGCTTTAGCACCGCATCAATATAGGATGCCTGAGATAAGCACAACATCTTTTTCTTGCAATCTCGAAAGATCCTAATACCAAGGATGTGCCCAGCTTCTCCCAAATCCTTCATATAGAACTGCTCAGACAGCCATACCCTTACTGATAATACCTTCACATTGTTTCCAATTATAAGTAATCATCTACATATAGTACAAGAAACACCAACACGTTTCCATCACACTTTTTGTATACACAAACCTCACTAGGACATTGTACAAAACCATACGACTGGATGACCTCATCAAATTGCATGTTCCAAGACCTTGATGCTTGCTTAAGACCATAAATGGCACTCTTAAGCTTGCACACTAAGTGCTCCTCTCCTTCAGCAATAAATCCCTCAATGTTGGTGCATATATATTTCCTTGTCAAGACTCCCGTTCAAGAATGCAGTCTTGACATCCATCTGCCTAATCTCCATATCCAAATGCGCTGCTATATCTAAGAGAATCCGGATCGATTTAAGCATGGCTACCGGCAGAAAGATCTCATCGTAGTCAATGCCCTCCTTCTGAGTGTAACCTTTCACAACAAGACTTGTCTTGAAGGTTTCAACCTTCCCTTTAGATCCTCTCTTACGCTTGTAGACCCCCTTACTTCCAATGGGTTTTACCTAGAGCTGCAAACGGGTCGGACTCGATTCGAGTACACCCAAACTCGAGTCGGGTTTTTTATTTTTTGAATTCGGGTCGAGTTATCCCGAGCCGAGTCGGGCAGTGCATGAGGCTGCTGAGTTTGACCCGATCGGGTACACTCGGGTCACCCGAGTAGCTCGTCGAGTCGGGCGGGTCGGGTAGGATTCGGGTCGAGTCGGGTTGTACCTATTTTTTGACATTTTCTGCATATTTTTCTGTAAAACTCAAATCTTATTATTCTAAAAAAATTTAATTTTTACACAAACATCAAACAAGAAAATAAAATCATAAAAGAAAATCATAACGTTGAAAAATAAAAGCAAGGAAAAAAACCAACATAAAATTAGGAAAAAATTACCAAGAACAAGAAGTAACTAAGAAGCGCAGAATAAAAAAAAAATCACAGTCCAGTACAAAATCCGGGTAGGATTCGGGTCGAGCCGAACCCGGGTATAATATTCGAACACTCCGTCCGGGTAGTCGAGTACACCCGACCCGACTCGACTACAAAAACGAGTTGAGAGATCGCGCCGAACTTGACCCGAGTCGAGCCCAAAAATTCAAGTCGAGCCCAAAAATCTGAGTCGGACCCGGGTCAAACCCGGGTATACCCGACCGGTTCTGCAGCCCTAGTTTTACCCCATTGGGTTGCTCTACTAGCCCCGACACTTGATTAGAATCTATAGATCCCATTTCGGATTCCATTGCTGTTTGCCAGGATTCAACATCATTGTCTTGAACTGCCTCTCTATACGTCCATAGATCCGTTTCATCCTGGTCCGGGGAGTGGTTCGAAGATGCTCCCATGCCAATGAAACGATCAGGTTGACGAACAACCCTCCCACTACGACGAGGTATGTCCTTAGTTTGCGTATCCACAATAGTGTCAATACGTGGTACACTAGGTGTTTGTACAATTGGTATTGTCGAAATCTCATCCCTAAGTTCCTCTAGAACGACCTCACTCCTAGGCTTGTGACTTATTTCATAGTCCTCCTCTAAGAACTGGGAATTGGTGCTAATAGTGACCTTCTGATCTTTAGGACTGTAGAATAAGCCACATTTCATTCCATTCGGATATCTTACAAACACTCGTACTTCTGTACAAGATGCCAACTTATCAGCTTCCTTATTCAGCACGTGTGCTGGTGAACCCCAAATCCGAACATGTTCTAGATTGGGCTTGCGCCCATTCTACAGTTCTGTGGGCATTTTTGGAACTGATTTCGAAGGCACCAAGTTTAGAATGTACGCCGCTGTTTCTAAGGTGTATCTCCAAAACGAAATAGGCAAATCAAAATAACTCATCATTGACCTAATCATCTCTAATAAAGTATAATTCCTTTGTTCAGCAACACCATTTTGTTGTGGTGTACCAGGCGCAATGAGCTGGGAAGTAATCTCCTCATGTGCCAGGAAATCCAAAAACTCTCCACTAAGCTATTCGCCACCACGATCAGATCATAGTGAATTGATACTCTATCCATGATGATTCTCCGTTGCAGCCTTGAATTCTTTGAGCTTATCAAAAGATCCAGACTTACGTCGCATCAAATAGACGTATCCATATCTCGAATAATCATCTATAAACGTGATGAAGTATTTGAAACCACCCCTAGCCTAGATGTTCATTGGACCACATACATCGGTATGAACCAACTTCAACACATTTTGTGCACGATTTTCTTTGCTTTGAAAAGCCCCTTTCGTCATTTTATCTTCCAGACGGGATTCGCAAATTGGAAATGACTCAACTTGGAGTGAATCCAATGCGCCATCGCTCACTAATCATTGAATCCTTCTAAGGTTAATATGACCCAATCGTAAATTCTACAAATATGTTTGATTTATGCTCGAAGGTTCTTTTCTTTTATTATGATTAGTCAAAGAATTAAGCAATTTATAATTATGCAAGGGAGTTTGTGCAGCATTAATAATGTAAAGTCCTTCATTATAAGTACTTGTACAAACATATTCACCATTTATTTTAATAACTACTTTATCATCAAAAGAAGCTGAATATCCATCACAATGCAATTTAGAAACCGAAATTAAATTTATTCTAAAATCAGGTGCCAATAATATATTAATTAGGACTAGAATCTTATCATTAACTTTCAACTGCACGACTCCCACTGCAACAGCCTTCAGCTTGGAATAGTCGCCCCGGTTTATAGTAATCTCATCCACACTAAGCACTTTGGTTACTTGGAACCCCTGTGAGTCATAACAAACATGATCGGTGGAGCCCGAATCTACTATCCACGAAGTGATATAACAGGCAGACAAACATGTTTTGACTACTCGTGCATGAGACGTACCTTTCTTAGGGCAGTCACTCTTGAAATGCCCCTTCAGACCACACTTATAGCATTTGCCCCACAGCTTTGTGTTTGCCATGAGGAGCCTTGCCCTTTATCTTTAAAGGTTGCCACTTGCTTCTGGACAACCTGCTTTTTCTTCTTTCTCCATTTGGGTTTTGAAGAAGTAGCACTGGTTGCCGCCAGAATTTGATGATAACCTTATTTGAAGAGACCTTCAGCAGATTGAAGCTCTGTCAGAAGTTCCGCCAAAGTATATGTCCTATGGTTCATATTGTAGGTAAGGCGGAACTGCTCAAAGCTTCTTGGTAAGATGCCCAAGATAATATCGACCTGCAACTCCGCATCGGCAGTAGCCCCCAGTATGCTCAGTTCGTTCAATGAGACATCATTTTCAGAACATGATCCCTTACTTGAGTCCCTTCAGACGTTTGGGTTGTCATCAGCACCCTCATTGCATTTTGCCTAGCCGCCCGGTTCTGATGACCAAACATCTCGGTGAGATTTTTCATCATCTCCGCGGCTGAGCCCATCGTCTGATGCTGATGCTGATGCTGCAATACACTTGTTAGTGAATCCAAACTGTAATAGCGAGCCATCTCATCAGACTTCTTCTATTTTCGGAAATCAGCCAACTCTTCAGGAGTGGCATCCGATTCTGGATCCAGAGGGCTTTCCTCAGTTAACACAAATTTATGCCCCTCAGCAGTCAAGACAATGTCAAGGTTTCTTTTCCAGTTGGAAAAGTTAGTGCCATCATGTTTATTTTCTTTGAGAATAACAGCAAGTGGATTGAAAGACATCTGAGAATAAAATTAAAAACACCATTCATCACATAATTCGACGCAAAATATATTGGAAAACATTAAAACACAATATATATACAACCAACCAACACCTTGAAAAACCGCACATACAAGCCACATTAGTGTGGACATTTACACATATATTTTTCAAGTAGATTTTAACGTCTTTAATTTCACTATCTAGTCAAGATGCGTTTGGACAAGTAAAATTAATAGTTGGTTCCTCTTGGCCATATACTGAATTAACATAGACTCCGATAGGGAGCTTATTAATTAATACACCTAAGTGAACACCATAATTTAACAAACCTTATAATATTATATAATGATAATAGTCCTACAGATAGAGAGGTCCTATCATAAAAAATAACATTCACCTTTTTGTTATCTAATTGAAGTTTAAAACTAGTGGGCCAATAATTAGCACATCCGATGTGGAGGAAGACTCTAATGTCAATGCGCATGCTAATTATTTCACAATTTAAACCAATTATGGAGGCCAACTGAATTTTGAAAAAAAAATCAATTTTTAAAACCATTTAGTTATTTTGAAAAAAAATAAGGTTTTTAATTTTCTCGTCATAACATGCAAGAAACATATCACGCATACATTCATACATGTCATACATCAAAATAATAAAAACCAACAAATATTAAAACTGGATAATTAAATCTAATTATCATGGCTTTTATTCCTCATTTTGAATAACGAGAAAATCCTTGGCTCGCTTGCTCCCACTGCTTCAAGCATCTTGTCACCTCCTCCCGGCTGGGCCACAAAAATTGCCAAATTTAGAAACTTTCTTCCATGCAAAAATTAATTTCACAAGAAATTTCTAAATTTAAATTTATTGTGTTCCAACGGACGCAACGAACGGCGGAAAGACTGAACAGGATCTGAAATTGCTCGACCCGATCCGAAACTGCCTGACCCAGATTGTCGGACCCGCAGACCTGCCCAGCCCGACCCGACCCGCTGCTATTGGCTTGCCCGTCCAGTGGCACCCGCGGCCGGGACCGCATGCACTCGGCAGAGTCTCGATCGGCAGCAGGCTGGTTTCGGTCGGTCCGTCCGATCGGGACTCCGTTTCGCACTGGACTTCTTTTTCCTTCGTACTTTGTGTATTCCAACTCGATCACAAATTTTACACGAAATTAAAATGCATCGAATTTACAACAAAAATTACAAAGAAAAACAAATCATATACTACCCATGGATTTTCTCATGGGAAAAACTTACACATGCCTCAAAACGGGCCAAATTATCAAAACGCATAAAATAATTCATATAGCCATGATAATTGGACCATATTCACCTGCAAGACAATTTCTAGCAAAAATATTCCAATACCATACTACATGAATATTTAAATTGCTAGCAAATTAATTAATTTGAACAGAACATAAAGACCGGCTCCAATACTAATTGTTGGAATATAAAACGCAGCGGAAGTAAATTAATATAATATTTTATATTCAGCTTTATATACTAACCAACATAAATAGTGGATCTATTTAGGCTTGTCAATTAATTATTTAAACAGATTAATATGCAAATTAAATACACCTATTTACGCAGTACAATTGATAATGCATACCTTTGACGCGAAGTGGTAGTATTGTTCCTTTAGGGTCGATCGAAATCTCCTCCTTGCTCCTAGTTGATCTCCTTGCATTTCTACTTTTTAGATCTTCTAGAGTATATCCCACTTAAGATTGAGATGATGTGTGAGCTACAATCTACCGGATCAAACTTGGACTGCAGTATAGGGTGACACGGCCGAAACTTGATCTTCAATAATTACCTCACAAATTTTCTCTCTATTTTTCTTGAATATTTGCGTATTTAGAAAAATATTGTGTTAGCTAACTTATGGAATCCAAGACACAAGTCAAGATCCACAATTAAACACAAAATAGAGAAAAATCAAAAATTCTTGTTCAATGAAGGATGAAAATCAGCCAACCCCTTTGTCCTATTTATAGGTGTTACGGGCTACTCTAGGGAACTTGAGGAGGATAAGGTAAGGACTCCCAATAGATCTCATCTTACCATATTAGGAATCTTCCTAATATTATGAGTCTATTAATATCAACTTAGTCCACTAAATAGTTGATACTACACTTCTTACCAAAATCCTCAGTTCATTACATAAGCCATTTCGAGAAAGATCGGCCAAGGATTGATTTGTGTGGGTCCAAATTACGAAATTGGGCTCCTTTTTGAACTAATTATTTCCCGTATTTAAGATATCTCATGTCCATTAATTAATTTAAGCTACTGACATCTTTTAATTAATTAATATATTATACATGAGCATACCATTCGACCTTTGTTATTATATCGGAAAATTAATTCTACCTGCAGGGTTTAATATAATAATCCTTTCGAGTGCGTCAAGGGACATGATCAACCCGACTGGTCAGAACACGATTTCTAGCTATAATATTAATATTTATATAAATAATAATATTATCCAAAATATCGAGCATATTGAGTCCATCATTGTGGCTCTCACCCATGATAAATCAAAGCAATAAATATTATATATATATAATTAAATATTAATTACTAGAATTAGGAAATAATAATTGTACGATATGTACGTTCTTCTTATAGTCAGTACAGGAGAATCTATCTCACCTCGATCATGTTCAACGTATATCGAATACGGGAATATGTGCTAATGGTCAAGACCAACCAATCTCAAGCATATACTACAACCTCCCACATAACTGTCTGATGTTGTATAGGTTGTGAACTATTATTACTATATGAGGAACCGATAATGTGATCTTCTGTGTGACTCGACACACCACATTATCTACAATATAAAGTAATTAGATAACATTTACATAATCATATCGTGAATAAATATTCAAAACCTGTGATGACATGAATTAAATATTTTCATAGATAAAGACCAGAAAATTAGGTAATACAAGCATAAAGTATGCTTTGATTTATACAACCCTAACATAGCGTACGTAATAGGCGGTCAAAGCAGATAAGGTGTGATCGGCGTGTGGATCCAGATGGGGATACTGTCGGGTGAACCTGGACAACCTTTTGACAAAGCAAGTCAACGAAGCATAACGTACGTTAAAAGGGTATAATAACGTACATTACGTTGATCAAATTATGTACGTAAAGCATTTATAACGTATGTTATGGAGGACAGAAAACGAGACAGCGAACTACTGATGAATGATAGCGTACGTAAGGATTTGTTGTTAGCGTACGTTAGGTGGCTAACGTACGTAATGTGTTGTGCATAACGTACGTAATGTTCAAACCTCTATTTATAGGCATTAACCTCCTTTCATTCCACCTCAACTCCTTGTCCGACTTCCTGCAAACTTGATAGTTACCCAGCCCTGTAAACGCCTTGTATCGCCTCCCAGCTCGGTCTAGAAGATCATAGACCTTTTGAATTGTTGTTCAAGCTTCCGGTGCTGAGTTTCACCAAGTATTTCATCGTTCTCCTCCATATTAAGGTATGTTGATGTTTTCCAACCTCAAATTCTTGTTCTTAGGGATACTATGAACATACTTCTAGGATCATTGAGTTTGTTAGGGACCTATTAGGTGTAACACCCCCAAAACTGTATGGGAATATTACACGCCGTAGATCCTTCCCACGAGGGTCTACCAGGCTAAACATCACAAAACGACCAAGTGTTTGCCCGACCGGGGCAAATACAATGATACGGACCTTTAGGGTCAATTATAAACAACTACACGGACCGATGAGGTCGTACGACTGACATAAACAGAAAAACAGAACTCTTTACAATGAATGCCCACGCAGGGGTAAAGATACAAAATAGCGGAAGGCGGAAAATGACTGTGGCGATACAACACAACTCGACTTAACTCGCAACTCTCGATTAGCGTCCCAACTCTCGATCAACATTGTTGAGTTGATCGAGAGGTAGGGCCCCATGTTGATCGAGAGTTAATCGAGGGTCCCATGTTGTACGAGCAACTCATGTTGATCGAGAGTTGATCGAGAGGTATGGTCCCATGTTGATCGAGGGTCCCATGTTGTACGAGCAACTCATATTGATCAACTCAACACATCACCGCAAGCAACACACATTATTATCAATATGTCAAACCATTCAACAATACACCATAATACATATTCAAGTATTTAATCAAATCGACACAAATATCAATTCATCACGATATCTCAACCATGACCAATCACGCACGACACGAACCATATAATTAACACAACCAACACAATTCCATGACGTTAACCAAGTGGGGATATCATCACTACCATCAATCATTCACACTTATAAAGTCACACGAAGCATATTCATGAAGGCAAACAATTCATTATAAATCGAACACGAAGTCTCTATTCACAAGGCACAAATCGTATAGCAAGATACTTGCCTCGATAACCGATACCGACACTCTGAGGAACATGTCTCAACCGGGAAACCTCAAACACCTACAATCCTCCGACAAAAACAACGAAGATACGATTACAACGAGAATCAGGGCAAAAAACAACAGAAATCCTTCTAAACTATCAAAGGAAACTCATTGGGACATTTAATCGAACATTCAATATTCAATAACTCCGAAGAACACTCGAATCACCAATTGAGTTGAACAAACCCGAAATACGGATATACAACCCATAGAACACGATTAATAATGCTCATTAACATCAATCGATTCATAAAAATCGGACGAACAATGAAAAACAAAAAGGAAATCTCGAAAGTCAACCCTAGGAGATTTCAAGAGATTACCTCGATCCGACGAAGAACTAGGAATTAGATGATGTTATTCCTTGCTAAGAACTCAAGTAGATTGCTGGACGAAGAAATCTTGATCAACCCTAACTTACTCGATCGGCCACAACAAAAGCGAAAGGAGAAAAATGAAGGAAAATGCGAACTAAAGTCTCTTGCTGGGCTATATATAGACCGCAACAAGTTACGTACGTTACACCACAAGGTTAACATACGTAACAATCATTACGTACGTAAGCTAACAAATGTTACGTACGTAATGTCCCACGCTGAGCTCACTGACCCAAACTGATCCTCACTTAGCGTACGTAAAGAACCAAATATTACGTACGCTAACAAGCATTAACGTGTGTTATACTCCACATATAGCGTACGTTAAGATCTCCCCAGAAGTTTCTGCCCAAGCGACAGGGCGATAACGCACGTTAACCAAACACATAACGTACATTATCTAAGGTACGTTACGTACGTAACATATGTTAACATACGTAACAAACATCAACAATACACTCAATCTGCTCCCAGCATAAAAATACAATTATCCACGAACAATACAACTCCCAGCTGCACAACAAACCTCTAACGTTCCCCAACGGAAACAACCACACGAGTAGGTACAACACACGGTGTCATATATAACCTCTAACCGACATATATGAAAGAAAAAATTAATTAATCACCTAAACAACAATAACCGGCAGAAAATGGCAAATACTGCTGAATCACAGGGAACAGAATTCCCGGATATTACATTCTGCCCCACTAAAAATAAGTTTCGTCCTGAAACTAAAAACAAAGTCACCACAGTGCAACACAACAAAACACAACGACACATAATAAACTATCACATCCATGATCCCGTGGTCAATCGTCACGTCTCCATAGGTTCAACAACCAAATGGAAACTTATTCAAAACAAAATATAAGTTAACAAGCTCCAAACATAAAAACATCACATAATACATCTCTATACGAGAAACAAATCTGCATAACGAGCACAAAACACTATCACTGGGCTTTTCAGAAGTAGGGATGGAACTCTGGTCCCCTATTATCTTGGCAACAATCTCGCAGTACTGGACTCGATGCCCCTCGCGTCCACAATTATAACAAGTCACCGATGGTTTCTTACAGTGCGCACGTTCATGGCCTAAAACATTACAGTCGAAACACCTTGGAGCATTATCGGAATTCAAACACACCGGCTTGGGTCTTTTAGATTCACTAGCTGACCGAGAGGGTCCCATACTCATCTGATACGAGGCTCGAGATTTAGGAGTCCCAATTCCCTCACTTCCCGATACGTCATCAGAAATCTTCCATTTTCTAGCTACAGATGCAGACTCTGCAGACATTATAGCCATCCCAAATGCTAAGGCTCGATACTGATAGTCCTTCAACGTTGTACACATAAAAGGAGCCATACACTGCCGAACCTGAGGTTTCATATGCATATCGAAATAATGAACCTTATCTGCCTCACTTCGCACTTGATCTCGAACATAACACAGCTGTCGATTGTAATCGACTATTGCCTGGGATATCGACACATCTCGGGGCGTAGCCGAGAAAAACTCGACAATCCTATGCTTTTTACCAGGCGGTGGACAATACTTGGCCTCCATGGCAGTCTTGAATTCAGCCCAAGTAGCTGTACGATCACTAGGCGCTACGGCCTCCCACCAGTCTGCAGCTTCCTTGTCGAGCAGGTATTGAGCAATAGGTACTCTTCTTTCATCGGGACAAGCTACAACATCAAATGTTCTGTCCAACTGGAAGAGCCAGTTCTCCCAACCTAACAAATCCGAAGAACATATAAAACGGGGTGGGTGCATTCTCATCACATCTCGTAACCACTTACTATCTCTATTATCCTCATCTGGGATCTCATCTCGGTGCACATTCTGATTCATCTGCGCCAACTAGTCAATCACCTAACGAAGGACGGTGGCGGCGCCAACATCAGCATTACCTCTGGCTGATTGCCCCTGATCACGCGACTGGTCATCCCGACCACCGGTACTGAGCTCATTGGCACTCGACAATGAGCGAGTCGCCCTCTCATGCTCCTGATTACGACCCCTACCTCGGCCTCGACCTCTCAGCATACTGAACGGACCACCATACAGAATAACATAACAAAATAATCATCACCGAATCGACATCAGACAACAAACAGTAGTACAATATAATATTCACTCCAAGTCATTACACGAGTACACGAACTAACACTATAATAATAGAACTTTAATTCAAAAGTGCTCCGCACGGTCGCACCAACATAGATGTACGAACTTTACCAAAATGAACGCGGTCAAAAACCACATACATATCATTGGGATCAAATACTTGTAACATTCCTTAAAATAAAGTTTTTCCGAGGTATTTGTTCAAATGATAATAGAAAAAAATTCGGGAGTTGAAAGATTTTGCTGAAATGAAATTTTTGAAAACACTTTTAATACCTCGTTGTTTAGTCAAAACCATGAACCCGTTATTAAAGCTGTTTTGATTGAAATTATTTGTCAAACAATACGTTTGAAACTTCAATTTTCTCGATAAATGATGTCATCAAAATAACCTTATATATATATATATATATATATCATTATCACTGCTAACGACATACGGGGCAACCACATATTACCACGCCAACCATTATGAATAACAACGCACATGCTAATCCGCGGCCATGCCCCTCAGCATCGACCGCCAAAGGTTTCGCCAAACCAATCCTGGGTGGAAAACCTCTTGTACACACACTCAACACTTCCACAGATTAACTACCACATCCATAATGATATAGAATAGCACGATCAAATCATATTATGCAGTCACATCACTTATGTGCACGACCAAAATTTTCTAGTAAGAGTGGTAACAATCAACAACACGTCAATGATACCCATACAGGATAACTAACCGAGTGCGACATTACCGACAAAATGGTTAAAATTCACAGTCGTCACTGGCGGACCATACGACTATGCTTACGGAAATCAAATGATTGGTAGAGGGCGTAGATACAACTATAGAAACAAGGTTACTACTGTGACAGTCAAGAGCTTACGGCCGTAACAACACGTAGTTTATGGCCGTAACAACTATGAGCTTACGGCCGTAATAGTAAACATCTTACGGCCATAATAACTAGCTGCAGGACAGCAGAATTCCCAGCAGCCTCGACACGGCTCCAACGGTTAGGGATCGACTCCTAACAAAGTATTCCAGTACTAGGAAAACACTGCAACATTCTCCGAAAAGTACAACAACATAACAAACTTGTCGCAACTACTTAGTCCCAACACACAAACACATAATGTTTTGAACTCCGAAAATCAAGGTCGTTTTGCAAAACAAAAACCTTCCCAAAATCCTTACGATCATAGAAAGAATGAAGGTAATATTTTCAATGTCCGAAGTATTTTAAAACACATTTTGCAAATACAGCCTGATGGTGCTATTTGAAAATACATGACCAATACAAATTGTTGTTTAACCGCACCGTCAAAATATTTTCAAAAATTTTGATATCCACAAAAATGCTCAAACCAGTGGAGTCCTTCAGGAAAACTTTTTCAAACCTACCCCGCAGCGGCATAATTACAACAATCCAAAAAAAATCGGACCTAAAACCAAATGCCCAAACAAAAAATAGGAACGCCAATTCAATCAAATACACCTCGTGGCATCAAGTTTAAGCATACAACAAAACTACCTATCTGAGTCTTTCACAAAATCCACCGTCGATACCTTTTCCGGAACCTATCGAGGTTCACAACTTTGACATCCTACCACCTCACACGATGTTTCAAAGGTAAAACATCAATACGCCCAGTTTTATACACATACAGTGTGTCACAAGTATCAAATTCAAACTATATTACACAACACCGTGCAAATAAAATTATGTACTACAATAACTCACTTAGATGAAATCATGAAACACAGGTACCTCGCATAAAAGAGGAGACTTGCATCCACAGGCCGCACGGAGATGATGGTCGCCCACGATACTAATCTCATTCGACAACATTTTCGACACGTTATGACTACGCACAACTCCACTTGTCACTCGACAACTCGGATGACACGACGTCACACCACTCGACAGTTCATGACTCGACTTAACCCGACAGCCTAGGTTTCTGCAACCTAAGCTCTGATACCATAAATGTAACACCCCAAAAATTGTATGGGAATATTACACGCCGTAGATCCTTCCCACGAGGGTCTACCAGGCTAAACATCACATAACGACCAAGTGTTTGCCCGACTGGGGCAAACAATACAATGATACGGACCATTAGGGTCAATTATAAACAACTACACGGACCGGTGAGGTCGTATCACTTACATAAACAGAAAAACACAACTCTTTACAATGAATGCCCACGCAGGGGTAAAGATACAAAATAGCGGAAGGCAGAAAACGACTCTGACGATACAACACAACTCGACTTAACTCCCAACTCTTGATTAGTATCGTAGCTCATCACTCCCTATGCCGATCCTGTGACTGCTCCCCAAACCTGCAAGCACCTGGACACAAAACAGACATCCACCCCCCGATTACTCGGGGGTTAGCAAAATTCTACTATTTTGCTAGTGCAAGTATAATGCGATATGAATTGTAACAAGCAAATAGCAACCACGAATTTGATATGGAAATCAGCTATCAAAATATTCCCGAGAAGTTTTTAGAATTTTGAAATCAAGAAAAGAAGTATTTGAAAAGAAACTCGTCATCTCGGGGGTTTTCTAAGTAGAAATTCTTTTGGACCTCGAGTCCAAATTTACAAAACCTTTTCGAAAACGTTAGGGCCTCAGTCGGATTCTCATTTCAAACACTCTAGTTAAGATATAAACATGGGTCCGTAACCCAACTTTTAAAACATTATCCAATCAACCACTGTTACACGATCACTGTTCGTACACATCATGTACCGAACTCCAGAGGCCTCGACGGACCCTAGCTCAACCACACGCGTTGCTCGTACACATCATGTACCGAACTCCAGAGGCCTCGACGATGTTGGAATATTTATTCCACATTTTCATAAATAGTGTTTTGATGATTAAGTTGCTAAACAAAACAAAACAACATTGAGGCGAAGCAAAACAACGAAGCAGACGAAGACGCAAAAAGCTGGTCAAAATACAAAGCTAGCACACGCTAGAAATACAAGGTAGCGCATGTTAACGGGTCCCAGCTGCAGATCAGATGAGTTCAAAGTAACCTGAAGTGAAGTCACCTGATGAGGCTAGCGCACGCTACATGTGATGATTAACGCACGCTATCGAGCCAATATTACTGTTGTGAAGAGATTCAAACACAGAATGACGTATGCACTGAAGTAAGCTTAGCGCACACAAAGAGATGATATTTAGTGCACGCTAAATATCAGTTTGAATCAAGTCAATCAATCCGTTGGAAAGATTCTGATACAAGTTAAAAAGCATTAACCGATATATGACGCATGCAATGATGCAAGATTAGCACACGCTAAAGAAGAAGGATTAGCGCACGCTAACAGTCAGAGACAGAAGCCACTGGACTGAAACTGGAAGATGTTAATGTACGTAACATGCAGATCATAATGTATGCTAAGGAAAAAACATGCGATAGTGAATGCTAAGGAAGCCAGCCTAGCGCACGCTAATAACAACTAGTAGTAACGGCTAGTTTGTGGAAGAAGGTTATAAATACCAAATGAGTTGGTATCATTCCACACAACAACACTAAGCAATTCATATACACTTTAGATATCATTGTAAACATTATAGTTGTTGTTCTTGAGCTTAAATTAGAGTTATTGAGTGTTATACACAAAATCATACACGAGTGAGAAAAAGAAAAGATACGATTGGATTCGGTGTTATTAGGATCAAGGATCCGGCATTGTTAGAATCATAATAGCTATCTTAGTGAGGTTTATCTAGTACCAATAGAAAGCTAGAGTGGTTGATTCCTTATCCAATAGAAAAGGAAAAACGGTTTTACTCGGACTGATAGAAGATGAGCCTGTAACGGTTATCCCTCGACCGATAGAAGAGAGGTGCAGAGGTTTTGATCTTTAGCCTATTGAAAAAGATACATCGAGAGAGGATGTAGGCACGTTTGGCTGAACCTCTATAAATCCACGTGTCACTTAATTTCCGCATTTAATTTACGCTTCCGCACAAACGGCGCAAATACCGATATACTACATCAATTGGTATTGGAGCGGTTCCTCCAATACACGGCTTAACATCCGAGGAGTCGATCCAAATAGCGTCTCAACTTTCTCTTGTCGAAGGCCTTGCTCTCAACCGACCACCATTTTTTGATGGCTCAAACTTCATGACGTGGAAGAAGAAGATGTCTATATTCATCCGAGCATATGACATCGAGCTTTGGAAGGTAATTTGTCTTGGTCCGAAAATTCCGACGAACTCCAACGGTACGCTTAAAACTTTCGAAGAATATGATGATTCCGATTGGAAAAATGACCACTACAATTGTAAGGCAACTCAACTTCTTTATTGTGTCTTAAATCCAGAAGAACACAACCGGATATCATCATGTGATAGTGGCAAAGAAATTTGGAAAATGCTTGAGGTAACACACGAAGGTACGTCTCAAGTCAAGGAGACGAAAATTAACATGCTCCTTCACGTGTACGAATTATTCCAAATGAAGGACGATGAATCCATCACGATAATGCTTGACCGTTTTTCGGTTATTAGTAATGGATTAGCATGTTTCGGGAAACCACTTTCGAGTAGTGAGAAAGTAAAGAAAATTCTCCGATCACTACCTCGAGAATGGGATGGTACGGTTACGGCCATAATGGAATCAAATGATTTAAATACTCTTGATTTTAGTGCTCTCGTTGGTTCTCTTATCAACTATGAGATGGTTCTAAAATCTCAGAATGCCAAACCGAAACCGAAGGAGAGGTCGATAGCCATGAAGGAGAAAATGTCGAGAAAGAAAGAAGAAATCCCGGTGGACGAAAGCGACGAAGAATCGGCATATTATGCCAAGAATATTAATAAGTTCCAACACTTATTAAACCGAAGGAAAAAGGACATTCAAGCGGGCGAATCTAAGAAATTCGACAACACCTGTCGATTATGTGGTAAACCTGGCCACTTTGCTAAAAATTGTCGGGTTAAACCTAAGGAGGTCTTAGTTGCAACATGGAGTGACGAAGATCCTGATGAAGACTTCATCGATCAAAATAACCTTGCATTTATGGCCCGGAGTTCATTCGACGATAGCGACGTCGAAAGCCAAGTAACTCTTACGACGAACTTTTTGAAGCATTTGAATTATTACATACCGATTATCAAAATGCTTTAAAAGAAATTAAATCCCTTCAATTTAAAAATAAATCATTGGAAAATGAGAATTCCAAAATTATAGAAAAGGGAAAATCTGTTGAGATCGATCATTCAAAATGCGTTGAAAACAAGAATATTTTAAAGAATGATCTTGTTAAAGTTCAAAACGAGCTCAAAAATTTAACGAAGAAATTTTCACTCGAAAACGAGAAATTTGAAAACATGCTCTCGGTTCAAAAATACACATTAAATAAACAGGGGTTAGGATTCAAACCGCGTTCTAAAAATGAATCCGTAAATTTCAAAATACCCCGGTGTGAAAATTTTTTGAAGATTGGGCATCACATTTCGAATTGCAAAAGCCCAAGACGGACGATTAAAGTCAAGAAAATTTGGGTTCCTAAAGGAATAATTGTTTCAAATATCATCTACGTCTCGAAAGAAAAACCGACTTTCAGTTGGATCCCCAAAAACTAATTTTAACAATTGGTATTATACTCAGGGGGAATAATATCTTTAAAGGATAGATATTAATTTCAGGGGGAGTTTTATACCCTAATATTACATATTTTGATACTATTGCATATTTTTCATGCATATTTTCTTTATATATTCAAATTGGTATCCTTTATATTTTTTACACTTTTTGCTGAATACAAAAAGGGGGAGAAGAAGTTGAATCAGATAAAAGCATCATGAAAGATATGACGAGAAAAATAAAAAGTAAAAAGGAGAAGAAATCATACAAAAAGGGAGAGAAACGAAGTAGTTGAAAAATGAAAAATGAAGAAGTCGAAAAAGAGAAGAAAAAGAAAAAGGATTGGAGAAACTAACGAAACGATCAAAGCCGAAAAACTTTGTAACGTACATATACATATAATTTTATTTTGCAGGTTTTATCCAATTCAAGAGTTGTTTTGTAATCATAAAAAAGGGGGAGATTGTTGGAATATTTATTCCACATATTCATAAATAGTGTTTTGGTGATTAAGTTGCTAAACAAAACAAAACAACATCGAGACGACGCAAAACAACGAAGCAGACGAAGACGCAACAAGCTGGTCAAAATACAAAGCTAGCGCACGCTAGAAATACAAGTTAGCGCACATTAACGGGTCCCGGCTGCAGATCAGATGAGTTCGAAGTAACCTGAAGTGAAGTCACCTGATAAGGATAGCGCACGGCACACGTGATGATTAACGCACGCTATCGAGCCAATATTACCGTTGTGAAGAGATTCAAACACAGAATGACGTATGAATTGAAGTAAGCTTAGCGCACGCAAAGAGATGATATTTAGCGCACGCTAAATATCAGCTTGAATTAAGTCAATCAATCCATTGGGAAGATTCTGATACAAGCCAAAAAGCATTAACGGATATATGACGCATTCAATGATGCAATATTAGAGCACGCTAATGAAGAAGGATTAGCGCACGCTAACAGTCAGAGACAGAAGCCACTGGACTGAAACTGGAAGACGTTAACGTACGTAACATGCAGATCATAATGTACGCTAAGGCAAAAACATGTGATAGTGCACGCTAAGGAAGTCAGCCTAGCGCTCGCTAATAACAACTGGCAGTAACGGCTAGTTTGTGGAAGAAGGCTATAAATACCAAATGAGTTGGTATCATTCCACACAACAACACTGAGCAATTCATATACACTTGAGATATCATTGTAAATATTATAGTTGTTGTTCGTGAGCTTAAATTAGAGTGATTGAGTGTTATACACAAAATCATACACGAGTGAGAAAAAGAAAAGATACGATTGGATTCGGTGTTATTAGGATCAAGGATCCGGCATTGTTAGAATCATAATAGCTATCTTAGTGAGGTTTATCTAGTACCAATAGAAAGCTAGAGTGGTTGATTCCTTATCCAATAGAAAAGGAAAAACGGTTTTACTCGGACTGATAGAAGATGAGCCTGTAACGGTTATCCCTCGACCGATAGAAGAGAGGTGCAGAGGTTTTGATCTTTAGCCTATTGAAAAAGATACATCGAGAGAGGATGTAGGCACGTTTGGCTGAACCTCTATAAATCGACGTGCCACTTAATTTCCGCATTTAATTTACGTTTCCGCACAAACGGCGCAAATACCGATATACTACATCAATTGGTATCGGAGCGGTTCCTCCAATACACGGCTTAACATCCGAGGAGTCGATCCAAACAGCGTCTCAACTTGCTCTCGTCGAAGGCCTTGATCTCAACCGACCACCATTTTTTGATGGCTCAAACTTCATGACGTGGAAGAAGAAGATGTCTATATTCATCCGAGCATATGACATCGAGCTTTGGAAGGTGATTTGTCTTGGTCCGAAAATTCCGACGAACTCCAACGGTACGCTTAAAACTTTCGAAGAATATGATGATTCCGATTGAAAAAATGACCACTACAATTGCAAGGCAACTCAACTTCTTTATTGTGCCTTAAATCCAGAAGAACACAACCGGATATCATCATGTGATAGTGGCAAAGAAATTTGGAAAATGCTTGAGGTAACACACGAAGGTACGTCTCAAGTCAAGGAGACGAAAATTAACATGCTCCTTCACGTGTACGAATTATTCCAAATGAAGGACGATGAATCCATCACGATAATGCTTGACCGTTTTTCGGTTATTAGTAATGGATTAGCATGTTTCGGGAAACCACTTTCGAGTAGTGAGAAAGTAAAGAAAATTCTACGATCACTACCTCAAGAATGGGATGGTACGGTTACGGCCATAATGGAATCAAATGATTTAAATACTCTTGATTTTAGTGCTCTCGTTGGTTCTCTTATCAACTACGAGATGGTTCTAAAATCTCAGAATGCCAAACCGAAACCGAAGGAGAGGTCGATAGCCATGAAGGATAAAATGTCGAGAAAGAAAGAAGAAATCCCGGTGGACGAAAGCGACGAAGAATCGGCATATTATGCCAAGAATATTAATAAGTTCCAACACTTATTAAACCGGAGGAAAAAGGACATTCAAGCGGGCGAATCTAAGAAATTCGATAACACCTGTCGATTATGTGGTAAACCTGGCCACTTTGCTAAAAATTGTCGGGTTAAACCTAAGGAGGTCTTAGTTGCAACATGGAGTGACGAAGATCCTGATGAAGACTTCATCGATCAAAATAACCTTGCATTTATGGCCCGGAGTTCATTCGACGATAGCGACGTCGAAAGCCAAGTAACTCTTACGACGAACTTTTTGAAGCATTTGAATTATTACATACCGATTATCAAAATGCTTTAAAAGAAATTAAATCCCTTCAATTTAAAAATAAATCATTGGAAAATGAGAATTCCAAAATTATAGAAAAGGGAAAATCTGTTGAGATCGATCATTCAAAATGCGTTGAAAACGAGAATATTTTAAAGAATGATCTTGTTAAAGTTCAAAACGAGCTCAAAAATTTAACGAAGAAATTTTCACTCGAAAACGAAAACGAGAAATTTAAAAACATGCTCTCGGTTCAAAAATACACATTAAATAAACAGGGGTTAGGATTCAAACCGCGTTCTAAAAATGAATTCGTAAATTTCAAATTACCCCGGTGTGAAAAATGTTTGAAGATTGGGCATCACATTTCGAATTGCAAAAGCCCAAGACGGACGATTAAAGTCAAGAAAATTTGGATTCCTAAAGGAACAATTGTTTCAAATATCATCTACGTCTCGAAAGAAAAACCGACTTTCAGTTGGATCCCCAAAAACTAATTTTAACAATTGGTATTATACTCAGGGGGAGTAATATCTTTAAAGGATAGATATTAATTTCAGGGGGAGTTTTATACCCTAGTATTACATATTTTTATACTATTGCATATTTTTCATGCATATTTTCTTTATATATTCAAATTGGTATCCCTTATATTTTTTACACTTTTGCTAAATACAAAAAGGGGGAGAAGAAGTTGAATCAGATAAAAGCATCATGAAAGATATGACGAGAAAAATAAAAAGTAAAAAGGAGAAGAAATCATACAAAAAGGGAGAGAAACGAAGTAGTTGAAAAATGAAAAATGAAGAAGTCGAAAAAGAGAAGAAAAAGAAAAAGGATTGGAGAAACTAACGAAACGATCAAAGCCGAAAACTTTGAAACGTACATATACATATAATTTTATTTTGCAGGTTTTATCCAATTCAAGAGTTGTTTTGTAATCATAAAAAAGGGGGAGATTGTTGGAATATTTATTCCACATATTCATAAATAGTGTTTTGATGATTAAGTTGCTAAACAAAACAAAACAACATCGAGACGACGCAAAACAACGAAGCAGACGAAGACGCAACAAGCTGGTCAAAATACAAAGCTAGCGCACGCTAGAAATACAAGTTAGCGCACATTAACGGGTCCCGGCTGCAGATCAGATGAGTTAGAAGTAACCTGAAGTGAAGTCACCTGATAAGGATAGCGCACGGCACACGTGATGATTAACGCACGCTATCGAGCCAATATTACCGTTGTGAAGAGATTCAAACACAGAATGACGTATGAATTGAAGTAAGCTTAGCGCACGCAAAGAGATGATATTTAGCACACACTAAATATCAGCTTGAATTAAGTCAATCAATCCATTGGGAAGATTCTGATACAAGCCAAAAAGCATTAACAGATATATGACGCATTCAATGATGCAAGATTAGAGAACACTAATGAAGAAGGATTAGCGCACGCTAACAGTCAGAGACAGAAGCCACTGGACTGAAACTGGAAGACGTTAACGTACGTAACATGCAGATCATAATGTACGCTAAGGCAAAAACATGCGATAGTGCACGCTAAGGAAGTCAGCCTAGCGCTCGCTAATAACAACTGGCAGTAACGGCTAGTTTGTGGAAGAAGGCTATAAATACCAAATGAGTTGGTATCATTCCTCACAACAACACTGAGCAATTCATATACACTTGAGATATCATTGTAAATATTATAGTTGTTGTTCGTGAGCTTAAATTAGAGTGATTGAGTGTTATACACAAAATCATACACGAGTGAGAAAAAGAAAAGATACGATTGGATTCAGTGTTATTATGATCAAGGATCTGGCATTGTTAGAATCACAATCGTTATCTTAGTGAGGTTTATCTAGTACCAATAGAAAGCTAGAGTGGTTGATTCCTTATCCAATAGAAAAGGAAAAACGGTTTTACTCGGACCGATAGAAGACGAGCCCGTAACGGTTATCCCTCGACCGATAGAAGAGAGGTGCAGAGGTTTTGATCTTTAGCCTATTGAAAAAGATATATCGAGAGAGGACGTAGGCATGTTTGGCCGAACCTCTATAAATCCGTGTGTCACTTAATTTCCGCATTTAATTTACGCTTCCGCACAAACGATGCAAATACCGATATACTACATCAGACGGACCCTACCTGGACAACATACATCGTTCGTACACATTATGTACCGAACTCCAAAGGCCTCGTCAGACCTTACCTGGAATGCACATCTTGTTCGTACACATCATGTACCGAACTCCAGAGGCCTCGTCAGACCTTACCTGGAACACACACATTATCACGACACAACTCATATTGATCAACTCAACACATCACCGCAAGCAACACACATTATTATCAATATGTCAAACCATTCAACAATACACCATAATACATATTCATGTATGTAATCAAACCGACACAAATATCAATTCATCACGATATCTCAACCATGACCAATCACGCACGACACGAACCATATAATTAACACAACCAACACAATTCCACGACGTTAACCAAGTGGGGATATCATCACTACCATCAATCGTTCACACTTACAAAGTCACACGAAGCATATTCATGAAGGCAAACAATTCATTATAAATCGAACACGAAGTCTCTATTCACAAGGCACAAATCGTATAGCAAAAGATACTTGCCTCGATAACCGATACCGACACTCCGACAAACACGGCTCAACCAGGAAACCTCGAACACCTACAATCCTTCGACAAAAACAACGAAGATACGATTACAACGAGAATCAAGGCAAAAAACAACGGAAATCCTTCTAAACTATCAAAGGAAACTCATTGGGACATTTAATCGAACATTCAATGTTCGATAACTCCGAAGAACACTCGAATCACCAATCGAGTTGAACAAACCCGAAATACGGATATACAACCCATAGAACACGATTAATAATGCTCACTAACATCAACCGATTCATCAAAATTGGACGAACAATGAAAAACAAGAAGGAAATCCCGAAAGTCAACCCTAGGAGATTTCAAGAGATTACCTCGATCTGACGAAGAACTAGGAATTAGATGACGTTAATCCTTGCTAGGAACTCAAGAAAATTGCTGGACGAAGAAATCTTGATCAACCCTAACTTACTTGATCGGCCACAACAAAAGCGAAAGGAGAAAAATGAAGGAAAACGCGAACTGAAGTCTGTTGCTGGGCTATATATAGACCGCAGCACGTTACGTACGTTACACCACAAGGTTAACGTATGTAACAATCATTACATACGAAAGCTAACAAATGTTACATACGTAATGTCCCATGCTGAGCTCACTGACCTAAACTGATCCTCACTTAGCGTACGTAAAGAACCAAATATTACGTACGCTAACAGGCATTAATGTACATTATACTCCACATATAGTGTACGTTAAGATCTCCCCAGAAGTTTCTGCCCAAACGACAAGGCGATAACGCACGTTAACCAAACACATAACATACGTTATCTAAGGTTCATTACATACGTAACATATGTTAACGTACGTAACAAACATCAACAATACACTCAATCTGCTCCCAGCATAAAAATGCAATTATCCACGAACAATATGACTCCCAGCTGCACAACGAACCTCTGACGATCCTTAATGGAAACAACCACACGAGTAGGTACAACACACGGTGTCATACACAACCTCTAACCGAACAACATATATGAAAGAAAAAATTAATTAATCACCTACAAAACAATAAACAACAATAATCGGCACAAAATGGCAAATACTGCTGAATCACAAGGAACAGAATTCCTGGATATTACATTAGGTTGATCACCATGTTTAAGATAATCGAGATGATCATGCTTAGAACTTCCCATGATTAAGAAGATTTCAAGTTGAGTCTTGATTATGCAAAACATCGGAATGAAGTTTTCTGAGATTTATAACATGCCTTGATGATGATTTCGTGATGATTGTATGATGAACGAATCGATTATGTTATTCCCTAGACTAGGTGAATTCGAGATGATGAATGTAGGGACCGTTCTTCAAGTATAATCCAGGGTTTGTAAAGATTGTTTGGATTGATAATCTTCATATGAATGGTTAGAATGATATGATCATGTTGTAACAATCGTGGTGAACGTAGAACTTGAATTAGATGAATTTACTTGCGGAAGGATGAGAATCATCAGTAGGATGAACTTAGAATTCGGTTGAACGTAGTTTCATGATTATGAATTCATTTAGATAACCGACACATACATTAGAAATAGTTAGACAGATTTGCAAGTAAATTGTAACGATTTGAATATGCTGGAAACCTGTAGACATCAACGTGTTATCCCAGTTATGACCTTTCGTTTTGCATGTAGTATGGTATTCGTTCGACGTAGTGTTCTTTAAGTAGTTAACCGGGAATCAGCCGAACAATGATGATTATACTCGGTCACTAGTGGAACATTTAGAATGTTCGTGTGATAGTATTGTTACGTAAGTTGAGTTGTCGTTATTTCCTTTTGTGTAAGGTTCAATATTTATGAACGGTTGATCGAAGGAGCGGCCTTCGAGTTTGTTGAAGTCGTTGAAGTATTTATTTATTGCCATCTTTTCAAAAGCAAGTACTTTAATTATGTTTTATGTATTGATGTTATACATATTGTCGTGCATATGTGACGTTGTTGTATGTCCACCTCGTGTTGGTCCGACGGGATTATCTTGGGATCTATGCTAGCATGCGCTGGATCATTGGATAGGTTTTTCCACCCCGTGTTGGTCTGACGGGATCATCATGGGATCTATGCAGTGAATGCTGGATCATCGAAATTACCATGTGTATGTTGTGATGTCATGTTGTGGTTATCATGTTGTGTACGGTATTGTGAGTCTTCTAGTAGTAGAGACTCATTGTTATTATTGTCATTGATGATGTTGTCTTTATTCTTCGTGAGATGTTTAATAATCTGTTATTGTATAATTATCGTACTTGTACTAGCATCGTTTTGCTAACCCCTTCAGGGGTGGACATTTATTTTATGTTCAGGATACAGGAGGATGGGGAAACAACCACTAGAGCTGCATGATGACAAGGGTGCAGAGTGATGTTACGGCCGGGATGGTTTGTCAGTTGTGTTTTGTTTTAATAAAGTACTCGAGTACGCTGCTGTTTTGTTTGTCTTTTGAGGTTTACCTTCGGGTGTTGGCTTCTTTGTACTTTTCAAACTTGTGATGTAATAATAAATTTTACTGTTGGTATTTAATAAATATTGTTTTTAAATTCTTAGCCTAGTAAATCCTTATATCAAGGATTTACGGCACTGTAATAATCCTGAATATCTCGGGGTGTTACGGATATTGCATTCATTTCTCTCATGGAACCAAAGAATATTGATGAAGCCATTAATAACGAAAATTGGGTGGTCGCTATGTAAGAGGAGCTCAATCAATTCGAAAGAAATAAAGTATGGAAATTGGTTCCGGCACTGGTAGGCAAAACTATCATCGGTACAAAATGGGTTCATAAAGTAAAAAACAGATAATAATAGTCTCCCAGTTAAAAATAAATCAAGATTGGTCGCTCAAGGATACAACCAAGAGGAAGGATTAGATTATGAAGAAACTTTCGCTCATGTTGCCCGTCTTGAGGCTATTCGCCTGTTATGCGCCTTTGCTTCTTATAAAAAAGATCAAACTTCTTCAAATAGATGTAAAAAGCGCATTTCTAAATAGAGTTATTCAGGAGGAGGTCTATGTCAAGTAACCAACTGGATTTGAAGATTATTATCATCCAGATCATGTTTACAAGCTCCATAAAGCTCTCTATGAATTGAAACAAGCTCTGAGAGCATGGTATGAACGTTTAAGCACTTTTCTTATTTCAAATGGATATACTAGAGGTCACGTTGATAATACTCTATTTATTAATAATTTTGGTAAAAATATGCTTATATGTCAAATATATGTCGACGATATAGTATTTGGTGCTACTAACGATTCTCTGTCCCAAGAGTTTTCAAATCTTATGAAAGAAGAATTGGAAATGAGCATGATGGGAGAGTTAAAAATTTTTCTCGGACTCCAAATTAAACAACTCGAAGAAGGAATATTCATTCATCAAACCAAGTACGTCAATGAGCTTCTAAAGAATTTTAATATGGAAGGATGCAAAGAAATTTCTACACCGAGTCTTCCACTCTTAAACTCGACAAGGGTGAGAAAGGTAAATCTGTTGATCAAAAACAGTATCGAGGTATGATCGGCTCATTACTTTACTTAACTGCCTCTAGACCCAATATTATGTTTGCTACATGTCTTTGTGCTAGATTCCAATCTAACCCAAAGGAATCTCATCTTATTGCTTGCAAATGCATTTTTCGGTATTTAAAAGGTATTACTGGTTTAGGACTTTGGTATTCATCAAGCATTGATTTTGAACTTTTTGCATATAGTGATGCTGATTTCGGTGGATGTAAAATTGATAGAAAAAGTACCAGTGGAACATGTAATTTCATGAGTTCATGTTTAATTTCATGGGGGGGGGGGTAAGAAAAAGACTGGTGCAGCTACTTCCACAACTGAAACAGACTAGTGTGGCTACTTCCAAAGATGAAGCAGAATATATGGCTGCAGGAAGTGCATGTGGACAATTTTTGTGGATTAAAAACCAATTACAAGATTATGGCATTTCTCTTAAAAATACTCCTATTTTATGTAATAATACGAGTGCCATAAATTTAAGCAAAAAATCCATTTTGCATAGTAGGACAAAACATATTGAAATTCGTCACCATTTTATTCGTGATCATGTCCAAAATGAGAATATTCGTCTCCAATTTGTAGGGACTAATGAGCAATTGGCAGACATTTTTACAAAACCATTGCACGAAGATTCATTTAATTTTATTAGACTAAATTTTGGGAATGGGACATATTGTTCATCTTTAAAAATTTGCAACATACATATCTCAAAATGGTCATGAAAATCAGAAAGAGATCATCAGAGGATTTGTACTATTCATTTGGTCAACATTACGGTCGTTATAGATAGTGCATTACGGACGCTATCAGTTGCTTTCAGTCATCATTCTCAGGACAATATTACGTACGCTATATCAATGGACTACATACGTCAAGGTTGACTACGTACGTTACGAGAGCACTTTTACGTACATAATATGGAATTCAGTTTTTGGACAGAAGCCACTGGACTAGATGTTACGGCCGTTATCACCAGACTTAACGTACGTTAAAGGACTTAACGTCTGTTATTTATACACTTTTACGTACGTTAAACTACTGGGCAGAAGCTACTGGAGCATTCTTTACGTACGTTATACTCACGTATAATGCACGTTAATCCAGTTGAATAACATACATAACTTCATATAACGTACGTTATATCTTTTTTCAAGTTTCTTAAAACCCGACTGCCCCTCTTTTCCCTCGTAAACCCTAACTCTCAAAATCCTCTCCCACGACTCAACTCATCTATTTCAACTTGCGATTTTCATCAATCCACCACAGAATTCACCAAATCGACCCTCCATCCTCCGTCAAAATGACGAACACTCATCAAGAAAAGAAAAAAAGGGAGAATCTACCTCTAATCCGGCAGAAGCAAACCAATTCGTGAATCCTCAAGCAGAAAAGATTTTCAGAGAAATCTTAATCGATGAAGAGATAATGAGTAGCCACTATTTCGATTTTGAGTCTTTGAAAACTATTGGAGTTCATTTGGACAAATTCTTTGATATGCTCGGGATTGATAGATTTGTTAGTTTCTCTAAACCTATCTTTGAGGACTTAGTGCTAGAATTTTATGCAAACTTCTCGACAAGATTCAATTCTGATGGTTTAGTTGTCTTAAGCTCTATGGTTCGTGGAAAATCTATCACTCTTGATGCTGTTAAACTTGCTGAATAGTTTGGATTACAAAACTAAGGAATTGTTTGCAATGGGAATTTTGTGTCGGAAAATGATTCTACTGATGAGGATATTAATGATAATCTAAATGAGATTGTTCTCCGTGATTTTCTGAAAACTCAAGCTGTGATTGACGTTCGTTCGGATAAATTTGAAAACAATGATTTTGGCTTGAATATTCACTTATTACATGATCCCATTACTCGTTCGTTAATGCCGAAAGTAAATACACAGCAAAGGCTTGTTAATATTGATATGGAAATTATCTACCATGTATTAAATGATCATCAAGTTAACTTCGCTCGAGTTGTGATGAAGTGGTTCGTTGAGAAAGGGTTTATTTTTCACAAGAAAGATTATGTGATAAAAGATCGTCAAAGAAAATCCGGGATGCTGTTTGGATCCATATTGATAGGAATAATTGAGGATGCTGGAGTATACTTTCCAGGACTTCATGGGGTAGAGATTCCGAAAGGGAATATGGTTCACGAAGGAACCATTAGTTCGATGAAGTATGTGCAGACTAGGAGTCGAGGTTGGATTTATATGGATTATTTGAGAGATGGTGATTCTCTCGTGGATGGTGGTGCCTTTCCTCGTCTTGAGGATCATATCTTTACGATAGGCCCTCAGACTGAGAGATCACACCTACATATTCTTGTTTCTCAGGATGGCCATTCTCGAGCGAGTTGGGCAGGTTCTTCTTCCTCCTCATTGCTAGAAGCCCGAGTCAAGAGTTTGGAAAGAGATATGCAAGAAGTTAAGAGTCGAGTCACGAGGTCGGAAGCAATGCTAGAGAGCATCTGCACCCACTTCGGGATAGCCATTCCTCCCCGGCCTTCACGGACCGACCTTGATTAGTATTAATCTTCATGTTGATGATTATCTTCTGATATCGACCTACGCTTCATATGTTTTTAAAACTTGTTCTTATTTTGCATCTATCACTCTTTTAGGATGATTTGGTTTATGATTTGGTATTTCTGGATTATTCCAAGTTGACTTTTCTGCTATCACTTCATATTCCCTGAAATTCAACTAATCGTTTTTTATTGATTATTGTTTTGTAGATTATCAACTCGGTCTTTTTTGTTAATGACAAAAAGGGGGAGTAATTGTAACATCCCCGTGATTTATAGAGATATTACATCACCGTAGATTCTTTTTGGAGAATATACCAGGCTTAGATCAACATAAAACACATTAATCATCAACAAAACCGAAACATTCCCACACTTAAAACCAACATCGACTCCAATATGACAAACATCACAAAGCATACCAATACATGGTCCTGTTAGATCACAACCGATACAACAACTCACAACTGATCCAACAACATGAACAACAACTAACACCAACACATTAAACCATATATGACAGTACCCGCGCGAGTACAAAACCAAAACATGACTCTAACCATGACAAAACGATCAGCAACTCAAAATAACACATGATATCAGTGTTGCTCGCCATCCTCATGCCCTTCCTGTGCCGGCTCACTACTGAGACTTGTACCTGAATACACAATAAGTATATCTACCCCAGAAGGGGTCAGCAAACAGCCGGTGCAAGTACAACGATTCATTAATATGTACCATAAGTGAATAAACAACCAAATCACAGTGCCATCACATATTCCTGAATACAGTACCACAATCATCATCACAAAACAACCTACTGAGTTGTACTGGCCCTGTACCTCACACGAGATACACACCCCAGGGAGTCCTCGTCAGGCCCTCTCTGGTTGTACAACCCCACCGAGTGATCCGTAGGGAACGCGGCCTATCGAATCCCACGGGACCCTCACTGGTTTTAACTCGGTTCACACATACTCAGTAACCACATGGCACAAAGCATATTTTCTAAAATTACCACTTTTCACAAAATCACATTTTTCACATATTCACACGAAGTACATCCAACGCAATCAAAGTACTTGCCTGGCGACTTCAGGGATAAAAACGTTTCGAGCAGTTTGTAATTAGGATTCAAAAATCTGAAATCTCCGGCCTACAATGAGGAATTCGTGTTAACCGGCATAAGGACTGTCCATTCTAAACAAAATAATGTCGAAAACCTTAATTGAATCCCTTAGGGAACTTTTATCGGACGCTTCATGGATGGTATCTGATTACGAGGGTTTAAATGAAGGTTTTGATTTTCGTTCCGCTAGAATCGATAAGAACAGTCCCAGGATCAAGTTCTAAAGAAGTATAAATCCAAAATCTCGAAAAACAAGTTTTAGGGTTCATGGTTAAATTACCTCCAATCTGGCGAAGTTAGCCTGACTCGCTCGTTATATACTCGTTATCTAATCCCTCCGAAGATTATGGAATGTTTAACAACTCAAAAATCACTCAAGAACACCTGTTCCACAAGGAGGGCCGAAGGGGTTGGGGAAAATTGCTGGAAAACGCTGGAAACTGTCCTATTTATAGGGCTGTTCGATCAACATGGCGCTGGACCCGGCGGTGCCTGCGTCGTGTCTTATGCCATTTCCATAAGGCGGCCGAGAGTTCCTGGAAAGTGCTGGAAGATGTCTGGGCAGTTTGGACAACACGGCGCTGTACCTGGCAGTGGTTGAGTCATGTTATGCGTCGTTTTCCGAAAGGCATCCGATACACGGCGCAGCGTGCCGCGCAACACGGCGCTCACAGCGCCGGGTGCTTTGCCGGGTGCCGCTGACTGGCATCCCTATCTTGCTTTGGCCATAACTTATTCGTTCGGGTTTGAAATGACTCGACGTTTGTTCCATTGGATAGCTAACTCAATAATCTACGATGTTCTATAATTTTAGGATCTTTGATTTTTTTCGAGATTTACGATGATTGATCAAAGTCGGTCCTGGCGCAGAGCGCCTTCCCGAAAGGTCTACCTTTATTTATTACGGAATATTACACCCTATCCCCCTAAAAAGAAGTTTTGTCCTCGAAACTTGAAACAAGAAAGAGATCGATGAAATACATTCGGGTTATAGATCATTTCAATGAATAATTTTATTTTTCAATCGCAAATATTAAACTAGTACATATTTGAGAGAAAACATCAATACATTGTATGCCCCGTTAAGCATATCTCACGGGTTGAAGACGACGGGGTCTTCTTCGATCGCCTCTTCAGGGTCCTGTTCAGGATCTTCTTCAGGATCTTCTTCGACCTCTATGACTTCTTGCCCCACGACCGGAATTGGGGCCACTGGGAGGATAGCAAGGATCTCCTCAACGTTGGCCCGTATCATCGTCCTCTCTTGCTTGATCTGGTCCTGGAGGGCCTCTCTCGCCTGAGTGTACAGTGCCTCCCTCTCTCGAAGAGAGCATCATAGTGCAGCCAACTGAGCTTCTAGCTGCACAGTACGCTCATGTTCCCGTGCAGCTACCTCCTGTGCTGTATGACTCATGTCCCGATGAAATTGTGCTACATCCTCTAGATAACTGATATGCTCTAAGCAACGGGTATACTTAGTAGGATCCATACTTACAAGTTTACTCAACTGTTTCCTTTCGGTTAACGTCTTGTGTCTACTATTGAAATACCTCTCAGGGCCTTATATACACATCAAACTTATTTTAAGTCGGCGGCCCTAGCGATGCTACAGTTGTTTCTAGTAGCCGCTATTATAGCGGCGCCGTCATTCAGTGTCAATTATCTCTCGCCGCCACAACAATGATAATAAAATCTTAGCGATAGACTCGCAAGGATACCTGATAGGGATCGAGTCAATCAATGGTACGAATACGACCAAAATATTGGTAAAGCTAGAAAAATTCAAACACAGACTCTCGGTACTCCCACTTGATGTCAAGACATGATGACCATCTCTCAGATGTTGATCGTCGAACTGAAAGAAATGAAAATAGATCAAAAGGAAAGATAACTAACGGTAAAATTATTACATCCCACTCCTTTTGAAATAAATTTCGTCCCAAGGATTAGGACATGAAACAATCAAGGTAAGGCAAACATTAGATGACACGCGTTATCTGCTGCCAATAGCGGACATAAAACTCCATGTCACACAAAGCCGCTGCAGTCCGATTCAATAAGCAAGAATGTTTACAAAATGCAATGATCATGAACCACTACGTTTGATAATCCAAATAGCACAACAATCAAAATGAGAGCTTAACGCTGAATAAATATATAATCCCGACAACCTCAAAGGTTTGGAAGATGACTTACTGGGACGAGTACTCGAATCTTAAGGAAATCAGACGCTCGATAATCACGATGCGAGATCGAGCAACAACAATTGAACCACAACGATCGAACAATATTGATCGAACAACAACGACTGGACGACAATAATAAAACAACTCCGAAGTTCACGCCTCTACTCAAGGCATTAAGTGGGCTTGTAAGAATTACAAGACATTCATTTTGCATAGGACTCACGAGATTTGAACCAAACTTGGGAAAATTCACAATTGTAAACAGATTCATATGAAACAATGTCATAACTCGTTCGAATGACAAAAAACCAAATAGCAGAACAAATTCAGAAGGTATCATCGAAAATAAGCGAGTCAATAGGATGGAAAAATACAGAAGTTAAAAACTCGGGTGTCACGATCTACTTTAAATAAAAGAAGTTTGTCCCCGAAATTTAGAACAACGAAAACAAGGTAATATACGACAAGCAACTTCATAAGGTCGGATGACCAAATCTTTAAGCATTCCGACAAATGCGGAATGACTATTAATATCACGAGAATTTCTCGGTAGTTACGTGATTCAGTTAACGGCACAAGTTGAAATCAAAATAAAGTACAACACAATAGATATGGTTTGCTCGGGTGGAATCATGAGTTACCAAAAGAATTATGGTCCAATATTCAACGTCAATGGGGTTATACAATGAGATCTTGAAACCAGTACATGACAGAAACCATAATTATGATAAGCTCAAACATCAAGCCAATCATCGCAGTACCACCGAACTCGCAAGTTTTGCAGTGCGACAACAGAGTCAAACATAAGGGTTCAGGGCCCTAAATTGTATAAGCGCAAGAATCTCGATTATTATACTCTTCTCCCCCTCGAATGGAGTTTTGTCCTCGAAACATAGAACTACCAAGTTAGAGATGGAAAGCAACAAGATAAAGAGAATCAAAGCCATAATTTTTGGAAGCATCAACATTTCCAACGTATTATGAAGGCATCACTTGCCAACATCTGGGATATCGGACGCCCCATGATCGTTTGATTTGTTCACAGATATTCCTCAGAATCATCAACCGAGTTGAACAAGTCAGAATTATGGATATACAATTCATAAGACATGACCAACAACAGCATTTGACCTCAATCGATTCATCAAAACTGGATTGAAAAGATGATATCAAGAACAAAATCTACAAAATGGTCAACCCAATGGAAAATCAAGGAATTGCCTCGATCTGAAGAAGAACAATGAATTAGAGAATGTTATACTCCAAAACACCTTTGAACGGAACAAAATCGGCCAAGGTCATGCACCCTAGTCATCTTCGATTCACATCTTGGTGTCACCCACGGAGAAAAAGGAAAAGACTGTAAATGATGAATCACAACTGTTGTCCGGTTCATATGCCGGACAGATTAGCGTGCGCTATCTACAAGCGTTAGCGTGCGCTAACGAGACCTCCAGCCTCAGTCCAGTAGCTTCTGGACTGCCCCCGAACTACCAGTTAGCGCACGTTACCCTCTCCATGGCGTGCGCTAACTGCTGCACCTCAGCGCGCGGTACATAATTGCATAGCTTGCGCTGCTGAATTCTCAGTTGAATGCAGTATTTTCTGCATCTTGCGTTAGCATGCGCTATCCACAAGGTAGCGTATGCTAACTGTTCCGATTCAGTAAAATGGTCGTGAACATATCTTAAACAACATTAGAACCGAAGGTTTCCAATAAACGACAACATAAAGATCCGAACACCATCGGTTCGTATGTATACAACATCACACAAAGAATCATCGAAAGACCATTAACAACTAAACTGAAATCCTACCTCTCGGCGAAGAGGGTTATTATCACGAGTGTATACAAAACGACCTGACATTTACACCATCAACTTGATCACAATTCTGAGCACTATTGCCCAAAATCTTCCAGATATTTTCTGTCTCCTTGCCCCGCTTGTCAACTCAGTTACTGAGGGGGCTTCATAGGGTATTGTCTGATCTCAAGTACTCAAAGTAGGCAACACTAGAACAAGAGTGAGTATATATGCATGCGCATTATGCTTAAAATCAACTTTTAGTCTTCTGACATGAATAATAATACTGTGTCCGAAACACAATCTTTTACAAATAAGGGGCGAGTCACGTTTCGCCTAAAACTCATGAATACTTTAGAAGAGGATGTTTTATTTCTCATGTCAACTTTCAAGTTTTTTTTGTAGACAAAGTGTTAAAATGTCGTAACTAGTTTAAAGGATTTACATTTCAAATACCGCAAATTTAAGAATCTTTCCTCTTCTACCAAAACGTTTACTTGAGAAAAAAAGTTTTCACCGAAATACGTGACCAGATAATAAGACGTTCATAGGTCTTCTCTGCTTGAAAAAGCTCACAACACTACCTTAAAAATATTCATGCAGCGGATAAAATCGACACTTAAAATTTCATTCTTGATGGAATGTAGGAATCAATAATGTTTTGTCGAGATTTATACGTCTCAACAGGCGATCGCCTCAGAAACCGGGCGACCTAGCCATAGCCCAGCAACCAAGGCAGAACTGCCGACCGAAGGTCCCAGGACAAGTCCCGGTGCCGAGCGATCGACATCTGAGACGATCGTCTCTCGGTACTTGGTGATCGACTCCTGGTGCCCGACTAGCTGCCGACCGAAGGTCCTAGGACAAGTCCCGGTTCCGAGCGATTGACATCTAAGACGATCGTCTATCGGTACTTGGCGATCGACTCCTGGTGGCCGACCAACCGACGACCGTCTTATGCCACACGAAGCCGATGATCTTCCAGTCGGCAAAGGCCGAAGCCCAAAACAGCACCCACGTGAAGTCCCGAGACAAGATCCGCATTTCATGGATCATTGACCACAGCCTGTCAGCGTCTTTACACCAGCCGACAGACCCGCCGAAAGGTGTCAGTGGGACCGCCTGTAACAGCAACTCAGGATGCGTGCCGGCCCCTCATTGGACCGCACAGCTGGCTGCCAGCAGCAGCCGCAAGCTTTATGCAGACAACCCATGTGCATAAAGACGATCGCCCCATTATTATATTTCACGAAAGGCGATCGCCCGCCAGAAAACAGGGCATCTCAGCCCCTATAAATAGAAAGCTGCCTGCACTTGGAAAACGCCTGACACTCCTTCGGATTCAGCACACAACTTGGCTTTCTTACTCTTGGAAACAGCTATCTCTCGGTTCTTTCTTCTCTCGGTCTCTCTCACGCCGAAGACAATCGGTAGAGAGCAAGAACACCAAAGATTCGCTCAAGAGTTAGATAAATAAGATCTTTTACACTCATTGTATTTAGATTCTCACATTAATACTTGTATCCACAAATATTTGTATTAATAACATCTCGCGAGAGCATTCAATCCCGGGCCTAACAAACCCGGCAAATCTTATGTTTTTCGCACCCCCATGGACGTGCTCTCGCAATTTGCTGTTGCTCGACCATTCCAGCAATATCTATTTTCGGATAATATTTCGGGCAACAACAATTGGCGCTAGAAGGAGGGCATCTAACCCTCAATTTTATTCCTACCATCTCGAAGAACACTCACTGTTCTCTGGGGCATATACCTGAAGAAACACTCACTGTTCTTCAGAGAAAGCTTTCAGAATCATGTCTTCCGCCTCCGCACCGAAGAAAGCCGCTGGCCGATCCACCAGACGCCTCCTTCCATCTCAGTCCGAGCCACATCCGATGGCGGAGGGTAGCTGCCTCGGTCCGAGACTCTCGATCCCGCCCCTGAGGGACGGCCCAAGCCTCTCGCTCGATCAGTTCCAAACCGCGGAATAGATCGAGGAGGCCATGGCCATCCTACAGGAGCGACGGAGTGCTCTCGACGCGCCGCCCGCTATAGCCCCCTCGGCTATCCGCCGTGGGACCAAACGGAAGTCCAAGGCATTACTGACCGAGCGATCGCCAGGAGGCTCCCATTCGCAAGAAGAGGCGCTCACAAGCCGGGGCACCTCTGTTTTCGATTGCCTAGGCAGCGACCCATCTTGGCGACCGGGGCAGTCCGGCCCCAGCCACGAAACGACGGAGCTCGAGTCCGTCACCAGGAGTTCGGCGTATCCAACTCCCAGAAGGCAGGCCAGCCATCTGGCTTCCCCTCGCCCGAGAGCCGAGGTCGGCAGCAGCGGAGTCAGGAGATCGGTACATGATCGCCTCGGCTGCCGCTCCAAAAGCCGATCTACGAGCGACCAAGCTACGGTGATGGCCGCGATGCAACGCCATCTCGACGACATGAAGGCGCTCCTGGAATCTGGGGCAGGCGCCAAGAGCAAGATCGCCGGGCCGAGCGAGCCAACACCCTTGTACGAGGGGAGGTCGGACCCCGAAACTCACTTGAGCAAGTTCCACATCTACATGACCGGGTGTGGGGCATCAGACGTGACAAGGTACCGAATGTTCCCTCTGAAGCTGGACGACCTTGCCCACAGGTGGTACACCTCATTGCCGCCTCGATCCATCGGTTCCTTTAATCAACTGGCAAACGACTTCACAACGTACTTCACCACCAAGGTCGCTCGGCCAGAAGGTCCCCATCGCATGATGCAGATCAGGCAGGGGGAAGAAGAGTCAGACTCGGACTACATCGACCGGGTAGACGAGATCATTCTCAACGGCGAGCCCGTAAGTGATGAGATCACCCTATACTCGGTCCTAAGAGGATTCCATAGTCTTTCGCCTATCTTCAGGCATCTTACGAAGGACCATCCCGTGACCTACGCGATCTTCCGCGCTAAAGCCGCAGACTTTCTGGCCAGGCAAAGGTTTCTTCTCAGCCTATGAGCAGCGCGATCGGCGCCCGAACGACGATCTCCAGTCTTCCAGCCCGATCGCCTATATCAAGCAGCATCACCAAAACCAGACGACTCGTATGCCCTCTACAGTTCATCATCTAACATGGTGGACTACGGCACGAGATCGCCTCCACCACACAACGTACACCATCGAAGGTCGGCATCTAGATGACGATATGAGATGGAAGAGTGCAGCCATGGTTCTGGTGGTCGATGGAACCGACTGCTTAGGCCATGCAAGGTTCCTTTGGGCTGAGATCGCTCGCCCTTCATTTAAATACGAGGCGGGCGTAGTCGAAGGACCCTCCAAGTCAATCAGTGGACACGATCGCCCACCCTCAAAGGTTCATCATCTAACATGGCGAACCCGGACAATGCGACGCGTCACTACCCCCGTCTCAACGTACACCGTCGAGGGTCGCCATCTTCATGGCGGGCTGAGGTGGAAGAAGAGCTAACAAGCCGCGGAAGTGGAATTGATTAATCCAATGACGCCCCGGGCAAGGACTCCTCTAGACCAAGACCGCACGCCCTTCGTTTAAATACGAGGCGAGGCGCAACCTAACAGAAGACCCTCACAATAAAATGAGTCACGATACAGACAATGTCGCTCGCGCACAATACATGGTCATGGAGTCGGTCCATCGAACTCCGCGACTGTGCACGGTTCCTCAACGAAGAAACTATCAAGTTTCTAAGGGGGATCGGCAAAATTATTTATTGCAGGTACAAGACCGAAGATAGCTAGCCAATCGACCAGATCTCCCAAGTCCAAGACCAAAGTCCGCTCAAACGGATCGCCCGTCTCCATCCTACACGATCGCCAGCAAGAACCACCTCGCCCTATGTCTTCAACATCGGAGCAAGCTGGGGGGTAATTGTTGTGTCGAGATTTATACGTCTCAATAGGCGATCGCCTAAGAGACCGGGCGACCTAGCCATAGCCTAGCAACCAAGGCAGAACTGCCGACCGAAGGTCCCAGGACAAGTCCCGGTGCCGAGCGATCGACATCTCAGACGATCGTCTCTCGGTACTTGGCGATCGACTCCTGGTGGCCGACTAGCTGCCGACCGAAGGTCCCAGGACAAGTCCCGGTGCCGAGCGATCGACATCTAAGACGATCGTCTCTCAGTACTTGGCGATCGACTCCTGGTGGCCGACCAACCGACGACCGCCTTATGCCACACGAAGCCGATGATCTTCCAATCGGCAAAGGCCGAAGCCCAAAACAGCACCCACGTGCAGTCCCGAGATAAGATCCGCATTTCATGGATCATTGACCACAGCCTGTCAGCGTCTTTACACCAGCCGACAGACCCGCCGAAAGGTGTCAGTGGGACCGCCCGTGACAGCAACTCAGGACGCGTGCCGGCCCCTCATTGGACCGCAGTGTTTGCCGGCGGCCATAAGCTTTATGCGGTACCCATGAGACATAAAGACGATCGCCCCATTATTATATTGCACGAAAGGCGATCGCCCGCCAGAAAACAGGGCATCTCAGCCCCTATAAATAGAAAACTGCCTGCACTTGGAAAACGCCTGACACTCCTTCAGATTCAGCACACAACTTGGCTTTTTTACTCTTGGCAATAGCTATCTCTCGGTTCTTTCTTCTCTCGGCCTCTCTCACGCCGAAGACGATCTACAGAGAGCAAGAACACCAATGCTTCGCTCAAGAGTTAGATAAATAGGATCTTTTACACTCATTGTATTTTGATTCTCACATTAATACTTGTATCCACGAATATTTGTATTAATAACATCTCGTGAGAGCATTCAAGCCCGGACCTAATAAACCCGGCAAATCTTGTGTTTTTCGCACCCCCACGGACGTGCTCTCGCAATTTGCTGTTGCTCGACCATTCCAGCAATATCTATCTTCGGATAATATTTCGGGCAACAACAAATAATATTCCCGGTTTTCCAATATAGGTTATGTAACTATTTTCACCCGGACCATATAGTATACTCATGCACATCCCAACAATCCTAATACCATCAACAAATTCCAGCCCCTCACCCCAGGGTTATTCGAATTATGACAACACAACCACCACACACATAGGAGGGAGCTTACAATCGAAAGACTTACCTTCTCCTTACATCAATATGCACCAGTTCCTTAGACGTATAAGGGAAGGAAAACAATAGACAAAACTCTAATGGAACACAATTCACAAGAGGAACTCAAAATCCAAGCATGTTCGGAAAGAGACTAAAACAATCTGGGCAGAAGGAATTAGAGTTTAGAGAGACTTACAGCGCAGGTCGCACGAGATGGCAGCAACCCAGTGATATAATAGACAAACACCAACAGCCTGGGTATCCATAAACCTAAGCTCCGATACCACTTTTTGTAACACCCCCATAATTTACAGAGATATTACAGTGCAGTAGATTCTTTTTGGAGAATCTACCAGGCTTATATCAACATAAAACACATTAATCATCAACAAAACCGAAACATTCCCACACTTAAAACCAACATCGACTCCAATATGACAAACATCACAAAGCATACCAATACATGGTCATGTTGGATCACAATCGATACAACAACTCACAACTGATCCAACAACATCCAAAACAACTAACACCAACACATTAAACCATATATGACAGTACTCACACGAGTATAAAACCAAAACACGACTCTGACCATGACAAAACGACCACCGACTCAAAATAACACATGATATCAGTGTTGTTCGCCATCCTCGTGCCCTTCCTGCGCCGGCTCACCGCTAAGACATATACCTGAATACACAACAAGTGTATCCACCTCAGAAGGGGTCAGCAAACAGCCGATGCAAGTACAACAATTCATGAATATGTACTACAAGTGAATAAACAACCAAATCACAGTGCCATCACATATATTCCGGAATACAATACCACAATCATCATTACAAAACGACCTCCCGAGCTGTACTGGCCTTGTAACTCACACGAGATACACACCCCAGGGAGTCTTCGTCAGGCCCTCTCTGGTTGTACAACCCCACCGAGTGATCTGTAGGGAACGCAGCCTATTGAATCCTAGGGGACCCTCACTGATTTTAACTCGGTTCACACTTACTCAGTAACCATATGGCACAAAACACATTTTCTGAAATTACCACTTTTCACAAAATCACATTTTTCACATATTCGCACGAAGTACATCAAACGCAATCAAAGTACTTGCATGGCGACTTCACATATAAAAACATTTCGAGCGGTTTGTAATTAGGATTCAAAACTCTGAAATTTCCGGCCTACAATGAGGAATTCGTGTTAACCGGCATTGGGACTATCCATTCTAATCGAAATAATGTCGAAAAACTTAATTGAATCCCTTAGGGAACTTTTATCGGACGCTTTGCAGACGGTATCTGATTACGAGGGTTTAAACGAAGGTTTTGATTTCCGTTCCGCTAGAATCGATAAGAACAGTCCCAGGATATTCGATATATAACCATTTTCAAGTTCTAAACAAGTATAAATCTGAAATCTCGAAAAACAAGTTTTAAGGTTCATGGTTGAATTACCTCCAATCTGGCGAAGCTGGCCTGGCTCGCTCGTTCTATACTCGTTATCTGATCCCTCCTAAGATTTTGGAATGTTTAACAACTCAAAAATCACTCAAGAATACCTGTTCTATAAGGAGGGCTGAAAGGGTTGGGGAAAATTGCTGGAAGACGCTAGAAACTGCCCTATTTATAGGCCTGTTCGATCAACACGGCGCTGGACCCGGCAGTGCCTGCGTCGTGTCTTGCGCCGTTTCGATAAGGCGGCCGAGAGTTCCTGGAAAGCACTGAAGGCTGTTCGGGCGGTTTGGACAACACGATGCTGTACCCGGCAGTGCCTGCGCCGTGTTCCGAAAGTCGGTCGACACACGGCGCAGCCTGCCACACAACACGGTGCTCATAGCGGCGGGTGCTTCGCCGGGTGCCGCTGACTGGCATCCCTATCTTGCTTTGGCCATAACTTGTTCGTTCCGGTTCGGAATGAATCGCCGTTTATTCCATTGGAAAGCTAACTTAATAATCTATTATGTTCTATAATTTTAGGATCTTTGGATTTTTCCGAGATTTACGGTGATTGATCAAAGTCGGTCCTGACGCACAACGCCTTCCCGAAAGGTCTACCTTTATTTATTACGGAATATTACAGTAATATGCTTGTTCTGAACTTTTATTGAGTAACTATTTTGTACCACTATTTTTAGGATATATTTTGTGATTATAATTGCTTATCTTAGGGGGAGTTACTCTCAGGCGGAGTCTTTACAAAATTAACTAAGTTTCCTCCATGTTTTAAAAGTTCTAAATAAGATTTCATATAATTATTTTGTCATCATTAAAAAGGGGGAGATTGTTAATCAAATACTTTTTATACACATTTTGATGATGTTTTAATAAACAAAATAATCATAATATATTACACAACGTGATGTTGTCTTTTAAATCATAACATGATTTACATTTTAATATTAATGTTAAAGATAACGTACGCTATATACTATATATAACGTACGCAATGCACTTAAATTTGCCGTTGGTCAAATTCTCTTAAGTCAACAAAATTGAACGGTCTTATATAACATAACATACGTTATACCTTGTGTTGTTACCTAAAATATTATCCGGAGACGATATGCTGGAATGGACGAGTAACAAACAAATGCGAGAGCACGTCCGTAGGTAAAGTAAATAACACAAGATTTGCCGGGGTTGTTAGTCCCGAGCTTGAATGCTCTCGCGAGATATTATTAATACAAATACTTGAGAGTATAATATTAATGTTAGAGTACAATTACAATGAGTGTAAAGACCCTAGTTATCTTAGCTCTTGAGTGTTGAAGATTGCCGGAAGAACCAGAGATGATGCTCTGTGAGTTCTTGTAACAACGATGGAGTGCTGTGGTGACTGTGAGAAATCGACGGTCTCTCACTGTGTGAATTAGCTGGACTCTCGTATGAAGTAGTTTATGTACTTGTGAACCTTTAAATCTGGAGTTCTATGAACTGTAGGGAGTTCTCGTTTCTATCGACCGTCTTCTTGTTAAGAGGTTCTGAGAGATAAATCCTGGATAGATTCAAGAGAAAGCCGAGAGTCTGAATTTTTCTGAACCTTTCTCCAGTTGCTGGAGGTTCTCTATTTATAAGACTAGGAGTCATTGGGCGATCGCCTCTGCTATATTATAATAAGCGGGCGATCGTCTTTAGCACATGGGTTGATCTCCTTAAAGTCCGCAGCAGCTGTTGGTAGCCGGATGTGCGAACTAATGAGAGGCCAACACGCTGAAGAGATAAATTCACCACTAGAAGGGGGGGTTGAATAGTGGTAATGCGGAATACCGAAATTTCTTGCGAATAAATAAAAAATAGTGCGGAATTTAAAGACTCAAGGATTTATAGAGGTTCGGCAACTTGCCTACGTCCTCTCTCCGACTTTCTTTTTCTATTGGTTCAAGAAACAACCACAATCTTGACTCGTCTTCTATCGGTCCGAGTTCACAACCGTTACAATCGCTTGTCTTCTATCGGTCCAAGCTCAACCTCTCCCTCAATATAAATGTTTGTTTATCTAGTGTTCTATAGGAACTAGATAATCCTCACTATACGAATATGGGAATATAATCCTAACAATGCCGGATCGAAGATCCTAATAACACCGGATTAGTGACTCTTGATTCGTTTCGTTTACGCTCAAGTGTAAGTGATGCAACACTTACAATCAAATGAAAGAATACAAAGGATAATAGATATTACAATGAAAATCACTCTTGTATCTTTCTTTTCTCACAACTTGAAATGCAATAAAAGATATAAAACTGAGCTCAAGTATGCTTTGATTGCTTGTATGCTTGTATGCTTGAATGCTTGAAGTTGTGTGTTTGATACCCAAGTCCTTCGGGTATTTATAGGTGAGAGCCATCCTTCAAATGCTGAAAAACATATTATTAGCGTGCGCTAATAATGTCCTGTAGCGTGCGCTATCGATTTTTGACTTGGAATCTCTGAACGGTCACAAAGACTGTTGCAACGGTAAAATAGCATGGCTAGCGTGCGCTAGTCATGTATCGGTAGCGTGCGTTAACGTCTGGTCAACAAGTCTTCAATCTTGACTTTGAAAATGTCCGATTGTCTCTCCAACGGCTAAATTTGAGATTAGCGTACGCTAGCAAGTATGCATAGCGTGCGCTAGCATTAATTAAATCCAACTTTTCCAGATTTTCCGGATCTACATTGACTCTTGCCTTCCAACGGTAGAAAATCAAACGGTAATATGCTGGCTCCTTTTAGCGTGCGCTAATGCCTATACCTTAGCGTGCGCTACTAATTTCTTTCATTAACGTACGTTACCCCGTGTAGCGTACGTAAAGACCTTAACGTATTGAGTCCAGTAGCTACTGGACTACTGACTGTGATATCGGTAGCGTGCGCAAGAGCTGAGAAGTAACGTGCGCTATTTCCTTGCTTTAGAGTACGTAAGGTAATATGTGTAGCGTGCGCAAAATCCATTTCTGATTTCCTTCCAAACTTCACTATCCTCTGGAATAATACGATAGCGTGCGTTATTATTTACTGTATAGCGTGCGCTAACTGTAGTTACTTAGCGTGCGCTAACATTGAATGACTTGCGTGCGCTATCCATCAGGCGACTTCACTTGGCTGCAGCTGACTGTCTGGGCTGTACATTCATTGCTCGATAGCGTGCGCTACTATAAGATGAGTAGCGTGCGCTAGCATTATTTAGCTCCTTCAAAAATACTATCGATCTGAGATTGATCTAATTAAATGTTTTGAATGTAATAATCATCAAAATACATTTTGAGTCAACAATCTCCCCCTTTTTGATGATGTCAAAAGATTTAATTAATACCTGCAAAAATATTTTAAATGATTCGAATCAAGGTAAACTTGTTCGATATATTAGTATATTTTGGTTTTTGGAGTATTCTCCCCCTTTTTGACATAAACAAAAAGGAACTCCCCCTGAATTGTTGCGTTATAACAAATATCAACGAAAATGCCATTATTCAAAGCGAAATTACTTAAACAACAATACTTGTAAACAGCAAATGCCAAATGAAGTGAAATGCGAATATCATTAAGATGGGATTCAAGCAATACATAGAGTTTTCATGACATGAGACATAAAGATTATTCGAAAAATAAGATTCTACAACCAAACATCAAAAATCCTCAAATCTAAGGGTCGGAAGAAGACGAGGGGAAAGGAAACGAAGGGTGTGTGTAATGGATGAAATCGGATATCAACCCGCGCACTTCCCGGACTTCCGAACGAAGAGCCCGAACATCCTCTCGAATCTCAGTCTGAGAGGTCTCGATGCTCCGCATCCGAGCACAAAGGTCGCTTTCCTCTTCCTCCGTGACAACATCTCTCATCGGGCGCTTCCCTTTCGAAGTGGGCTTCCTCACGAACTCCCCGGTTTGCATTTCTCGAAGAGTATGAGGTCCCCGGCGAGTGATTTTCTCCTCTGCAGTAGGCATGCGCGACCCTTTCTCCACTTGGTCGTCGTCGCGAAGATACGAGAATAGGATCCAGCCTCTGTTGGACGTCCGGACATAGTGCATAGCCTTAAGCGAAGAGTCCGAAATCTCATGACCGAGAGAGACGGGGACAGCCTTGTCTTTCGACAAGTCGACTTGGTGAAAACTGAATATGGCCGTGAGAATTGAGCCATAAGGCATTCCAGCCTTGCGTGAGCGAGATGCGTAGTTTTTCGACCGAAAAAGGTCGCCCTTCACCTTCATCCAGCTGATGATGATATCGGCAAAATTCACTTTATCATCATTAAGGACTCGATACACCACTTGCTTGTCGACTCCCACTAATTTGTGCTGGGAATTCACCTTCGGCATTAAGCATTTTGTGAGAGCTACCAGGAGAAGACGAATATTGATCCCAAAATCATTGTTTTCGAAGAAATCGTCCGTTATGTCAATAATATCCTTTGAGCTAAGGAACTCTTTGACATCGATTTCCCCGACTCCATTATCATCGGCAATAGATTTTCCAGTACACACAAATCCCTCAGATGATAAACCAAAAATTTGCGACAGAATATCCGAGGAAACTTTCACTTATGTTCCTCCAACAAGACTTCCTAAAACAAGGGATGAAGACCCTTCACTTTCGGCCACATGGAGATTGGCATAGAATTCTCGGACAAGTTCAGGGAAAATGGGATTTTTGCATTCTACAAAACGGGCAATTCCAAGCGAAGAGAAGAAATTAGAAATATCGACATTTACCCATTCCAGACTCGAAAGATTGAAGAAATAACAGTCTGTGATGTGTTCTTGTGGAAGAATTTCAAAGAATACCCTTGAGGCGGTTGATGAGATGAAACGATTCGCATCAAATTGTGCGTTGAGAGGACGTTTGAGGTTATTGTATTGTTTTGCCATGGCTGTTCGGTTCTTGCTCGACATCGATCGGAGAAGGAATTGAAGATCTCAGGAAGTTTGAAGAATCCGATTAGCGGCTAGGGTTTCTTGCAAGACGGGAATTTTCTGTCGATTGCGTGCGTTAGGAAGTGTGAAGTGTAACACCCCCAAATCCTATTGGGTTATTACAGTGCCGTGGACCCCACGCCAGGAGATCCACCAGGCGAACATGACTAAAATACATTAAATTAAACAACAAGGGAAAAATCATAGTCCCTACCATGATATCCGACACAATATTCCGATAAGGAATTTCAACGACAACGATGGGCCTACATGGCCAAGAGTAAAATACAACATCCACGAGCATCTGCTCGGGTAATACAAAATGACAATGGTGACAAACCGAGAACACTCCAACCGTGACCAACATGAACAACTCGAACTAGTATCGCTAGAATGCCTCGTTGCCATCATCATGCCCCGTGTCTCAACTCTCTCCTCGCAAGCACCTAAAACATGAAAAACATGTTCCGCCCCCTGGTCATCATCCAGATAATGAACATCAAATACATGTATAACATGATATGCATCCAAAGGCAGAATGAAACGGTACAATGATGATAATAATACGAGATGCTCACAAACCAAGGTAAGAACCGAGCATTCATGAAATACTATGCCCACGGCATACTATTAATACCTGTTCGACAGGTTAGAACATAAATGCCCAACGGCGAATCATAATCACAGAATACCACAATGAATTAAACGACAGGAACCAAACCAGAACTGAATTTAATACGAATCATAATGCCCAAAGGCTCCAATGAAAATACCAAGACATTTCAAAAGGCCTGAAAGTCATTCAGCGGAAATTAACAAATATCACAAACACCTGAAGTCAAAACAGCCCATTGTCAGAATAATGAGGGCGAAGCCACGGCATGAAGCCGTATCACAATGAGGGCGAAGCCACGGCATCGAGCCGTATCACAATTAGGGCGAAGCCACGGCATCGGCCGTATCACAATTAGGGCGAAGCCACGGCATCGGCCATTATCACAATTAGGGCGAAGCCACGGCATCGGTAGTATCACAATTAGGGCGAAGCGCGACGGCCGTATCACAATGAATGATAGTGTGCCTTGCCTTGAGTCGGCCAACACGATGATAGTAACACACGGATAGACACCGTCCTTGGCGATCCCAAATTAACACCTCGATTGCCTTAGAGCGGCCACCGACAACAATGATGCCATGAATGAGTGAATACCTCGATTGCCTTAGAAAGGTCAATCGATAACAATGATGCGATGAATGATTGAACATTTATATTTGCATGAGAACGCCAATCGATGACAATGATACGAAGGATGCCTCGGCACCTTTAATCGATTCTGAAGCGGCGAAGGTGAGAAATGAATAAGCCAATGCCTTTAATCGGCACATGCGGTTTTAATGACGATCCAAACGGGAATAACAATGATCTCAACGATATCTTAAATTGACATCTATATTAACAACAATCGATACATCGATACATGAACCGGCTATCGACAATGACATTAATAATGAGTATTACAATGCCTTGAATCGGCCGTTAACGAACAACAATAAACATTTGGCAAAATTGCCGGAAGGTATCGTATCGAGCGATCTCTTGATATCAATGAATTCATGAAGAGACTAAGTCTCGGAATGATACAACACATTCATACACATACATGATGACATTAGCTCATTGACTAGTACAAGTATAAAACTTGCCTCAAACCGAAGGTGAGAAGGTACTTCCACGATCAGCGTCCTTAATGAAATTACCGGCCGCTCGAACAACCTTAAACAACACAAAAACCAACAATTCTCTTAATACACGAATCAAGCATGATCACAACCAACTCAAAAGTCGATACAACAATACCCGAAACTCATTGGGGCATTTAAAACAAACGCGTTGTAATCAATCTCCAATTGTTTACAACCAAAACTTATTTACATCCGAAACCAACTCCCAATGAATGATTCAAACCCAAAAAAACTCATGGATACTATCAATAATCCAATAGGAATGCTTAGAACGATATTTCAACAACATTTAGTCGAAAACCCCCAAAATTCCAAAGTCAACCCGTAAGGGTTCTTGAACAATTCCTCAATTATTCACAAATTCCGAAAATTACACCAATGAATCCGTAGAAATACATGTATCCAAGATAGATAATCCATATCTAACATATTCCAACATAACATCGATTTACACGAAGAGATCGAAAGCAAAACACCCAAGATCCGAAATTCTAGATCCAAGAATCATTACCTTGATTTAGAGTGATGAAACTGATTTAGATGATGATTAATCCAACTTAGGAGCTTGAAGATGATGCTAGATGATTGCAGCTCGAAAAGACCTTTCCGAATCGCCCGAGCTCGTCCGAAATGATTGAGAAATGAAGAAATGACGAAGGTTGGACCGAACTGTCCTATTTATACTGTCCCAGCTTAGCGCGCGCTAACTCCTGATGTTAGCGTGCGCTAACGCGTGTACCGGGTAGTCCAGTACCCCCTGACTGAATCGTTAGCGTGCGCTAAGTACCTTTGGTAGCGTGCGCTAACAGCCTGTTCTTAGCGTACGTTAACCTTATGTTAGCGTGCGCTACCTGATAGTTGATATCCAAAAATCCTGGAGTCCAGAACCTCGTCCTGCATTGCAGCGCGCTGGCGTGCGCTACTCAAGTCTTAGCGTGCGTTACCGGCATAGTTAGCGTCGCTACTTACCACTCGTGGCGTGCGCTCACAATTTCCCAATCAGCCCGGTACCTTACGGGTATGCGCCTCACTTGCGCTAGCGTGCGCTATCTTGAATCATTGCGTGCGTTACATGCACCTCATTAGCGCGCTAACTACAATGTGTAGCGTGCGCTACCTCTCAAGCGAAAATCAAAACATGATGATGATGATGACAATAATCTCGGCTCGATCTCAAACGGTGATGATCCCAAAATACGCCGAATGGTGAACATAGTTATGAATATGAATGATGAATGATTATTCTTGAATGAAAAAAATTGAGTGATGAATCTTGAATGATAATAAATGAATTCACAACAGTGTATTACATACTCCCCCTTAAAAGAGTTTCGTCCTCGGCGAGGGTAAACAACTCGGGATATGAACTATCCATCACGATCTGAAAACAATAACGCCCAAATAGTCCGGGGGACCAAATCAACCGCAAGCCCAAGTCCCCAAGACTTGACGTCTCGAAACACAGTGAACGATTTCTCAAATTATCACGAAATCTCGAGCACAACGCCGGAGGGATGAACTCCCAACAAATGACCCAAATCTCAAGATTCTCAAATATGATCATAATAAGATAGATCAAAAATAAATGATCCACAGTCACGATACATTAATACGGATAGATTTACACAGTCATCCAAAAACAAGGTTACATCTCAAATGTACCCAACATCGATATCCTTCCCTATCATCGAGTTCCTCTATCTCAACGATTTAAGGTATATCCGACGATGAACTCGCCGCTAATTATGATCTCAGAAGGTCACGAGAATGAAAGTGACAAAAAATGAATGATGAATGATAAATGACTACAAATCCGACAAGGATTTGGAATGACTCACCAAGGTGAATTAATAACGTCATGAGTGATAGTTCCCTGAAGTGATTCGAACCGCCGTTCCTCGTGAATTGAATGATTAATCGATAATTATGTGTCCCAACATGATTGATATATATGATGAATGAATTATATGAATGAATGAACGACAATGAAATGAATGATTATCCTCCTACCGAGCAAGAATTAACTTGCTCAAAGCGTGATGAATGTCCTTACCTCGGGCTCTCGAAGCCCGATAGGGCCCCTTGAATGAAGTACGGGCTGGAGTAATAAAATCCCTCGAGGCTCTTGAGCTCCCTTGAGATTTCTTGGCGCTAGAACCCCTGCAGTATTTCCGCCGGTGCCCATGCCTCCCACACGAGAAAACAAACAATAGCCGGCACCGTACACCGGTACTAACGTGACTCTTTGAATCACGATTAAAGCAAACAACGTCGAATTCGTCGCTCGAGAGGAAGATCTTGTCCCAAAGATGATGACGACTAGAAAACGACCCATTGGACGTCGGAGCCCGACGTCCCTCTGAACGAGCCGGCATTCTAGTCCTCTCACCTGAAGAAACTGAAGGATGCTTCTGAGTAAGCTCCTTGATTAAAAGCTATGCTCCAAGAGCCTTCCCGATGAACTCACTAAGTGAATTACAATTGTGATTGAACAACTGCATCCTCAGCTGCGGATTTAGCCTCTTGCTAAAATACTTAATTTTATCCGCCTCAGTACGGATAATTGACGAAGCAAACTGAAGTAGTCCCTAAAACTTCTCAGCAATGACAATAACACCCTCGTCCTCGACGGACTCGGGGTTCAAAACTTCTGACAACTTGGCTTCACGAAGTGGAGCCGGATAATACCTCTCTAACATGAGAGTCTTGAACTCGCTCCAAATACAATCACGATCGAAGGGTTTCACAGAAAGCCACCACGAATAAACGCCCTTACTCAAGTAATAAGCCGCTACTGCCACTTTACTCTCTTCCGGACACTGGACCATGTCGAAGAGTTTATCAAAATGCTCGAGCCAATGAACAATATCAGCTGGTTCCGACGAACCCTCAAAAGTAGGCGATTCGGCGAGAGATATCGCCAACAATCGATTCACTCCTCCATCTGTCCATGAAATGGCACTGTATCCTCATTGCGGTGGACCACAAACCATCGAGGTGCATGGTCTCCACTATCCGCGTCATCCGAGTCATCCGGGCCATCATGCCTGCATAAATATGAATGGATCAACCCGAACACCTTCCGAGTGAGATGCCTCTCGGGTACGACTCCTGACAGTGAATGATTATCTCGATGAATGAGTAGCCTCGCTATTTTATGAATTAATGATATCCTCGCGTTCGTGTGGGCATGCACACGAGATCCCGGTTCCGGCCCGCACCGCGCCTCTTCCCTGCGTCCTCTCGACACTCTATCCATACTGAAGTAGGAAAGTCACATGATGATTATAGATTCCGCATGAATATCGCATTATGGTTACGTTACAGAGTGACAATAATGAGCATACACGCTCTAACACAATGAATGCATTAATGATTTAATGAAATGATCGTCGACATTACGTCAGAGTATGATAAGACCGTATGAAACATCAAATGAGGTAACATGATTGCCTGATGAAATTCCTGAAATGATTACCTTGAACAAGTTAACAAGGTTGAAAATTCGATCCTCAAGATCAACAACTGAACCGTGAGATGGGCTGAATGATTAATGAATTAACTGAACAATGAGATTTACTGAGTGACGAGTGAATTAGCTAAACAATGAGATTAATTGAGTGATGAATGAATTAGCTGAACGATGAGGTTAATTGAGTGATGAATGAATTAGCTGAACGATGAGGTTAATTGAGTGATGAATGAATTAGCTGAACGATGAGGTTAATTGAGTGATGAACGGCTAAATCGAGTAATGATATTGGTGAATGATTAATGAATTACGAGTGATGAATGAGTTAATCGAGTGATGAATTAATCGAGTAATGATATTTCTTGAGTGATGAATGAATTATACGAGCGATGAATTAAGCGAGTAATGATATTGATCGAGTGATGAATGAATTAACATGATCGACAAGATCGTAATGATGATTGAGGATTATTAATCGATGAATGAGTTGATCCTTAATGCTTACACAAGCCACACGTGTCCCAAAACAATTAGTCATGAATCAATCATAACACTAATATCGCATATAGGTTTCAACAAGGCATGAACAATTAATGACATGATGAATGTATGAACATAAAGAGAATCGAGTCCTTACACAGTCATACGAAGCTTCGAGGTCTCGCGATACTAGTCTTCACCGACGACGACTCGATGAATGAATGACTCGTGGTCGCACTAATATTACGACTCACAAAACTGATGACTAGATTGTCATAACCTCGACAATCCCACTACTACCGCGTCGGTAGGACCACATAACTCACATCTCGGGTATTTCACAACCCAAATCTCGATACCATTTCGTAACACCCCAAATCCTATTGGGTTATTACGGTCCGTGGACCCCACGCCAGAGATCCACCAGTAACATGACTAAAATACATTAAATTAAACAACAAGGGAAAAATCATAGTCCCTACCATGATATCCGACACAATATTCCGATAAGGAATTTCAACGACAACGATGGGCCTACATGGCCAAGAGTAAAATACAACATCCACGAGCATCCGCCGGGTAATACAAAATGACAATGATCGACAAACCGGAGAACACTCCAACCGATCGACCAACATGAACAACTCGAACTAGTATCGCTAGAATGCCTCGTTGCCATCATCATGCCCCCGTGTCTCAACTCTCTCCTCGCAAGCACCTAAAACATGAAAAACATGTTCCGCCACTGGGTCGGGCCATCCAGATAATGAACATCAAATACATGTATAACATGATATGCATCCAAAGGCGTAATGAAACGGTACAATGATGATAATAATACGAGATGCTCACAAACCAAGGTAAGAACCGAGCATTCGTGGAAATACTATGCCCACGGCATACTATTAATACTGTCGACGTGTTAGAACATAAATGCCCAACGGCGAATCATAATCACAGAATACCACAATGAATTAAACGACAGGAACCAAACCAGAACTGAATTTAATATGAATCATAATGCCCAAAGACTCCAATGAAAATACCAAGACATTTCAAAAGGCCTGAAAGTCATTAATGGAAATTAACAAATATCACAAACACTGAAGTCAAACAGCCCGAAGTCAGAATAATTAGGGCCGAAGCCACGGCATCCAGCAGTATCACAATTAGGGCCGAAGCCACGGCATCCAGCCGTATCACAATTAGGGCCGAAGCCACGGCATCCAGCCGTATCACAATTAGGGCCGAAGCCACGGCATCCAGCCGTATCACAATTAGGGCCGAAGCCACGGCACGAAGCCGTATCACAATGAATGATAGTGTGCTGCCTTGAGTCGGCCAACACGATGATAGTAACACACGGATAGACACCGTCCTTGACAGTCCCAAATTAACACCTCGATTGCCTTAGAACGGCCAACCGACAACAATGATGCCATGAATGAGTGAATACCTCGATTGCCTTAGAAAGGTCAATCGATAACAATGATGCAGTGAATGATTGAACATTTATATTTGCCTGAGAACGGCCAATCGATGACAATGATACGAAGGATGCCTCGGCACCTTTAATCGGTTACCGACGACGAAGGTGAGAAATGAATAAGCCAATGCCTTTAATCGGCCTGTACAGTTTTAATGACGATCCAAACAGGAATAACAATGATCTCAACGATATCTTAAATTGACATCTATATTAACAACAATCGATACATCGATACCGCGAACCGGCTATCGACAATGACATTAATAATGAGTATTACAATGCCTTGAATCGGCCGTTAACGAACAACAATAAACATTTGGCAAAATTGCCGGAAGGTATCGTATCGAACGATCTCTTGATATCAATGAATTCATGAAGAGACTAAGTCTCGGAATGATACAACACATTCATACACATACATGATGACATTAGCTCATTGACTAGTACAAGTATAAAACTTGCCTCAAACCGAAGGCGAGAAGGTACTTCCACGATCAGCGTCCTTAATGAAATTACCGGCCGCTCGAACAACCTTAAACAACACAAAAACCAACAATTCTCTTAATACACGAATCAAGCATGATCACAACCAACTCAAAAGTCGATACAACAATACCCGAAACTCATTGGGGCATTTAAAACAAACGCGTTGTAATCAATCTCCAATTGTTTACAACCAAAACTTATTTACATCCGAAACCAACTCCCAATGAATGATTCAAACCCACAAAAACTCATGGATACTATCAATAATCCAATAGGAATGCTTAGAACGATATTTCAACAACATTTAGTCGAAAACCCCCAAAATTCCAAAGTCAACCCGTAAGGGTTCTTGAACAATTCCTCAATTATTCACAAATTCCGAAAATTGCACCAATGAATCCGTAGAAATACATGTATCCAAGATAGATAATCCATATCTAACATATTCCAACATAACATCGATTTACACGAAGAGATCGAAAGCAAAACACCCAAGATCCGAAATTCTAGATCCAAGAATCATTACCTTGATTTAGAGTGATGAAACTGATTTAGATGATGATTAATCCAACTTAGGAGCTTGAAGATGATAATAGATGATTGCAGCTCGAAAAGACCTTTCCGAATCGCCCGAGCTCGTCCGAAATGATTGAGAAATGAAGAAATGACGAAGGTTGGACCGAATCGTCTATTTATCTGTCCCGGCTTAGCGCGCTAACTCCCGATGTTAGCGTGCGCTAACGCGTACTGTAGTCCAAGACTACCTCGATCGAATCGTTAGCGTGCGCTAAGTACCTTTGGTAGCGTGCGCTAACAGCTTGTTCTTAGCGTACGTTAACCTTATGTTAGCGTGCGCTACCTGATAGTTGATATCCAAAAATCCTGGAGTCCAGAACCTACTGTCCTCTGTTCTGAGCGCGCTAGCGTGCGCTACTCATAAGTCTTAGAGTGCGTTACCAGCATAGATAGCGACGCTACTTACCACTCGTAGCGTGCGCTACGAATTTCCCAAATCAGCCCGGTACCTTCGGGACTGTCGCCTCACTTGCGCTAGCGTGCGCTAATATCAATCATTGCGTGCGTTACATGCACCTCATTAGCGCGCGCTAACTACAATGTGTAGCGTGCGCTACCTCTCAAACTGAAAATCAAAACATGATGATGATGATGACAATAATCTCGGCTCGATCTCAAACAGTGATGATCCCAAAATACGCCGAATGGTGAACATAGTTGACTGAATATGAATGATGAATGATTATTACTGAATGAAAAAAATTCTGAGTGACAGATACTGAATGATAATAAATGAATTCACAACCAGGTATTACATACTCCCCCCCTTAAAAGAGTTTCGTCCTCGAAACTGAGGGTAAACAACTCGGGATATGAACTATCCATCACGATCTGAAAACAATAACGCCCAAATAGTCCTCGGGACCAAATCAACCGCAAGCCCAAGTCCCCAAGACTTGACGTCTCGAAACACAGTGAACGATTTCTCAAATTATCACGAAATCTCGAGCACAACGCCGGAGGGATGAACTCCCAACAAAGGACCCAAATCTCAAGATTCTCAAATATGATCATAATAAGATAGATCAAAAATAAATGATCCACAGTCACGATACATTAATACGGATAGATTTACACAGTCATCCAAAAACAAGGTTACATCTCAAATGTACCCAACATCGATATCCTTCCCTATCATCGAGTTCCTCTATCTCAACGATTTAAGGTATATCCGACGATGAACTCGCCGCTAATTATGATCTCAGAAGGTCACGAGAATGAAAGTGACAAAAAATGAATGATGAATGATAAATGACTACAAATCCGACAAGGATTTGGAATGACTCACCAAGGTGAATTAATAACGTCATGAGTGATAGTTCCCTGAAGTGATTCGAACCGCCGTTCCTCGTGAATTGAATGATTAATCGATAATTATGTGTCCCAACATGATTGATATATATGATGAATGAATTATATGAATGAATGAACGACAATGAAATGAATGATTATCCTCCTACCGAGCAAGAATTAACTTGCTCAAAACTGGTGATGAATGTCCTTACCTCGGGCTCTCGAAGCCTGATAGGGCCCCTTGAATGAAGTACGGGCTGGAGTAATAAAATCCCTCGAGGCTCTTGAGCTCCCTTGAGATTTACTGGCGCTAGAACCCCTGCAGTATTTCTGCCGGTGCCCATGCCTCCCACACAGAAAACAAACAATAGCTGGCACCGTACACCGGGTACTAACGTGACCTGCTGAATCACAGTTAAAGCAAACAACAGTCGAATTCGTCGCCTGAGAGGAAGATGCTGTCCCAGCATGATGACGACTAGAAAACGACCCATTGGACGTCGGAGCCCGACGTCCCTCTGAACGAGCCGGCATTCTAGTCCTCTCACCTGAAGAAACTGAAGGATGCTTCTGAGTAAGCTCCTTGATTAAAAGCTATGCTCCAAGAGCCTTCCCGATGAACTCACTAAGTGAATTACAATTGTGATTGAACAACTGCATCCTCAGCTGCGGATTTAGCCTCTTGCTAAAATACTTAATTTTATCCGCCTCAGTACGGATAATTGACGAAGCAAACTGAAGTAGTCCCTGAAACTTCTCAGCAATGACAATAACACCCTCGTCCTCGACGGATTCGGGGTTCAAAACTTCTGACAACTTGGCTTCACGAAGTGGAGCCGGATAATACCTCTCTAACATGAGAGTCTTGAACTCGCTCCAAATACAATCACGATCGAAGGGTTTCACAGAAAGCCACCACGAATAAACGCCCTTACTCAAGTAATAAGCCGCTACTGCCACTTTACTCTCTTCCGGACACTGGACCATGTCGAAGAGTTTATCAAAATGCTCGAGCCAATGAACAATATCAGCTGGTTCCGACGAACCCTCAAAAGTAGGCAGCATCTGACGAGAGATATCGCCAACAATCTGATTCACTCCTCCAGTCTGTCCATGAAATGGCACCTGGTATCCCTGTTGCGGTGGACCACAAACCATCGAGGTCTGCATGGTCTCCACTATCCGCGTCATCTGAGTCATCTGGGCCATCATGCCCTGCATAAATATGAATGGATCAACCCGAACACCTTCCGAGTGAGATGCCTCTCGGGTACGACTCCCTGACAGTGAATGATTATCTGCTGATGAATGAGTAGCCTCGCTATTTTATGAATTAATGATATCCCTCGCGTTCGTGTGGGCATGCACACGAGATCCCGGGTTCCGGCCCGCACCGCGGCCTCTTCCCCTGCGTCCTCTGACAGCTCTATCCATACTGAAGTAGGAAAGTCACATGATGATTATAGATTCCGCATGAATATCGCATTATGGTTACGTTACAGAGTGACAATAATGAGCATACACGCTCTAACACAATGAATGCATTAATGATTTAATGAAATGATCGTCGACATTACGTCAGAGTATGATAAGACCGTATGAAACATCAAATGAGGTAACATGATTGCCTGATGAAATTCCTGAAATGATTACCTTGAACAAGTTAACAAGGTTGAAAATTCGATCCTCAAGATCAACAACTGAACCGTGAGATGGGCTGAATGATTAATGAATTAACTGAACAATGAGATTTACTGAGTGACGAGTGAATTAGCTAAACAATGAGATTAATTGAGTGATGAATGAATTAGCTGAACGATGAGGTTAATTGAGTGATGAATGAATTAGCTGAACGATGAGGTTAATTGAGTGATGAATGAATTAGCTGAACGATGAGGTTAATTGAGTGATGAACGAAGCAACTGAGTAATGATATTGACTGAATGATTAATGAATTACCTGAGTGATGAATGAGTTAACTGAGTGATGAATTAACTGAGTAATGATATTTACTGAGTGATGAATGAATTATCTGAGCGATGAATTAACTGAGTAATGATATTGACTGAGTGATGAATGAATTAACATGATCGACAAGATCAGAATGATGATTGAGGATTATTAACTGATGAATGAGTTGATCCTTAATGCTTACACAAGCCACACGTGTCCCAAAACAATTAGTCATGAATCAATCATAACACTAATATCGCATATAGGTTTCAACAAGGCATGAACAATTAATGACATGATGAATGTATGAACATAAAGAGAATCGAGTCCTTACACAGGTCATACGAAGCTTCGAGGTCTCGCGATACTAGTCTTCACTGACGACGACTCGATGAATGAATGACTCGTGCAGTCGCACTAATATTACGACTCACAAAACCTGATCGACTAGATTGTCATAACCCGACAATCCCACTACTACCGCGTCGGTAGGACCACATAACTCACATCTCGGGTATTTCACAACCCAAATCTCTCGATACCATTTCGTAACACCCCAAATCCTATCAAGTTATTACGGTTGTGGACCCCACGCCAGAGATCCACCAAAGTAACATGACTAAAATACATTAAATTAAACAACAAGGGAAAATCATAGTCCCTACCATGATATCCGACACAATATTCCGATAAGGAATTTCAACGACAACGATGGGCCTACATGGCCAAGAGTAAAATACAACATCCACGAGCATCCGCCGTAATACAAAATGACAATGATTGACAAACTGGAGAACACTCCAACCGACTGACCAACATGAACAACTCGAACTAGTATCGCTAGAATGCCTCGTTGCCATCATCATGCCCCTGTGTCTCAACTCTCTCCTCGCAAGCACCTAAAACATGAAAAACATGTTCCGCCCCCACGGGGTCAGTCATCCAGATAATGAACATCAAATACATGTATAACATGATATGCATCCAAAGGCAGAATGAAACGGTACAATGATGATAATAATACGAGATGCTCACAAACCAAGGTAAGAACCGAGCATTCGTGAAATACTATGCCCACGGCATACTATTAATACCTGTTCGACAGGTTAGAACATAAATGCCCAACGGCGAATCATAATCACAGAATACCACAATGAATTAAACGACAGGAACCAAACCAGAACTGAATTTAATATGAATCATAATGCCCAAAGGCTCCAATGAAAATACCAAGACATTTCAAAAGGCCTGAAAGTCATTCAGCGGAAATTAACAAATATCACAAACACCTGAAGTCAAAACAGCCCGAAGCTGTAACAATGAGGGCCGAAGCCACGGCATCCAGCCGTATCACAATTAGGGCCGAAGCCACGGCATCCAGCCGTATCACAATTAGGGCCGAAGCCACGGCATCCAGCCGTATCACAATTAGGGCCGAAGCCACGGCATCCAGCCGTATCACAATTAGGGCCGAAGCCACGGCACGAAGCCGTATCACAATGAATGATAGTGTGCTGCCTTGAGTCGGCCAACACGATGATAGTAACACACGGATAGACACCGTCCTTGACAGTCCCAAATTAACACCTCGATTGCCTTAGAACGGCCAACCGACAACAATGATGCCATGAATGAGTGAATACCTCGATTGCCTTAGAAAGGTCAATCGATAACAATGATGCAGTGAATGATTGAACATTTATATTTGCACGAGCGCCAATCGATGACAATGATACGAAGGATGGCTCTGCACCTTTAATCGATTCTGACGGCGAAGGTGAGAAATGAATAAGCCAATGCCTTTAATCGGCTGCATGCTTTAATGACGATCCAAACAGGAATAACAATGATCTCAACGATATCTTAAATTGACATCTATATTAACAACAATCGATACATCGATACCGCGAACCGGCTATCGACAATGACATTAATAATCAGTATTACAATGCCTTGAATCGGCCGTTAACGAACAACAATAAACATTTGGCAAAGTTGCCGGAAGGTATCGTATCGAACGATCTCTTGATATCAATGAATTCATGAAGAGACTAAGTCTCGGAATGATACAACACATTCATACACATACATGATGACATTAGCTCATTGACTAGTACAAGTATAAAACTTGCCTCAAACCGAAGGCGAGAAGGTACTTCCACGATCAGCGTCCTTAATGAAATTACCGGCCGCTCGAACAACCTTAAACAACACAAAAACAAACAATTCTCTTAATACACGAATCAAGCATGATCACAACCAACTCAAAAGTCGATACAACAATACCCGAAACTCATTGGGGCATTTAAAACAAACGCGTTGTAATCAATCTCCAATTGTTTACAACCAAAACTTATTTACATCCGAAACCAACTCCCAATGAATGATTCAAACCCACAAAAACTCATGGATACTATCAATAATCCAATAGGAATGCTTAGAACGATATTTCAACAACATTTAGTCGAAAAACCCAAAATTCCAAAGTCAACCCGTAAGGGTTCTTGAACAATTCCTCAATTATTCACAAATTCCGAAAATTGCACCAATGAATCCGTAGAAATACATGTATCCAAGATAGATAATCCATATCTAACATATTCCAACATAACATCGATTTACACGAAGAGATCGAAAGCAAAACACCCAAGATCCGAAATTCTAGATCCAAGAATCATTACCTTGATTTAGAGTGATGAAACTGATTTAGATGATGATTAATCCAACTTAGGAGCTTGAAGATGATACTAGATGATTGCAGCTCGAAAAGACCTTTCCGAATCGCCCGAGCTCGTCCGAAATGATTGAGAAATGAAGAAATGACGAAGGTTGGACGAATCGCCTATTTATCTTGTCCCAGCTTAGCGCGCTAACTCCTGATGTTAGCATTCGCTAACGCGTGTACCGGGTAGTCCAGTACCCCCTGACTGAATCGTTAGCGTGCGCTAAGTACCTTTGGTAGCGTGCGCTAACAGCTTGTTCTTAGCGTACGTTAACCTTATGTTAGCGTGCGCTACCTGATAGTTGATATCCAAAATCACGGAGTCCGTAACCTCATGTCCTGCATTACGAGCGCGCTGGCGTGCGCTACTCAAGTCTTAGCGTGCGTTACCGGCATAGTTAGCGTACGCTACTTACCACTCGTGGCGTGCGCTCTGAATTTCCCAAATCAGCCCGGTACCTTACGGGTATGCGCCTCACTTGCGCTAGCGTGCGCTATCTTGAATCATTGCGTGCGTTACATGCACCTCATTAGCGCGCGCTAACTACAATGTGTAGCGTGCGCTACCTCTCAAACTGAAAATCAAAACATGATGATGATGATGACAATAATCTCGGCTCGATCTCAAACAGTGATGATCCCAAAATACGCCGAATGGTGAACATAGTTGACTGAATATGAATGATGAATGATTATTACTGAATGAAAAAAATTCTGAGTGACAGATACTGAATGATAATAAATGAATTCACAACCGGGTATTACATGAAGTGTTTTTGGGTCGTACGGAAATATATATAGTCAGCGAACTTTTCGTTAGCGTACGCTAGGATTATAGAATTAGCGTACGTTAGGTAAGAAATGAAAAGCTTACTGGACTGTCCAGTAGCTAAAATGGAATTCGAAAAGTCTTAATTAGCGTACGCAAGGAAGTAGGGTTTAACGTACGCTATCGAAGGAAGTTTTTAGCGCGCGTTAAGAAAGTGAAGCTAGCGCGCGCTAGCGAGTGAACCGAATCAAGGATTTTGATATTTTGAGTAGTAAGCTTATTTCAAAAGTTGTCTACATGTCCCATGCCAAGTTGTAAACGAATGGAGTTAAATGATTCTTCGGGAAGAGGTTTTGTAAAAATGTCAGCAAGTTGGTTCTTCGTCCCGACAAAAATTAAACAGATGTCTTTTTTTCTGAACATGATCACGTAAAAAATGATGTCTAATATCTATATGTTTGGTTCTACTATGCAGCACAGGATTTTTGCTCAGATTAATTGCACTAGTGTTATCACATAGGATAGGGGTATTTTCAAATGTATGCCGTAGTCGCGGAGTTGATTTTTAATCCATAACACTTGAGCGCAGGCGCTCCCTACAGCGACATATTCAGCCTCAGCTGTAGACAGTGCTACACTGGTTTGCTTTTTACTTCCCCAAGATATTAAACATGAGCCAACAAAATGACATGTACCACTAGTACTCTTCTTGTCAATTTTACATCCGCCGAAATCGGCGTCACTATAGGCAATTAAATTAAAATCCAAGCAAGAAGGATACCATAGACCTAGTCCAATAGTTCCTTTCAAGTAACGAAAAATGCGTTTACAAGCAATTAAATGTGATTCCTTGGGATTAGCTTGGAATCGAGCACATAAACATGTATCAAATATTATATCTGGCCTAGATGCAGTCAAATATAACAGAGATCCGATCATACCTCGATATAATTTTTGATCTACAGATTTGCCATTTTCATCTTTCTCAAGCTTTAATGATGAAGACATTGGCGTAGATATCACCTTGCTACTTTCCATATTGAATTTCTTGAGGAGGTCGTTTGAGTACTTCGTTTGATGGATAAAAATTCCATCTTCGCATTGTTTGATTTGAAGCCCGAGGAAGAACGTTAATTCTCCCATCATACTCATTTCGAACTCCCCTTTCATAAGATTAGAAAAATCTTGGCACAAGGATTCATTAGTAGCTCCAAATACAATGTCATCAACGTAGATTTGGCAAACAAGTATATCATCATTTAGTATTTTAACAAACAAGGTATTATCGACTTTACCTCTTTTATAATTATTTGCAATTAAAAATGGACTTAAACGATCATACCATGCTCGGGGTGCTTGCTTCAACCCGTAGAGTGCCTTGTTGAGCTTGTAGACATGATCCGGAAATTGATGATCTTCAAAACCGGGAGGTTGCTTGACGTAGACTTCTTCTTGAATGTAACCATTCAAGAATGCACTTTTCACATCCATTTGAAATAGTTTAATCTTCTTATGGGCGGCAAATGCACAAAGCAAGCGAATGGCTTCGAGTCGAGCCACAGGAGCAAAAATTTCTTCGTAATCAAGACCTTCCTCTTGATTATATCCCTGAGCGACCAAACGAGATTTATTTCGAATTGGATAGCCGTCTTCGTCACTCTTGATTTTATGCACCCATTTAGTTCCGATAATTTTTTTATCTTTAGGAGGGGGAACTAAATTCCATACATTATTGTGCTTGAATTGCACGAGCTCCTCTTGCATTGCCATCACCCAACTTTCATCATCGAGAGCTTCGGATATATTCTTGGGAACTATTTCGGATACAAAAGCACAATGAGCCATAAATTCGGTGGTTCTCCTTCGGGTTTGAACACCGTCTTCAATGTTTCCAATCACGAGGTCCTTCGGATGGTCTTTGATGTGCCTCCAATCTTTCGGTAAATCAACGATTGTGTTCGTTTCGATTTCCGAAATTTTCTTCACTTCGGGTGAGGGATCCGGAAAAGTACCTGCATCATCAAAATATTCTACCTTTCTCGGGGGTGAGATCATATCATTGAATTTAACATGTATGGACTCTTCAACTTTATTCGTTCTAATATTATAAACACGATATGCTTTGCTATTAGTACAATAACCAAGAAATATTCCGGAGTCGGATTTGGCATCAAACTTGCCCAAGTTATCCTTGCCGTTGTTCAAAATAAATACATTGCAACCAAAAGGATGAAAATAAGCAATATTGGGCTTTTTGCCCTTCCATAATTCATACGGGGTTTTAAGGTGAGTTCTACGAACATGAACCCGGTTAATCACATAGCATGCCGTAAAAATTGCTTCGGCCCAAAAGTATCGTGGAAGAGAGTATTCATTAAGCATTGTCCTCGACATTTCTTCCAAAGATCAGTTCTTCCTTTCAACAACTCCATTTTGTTGAGGCGTTCTAGGAGCCGAAAAATTATGATTAATACCGTATTTATCACATAAAAGTTCAAACGGGGTGCAATCAAATTCACCTCCGTGATCGGTGCGAATAGAAATTATGGAGAGATTTTTCTCATTTGATACCAAACGACACCATTTAGAAAACTCGGAAAATGCATCATCCTTATGTGCTAAAAATCTAACCCAAGTAAATCGAGAGAAATCATCAACAATAACCAAAGTATAAAGTTTACCATTTAAACTAACATGTCTAGATGGTCCAATCAAATCCATATGCACGAGTTCAAGAACGCGACTAGTGGAAACCTCGAATTTTGGTTTAAACGATTCTCGAGTATGTTTCCCTTTTATGCATGATTCACACAAATTCTTTCTATCAAACTTGAGTTTGGGCAACCACGAACAAGGTCGCGTCTGGATAAAATAGAAATAATAGGTAAAGAAGTATGCCCCAATTTTCGATGCCATAAATATGCATTGTCATCCAAGGTAATAAGACATTTTTCATTGAATGAACTTTTATCGTTAAGATCAACAATATAGATGTTTCCACATCTCAAACCAATGAATGCAATTTTATTATTTCTAAATGCCGTGTAATGCGTTTGCTCAAATAGAATTTTAAAACCTTCATCACAAAGTTGCGAAACGCTAAGAAGATTATGATACAAACCTTCAACAAATAATACTTTGTTGATAGAAGGAGAAGGTTCCTTACCGACTTTGCCGATGCCTTTGATTTTTCCCTTTTGATTATCTCCAAAGGTCACATGTCCTTGATCTTGATATTCGAGGTCTACAAATAAGTCCTCAGAGCCGCACATGTGCCTTGAGCATCCGCTATCAATGTACCACTTGTTTTTCCTTGGTGCCGGTACCTACAAAAATAGAGTTTCTCGGTTGTTTCGGTACCCAAGCCCGTTTGGGTCCTCCAAAGTTAACTATGCTTATAGCATTCGGAACAATTGTCCCTTTAGGAACCCATATTTGCTTAACTTTGATAGTTCTTAACTTTGAATGAGCATTAACATTGTGAACTCGTTTGAAAGGATCTTTTGAGTTCTCGGTTTCGGTTTTCTTTATTTTGTCAAGGTTGATAAGGGATTGTTCCCGTTTAAAAGGGTCGAAACCAAGACCGTGTTTGAGCAAGGGCGATTTTTGAATAGATAGGAGCCTTTCAAATTTCTCGTTTCCGAGAGTAAATTTGTTCAAAATATATTTTAGCTCCTTTTGAGTTTTGGTTAACTCGATTTTCAAAACATTTTCTTTTTCAAGGCATGATGTATGGTCGATCTCGATAGTTTTGCCTTTGTTTTGAAGAGAGGAATTTTCGAGTTCTATAGATTTTATTTTTCTCTTTAAAGATATGTTTAATTTAACCATCTCGTCATATTCCGTATTCAAGGATTCAAACACACTCAATAACTCATCATCATGATGAACTTCTTGTGAATCACAAAAATCAAAAGAGTCATATTCGTCATCATTTAGTTAGAGCTTACCTCGATATTACTTTCGGAGTCGAGGGCCATGAATGTAAGATTTGCGTCTAGAGATCTTTCAATCTCCTCCTCGTCATCACTCCAAGAAGCGATTAGGACCTCCTTCTTTTTGAATCTTTCCATTTGAGGTTTTGAAGAGGATCCTCGGCATTCTTTGGCATAGTGACCGGCTTGACCACATTTCCGACAATTATTGTCGAACTTCTTGATGGGAGTATAGCCACTCTTGTTTTGCTCCGGTTTGCCATCCCGACCAAGAAAACTTCGCCTCTTTTGAATTAGGTTTTTATACCTTCTAAAGTTTTTGGCATAGAGAGCGAGTTCCTCGTCGTCTTCATCTTCGGGAACATCTTCCTCAATGTCGCTATCAACATTGAATGCGACTACTCTTTCCCGAGGCTTTGGTTTTGTGCCTCTAGACTTGAGAACGATCTCATAATTGATGAGTGACCCGATGAGGGCACTAAATTCGAGCTTGTTGAGATCTTTGGACTCCATGATCGCGGTGACCGTGGCATCCCATTCTCGTGGCAACGATCGAAGAATTTTCTTAGCTTTGTCGCTGCTCGATATAGGCTTTCCAAAAGATGCAAGACCATTTGTTATAGCCGAAAATCGATCCAACATATTTGTAATCGTTTCCTCGTCTTTCATGGAAAATAATTCGTAGTCATGGAGTAACATGTTGATTTTGGTCTCCTTGACTTGGGTGGTTCCCTCATGAGTGACTTCGAGAATTTCCCAAATTTCTTTTGCACTTTCATAGGAAGATATCCTATTGAGTTCTTCGGGATTAAGAGCGCAATAGAGAAGTTGAGTAGCTCGTGAGTTGACGTGCGTGTTTCTCCAATCCTCGTCGTTGAATTCTTCGATCTTTTTCAACGATCCATCCTCTTTCTTAGCAAGTTTAGGACCAAGAGCAATAACTTTCCATATTTCAATATCGTAGGCTTGAACGAAGATCGCCATCTTCTTTTTCCACGTCATGAAATTGGAACCGTCGAAGAAAGGAGGACGGTTGAGAGCATTTCCTTCAATTTGGCCAAGAAGTGCCATTTGCGGATCTTTTTCTCTTAGGTGGTTAAACCTTTAAAAAGAGACCCGCTCTGATACCAACTGAAGAGATAAATTCACCACTAGAAGGGGGGTTGAATAGTGGTAATGCGGAATACCGAAATTTCTTGCGAATAAATAGAAAATAGTGCGGAATTTAAAGACTCAAGGATTTATAGAGGTTCGGCAACTTGCCTACGTCCTCTCTCCGACTTTCTTTTTCTATTGGTTCAAGAAACAACCACAATCTTGACTCGTCTTCTATCGGTCCGAGTTCACAACCGTTACAATCGCTTATCTTCTATCGGTCCAAGCTCAACCTCTCCCTCAATATAAATGTGTGTTTATCTAGTGTTCTATAGGAACTAGATAATCCTCACTATACGAATATGGGAGTATAATCCTAACAATGCCGGATCAAAGATCCTAATAACACCGGATTAGTGACTCTTGATTCGCTTCTTTTACGCTCAAGTGTAAGTGATGCAACACTTACAATCAAATGAAAGAATACAAAGGATAATAGATATTACAATGAAAATCACTCTTGTATCTTTCTTTTCTCACAACTTGAAATGCAATAAAAGATATAAAACTGAGCTCAAGTATGCTTTGATTGCTTGTATACTTGTATGCTTGAAGTTGTGTGTTTGATACCCAAGTCCTTCGGGTATTTATAGGTGAGAGCCATCCTTCAAATGCTGAAAAACATATTATTAGCGTGCGCTAATAATGTCCTGTAGCGTGCGCTATCGATTTTTGACTTGGAATCTCTGAACGGTCACAAAGACTGTTGCAACGGTAAAATAGCATGGCTAGCGTGCGCTAGTCATGTATCGGTAGCGTGCGTTAACGTCGGGTCAACAAGTCTTCAATCTTGACTTTGAAAATGTCCGATTGTCTCTCCAACGACTCTTTATCCAACGGCTAAATTTGAGATTAGCGTGCGCTAGCAAGTATGCATAGCGTGCGCTAGCATTAATTAAATCCAACTTTTCCAGATTTTCCGGATCTACATTGACTCTTGCCTTCCACCGGTAGAAAATCAAACGGTAATATGCTGACTCCTTTTAGCGTGCGCTAATGCATATACCTTAGCGTGCGCTACTAATTTCTTTCATTAACGTACGTTACCCTGTGTAGCGTACGTAAAGACCTTAACGTATTGAGTCCAGTAGCTACTGGACTACTGACCGTGATATCGGTAGCGTGCGCAAGAGCTGAGCAGTAACGTGCGCTATTTCCTTGCTTTAGCGTACGTAAGGTAATATGTGTAGCGTGCGCAAAATCCATTTCTGATTTCCTTCCAAACTTCACTGTCCTCTGGAATAATACGATAGCGTATGTTATTATTTACTGTATAACGTGCGCTAACTGTAGTTACTTAGCATGCGCTAACATTGAATGACTTGCGTGCGCTATCCATCAGGCGACTTCACTTGGCTGCAGCTGACTGTCTGGGCTGTACATTCATTGCTCGATAGCGTGCGCTACTATAAGATGAGTAGCGTGCGCTAACATTATTTAGCTCCTTCAAAAATACTATCGATCTGAGATTGATCTAATTAAATGTTTTGAATGTAATAATCATCAAAATACATTTTGAGTCAACACACGCGTCCATGTCGCTGTCTTGGGAGGTCCCACTTAGGACCTTTCGGCGGGTCTGTCGGTAGGTGAGGCCGTCCTTGTCACTGACAGCTGCTGATGGGCTGGAGTCAATGATCCATGTTCTGCGGCGCCATTCGTGTATCTGCACATGGGTCCTTTGCTTCGTGATCCAATCTTCATAGACTTGATGGACGATGGTCTTACTCGTGGCATAGGACGGTCGTCCATGGTCAGGCACCAGAGTCGGTCGCTAGGTACCAAGAGATGATCGCTCCGGGAGGTCGATCGCTAGATACTCGAATATGGACTGTTACCTTCGACTCGGCAAGTTTTCCATAGCTCATTTGGTCGTGAACTCGGTCGCTCGGCCCTTATATCGATCGCCATCGAGGCGTATAAATCACTGCACAACAATTGCCCCCCAGCTCGCTCCGATGTTGGAGACGTGGGGTGAGGTGGTTCTACTGGCGATCACTTAACTTTGACGAGTGACTCAGCATTTTACGGAACGGGCGATCGTCTTTGAGCGGATTGGTTTTGAATTTGGACGACCTGGTCGGTCGCTGAAATGAGCGGGAAATGACAGCGGTCGTGGAAAAGTCTTCGGGCCACGTGTCGGGTTCCTGTTGGGGGAGACCGATGGTTAGTTAAGACTCCTCGTCTGGCGTGTCCTTGAAATGACGCGTACGCGGGTTTTAAGGGAGGCATTGGTTGCGACTCTAACCGACGGTTGCACTTCAGCCCTCTAGATTCTCTTTATTTGCACGGAAGCCCCCGATTTCTCCTATAAAAAGGGTCTGGGTTATAGAGTTAGAAACCTTATGCGATTTAATCGGAGAGGGAGATAGCCAAAAATTTTCTGAAGCTTTTGTCTGCCGATCATCGATCGACTCAACCCTTCGGTAAGAAACACTCCTTTTTTTTTTCTTTTCTTTTTGAGAATATCTGGAGTACCTTCATCGTCTGAAATGGGCATCACCTATGTCGACGGGACTTCGACTGTCTGGGAAGGCTCCTCCACGGAATTCTATATGGAGACGGCTGCCGAGGCTGTCCGCGCCGGTATTAATCCCGTGGAAGTCGAGGCACTATTCAACGAGGCCGATGCTGCCAGGGAGGCGGCGATTGAGCAAAAACATTTGCTGGTGGAGAAGGATTTGGCGTTGAGGGTGTACTGGGAGCAACATAGCGCCTTTGGCCAAGCCTACTTGGCCTTCGCAGAAATCGTGGAGAGGTTGGCCAGTTCGAGTCCCAAGTTCGACTATCGCGAGTACTCGATTGCCCATCCCTATCAATCTGCGAAGCGGTCGCAGTTTCGGGCCGCGCAGCGCTCTCAGTGGTCCCTCGGCCAGATCAGGAGCTCGGCGACCAGGAAGGACCTGGCCATCTGGAGGGCGAGGTACCATATCCCCTCAGATGTGGATTTGTTCGTGCTGGCCGAAAACGAGCGAGCCGACAAACCTCCGGAGGGTATGGTCGCCGTGAATGAGGCGATAATGGAGGCCGGGCTGTGGTTCCCTCTGTCATTTTCCGTCTCCAATTTGCTGGTCGCTTGGAGTGTGGTGCCGCTTCAGCTAACGCCGAACGCCTGGCTCCAGATCGTCTGTGCCCTCACCTTGTTCGGCGATCACCGATTGTACCGTCTTCCCTCGCCATTAGAGATGAATCACTTATTCAAGATGACGGTTCAGAAGGGGTCTGTCGGCGGCTATCATATCCAAGGCCATTCCGGTCGGGTGATCCTTGGGGTCCCGAACAAGGTGCGGGGCAATCCGGCGAAATGGTTCTGGGTCGGCGGTGCATGGAAGGCATCAGCAAGTGACAATCCCAAGGGCAAGCTGGATATTCCCACCGGCTTTCGGGAGAGGAATCCAAGTAAGAGTTCTGACTCTCCCTTTGTTAGGATATGTTCTGAATTGATCTAATTTGATCTTCCTTTTGCATGTTTCCATATTCCCGCGGCTGACGAGCTACCTTTTGATTTTCTGGTCGTCTGGGAGCGGATACGCAGTCTTCCGGACGACGATATAGACGCTCGCCGGATTAACAAAGAGAGCCATTGGTTGTCTGCTCGGTTATTCCGTTTTCCACGATGCCTTTCGGTCCCAGGTATGAATTCCCACAATCTCCTTTTGCTTGGCGATCGTCCTGTTTGAAGAATGTGTCTAACCATTGTTTGATCGTTTCTTTTTGTAGAGGTCCGCTTCCCTCGCTTCTTGGAGCCTCCGCCGGAGATTGCCATGTTGAACCCCGGAGTTTTGAGTCGCCTGCGCCAGAAGAAGTCGAGTCGGGTTCCCCCATTGGCGCTACCTCTTATTCCAGAGGTGAGACCTCATGTGGAGCCGATCGCAGCGGAGGGGGAGGTTCGGGAGGAGGGATTCCGGCTGAACCGCAAGCGACAGAGGTCGGGAGAACCCCCAGTCTCTGCCCCTGCTGGTGAGCCTCCGATCGCCGCGCCTCCGCTCACTGCGGTCCCTTTGCTGGGTGAGCTTACGCCTTCGTCGGCTTTCCTACAGGCCATGGTGATTGCCGAGGCCAAGACCCCTCATGGGAAACCGTACTTCGGCCGCGACCCCGAGAAAGCCGAGAGGTAAACTCTATTTGTTTGCTGAGTTTTGTCACTTGCGTAGGAGTTGTGCTAACTCTTCTTTTCTTTATGCAGGATCCGCTGCACTAACCCGGCTTGCTCGCCGCTGGTATTGGATTTTCTCGTGAGCCGATCTCCTCGCGAGGCCTGTGACGTCCCGAAATACGTCACCCAGGCTGTTTCTGCTCTCCCGAAGGCCTGGATGACTGACTTGGATGCGATCGCCCTCCAGCGATCTGGGGACACGATGCAGACTGCCTTCGCTCTCTCCCTCCAGGCGGCGACGATGGCTGCCCAAGTTGTGAAGGAATTCGAAGGGCGTCCTTCTACTTCCCGTCTTCAGGCGGACCTCGAGGCGCTCGGAAAAAGAACTCCGAGTTTTCCGACAGGATCGTGGCTATGGAGAAGGACTCCTTAGACGCGGCAAAACGGGCAAGTCAGGATCTTGAGCTGGCGAGACAGGATTCTGAGCGAGCCCAGGCGACGGTCGACCGGCTTCGGGATCAGATGACAGAGGCCCGTCGGTCATACGCGACTGCTCATAAGGAAGCCGATCATCTAAAGGTGACCGTCGCTCGTCTGACTAGCGAGCTGGCGTCGTCGAGGGGAGAAACGGCTGCTAAGGAGTCCGAGCTCCATGGTGTGCATCAGGCGGTTGCGGAGTTGAAAGGAAAGTTGGAGGTGACCGAGGCTGATCCTTTTCTCAACGTGGAGTTCGTCAGCGAGTTTGCCTATTACATGGCATTCGCTGACTTGCTCCGCGCTGCTAAGAAGGGAGGACTGGAGGTCGGCCCTCTGGCTGAAAACTTCAAGGCATACGCGCTGGAGCATCCTCTTCATCCTGCCTTCTCCGTGCCGATCTTGGACCTCTCGGATATCGGTTTAGACCTGAGCTGGTACCCGACTCCCAAAAATCTCGTTCATCCAAATGCCCCAGAGTACGGGGAGGCAGCTCCGGAGGCCGGCGGGGGAGCGCGGGCCGATCCAGCGGTCGAAGGTGAAGGCCAGGCAGGGGCAGCGTGAGGTCTTACATCCTTTTTTTATTTTTGCCTTGTAATTATTGTAGCTTTCCTTGTACTTCTGCCTTCGGGCGATCGTGTTTGTACTTTTGCATTCCAAGTAATGAAATGAAAGTGTGCTTCTTTGATGTATTGCTTGAATGATTGTCTTTCTGAGTCTTTGCATGACTTTATACAAGTGTGTGAGGAAAGATTGTTGCGTGTACAGCTCCAAGCAAATTGATAAACTCATATTGATAACTTTTACAACAAAATCGATCGCTGCACATACATCTGAAAAATGCCGATCTCCGTATGTAATTGGATATGGACGATCGTGGTATATATACCTCTGCCCTTCCCCCTTGTTTTTGTTTACTTAGTGAAAGTAAGGGGACGAAAATAAATCGTTGAGTGAGCGGTCTTTAATTTTGCAGATTCCTCGAGGAAGGCCGACCATCCCGGTCTAGAGGAACCGTGCACGATTGTGGAGTTCGATGGAACCGACCTCCACGACCATGTCTTGTGCGCGAGCGACATTCCGTCTGATGGCCAAATTCTCACGACTCACTTAATTGTGAGGGTCCTCCATAGGCTGCGCCCACATCGTACTTAAACGAAGGGCGTGCGGTCTTGGTCTGGAGGAGTCCTTGCGCGGGGCGTCGTCGGATTAATCGACTCCACGACCGCGGCTTGTTAGCACTTTTCTACATCGGACCGTCATATAAGATGGCGATCCTCGATGGTATACATTATGACGGGGGGAGGGACGCGTCGCATTGTCCGTATCCACCATGTTTAGGTGATGGACCTTTGAGGGCGGGCGAACGTGTCCACAGATCTGTTTTGGAGGGCCCTTTGGCTATGCCCGCCTCGTATTTAAACGAAGGGCGAGCGATCGCTGCACAAAGGGACCTTGCACGAGCACAGAGAACGGTTCCATCGTCCTCCACAGCCATGTCGACACTCTTCTACCTCGGACCATCATGTCAGATGACGATCCTCGACGGTATACATTGTGTAAGGGGAGGCGATCGCTTGCCTAGGTTCTTCATGTTGATGACGAACTTTAGAGGGCGAGCGAGTCATCCTCTGATTTGTGTTTGGAGGGTCCTTCGGCTACACCCGCCTCGTATTTAAACAAAGGGCGAGCGATCGCTGCCCAAAGGAACCTTGCATGGACGGATCATCGGTTTCATCGACTTCCGCGACCATGGCGGAACTTTTCTACCTCGGACCGTCACGTTAGTTGGCGATCCTCGACGGTATACGTTGTGCTGGGGGAGGCGATCGCTGCCTAGGTCCATCATGTTAAATGACGAACTTTTAGAGGGCGAGCGAGTCATCCTCTTTTTCGAAATGTTTGCTCAGGCAGTAGCCTTTGGTTTTGATGAGGCGGGAATCGGGGAGAGACTTCCGAAGTTTCCTCCTCTTAATTGAAGCATATAGATCCGGTCACCGAGGTTGATCGAGGGGTCGGCTCGTATGAGCTTTCCGGCCTGTTCGCGTTCGATGCTGGAGACCGTATCGGGGGATCGATGGGGTTCCGGCTAAGCCAATAAACTGTCCAAATTGCCCTCCTCGAACAATCTCCAGAGTTATCTGAGGAGGTCGCGACATTGGTTGGTGCTGTGACCGGGACTCTTGTGGTAAGCACAATATTGATTGTGGTCCAGATGATCGTTGTCCCTTATCGCCTTTGGCTTGTTTAGCGGTTCACGCCCCTTGATGGCGTAAAAAATGTGGGCTAGAGTTCGGTTGAACTTGCGGAGAAGATGGGCTTCCACATCCTCGAAGGCCTTGAGATCACTATCACGATCCGATATGTCGTGTCCGTGTTGACCATCCAAATGAGGTGTGCCTTCTGGTTAGCTTGCCACAAGAGGGGTAAAGGGGGCGATATTAGCGTTAAGGCATTGTTTGCCCGGATGCATCGGTCTGGCCGAGTCAGGCATGCCGACCCGGTTTGGTCCGGAGAGCTTGTCGCTAGTCGAGGACTTGACTATGAAGGGGATCGTTGCTGGTAGGGCACAACTGGTCGGGGGCTACTGCCGTCTCCCTGATGAGCCCATGGCAGGGCGAAACCAGTTGGCATGCTATGAGGGATAGGCTGGTCCCGGGGTGTGAGGGCACCTGGGACGCCGCACGGGCTTCGGAACTCCCGTCCCGTGACACATGGTATCAGAGCCGAAACCTCTCTCAGTACGGTATGGTTCGGGTATGATCATGTTCTGCCGAAACCGATGAGGGCGGGGAGTGAACGCCGGTGCAAAGAGGGCACGGACAAAGTGCGGCTCCTGACAAGGCTTCTAGGCGGAGAACATGAACCGATTCTATGCCGGAATGAGAGGTGGTCCTAGGCTTGTGAGATCAGACGGTCCGAAATGTGGACACACTGGTATTGCACACTTTTGGTAGCTCCACCTTTCGGTGACCGAGGTGTAAGAGCGTGGATCATCGTGGGCCTCTGCGGGAACCTCGACATGCGGGAAAAATGCAGCGGCTGAGGGAATGCCGTTCAACCGAGGTACTAATGCCAAGAAGCGCGTAGGGTGAAGGTTTATGTCGATTGGTGATGCGGTATGTGCGCGGAGCACTGCGGGCTAGCGCAAGGCGCGCGAGTGAAGAGCCTGTCCATCAGGGGATGGTGCCGTATGTGTTTGGTCACGATCGTTTTGTGTGCGTGGGGCAATACAGTGTGCGGAAATAAACATTCTTCCCCAGCACGAGGACGTGCTGTGATTTGAGTGGGGGAGGATGTCACGACCCGATATGTCGTGTCCGTGTTGACCGTCCAAATGAGGCGTGCCTTCTGGTTAGCTTGCCACAAGAGGGGTAAAGGGGGCGACATTAGCGTTAAGGCGTTGTTTGCCCGGATGCATCGGTCTGGCCGAGTCAGGCATGCCGACCCAGTTTGGTCCGGAGAGCTTGTCGCTAGTCGAGGACTTGACTATGAAGGGGATCGTTGCTGGTAGGGCACAACTGGTCGGGGGCTATTGCCGTCTCCCTGATGAGCCCATGGCAGGGCGAAACCAGTTGGCATGCTATGAGGGATAGGCTGGTCCCGGGGTGTGAGGGCACCTGGGACGCCGCACGGGCTTCGGAACTCCCGTCCCGTGACACAAACTTGAGTTGATCATTCCTAACAACATTTGAAGCTTGGAAGTGATTGAAAACGGATTTAACCTTGGGATTCAATCCATTCCTTCAAAGAGGTAATTACTCTCCACTTTGGGATTTCATTTTGGATTGTATATGATGTTCTTGAGTTGATGATCGTCATGTTTATGAGTTGATGAGTATGGTTATGAGATGGATTACTGAGTTATGTTGATAATATGGTTGATATGCGGATATTGATATGATTCGTGTGGTTTTGAAATGGTGTCATATGCTAGTATCACGGGAGATCTTCGTCTTCACTGACCTGTAAGTATGTTGTTCGGATTATTCGATAATTCTTGGTTATCTTGGTGATTTTGGATTTTCCGTTGAAATGTTGTTTGTGTGAGTGATTGCAAGTTTCGAGGACGAAACTTATTTTTAAGGGGGGTAGAGTGTAATACCCCGATTTTTCGGATATATTTTTCGTTTATATATTGGATATCGTGGATGGTTAATTATGCTCGAGGATGTTGGGAACATTTGATAATGTTATTAAATTGAGTATATGTGTTGATTCTGCCGAATGTTCGTATTGGGTATGTCGTGACATTGGACAGAAATTGCTGAAATTGGCTAAGTATAGAATACTTAGCGTACGCTAATGTTGAAGACTTACGTATGCTAAATCACAAGAGTTACGTACGTTATGGCCGAGACATTACGTACGTAACATGGGAATCAGACGATTGAGTCATGGTCGGCAGGTGGGATCCGGTGTCGGCAACTTTCGGCGGAGGATGTTGACAGGTGAGTCAACATACGTGTTACGTACGTTATACACGACGTGTTACGTACGTAACACGACCATTGTACTGTAGCAAGTCAACTGGTATATTACGTACGTTATATGGTATGGGTTACGTACGTAATGGACTTCACGGAATGAGACAGTGAGTTTGTTACGTACGCTATGGATTTTGGATTACGTACGTTAAAGTTGTTACGTACGTTAACCAAGGACACTTACGTATGTAACGAGATGCGCAGTTTATATAATAAGAGCTGGTCTTTCATTTGTTCACGAAAGGAAACTCATTTCTCCCACCCCAACTCGTCCCTCTTCACTTCTAAGAGTGTTCTAAACACTTCTAACATGATTGTGAGCTTGGAATCATGGAATTAGAGCTTGGTTATGGAACTATTGTTGATTCTTGAAGTGATTTCTTGTGTTATCCATATTCTATGAGGTATGTTGGATATTTCTCCTTTTCATTAAATATTATAAACTGAGCAAAGTAATAACTTGCCTCGATACCAATGAAGCCGTTATCAATTCCTTGCTGTCGTCTACATGTCCCTCGGCCCTGATCAAAGCAATCTACGAACATTCTTGAATACGACCGCAAAGCATGGTTCTAAACATCGATCAATAATCGAACCAACTTGGTAACAATGATCATAACATATTCAATCCGGAATTCAACCTCATATCAAGATTCATCTCATCTAAATCAACCACTATCATCACTATGATTTAGAATACCATCTTAAATCGGTTAAACAAATTATCAAATCATCATAGTCATCATATGGCCTCAAGAACATCAAAAACTCTATGATTCCATAATCATAATCAACATATTCAAAGCATATCATCATCTTCCTTCAACATAAACCTCATATATCCTCAAGAATCGCAATAACAACATCGCAATCATCTTCATATGAATCATTCATCAACTATAACATCAAAATTCCGAAATGAAAAGGAGAAATACCCAACATACCTCATAAAATATGGATAACACAAGAAATCACTTCAAGAATCAACAATAGTTCCATAACCAAGCTCTAATTCCATGATTCCAAGCTCACAATCATGTTAGAATTGTTTAGAACACTCTTAGAAGTGAAGAGGGACGAGTTGGGGTGGGAGAAATGAGTTTCCTTTCGTGAACAAATGAAAGACCAGCTCTTATTATATAAACTGCGCATCTCGTTACGTACGTAAGTGTCCTTGCTTAACGTACGTAACAACTTTAACGTACGTAATCCAAAATCCATAGCGTACGTAACAAACTCACTGTCTTATTCCGTGAAGTCCATTACGTACGTAACCCATACCATATAACGTACGTAATATACCAGTTGACTTGCTACAGTATAATGGTCGTGTTACATACGTAACACGTCCTGTATAAAGTATGTAACATGTACGTTGACTCACCTGTCAACATCCTCCGCCGAAAGTTGCCGACACCGGATCCCACCTGCCGACCATGACTCAATCGTCTGATTCCCATGTTACGTACGTAATGTCTCGGCCATAACGTACGTAACTCTTGTGATTTAGCTTACATAAGTCTTTAACATTAGCGTACGCTAAGTATTCTATACTTAGCCAATTTCAGCAATTCCTGTCCAATGTCACGACATACCCAATACGAACATTCGGCAGAAGCAATACATATACTCAATTTAATAACATTATCAAACGTTCCCAACGTCCTCGAGCATAATTAACCATCCACGATATCCAATATATAAACGAAAAATATATCCGAGAAATCGGGGTATTACAATCACCGGGTGGCTTGGTGACCGCCTTTTTTGTTTTGACGACCGTCGTCTTTCGTACAGAAGGCGGCGTCCCTCGCCTAGGCGAAGGGTGAGCAGCTTCTGCCTGGCCAGAAAATCGCAGCCTTAGCGCGGAAGATCGCGTAGGTCGGGGGGATGTCCTTTGTGAGGTGCCTAAACATGGGAGAATGACCATAGAATCCCCCGAGGACCGAGTAGAGAGCGAGCTTGTCGCTGATGGGCTCGCTGGTGAGGACTATTTCATCCACCCATTCGATGTAATCTGCATCAGATTCATCTTCCCCCTGCCTGATTTTCATCATGCGGTGGGGGCCTTCTGGTCTGGCGACCTTGGCAGCGAAGTATGACGTGAAGTCACTCGCCAGTTTCTCAAAGGAAATGATTGATCGCGGTGGTAGTGAGGTGTACCACCTATGGGCCAGCTCGCCCAACGTTAACGGGAATATTCGGCACTTGGTCGCATCTGATGCCCCACACCCGGTCATGTAAATCCGAAACTTACTTAGGTGAGTCTCGGGGTCCGATCTCCCTTCATACAAAGGTGTTTTGGGAGGAGCGATCCTTGGTTGCACGGGGGCAAGATCGATGTGGACCACGAGTGGCTCAGTCGGTCCGATGATCTTTCTACTGGCACTTGCCCCAGTTTCCAGGAGCGCTTTCATCTCGTCGAGTTGGCGTTGCATAACAGCCATCGCAGCAGTCTGGCTACTCGCGGCTAGGCGCTCAGAGTGGGAACCGAGGCGATCAAGTACTGATCCCCTGGCTCCGCTGTCGATGATGTCCTTGCCACGTGGCTCGACTCTTTGGCGGATGGGAGCCAGACGGCTGACCTCTATATGGCTCGGAGTCGAGTAGGCCGAACTCCTGGTGATGGACACGGATTCCGTCGTCTCGAGGTTGGGGCCAGAATTCCCCGGTCGCCATGATGGATCGCTCCCTAAGGGGCTGAAGACGGAACAGTCCCTCCTAGCGAGAGCCTTTTCTCGCGAATCGGGACTTTCGGACGATCGCTCGACCAGTAACCCCTTGAACTTCCGTTTGCCCGTGTGGCGGATGGCCGAGGGAGTAATAGCGGGCGCCGCGTATGCTCTCCGTCGCTCCCTTAGTATGGCCATAGCCTCCTCGATCTGTTCCGCGGTTTGGAACTGGTCGAGCGAAAGGTTGGGGCCGTCCCTCGGGTGCGGGATCGAGAGTCTCGCATTACCGCGGCAACCCTCTGCCGTAGGTCGGGGCTCGGATCGAGCCGGAATAAGGCGTCCGGTGGATTGGAGAGTGGATCTCTTCGATGTGGTGGCAGACGTCATGATTCTGAAGGTTTTTCTTTGAAGAACAGTGAGTGTTTCTTCAAGTATATGCCCCGGAGAACAGTGAGTGTTCTTCGAGACGGTAGGAATGAAAATGAAGGTTAATATCCCTTTCCTCTAACACCAATTGTTGTTACCCAAAATATTATCCGGAGACGATATGCTGGAATGGACGAGTAACAAACAAATGCGAGAGCATGTCCGTGAGGAAAGTAAATAACACAAGATTTGCCAGGGTTGTTAGTCCCGGGCTTGAATGCTCTCGCGAGATATTATTAATACGAATACTTGGGAGTACAAATATTAATGTTAGAGTACAATTACAATGAGTATAAAGACCCTAGTTATCTTAGCTCTTGAGTGCTGAAGATTGCCGGAAGAACCAGAGATGATGCTCTGTGAGTTCTTGTAACAACGGCGGAGTGTTGTGCTGACTGTGAGAAATCGACGGTCTCTCACTGTGTGAATTAGCTGGACTCTCGTATGAAGTAGTTTCTGTACTTGGGAACCTTTAAATCTGGAGTTCTCTGAACTGTAGGGAGTTCTCGTTTCTGCCGACCGTCTTCTGGTTAAGAGGTTCTGAAAGAGAAATCCTGGATAGATTCAAGAGAAAGCCGAGAGACTGAATTTTTCTAAACCTTTCTCCAGTTGCTGGAGGTTCTCTATTTATAAGACTGGGAGTCGCTGGGCGATCGCTTATGCTGTATTATAATAAGCGGGCGATCGTCTTTAGCACATGGGTTGGTCTTCTTAAAGTCCGCAGCAGCTGCTGGTAGCTGGATGTGCGAACCAATGAGAGGCCAACATGCGTCCATGTCGCTGTCTTGGGATGCCCCACTTAGGACCTTTCGGCGGGTCTGTCGGTAGGTGAGGCCGTCCTTGTCACTGACAGCTGCTGATGGGCTGGAGTCAACGATCCATGTTCTGCGGCGCCATTCGCGGATCTGCACATGGGTCCTTTGCTTCGTGATCCAATCTTCGTAGACTTGACGAACGATGGTCTTACTCGTGGCATAGGACGGTCGTCCATGGTCAGGCACCAGAATTGGTCGCTAGGTACCAAGAGACGATCGCTCCGGGAGGTCGATCGCTAGATACTCGAAGATTGACTGTTACCTTCGACTCGGCAAGTTTTCCATAGCTCATTTGGTCGTGAACTCGGTCGCTCGGCCGTTATACCGATCGCCGTCGAGGCGTATAAATCGCCGCACAACACCTTGTCCATAACATACGTTACAGGCTTTGAATTTAAACCTATGATCTAACTATTGTTTTTCTTAGTGACGTCATTCAGTATGTCATATCATCCAACGGCTATCTGAAGACCCTATTACATACATAACTGTTGATGATAACGTACGTAAAGGATGAATTAATTGCTACTGTACAGTTCTGGAGTTATATAACGTACGTTACAAAGACTATGTTACACACGCTATTTAAGCTTACGTACGCTACACATGATGCATAACGTACGTTACAAGTGTTTCCTATTCCAACGGGAAAATGGCTTCAAAGTGCTATAAATAGAAGGTTTCCAAGGTGATGAGCTACACAAGATTACACAAAAATTATACAAGCATTCATACTATTATCTGAGCTTTATTCGCAATATTTCTTGGGAGATATATTCATTGTAACTGATACAAGAAGAATTGTGCTAACAATCTTCGATATACATTCTTGTATCGCTGTGAGCTATTTGTTTGAAAGACGAGTAAGTGTACTCGCAAAATATTTGTATTTTAGAGAGGTCATCTTGTACTCAATAAACAAGATATAGTGCTCAGTCTTGAGACGAGAAATTAAGAAATTGAAGTTAAGCACTAAGCTAGAAAGTGCTATTGTAATAGAGTTGGCACTGAACTATAAAGTGCATTCATTTGTGAAGAAAAGTCCTAGTCGATACTCTAGGTAGGGGACGTAGGCTTTTTGATAGCCGAACCTCTCGAACATTTTCTTGTGTTCTTTCCTTTTCGCACTTATTTTACTCCGATTAATCGCTTCTGCACGAAAAGAGTTTATTACTCTTCCTACCACTATTCAACCCCCCTTCTAGTTGCAGTACCAATCCACTAATTTCAAGTATGAAGTACCACAGAGATATCTCAAAATCCACTTCACTGCATTCCAATGCTCTCTTTCTGGATTATAAAGAGGAGCAATATCCGGCCCCATACAAACCATATCATACATCAAACGACCCGCAACTTAAGCATAAGGAACTTTCTGCATCTATGCCTTGTCACTCTTGCTCAAAGAATGTTGTTTCTTACTCAACTTGAAATGTGCAGCAAGAGGGAGTACTTATCGATTTTGCCTTGTCCATCCGAAACCTCTGAAGCACCTTCTCAATGTACTTCTCTTCTGATAACCACAACTTCTTGCTTTTCAATCATGATAAATCTTCACGCCGAGAATCTGCTTTGCTGGTCCTAAGTCTCTCATCGCAAAAGGCTTGCTCAACTCTTGCTTCAACCTGTCAATTCTAGAAGCATTATGACCAACAATAAGCATATCATCAACATAGAGTAATAAAATGATAAAATCATCATCAGAGAATCTCTTCATCAGTACTGTAACACCCCAAAAACCTTACGGGAGTACTACACGCCGTGGGCCCCGCGCCAGAACCCACCAGGTTAAAAACCATTTACAAAAACACCCAAAAAGGCTAATGACGGTAGTATTTTCCAAAACTCACAAAATCATTTGAAAACACCAACTACCGTCAAGACAATCAAGGCCAAAAACTCGGTTAAGGGAATCGGTTTTCGAAATCAAACTCAGTTGGCATAAAGCCGAAAGCCATTTGAAAGAACTCACACAACGGATAGAAACACAGTCCAAGATACATATACATCAATAATGATATATACAAACAAAATACACGATTCCCCAACAATATGCCATAGCCAGTATCGTCCGGAATCCTCGCCTCACGACCGCTACTGATTAGTGCATAATTGATCTAAAATTCATATACAAAATATTCATTTTTCCGGGCATAATTGTACTGATTTGTGATTAAAAATATATATTTTACAGATATGTCCAAACATGAGCTAAAAATGGTTATTTTACAGATTACTGACATGAAGCATCAAAAAGGACGGAAAACAAGATCAAATCCAACGACGGGAATTTTTCAAGGCAAGACGACCTACAACACGGCGCAAACAGGACCGTGTTATGTAGGCCGTTTCACATACGGCGCAACAAGGGCCGTGTCTTGGGCCGTTTCACACACGGATGGCATTTAGCGCCGTGTCCTCGCGCGTATTCCGGAAGAGACCGAGTCACCACAAAACTGTAACACCCCCAATCCGCTCAGGGATATTACACGTCGTAGACCCTCTCCTCGAGGATCTACCAGGCTGATAACTAAAATCAAACATCTAAACCTCGCCTTTAAGGCTAAAATGACTCAGTAGACCGACTTGGTCTTTCAATAATAACATACAACTCAATTCCAAACACATAACCACGCAGGGGTCAAAATACAATAAACTCCCGTACAACGGGGAAAAGATACTGCAGCGGAAAAGAAAATACAACTAGACCAAAACGACATCAACAGATCCTCGTGTGATTAGTATCGTTCATCTTTCATCATCCTTCGTGCCGACCCTGTGCTATGCTCCAAAACCTGAATGCAAAAATAGACATCCACCCCCCGAATACTCGGGGGTTAGCAAAACTCCACTGTTTTGCTAGTGCAAGTACAAGTGCAAAAATACGAGCCATACAATACAAGTTCCAAGAACAATAATAATCAGGAATCCTCAAAGATCCAAACGTAAAGAAAAGTACTTCCCGAGGCAAGAGTTTGGGTAAACATTTCCAAAACCGAAAGATCGCAAATAAGGGAAACAATTTACAAAACAGTTTAAAATGACATCGAGAGTTTTAATAGAAAACAATTTAGGATTATAAAATCCTTCTCTTTCCAAAAATCAATAGGGTCACAGCCCAAATGTTTTGTTTTCGCAAATAGGAAACCACCAACAATTTACAGGGTCACAGCCCAACATCACGTGTCCTCAATGGACGTAAAATCAACGAAACATAATCACGCACGCGCATCGCCTAGGACCGGGACGCTACCACCGACATCCCACCCGAGGCCTCGAAGGATCCTCCCGAGCTGGCTAGCGAAACAAATCACACACATCTCACGGTTGGATCAATCGCTTGTTGCATCCTGGCCACATGATCACATGCCATGTGCCACCGTAGATTATCTCAGGCTCTCACGGTTGGATCAATCACTTGTTGCATCCTGACCACATGATCACGTGCCATGTGTCACCGTAGACCTTCAACCATATCCACACATTCACACAAATAACATATCATATCAAGGATATTCAAACAATTCGCCCAGAGGCATCAAACACTTAGCAAAACACCACGTCAATCCACAACGCACCGAAATGAAATAATATACATCCACACACAATACCAAGTGCAATATGAACACCAAGCATATACATAGAATTCACATAGTTATTCACGAACCACACCAATCACAAAACACACACGGTTTTGAAAGAGGGCCTTTAACGAGGCTAACCAAATCTTTTGAAAACTCATTTCAAACAAACAAACAAATCAAAACGATCACCAATCATCATATCCACGAAACAAGAAAAGTATGGACAAGGTACTTGCCTCGAATAAGAACAACGCGGAGAATCGACCAAAGTAGGTTGACACGAACCGATTACGAACCCGCCGACTCCACCGATCGCCAACTCACGTCATAAGCTACGAAGGACAATAATAACAATGAAATGAATTCCATAACACGACTCAGAGCCGTTGAATTCAAAGAACGAATGACGAAAGTTCAAGGATTTCCCCCAAAACGGCCAAGAACACGATTCGTTCCGTCAAATCACGAAAACGGAATTCCAAGTTGAAATATGGATATACAATCCATAGAATATGTTTAACAACATCATTTAACCATAATCGATCCATCGAAAATGGATGAAAAACGAGATCGGGGACAAATCACCCAAAAAGTCAATTCGAAGGAAATCAAGAATTATACTTCGATTCGACGAAGAACAATGGATTAAATGATGTTAAACACAAGAATACTATCAAGATTAATCATACCCATCATGAAATAATCAACAACACGGAACGAATCGGACAAAAATGCAAAAATTCCCAAATTCACGAAAATAGGGTTCTAAGGAAGATTACCTTGATTCGCTGGATCAAAGGATGATAACGGATGATTGATTGATGTTATGAACTCAAGAACTTCATGGATTTGTTGTTAAACAACATGGTTTCATCACCCATGAATCGCCATCCGCGGACGGAGAAGGAAGGAAGTGAAAAACGAAATGAAATGTGACTGCTCAGCCACATTTATACTGGGCCGGACTAGCGCGCTAGTCGCCGAGCTAGCGTGGCGCTTATCGCCTGTGCCGCGACCCAAGAGCCTTCTCGGACTAGATCGCCGACTGTGTAGCGTGCGACCTTCCGGCCAGAAGGCGTGCGCTACCCGCGGCCGTAGCGCACGCAGTGGCCCGACAAGCGTGCGCTACCCGCCGAGCATGACCGATTCCGTAACCCCAGACTCCACTGTCCGACTCGCTAGCGCAAGGCAGCCATCCGGTAGGTGCGCTACACTGCCGGTTAGCGCAGCCTTTCGGCCGTAGCGTGCGCTACGCCGGTTCCTGCCGCACCCGTCCGGCCGGTGCCCGCAATCGTCCGGCCAGTCCCGCAACCGTCCGGCCAGTCCCGCAACCGCCAGGGCTCGACGACCCGATTACCGAAAACGCACGGAACGAACACGACGAAAAGTTCGCGGACGACATCAACGACCCGAAATGAAAACATAATACCATATTCAATCATACGCGACCAAGAAACGGGTCGAGACAACAATTACAGATACGGATACCCGTAACTTTCAAGAAATTACAAAATGGCCCAAAACGCCCGGAAATCACGATACGTGATCGAATAACCAAACCGAAGTTCACAACACGTCTAACAAAGTTAAACGGACTTGCGGGAAACTCGAAACAGTAGTTTCGGACGAGATTCGCAAGAATTGAACTCAAGTGCGGAAAAGTCGCTAAAAAGCACGGAACTCAACAAAACAACACCGAAACGAACTCGGATGACAAAAAGTGTAGAATTAATCATTCTCAGAATGACGAAACGGTCATGAGCGAGCCGTCAAAACAGACTCCGACCAAAAAAGAAATTTACCGAAAATCGAAAATTGCGGATATTACATTCTACCCTCCTTAAAAGAAATTTCGTCCCGAAACTTAAAATAAGTAGGGAGGAGCAACATCCCGCCAGAAAATACTCAACGAGATACACAAGAACCGAAACTCGCGCCAACGACGGAACGCCACAAGCAATGCAAAGAGACATACGGCGTGAAAACACGCCCCACGATGACCAACACAACGCCACAGGTAGAAACATAATAAAATCAACAAGTGACAAGCGTCATCAAATGCATAATACAATCGAGTCGATTATCCGACAATCACAAAACACAACGAAAAAATCAATAGGATTGACCAACCCAACGGTACATCAATCCAAACGCGAGCCAACCGAACAAATACGAATTCCACCGCCCAAGGGTGGAAGATTGAAAACGAGACTAACTTCCCGAACTTAAGGGAATTAGGAAGGAGCCTGAACGCTCAACAATCACGAAACGAGAACAAAACCGAATAAACAAACGATCGAGACAACAAAATCGAACGATCATGTTCGGATCACGAAGAACAATAAGGTTCAACCGACAACTCCGAGGTTCACATCTCGACTCGAGACAAAACATGATCCGTGAAAATAACAAGATGCACACTCGCATAAGATCCACAGAAAGGGAATAACAATTGAAAAGTCACAACGACGAACGAGTAATTCAAATAATACCACCCTCGTTCGATCAACAAAAGCAAGGTGACAAGCTCGTAAAATGTCAATGAACATAAACGAGTCGACAGAGTCGAAAATACAGAAGTTCCAAATCCGATCCACTTCGAATAAAAGAATTAGTAGAATCAAAAGATGCTACTTCCGAACAAGGTTCACAAGAATCGAACCGAACTCGGAAAAGTTACAGCGATAACCAGATCGACCCAAAACAAGATCACAACTCGTTCGAACGATGAAACCGAAATACAGAACAAGTTCAGAAAGTATCAACGAACATGAGTGTATCGATAGACTGGAGAAAGAGAAAATATAGAAGCCAAAAATAATACGGGTATTACATTCGACCTCTTCTAAAAGAAGTGTCGTCCCCGAAACTCACAACAACGAAATCAAGGAGACGACACAACAGGCAATCAACAGAAACATCCTTCAAAGGCCTCTCAAAGCCGATTCTGATATATGTGCTGAAGCGCGAACTCCAAAAGTCTCGGTAGCCAATTCGCAAAACTGAATTCGGTGTCCCTCGAGTCCACACTCGAAATGTGTTACCGACGATAAGGACAAATTGCACGTACATTCCCCCGGCACATCACGGTTGAAACACCTCGGCTCGGCATACCGAAAATACAAATGCTAGATACAATGGGGCATAACGTCGCAAAACAATATAGCGGAGATGCCAACTCAGCACAACAAGGAATCATAACACATATCATATACAACGATTACCATCGTAAAGTAATATATACACATACACCACAGCAACGACGGTATCGTTCGGCGACCTCAACGACCCGAACGATAACCAGCAGGTAATTACAAACATCATGAAACAATCACACATGTACACCAACGTACAAACCCAAGTTTCAACATCTCACACTCGTGTGACACACGCAATCCACCACGAGGCGACAACCATTAAATACCAGTTCACACCTCTCACAGAGGGCTAGTACAACAAATACGTGGCAACGCCTCAACGTTCATGCCACCAACTCGATCATAATCGGGAGTTAACATCATAGCGACAAAGCCAACATCATACATACATACCCAGCCCTCAAACGGGAATGGATAGGTTTTAAAAACGAAAACCTCATTTGGAAAATAATTTAGAAAAACACCGATCGATCTTGAGTATCACATTTCTAAAAAAAGTAAAAACGTGAAACATCATTATCGAGACTTTGGAAAACCATTTCGCATTAATGAGGACACTTTCTCTTAGTGAAAAGCTTTCAGAATATCTCAAAACATTTTGGTCCTCGAGGTAGAAGAATTTTGAAACATGTTGTGGCACCTTGGAAGTACCACGAGAAAATAATTCATTTCAAAAGTACGTCTCGAAATTTATTTTCTAAGATACTCAAGGTTTTCAAAAATAATTCAATGGGCTAGAATGCCCAAAAAAATTTCAGGTAATTACACAAAACTTTATAGCGCCGTGGATCCCGCGTCGGAACCCACCAGGCTAAAAACCATTTACAAAAACGCCAAAAAGGCCGATGACGGTAATGTTTCAAAAACTTACAAAATCCATTTACAAAATGTTAAATACCGTCATAAGAATTTCGCTAAAATGATCAAGACCATAATATCAAAAACTCGGTTAATGGAATTGATTTTCGAAATAAAACTCAGTCGGTAAAATACCGAAAGCCATTACAAAAGAACTCACGCAGCGGATAAAAGAAATAAAGTCAAACATGCACAATTCAGCCACACTACTCCACACATAAAAGAAATATGAGGGTCAAATAACCACATATCAAGAAATCAAAATCCATAAGAGGATTCCGTCACTTAACAAATAAATCATAAAAATAGCTCGCGTCACACGAGGCACAACACAAAGAAGGGAGACTTACAGCCACAGGTCGCACGAAGATGATGATCGCCCCACGATACTAATCACGACCAACAAACTCAGATGACGCGTTGCGACACAACTCAGTCAGACAAAATCCGACGAGACAACAACTCAACAGACACCACTGACCCGACAGCCTAGGTTTCCACAACCTAAGCTCCGATACCATTAATGTAACACCCCCAATCCGCTCAGGGATATTACACGCCGTAGACCCTCTCCTCGAGGATTTACCAGGCTGATAACTAAAATCAAACATCTAAACCTCGCCTTTAAGGCTAAAATGACTCAGTAGACCGACTTGGTCTTTCAATAATAACATACAACTCAATTCCAAACACATACCTACGCAGGGGTCAAAATACAATAAACTCCCGTACAACGGGGAAAAGATACTGCAGCGGAAAAGAAAATACAACTAGACCAAAACGACATCAACAGATCCTCGTGTGATTAGTATCGTTCATCTTTCATCATCCTTCGTGCCGACCCTGTGCTATGCTCCAAAACCTGAATGCAAAAATAGACATCCACCCCCCGAATACTCGGGGGTTAGCAAAACTCCACTATTTTGCTAGTGCAAGTACAAGTGCAAAAATACGAGCCATACAATACAAGTTCCAAGAACAATAATAATCAGGAATCCTCAAAGATCCAAACGTAAAGAAATGTACTTCCCTAGGCAAGAGTTTGGGTAAACATTTCCAAAACCGAAAGATCGCAAATAAGGGAAACAATTTACAAAACAGTTTAAAATGCCATCGAGAGTTTTAATAGAAAACAATTTAGGATTATAAAATCCTTCTCTTTCCAAAAATCAATAGGGTCACAGCCCAAATGTTTTGTTTTCGCAAATAGGAAACCACCAACAATTTACAGGGTCAGAGCCCAACATCACGTGTCCTCAACGGACGTAAAATCAACGAAACATAATCACGCACGCGCATCGCCAGACCGGACGCTACCACCGACATCCCACCCGAGGCCTCGAAGGACCCTCCCGAGCCGGGCTAGCGAAACAAATCACACACATCTCACGGTTGGATCAATCGCTTGTTGCATCCTCGGCCACATGATCACATGCCATGTGCCACCGTAGATTATCTCGTGCTCTCACGGTTGGATCAATCACTTGTTGCATCCTCGACCACATGATCACGTGCCATGTGTCACCGTAGACCTTCAACCATATCCACACATTCACACAAATAACATATCATATCAAGGATATTCAAACAATTCCCGCCTGCAGGCATCAAACACTTAGCAAAACACCACATCAATCCACAACGCACCGAAATGAAATAATATACGTCCACACACAATACCAAGTGCAACATGAACACCAAGCATATACATAGAATTCACATAGTTATTCACGAACCACACCAATCACAAAACACACACGGTTTTGAAAGAGGGCCTTTAACGAGGCTAACCAAATCTTTTGAAAACTCATTTCAAACAAACAAACAAATCAAAACGATCACCAATCATCATATCCACGAAACAAGAAAAGTATGGACAAGGTACTTGCCTCGAATAAGAACAACGCGGAGAATCGACCAAAGTAGGTTGACACGAACCGATTACGAACCCGCCGACTCCACCGATCGCCAACTCACGTCATAAGCTACGAAGGACAATAATAACAATGAAATGAATTCCATAACACGACTCAGAGCCGTTGAATTCAAAGAACGAATGACGAAAGTTCAAGGATTTCCCCAAAACGGCCAAGAACACGATTCGCTCCACAAATCACCAAAACGTAATTCCAACTTGAAATATGGATATAAAATCCATAGAATATGTTTAACAACATCATTTAAACATAATCTATCCATCGAAAATGGATGAAAAACGAGATCGGGGACAAATCACCCAAAAAGTCAATTCGAAGGAAATCAAGAATTATACTTCGATTCGACGAAGAACAATGGATTAAATGATGTTAAACACAAGAATACTATCAAGATTAATCATACCCATCATGAAATAATCAACAACACGGAACGAATCGGACAAAAATGCAAAAATCCCCAAATTCACGAAAATAGGGTTCTAAGGAAGATTACCTTGATTCGCTGGATCAAAGGATGATAACGGACGATTGATTGATGTTATGAACTCAAGAACTTCATGGATTTGTTGTTAAACAACATGGCTTCATCACCCATGAATCGCCATCCGCGGACGGAGAAGGAAGGATGTGAAAAACGAAATGAAATGTGACTGCTCAGCCACATTTATATCGGGTCGACTAGCGCGCTAGTCGCCGAGCTGGCGCTATCGCCTGTGCCGCGACCCGCACTTTTCCTCGACTAGACTGCCGCCAGAAGCGTGCGCAGCCTTCCGGCCAGAAGCGTGACGCAGCTGGCCCGACAAGAGCGTGCGCTACTCGCCGAGCATGACCGATTCCTAACCCCGTGACTCCACTGTCCGACTCCGAAGGCGGCGTTAGGCCATCCAGCGTGTGCTACACTGCCGGTTAGCGCGGCAGCCTTTCCGGCCAGAAGCGTGCGCTACGCGGTTCTCGCCGCACCGTCCGGTCGGTGTTCGCAATCGTCCGGCCCCAGAATCGTCCGGCCAGCCCCGCAACCGCTGTGGCTCGACGACCCGACACAAAACGCACTTAACGAACACGACGAAAAGTTCGCGACGACATCAACGACCGAAATGAAAACATAATACCATATTCAATCATACGCGACCAAGAAACGGGTCGAGACAACAATTACAGATACGGATACCCGTAACTTTCAAGAAATTACAAAATGGCCCAAAACGCCGGAAATCACGATACGTGATCGAATAACCAAACCGAAGTTCACAACACGTCTAACAAAGTTAAACGGACTTGCGGAAACTCAAACAATAGCTCGGACGAGATTCGCAAGAATCGAACTCAAGTGCGGAAAAGTCGCTAAAAAGCACGGAACTCAACAAAACAACACCGAAACGAACTCGGATGACAAAAAGTGTAGAATTAATCATTCTCAGAATGACGAAACGGTCATGAGCGAGCCGTCAAAACAGACTCCGACCAAAAAAGAAATTTACCAAAAATCGAAAATTGCGGATATTACAAAAACGGCGCACAACACGGGGCAAACTGGGGCGTTTTTCATCGCCGTTTTTTAGCAGATGCCATGCAAAATTAGTCCACATTTGACCAACTTGTGAACTGAACCACAAGATATTTTTTTGGTCAAGATTCTGAAAATTCAAAGACATGGGTGAAGTGTGAACAAAGAATTAAAAAAATGATATTACAATAGATATTTTGAATTAAATAATCAATTGTATTCTTGAAAATCACCTATAAAAGGACATCTTTATCCATTGCAAAATCACCAATTCTCAAATCCATCTTCTTGCTAAGAAATACTCCTTTCTTTTAGCAATATATTTTCCTTAGAACTTTCAATTTTAGTTTGTATTTCATTTTTGGTTTGGAGTTTTTCTTTCATTTAGTTTGTAATTGAAAGGTGCTTGATCAATAAGCACTTAGTATTTTACTTAGTGTTTTACTTTCAATTTTTGTAAGCTTGTAACCTTTGAACAAGTTTGAAGTTATAATTTGAAGTATATTTCTTGCACTTTGATACATCCTATTCAAGTAAGTTTTATCTATTGTCATTAAGTTCTAGTAATTAAAAGATTCTTTATATATTATATATATCAATTATTTCTATTATAATTTTAGTTTGTATAAACCAATGAGTAGCAAATCTTCTTCCTAGGGGAAGGGGGATTTCTATTAGGTTATATATTGAGTATTTGATTGATTTAAACTATTTTTAGGACTAATTGGTTTAAATAGAGATTGATCATATCCTATTTTTACTAATGAAACCTTCTTGATTAATTGTTGAGTGAATTGGAAACATATCTTTTCAATCTATCAAATGTTAATCTTGTTATCAACATCTTAAGATTGCGAAAGTGGTTAAGACACCTTTGATTACGAAAGTACAGAGGTGAAAAGTTGATTACTCGATGAACGATCGTTTATCCTAAAAATAGTCAAGTTAGAGAAATGAAAGGACTAATTGGTTTAAATAGAGATTGATCATATCTTATTTCTACTAGTGAAACCTCCTTGATTGATTGTTAAGTGTATTGGAAACACATCTTTTCAATCTATCAAGTGTTAATCTTGTTATCAACATCTTAAAAAAGCAAAAGTGATTAAGACATCTTTGATTACGAAAGTACAGAGGTGAAAAGTTGATTACTCGATAAATCTTCGTTTTTTTTATATCCATATAAATCAATTCCTATACTTAATTAAATACCTAATTTAATGAACCCGTAATCCCCTAGATTTTATAAATTCCCAATTCATTTTAAGTCTATTCATTTTCACTAGTTAAAAATAGTCTAGTATAAATAGTCTAGTATAAATAGTCTTAATATAAATAGTCTAGTATAAATAGTCTTAATATAAATAGTCTTATTAAAAATAGTTTAAATTAAAAATAGTGCATTTTAATTTAGTTAATTTAAAAACCCAAAAATATATTTTAGAATATTTTAGTATTTACTTCTCGCAATATCTATACAAAATATTATACGAAGCCCTGTTGGACAATCCTTGAGAGAAAAGACCTTGGTAGAACTTACCACAACTACTTCTACCTCGTATATATTTGCGAGCGACTCAACGACTCCTATTTTTAATTATTGTGGTGTGATTTGATTATTTTTGTTATTTGGCTTTGATTTTTTTTTTATGTATATATTTATATATATATATATATATATTTATTTTGTTTATTTGTGAGATTTCTAGATCTGGCCATAACACCAATAATTTAGCTATATACAAGCTTCTAAAATTGTTTTAACCGTAAAAATTGTATATTCCAAAATTTTTGAGCCTTAATCTCTCTTTCCAAGCCTTGTAGTTATCATATAAAATCGAGTCATTCGTTACCTTGAGAAAAGAAGAATCGGTCGGTTGATGAAAAATAGAACTGAAATTTACTTAATTTGTGGAGTTTTTGATTTTTCATGCTTAACTAATAAATGATTTTCTGCAAAAATTCTATTCCCTAAAAAAAGGAGTCATTGGTGAAAAGAGCTACACGTTAGCAAATAACGGTGTGAAAGCTATCACCTAAAAAAATGACAAAAAGGAGAAGTGTTGAGCAGCAACAGCTGCCTAATTTTGGGGGTCTTAAAATTTTGCGAAAAATAAAGGACTAACCATTGTTTGTGCGTAGCTGCCGTCTCACAGAAAAATTGGTGAAAAGAGCTACACGTTAGCAAATAACGGTGTGAAAGTTATCATCTTTTAAAAAAAAAGAGATAGAAATTGTGTTGGTGAAAAGAGCTACACGTTAGCAAATAACGGTGTGAAAGCTATCACTAAGGGATGTAGTTTATGAACAGACTTGAATTAATTAGCGACTGAATTTCAATACACTCAATTTTGTGAAAAATCACAATATTTGATGACGCCAATGAAATTCTTCTTCATATTGAGTCGAAAAATAAATGAGTGATCGAGAGCAACCATTAAAGGGAGTCGTGTGAAGTCACGAGTGGGAAAGAAATAATCAACCTTTTGGGGGGAAAACCTTGCATTTTGGAATTACAAAAATAAAAACCCTGTTTTAACTTCAAAATCGTTAGTAGATTTATTTTGAATCTTGATTCATTTCTATCTACTGTATAAAGTTGGTTATTGTGTATTAATGACATTTTGATCTCTTTTTATCTTTATATATAATTATTTTTCTTAAATTTTTGTGTATTATTTTTTATTTTTTATTTTATGTCTTATTTTAATTTTTATTTTGTGTGTGATTAATAAAGAGTGCTCGGAACTAGCAAGAATTTAAGTGGGGGTATTTGATTAGTGCATAATTGATCTAAAATTCATATACAAAATATTCATTTTTCCGGGCATAATTGTACTGATTTGTGATTAAAAATATATATTTTACAGATATGTCCAAACATGAGCTAAAAATGGTTATTTTACAGATTACTGACATGAAGCATCAAAAAGGACGGAAAACAATATCAAATCCAACGATGGGAATTTTTCAAGGCAAAACGACCTACAACACGGCGCAAACAGGACCGTGTTATGTAGGCCGTTTCACATACGGCGCAACAAGGGCCGTGTCTTGGGCTGTTTCACACACGACCGGCATTTAGCGCCGTGTCCTCGCGCGTATTCCGGAAGAGACTGAGTCACCACAAAACGGCGCACAACACGAGGCAAACTGGGTCGTTTTTCATTGCCGTTTTTCAGCAGATGCCATGCAAAATTAGTCCACTTTTGACCAACTTGTGAACTCAACCACAAGATATTTTTTTGGTCAAAAATCTGAAAATTCAAAGACATGGGTGAAGTGTGAACAAAGAATTAAAAAAATGATATTACAATAGATATTTTGAATTAAATAATCAATTGTATTCTTGAAAATCACCTATAAAAGGACATCTTCATCCATTGCAAAATTACCAATTCTCAAATCCATCTTCTTGCTAAGAAATACTCCTTTCTTTTAGCAATATATTTTCCTTATAACTTTCAATTTTAGTTTGTATTTCATTTTTGGTTTGAAGTTTTTCTTTCATTTAGTTTGTAATTGAAAAGTGCTTGATCAATAAGCACTTAGTATTTTACATAGTGTTTTACATTCAATTTTTGTAAGCTTGTAACCTTTGAACAAGTTTGAAGTTATAATTTGAAGTATATTTCTTGCACTTTGATACATCATATTCAAGTAAGTTTTATCTATTGTCATTAAGTTCTAGTAATTAAAAGTTTCTTTATATATTATATATATCAATTATTTCTATTATAATTTTAGTTTGTATAAACCAATGAGTAGCTAATCTTTCTTCCTAGGGGAAGGGGGATTTCTATTAGTTTATATATTGAGTATTTGATTGATTTAAACTATTTTTAGGACTAATTGGTTTAAATAGAGATTGATCATATCCTATTTTTACTAATGAAACCTTCTTGATTGATTGTTGAGTGAATTGAAAACATATCTTTTCAATCTATCAAATGTTAATCTTGTTATCAACATCTTAAGATTGCGAAAGTGGTTAAGACACCTTTGAATACGAAAGTACAGAGGTGAAAAGTTGATTACTTGATGAACGATCGTTTATCCTAAAAATAGTCAAGTTAGAGAAATGAAAGGACTAATTGGTTTAAATAGAGATTGATCATATCCTATTTCTACTAGTGAAACCTCCTTGATTGATTGTTAAGTGTATTGGAAACACATCTTTTCAATCTATCAAGTGTTAATCTTGTTATCAACATCTTAAAAAAGCAAAAGTGATTAAGACATCTTTGATTACGAAAGTACAGAGGTGAAAAGTTGATTACTCGATAAATATTTGTTTTTTTTATATCCATATAAATCAATTCCTATACTTAATTAAATACCTAATTTAATGAACCGTAATCCCCTAGATTTTATAAATTCCCAACTCATTTTAATTCTATTCATTTTCACTAGTTAAAAATAGTCTAGTATAAATAGTCTAGTATAAATAGTCTTAATATAAATAGTCTAGTATAAATAGTCTAGTATAAATAGTCTTAATATAAATAGTCTTATTAAAATAGTCTTATTAAAAATAGTTTAAATTAAAAATAGTGCATTTTAATTTAGTTAATTTAAAAACCCAAAAATATATTTTAGAATATTTTAGTATTTACTTCTCGCAATATCTATACAAAATATTATACGAAGCCCTGTTAGACAATCCTTGAGAGAAAAGACCTTGGTAGAACTTACCACAACTACTTCTACCTCGTATATATTTGCGAGCGACTCAAGAACTCCTATTTTTATGTTCAAGAACTCCTGTTTGTCATGGATGAAACTTTGAATAATATTGAAAAAAGATTTCCCTTTCTAAGCAAAAAAGTAATTTTAAAAATCTACAAAGCAAGAATTGAAAGGATGAGGTTGCTTATGAATAAAAGCATACCTTTTGATATTAGGTTCATAATTGAAGCCAAAGTAAGAATAGCAGGTGAATTCACGGAAACACCTACTAGATTTTTACCAGGGCTTGGAAAAAGTTCATATGCAAAGAAACGACGAGCAAAGATGCTAGCCGTTTGCTATAAATGTGCTAGATGGAATTGTAATTTAAAATGTCGATCTTTAGGAATTCCATCTATAAACAGAGAAGATAAAATTCAGCTCATTAATGATGGTCTGAATAAAGAGAATTTAGATAATATAGAAATTTCTCTTGACACGCATCCTAGTGGACTTGTATATTACGGAATTCGATGTTTGTGGAATAAATTCAAACCAGAATATGAACAACGTCTTGGGAATCTGACGTTAAAAGACCCTGTTTGCCAATTTGTAAGAAAATTGGATGGGAAGCTTCTCCCCGACTCATAGAAGGCGTTTAGGCCGTTTCTGAACGTAAAATCAGAGGAAGATGTGAGCCACAATCACAACTACTGTGCATACGCGTAAGTATCTTTTATTTTTGTCGTATGGTGAGATTTTCTGAATAAAAAATGTGATACGCGATAAATGCATTCATTATTCTATTGAGTAGTTGAAGCGCAATCAACGCAATCAAAAACTTGTTAAACAATTTTTCCTCATTTTTCTTCTATAAATAAACATTGTGCTTGTTTCTTTTATTCATCCCTCAAACTTGCACTTTTCTCTGTTTCTCTCTAAATAATTTCTTTTCAAAAATGGAGTCATCATCTTCATCAAAAAAATTTAGCACAGTCTGCATTTTTGGTGGAGCTAGTTATGGAAAAGATGCATGCTTTATCAAGCAAAGACACAACTTGGGTCGTACTTTAGGAGAAAATGCATTCATGTAGTTTACGAGGAGGAAGTCTAGGATTAATGGGACGAGTCACGTCGCCTATATGGAAGGAGTAAGAGTGTTGTGAATAATTCCAAAACCTCCATTGAAACTAAAATCACCGTCAACTATTGGAGATGAGTTTAGATCTCAGAATATGCAAGATCGCATAACTCACATGATAAATAATTCGCGCCTTTATCACCCTTCCTGGTGGTTTTGGCACCCTTGAGGAACTTTTTCATATGGTTACCAGAGCCCACCTAAATGTTCACCAAAACCAATAGTCCGCTTAATGTCAATGGTTTCTTTGATGGTTTGTTATCTTTCATCGACTACTCTCTTTGAAAAGGTTTTATTTCCGAGCGTGCTAAACGAATCATAGTCGTTGCAACCACACCGTAAGAACTAATCAAAAACTCAATGAATTTGTTCCTCAACCAGATCCAAATTTCTAGCTAAAATTGTCTGGATGGAAGATTTTACCGTGAGAAAACGAAAAGTGGATTCATTCCTCTCCCTTTGATAACCCATATCGGACCTCTTGTATTTTTACTTTCTGTCGTGTGTAATAATCGTGCTAAATGGTGGCAGCTTAAGGAGTTTCTTCTTGATCTCTTGACGCGCATCTATTCGCGATTTATGTATTGTTATTTTTATTGCCGTATTACTTTTTGTTTTTAATAAAAGCATTGATGGCAGCGTAAGGCGACTCTTCGGACTTTCTTGATGCGCATCTTAAAAATTGTGTTATACTTCCGGGTATACTTTTGTTGTTGTAGTTGTTGTTTGCCTTGTATATTTTTTCATGCAGATCCAAAAAGGCATAGCTCAACCATCAATTTTCATAACAGGGAGTATTCTTTTTTCTCTTACTTTTTATCATTTTTTTTTTAAAAACTGAGGACAGTTTTTTTTTTCAAGTTTGGGGGTGGTATGTTTTAATTATTGTGGTGTGATTTGATTATTTTTGTTATTTGGCTTTGTTTTTTTATGTATATTTATTCATATATATATATATATACTTATTTATTTTGTTTATTTGTGAGATTTCTAGATCTGGCCATAACACCAATAATTTAGCTATATACAAGCTTCTAAAATTGTTTTAACCGGTAAAAAAAAATTGTATATTCCAAAATTTTTTGAGCCTTAATCTCTCTTTCCAAGCATTGTAATTATCATATAAAATCGAGTCATTCGTTACCTTGAGAAAAGAAGAATCAGTCGATTGATGAAAAATAGAACTGAAATTTAATTAATTTGTGGAGTTTTTGATTTTTCATGCTTAAACTAAGAAATAATTTTCTGCAAAAATTCTATTCCCTAAAAAAAAGGAGTCATTGGTGAAAAGAGCTACACGTTAGCAAATAACGGTGTGAAAGCTATCACCTAAAAAAATGACAAAAAGGAGATGTGTTGAGCAGCAACAGCTGCCTAATTTTGGGGGTCTTAAAATTTTGCGAAAAATAAAGGACTAACCATTGTTTGTGCGTAGCTGCCGTCTCACAGAAAAATTGGTGAAAAGAGCTACACGTTAGCAAATAACGGTGTGAAAGCTATCACCTTTTTTAAAAAAAACATAGAAATTGTGTTGGTGAAAAGAGCTACACGTTAGCAAATAACGGTGTGAAAGCTATCACTAAGAGGGATGTAGTTTATGAGCAAGATCTGAATTAATTAGCGGCTGAATTTCAATACACTCAATTTCGTGAAAAATCACAATATTTGATGACGCCGATGAAATTCTTCTTCATATTGATTCGAAAAATAAACGAGTGATCGAGAGCAACCATTAAAGGGAGTCGTGTGAAGTCACGAGTGGGAAAGAAATAATCAACCTTTTGGGGGGAAAACCTTGCATTTTGGAATTACAAAAATAAAAACCGTGTTTTAACTTCAAAATCGTTAGTAGATTTATTTTGAATCTTGATTCATTTCTATCTACTGTATAAAGTTGGTTATTGTGTATTAATGGCATTTTGATCTCTTTTTATCTTTATATATAATTATTTTTCTTAAATTTGTGTGTATTATTTTTTATTTTTTATTTTATGTCTTATTTTAATTTTTATTTTGTGTGTGATTAATAAAGAGTCTTGCTCGGGACTAGCAAGAATTTAAGTGTGGGGTATTTGATTAGTGCATAATTGATCTAAAATTCATATACAAAATATTCATTTTTCCGGGCATAATTGTACTGATTTGTGATTAAAAATATATATTTTACAGATATGTCCAAACATGAGCTAAAAATGGTTATTTTACAGATTACTGACATGAAGCATCAAAAAGGACGGAAAACAAGATCAAATACAACGACGGGAATTTTTCAAGGCAAAACGACCTACAACACGGCGCAAACAGGACCGTGTTATGTAGGCCGTTTCACATACGGCGCAACAAGGGCCGTGTCTTGGGCCATTTCACACACGGCCGGCATTTAGCGCCGTGTCCTCGCGCGTATTCCGGAAGAGACCGAGTCACCACAAAACGGCGCACAACACGGGGCAAACTGGGCCGTTTTTCATCACCGTTTTTTAGCAGATGCCATGCAAAATTAGTCCACTTTTGACCAACTTGTGAACTCAACCACAAGATATTTTTTTGGTCAAAAATCTGAAAATTCAAAGACATGGGTGAAGTGTGAACAAAGAATTAAAAAAATGATATTACAATAGATATTTTGAATTAAATAATCAATTGTATTCTTGAAAATCACATATAAAAGGCAATCTTCATCCATTGCTGTAATACCCGTACTTTTATTGACTGTTTAACTTTGTCGTCCTCCTTATGTTGTCGCTCTGTAAATGCTTGGAGATGTTGTTGATATTGTTATTAAGTTTCGTATCTCGTTTGGTTTTTAATCTTGTCGTTTAGACCTTGCGGAAATGTTCTGGACCAGAGATAACGCACGCTAGGCCTAGGCCAACGCACGCTAATTCTGCTTGATTAGCGCACGCTAGCCTTGAGCCGTAGCGCGCGCTAAGAGGATCAGTCAGGTCAGAACCAGTATTTCGGACTGCTCTCTGGACTGGCGGATTAATGCGCGCTAGGAGTTATTAGCGCGCGTTATTCGTGGTTAGTAGCGCACGCTAACATCCGTCCGTAGCGCACGCTATCGGGCTGGTCAGCAGAGGCAGTGAGGTTGCCAGGTTTTCTGGACTATCAGATAGCGTACGCTAGGCTTCGGCTAGCGCACGCTAAAGCTATTGCTTAACGCACGCTAAACCATAGCGGTAGCGCACGCTAAGTTTTGAGCGGTATGAGACAAGAAGTTCGACTCCAGATCGGATGCCACATTTTGGACTAGCGCACACTAGAGACAGACGATTAGCGCACGCTAACGGAGCCGGCAGAAGCCACTGGACTATCCGGTGACTTCGCTAGCGCACGCTAATGAAGTAGGCGTAGCGTGCGCTAGACTGGACAGATATATATATGGTAGTTGACTTTATTTTCGTCATTTCTCACCTTCTTCACTCCTTTTCGACGGGAATCTCTCGGGAGAGACGATCTTGGGCGTTTGGAAGCGATCTTCCTTCTAACAACAATATATTTGGTTGGAGAACAAGGATTTCACCACATCTAATTCATCCTAACGTCCGAATCAAGGTAAAATCCTTAGAACACTACTTTTGGGAATTTTGGGGTTTTTCGTAGATTCGTCCGATTTATCCGTTTTGAAGCTTGAGAACCTTGAGATTATGATGTATCTATACCGTATGCATGCTTTCCTACGATTTTACGGTTTGGATTGTGCCGTTTTCGGACTTGTGAGTTTTGGACGATTTTCCAACCTCTAGTTGATTATCCGTATATTTTTATGAATCGTAAACGGGTTTCGGGGGTTTCTTCGTGTAATTCGAATATGGATAATTGATTATCATATACCTTGCGAATCGTTTAGGTGCCGGAAGTGCGTTCTTGGACCTACCAAACTCATACCTTTTTCCATTCGATTTGTCGATGTCTCAAAGGCAAGTATACATTTATGATTGTACGTTCTCGACTTTGAAAGTAAGAAATATTGATGGCATATCATGAACGAACCGTTTTTACGGCATTCATAGATATATTGATGGCATATCATGAACGAACCATTTTGACGGCATTCATAGATATATTGATGGCATATTATGAACGAACTGTTTTTACGGCATTCATATATGTATTGTTGGCATGTAATGAACGAATCGTTTCTACGGAATTCCTACATGTAACGGCGTATGATATGAACGAACCGTTTCTACGGCATTCACATACGTCTTGATGTGACACTATGAGATTTTAGTTATTCCGGAATACTAGTCTTAAACTGATGAATTGACGGTTACATTTACTTTATTGTCGAGGAGTATTGTGTTTCATACTTGATATACTTGCACTAGCTATTCGACGGCTAACCCCTTTATGGGGGAAATACGTTTCATGTATTTCAGGTTCCAGGAGGACGGACAGACAGGTATCGGGTCGGCATGAAGATGGTGGGCAAGTGTGATATTGTGTCTTTCTTCCAGTTATGTTATGAGTTTTCCGTTCAGTGATGTTGTACTGGATTGGCTATTGAATACTCGAGTATTGTTTTCCATTTTCTGGATGTCCCGGCCTGTGTTTGCCGAAATATTGATTCGTGTTGTGATGTCTGTGAATACATTGGTTATGTTTTTGAATACCTTTGTATTGTCTTCATTCTATTGTGTGTAGACCTTCTCGGTCAAAATTTATAGTTCCGCGTATGTTTAGCCTTGTGGGACCCATGGCGGGGCTTACGGCGCTGTAATATTCCCTGAATAACTTGGGGGTGTTACAGAATATGGTATCAGAGCTTAGGTCTATGGATACCTAGGCTGTCGGTCTTTTGGGTCGAATGAGTCGTCAATTGTCCACAGTATCACTACTATGCCATCATCACAGTGCGACCGGTACTTGTAAGACCTATTACTCTTCTGATGTTTCCTTATTCATTATGCTTCTTCGATGGATATTCTTGAGAATCGATCACCTTAATGACGTGCGTTTGAATTGTGCTTACGTACCTTGTGTGTTCTTCAGTATGTCAGTTGGTAGGGGCCGTGGCCGTGGTCGTGGCCGTGGACGAGGAAGAGGTCATGGCGCGGCCGTTTCCATCAGTTCAGCTGCGGGGTCGACCAACCCCAGTTTGTCGAACTCGGTGCATCTCGACACCGAGAGTCAGCACAACCAGTCAGACGGTCAGGGGAACAACGCGGACGTTGGAGTGGCGAATGCACTTCAACAATTGGCTACTCAGATGACTATTTTGGCCCAAACTGTTCAGCTGAATAACCCGAACCCAAACACGGATGCCTTGCTTCAGAATGTAATCCGTATGCACCCTCCACAGTTTGGCGGTGCCACTGCACTGTTAAGTCGGGAAAGACTGGATAGCAGAATTAGAGAAGATTTTCGAGGCGGTTGATTGCCCCGAGGTGAGGAAAGTACCAATTGCTCAGTATTTCCTCACTAAGGAGGACACTACTTGGTGGAAGGTCATCAAGCCACAGGATCGTATTGCCTCGTGGGATGAATTTAAGGAGCTCTTGGAGGCCGAGTTTTGTCCTTGGCCAGTACGAGAGAGCCGAATCCGAGCCTTCTTCGAGGCTAAACCACAAGATATTCCCGTTTTGCAGGCGATCGTGGAGTACAACCAACAATTGATCCATGTGAAGGATCAAGTGCGTAACGAGCGTGATAAGATCCGTTATTTTGATATGCGGATGAATTTGGACTTACGGCGGTACATGGCCGGATTTGCTTGTACCACACTGAAAGAGTATCAGGACAGAGCTTTAGCCCATGATATGTTGAGCCCCGACAACGATACCGTTGAAGAACCGAAGAAGCAGAAAGTCGCGGGAAATTTTTCTGGATCTAAGAGTGGCAACTTTCAGAAGTCTCAGACGACTAACCGTTTTGCCAGACAGTCATCACGTTCTAATAAAGGGAAGAGGGGTTACCGTCCCACTCCGGGTACCTCTAATCGCACGGTGACTTGCTATAATTGTGGTCGTACAGGCCACTTTAATTCGGAATGCTACTTTCCACCATTAAAGTGTCACACGTGTGGCCAGATGGGGCATAGAGCGGTTTATTGTTCCGAGCCGAACTAGACTTTGGATACTCGGGCTTCTGCCCCAACACCACTTGATCAAGTTATTAATCAGCGGCAATCTTTTGGTCAACCTCAGCAGAATTTCGGCAGGGGCCGGGGATGGGGTCAGAATGCTGGAGGGGGGAACTCTAGCGTCGGTTCGGTACAACCACGAGTTTATGAGATGCGTCGAAAGGCATTTAACCCGACGCGCGGTGTCTTGAGTACCATTCATATTCTATCTCATCCAAATTGTACTTTTTGATTCGGGTGCTACACATTCTTTTATTTCCTTGGAGTGTGTACGCCGTTTGAATATAACTTGTTTGACTGCTTGCGATCCCTTCATCGTGAAACTGCCTAGCGGGGATAGAATTGTGGGGAACCGGGAGATTAGAGATTTTCCGGTGATTATATCCGGTATGGAATGGTTATCGAATCTGATTGTAGTTGATATGGAAGGCGAGGATGTAATCCTCGGTGAGGATTGGCTTGATAGTCATCAAGCGATTATGAATTACCGTACCAAGATTATCACCATGATGACTAAAGACGGATGTGAGTACTCATTTTTGGGGCGTAAGTCGGGACTACCCAAGTTAGGCCCTGTTCTTTTGGACTTATTTTTCGATTTTGATTGATTGATTCGATTCGGTTCAGTCCATTCGATTCGATTCGATTCGATTCGATTAAATTCAGTTCTTCTTCTTCTTATTACTATTATTAATCTTAATTATTATTATTGTTATTATTACAAATAATATTACTATTATCGTTGTTGTTGTTAATTACTATTATTATTATTATTATTTACCATTATTATTATTATTATTATTATTTACCCTTAATATATATTCGATTCGATTCGATTGATTCGATTCGATTCGATTCCATTGATTTAGTTCGATTCGATTCAGATCCATTCGATTCGATTCGATTCGATTGATCAGATTCATTCAGTCTAAAAGAACAGAGCCTTACTTATCAGTGCCATGAAGGCCGTAAAACTTTTGAATAATGGTTGTACGGGCTATTGGTGTTATGCCTTGAAAATGGAAGGAAACGAAGTCGATCTCTCTTCGATTCCGGTTGTTAATGAGTATCCTGATGTTTTTCCTGATGACCTCCCGGGATTACCGCCAGATCGAGAGATAGAGTTTACCGTGGACTTAGAGCCAGATGCGGCTCCGATTTCTAAAGCACCTTACAGGATGGCACCTTCCGAGATGCAAGAATTGAAGAATCAATTGGGAGAACTTCTGGAAAAAGGGTACATCAGACCGAGCGCTTCGCCTTGGGGCGCGCCTGTCCTCTTCGTGAGGAAGAAAAATGGTTCACTACGTTTGTGCATCGACTACCGTGAGCTGAATAAAGTAACCATCAAGAATAAATATCCATTGCCTCGTATAGACGACCTATTTGATCAATTGCAAGGAGCTGCGGTTTTCTCGAAGATTGATTTAAGATCCGGGTATTATCAACTCAGGGTGAGGGAGTCCGACGTTTCGAAGACGGCGTTTCGGACGAGGTATGGGCATTATGAATTTGTAGTTATGCCTTTTGGGTTGACGAATGCGCCGGCAGTATTCATGCAGTTAATGAATAAAATATTCATCGAGTACCTCGACAGGTGTGTAGTCGTCTTTATTGACGACATCTTGATCTATTCTCGAGATAAGGAGGAACATGCCCGACACTTGCGTTTGGTTTTAGACATTTTGAGAACCGAGCACCTCTATGCAAAATTCTCGAAATGTGAGTTTTGGTTGGAAGAAGTTATGTTTCTCGGCCATGTGATTTCGGCCGAAGGGGTTCGTGCAGACCTAGAAGGTCGAGGCGAGGCCGGGCACCGCCTAAAAATGTTAAGGAAGTTCGAAGTTTTTGGGCCTTGGCCGGGTATTACCGTCGGTTTGTCGAGGGTTCTCGAAACTCGCTCGACCGCTACGAAATTACTCCGTAAGACCGAAAAGTTTATTTGACGGATGAGAGACAACAGAGCTTCGATGAATCAAGAAACGTCGACTTCGGCGCCGATTTTAACCTTACCACAAGGTAGTGAGGGCTTTGCGCTTTATAGTGACGCTTGGGTCAAGGCTTGTCTGTGTTCTTATGCAGCATGATAAGACAATAGCTTTTGCGTCACGACAATTAAAACCTTATGAGATGAATTATCCTACTCACGATTTAGAGTTGGCCGCAATTGTCTTCGCACTCAAGATTTGGCGGCATTATTTGTATGGTTCACCGTGCCGGATTTATACCGATCACAAGAGTCTGAAGTATATTTTCAGTCAGAAGGAGCTGAATATGAGACAGCGGCGTTGGTTAGAGTTGATAAAGGATTATGATTTGGAAATTCTTTACCACCCCGGGAAAGCCAATGTCGTTGCGGATGCTTTGAGCCCCAAATCGGCATCTCTTCAAATGCTCGAGGTTCTTACATCTCAGAAGAAAATTCGTCAAGATTTAATTGAGCAAGGGATAGAAGTTTGGCTTCAACGAGTACAGGGACAGTTGTGTACTCTCGAAATTACTTCGTCCTTGGTTGATGACATCAAAGGGAAGCAGTGGAGTGACCCGATGATCTCTCAACTGAAGGAAGATGTAATTAAAGGAAAAGCTCCTGGCTTTATGGTTCACGAGGATAGTATTCTGAGATTTCAGGGTAGACTTTGTGTTCCGAACGATTTAGAGTTGAGGCAGAAAATTCTCCGAGAAGCTCATGCTACGCCTTACTCAATCCACCCCGGGACGAGTAAGATGTACAAAGATTTGAAGCGAAATTTTTGGTGGAATAACATGAAGAAGGATGTTACAGAGTTTGTACTACGGTGCTTGACGTGTCAAAAAGTCAAGATCGAACATCAACGACCCGCAGGGTTGTTGAAACCGCTTCCCATTCCCGAGTGGAAGTGGGAAGACATCTCTATGGATTTCATCACTGGCATGCCGAGAACTCGGGCCGGAATGAATATGATTTGGGTAATTGTCGATCGACTGACCAAGTCTGCACACTTCTTGGGTATTAAGGATACTTGGGGACCGGATAGACTGGCTCGAACCTTTATTGCTGAGATCGTGAGGTTACACGGTGCCCCCAAGACCATTGTTTCTGATCGAGACGGCCATTTCGTATCGCACTTTTGGCAGGCCGTTCATCAGGCTTTGGGTACTGAGTTGAGATTGAGCACTTCCTTTCATCCTCAGTCGGATGGTCAGACAGAGAGGACGATTCAGACGTTGGAAGATATGTTACGGGCTTGTGCCTTAGACTGGAGTAATGATTGGGAGCTTCACTTGTCGTTGATCGAGTTTGCTTACAATAATAGTTGGCATGCGTCGATCAAAATGGCACCCTTCGAGGCACTTTATGGTAGGCGATGTAGGTCGCCATTATGTTGGGACGAGGCTTCTGAGCTAGTTGGGACGGAGCCGGATATGTTGATGGAGACTAAGGAAAAGATTTCTATTATCCGGGACCGATTGCTGGCTGCCCAGAGTCGTCAGAAATCTTATGCTGATACTCGTCGTCGACCCTTGGAGTTCGAAGTGGGGGATCATGTCTTACTCAAGGTGTCGCCGACCCGTGGAGTTTTCCGCTTTGGGAAAAAGGGGAAACTTAGTCCGAGGTATATCGGACCTTTCGAGATTTTGGACAGAGTTGGAGATTTAGCTTATCGCTTGGCGTTGCCTCCAGATTTGAGTCACGTCCATAGTGTTTTTCATGTGTCTCAGTTGAGGAAGTATGTACCGGATCCGAGCCACATCATCGACTACAGTGAGATTGACGTAGCCGAGGATATTACCTTTCCGGAGAGACCCGTGAAGATCCTTGAGCGTCGTGAGAAACAACTTCGGCATAAGACCATCCCACTAGTTAAAGTGCAATGGTCGAGACATGGAGTCGAGGAGGCAACTTGGGAGACGGAAGAGAAGATGCGGGTGGAATACCCCGAACTATTTATTTCTTAAGTTTCGGGACGAAACTTCTTTTTAGAGGGGGAGAATGTAATACCCGTACTTTTATTGACTGTTTAACTTTGTCGTCCTCCTTATGTTGTCGCTCTGTAAATGCTTGGAGATGTTGTTGATATTGTTATTGAGTTTCGTATCTCGTTTGGTTTTTGATCTTGCCGTTTAGACCTTGCGGAAATGTTCTGGACCAGAGATATAACGCACGCTAGGCCTAGGCTAACGCACGCTAATTCTGCTTGATTAGCGCACGCTAGCTTTGAACGGTAGCGCGCGCTAAGAGGATCGACCAGTCGAACCAAGATTTGGATCGCTCTGGATCGCAGACATGCGCGCTAGGAGTTGTTAGCGCGCGCTATTCGTGGTTAGTAGCGCACGCTAACATCCATCCGTAGCGCACGCTACCGGGCTGGTCAGTAGAGGCAGTGAGGTTGCCAGGTTTTCTGGACTATCAGATAGCGTATGCTAGGCTTCGGCTAGCGCACGCTAAAGCTATTGCTTAACGCACGCTAAACCATAGCGGTAGTGCACGCTAAGTTTTGAGCAGGGCGGAGACAGTAAGTTCTGGACTCCAGTACTGGATGCCACATTTTGGACTAGCGCACGCTAGAGACAGACGATTAGCGCACGCTAACGGAGCCGGCAGAAGCCACTGGACTATCCGGTGACTTCGCTAGCGCACGCTAATGAAGGAGGCATAGCGTGCGCTAGACTGGACAGATATATATATGGCAGTTGACTTTATTTTCGTCATTTCTCACCTTCTTCACTCCTTTTTGACGGGAATCCATCGGGAGAGACGATCTTGGGCGTTTGGAAGCGATCTTCCTTCTAACAACAATATATTTGGTTGGAGAACAAGGATTTCACCACATCTAATTCATCCTAACGTCCGAATCAAGGTAAAATCCTTAGAACACTGCTTTTGGGAATTTTGGGGGTTTTCATAGATTCGTCCGATTTATCCGTTTTGAAGCTTGAGAACCTTGAGATTATGATGTATCTATACCGTATGCATGCTTTTCTACGATTTTACGGTTTGGATTGTGCCGTTTTCGGACTTGTGAGTTTTGGACGATTTTCCAACCTCTAGTTGATTATCCGTATATTTTTATGAATCGTAGACGGGTTTCGGGGGTTTCTTCGTGTAATTCGAATATGGATAATTGATTATCATATACCTTGCGAATCGTTTAGGTGCCGGAAGTGCGTTCTTGGACCTACCGAACTCATACCTTTTTCCATTCGATTTGTCGATGTCTCAAAGGCAAGTATACATTTATGATTGTACGTTCTCGACTTTGAAAGTAAGAAATATTGATGGCATATCATGAACGAACCGTTTTTACGGCATTCATAGATATATTGATGGCATATCATGAACGAACCGTTTTGACGGCATTCATAGATATATTGATGGCATATTATGAACGAACCGTTTTTACGGCATTCATATATGTATTGTTGGCATGTAATGAACGAACCATTTCTACGGCATTCCTACATGTAACGGTGTATGATATGAACGAACCGTTTCTACGGCATTCACATACGTCTTGATGTGACACTATGAGATTTTAGTTATTCCAGAATACTAGACTTAAACTGATGAATTGACGGTTACATTTACTTTATTTTCGAGGAGTATTGTGTTTCATACTTGATATACTTGCACTAGCTATTCGACGGCTAACCCCTTTATGGGGGAAATACGTTTCATGTATTTCAGGTTCCAGGAGGACGGACAGACAGGTATCGGGTCGGCATGAAGATGGTGGGCAAGTGTGATACTGTGTCTTTCTTCCAGTTATGTTATGAGTTTTCCATTCAGTGATGTTGTACTGGATTGGCCATTGAATACTCGAGTATTGTTTTCCATTTTCTGGATGTCCCGGCCTGTGTTTGCCGAAATATTGATTCGTGTTGTGATGTCTGTGAATACATTGGTTATGTTTTTGAATACCTTTGTATTGTCTTCATTCTATTGTGTGTAGACCTTCTCGGTCAAAATTTACAGTTCCGCGTATGTTTAGCCTTGTGGGCCCCATGGCGGGGCTTACGGCGCTGTAATATTCCCTGAATAACTTGGGGGTGTTACAATTGCAAAATCACCAATTCTCAAATCCATCTTCTTGCTAAGAAATACTCCTTTCTTTTAGCAATATATTTTCCTTAGAACTTTCAATTTTAGTTTGTATTTCATTTTTGGTTTGAAGTTTTTCTTTCATTTAGTTTGTAATTGAAAAGTGTTTGATCAATAAGCACTTAGTATTTTACTTAGTGTTTTACTTTCAATTTTTGTAAGCTTGTAACCTTTGAACAAGTTTGAAGTTATAATTTGAAGTATATTTCTTGCACTTTGATACATCATATTCAAGTAAGTTTTATCTATTGTCATTAAGTTCTAGTAATTAAAAGTTTCTTTATATATTATATATATATATATCAATTATTTCTATTATAATTTTAGTTTGTATAAACCAATGAGTAGCTAATCTTTCTTCCTAGGGGAAGGGGGATTTCTATTAGGTTATATATTGAGTATTTGATTGATTTAAACTATTTTTAGGACTAATTGGTTTAAATAGAGATTGATCATATCCTATTTTTACTAATGAAACCTTCTTGATTGATTGTTGAGTGAATTGAAAACATATCTTTTCAATCTATCAAATGTTAATCTTGTTATCAACATCTTAAGATTGCGAAAGTGGTTAAGACACCTTTGATTACGAAAGTACAGAGGTGAAAAGTTGATTACTCGATGAACGATCGTTTATCCTAAAAATAGTCAAGTTAGAGAAATGAAAGGACTAATTGGTTTAAATAGAGATTGATCATATCCTATTTCTACTAGTGAAACCTCCTTGATTGATTGTTAAGTGTATTGGAAACACATCTTTTCAATCTATCAAGTGTTAATCTTGTTATCAACATCTTAAAAAAACAAAAGTGATTAAGACATCTTTGATTACGAAAGTACAGAGGTGAAAAGTTAATTACTCGATAAATATTCGTTTTTTTATATCCATATAAATCAATTCCTATACTTAATTAAATGTAATATCCGCATTTTTTCTTTCCCCTTGTATTTTCCTTTTCGGTGTATTTCTCGGTCGTAGTGACCCTCATGTACCTCACAGTGTATCTTTCCCGTCATCTATTGATCTGAGACTCGTTATTGTTGTGCGGAACCGCTGTTTCGGGGTTGCCGTGGATCCATTCTATGTTTTGATGCGCTTTGAGGTGTTCTGTTTGATGTTTCGTTCATATTCCGATGTTTTGAACCGTTTATATTTCGTAACCTAGCGCACGCTATCTGTTCTGCATAGCGCGCGCGAGGGGCCCCTTAGTAGCGCACGCTACGACTGATTCGTAGCGCGCGCTAGGGAGCAAGCCCTGGGAGTGGCAGTGCTATTTTCCAGCCTTCTGGATTGGCGTATTAGCGTACGCTACGCAGACTAGCGCACGCTAAGGTCGGGAGGCTAGCGCACGCTGATGATACCCGGTAGCGTGCGCTAGCGTGAGTGTCCAGAGATCGATGCTTTACTACCGAACCCGGTCAGTGCGGTTAAGCGACGCTACGCTTGTATGGTAGCGCACACTAACGGATCGTGAGTTCTCGACGCTTTGTCACCGGACTCGATCGACGCCAGAAGCGCACGCTATTGGTCGATAGCGCGCGCTATCGATAGGTTATTAGCGCACGCTACATTTGGAGTAGCGCACGCTAACGGCCAGAAGTCTGGCTACTGGACTGGACGCTAACTGTTTGGCCTGTACTTTTATCCCGTTAGCGCACGCTAACCTTGAGGATTAGCGCGCGCTAACACTCCCTGGCTATATAAACCAGGGAGTTGACCGAGATGAGCGTATTATTTCCATTTCCTCCTCCTTTCCGCGGCTGTGGAGATTTCGGGTGATTCTTGGCGATTTCTTCCTCCAATCATCTCATCCAACATCTTCCTTAAGTTCTTGGTGTATTATATCAACATCAACACGAATCTTTCATCCTAATCCAAGGTAAATCTCTTAGAACCCTACTTTTGGGCGATTTGGGGGTTTTGGGATTTTCTTCCGATCCGTTCCGTTTTGTTGGTGGATTCATGATGAATATGATTAATCTTGTTGGTATAATTAGTTTTCCTACGGAATCATGGTATATTTTCATGGTTTTGCGAAATCGAGAGGGTTTGGTTGTGGTCCGCCCTCGTTGTTATTTTTGTACGAATATACATGAATCGTAGGCGGGTTTTCGGGTGTATTCCATTTCCGTAATCGTTTAGGAGTGGTTGTGATTGTGTTATTCGAATTGTTAGGTTCATTCGTTGGTTCCTCGCGGTCGTGCTTGATTCTTCCGTTCCGTTCGTGTCACCGTCTATTAATCGAGGCAAGTATCCTTATGAACTTACAATCTTAACGTAGTAGTATTGCATGAGACTTGTGTGTGTGTGTATGCTCCCTATGGGTTAGACCCGACGGGGTCTCGGTAGGGGTCCACAGAGGGGTGGATCCGCGAGCTTGCTTTTAACCACTATGGGTTAGATCCGACGGGGTCTCGGTAGGGGTCCACGGAGGGGTGGATCCACGGTTAATTGTGGTGCATTTTTACAAATGTGATTTGATTATGGCATTTCCGGAAATGAGTGTTTTGGAACTATGTTTTCTTGATTGCATGCATTTACTATATGTGTAAGATGTAAGACGTTCATTTGGTTACTTGTACTAGCGTAATTGCTAACCCCTTTGGGGACCCGTTTTGGGGAAATTCATTTTATGAATTTCAGGTCAGGTTCATCGAGACGAGCGGGCGCTGGACCAGTACACGGATGATGGCCGTGCGTGATGATTGTGCACGAGTGTCACCTTAGTGTCTTTTATCTTTTCATCTTTTGTGGTTTTTGAACTAATAGTAGTACTCGAGTACTTGAGAGTTCTTGTTCGTCCGGATTGTATTGTTGCCTATTATGTTTGTGTTGGATGATGATGTTATGTTTGATCGGTTGAACCGGGTGGATTATTCTGTTTTACGTCTTTATGACGAGGTGTTATTTTCGTCGTTTCTATGAGTCGATGGGTATGATGCTGTTCAGCCTGGTGGGTCCCATATAGGGATTCACGGCGCTGTAATATACCTCGAATACCTTGAGGGTGTTACAGAAAATGGTATCGGAGCACTAGGTTTATGGATACCTAGGCTTGTCGGTTTATTGGGTCTTGTTGTGTTTTGTTTTGCACATCATCGTCACGCTGCCATGATCCCGATACTACCAGTGTCCGTAAGTTTTTCCTTCCTCTGTTCTTTATTCCCTTGTATCGCATCTTTGATTCTCGATTTGTGATTGTTCTTTTCTTGTACTTACCATCGTATGGCTTTTGCTACTTATTTAACATCAGTATGGATGCTGGAAGTGGTCGTGGTCATGGACGCGGACGAGGACGTGGGGCAGCCGGTGGGGCGGCCACGTCGCAGTCTTCGGGAGCCGGCAGTACCGGCGACCGTCATAGCCATGCTTCTTCTCAGGAGCGTGCCGACCTTGGTATTGCGGCCGTTATGCAACAAATGGTGAACCAAATGGCGGCGATAGCTCAGGCGGTTCAGAACCCGGATCAGGCCCACGCTAATCGGGGCGGAGCGGATTGTTGGCTCCAAGATGTTATCAAGATGCATCCTCCTCAGTTTTCGGGAGATTCAGACCCGATTGGCTGGGAAGGGTGGATCAAGGAGATATCTAAAGTCTTCACTGCTACGAACTGTCCCGAGGACCGTAAGGTCCCTATTGCCCAGTACTTTCTCACTGGGGACGCTACGGACTAGTGGGAGGCCGTTGGGCCCAAAGATCATGCTGCTTCGTGGGCTGAGTTTCAAGAATTGATGGAGACTGAATATTGCCCGTGGCCAGTCAGACAGGCTCGGGTACATGATTTTTATGATGCTCAACCGCGGGATATTCCCGTATCTCAAGCTATTGCTGATTTTAACAAGGAGTTAGGTTATGTGAAGACCCAAGTTGTCGAGGAGAGCGACAAAATTTTCCAGACGGATGAAGTTGTCGATTCGGGACTATATGTCGGGGCTCGTCTGTACTACCTTGAAGGATTATCAGAGTAGGGCCCTTGCTTACGATATGTCTGTGACGGCGAGTGAGGCGGCCCGCGAGAGCAAGAAGCAGAAGTCCGCCGGAAATTTTTCGGGCCACAAAGGTGGGGGTCAGCAGAAATTCCAGTCTGCTAATTTTTCCGCTGGTGGTGGCCCAGATCGATCTACTGGGTTTCCCCGCAGGGGTGCCAGTGCCCCTTCTCGGGAAGTGAAGTGTTTTAACTGTGGCCAGCCAGGCCACATCATTCGTAATTGTCCGAGTCCTTTGTTGACATGTAATCAGTGTGGCCAACCGGGCCACAAGGCGGCTTTCTGTGCCGAGAGGGAGAGAATCGTGGGTGCCCGGACTTCCATTCCAGCGCCTAGGGAACCGAGTATGAACCAAGGATCGTTTGCTTCTCAGTCCCCACCGAGTGCCAGTCGAGGGAGAGGTCGGGGTCAGACCGCCAGAGGGGGAGCTTCTAGTGTCGGTTCCGCCCATCCGTGGGTTTATGAGATGCGGAAAGCCGATGACCCAGTAGCTACTGTGGCGACAGGTACCGTTCATATTCTTTCTCATCCTGTCAGTGTACTTTTCGATTCCGGTGCTACGTATTCGTTCATATCTTGGGATTGTGTGCGCCGTTTGAGTCTCGACTGTTTGATGCCTTGTGAACCCTTCATCGTTAAGCTTCCTAACGGTGATAGAATCGTTGGCGATCAGGAGGTTTGAGACTGTTCTGTGCTTATTTGTGAGAAGACTTGGCCCTCTAATCTTATTGTTGTGGGTATCGAGGGTGAAGATTTGATTCTTGGGGATGATTGGCTCGAGCGGCATGGTGCGATCATGAACTACCGCACGAGAATCATCACTATGTTAGCCGAGGACGGCACCGAGCACTCTTTCGCGGGGCGAAAGAGGGGAACCAGAAGTTCGTTATTAATGCCTTGAAGGCAATGAGACTCCTGCGAAAGGGGTGTACTGGATTTTGGTGCTACGCCTTGAAGGCGGAGAGTGGTGGAGTCGAGCTTTCATCGATTCCAATCATTAGTGATTTTCCTGACGTATTTCCTGACGAGTTACCGGGATTGCCACCGGATCGTGAGGTCGAGTAAACTATAGAGTTAGAGACGGGCGCGGCTCCTATTTTGAAGGCGCCGTATCGTATGGCACCATCATAGATGTCCGAGTTGAAGAAGCAGTTGAGTGAGCTTCTTGAGTCGGGGTATGTTCGACCGAGCGCCTCGCCTTGGGGCGCACCGGTCCTGTTTGTGCGGAAGAAGGATGGTTCACTACGTTTTTGTATCGACTATCGCGAACTAAACAAGGTGACCATCAAGAACAAGTATCCTTTGCCGAGAATTGATCACTTATTCGATCAGTTGCAGGGAGCTGCGATGTTCTCGAAAATTGATTTGAAATCGGGGTACTATCAGCTCCGGGTGAGAGAATCCGATGTGCCGAAAACAGCTTTTCGGACGAGATATGGACATTATGAGTTCGTAGTTATGCCTTTCGGGTTAACTAATGCACCGGCGGTGTTCATGCAGTTGATGAACAAAGTCTTTATCGAGTATTTGGATAAGTGTGTCGTCGTCTTCATTGACGATATTCTTATTTATTCGAGGAATGAGGAAGAGCATGCCCATCATTTGTGGGTAGTATTAGACATTTTGAGGACCGAGCAACTCTATGCAAAGTTCTCGAAATGTGAGTTCTGGCTGAAGGAAGTGATGTTTTTAGGTCACGTGATTTCAGCCGAGGGGGTTCGTGTGGATCCGCAGAAGATTGAGGCAGTGTTGGATTGGGCACCGCCCAAGAATGTGAAAGAGCTCCGTAGTTTCTTGGGTTTGGCTGGCTACTATCGTAGGTTCGTCGAGGGTTTCTCGAAACTGGCTCGGCCACTTACGCAGTTGCTCCAGAAATCCGAGAAGTTCGTCTGGAATGACGAGAGGCAGTCGAGTTTTGAGGAACTGAAGAAGCGTTTGACTTCAGCCCCGGTTTTGGCGTTGCCATGTGGCAACGAGGGTTTTGCCGTTTATAGCGATGCTTCGGGTCAGGGTCTTGGGTGCGTATTGATGCAGCACGGCAAGACCATTGCTTATGCATCGAGACAGTTGAGGCCGTACGAGCTTAACTACCCTACTCATGATTTGGAGTTAGCGGCAGTTGTTTTTGCGCTCAAGATTTGGCGTCATTATCTTTTCGGCTCTGCATGTCAGATTTTTTCCGATCATAAAAGTCTGAAATACATATTTAGTCAGCGGGAGCTGAATATGAGGCAGAGAAGGTGGTTAGAGCTGATTAAGGATTATGACCTCGAAATCCTTTATCATCCGGGCAAGGCGAACGTCGTGGCCGACGCCTTGAGTCGGAAACCGGTGGCGTTGCGAATGCTTGAGATCCTTACATCTCAGTCTGAGCTTCGGAGGGCTTTGATCGAGTTAGATGTTGAGGTTTTGTTGCCTGGAGTCAGTGGGCAATTGTGTGCTTTAGAGATTTCGTCATCTTTGATCGATGAAATTAAGTCAAGCGATTAGAGGATCCGATGATTACTCAAATCCGAGAGAACGTTCTTAAGGGAAAGTCTCCTGGGTTTGTGATTCACGAGGATGGTATTTTGAGATTCCAGAGTCGGCTTTGTGTGCCGAACGACTCAGAGTTGGGACAGAGTATTTTGCGGGAGGCCCATGCTACACCTTACTCTGTTCATCCTGGTTCGAGTAAGATGTACAAGGACTTGAGAAGGAATTTCTGGTGGAATGATATGAAGGAGGAGGTCACACAGTTTGTAGCGAGATGTTTGACTTGTCAGCAGGTCAAAATCGAGCATCAGCGACCGGCTGGGTTATTGCAGTCACTTCCCGTTCCGGAATGGAAATGGGAAGATATATCGATGGATTTCATTACGAGTTTGCCGAGATCGAGGTCGGGCATGAATATGGTATGGGTGATTGTTGATCGTCTGACCAAGTCGGCACATTTTCTGGGCATCAAGGACACTTGGGGTCCAGAGAAGTTGGCTCGTGTGTTTATTGCGCAGATTGTGAGGCTTCACGGTACTCCAAAGTTTATTGTTTCGGATCGTGATGGCCGTTTCGTATTGCACTTTTGGCAGGCGGTGCATAAGGCGTTGGGTACCCGTTTGCATTTGAGTACCTCTTTTCATCCCCAGTCAGATGGACAGTCGGAACGCACTATCCAGACATTCGAGGATATATTGCGTGGTTGTGCCCTCGATTGGAGTAGCGATTGGGAGGAACATTTGCCATTGATCGAATTCACGTACAACAACAGTTGGCACGCGTCGATTCGGATGGCACCGTATGAGGCACTTTATGGGCGACAATGTCGATCACCAATTTGTTGGAATGAGACGTCCGATTTAGTCGGGACCGAGCCGGACGTCGTTTTAGAGACGAGGCGGAAGATAGAAGTAATTCGAGAACGGATGTTGACTGCCCAGAGTCGACAGAAGTCATATGCCGACGTCCGTCGCCGACCTTTGGAATTCGAGGTGGGATACCACGTTTTGCTAAAGGTGTCGCCGACGAAGGGAGTTTTTCGTTTCGGGAAGAAAGGGAAGTTGAGTCCGAGATTTATTGGACCCTTTGAAATTCTCGAGCGAGTCGGTGAGTTGGTATACCGTTTGGCGTTACCTCCAGCCTTGAGTCATGTTCATAGCATTTTTCACGTTTCCCAGTTGAGGAAATATGTCCCGAATCCTAGTCACGTCATCGATTATGGTGAGATTGATGTCGCCGAGGATATTACTTTCGAAGAGCGTCCTTTGAAGATTTTGGAGCATCGTGAGAAACGACTGAGGCATAAGACCATACCTTTGGTCAAGGTGCAGTGGTCGAGACACGGTGTCGAGGAGGCAACTTGGGAAACCGAGGATAGCATGCGTGCTAGGTACCTTGAATTGTTTGTTTCTTAAGTTTCGGGACGAAACTTGTTTTTAGAAGAGTAGAATGTAATATCCGCATTTTTTCTTTCCCCTTGTATTTTCCTTTCGGTGTATTTCTCGGTCGTAGTGACCCTCATGTACCTCACAGTGTATCTTTCCCGTCATCTATTGATCTGAGACTCGTTATTGTTGTGCGGAACCGCTGTTTCGGGGTTGCCATGGATCGATTCTATGTTTTGATGCGCTTTGAGGTGTTCCGTTTGATGTTTCGTTCATATTCCGATGTTGTGAACCGTTTATATTTCGTAACCTAGCGCACGTTATCTGTTCTGCATAGCGCGCGCTAGGGGCCCCTTAGTAGCGCACGCTACGACTGATTCGTAGCGCGCGCTAGGGAGCAAGCCCTGGGAGTGGCAGTGCTATTTTCCAGCCTTCTGGATTGGCGTATTAGCGTACGCTACGCAGACTAACGCACGCTAAGGTCGGGAGGCTAGCGCACGCTGATGATACCCGGTAGCGTGCGCTAGCGTGAGTGTCCAAGATCGATGCAGTTTACTACCGAACCGGTCAGTGCGGTTAAGCGACGCTACGCTTGTATGGTAAGCGCACGCTAACGGATCGTGTGAGTTCTCGACGCTTTGTCACCGGACTCGATCGACGCCTTGTAGCGCACGCTATTGGTCGATAGCGCGCGCTACCGATAGGTTATTAGCGCACGCTACATTTGGAGTAGCGTACGCTAACGGCCAGAAGTCTGGCTACTGGACTGGACGCTAACTGTTTGGCCTGTACTTTTATCCCGTTAGCGCATGCTAACCTTGAGGATTAGCGCGCGCTAACACTCCCTGGCTATATAAACCAGGGAGTTGACCGAGATGAGCGTATTATTTCCATTTCCTCCTCCTTTCCGCGGCTGTGGCGATTTCGGGCGATTCTTGGCGATTTCTTCCTCCAATCATCTCATCCAACATCTTCCTTAAGTTCTTGGTGTATTATATCAACATCAACACGAATCTTTCATCCTAATCCAAGGTAAATCTCTTAGAACCCTACTTTGGGGCGATTTGGGGGTTTTGGGATTTTCTTCTGATCCGTTCCGTTTTGTTGGTGGATTCATGATGAATATGACTAATCTTGTTGGTATAATTAGTTTTCCTACGGATTCATGGTATATTTTCATGGTTTTGCGAAATCGATAGGGTTTGGTTGTGGTCCGCCCTCGTTGTTATTTTTGTACGAATATACATGAATCGTAGGCGGGTTTTCGGGTGTATTCCATTTCCGTAATCGTTTAGGAGTGGTTGTGATTGTGTTATTCGAATCGTTAGGTTCATTCGTCGGTTCCTCGCGGTCGTGCTTGATTCTTCCGTTCCGTTCGTGTCACCGTCTATTAATCGAGGCAAGTATCCTTATGAACTTACAATCTTAACGTAGTAGTATTGCATGAGACTTGTGTGTGTGTGTATGCTCACTATGGGTTAGACCCGACGGGGTCTCGGTAGGGGTCCACAGAGGGGTGGATCCGCGAGCTTGCTTTTAACCACTATGGGTTAGATCCGACGGGGTCTCGGTAGGGGTCCACGGAGGGGTGGATCCACGGTTAATTGTGGTGCATTTTTACAAATGTGATTTGATTATGGCATTTCCGGAAATGAGTGTTTTGGAACTATGTTTTCTTGATTGCATGCATTTACTATATGTGTAAGATGTAAGACGTTCATTTGGTTACTTATACTAGCGTAATTGCTAACCCCTTTGGGGACCCGTTTTGGGGAAATTCGTTTTATGAATTTCAGGTCAGGTTCATCGAGACGAGCGGGCGCTGGACCAGTACACGGATGATGGCCGTGCGTGATGATTGTGCACGAGTGTCACCTTAGTGTCTTTTATCTTTTCATCTTTTGTGGTTTTTGAACTAATAGTAGTACTCGAGTACTTGAGAGTTCTTGTTCGTCCGGATTGTATTGTTGCCTATTATGTTTGTGTTGGATGATGATGTTATGTTTGACTGGTTGAACCGGGTGGATTATTCTGTTTTGCGTCTTTATGACGAGGTGTTATTTTCGTCGTTTCTGTGAGTCGATGGGTATGATGCTGTTCAGCCTGGTGGGTCCCATATAGGGATTCACGGTGCTGTAATATACCTCGAATACCTTGAGGGTGTTACATTAAATACCTAATTTAATGAACCCGTAATCCCCTAGATTTTATAAATTCCCAACTCATTTTAATTCTATTCATTTTCACTAGTTAAAAATAGTCTAGTATAAATAGTCTAGTATAAATAGTCTTAATATAAATAGTCTAGTATAAATAGTCTAGTATAAATAGTCTTAATATAAATAGTCTTATTAAAATAGTCTTATTAAAAATAGTTTAAATTAAAAATAGTGCATTTTAATTTAGTTAATTTAAAAACCCAAAAATATATTTTAGAATATTTTAGTATTTACTTCTCGCAATATCTATACAAAATATTATACGAAGCCCTGTTGGACAATTCTTGAGAGAAAAGACCTTGGTAGAACTTACCACAACTACTTCTACCTCGTATATATTTGCGAGCGACTCAAGAACTCCTATTTTTAGGATAATTTTTGGACCGATCAGCTACCATCAAAATTCTCAATACCTGAAAAACAAGTCCCACAACGGGGTCAGCAATAATGCCCGACAAATAACCGCAAGTACATAAACATAAATATTCACATGCCATGTATCATGAGAATAATAACCTCAACGATAACCTTACCACTTCCGGTAATCCAACGATTCTCATCAAAATCCCAATATCACGATAATACCACATAATACCTCAATACCGAATACTTTCCCGTACACCATCTTCTATGTACGATTGCCATAAAACATACCTCTATCCAGATATCCTTCCGAAATGCATACCACAGACCAAGAATATCCAAAATGACATCAACAATATCCGAATACTACAATCTTACCAAGATTATCCAAGTATCTCAACAATCATCAACTGTGCATTCTAATCCTTTTAGAACATCACTAAACATTCGTCAATATGCAATACAACATAAAATACTTATGAAATGTAAATGGAATTACTCATCAAAACATTACAACCGAACAAGTAAACACTTGCCTGGATACCAACATGACAAAACCAACACCGAACTCATCGCCCTCGTCTATGAGCTCTTCAGCCCCGACTGGACGGAATCTACGGCCTTTCACCGCGGCAAGACGATTATACCTATTGGTTAATCAACCTAGAACAATAATCATATCAATAATCGAACCAAATTGGTAACAATGATCATAACATATTCAATCCGGAATTCAACCTCATATCAAGATTCATCTCATCTAAATCAACCACTATCATCACTATGATTTAGAATACCATCTTAAATCAGTTAAACAAATTATCAAATCATCATAGTCATCATATGGCCTCAAGAACATCAAAAACTCTATGATTCCATAATCATAATCAACATATTCAAAGCATATCATCATCTTCCTTCAACATAAACCTCATATATCCTCAAGAATCGCAATAACAACACCATAATCATCTTCATATGAATCATTCATCAACTATAACATCAAAATTCCGAATTGAAAAGGAGAAATACCCAACATACCTCATAGAATATGGATAACACAAGAAATCACTTCAAGAATCAACAATAGTTCCATAACCAAACTCTAATTCCATGATTCCAAGCTCACAATCATGTTAGAAGTGTTTAGAACACTCTTAGAAGTGAAGAGGGACGAGTTGGGGTGGGAGAAATGAGTTTCCTTTCGTGAACAAATGAAAGACCAGCTCTTATTATATAAACTGCGCATCTCGTTACGTACGTAAGTGTCCTTGCTTAACGTACGTAATCCAAAATCCATAGCGTATGTAACAAACTCACTGTCTCATTCCGTGAAGTCCATTACGTACGTAACCCATACCATATAATGTACGTAATATACCAGTTGACTTGATACAGTACAATGGTCGTGTTACGTACGTAACACGTCCTGTATAACGTACGTAACACGTACGTTGACTCACCTGTCAACATCCTCCGCCAAAAATTGCCGACACCGGATCCCACCTGCCGACCATGACTCAATCGCCTGATTCCCATGTTACGTATGTAATGTCTCGGCCATAACATACGTAACTCTTGTGATTTAGCGTACGTAAGTCTTCAACATTAGCGTACGCTAAGTATTCTATACTTAGCCAATTTCAGCAATTCCTGTCCAATGTCACGACATACCCAATACGAACATTCGGCAGAATTAATACATATACTCAATTTAATAACATTATCAAACGTTCCCAACGTCCTCGAGCATAATTAACCATCCACGATATCCAATATATAAACGAAAAATATATCCGAAAAATCGGGGTATTACAAGTACAATTTGGTCTGAAGTAGTCTTCTTGAAGCCTTGCTTCCCCATAAATGACTCAAACTTCCTGTACCACTATCTCGGAGCTGGTTTTAGGCCATACAAGCTTTTCTTCAATTTGCAGATGCGGTTCTCCTTTCCTTTCACCCTGAAACCCTCAGGTTTCTCCATGTACGTTTCTTCCTCCAAATCACCATGAAAAAAAGCTGTCTTCACATCCATCTGATCAACCTCTAAGTCAAGACTAGCTGCCAAACCAAGCACCACTCGAATAGAACACATTTTCACAACTGGAGACAAGATTTCCTTGAAATAAACTCCCTTTTTCTGACTGAAACCCTTAAAGACCACCCTAGCTTTGTATCGTGGAGTTGAATAATTCTCTTCTTACTTTAATTTGTAAACCCACCGATTTTTCAAAGCTCTCTTGCCCTTAGGCAACTTTACCAACTCAAATGTATGATTCTCCTGCAAGGACTTTATCTCATCACGCATAGAACCAAGCCAATTCTGTTTCTGCACTCCAATCACTACCTCCTCAAAGCACTCGGGCTCTCCCTCTTCAGTTAAGAGTACATACTCTGTAGAGGAATATCTGGTATAAGGCTGGCGATCTCTGGTAGACCTCTTAGGTGGAACCTCTGGCGGAACTGCAGGTACATCATCTTGTTGAACATCAACAACTTCGTCAATAAGAGCATAAACATTACATGCATCTTCTTGGTCATCATGATCATCCTGGAACTGCTGGAAATACTCAAGATCATTCTTGTCTTGATCAGGCACATTCACTAAAGGAACTGAATCAAAATTTACTAAGTCTCCATAACCCTGGGATTCTGACTTTTCTCCCCTTATGATATCATCAATGGTCTGATCCTCCATGAATACCACATCACGTCTCCTGACAAGTTTCTTGTCAACTGGATCATAAAACCTATAATTAAACTCATCATGGTCATACACGATAAAAATGCATTGACGTGTCTTAGTATCTAGCTTAGATCTCTCATCTGCTGGAACATGCACAAGAGACTTGCAACCAAAAAATCTCAAGTGATCATAAGAAACATTCTTATCAAACCAAACTCTATCAGAAACATCACCATCCAAGACGTAGGTAGGCGACAAGTTAATCACATGAGCCATGGTGTTTAAACCCTCTGCCCAAAATGACCTCAGTAATTTTGCCTCTGAAAGCAGGCATCTTGACCCTCTCAATTAATCTTCTGTTCATCCTCTCTGTTAAGCCATTTAGCTGAGGAGTCTTAGGTGGAGTCTTCTGATAAGTAATGCCCTGCTCTCTGCAATACCTATTAAATGGTCCAATATATTCACCACCATTATCAGTACAAATATAGTTCAGCTTTTTACATGTGTGCCTTTCAACAGAAGCCTGGAATCACTTGAATACATCAAACAGCTGGTCCTTAGTCTTCAAGGGATACACCAACAATTTTCTAGAATAATTATCAATAAAAGTCACAAAATATTGTGCACCACCCAATGATTTTACCTTGAGAGGACCACAAACATCAGAATGTACAAGTTGTAAAAAATCTAATTTTCTGGTAGACCTACCAGAGAAAGAAACTCTCTTTTGTTTCCCTACTTAACAATGAGTACACTTGTTCAATTTTGCGTGCTTCACTCATTGGAGTACACTTTTATTGGCTAGACAACCAAGCCCTTTTTCACTAATATAACTGAGTCCCTGTGCCATAACTCTGTCATGCCGTGTGACCCTGTCCCCCTGTTACCAGTGTCGGTCACTAAGTATACAGTAATCTTCTTAGAAAGTTAGAGTACAATAAGATGTACGATTTCGAATGCATAGCGGAAGACTAAGTGATTTGCTGTAAATACAACAACTAGGTGTTCTCCTGTTTGCTTGGTGCGTACAGGGTTTTACAATGTATACTATCAAATCACAGTAAAATGAAAACAGAAAATACTGAAAGTAAGTAACACACAATTTAAAGTGGTTCGAGGTAAACCCCTCTACGTCCACTGGTCCTCCACATAGGAGTAAAGAGTTTATTAAAATCACTATGTACACAACTACGTGACTTTAACTAAACCTGTCTCTGTATCATATACACAGATTGATACAGGGACTGTAGCTTCGGGCCGTTCACACGGATTGTCTTGAGCTCTTTTTCGACTCGCTTCTTCTCACACAGATCAAAGCTTCATCTTCAATGCTACTCTTCCCACATAGGTCGGAATACGCAAGAATCCTTAGTCCACACAGGGCTAATGATAATCTCAACGGTAAGGGTAGAACACTTCTCAAACAGCAGCTTTATCACGGATGAACAATCAATGTATGCTGTGTTGTTTGCTTTGAGGACTTGTATATTTCTTCGCTTGGATACTGATGTATGCTCACGAAATATACTTCTTTGTAATCGCTAGAATGTCAGAGTAATCTGTCAGAGCTTTCGCGATAATGAATAACTTGTGTTTTTGAGTCCTCTGACTTGGGGGTACTTATAACCTTGGAAATGTATCCGTTATAAATGAAGTTGTTGCTGGTTGGTGAGATGTTGACGTCTGTCTCTTGATTGGCGGTTGCTGAATGTTTGAATTAAATCAGATCGCATTTAATGCTTCAAACATCATTTCTGTCTTTGCATTAAATGCTCTTCACAGCATTCAGACTTGTCTCTCTCCAACTGCATTAAATGTTGTCTTATCAGCAATAAATGCTGCTTTAACTGTGAATACTTTATGAACAAACAATGTTTATCTCACAACGGTTTAAAGTCTTTTTAAATTCAGTCCTGTTTGATGTGTTTTACTTTTCCCAAGTAAAACACCTTCAGCCTGTATGATGTATCCAACATATTACGTCTCTTTGTTGTATGAAGAAGGCTCTATAGGATAGACTGTCGAAGAACTCTTTGTTGAATGTTGGGGCTGTGACGAGTTCAAATTGTTGGGATTCGATGCCTAAAACGAAGGCCCAGCGGAAGCGGTAAAACGAAAATTAATTCGATCTGAATCCCTACGAGGATCGATCGAGCTACGTATATACGAAAATATAAACGAAAAGCAAGAGTCATAAGAAACTAACCCTCGAAGTCCGTTGATTAAATGGTAACCTTCTCTTGAGCTATTCCCCAAGCTCTTGAACGATCCAACGCCGAAAGCACCGCGTCTCTACTTGCCACGCGCCGGAGAAACAACCGGAACGACGATCACCTTGCTATCCTCCGAGGATACGGCTAGAGCTAAGTGATGAAGCTATATATGTAAAGATTACTACACTCTAAGTGTTTTAATCTTACTCTCTCTATATGATTTTCTCTCAATTTTTCTCCAAGAAAAATGAAGAAGAAAATGAATGAAGAAGATGAAGATAATTGAGAAAATGGTTTTCTCTCTCTCTCTCAATCTCACTCACGTTGGAAAGGCTTAGAATCTCAAGTGAGAGATGTCTTCTTCATTTATTCAACTCTTCACATGATACATCTCATTATTATGACAATCAAAGCCCCACAAAGTCATCTTTTTCATATAAAATGAAAACAACAAGACAAGAGGAAAGTGGGTGGAAATTAGGGGCGGCTACAATGCGAAACGGATGAGTTCGGTTCGTTTCGGACTCCCGTGAGTCCAAACAGATAAACTACGATTCCGTTCCGATGTATTTGTATCGATTAATTAATCCAATTAATTAAACATATCAAATACAAAATAACATAATTAATTTCTCCAAGAAATAATTATATTCATGAATTAAATTAATCACCCAGTGATATATTTAATCCATTAAGCCGTAAATCAATTTATCCGATAAATCGATTTAAACATCCAATGTCCCAAATTAGATATCCAATATCTAATATTCATAATGAGAGAATTAGCTTAATTCATTCCGTCGTCAATCCTAATGCGCGACTCGGTAGGTCCGTCTCAGTCAGCAATGGGAATAACCAAAGAGTAGTAGCACCACCTAGCCAGCCTGGTGGCCTACACTGTACCCCGACTGAGAACGAATGATTGGGATCATTCAAGAACCATTCTGTCGTGAATACCAGTATACGTATAAACCCTTCTTTCAAATATCCCGATCAAGTTATAGGGTCACGGTCAGTCAAACCCTATCTGTACTTGACGCTATGCATGCGTTAATGCAAATCGAGATCATCGAGCTCTCGTGTATCTAATACAGCTAGCTCCAATGCTTTGGCCAAAGACTTATGATCTCATCTGCCAATAACCGCAGAGGACATATAACCCGTTCACTAACAGGAGAAAAGAATTCTATCTTGGTATTCAGTAGGACCTGCTACTTACCCGTCAAGATGCACGTCGAGGTTGACCCCCACCTTCCGGTTTACAGGGTCGAACTACTCTAATAAAAATCTTGACGTCACAAGCACATCCCTACTAAATCCTCAAGTCGAAGGTTCACGAACATCTATCACAACCTTTCGATTCCGTCATTAACTGTCCCGGAGTGAAATCCGTGTGACGAATCGAGGGTGCGTCGGTTCGAGTATACTAATCTAATTAGCATACCTATAACGTGTGCTCCCACTAACCATTAGTGTTCGACAGGCACTCTCCATGTCAAAGAACACGTCATACAAGTCTTCACATAAACTTAACGCCCAGTCAAGTTTCATCGACTTGTGAACGATTAAGTATTTGAGCTATAAAACCTTTCAAAGGTGCGACCCCTTATCCATAAGGAGTGGAACGTTTTGCTCTCAAATACACGGACTAGTTTCTATATGTTTATTTACGAGTTAGGAATGCCAGTAACTACCAGTAAATAAAGAAACATTCATTTGCCTTATATAAATGGTTTACATAATTACAAGTACAATGCCCTCACTCAACAACCTCGAGTGGCATTCGAGGGCATACTCCTAACAATCTCCCACTTGCACTCAATGCCACACACTATGGTATCTAATACCCATGTTCTCCAGATGACGCTCCAAGCTAGTCCGAGATAGTGGCTTGGTCGGTGGATCGGCGACGTTGTCGGCCGAGTCTACTCTATGCGGACAATGTATCCCTTGCGAACAAATTCTCTTACGAGATGATACTTCCTCTCAATATGTTTAGTCTTGTTGTGAAACCTCGGCTCCTTGGCACGTCTCTGACTCCGTCGTTGTCGCGATGCAGTAGACAGGCGGCTCGGCACATGGTATCATTTGAAGTTCTCCTAGAAACTTCTTAATCCGAGCCCTTCCTTGGAAGCCTCCGAGGCCGCTTGATACTCGGCTGACAGTGGAATCGGCGATCGCGCTTTGCTTGGCACTACGCCAAGAATCTTGCTCCTCCATTAAGAGTAAATATGTAGCCAGAAGTGGACATCGAGCTGTCCTTCAGTCCTTGGAAGTCCGAATCAGTGAATCCCACCACATCCAAATCTCCACCACCATACATAAGAACCATATCTCTCGTTCTTCTCAAGTACTTGAGAACGTTCTTTCTGATCCAATGTTCCCTACAGGTTTGCCTGAAACCTACTCACCACGCTTACAGCATGCGCGATGTCAGGTCTTGTACACAACATAGCATACATAAGGCTACCCACGGCCGAAGCATATGGTATATTACTCATTTCCTTGCGTTGTTCCTCACTTTGAGGACACATCTTCAAGGTGAGTTTTATTCCATGTTGCATCGGTAGGAACCCTCTTTTAGAATCATCCATCTTAAATCGCTTTAAGATCTTATCTATATAGAGGGCTTGGGAAAGGCCTATTGTTCTCTTCGCTCTATCCCGGTAGAGTCGAATACCAAGAATATAGGTTGCTTCTCCCAAGTCTTTCATGGAGAAATTACTCGAAAGCCAAGCTTTCACATAACTGAGCATTCCCACATCATTTCCTATTAGTAGAATGTCATCTACATATAGTACTAAGAATGCGATCTTGCTCCCACTAACTTTCTTATATACACAAGGTTCCTCTTCATTTTGCACGAAGTCAAACTCTTTGACCGCCTCGTCAAAACAAAGGTTCCAACTACGCGACGCTTGCTTCAGTCCATAAATGGAACGCTGAAGCTTGCACACTTTCTGAATATCGACTTCGGACACAAAGCCTTTAGGCTGCTCCATATAGATTTCCTCCTCGAGGAATCCATTAAGGAAAGCCGTCTTCACGTCCATTTGCCATATCTCATAATCGTGGTAGGCAGCTATAGCAAGCATCATGCGAATAGACTTGATCATGGCTACGGGCGAGAAGGTATCGTGGTAATCGATCCCTTCCTTTTGGGTATAACCCTTTGTGACAAGCCTGGCCTTATAGGCGTCAACCTTGCCATCACCATCTGTTTTTCTCTTGTAGATCCACTTATTCCCAATGGGCACTATGCCCTTGGGGCAGTCTACTAGAGTCCAGACCTGATTTATATGCATCGAGTCTATCTCAGCTTCCATAGCTTCACGCCATTTCGCGGAGTCTACATCCACCATCGCTTGGTCATAGGTTGTTGGGTCGGTCTCTTGGCTATCACTTGGAACCTCATGGAGACCCAGCTCCTCCAAGTGCACAAGCCCATACCTCTCAGGTAAATGAGACACCCTACTAGACCTACGAGGTGGTTGTACTTGTGTTTCAGAAAGTTCGGTTCCAGTTTCTTGCACAGGTGTCTCTCGAGGAGTTTCATTGTATTCTTCTAAAGAAATACTTCTACCTGCTCCGCCTTCCTGAATGAACTCATCTTCCAGGAAGTGTGCTTGTAAAGCAACAACGATCCTTCGATCTTCGGGCATGTAGAATAGATATCCCATCGTCCCAGATGGGAATCCAATGAAACGTCCCTTCGCAGACCTAGCTTCCAACTTTTCCACCTTAGTCTTCTTGACATAGGCGGGACATCCCCAAATCCTAATATGATTAAGACTTGGTTTCCTGCCCTCCCACATCTCATGTGGAGTTTTAGGAACGGATTTGGAAGGACATCTGTTCAAGATATACGCGGAAGTCAGGAGTGCATACCCCCACAGGTAAATCGGCAAGTCAGTATAGCCCAGCATGGAACGGACCATGTTCAACAGGGTCCGGTTCCTTCTTTCTGACACACTATTTAACTGATGAGTACCTGGAGGTGTTAGTTGTGAAACTATTCCATGTTCCTTAAGAAACTCGTCAAACTCCGTACTCATATACTCGCCACCTCGGTCCGACCGAAGTGCTTTAATATGATTACCAGTTTGTTTCTCGACTAGGGCCTTGAATTCCTGGAATTTCTCAAAGGCCTCGGATTTATGTTTCATTAAGTATACATAACCATACCTAGTATGATCATCTGTAAACGTAATGAAATATTGATATCCGTCACGTGCTGCTTCCAAAGCACCACATACGTCGGTATAGATTAATCCCAGTTTATCAGCGGCTCTTTCAAAAGTCCCTGTGAAGGGGGACTTAGTCATTTTGCCTTTAAGGCAAGATTCACAAGTAGGAAAGGGATCCGATCCCAATGGACCCATAAGTCCATCTTTTTCCATCTTGTAAACCATGGTCTGACCAACATGACCAAGTCTAAGATGCCATTTCAAAACTTGACTGGTTTCATCCCTACCACGTTTTCTAGTCATAGTATTCACAACTACTTTGTTGCTGAGATTTAGATGATATAATCCATTCAACAATATAGCAGTACCCACTAGTTTATTTCTAAAATAAATTTTGCAGGAACCATCACCAATGAAAAATGAAAAGCCTTTTCGGTCCATGACCGGAATGGATACAATGTTTTTGTGCCCCTTGGGCAAAACAAGTACATCTTCTAAAGTCAAAACAAAGCCGAATTCTAAACCCAAAAGAAGTGATCCTATGTCGGTCGCCTCGACACTATGCCCGCTTCCGACCGTGATCATAACTTCTCCGGCTCCAAGCTTCCTACTTTGTTCCAGATCCCGATTCACGGTACAAATATGAGAACTAGCACGAATCCAGTATCCGAAGTAGAAAATACAAGAGCGAACAATTTGTTTCCAAAACTAAAAGTTACATGCACAAGTGCCATGAAGAATGGGACAGTCTCTAGCCCAGTGGCCCACTCACCGCACTTGAGACAAGCATCCTTCTTCTTTTGTTCTTCGGAACCATCGGGGCCTTGCCCTTACCCTTAAGGTCCTTAACTTGTGGTCAGTTGCTTCTTGGTCTTTTTCTTCTTGTTCTTAGACCTCCGAGGTCCGAAGAAATCACAAGAGCAGACTCCTTCATCATGAGTCTTCATCGAGGCGAGCGGTCACAAGTTTGTTCATTAGCCCCTAAATTACATGCAATCTCATTGCGGTTGAAGTTCATAACAAAGCTGAGAAGGAATCGGGGAGAGGCGTAGTATAAGGTCGGTTTGAGAGAAGTATCCATTTTAAAATCAAGAGCCTCCAATCTCTCGATCATGGATATCATTTTGAGGACGTGTTCCCCAACCTTCTCACCTTCCTTCATCCTTGCACCGAAACGATTGCTTGGATATCTCATATCTAGCGATTCATTGTGCTCACCATAAAGTTCGGTTAAGTGAGATAGAATCTGCCTAGCAGAAGTCATTTTCTCATGAGCTCTCTGAAGCTCATTAGACATGGAAGCCATCATATAAGCACGGACTTTCACGTCATCCTTAATCCACTTTTCGTGGTTTTCAATCTCTTCCTGATTCGCTCGGGTCCGCACAGGAGGCGCCGGAATGTCCGTCTCCAAGACGTATCCCAGTGCCTCTATACTGAGGACAATCATCAGATTGCGGAGCCAATCCACAAAGTTAGGTCCCATTAAGGTGTTCTTTTCGAGTAGAATTGCGAGTGGATTCATTGTCATATTGAGTTATGTCTGCATTAAGTATAACAGATTAATTAGTGACTTGTTATATTATGTTCTGAGTATAGAATTAAGGTCTTTTCTATTCTTGTTACCCAGCTCCCACTATTTTTATCGGAATAACACACTCCCATGTGAAAACCGGAAGTATCGTCGCTCTACTTCATAGTGGTGATCGAGTTCTTTATAAATCTTAATAGAGGGCAACCGAACAGGTTTCTAGTCTATTAATTTTCATAAAGTGGTGTCCAACACCAACCCATCTAATGGATGATTCGATCTTCTTTTTCCCCCTGTTCACTCCCCTCAACCTATACGGTTTCTATGGTTCGTGAACAAGTTAAGTTTATACCATCGACGCAAATCAATTTCACAATTGAATCTTATCCGGCAACCTATCAGGTTTCTAGGGATAAAATTTGCTCCAACCGAAGGCATCCAATGCGCTCCCGGTAATTTATCCATCCTCCCCGAACGACTACCCCGATAACTCGGAAGCATAGCACATCCGGTTTGGATTTCAATTTCCCAAAAACTCGATGGAGGGAAGGAAAACCTTGAAACCTTATAAACTTAATTATTTGTTGTGGGAGAATTTTCGTGATTTACGTTGCACTTTGCACATTAATCGTTTAAGCGCATTCGTGGCATTCATACAATATGAAACAACCATTCACAACCTAGTTGCTACCAACATGTGGTTCATGGACCGTTCCTAGAAAACAAAAACTCCGTAATCTAATTACAAGTCTTCGTCTTGAATCTTCGTCTTCTCGAAATAGATCTTCCTCCGGTCTTCGTCATTACATATATATTTTACATCGAAAATTGCATCCTAGATACAAATATTTCTAGTAAAATAAATAGGCTCAAAACGGCCTTTACAACCCAATCGAATAAAACGAACGATTCAAAAACTAAGTCCACGAACCACATCCCCATTCAAAAGAATTCATCCAATAAATACTAAATAAATGGAAAGCGTAGAGATACATTGATCCAATCAACACTACGAACCGATCCAATCGATTCACACAATTGGTAATATGATAACGTTCAAAATAATTCAGTCGACCATAAATATTCCAATTAATCAAATTTCCCTTATAAAATGAAATACCATAAATCATTTTGATCATATTAAATTCAATTTAACATGCGGGAGATTAATTTTCAAGAATACACGAAAAAATCGAGCCGGGGCAAAAAAGAGCTGCCTGGCCGAGTCACCATCGGCAGCTTTCTGGCAGACAGGCCAGGCATGGCCGAGTCACGCTCGGCAGCTGCCGGCCGGGCACGGCCCGTGTCTCTTGACACGGTCGGGTCGCTGGCGATGCTTTGGGGCTAGGACACGGCCGTGTCACCGGACACGGCTGAGTCACCTGGCGACTTCACGCCCTTTGTCCGAAAAATCGTCCGATGACGATTCGGAGCTCGATTTTCAATAGGATATCGATATCACTATTTGTCAACATTCATATCTTCAATAGAAATCATATTTCCAAGAAATTAAGATTTATATTTAGACATAAACTTCCGAAAAATATAACTACAACGAACGTAAAAATATATACCACGATTATGACTAAAATGATTCCAAATCATTCACCATCTAATCAAACATTCCAAATGCCAATATCGTATATACGATCGCAAGACCTACGCTCCGATACCCTTTGTTGGGATTCGGTGCCTAAAGAAGGCCCGGTGAGCGGTAAAGCGAAAATTAATTCGATCCAATCCCTACGAGGATCGATCGAGCTACGTATATACGAAAATATAAACGAAAAGCAAGAGTCATAAGAAACTAACCCTCGAAGTCCGTTGATTAAATGGTAACCTTCTCTTGAGCTATTCCCCAAGCTCTTGAACGATCCAACGCCGAAAGCACCGCGTCTCTACTTGCCACGCGCCGGAGAAACAACCGGAACGACGATCACCTTGCTATCCTCCGAGGATACGGCTAGAGCTAAGTGATGAAGCTATATATGTAAAGATTACTACACTCTAAGTGTTTTAATCTTACTCTCTCTATATGATTTTCTCTCAATTTTTCTCCAAGAAAAATGAAGAAGAAAATGAATGAAGAAGATGAAGATAATTGAGAAAATGGTTTTTCTCTCTCTCTCTCAATCTCACTCACGTTGGAAAGGCTTAGAATCTCAAGTGAGAGATGTCTTCTTCATTTATTCAACTCTTCACATGATACATCTCATTATTATGACAATCAAAGCCCCACAAAGTCATCTTTTTCATATAAAATGAAAACAACAAGACAAGAGGAAAGTGGGTGGAAATTAGGGGGGCGGATACAATGCAGAAACGGATGAGTTCGGTTCGTTTCGGACTCCCGTGAGTCCAAACAGATAAACTACGATTCCGTTCCGATGTATTTGTATCGATTAATTAATCCAATTAATTAAACATATCAAATACAAAATAACATAATTAATTTCTCCAAGAAATAATTATATTCATGAATTAAATTAATCACCCAGTGATATATTTAATCCATTAAGCCGTAAATCAATTTATCCGATAAATCGATTTAAACATCCAATGTCCCAAATTAGATATCCAATATCTAATATTCATAATGAGAGAATTAGCTTAATTCATTCCGTCGTCAATCCTAATGCGCGACTCGGTAGGTCCGTCTCAGTCAGCAATGGGAGGAACCAAAGAGTAGTAGCACCACCTAGCGACTGGTGGCTACACTGCATACCGACTGAGAACGAATGATTGGGATCATTCAAGAACCATTCTGTCGTGAATACCAGTATACGTATAAACCCTTATTTCAAATATCCCGATCAAGTTATAGGGTCACGGTCAGTCAAACCCTATCTGTACTTGACGCTATGCATGTGTTAATGCAAATCGAGATCATCGAGCTCTCGTGTATCTAATACAGCTAGCTCCAATGCTTTGGCCAAATACTTATGATCTCATCTGCCAATAACCGCATAGGACATATAACCCGTTCACTAACAGGAGAAAGAATTCTATCTTGATATTCAGTAGGACCTGCTACTTACCCGTCAAGATGCACGTCGAGGTTGACCCCCGCCTTCCGGTTTACAGGGTCGAACTACTCTAATGAAAATCTTGACGTCACAAACACATCCCTACTAAATCCTCAAGTCGAAGGTTCACGAACACCTATCACAACCTTTCGATTCCGTCATTGACTGTCCCGGAGTGAAATCCGTGTGACGAATCGAGGGTGAGTCGGTTCGAGTATACTAATCTAATTAGCATACCTATAACGTCTGCTCCCACTAACCATTAGTGTTCGACAGGCACTCTCCATGTCAAAGAACACGTCATACAAGTCTTCACATAAACTTAACGCCCAGTCAAGTTTCATCGACTTGCGAACGATTAAGTATTTGAGCTATAAACCTTTCCAGTGCCGACCCCCTTATCCAATAAGGACTGGAACGTTTTGCTCTCAAATACACGGACTAGTTTCTATATGTTTATTTACGAGTTAGGAATGCCAGTAACTACCAGTAAATAAAGAAACATTCATTTGCCTTATATAAATGGTTTACATAATTACAAGTACAATGCCCTCACTCAACAACATTTGAGTGGCATTCGAGGGCATACTCCTAACACAAATAGCTTCCATACTTGACAGTATTCTGACTTCTTTGAGACTACTCGTTGTATGTTGGTAATTACCAAAACAGGAATGTTTATCCCAACAACCTGAAGTTGCAGAAACAACATTTCTGTCAATCTTTGCCTGTGTGAGGTACAAACTAGACTTCCTCTTCCCTCGAGCCACGACCATAGCACCCTTGGAAAGTTTACAAGTATCACCTGAGAAATGACTATCATATTTCTCATCACAGAGTTTACCAACTGAAATAAGATTCAATCGAACATCAGGAACATGCTTCACATTCTTAAGCCCCAGCTTAAAACCAATCGAGGTTACCAAGCAAATCTCCCCCGTACCGGCACTCTTAATCACTCCATGATCAGTGGTCCTCACATAGCCAAAATGTCCAACAATATAGGATGTGAATATGTCTTGCTGATGAGTCACATGCATGAAAGCACCACTATCAACCAACCAAGTTGTCTCGTTATGTGCAAGATTGATAACATCACAATCCTCAAGAAAAAGAAGGTCATGCCGAGTCATATTGACTCTGTCTTCATGTTTACTACCATTTGTACTTTTTTTTTTGCCTTCTTTGATATCTTATTTGCGCGTAAAACAATTCTTCTGCATGTGCCAAGTTTTACCACAATAATGACATTCAATATTTATACCTAGACTTTGACTTGCTTCTGCTTATATCCTTTCCCTTACAATCCTTGTTTATGTGTCTCCCTCTATCCTCTGCAACAAGAACATCTGAATGTGATGAAGAACCATGTGCCCTTCTTCTCATCTCCTCATTCAGAACACCACTCTTAGCAAGCTCCAAGGACATAACTCCATTAGGGACTAAATTGATTAACAAAACCCGAAACGTCTGCCAAGAATCCGGCAAAGTGTTAAGCAACCATAAAGCTTGAGCTACATCATCGAACTTCATCTCCATATTTGACAATCGATCCAAACGACCTTGGAAATAATTCAAATGATCAGATATGGAGGAACTCTCATTGTATCTCAAATTCATAATTTGCTTGAGCAAATACAATTTGTTGTTCCCCATCTTCGAAGCATACAATTGTTCAAGCTTCTTCCACATTCCTAGCATGCGTCTCATTCACAATATGGGTATAAACATTATCCTCAACCCACTGCCTAATGAAGCCACACACATGCATATGCTCATGTGCCCATTCTTCACCAGATTTCCCATCTGGTTTATCGGAAGCAAACACCGGTTTATGCAAATTCTTCATATACAATAGGTCGATCATTTTGCCCTTCATTTTGCATAATTCAACCCATTTAAAGAGATTACTTTGCTGGTATTAACCTCCATCATTCAAGCAAGAATACACACAACAAATAACCTTACTTCGATACCACTTGATGTGGCAATAACAACACACACAACCAAATTATCAAAGTACACAGCGGAAATAATTTTTCCAAACTTGCAAGAATCTGTGAGGAGCAATAACAACCAATGACAGCAATAACATTAAAAATCACAACCAGAGACCCAACAATTTCGTCGTGGGAAAACCCTCTCAATGTGAGAAGTAAGAACCCACGGGCACAAGCCAGTCAATCAAGCTCCACTATGATCAAATAAAGGGTACAAGAGTCTCAAATACTGCACAAATTTGTGCAAACAACAGCCAATACAACAAAGCAACAATCTTTCAAATGGAGAACAAGAAAGCTGAAAAAATCACAAACACATGTTACTGTTCAAGCATGATAACTACCATCCTGGAGATCAAATCGAAAAACCCAACGGTGAAGTTAAATAAACGCCTCTCAGAAACCTGCCACCCAAATTTCAGCTCGATCCAACAGTTAACGAATTGGTGATTGAGGTCTTCCCGAAACTGCTCAGGATTTGGGCGAACTGACACAGAGCTGCTGTCCGAGCTCAATTTCTCCACCTACATATGTCAAATAGAAAACTGGCTGGTAGGAATGAAGATGAGGATGTTGTGAACCCACTATCCAATTGTCAAACAGATTCAACAGTAGAATTGTCGGCGATCTTGACCGGAAGAATGCTGATGTGGAGGAACTTTCCTTTTTTTCCTCTGTTCTTTTCTCTTTCTTTTGGCCGAATATCTCTCTATGTCAAAACAAAAATTAGGGTTATTGTTCTTTTGGATGGAATGAATTTGAACTGAATTGAATTGAATCGAATGAATTTGAATCGAATCGAATCGAATCGATTAATCGAATCAATCAAATATATATTAAGGATAAATAATAATAAGAATAATGGTAAATAATAATAATAATAATAATAATAGTAATTAACAACAACAACGATAATATTAATATTATTAGTAATAATAATAATTAAGATTAATAATAATAAGAAGAAGAATCGAAATTTGAATCAATCGAATTAGGCGAATGGGCTGACGCAATTGAATTAAATCGAATTGAAAAGCGAAAAATAAGTCAAAGCAATGCGACTCCTAATCCTCTATAGATGACCTCTCACTGCCCTAATTAAGTGATTAGATGGGCTTGAGGAAATTGGGCTTTTTGGACACATAGTTGGGAGCCCAACCCAACATACACAAAGTTAAGGCTGAAATTTGTTTTGGTTTAGTTGAAAAAAAGAAACAAGTGTAGATGCATATTTTAAAATGATATATATATAAATGTATATATATATATTAAAATTCAAGATTATTACTGTATATTGTCATTTGGCCCTTAAGGATTTATTTATTTTCTTTTATCCTATGCAATTCAATGAAAATAGTACTTTACTCCATGGTTTAAATCAAGTGGAAAAATATATTAACTAGGCGAGCTTATTACTTTATCGGGTATTACTTTATCGAAGTTGAATTGTAATCGGTATCTTTTTGAATTGTGAAAACCAAAGTCTATCAACCTTTTCTCCTTGTAATTGCACAACCCACTTAACATAGTTTCTGTGCCATTTTTTTTTTCCTTTTGTTTTAAATGCATATCCATTATATCACCGATTCGCTGTCTGTCACTACTCTGTGTATTATATTTTTTCTTATTGAAATGAGCCAAATGGTTTTACCTTTTTAAATAAATGGGCCCTGCATGCATAGATGAGCGTCTGTTTTTTTAATATGCCACTTCAAGCTGCTTCCCCATTAAATGACATCATTGTGTGTAGACAGTTATGCATCTCCCATCTGTAGCAGGACGATGATTACAAATATACATTTTGGCATTGTGGGTTCGTACACCACTAAATTAGGAATCATACACCACCTTACACCATTTTAGGTCTAATCATTACACCATATAGCCTAATCATTAGGTCCAATCATTAAACAATTATTATACTAGTGATTAAGCAATGATTACTAGTTTACTTTTAATCAATAAATATTAATAAATATATTTTTTTCAATGTTATTTAATGATTAAATATTTTGGTAAACGATTACTTATTTATTTTTTATATAAAAATCTAAATGAATACATAAAAACAAAAATATGAGGCCAAAAATAATATCATGAACATAGTTTCCCATTCAGCTGCACACAGGGATTTGTGGCGGATCCAGTAAGCCGAAATGATAGGCATCGGACAATCGCCTTCTATTTGTACCATCACATAATGACTATCATATACAAGTGATATCGTAATAATCCGATGGTACAAAAATTCTTCCGGACCTTTCCAAAGAGGAAAGAAAGTGATAGAGCGTTAAAAAAGTAAGGACCACACCAAACCTGTTGGCAATCAGGATACCTGTGTCAGGCATAACCATACAGTATTTTGTAGGTGCAAGCGATTGTAGGAAATTCAATGAAGTATGTAGTTCAGTGATTCCATTACTGAAAACTCTAGCATAGGCATGGTATGAACTCAATAACTCGTCTAGCAGTTGACGTCGAACATAGAGTCACTCATCTTCGCCATACCCAAGACAAACAGATATTGCTCGAAATCCACAGTTTCCATCACCTCTGACATTTTGAATATGTGTGATGTAAGGATGAAACATCAATGGAATTTCATCCATTAGTCGATGAATGTAGCATGATTGAGACTCTTCGTTCAAGTCTGGAAGTGCGGTTACATATGAACTATGTCTTGCCGGTTCCTTGTTCAACTCAACAGATTTTGACATGGTTGAAAAGCTGCGTCTTCTAGGAGTTTGATTTATAGAATCATGTCTCGCCGACTCTTCATTTAAATCCACAAATGAACTATGTGCAATATCCAGAATTTATACTACGGTTGTTAATTATTTTATCCGAGTTATATTGCAGAGTGTAGAATATGTGCAGTATGGATATAATAATTAAAGGACTAAGACAGTTGTATTGGTATAATTGTCGTAGTTGCTCGACAATTGCATTTGAGGATATTGTGTATCGAATGAGAATATTATTGAAACGAGTATATGTATTCAGTATGTCATGTATACGCATCCAGTATGTCGAGACGATGGACAGGAATGAAGAGATAAATTAACCACTAGAAGGGGGGTTGAATAGTGGGAATGCGGAATACCGAAATTTCTTGCGAATAAGTAGAAAATAGTGCGGAATTTAAAGACTCAAGAATTTATAGAGGTTCGGCAACTTTCTTACATCCTCTCTCCGACTTTCTTTTTCTATTGGCTTAAGAGCAACCACAATCTCGACTCGTCTTCTATCGGTCTGAGTTTACAACCGTTACAATCGCTTGTCTTCTATCGGTCCAAGCTCAACCTCTCCCTCAATATAAATGTTTGTTTATCTAGTGTTCTATAGGAACTAGATAATCCTCACTAAACGAATATGGGAGTATAATCCTAACAATGCCGGATCAAAGATCCTAATAACACCGGATTAGTGACTCTTGATTCGTTTCTTTTACGCTCAAGTGTAAGTGATGCAACACTTACAATCAAATGAAAGAATACAAAGGATAGTAGATATTACAATGAAAATCACTCTTGTATCTTTCTTTTCTCACAACTTGAAATGCAATAAAAGATATAAAACTGAGCTCAAGTATGTTTTGATTGCTTGTATGCTTGTATGCTTGAATGCTTGAAGTTGTGTGTTTGATACCCAAGTCCTTCGGGTATTTATAGGTGAGATCCATCCTTCAAATGCTGAAAAGACATATTATTAGCGTGCGCTAATATTAGCCTGTGGCGTGCGCTATCGGTTTTTTACTTGGAATCTCTGAACGGTCACAAAGACTGTTGCAACGGTAAAATACCATGGCTAGCGTGCGCTAGTCATGTATTGGTAGCGTGCGTTAACATCTGGTCAACAAGTCTTCAATCTTGACTTTGAAAATGTCCGATTGTCTCTCCAACGACTCTTTATCCAACGGCTAGATTTGGGATTAGCGTGCGCTAGCAAGTATGCATAGCGTGCGCTAGCATTAATTAAATCCAACTTTTCCAGATTTTCCGGATCTACATTGACTCGTGCCTTCCAACGGTAGAAAATCAAACGGTAATATGCTGACTCCTTTTAGCGTGCGCTAATGCCTATCCCGTAGCGTGCGCTACTAATTTCTTTCATTAACGTACGTTACCCTGTGTAGCGTACGTAAAGGCCTTAACATATTGAGTCCAGTAGCTACTGGACTACTGACCGTGATATCGGTAGCGTGCGCTAGAGCTGAGCAGTAACGTGCGCTATATCCTTGCTTTAGCGTACGTAAGATGATATGTGTAGCGTGCGCAACATCCATTTCTGATTTCCTTTCAAACTTTACTGACTTCTGGAATAATACGATAGCGTGCGTTATTTTTACTGTATAGCGTGCGCTAACTGTAGTTGCTTAGCGTGCGCTAACAATGAATGGCTTGCATGCGCTATCCATCAGGCGACTTCACTTGGCTGCAGCTGACTTGTCTGGGCTGTATATGTATATCCCGATAGCGTGCGCTACTATATGATGAGTAGCGTGCGCTAGCTTTATTTAGCTCCTTCAAAATACTGTCGATCTGAGATTGATCTAAATGTTTTGAATGTAATAATCATCAAAATACATTTTGAGTCAACAATCTCCCCCTTTTTGATGATGTCAAAACATTTAATTAATACCTGCAAAAAATATTTTAAATGATTCGAATCAAGGTAAACTTGTTCGATTATATTAGTATATTTTGATTTTTGGAGTATTCTCCCCCTTGTTGACATATCCAAAAAGGAACTCCCCCTGAATTGTTGCAGTATAACAAATATTAACGAAAATGCCATTATTCAAAGTGTAAACAACAATACTTGTAAACAATAAATGCCAAATGAAGTGAAATGCGAATATCATTAAGATGAAATTCAGATAATACAAGGAGTTTCCATGACATGAGACATAAAGATTATTCGAACAACAAGATTCTACAACCAAACATCAAAAATTCTCAAATCTAAGGGTCAGAAGAAGACGAGGGGAAAGGAAATGAAGGGTGTGTGAAACGGATGAAATTGGATATCAACTCGCGCACTTCCCGGACTTCCGAACGTAGAGCCCGAACATCCTCTCGGATTTCAGCCTGAGAGGTCTCGATGCCCCGCATCCGAGCACAAAGGTCGCTTTCCTCTTCCTCCGTAACAACATCTCTCATTGGGCGCTTTCCTTTCGTCTTCGGATGACGAACAAAAGACTTGGATTGCAGCTCCTTAAGCGTGTGGGGTCCTCAGTGCGTGACTTGCTCGGTCGGTGTAGGCATCCGTGTCCCCTTCGGCACTTAGTCATCATCCCGGAGATATGGAAACAATACCCAGCCTCGATTGAATGTCTCGACATAATGCATGGCCTTGAGGGTTATGTCACTTATCTCGTGTCCCCGAGACACCGGAACGTGTGCCTCATTAGACAAGTCGACACGAAAATGTCGAAAAATCACCGTAAGAATTGAACCAAATGGAAGTCCAGATTTCCTGGTTCTCGACATGTAGTTTTTCGACCGAAACGACTCCCCTTTAGCTTTCATCTAGCTTATCACAATCCCAGTGAAATCCACTCGATCATCCTTCAGCACCCTATACACGACATTCTTATCAACACTGACTAACTTGTGTTGGGTGTTGACTTTTGGCATTAAATATTTTGTTAAAGCGGCCAACAACAAGCGAATGTGTATACCGAAATCATTGTTCTCGAAAATGTCATCCGTGACTTCGATGACCGTTTTCGAACACAAAAAATCACCAATCTCTCTCTCGGACACCGTAGACTCCTCGACAATGTTTTTCCCACAACAATCAAACCCGTCTTTCGATAACCCAAACAACTCGTGAAGAATTTCCGAAGAGATCTTCACCACAGTTCCATTTACGAGGCTTTCGAGCACTAAACCTCCATTATCACCAAGATGCAAATTCGCATAAAATTGAAGAACACACTCAGGGTACACAATCTCTTTGCACTTAACAAAACGTGCAATACCCAGTGCCTCAAGGAAATCGCGAATGCTTACCTTGACCCGTTCAAGGCTGCTAAAGTTGAAGTAGTAGCAATCGGTCAAACTCTCCTGTGGAAGAATATCGAAGAAAATTTTCGACGCAATGAAGGAGACGAATCGAGTGCTGTCAAAGTCGTTGTTGCGAGGGCGTTTATAGTTCTTCTCCATGGCCTTTCGATTCTTGCTTGACATTATGAAGGAAAAACGAAGAGAATCGAAGTTATTGAGGGAGAAGCTCGCAGAATTTGGATCGGATGTGCGTCTAAGGTTTTTTTTCAAGAAGGGAATTTTCTGTCGATTGCGTACGTTAGAAGTGTGATGTGTTTTTGGGTAGTACGACATATATATAGTCAACGAACTTTTAGTTAGCGTACGCTAGGATTATAGAATTAGCGTACGTTAAGTAAGAAATGAAAAGCTTACTGGACTGTCCAGTAGCTAAAATGGAATTTGAAAAGTTTTATTTAGCGTACGCAAGGAAGTAAGGTTTAGCGTACGCTATCGAAAGCAAATTTTAGCGCGCGTTAAGAAAATGAAGCTAGCGCGCGCTAGCGAGTGATCCGAATCAAGGATTTTGATATTTTGAGTAGTAAACTTATTTCAAAAGTTGTCTACATGTCCCATGCCAAGTTGTAAACGAATGGAATTAAAAGATTCTTCGGGAAGAGGTTTTGTAAAAATGTCAGCAAGTTGATCCTTCGTCCCGACAAAAATTAAACATATGTCTTTTTTCTGAACATGATCACGTAAAAAATGATGTCTTATATCTATATGTTTGGTTCTACTATGCAACACAGGGTTTTTGCTCAGATTAATTGCACTAGGGTTATCACATAGGATATGGGTATTTTCAAAATGTATGCCGTAGTCGCGGAGTTGATTTTTAATCCATAACACTTGAGCGCAGGCGCTCCCTGCAGCGACATATTCGGCCTCAGCTGTAGACAATGCTACACTGGTTTGCTTTTTACTTCCCCAGGATATATTAAACATGATCCAACAAAATGACATGTACCACTAGTACTCTTTTTGTCAATTTTGCATCCGCCGAAATCGGCGTCACTATAGGCAATTAAATTAAAATCCAAGCAAGAAGGATACCATAGACCTAGTCCAATAGTTCCTTTCAAGTAACGAAAAATGCGTTTACAAGCAATTAAATGTGATTCCTTGGGATTAGCTTGGAATCGAGCACATAGACATGTAGCAAATATTATATCTGGCCTAGATGCAGTCAAATATAACAGAGATCCGATCATACCTTGGTATAATTTTTGATCTACAAATTTGCCATTTTCATCTTTCTCAAGCTTTAATGATGAAGACATTGGCGTAGATATCACCTTGCTACTTTCCATATTGAATTTCTTGAGGAGGTCGTTTGAGTACTTCGTTTGATGGATAAAAATTCCATCTTCGCATTGCTTGATTTGAAGCCCGAGGAAGAACGTTAATTCTCCCATCATACTCATTTCGAACTCTCCTTTCATAAGATTAGAAAAATCTTGGCACAAGGATTCATTAGTAGCTCCAAATACAATGTCATCAACGTAGATTTGGCAAACAAGTATATCATCATTCAATATTTTAACAAACAAGGTAGTATCAATTTTGCCTCTTTTATAATTATTTGCAATTAAAAATTGACTTAAAAGATCATACCATGCTCGGGGTGCTTGCTTCAACCCGTAGAGTGCCTTGTTGAGCTTGTAGACATGATCCAGAAAATGATGGTCTTCAAAACCGGGAGGTTGCTTGACGTAGACTTCTTCTTGAATGTAACCATTCAAGAATGCACTTTTCACATCCATTTGAAATAGTTTAATCTTCTTATGGGCGGAAAATGCACAAAGCAAGCGAATGGCTTCGAGTCGAGCCACGGGAGCAAAACTTTCTTCGTAATCAAGACCTTCCTCTTGATTATATCCTTGAGCGACCAAACGCGATTTATTTCGAATCGGATAGCCGTCTTCGTCACTCTTGATTTTATGCACCCATTTAGTTCCGATAATTGTTTTATCTTTAGGAGCGGGAACTAAATTCCATACATTATTGTGCTTGAATTGCACAAGCTCCTCTTGCATTGCCATCACCCAACATTCATCATCGAGAGCTTCGGATATATTCTTGGGAACTATTTCGGATACAAAAGCACAATGAGCCATAAATTCGGTGGTTCTCCTTCGGGTTTGAACACCGTCTTCAATGTTTCCAATCACGAGGTCCTTCAGATGGTCTTTGATGTGCCTCCAATCGTTCGGTAAATCAACGATTGTGTTCGTTTCGATTTCCGAAATTTTCTTCACTTCGGGTGAGGGATCCGGAAAAGTACCTGCATCATCAAAATATTCTACCTTTCTCGGGGGTGAGATCATATCATTGAATTTAACATGTATGGACTCTTCAACTTTATTCGTTCTAATATTATAAACATGATATGCTTTGCTATTAGTACAATAGCCAAGAAATATTCCGGAGTCGGATTTGGCATCAAACTTGCCTAAGTTATCATTGCCATTGTTCAAAATAAATACATTGCAACCAAAAGGATGAAAATAAGCAATATTGGGCTTTTTGCCCTTCCATAATTCATACGGGGTTTTAAGATGAGTTCTACGAACATGAACCCGGTTAATCACATAGCATGCCGTAAAAATTGCTTCGGCCCAAAAGTACCGTGGAAGAGAGTATTCATTAAGCATTGTCCTCGACATTTCTTCCAAAGATCGGTTTTTCCTTTCAACAACTCCATTTTGTTGAGGCGTTCTAGGAGCCGAAAAATTGTGATTAATACCGTATTTATCACATAAAAGTTCAAACGGGGTGCAATCAAATTCACCTCCGTGATCGGTGCGAATAGAAATTATGGAGAGATTTTTCTCATTTGATACCAAACGACACCATTTAGAAAACTCGGAAAATGCATCATCCTTATGTGCTAAAAATCTAACCCAAGTAAATCGAGAGAAATCATCAACAATAACCAAAGTGTAAAGTTTACCATTTAAACTAACATGTCTAGATGGTCCAATCAAATCCATATGCACAAGTTCAAGAACACGACTAGTGGAAACCTCGAATTTTGGTTTAAACGATTCTCAAGTATGTTTCCCTTTTATGCATGATTCACACAAATGCTTTCTATCAAACTTGAGTTTGGGCAATCCACGAACAAGGTCGTGTCTAGATAAAATAGAAATAATAGGTAAAGAAGTATGCCCCAATTTACGATGCCATAAATATGCATTGTCATCCAAGGTAATAAGACATTTTTCATTGAATGAACTTTTATCGTTAAGATCAACAATATAGATGTTTCCACATCTCAAACCAATGAATGCAATTTTATTATTTCTAAATGCCGTGCAATGTGTTTGCTCAAATAGAATTTTAAAACCTTCATCACAAAGTTGCGAAACGCTAAGGAGATTATGATGTAAACCTTCAACAAATAATACTTTGTTGATAGAAGAAGAAGGTTCCTTACCGACTTTGCCGATGCCTTTGATTTTTCCCTTTTGATTATCTCCAAAGGTCACATGTCCTTGATCTTGATATTCGAGGTCTTCAAATAAGTCCTCGTAGCTGCACATGTGCCTTGAGCATCCGCAATCAATGTACCACTTGTTTTTCCTTGGTGCCGGTACCTCGATATTACTTTCGGAGTCGAGGGCCATGAATGCAAGATTTGCGTCTAGAGATCTTTCAATCTCCTCCTCGTCATCACTCCAAGAAGCGATTAGGACCTCCTTCTTTTTGAATCTTTCCATTTGAGGTTTTGAAGAGGATCCTCGGCATTCTTTGGCATAGTGACCGGCTTGACCACATTTCCGACAATTATTGTCGAACTTCTTGATGGGAGTATAGCCACTCTTCTTTTGCTCCGGTTTGCCATCCCGACCAAGAAAACTTCGCCTCTTTTGAATTAGGTTTTTATACCTTCTAAAGTTTTTGGCATAGAGAGCGAGTTCCTCATCGTCTTCATCTTCGGGAACATCTTCCTCAACGTCGCTATCAACATTGAATGCGACTACTCTTTCCCGAGGCTTTGGTTTTGTGCCTCTAGACTTGAGAACGATCTCATAATTGATGAGTGACCCGATGAGGGCACTAAATTCGAGCTTGTTGAGATCTTTGGACTCCATGATCGCGGTGACCGTGGCATCCCATTCTCGTGGCAACGATCGAAGAATTTTCTTAGCTTTGTCGCTGCTCGATATAGGCTTTCCAAAAGATGCAAGACCATTTGTTATAGCCGAAAATCGATCCAATATATTTGTAATCGTTTCCTCATCTTTCATGGAAAATAATTCGTAGTCATGGAGTAACATGTTGATTTTGGTCTCCTTGACTTGGGTGGTTCCCTCATGAGTGACTTCGAGAATTTCCCAAATTTCTTTTGCACTTTCATAGGACGATATCCTATTGAGTTCTTCGGGATTAAGAGCGCAATAGAGAAGTTGAGTAGCTCGTGAGTTGACGTGCGTGTTTCTCCAATCCTCGTCGTTGAATTCTTCGATCTTTTTCAACGATCCATCCTCTTTCTTAGCAAGTTTAGGACCAAGAGCAATAACTTTCCAGATTTCAATATCGTAGGCTTGAACGAAGATCGCCATCTTCTTTTTCCACGTCATGAAATTGGAACCGTCGAAGAAAGGAGGACGGTTGAGAGCATTTCCTTCAATTTGGCCAAGAAGTGCCATTTGCGGATCTTTTTCTCTTAGGTGGTTAAACCTTTAAAAAGAGACCTGCTCCGATACCAACTGAAGAGATAAATTCACCACTAGAAGGGGGGTTGAATAGTGGGAATGCGGAATACCGAAATTTCTTGCGAATAAGTAGAAAATAGTGCGGAATTTAAAGACTCAAGAATTTATAGAGGTTCGGCAACTTGCCTACGTCCTCTCTCCGACTTTCTTTTTCTATTGGCTTAAGAGCAACCACAATCTCGACTCGTCTTCTATCGGTCTGAGTTTACAACCGTTACAATCGCTTGTCTTCTATCGGTCCAAGCTCAACCTCCCTCAATATAAATGTTTGTTTATCTAGTGTTCTATAGGAACTAGATAATCCTCACTATACGAATATGGGAGTATAATCCTAACAATGCCGGATCAAAGATCCTAATAACACCGGATTAGTGACTCTTGATTCGTTTCTTTTACGCTCAAGTGTAAGTGATGCAACACTTACAATCAAATGAAAGAATACAAAGGATAGTAGATATTACAATGAAAATCACTTTTGTATCTTTCTTTTCTCACAACTTGAAATGCAATAAAAGATATAAAATTGAGCTCAAGTATGCTTTGATTGCTTGTATGCTTGTATGCTTGAATGCTTGAAGTTGTGTGTTTGATACCCAAGTCCTTTGGGTATTTATAGGTGAGATCCATCCTTCAAATGCTGAAAAAAAATATTATTAGCGTGCGCTAATATTGGCCTGTAGCGTGCGCTATCGGTTTTTGACTTGGAATCTCTGAACGGTCACAAAGACTGTTGCAACGGTAAAATACCATGGCTAGCGTGCGCTAGTCATGTATTGGTAGCGTGCGTTAACATCTGGTCAACAAGTCTTCAATCTTGACTTTGAAAATGTCCGATTGTCTCTCCAACGACTCTTTATCCAACGGCTAGATTTGGGATTAGCGTGCGCTAGCATTAATTAAATCCAACTTTTCCAGATTTTCCGGATCTACATTGACTCGTGCCTTCCAACGGTAGAAAATCAAACGGTAATATGCTGACTCCTTTTAGCGTGCGCTAATGCCTATCCCGTAGCGTGCGCTACTAATTTCTTTCATTAACGTACGTTACCCTGTGTAGCGTACGTAAAGGCCTTAACATATTGAGTCCAGTAGCTACTGGACTACTGACCGTGATATCGGTAGCGTGCGCTAGAGCTGAGCAGTAACGTGCGCTATATCCTTGCTTTAGCGTACGTAAGATGATATGTGTAGCGTGCGCAACATCCATTTCTGATTTCCTTCCAAACTTTACTGACTTCTGGAATAATACGATAGCGTGCGTTATTTTTACTGTATAGCGTGCGCTAACTGTAGTTGCTTAGCGTGCGCTAACAATGAATGGCTTGCGTGCGCTATCCATCAGGCGACTTCACTTGGCTGCAGCTGACTTGTCTGGGCTGTATATGTATATCCCGATAGCGTGGGCTACTATATGATGAGTAGCGTGCGCTAGCTTTATTTAGCTCCTTCAAAATACTGTCGATCTGAGATTGATCTAAATGTTTTGAATGTAATAATCATCAAAATACATTTTGAGTCAACAAGGAATAGTTGGAATTGGCTAAGTATAGCCTGATTAGCATACGCTAACTTAAGGACTCAGTGCATGCTAATATGTAGAACTTACGTACGCTAGTAAGGAAAGTTAACGTACGTAAGATCATATCGGACAGGATCCAGGTTGCGGCCGACAGGTAGGTCCCTACTCGAGTCAACGGCATTTAGCGCACGCTAAAGCTAAGGCTAGCGCATGCTAATGCAGATCAGTCTAGAAGGAATCTACGGGTGGACCCATCTACTATCAGCGCATGTTTCAATGAAGTCAACAGATGTTTTCTATGGAAGATTAACGCACGCTAAGCATGGGCTTAATGCACGCCAATTGTAGATCAGTCAAAGGGAATCCCGACAATCGTGGGTTGCTTTCGGCAAGTGGGATACAGGCATCTTCGGAGCAAGTGCAGACAAAAGAGTCAACAACGAGATTAACATACGCTATGGTTCAGATTAACGTATGCTAAGCATGAAGTTTGCGTACGTTAGTGGGTTAAATTGCGTACGTAAGTCATTGTGATAAGTAAGGCAGTAGCCCCTGGAAACACGATAGCTTACACTAATGCAGTCGTTAGCGCACGCTAGTAATGTACAGTATATATATGTGCAGTTGAGTAATGTTGTTCATTTAGGCCTTTTCTTCCCTTCACCCGATAAAGAGAGTATTGAAGGAGGTTTTGAGGTTCCAAACACTTGAGTAATTGTAGAGTTGATCATCATTAAAAATATTAAGCTTGGGAGCGTGGATTAGAGCTTTGTTCTTAAAATTGTTACTGATTCTTGGAAGGAGTTCGATTGTTCTTCACCATAGTTCGTCAATACAAGGTAATATTCATATCCATTCGATAGTAGTTCGTTTTAGAAGGATGTTTACATGTTAGGAAGCATGTTGGTTTATCCTATTATGTATGATGATGTTATACATGATTAAATGGAATTGTGACAAGAGATTGAAGATGTTGGTTAAGATTCTTCATGTTGTGAGAATTGTGATTCGTTCAAACGTGCTTGTAAGATGGATTTCCAAATTATGTTGATGTTGTCATTGATATATGGGTATTGATATGATTGTAATGGTTTTGGATTGTGTTGAAGTGGTGTGTTGATTTAATCCCTTTCTTCATTTTGTATTCTTGATGTTGTTGGTGTTCTTTACTTCGTATGATGACGAATGTGTAAATATTGTTGTGATTCTCAATGTTTCTTGAAGCTTGTTGAGGAAGATGGTGATGTGATTATTTAGATATTCGAACGTACTGGATTATGTGGTTTTGTTGGTTATGAATATGGTTTTGGATATAAACATAGATTTGATAATCAGAACCGATGTTATGTTGATTGTAGTGAAAGACTTGGTACGTTCTTGATGAAATATGCATCATGATAGGAGGATGAATCCGGAAAGACTATGGTTAATCTTAGAATATCTTATTCGTGGTATTGAACTAGTGGATGGTTCGGATTGTTGATTAGATTGGTAGTATTGTTTTACTATGAATTTATGATTATGAACAAGAAGGAATCTTGTTAATTCATATGAGATTGAATTCGGAATTGAGTATGTTATAATCCCTGTTATTGGGTTGGACTAATTGTTTATATAATTATCGGATTGTGGAATCGTATTATGGTTATGGATTCGTGATTGATTGATTGAGTTACTCGGATTTATGTTTAATCAAGATATTGTGGAACCATTGAGTTTATTGATTAGTTATATCGATCGTTGATTGTTATCGAACTTGTTATTTATCGATCATTACAATAGGTTGGGAGGATTGATCGTTGATTAGAATAATATGTTGCGGACGAGTTCGAGGATGTTCGTGAATTACTTTGGTCATGGCCGAGGAGCTTGTAGATGAAGGCAAGGAAATTGGTAACGGCTTCATTATCATCCTACCGGTATCGAGGCAAGTTATTACTTGCTCAGTATATAATATTTAATGACTGGTTATAGTTTCATTCGTTTAGAATTCGTATAGCAGTGATTTTAATTGTGAACTCTGGAGATTTGGGATTGTACGTTGTTTTCTGATTTTTTGAATGAAATCATAACGTATATGATTTACTTTTGTTATTGGTATACTTGGGTATCGAGGATACATTATGGTAAAGACATTAGTTATATACCGACCGTGATGTTTTGGATCGTCGAATATTGAGGATAATCATCGGTGATGGTTTTGACATCGAGATTGCTCTCGAAGGACTCGGGGCAAATACTCTAATCATTTTTCTCATTTTGTGTCGATCATGTTGTGATACATTCGTGTATTGTTGTTGTCGTGCATTTGTGTATTGTTGTTAATATGCATTTGTGCATTGTTGTCATATGTCCACCTCGTGTTAGTCTGACGGGATCATCTTGGGCATTTATGCTGTGCGCGCTGGATCGTTGGATGGGTTTTCCACCTCGTGTTGGTCCGACAGGATCATCTTGGGATCTATGCAGTGAACGCTGGATCACCGGATTACCCATGTGTTGTTGTGCATATGTATATTGTTGGTTATCCACCTCGTGTTGATCTAACAAAATCATCTTGGGATCTATGCAATGAACGCTGGATCATCGGATTTCCATGAGTATGCATTGTTGTTATTGTTGTGAGCATATTGATGTTGTCATTTGAGTATGCATTCGTAGATCTTTTGTAGGACCATGTCTGTATGTTGTATGGATCTGATCTCGGATTGGACTGACATGAATTGTCGTGGCATTGCGTATCTTAAGGTATGTTCCGTATTTTCCTTCTTGGTACTTGTCTTGTGATGGACAATTGATCGTATTGAGATTTGATGATGTTATCCGATGGATTGAATTGGTCAGAGTTGGTATATTTTCGGATTGGTGAGTATGATGATGTTTTGAGAATCTTGGGTGTTGTTCGGGATACAGTACAGATGTTTATGTACGAGTTCACTGTGTTTATGAGAATGCGAGATGTGCAATGTGGTAAGGGTTATTTTGACGAGGATTATCACGAATTGGTAAAGTTCTGACGGTAAGATTTCACTGGTAGTATTCTTGCTTTGCAATTTCATTGGTATGTAATTATTGACGTGATGTGATTGTTATCATTGTTGAGTATTATGGTTGACCCCGTCGTGGGCTTTCTTTTTAAGTTCTTGGGATATCGAGATTGTAGCGGTCGTGAAGAGATGAGCTTCCCGGAGGATAATGGCTATGGCGTGTGTTTGTGAATTGAGTACTTTGACTAGTTATCATTTTTCCGCTGCAAAAGTATTTTTAGTTATTTGTTATATCCGTTGCGAGTGTGTTTGATAATGTGTTGCTAGTATTTTACGAACTTGTGTTTATTTTGGAAAACCGATTTCCTAAATTACTTAGTCTATACGTGCAAGCGGTGGCTTAACGTATACTTTTAAAACTGTTGAGTTTTGGCATTTTGGCTTTGTACTTTCAAATGAGGTTTTACGACGGTATTGATAAATGTATTTTATAGTGTTTGAATAATTTTTAAAAAAAAATATTACCGTCATCGCCTCTTAGGCGTATTTGAAATGTTTGTAAAAATATCTTTTAGCCTTGTGGGTTCCATTTCGGGATCCACGATACTGTAATATTCCCGAATGGCTCTGGGGGTGTTACACTATGTCTCGCCGGCTCTTCATTTGAATCTGGGATCGGATCGCATTCGTAATTTATTTGTAGTTCGTGTAAGAACTATCTCTTGCAGGTTCAATGTTCAAATCAATCCCAAAAAACCTCGTTGGCTGACTGCATGTTCGCGGATTTACTTTTAGGAGGAACATGTTTTTTTTTTTTGTTGTTGTTTTTTCAAACTCGGTCGTCCGCGGGTTTTTTTTAACCATGGGTGGTTTAATGGTATTTTTACTTGGATTGGATATGTCAACCAACTTTCTTAAGACACTTCTTTTTCCAGCATCAGACTGCTTGTTGAAGTGTTCTTTAACATGCTTTAATTCAGTATCACAACAGATATTGTCACTTTGCAAAGATGTTGCCGGTAAAAGATCTAGCGTTCTCCAAAATATATCTATTGAATCCAAGGGAATACACTCACCTGGATATATTTTTTTATATCAAATGTTAAAAAATAAAGACTTCAAAATATTAAATCAATCATCAGGAGTGAGTGTATATACAGACCTGAAGTCATGTACAATGAAAGTCTGCAAGCACACAGTAACCCACAACTGTTATGTAGTTGACAACCACAAGTTGAGGAATCTAGTTGAAAACCATTCGACCGATTAATCTCTTTCACCATTAAATCGAGAGCTTCATTTGAGGCGAAACCCCGTAGTAAATTGAAGCATGGTATATTGTGTTTATGATAACGAGAAATTTCACTTTTCCCAAAAACTTTCTTTGATTGCCGTGAGTTGTGACTTTCCGATCTTATCAATACAGCGAACAAATCCAAAGTATAATTTCGAGTATACATGTACTTCTTCAACTTGGCATGTTGGCTCTCAATTCTGTTGGATGTGCGATTCCCAAAGTTCAAAGACTGGTCAATCGAGGCAAACACAAAATATTTTTTATATTTGTCCAACCAGTTATCATTTACGTATCTTAAAGTACCTGAAAGGAAAGAAAAATAAATATTGGATAGGAGGTATGGATAAAATTCTCGGACTATAAAAAACTATTAATGTAAAAGACTTATCGGGGTATTTTGACAACAATATTCGAAGTTTGTCGTAGTTTTTCGTGTATGATATCCACGTTGGAGAATCTTCTAGTAACTTCCATGTTGATTGGAAAAGGTCACAACCACGTTGCGACCTAATAGTTGGCCTGTAATTCTTCAAAATGTTTTGACCAATGTACCATCTACAGTTTAAATGATTGGCGTCTGGAAAAACTATTTCACACGCATTCATGAGAGCCAACTCTCTATCTGAGACTATAATACGTGGGTGCATGCACTCATTTAGCTCCACTTTAGCTGTTCCAAGGCCCATTTATAGTTGTCTATCTTTTCTTCACTTATAAAAACAAAAGCTATGCAAAATGTCTTGTTGGTTGAAGTTACAACAACAATTTGAACAAAAGGCATATTATATATGTTCGTATTGTATGTGGCATTTATAATCAACACGTGTGAGAATGCACGCTATAGCTCGTAAGATGTAGGATGAACAAAAAATAAAGCTTGCAACTCGTTTGTAACTGGGTGTGCATAAGTCTGATAAATATAACGATTAAGATAACCGCTTTGCATATGCACGACCCTCTAGATGCACTGTAGGGGGATGGTTATGTTGATCGCATACCACTCTTATCGTCCAATAATGATGTTCCAATGAATATTTTCCTACCAACTGAAACGGACAATCTATCTTTTTGGTACTAGTATTTTTACTTGATCCGGATCTGTCATGTTTACTACTACGGTCACACATAAGAAACAATTTATTCATGAAACAATTTTTGCATTTCTTTGATCTTTGTGTGACGATGACATAACCAAGAGAGTATGCCGTATTTTTCACTCAATTCATCATATCTTCACGAGACCCAAAAACCTACAATTGAATTTATTTTTGTTAATGGTGATGTAACGAATATTAATTTTACTAAAATAATATAAATATTTATTATTTAAAATTTTTTGTACCTGGTCGATAAAAAATGGTGATGTCCATGTGGAAAATTGAGCTTCTTCAGTTCCATAAAAAAATTGAGCGTCATCAACACCTGGATTTGAGTTGTTTTCATAAAAAAAATGACATTTTTTTTGTCAAAACAAAGCAATTTCCTGCAAATAAAAGAAAAAAGTCATCATATATAATAAACAAAAGTCAGATTTATTAACCAAGGAACCACCACTACCAATTACAACCACCATACTCACGTCCACGCTGCTATCCACCACGACCACGAATCACAACCACTGCTCCTCCGCTTTAATGGTGTATGAACTAAGAATGCCTTTGAGGTATGAGAAACTTGGGATGATTCACAAAGGACTAAGGGGCCCTTTTATAAGATGATTCCATACGAAACGTCATCAAAATAAAAACGAAAACAGCTAAGTGTCAGCTGGCAACACAAACCGAGAAATATTTTTCAAAACTTAAATGATTTACATTTTGAAACGGCTAATTATCAGTAGTGCTTTTTTTTTTAAAGGCACGCCGCCCTACTGATTTAACAACCCATAATTTAATTAGGCATGCCATTAAATTAAATTTTTAAAAAGGCACGCCACCCTACACAACTTTTTGAGTGCCTATTCTGACAGAATGGTTTCAATATGGCGTGGCATCCTAGTGACCAAACCATAGGGCCCTTTCTTTAAATGTATGTCCATAATCTGTCGGGATTCTTTTTTATTACGTCCGGACTCGGAGTTAATTTATCTATCGCTATGTCTTTACCCTTTCGAGAAACGTTGGAGCGAAAGAGTATTCGACTCCATGATTTTGCTTTGCTGGTCTTATTAAACAACTACGTAGTGATAACAACGGTTCATTCATATCTTTTAGGGTTGATTACAAAAGGACCTCTAGGTTTGCTTTAATTACCAAAAGGAGTTCAGCTAACTTTCAAAATTACATAAAGGAACCCCTTAGATTTCATTTTATCTTACGTTTACCCCCCAAGCCAATAACATCTCAAAACAACTTGGACACATTAATAAAAATATTATAATTGGTCCCTTGATCTTAACACTAACTCAAACCTTAGGATGCTTTATATATTAATTTATCCCTATCTTTTATCTGGTAGTAAATTATCACTAAAATTGGAGGGAAGAATAGTAGCTTTAAATAGACAGTAAAAAGAAGCTCCAATTATCCAGCTAAAATTTGGCTAAAACTACAATTCTTCCTTAAATTCTTTTCCTTCATACATCTTCTAACCTCTTCCATGCCAGCCCAGTTGTCAGTCTCCGCATATATCATACTCAGCAGAGTGAAATTCGCAGCGTTATCAGGTTCCATATTGACGAGTACACGCCCTAGAAATTCTGCAATATCCAACCTCCCATGAAGCTTACAAGCAGAAACCAAAGAACTCAAGATTCTCGAACTTGGTCTCATCGGCATTCCACACACTGCATCATATGCATCTTCGAGCATACCGGCCCTTCCAAGAAGGTCAGCATAGCAAGCATAGTGTTCCATAGCCAAAGAAACATTCTTATCCCTCAAAGCTTGATCGAAAACCCTTTTGCCCTCGTCCACAACCCCAGCATGGTTGCAAGTAGATAAAACCGCAAGATATATTACCCCATCAGCCTTCATTCCACTCCTTTGCAATTCATAGAAGACATTCAGAGCTTCCTCTGCATCCCCATGGAGTCCGTATGCGCTGATAAGAGCACTCCAAGAAATGCAATCCCTAGTCGTCATCTCATGGAACACTTGCACACCATCTCTAAGGCTCCCACATTTTGAGTACATATTTATAAATGAATTCTGAACGAACACATCACTACTCAAGCCCGACTTCAAAGAGTAGCCGTGAACAACACAACCATCACATAGAGATGGTAAGCTCGTACATGTAGATATCAACGCCAAGAGGGTAACACTATTTGGTATAATGCCTTCCATTCACATTTCATTAAATAGCTTAATAGCTTCTCTAGCACTTTTTCTACTCCAAGAATAGCCTGCAATCATAGAACTCCACATAACAATCTCCTTCTTCACAGACCTGTCAAATATAAGCTTGGCTGTGCCTAAAGCTCCATCGCACTCGCAATACATGTGCAGAAGTGATGATGTGAACCGAATATCCGAATCATAACCATGCCTCAGAGCATAACCATGAATCTCTTTCCCATGTGTTGTCGAGCGTAACTCAGCGCAAACCGGTAAAACACTAATCAGAGTCACTCGATTGGGTTTTACATCTTCCAGCTGCATGGATCTTATGCAAGCGAATGCTCTAACATAATCATGATATTCAATGCATCCACTTATCATCGCAGTCCATGATACCTCATTTTTATCCACAATCCTATCAAAAACACGGAACACCGTATCTGGATCATCAAACCTCCAGTAGAAACTCACTAGTGACGTGCATACAAACGACGAATACTCTATTCTTTCGTCGAGGAAAATGAGAGCATGTAATGCTCTTCCTAATCTCCAATTCTCACTCTCAGCACACGTCGAAAGACAACTGGCAACCAACTCAGGCTTGGGTGCGAAACCAAGTGCATACATTTCCCTGAACATCTTCAGTGCTTTCAAGAGGAACCCATTTTGGGTGTAGCAATTTATCATGGAGTTCCAGGAAACGGTGTCTCTATCAGGCATTTCGTCGAATATTTTACGCGCACTATCTGTGTCTGAAAACTTTGCGTACATGGAGAGCAGGGAATTCGACACAGTAAATTCTGAGTGGAGCCCATTTTTGAGCAGGTTGCAGTGAACCTGCACGCCCAAGATTTGGTGGGTTTCAGAATGAGCACAAGCTTTAGTGATTGATGGGACAGTAAAAGCTGTGTCCGTAGTTAATTGGAAAGGGTGGATATGCTGGGCATAGAATGTGAGGGCTTGATCATATAATCCTGCTGCGATAAGACGTTTGATTTTGGAGTCGAATGTTATGGCGCCTGAAGAAGTTGACATACGACGTTTGATAGAGACGATCACTACTGGGTGATGCATGCATCTAGTTAACATGTTTGTTTTCACCTTTTGCCCGTTATTTTGGTTTTGTATACTATACTACTCGGCAGTGATTGTTTAGACTGGATACGCTCTTTAAATTAGACTATATTCTTTCATGTCCTTATTATTAGTCTATTCTAACTTGTTCATTGAAAATAAATTAACTTTATCGGGTGCTTGGTTCAAATTTGGAAATAGGGAATCACGATAGGTATCATGGATGGGTCAATCACTATGGGAATGGTGGTGATTGCATTGTTAGTGCTTGGTTCAAATCTTGGAATGAAAATGATTGTGATAAATGGTGCTTGGTTCAGTTGATATTAAATAATAGTAATCAAGTCATTTTTTTTTGCAAAATATCTATATACAAAATACGTTCCAATACAAATTGCTTTATTTTGGAAATTCTTCAACCTACACATTTTTTCTCATTTATAATATAGACAGGGCCGGCCCAATCATTAATGAGGTGCAAAGTGAGTTCAAAAATGAGGCCTTTAATATTTTAACAATAATATATTATAAAAATATTATATTTTATTATAAATTTTTTCGATCTTCTTGTAATAAAAAGTCATTTATCAAATTACATTAAAAATTGAATGTTGTGTGAAAATTTAATAATACACTCCCTCTGTCCGCCAAAAAGTGTCACATTTTGACTTTTTACGGTCAAAATTTATAAACTTTGACCATGAATTACGATCCATATATAACAAAAAATATAGTAATGTAAGTATTTGATATATTTATCTTAATGTGTATTTTTAAAATATAACTTATATAACTATAGATTTTTTATATATTGATCGTAATTTAAGATCAAAATTTATAAATTTTGACCGAAAAAAGTCAAAATGTGGCACTTTTTGGCGGACGGAGAGAGTACTATTTTTCGAGCTTTTTGTAATCTGCAAAATATCAACATCGTGAGTAAATTTTAATAATAAATTATTTTTATATATAGAATTATAAAAGATTTTTTTACTAGAAAAAGATTTCCAATTGCATTTTATATCAATAAAATCACCTTCAAATACTTATTTAAAAAGGAAAAATATTTTTTTTGGGTACTCAAAAAGAAGAAGTTTAGAAACTAAACTACCATAGATTGTTATTTTTTATGGGCCAATGTAAATAGTGAATAATATATTTCATTTGACAAAAAAATCTGGTATATATTGGGCCAATAAGTAACCAAATTATTCAAAAAAAATAGCAAAATATTATTTTCAGAGATTGAACCTGTGAGGCCCATACCTATCAACAAACTACTTAACTTAAGTGATGTAATCCAAATTTTTTTATCTGATAATTAATTTGAAGCTTTTTTTTATAAAAAAGTATGAGGCCCAAAGTCCTTGCTTTGGTAGCTTGGGCTTTGGGCCGGCCCTCATATAGAATACACATAAAAATAAGCTAACAAACAAAAAGTTCTCCACCAGATTAATGGTAAACTTACCATCAAGCAAAATAATATATACCCATTCATCAGATAAACTTCAATTGCAAAATACACGTCATCAAGTTTAATTACAAAATATATCCAACATTAGACTAAAATCTAAACCAGCTATTCGAGCAAAAAGTGTTGGTGATTTACACTGGTTTTCATTATCATATTGATAAGAAAAATTCAGCCGAGTCATTAGACAAAAGTGTCCAAGTAAATTCAGCATATTTACAAACTGAACAGAACTCAACCTTCACAACATCCTCACAAATAGCTTGAGCAGCCTTAAATTTATCTTGACCTTTGAATCCATGTTTATCCAACGTCTCCTCAAGAACTTCTGCCATTTTTGAAGATATACCTTTCACAAAAGCCGACATTTACGACACTGTTCATAAATCCCACAACTTGATCGTTGAGTATTTTGAAGTTGGCATCAACATTTTATGCATGCTTAGTCTTGCCCTTCTTTTAAAAAAAAAAATTGAACTCTACTACATGACTTTTTCTTTATCTTCTTTGAGCTTGAAGAAGCAGATTGTTGATGTTGAGAGGCTAAATCAACTTCAATTTCATTGTCGTTAGAGACACTATCATCTGTGATGGAGAGATCAATGTTAACATGGATTATGTTATCTGCAGCTGCTGTAGGATCTTCTGCTTTAAGTCTGGTTGCTCTATCTTTTTCCATATACAATCTCCAAATCCGAGAACCACGGGAATGATACATTATATAGTCCCTTAGCACCTTTGTGAGTTTGTAAGAGATGAGATACAACAAGAAAAAAAAAAAAAGCATCTTTCAAAATATGATACTTAACTTAAGGCGGAATAATAATAAATCATTGGCATACCTTAATCCATTCATCATACCACGTATATACGTTCACACTGTATCTTTTTGTGTACTGCTTGCACATTTCATTAATAGCATGAAATTTGGTCCTCAAGAACTTGATCCTAGAATCAATGTGTTTCACTTCTTTTGTGAAATTTGGTATCTTTTACACCAACAACCTTCTTATCTCATTCATGTAGTTGTTCTTGAATCGACAATCTGTTTTCCAAAGAGGATCAGTTGCCATATTTTGCAAACATCGTATTAATGCCCAACTTTCCTTCTCCGTTCCAAAATGCTTATTCTTCCCCCTTCCATATGAAACATCATGTGCCTCAAGCTTAATGCTGTCAACTGTATCGCTCTCCATCCTACTAGAAATTTCATAGAAAAAGTTTAATAGTACATGTATGTGGAAAATGTATAATCTAAGTAACAATTAAACATTTATTAAAAAGTGTAGTAAACGATTGAACAACAACGATCGAAGTTCGCACTTCAACTCAAGATATTAAAAGAACTTGTAAGGACCACGAGGTGTCAATTTCACACAAGGTTCACAGGAAATCGAACCGAACTTGGAAAAGGTCACAATGATAAACAGATCAATCTGGAACCATATCAAGACTCGCTCGAATGACAAAGGCAAAAAACAAAACAAGGTCAGAAGTATCAACGAACACAAACGAGTCGATAGAGTCGAACAATACGGAAGCGAAAAAAATATGGGTATTACATCATATCACCTTTAAAAAAGGTTTCGTCCCCGAAACCTAAACAACGAGAACGAAGTGCTGGAATAGCAACCTTCCCGGCCATATCCTCTTGGTCCCGCATCAGTTCTCCATGACCAACTGTACCGCGGTCACGACCGCATCCTCTGTCCCTCGGCATACGAAGCAGATTCTCACTTAATACGATGGCACAACTTCGCAAAAATAAATGCTAAAGTACCAACTCAGCACGACATATCACATAAGGTAACTAATAACAACTTGTTAAGAAAATCCACGAGGTATCCTTTTAAATGATATCATTTGAAAATTCTTGGATTTGTATGCTATTCCAAATAAAATTTTAAAAGTATTTTTGGTACCTCGGGTTGCTTCATCAAAACTTGTAAATAACAGACTTCAACTGTCTCATTTTGAAATCGTTTGCAAAACAATATTTTCTGTGCAACCGGCATTGTCAAAACCACCACGCCACTACACACCAGCATCACTGTTAATAACAAACAAGGTAACCACGCAAGGTCACCAAACCATTCGTACATACTTTAATCAATACAGGAAACTTTCCCAAATCCGAGTTTGAAGTTTACATCGAGTGAGATTTTTTTATCTTTCACTATATATTTTTGAAAATAAATATCGTATTGTTTTTTGAAATAAAATAGTTTTATGGTGTGAAAGATTTTTGAAAATCATATACTCGAATTATTTAAAAATACAACAATACGTTAAAATCATTTTCGAAAATCCTCCCAACACTGCATGAAAATCAACGACGGTAATATTTTACAAAATGTCTACATGTACTTTAAAACAACTCATTCAAATGCCGTCGAGGTTTTATTTGAGAATCCGAGGCCGGCTCGCCAATACCAAATAATTTTCAAAGTACACACAGAGCCGCCGATTAATCGAACCGTCGAAACTTTATGAAATTTCCAGGAAAGCATTCTCGAACACACACATAGTAGACATAATTTAAACATAATCAATTATCACCTAGCACTACAAAAGTCCTAACACATATTCCCACACAACAGTTGTCATCACTAGACAACACACATAGAATACATTCGCAGATGATTGACTGCAAAACATAGACCTGACGGCTAAAAATGCGGTTCCATAGCTTCTGCCCAGGCTGATTAGCGCGGGTTAGCCTCGTACTAAGCATGCGCTAACTGCTCTAATCAACAACACGATTACAAACGTATACAAGGCAATACTAGAATCGAAGGTTATAAATAAGCAACAACATATGAGTCTGAATGCCCTCGATTCACATAATTACAACATCTCACAAGCAACCATCAAAAGACAATCATCATTCAAAACCGAAGTTTCTCCTCTCAGCATGGAGAGTTATCTCAACATGCACATACCGACTGACTCGGCGTTCACACTACCATCTTAATTATAATACTGGGCGATAACATCATCAATATATATCTTCTGACTAACATTCATGAAACCGAAAAGTTACAAACGAGAGCCACATCTTGAGTATATTTTGTAGACCTCATTTGAGTTTAAAACTCGTGTTTTGAAAACTTATAGTACACAATGGAAGAGAATTATCAATAATTCGAGTTTTCAGAACTTTCGCCTTGAGGTCAACTTACGAAAATCAAACTTTTTCCTCCCTTGGACGACATTTTTTTAAAATTTTCCGTGACTCCCCGAAAGCATTCGAAAACTTAAAATTCCAAGGTTGTTAATCTTGCAAGAAAAACAGTTTATACGAAGATACATTCAGCAATATCATTCTTCATTCAAGCACAAGATGGGAATCAATAAATATATGCCACATAATCATAAATCACATTTAAACTGTACCCCAAAATACTGAATCACACAACTAGCTCGTGCAGCTCGAGGCACAACATGAAGTAGGGAGACTTACATCCACAGATCGCACGAAGATGATGGCTGCACCATGATACTAATCACGATCGACATCCCAGATGATGTTAGGAATATGCCCTCGAATGCCACTCAGGGGGTGAGAGAGTAGGGGCATTGTTCTTGTAATTATGGAATAATTAATAAAAACCAATACGATTCATTCAATGTTTATTGTATTTTAGTTGCATTCTTGACTTGGTAAACATTGAAGTGAAGTCCATGTAAATAAATCGAATATTCCATTCTCGTTATCGGATAAGAGAAAAATGCACTGGAAGTGTTTAAAGTTTATTTACGTAAATCGTTCGCAAGTCAATAAACTTAAATGGGCATTAAGTTTTAATAAGACTTGTATAACTAATGCTAGGATATGTGCATGTCTTGATGGCATAGTTATAAGTATATTGGTGGGACCAGTATACTCGAACATAACTCATACTTGATTCAGTCACACGGTATTCACTCTCGGAGAGTCGATGACGAATCAAAAGGTTGTGATAGTATACGTGGACCTTTGACTTGAGGGTTCAGTAGAAGATGTGCCTGTGACGTTTAGTTTGTCATTAGAGTAGTTAGACTCATTTGCTTAATTGCTGAGTCGACCTCGAAGTGCGGACTATACGTGCAGGTAGCAGTCTTTACTGTACGCCAAGAAAGGATTCTATCTCCTGTTAGTGAGCAGGCGAATGTCCTATAGGTTTAATGGCAAATAAGATCATAAGTCTTTGGCCAAAGCATTCTGATATAGTCGTATTAGATACACTATTAATCATTCGGTCTTGATTTGCATTAACACATGTATAGAGTCTAGTCAACAGTATGGTTTGACTTTACCGTGACCTAAAGACTTGACCGGGACATCTAATGAAGGGTCTATACGTATATGGTATTCACGACATAATGGTTCCGGAATGATCCCTTCATTCGTTCTCAGTCGGGGTTTACAGTGCGGCCCGCTAGGCTGGCTAAGTGATGCCCGCACTCATTGGTTCCTCCCAATGCCGGCTGAGACGGACCTACGGAGTCGCGCATCAGGAGCGTTGACGGATAAATGTGAATTTATTATCTCTCTATTAATATTAGATATTGGATATCTAAATTATGATTTATTGGATAAATCAAAATTGCGGTCTTATGAATTGAAATTAAGTTACCGGGTAATTAATTTAATTCATAAATTATATTTCTTAGAGAAATATATTTGTATTTGATATAATTAATTAATTAGATTAATTAATTAATATAAATATATTTATAATTAAACGGAGTGAATTTAACGGAGTCGTTTGACGAACGTCCGATACACGAGCCGAGTGGCTCGGCTCGTTCTCTAGGAAGCTTCCTCATAGCCCCCCGTCACATGGCCATTCCTTTTTGCATGTTATGTTGTTGTCAAGTCAAGTTAATAATGGTTTGAGATTCCTCTCACATTATTTTTCTTCATGTTGATGAGTTGTTGTTTGGTTATTTATAACCAACTCTTATGATGACATGAATGAGACTTCACATCAGATTTTTGCAAGAAGGCAGCCGTGAGTTTAGTGAGGAGGAGAAGAAAAATCTTTCTTTAAGTTATTTTTCATCTTAGAGTTGAAAGAAATTCAAGAAAAATTAGAGAGAAAATTCCTATAGTAATTCCTAGCCGTATTCCTTCAAGAACGGATTGCTATAAAATTTTTCGGGCAACTTCCGACGCGTGTGAAGTAGAGGTATTGAAGTTTCGGTGCTTGGAACGAAGGGGTTTTGTGTTCGTGACGGGGTTCGTGATCATCATCCATTTTACGAAGATTTATTTCAAAGGCTTCAAGGGTATGATCTTTTATCTTCGTATATATGTTACTTGATCGATCCTATTTGGGATTCGTTTTTATTTTTCGCTGCGTATTTCGTGTTTAGTTTCGGAATCCCAACAGTGGTATCGGAGCGAGGTCAATGATACCATATATACAATTATTTGTGCATTTTGAATGCTTTTGGATGATGTTTTTGATTTAGAATCATGTTTGGTATAATCGTAAAATTTTAAATTATTCGTTGTAACATCACGTTTTTTGAACGGCCGAAAATGAAAAATCTGGCCGTGTGCCGTCTTGCTGCCTGCCCAGGCTGCCGAGAGTGCTCAGCCAGGCTGCCGAGAGGACTTGGCCCAGGCACCCCTCGGGTTTTGGCCCGATTTTGAATCGGGCCGCGGGCTGGGCCTAATACCGGATTGTCCGGGACTCCGTTTTAAGTTTATATTTCGTTATAATTATTTCCCAAAATTTAAATTGGATTTTAATTTGACTAAATTAATATTTGGAATATTTTTTGTGTTGAGGGAAATAAATTAAACGAGAATATTATTTTTGGCCGGATTACTTCGAACGAATTAAAATGACTATTATTAGTATTAATTGGATTAATACTATTAAAATTGAATATATTAATTTTATATTGATTGGATTAATATATTAATGGGAAAACAATATTTTTCGTCCCTATAATTTGCATGATTTTTGCTTGTAGTCCCTACGAAAATTAAAATGTTATTTTGATCCCTGTAATTTCTAAAACATTCTTTTTTAGTCCCTGCCGTTAACCTCCGTTTATTTTTAAAGGAAAAACAATGCTTTTCGTCCCTGTAATTTGTGTGATTTTTGCTTTTAGTCCCTACGAAAATTGAAATGTTATTTTGATCCCTGTAATTTCTAAAACGTTCTTTTTTTAGTCCTGGCATTAATTGTATATGTCCAAATAGCATAATAGTGCAGTAACAAGTTCATGAGTGCAGTAACCCAATTTGACAAATAGAATATGTCCATATAGCATAACAGTGCAGTAAAAAAAAAAAAAAAACAGAATTTTGTGGTCTTGTTGTATTAACTAAAAAGGCAAACCACCGCCATCACAAGAGTACTTAAATCAGCCCAAAAAATACTAAACAGTCTAATATAATGGCAACTACAAAATATTCAAAACAACCCAAGTATTACTATTTGTTAAAAGATAAATTTTTAGGTTACTGTACTCATGAATTTATTACTGCACTATTATGCTATTTGGACATATACTATTACTCTCAAAAGCCAGTTGTGTCACCATAGTTTTGAAAAATTAACACATTCAATTGACACATGTATTACTGGTAGTAAGCAATAAGCTTACTAATTACGTGGTTTTTAGTTTCCAATGGGGTTTTTACAATTGATTACGTTGTTATAGTAATTGGTGACCTGATGGCCTTTGTGTTTGCTAAGTCATTAAAAATAAAAGGAGCTTAATAATAGGGACTAAAAAAGAACATTTTAGAAATTACAAGGATCAAAATAATATTTCAATTTTCGTAGGGACTAAAAGCAAAAATTACGCAAATTACAGGGACGAAAAGCATTGTTTTTCCTTTAAAAATAAATGGAGGTTAATGACATGGACTAAAAAAGAACGTTTTAGAAATTACAGGGATCAAAATAATATTTTAATTTTCCTAGGGACTAAAAGCAAAAATCGTGCAAATTACAGGGATGAAAAGCATTGTTTTCCCTATATTAATTGATTATTTAATTTTAATGCCATTTTATATTAATTGGATTAATATTGTAGAAATTGAATAGATTAATTTTATAGATTAATTGGATTAATTTATATTAAAATTATTTGTTTAATTTCATTGTCGTTACATGTTGTATGAAATCCTTATATGATGGTGATATTGCTCGTGGACTTAGTTTTTTATTTGTTCGATTCGATTGGGTTGTAAAGGCCATTTTGATCCTATTTATATTTACCAGAGAAATTTGTATAGGATGCAATTTTTCTATAATGTAATTATTTTTGGCTATGACGAAGACCGAAGACAACCGACCGAGAAGACGAAGAATCAAAGACTGTATTTTTTTTATTTATTCGGTCATTCGCTTGGCCCACTACTTAGGAATAAGGTCCATGAGCTATATGTTGGTAGTAACTAGGTTACTATTTTCTGTTTTTCATTTTGAATGATTGACAAACATACAAACGGCCGTATAAATGAATTAATGTGCAAAGTGTAACATTAATCGCGAAATTCTCCCGACAACAAACAGATTAAGTTTGAAAAGGGTTACGAGGTTTCCTACCCTCCATCAAACTCGTAGAAAATTGATACCCGAGCTGGTGTGCTATGCTTCCGATTTATCGGGGTAGTACATTTGGTTGAGGTTGAAAAATTCTTGAGTGCATTATATGCCTTCGGTTGGTGATAAATTCCGCCCCTAGAAACCTGATAGGTTGCCGGATGAGATTCAATAGTCAAACCGATAGACGTTGATGGTCAACAACTTAGATACTGGATTGCCAAGAAACCTAATAGGTTGAGGGCATGAAGACTAGGGGTAAAAGAAGATCAAATCGTCCGTTAGACGGGTTGGTGTTAGACACCACTTTACAGAAATTAATTGGCAATAAATCTGATAGGTTGCGTCTATTAAAATTTGTAAAGAACCACTAAGAAGTCGATCTTACCATGACTTCCGGATTATAACATGGGAGTGTATAATTCCGATAAAATTAGTGGGAGCCGAGACAAGAATTATACAAGTCCTTAAATTCTATACGGTCATAATAAAACAAGTCACTAATTTAATCTTATCTAAATCTTTGCAGAAAACGAAACAGAATCTCTTTAAAATGGCTAAAAACCCAATTGCAATACTACTTGAAAAGAATCTCTTAACTGGCCCCAACTTTGTTGACTGGTTGCGGAATCTAATGATTGTACTCAGTATGGAGTCTCTGGGATAGGCGGACATTCCACCGACTCCAATCCGGACTAGGGGTAATCATGAAGATATTGATGTCTATGAAAAATGGATCAAGGATGATGTACTAGTCCGTGGCTTTATGATGGGCTCAATGACAAATGAGCTGTAGAGAGCGCATGAGAAAATGACTTCTTCTAGGCAGATTCTCGCACACTTGACCGAACTTTATGGAGAGCACAGTAGGACTGCTAGATATGAGATAGCGAAGCAGTTGTTCAATGTTAGGATGAAAGAAGGGGAGAAAGTGGGAGACCACGTCCTCAAGATGATCTCTATGATTGAGAGGCTCGAGGTGCTCAACTTTAGTATGGATTTATCCCTCCAAATTTATCTCATCCTTCAATCTCTCCCTGACTCTTTCACGTAGTTTGTAGTGAATTCCAACTGTAATGAAATTTCATGCACATTAGATGGGCTAATAAATAAACTGGTGACGGCACAGTCTAATATAAAGACTACACCGAAAGAGTTTGCTCTTGTGATTTCTTCTGGGCCTCGGAGGTCCAAGAACAAGAAGAAAAAGACCTACGAGCAATACAAACCCAAGAAAGGGGTGCAGAAAGGAAAGGGCAAGGCCCGAAAGGTTCAAAAGGTAGGCGGTCCAAAACCTACAGACAAATGCCTTGAATGCGGTGAGCTGGGCCACTGGCGAAGGACTTGTCCTAAGATTAATGGCGCATCAGGTACGGAACTTTTTGTTTTTGAAATCAATTGTTCCGCTACCGTATATTCTGCTTCGTGGATTCTGGATTCAGGTGCCACTTCTCACATTTGTACTATGAATTAGGATCTGGAATGAAGTAGAAAACTTGAAGCTGGGAAAGTTATGATCACTGTCGGAAGTGGACAAAGTGTCGAGGCAAACGATATTGAATCAATCCTACTCATTTTAGAATCCAGTTTTATTTTGACATTAAATGAAGTACTTGTTTTGCCTAAGGGGCATAAAAACATTGTATCCATTTCAGTCTTAGATCGGGAAGGATTTTATTTCTTCATTGGCAATGGTAGTTGTAAATTTATTTTCGAAATAAATTGGTTGGCACAACTATATTGTTGAATGGTTTATATCATCTGAACTTGCAAAATAAAATAGCAGTGAACACTATAACTAGGAAACGTGGCAGGCAAGATACTAATCAAGCTCTTAAGTGGCACCTTAGACTTGGTCATGTTGGTCAGACCAAGGTTCAGAAAATGGAGAAAGATGGACTTTTAAGTCCATTGGGTGTAGAACCCTATCCAACTTGTGAATCTTGCCTTAGAGGCAAAATGACTAAGTCCCCCTTCACAGGGACTTTTGAAAGGGCTGCCGATAAACTTGGATTAATACATACTGACGTTTATGGTGCTTTAGAAGTAGCCTGAGACAGATATCAATATTTCATAACGTTCATAGATGATCATACTAGGTATGGGATTGTGTACTTAATGAAACATAAATCCGAAGCCTTTACTAAATTCAAAGAATTTAAGGCCCTAGTTGAAAAACAGACTGGATGTCATACCAAAGCACTTCGGTCGGACCGAGGCGGTGAATATATGAGCACAGAGTTTGATGAGTTCCTTAAGGAACATGGAGTAGTTTCACAATTCACGCCGCCAGGAACCCCACAGTTAAATGGTGTTTCAGAAAGGAGAAATCGGACTTTTTTGGACATGGTTCGCTCCATGTTAAATTACAATGATTTATCAATTTACCTGTGGGGGTATGCCTTACTAACCGCTGCCTATATCCTTAATAGATGTCCTTCCAAATCCGTTCCTATCACTCCGCATGAGATGTGGAAGGGTAAGAAAACAAGCCTTAATCACATAAGGATTTGGGGATGTCCAGCCTATGTCAAGAAGGCTAAGGTGGACAAACTGGAAGCGAGGTCCGTCAAAGGATGTTTCATTGGATACCCAGAGGACTCGATGGGTTATCTATTCTACATACCAGAAGACCATAGGGTCGTTGTGGCATTACAACCGCACTTCCTTGAGGATGAATTCATTCAGGAAGGTGGCTCGGGTAGAAATATCTCTTTGGAAGAGCATAATAAAAGTCCTAAGGAGACATCTGATCAGGGATCAGGAACCGAACCTATTGTAACACAACCTCTACTTCGAAAGTCTGATAGGGTGTCTCACTTACCTAAGAGGTATAGCTATACACATGTCGAGGAACTGGGTCTCCACGACACACCTGATAGCAGTGAAAATGACCCTGTCACCTATGACCAAGCGATAGTGGATGTAGACTCCGATAAATGGCAAGAAGCAATGGAAGCTGATATAGACTCGATGCATAACAATCAGGTCTGGACTCTAGTATATATTCCAACTGACATGAGGACTATTGGAAATAAATTGAGCTATAAGAGAAAGACTGATGGGGATGGAAAGGTTGACGCCTATAAGGCCAGGCTTGTGGCAAAGGGTTATACCCGAAGGGAAGGGATCGATTATCATGATACCTTCTTACCCGTAGCTATGATCAAGTCAATTCGCATGATGCTTGACATTGCTGCCTATTACGATTATGAAATATGGCAAATGGACGTCAAAACGGCTTTTCTAAATGGATACCTCGAGGAGGAAATCTACATGGAACAACCTAAGGGTTTTGTGTCCAAAGCTAATATTCATAAGGTATGTAAGCTGCAACGAGCCATTTATGGGCTGAAGCAAGCTTCTCGGAGTTGGACCCTTCGATTTGACGAAGCAGTCAAGGACTTGGACTTCGTACGAAATGAAGAGGAACCATGTGTTTACAAAAAGGTCAGTGGGAGCAACATTGCATTCTTAGTACTATATGTAGATTATATTCTACTTATAGGAAATAATGTAGCAATGCTCAGCACTGTGAAAGCTTGGCTTTCTAAAACGTTCTCCATGAAAGACTTGGGAGAAGCTTCCTATATTCTAGGGATCCGTCTTTACAGAGATAGACCACGAAGAATGATAGGACTTTCCCAAGCCCTCTATATAGATAAAATCCTGAGAAGATTCAAGATGGATGAATCTAAAAGAGGGTTCCTTCCCATGTGACATGAAATTCATCTCACCACGAAAATGTGTCCTCAAAGGAAGACAAGAGAGAGATGAGTAAGGTACCCCATGCCTCGGCAATGGGTAGCCTCATGTATGCTATGTTGTGTACGAGACCAGACTTAGCCTACGCTGTGAGTATGGTAAGTCGATTTAAAGCAAACCCGGGAAGGGAACATTGGACTGATGTAAAGAACATTTGGTTCTTACTTACGGTGGTGGAGAACTGAAGGTGATTGGATTCACCGATTCTGATTTTCAAGGAGACAATGACGACTTTAAGTCGACATCTAGATATTTGTTTACTCTCAATGGAGGAGCAGTATCTTGGAGAAGCTCCAAGCAAACCACTACTGGAGATTCCACCTGCCAAGCAGAGTACCAAGCTGCCTTAGAGGCTAGCAAAGAAGCATTTTGGATGCAGTAGTTTATAGAAGAACTTCAAGTGGTGCCTAATGCGGAGATGCCTATATCACTATTCTGTGATAATGATGGAGCTGTCGCTCAAGCTAAGGATCTGAGGGCTCACCACAACACCAAACATATATAGAGAAAGTACCACATCGTTCGAGAGATGGTGGAAAAAGGATATGTTTCATTGCAAAGAGTAGAATCAGAAGACAATGTCTCTAACCCGCTGACTAAGCCATTATCTTAGGCCGTCTTAGAAAGACATCTAAAGAACATGGGTATTGGATACCATGATGTGTGGCATTAAGTGCAAGTGGGAGATTGTTAGGAATATGCCCTCGAATGCCACTCAGGGGATGAGAGAGTAGGGGCATTGTACTTGTAATTATGGAATAATTAATAAAAGGCAATACGATTCATTCACTGTTTATTGTATTTCAATTGCATTATTGACTTGGTAAACATTGAAGTGAAGTCCATGTAAATAAATCGAACATTCCATTCTCGTTATCGGATTAGAGAAAAATATACTGGAAGTGTTTAAAGTTTATTAATGTAAATCGTTCGCAAGTCAATAAACTTAAATGGGCATTAAGTTTTAATAAGAGTTGTATAACTAATGATAGGACATGTGCATGTCTTGATAGCATAGTTATAAGTATATTGGTGAGACCAGTATACTCGAACACAACTCATACTTGATTCAGTCATACGGTATTCACTCTCGGAGAGTCGATGATGAATTGAAAGGTTGTGATAGTATACGTGGACCTCTGAATTGAGGGTTCAGTAGAAGATGTGCCTGTCACGTTTAGTTTTTCATTAGAGTAGTTAGACTCATTTGCTTAATTGCTGAGTCGACCTCGAAGTGCAGACTATACGGGCAGGTAGCAGTCTTTACTGTACGCCAAGAAAGAATTCTATCTCTTGTTAGTGAGCAGGCAAATGTCCTATACGGTTAATGGCAAATAAGATCATAAGTCTTTGGCCAAAGCATTCTGATATAGTCGTATTAGATACACTATTAATCAATCGGTCTTGATTTGCATTAACACATGTATAGAATCTAGTCAATGGTAGGGTTTGACTTTACCGTGACCTGAAGATTTGACCGGGACATCTGATGAAGGGTCTATACGGATATGGTATTCACGACATAATGGTTCCGGAATGATCCCTTCATTCGTTCTCAGTCGGGGTTTACAGTGCAGCCCGCTAGGCTGGCTAAGTGCTGCCCGCACTCATTGGTTCCTCCCAATGCCGGCTGAGATGGACCTACGGAGTCGCGCATCAGGGGCATTGACGGATAAATGTGAATTTATTATCTCTCTATTAATATTAGATATTGGATATCTAAATTATGATTTATTGGATAAATCAAAATTGCGGTCTTATGAATTGAAATTAAGTTACCGGGTAATTAATTTAATTCATAAATTATATTTCTTAGAGAAATATATTTGTATTTGATATAATTAATTAATTAGATTAATTAATTAATTAATGTAAATACATTTATAATTAAACGGAGCGTATTTAACGGAGTCTTTGGACGAACGTCCGGTATACGAGCCGAGTGGCTCAGCTCGTTTTCTAGGAAGCTTCCTTATGCCCCCCCCCCCCCCCACCTCACATGGCCATTCCTTTTGCATGTTATGTTGTTGTCAAGTCAAGTTAATAATGGTTTGACATTCCTCTCACATTATTTTTCTTCATGTTGATGAGTTGTTGTTTGGTTATTTATAACAACTCTTATGATGACATGAATGAGACTTCACATAAGATTATTGCAATAAGGCAGCCGTGAGTTTAGTGAGGAGGAGAAGAAAAATCTTTCTTAAGTTATTTTTCATCTTAGAGTTGAAAGAAAGTCAAGAAAAATTAGAGAGAAAATTCCTATAGTAATTCCTAGCCGTGTTCCTTCAAGAACGGATGGCTATAGAATTTTCCGGGCAACTTCCGACGCGTGTGAAGTAGAGGGATTGAAGTTTCGGTGCTTGGAACGAAGACATTTTGTGTTCGTGACGGGGTTCATGATCATCATCCATTTTACGAAGATTTATTTCAAAGACTTCTAGGGTATGATCTTTTATCTTTGTATTTTTTTTCGTATATACGTTACTTGATCGATCCTGTTTGGGATTCGTTTTTATTTTCCGCTGCATATTTTGTGTTTAGTTTCGCAATCCCAACAGATGACGCGTCGCGAAACGACATCAGTCAGACACAATCTGACAGGACAAGACCCAACATTACACGACTGAACCCGACGACCTAGGTTTCCGCAACCTAGGCTCCGATACCATAAATGTAACACCCTCATAATCAAACCGGGTATATTTCACGCTGCAGACCCTCTCCGTGAGGATCTACCAGGCTACACATCGAAACAACACATTACCTTACATACCGACTTAACAAAATAATGAACCAATAGACCGATATGGTCTTTTATCACTAACATACAAATCAAAGTATACATTTCTATCTCGACTCATACCCATGCAAGGGTAAAATACATTCATAAACAAAAAGTACGACAGCAGAAAGACCATACAACGAACTCCGACTGACTGCACCCAAAACTGGTCTTCATGTGATTAGTATCATTGTCTTCCATCATCCTTCGCACCGATCCTATGTTTTGCTCCCAAAACCTGCATGTACCTGGATGCAGAACAAACATCCACCCCTAAATACTTTGGGGGTTAGCAAAACTCCACTGTTTTGCTAGTACAAGTATATAGTGCAAACACGAGCCATACACAACACATTTCGAGAATACAACAAAAGACTTCCCGAGATATTTCATTTAGTTAAAATAGTGCAAGTATTGAAAGTAGAAACGAAACAAGTAAGCACTTTGAAAACACTTCCAAATCTCGGGAGTGTTGGAAACATTTGAAATTGAAAAGTTCTTAATTGCTCGAAAGCCACTTAAGGTCACAGCCCCAAAGTTCATTTCCCAAAATGAAAATCCGTTAACAGAACACGGGGTCTACGACCCAACCATTCCGGTCACAAAGCACAGGGTCCACGACCTGATCATTCACTTCAATTCACTTACAAGGACACAGTACACATAATACATTATTCTTATGCCATTCTAGCGAAACATCAAGACTCGATATATAATGTATCTCGACCCCAAGCATAAAGCATTGTGATACTCCGGACATATCACAATTAATCATCAAAACATCAACATCAACATCACGAAAAACCACACCTGGTAACCCATGGCCGTACCCATTTGTAGCGACCCCCGGAGGCCCTGCCGGACCATCCCCGGGTGGGAAACTACTTCTGCGGCCGTACCCATTAGTAGCGGACCCCAGAGGTCCCGTCGAACCATCCCCGAGTGGAAAAACAACTCACGCACACTAGCATTCACAACTCATAGTTTACAAACCACAACTCTCAAATGTCAAACACACAAAATATATAGTCGAGGTACCTTGCTAGAATGGCCATACTGTCCGACACCTACTCACTACCGAGAAACAATACTATTAACTCCAGAATTCAATGGTGAAACTAGCAACAAACATATAGCAACGAGATAGAATTCCTTTCCAACCACACCGAATAGCACAACCTCCTCATAAAGGAGTTGCAACATTTATCACGCAACGTCACAAGATCATCGATAACCACACGTCTCCACGAACACATCTTAACGAAAGGTTAGACCTTTAAATTTACCACGACATAAGCACATAAAATGGCATCACACGAAAGTAAGGCGTTCCTACACTTAACACTAACACACCTATTCAATTAAGCACATTAATTCACGGAACACACGTGTTATCTTTAAAGAAAATCGTGATCGTAAATATACCGATTCTTTTGAAAGTTGTTTATAAAAATTCATTTAGCACATATCGTAAATTACCAACTATTATATCCACAAAACACGTAATGTATGGCAAAATACTTGCCTCGATACCACGAGCGACGAAACCATGAGCGTACACGGTCGGGTAGCCTTCGAACTTCCAAGAACAACCAAGAACTCGACAATCCCACGAATACTACGAAAATAACATCACCGTGAATAAATAACACTAATCGGAATCCAAATCAACCCGAAAAGCAACAAGGATCCGATGGTTTCTTCAAGATGATCAAGAATCAAGTTTCGGGTGATAAAATCGATAAACGAGTTACAAAATCCGAAGATCATGACCAAGACAACAAGAATACCATAATCAATTCATCAACCATGGGTTAAATCGAAGAATCACGAAGAAACCCCAAAATTACACAAATAGGGTTCTAAGGAAGAAAATACCTCAATTCGACGAAGAACATGGATCCGGTGATGATATAATCGACAAGAGTCTTCCAAAATGCCTAGAAATCGAGTGTAATCGACCAAAAAATTCACTTCCCGAATCCTCCCATCCACATCCGCCACTAGATAAAAAAATGAAGTGAAATGAAGTCTGGTCGAGCCGAGGCCTATATATGGCCGACAGTGTTACGGCCGTAATCGGCAGTGCCTTACGGGCGTAACTCGGTCAACGACTATAACGTACGTAGCGGACGACGCCTTACGTACGTAACGAGCACCACTTACGGCCGTACTCGGCATGGCCTTACGGCCATAACCGAACTCCCAGGGCCACTGCCCGAAATCTGCCGATGCATTACGGCCGTAACCGGCCAATGCCTTGCGACCGTAATGAAGCCTTACGGCTGTAACACAATGACCCTTACGGCCGTAACCGAGTCCTCCCACGCCAAAGCGTGCGGGTGTCTTACGGCCGTAATCGGCCAGGCCTTACAGCCATAACTCGACCCAGCCAGTCCTCCGACTACCCGGCTCGATACTCGACGACGTCTCGATCACGCGAACTCACCGACTATGATCCAAAAAAATAACGAACAGGCTACGAAACTCAACATCCCATAGTACAAGCATACGATTCCAACGACGCGGACGACAACAATCCGCTTGACCGAAAAAAATTCGATGAAACCGGAATGAAGATATCGGGTATTACAGCCGCCAATTCACAACAATTTGGTTATCGTGACAATCCCGTGAAAATGATGAAGGAGGTACATGACTCGTATATTGAGGATAATCTGACCGAATTAACCTCCATTGTCATGTAAACTTGCTGTTGGAAACTCGCAGGTCATACCGTGCCGAATTTGCCAAACTACGGAGCACACCACCGAGCATTGCAAGGTACTATTGGATGAGATCGAGGCACATGACAATGCGATCGGTACTGAAAATTTTTAGGGAAGGAAATATGATCCATACTCCAAAACATATAATCCATGATGGAGAGATCATCCCAATTTTAAGTGGAAATCGCAGCAAGAAGAGCCTCAGCAGAATAAGGGTCAATTTTACAAGCCGCCGCCGGAAAATTCAAGTCCCTCACTCGAAGAAATGATGAAGACCCTCACTTCAAACACGATCCAGTTGCAGCAGAACATGAATCGATTTCAGCGCGACACTCAATTGAGCATCAATGTCATCGAAAATCAAATAAGCCAACTTGCTACATCGGTGAGTCGTTTGGAAAGCCAGAACAGTGGGAAACTACCCTCCCAATCGGAGGTAAATCCTAGGAATGTGAGTGCTATTACTTTGAGAAGTGGTAAGCAGCTGGAGGGACCCCAGGAACCCGAGAAAAATCTGAACGAGGAAGGCGAGAAACGAAAATCTACTGTCCAGACTGATACTGGGTCACCCAGTGTCAAATAGACACCCAGTGCTGAACTGCCGGGTATCATGGTAATAACTTCTAATTCTTCCCATATTGGTGCTGACGGCATACCTTTTCCTTCCAGGGTAAAGAAGGCTGCAACGGGGAGCAATAAGAAACAAATTTTGGATGTGTTCCGGAAAGTAGAGATCAACATTCCACTAATAGAAGCGATTCACCAAATTCCAAAATATGCTAAATTCCTCAAGGATTTGTGCACCAACAAACGAAAGCTAAAAGAAATTGGAAAGGTGCTCCTGGAAGAAAATGTGTCGGCCATTCTCCAAATAAAGTTACCACCTAAACGAGATGATCCAGGTATGTTTGCCATCCCTTGTCGAATAGGTAATTCTCGATTTGAGAAAGCTATGTTAGACTTAGGGGCTTATATAAATGTCATGCCACAATCTATTTAGTCTTCTTTAAATTTGGGACCCTTAAAAGAAATGAGGATAATAATTCAATTAGCTGATCGTAGTCATGTATATCCCGAGGGAGTTATTGAAGATGTACTAGTGCAAGTTAATGAGCTTGTTTTTCTAGCCGATTTCTATGTTTTATATATGCAAGGCGATTTGGCAAATTCAACACCCATTTTGTTAGGAAGGCCATTTTTGAACACCACCGAAACAAAGATAGATGTTAGAAAGGGTTCTCTCATAATAGAATTTGATGGGCAAGTAGTAAAATTTAATATTGATGAGCAATAAAATTTCCTGAAGACGCGTGCTCTTTGTTTGCATTAAGTGTGATTGACCCTCTCGTCGAGGAAGTGTTTGAACTTGATTGCAGGAAAAAGCTTTAGGAAGATGTCTTTGGCAACACGGAGGAATCGAGCACACCAATTACCAAGATTGCAGGTTGCAAACACACTGCCAAACTCATTAAGCTCACGGAACATCACAAAAAAACCCTCCCCTCCATGGACCAAGCGCCCGAGCTCGAGCTAAAGCCACTACCCGACCACCTGAAGTATGTATACTTGGGAAAAAAATGAGACACTAGCAGTAATCATTTCGGTCGAGTCCTGTACAAGAAAAAGCCCTCATCGCCATCCTCGAAAAGTACAAGGAAGCAATCGGCTGGACCATTGCCGACACCCGCGGGATCAGCCCGGCTATATGCATGCATCGGATTTTGTTGGTTGAAGACGCCAAGCCTAGCCGAGAAGCCCAATGAAGACTAAACCCACCCATGATGGAAGTAGTGAAAAAAGAGGTTCTTAAGCTTCTTGACGTAGGGATGATATATCCGATTTCTGACAGTAAGTGGGCGAGTCCCACACCAGTAGTTCCAAAAAAATTGGGTATCACAGTGGTGGAAAACAAAGAAGGCATACTAATTCCGAGCCGTGCTCAAACTGGATGGAGGGTGTGCACTGATTTTCAGAAATTAAATGCAATGACCCAAAAGGACCACTTTCCATTACCTTTCATCGATCAGATGATCGAGCGATTAGCGGGACACTCATTTTATTGTTTTCTGGATGGTTTCTCAGGTTACTTTCAGATCGCGATTGCATCCGAGGATCAGGAGAAGACAACACTCACGTGCCCTTTTGGGACGTTCGCATACCGCCGCATGCCATTCAGACTGTGCAATACATCGGCTACCTTTGAGAGATGTATGATAAGTATTTTTTCTGAATAGGTAGGGAACATCATAGAAATTTTTATGGACGATTTTAGTGTTTATGGGGATTCTTTTGAGTTTTGCCTTGAAAATCTTACGCTCATTCTTCAGCATTGTGTTGAAACGAATCTTGTATTAAATTGGGAAAAATGTCACTTTATGATTAAACAAGGCATAGTCTTAGGACATTTGGTATCGTCAAAGGGGATAGAAGTAGATAAATAAAAAATTAACACTATCACGGCATTACCTTATGCTGTAAGTGTGCGGGAAGTTCGTTCTTTTCTTGGTCATGCAGGATTTTATAGGCGATTTATCATGGACTTTTCCAAGATTGCCACCCCCTTATGCAAATTACTACAGAAGGAAGTCGATTCCGTTATAAACGAGGAGTGCAAGGCTACGTTCGACAAATTGAAGCAACTCCTGACCATACCTCCCATAATTCAGCCACCCAATTGGGACTTGCCATTTGCGATAATGTGTGATGCAAGCGATTATGCCGTTGGAGCCATCCTTGGCCGAAGAGTGGGGAGAGCAGCACATATGATATACTGTGCTTCAAGGACCTTGAATCCAACCCAAGCAAATTACTCCACTACGGAAAAGGAGCTCTTAGCTGTAGTTTTTCCCTTGGAAAAATTTTGTTCATACTTACTTGGGACTAAAGTTATTATTTTTTCTGATCATGCAGCACTGAAATTTTTACTTGCGAAAAAGGAGACAAAACCGCGACTTATCCGATGGATCCTATTACTCCAAGAGTTTGATCTAGAAATAAGGGACAAAAAGGGAGCTGAGAATTATGTGGTAGATCTCTAAGCCGAATAGTGCTGGAAGAAGAAAAAGAACCTATGTCAGACAGCTTCCCGGACGAACAGTTACTTGCTGTGTCACGACACTGGGACAGTATTACCACACTGGGTCACCCAGTGTCAGATTCTGCCGCACCATGGTATGCCAATTTGGTGAATTTCATTGTCGCTAACGTGTTTCCTACAGGTATGACAAGAGCTAGGAAGGATAAACTCAGGGGCAATGCCAAATATTATGTATGGACGACCGTACTTATGGAAACACTGTCCCGATCAAGTGATCAGAAGATGTATCCCAGAGAGCGAATTTCAGTCAATCCTAACTTTTTGCCATATGTACGCATGTGGTGGACACTTTTGAGCAAGGAGGATAGCCCACAAGGTTCTTGAAAGTGGATTTTATCGGCCATCAATTTTTAGAGACGCTTTCATCTTTCGCTAGTCTTAATAATTGTCAAAGGACGGGTAACATCTCCCGACGAAATCAGATGCCGCAAAATCCAATTTTGATTTGCGAAATTTTTGACGTATGGGGTATGGATTTCATGGGCCCATTTCCTTCATCACATGGGAATTTATATATACTCCTCCTCTTAGACCGCGTTTCTAAATGGGTGGAGGCAACGACAACCCGCACTAATGATTCCAAGGTGGTGGCAAACTTCGTGAAATCGAATATCTTTTCAACGTTCGGAATCCCAAAAGCCATAATCAGTGATCGAGGGAAGTACTTTCGAAACCAGACAATTGAAGAACTACTAAGAAAATATCACGTCATACACAGAGTGTCTACTTCCTACCATCCACAATCTAACGGGCAAGCTGAAATTTCCAACTGAGAGATCAAATTGATTTTAGAAAAAACCGTTCAATCGAATCGCAAGGATTAGAGTTTGAGACTCGCTGATGCATTATGGGCATACAGGACGGCTTATAAAACACCTAAAGGAATGTTACCATACATGCTAGTTTATGAAAAACCATGCCACTTACCCGTCGAGTTGGAATATCGAGCGTTCTAGGCAGTTAAAAAGTGTAACATGAATTTTGATGAAGCCGACATACACAGGAAACTTCAATTGCAAGAACTAGAAGAAATAAGGAACGACGCATATGAAAATTCCACAATATATAAGGAGAAAACCAAATCTTTTCACGATGCAAGAATCACAAGGAAGGAGTTTATCGTGGGGGAAAAGGTGTTTTTATACCACTCTAGGCTAAAGTTATTTCCCAGTAAGTTGCGATCTCGATGGGTCAGGCCATTTATCATCACCCAATTTCCAACTGAGAGATCAAATTGATTTTAGAAAAAACCGTTCAATCGAATCGCAAGGATTGGAGTTTGAGACTCGCTGATGCATTATGGGCATACAGGACGGCTTATAAAACACCTAAAGGAATGTTACCATACATGCTAGTTTATGAAAAACCATGCCACTTACCCGTCGAGTTGGAATATCGAGCGTTCTAGGCAGTTAAAAAGTGTAACATGAATTTTGATGAAGCCGACATACACAGGAAACTTCAATTGCAAGAACTAGAAGAAATAAGGAACGACGCATATGAAAATTCCACAATATATAAGGAGAAAACCAAATCTTTTCACGATGCAAGAATCACAAGGAAGGAGTTTATCGTGGGGGAAAAGGTGTTTTTATACCACTCTAGGCTAAAGTTATTTCCCAGTAAGTTGCGATCTCGATGGGTCAGGCCATTTATCATCACCCAAGTTTTTCCACACGAAGCTGTGGAAATTCGATCTTTGAAAACTGACAAGGTATTTAAAGTCAACGAACATCTGCTCAAACCATATCTCGAAGCAACACCTGATTACAACTTGGAAGAATTTGAGCTCGAGGACCCGACTACCACTTAAACAGGAAGTTCGTCGGGCCAACGACGTTAAAAATAGGCGCTTATTGGGAGGCAACCCAATGATAGTAGTTAACTTTAAATTGCATTTTTTTTTATTTTTTTATCTTGCATTTTAAACCTCAAATCGGCACAGTTCTTTTATTTTCGCAAATTTTTGTGACTCTTAAAACAAGTTTTAAATTGGCGAGGATTGAAAATTTTCTCAAGCAAGTTTTCAGCCCAACTTTTTTTCTCTAGATAATTAGCATTAAAAATCAGGCCATTAAGTTAATTGATACAATTTTTTCCTTTAATCGGCCCAGCCTGCAATCTTTTGAAGCCCAATCGATCAATTTTTTAAAGCCCAATAATTGAAAAAAAATTCTTTAATCAGCCCAGACCGATCTCCCCAAACTCCCCAACTCTCCTTCCTCCCCCTTTGCAAAGAAACCCTTCCTCTTACTTTCAGATCTCCCTGACCCTTGCAGGACCGCCGCCGACATGTCGGAAAAAGGTGGGAGGAATGTTCACTGGAGGCTGAATCGTATTACACGGAGTGGATGATGGAGGAACAACCCTGGAGCGCCAACGTTTTACAACCTGACCAAACCAACTGCCCCGCCGCCATCTTCCTCCACCTTGAACGCCGAAACAACCGACCAGACTTCCATTCGTCCGAACCCAACCATTGGAGGGCTCAAGAGAAAAAGAAAATGGGCGGCTCGCGGATTTATTGACGAGCTAACCCCACCCATTTCGCCAATACGTACTCCGACCACCACTGCTCCAAACTCCACCATCGAAAGTCTGCCTTCATCTCCGGTCGCCGCAACTGAGTCAGCCTGCCACTCAACACCACTGTCCAACCCACAATCGACAGAGGGAGAATATATGCGGGTCAGATCTCTAACTCCGGTTCACCATGCCCCGCAATCTGAAACTGAACCCACCTCGTCTCAACCCATGACTGGATCGCCGCCAGAACCAGAGCAGGAAATCGAGCCGAGTACAGATGTGATAGTCCCAAGACAGAGAAGGACCAACCTGCTCAGGGCATCGAACCGATACAATATAAGTTTTGGAACCCCCAGTCATATAACTCGATATCGACAGCTTACAGAAAGGAATGTACTCTCGACGTTTTATTTAGATTCCAGTATTTTGCTGCATCTTGGACTGTTTGATGATTTCATGAAGTTGTTACGTGTGTTGGTTTGGGAAAAATTAATGATCGGGAAAAATTTTGTTAGTTCACCTTTAAGATGAAGTCTGAATGTATAAATGACAATGGAATTTAGTGCATCAACCTGAAATCACGAACTTCACATGAGAATGATAATCAAGTTGGATATAAGAGTTGTGATGATATTCATTTCCTTGAATTCAAAGATGTTTGAATCCGTAAGATCATTCATAAGTTTATGAACATGATATGTAGACGGATAACATACGTTAATCACTGAGGAGTTCGTAATTTCATCACCGTAGAACAGACTGCTGCCCAGTAGTGAACTGCCATGCACGATTAGTGCACGCTAAGCTATGTATATTAACGTGCGCTATCGGGCATAAGTTAACGAACGCTACGTTTGGTATGTAACTATGTTATGTCATCAGGCGAGTCAGTCGGCTGATCAGAGAGGACTGTAGATACATAGTTAGTGTACGATAGACATCGTTGTTTACGTGCGCTAATGAGCAGGTTTAGCGCACGCCACATAGAATACGTAGCGTACGCTAAGCAGTTCAGGTAGATTGCGTTTTGTGGACTTCCGACCGTAATTTGGATTGTTAGATGTTCGTTCGACTTGAGATGAATTCTATATTATTTCTTTTGTTAAGGTTTGATCTTAGCAACGTGATTGATCGAAGGGGACAACCTTCGAGTATTTTGATATTCACGGAAGTTTTATTCTTGTCTTCGAACCGAGGCAAGTACTCTAATTAGAATTGTTTATATTATGACAGTTATATTGTGATTGTATTTTGTATATGTGTTGTGATTAAATGTCCACCATGCGTTGATCCGACGGGAATCATCATGGGAATCTATAGCTGTGTGCGCTGGATCGTTGGACAGGTAGTTCCACCATGCGTTGGTCCGACGGGATCATCATGGGAATCTATAGCTGTGTGCGCTGGATCGTTGGAATACCATCAGTATGTTGAGACTGTTGTGATGTGATAAGTGTTGTTGTTATTTCTCGTTGGAGAAACTTGTTAGGATGATTGTTGATTACATCACTGTTGTATGATTATTGTACTTGTACTAGCATCGTTGTGCTAACTCCTTCAAGTGTGAACATTTGTTTATGTTCAGGATCCAGGAGAGCGGGGAAACAACCACTGGAGCTGCATGACGACGAAGGTGCTGAGTGATGTTCCGGACGGGTTTATTGTTATGTTGTTGATTGTTTTAATAAGTACTTGAGTACATCGTAATTTGTGATGTTTGGATTTCAGTGGTGTATTAATATTCTCCTTTGGATATTTGTATTTTCGGTATCGAACCAAAACTGTCGTAATGTATTTTCAGTGGTTTCATAATTTGGTATCTGTCATTGTCTTTTCATTTATTTAGCCTTGTAAATTCTTATGTAAAGGATTTGCGGCGCTGTAATATTCCTGAATATATCGGGGGTGTTACATTATTAAGGTAATTTTATTCACTAGTTGATTTTATTCATTATTTCACGAATTTATTATATTAAAGTCAAAATAATCATCGGGACAATAAAATAAATCCAGTCCAAGAAGAGTTCCAATAATCTGAGAGTCCTACTCAAAGAACAACAATTGGCCGAGAATCCTACTCAAAGAACAAAGTCGGCCGAAGTCCAAGAAAAAAAATACTCCTTACCTATTAATAGAAGAGGACACCATCCTCCATGAATTAATTCGTAGTAAAAAAAAAAGGACTCGCACGTGAGGAAGGAAACAGGAAAAAGGGTCATCCGCCTTTTCTTCATTATAAGGCACGGCTCCCGAGGCCACCCAAGAAAAAAGAGAATCACAAACAACTTGGAGGAATACTTCGGCCAAGGAGCGGTGAGATACAAGTTGAATTTTCTGGTTCTTGATTTCCATGCCTAATTATTATTCTATGCTTTATTTAGCCATCATGTCCGGCTAATTTATCTATTCTAGTTCTTAGGAATGTTTGAACCCGTATCTATAGTATTTATGTTTTAGTCCCGTAATATATTCTTGACTTAATTCTTTTGAATCATCTTTGTGTTATTTGTTGCGATATTTCTTGAATGCAAGTGTACGTTATCGTATACAAGTAATAAAGTGATGAGTGAGTATCGTTCCCACGAGGACTGAATCACTAACTACCGATTTTTATGTATTCTAGTTTTATTTGAACAATCGAATTTTGGTTTTGCAATTAATTACTAAAAGAATTAATAAAAGACTAAACAGTAAAAACGATAGCTTGGAGAAAGAGAATCAAATGATGAATAAGTCTAGGATTCTGAATCCACCTCGGTTTATCCGAATTTACTCTCGATTATCTGAAGTTAATGATTTTCCCAATTTATTGAAGGCGAAGATTGCTAATATACTCTACCGCCTCTCCCGAGGTCAATAGATTTTTTTAAAGGCGAATAACGCACTCTATCCCTAGGTGAATTAATTCGTCAATAGGCAAAAAGCATAAAATCTCCAAAAGGCCACGTAGTTCCTATGAGTATATTCCTATCTCACAGAATAAAACGGTCCTCACCAATAGTTCCTCACCAACTCTCCTCTCCCGATTCGAATTGAATGATTAAAACAATCCAACTATTGGCCAGATAATTGAAAGCATTAAACACGATTGGGAAAACTCAACAAAAAGGGAATTAAATAGATAATCTCAAGCAAATCCGTCAAAACGTAGGTTTCATCAAAATTCTAGATTAGGGTTTTAGCCTGACATGCTAATAAATGAAAATACAGAATTAATAGATAAAAGCATGAAAATCAAACGCAGATGAAGCTCAGATTCCTCCGTTCTTCTGGCTTCCGCCCTCTGCCCTTGATCTCTCGTCTGTGTTCCTTCTTCTCCCAAGCCTCCAAAGATCTCCAGATTCTAAGATTTTCCAAGATCCAAAAATGATTAATTAGGGTCTTAAACCCTTATTTATAGCTCTGCACAGTCTCCAAATCGCGTCCGTGTGAGTAGGTCGAGAACTGGCTTCAAAACGGCCCAAATCCGCGTGGAGCACACCAAAACCGCTAAGTGTGCCGCGGCTCACTTAGTCTGTGCCGCGGCACATGGCGTCCAGGTTAAAACCTGGGTGCTGTGTTTTTCTTCTAGGCCGTGGCTCAGCTGGACTGTGCCGCGGCACAGAGTACAGTCTATTTTGTGCCAGCTGGTTGTCTTCCTATGCCGCGGCCCACGGCCAAAATTTGCCGTTTTCGCCCGTTTCGCCTCGTTTTAGCTTCCGGACTCCAATCTCGTGACAAACATACAAGATTAAGGCATTAAGAGCTCATTTAAGCAAATTTACTCTCCAAAATAATACAAAATAATGATAAATAAGCGTATAAAAATACGCCTAACAAATACCCCCAAACTTAAGCCTTTGCTTGTCCTCAAGCAAAAAGAATTAAATTCAACAAAAGAATGTCGTGAATAATCGTGCAACTCGTAGTGCTCAACCTAATCAATACTATCCTGAATTTCTCTCTGAATAATACGAGTATCGTAATAGCGAGCTACACTCAGAACACTGATTCTACAAAGTAAACAAGTTCAGTCCTAATTACTCGTTCATGAAGAAAATCCAGCTCAAAGATTAACAAACGTGAATCAAATCGACCGTCAATATGAAAAGTTAAAATAAACGAGCTAAATTCGCCCCGTTCCACAGTCTAATGGCAAAATTTTCACGAGTTTCATAAAAATAATCCTCGGACAGTATTCCCTTATATATATGCTCAAGAAATTGATTCGAGTTGACCATTAGGTTCGGATCTCGGGATATTTCATCGGGACAATCCTAGGGTGGAACTTCCATTCTCATGTATTGGGAAACCGTTTGACGTAAAAGACACTCATGGGGCACATGGATGCTTCTAGTTACTAAGTTCCCCTCCACAGCGGAGAAACAACTCAAATAGCTAATTCCCGCATGTCCGAATCAAGGTCGCTGTTTTACGCGAGAGTAAACAACGGGTTACGCGAGTACCCCCGGTTACTAGGCTTCCCGTCTTCGGCACATGTGAAATTTCTAAATCACTAGTCTAATCAGGGTCGTCGTTTTACGCGAGAGTAAACAACGGGTCACGTGAATACCCCCGGTTACTAGACTTCCCATTATAGAACAAATATTATCTCGACTATTGGGAAAAACTGACCGACTCTAAACTCAATCTAAGTGCCAACACGACTTATGTAACTGGACGACTAGCTAACCGAAAAATGTAACCAAACGTATCGACGATGATTTTAAAACAAGTATGTATCCTCTCTTATCCGCCAAGACCTCTACAATCATGAGAAAAATTTCGGACCTAAATGACGACTTAGCAGAAATAGAAATCACTGACTACACTCGACTAAAACTCGACCGTTTCTTCAGAGAGAAAAACAGTGTCGTAACATCAGTATCACACAAATAGAAGCACGAAAAATTCACGAATAGAGTAAAGTCAAGACAAGCAAGGCTATCGACAAAAAGATAACTAAAAATAACAAAAAGTGCAACGAAATAAGTACAGCAATAAATGTAGCGACAGAAAGTTAACCCCCCCCCCCAAACATAGGACGTACATCGACCTCAATGGACAGAATATAATATGCAATAGAATAAGAAGGTCAAGTGCTCCCATCCAGTCCTCTCACGAGCTGGTGCCGGCATCATCCGGTGAGGAGGGTGGTGTGGCCGGCCGAGCAGGTGCAATAAATGGCCCGTCCGGATGCAAAATGTGGGCCGTCCATGCGGCAAGGTGCTCCTGATGGTAGGCTTCCCTCGCTGCCAGATGCCTCGCCTCACGCCGGTTGACCCGGCGGGCCTGCTCTCGCATCTCAGCTCTGCCGGCAGCAATAATGCTCTCTCGCTCTGTCCGCTGCTCCTCTCGCATGGCAGCCAGCATATTCTCCCTCTCTCTCCTCATATCCTCCCTCAGATCCTCTCTCTCTCCTCATATCCTCCCTCAGCCCGTCGAACATCGCCTGAAATCTCTCTCTGTCGGGCGGCGGGCCGGCATCTGCCTGCCCCTGTGTCAGCAAAAGAGGCTCGGGGGACCCCTCGTGGGCCTCATCCAGTAGAAATCCTCTCCCCCGAGCGTGCGTAGAGGTGCCCAACCACGGGTCCGGGTCCGGGTCGGACCCGCCGGGTCGGCAGGACAGGACCCGGACCCCACCCGTACATATGAAATGTACGGGTTGGCGGGTCGACGGGTCGGCCACGGTCCGGTCCGGTCCGACCACGGTCACGGTCGAATCTGCCTATATTTTTTTTTTTTTAAATGTATATAAAACTTTTATTTGTTATCATTTTATACACGAAAAATAACTATAAGTGAAAAAGGAAATCATTTGAAAAAATTAGCTTGTATTTAATTTTAAGTTTTTACTTAAAATTAAATTGCCTACGTATCCTCGTGAGGAATCAACGCTCCACGTAGTTCTTTTACTTGAGAAGAGTTAAAAAAAATGGGCTTGTATTTAATTTTAAGTTTTCACTTAAAATTAAATTGCCTACGTATCCTCGTGAGGAATCAAAGCCCTACGTAGTTCTTTACTTACCTGACTTACCTTACTTACCTTTAGTCGAAGTCGATGTCGTCTGCCTTGATCATCGGTTTGACTCATTTGACTAGACTCTCCTTCGGTAGTGCCTTCTTGATAGGCATCTTGGTCCGCTAATAGGTCATCCCATTTATTTTCTTGATCTCGTAACTCGGCTTTTGTTGCGTCTTTAAGTATCATTTGAGCCTCGAGATTTTTTGGCGTCATTCGGGATCTCCACTCGTCCAACATATAGCCTCCTTCACTAAAAGCACTCTCAACGGGATCGTGGATGCGGCACCGCAAGAATTTCTTGTGCCATAATAGAAAGTATGGGAAATTCGGTTCCCCTTCTTTTCCACCAATCCAACAGATCAAAGGTACCTGCATTGTCATCCTCCGACACAAAACTAGTTGCATAATATCTACTAAGGTCATTTCTTTGACCGACGTTACTACCACCCCTATTTCTTGCTATATTATAGAGTTGTTGTTGAAATGGGTTAGTGGGAGTTCTCATTAATTCCATGTTAAATGTATTTGTAGTCTTAGTTCTTGTTTTTTGAGTTTGAATCTTATCACCATATTTAGAAGAATATTCAGAAAAAACAGTTTCTAAACTATTTTTCAAATCAATTTTTACTTGTTCAACGTCAGGAATATTTTCAAATAAAGTTTGACTTTCAACACTATCCTCAATATTAGTAAAACCCAAATTTTTAAGAATATTATAATATATTTCAAGTAATTGTTATACTTGAGCTAAATTCAAATCGGAGATAAAACAAAGACTAATCAAGAAAACATCATGAATACGATTAAAGTATTTTAGCCATTTTAAACACATATTGTAAATAACATTCGATAATCTTTCGGATTTACTACAAGCATCCATTTCAGATACAATAAAACAACAATGAAATAAAACTTTAGGAGACGTGGGATAATAACAACCACTTAAATCTTTAGTTGCATTTTCAAAAACCCTTAATAGTTTTATTAAATCTTTAGTTTCATCCCAATACGTTGGCAATAAATAAAATCCTTCTACGTGAAAATACGTATCAAAAAATTCACACAATAATTCTTTATATTCATTAGTTGAATTTAACATCTCATAAGTTGAGTTCTATCTATGTTTGACGTCTGGAGTAAAAAATTTGGGTTGAATTTGTTTTGACTTTAAAAATTTTACCCATTGTCTAGCTAACTTAGTGCGATTATGTAAAAACAAGACACATTTTCTAATTGGTTCTATTGCCTCATCTACAAATTTTAATGCATCTTGTACACATAAATTTAGAATATGACATATACATCTAGTATGAAATAATCGACCCACTAAAACAGGATTGCAAGCTTGTATTAATGCTGGTACACTTGCAGTATTAGAACTAGCATTATCAAAACCAATTGTGAGAATTTTATCTTTTAAGCAATAAAAAGTTAAAATTTTAATAATTGCTCTAGCTATATTATCTGCACTATGTGTACAATTAAATTTTTTAAACGCAAGTAATCTTTTGTTTAAGTTCCAATTTTCATCAATCCAGTGTATAGTTATTCCCATATAATCATTTTTTTGTTTAAAATCTGCCCAAGTATCTGCAGCTAAAGAAACTCTATGATTTATAGATCTAAAATAAGCTCGTAGTGCAAGTTTATGTTGTTTGGCTAAGTATACTACTTGTCTAGTCGTTGTGGTACGTGGAATTCTTTTAATAGCAGGATTATAGGCATTTTGCATCCTGTATTCCCAACCCGTACTATCCGCAAAATTAAAAGGTAAAGATTCTTGTGCACATAATTTTGCCATTTGTTCTCTAGCAATTTTTTCATTATATTTATAAAGTTGAGATTCAGACATACCTTGATTGCCGTCTGGCCCGGCTCCAGTAGAAGGTTGGAAGTTGAGTTGACTTTGTGACTTTTGTTCTCCGTGGACCGAGGCATGGTTATTCTCAAAATGCCTTTTAAAATTTCCATATCCATCCCCGACTTTATACGGATACTCTTTTCGAGCAAAGAGTTGCAAGATACCTTAATCGAACCATCCGGCATTTTTCCTTCTTAAAGTGTTTTGAAAAAGTACGGATACCGGTCTCTCGCAACAAAGGTGCTTGTTTCTTGCTTTAGTTTTCTTGCTTCCTCTGCCTTTCACATTTTCTTCCTCCTCGGACGATAACTCCTCAACATAAGGAGGTTCTTCTTCACTTGGCTTGCCGCAGACGCCGACTTTGATTTTTGCGTCGGAGTTGGTACGCCATGAAGAGTGCACTCGAATGTTGCATATGTTTGATTTAACATAGCTTCATCGATTTCATGGTCCATTTCTTCGTCGATGTTTTGCAGTTGTTGACGATTCGGGACACGTCGAAATCCCCGGAGATCAACTTCTTCTTCACTGGTAGTTGTTGTACTACCGTAATAGATATTTTCATGTGTAACATCATATTCAGGTTCTTGACTTTCATTTTCAAAACCGGGTGAAGTTTGGTTTTGGGGCTCCCGAATAATTATTCCAGATGGTTTCTTCGATTTGCCCCAAAGACCCATTCGCTCGAACTTGGATATTTTGGATTTTTTGGGAGATGTAGCAATACCCTTTCCTTTGTCAGAACTCGACATAATGATAAAATGCGAAAAAAAAGAGAGAGATTAAGTAGTATAGCAATTAACAATGAGAGTTTGAGAGATAGATAGTATTGAAGGTGTGGATAAATTGTGTTGGGGAGGGGGGTATTTATAGATAGGATTTTTTTTTTTTTTAAAATCGGACTAGCCGTTAGACCCACCGGGTCACGGGTCCGACCCGCCGGGTCCGGGTCCGACCCGCCGGGTCCAACGGCCATTTTTTAAATTTTTTTTTTTTTTTTTTATTTCCGCCGGGTCGACGGGTCGGACCCGGCGGGTCGACAAGTTGGGAGAAGCTCGACCCGGACCCCACCCGTGTATACCATGGGTCCGGGTCGGCGGGTCGCACGGGCCGGCCGGGTCCGGGTCTTGCACGGGTCAGCCGGGTCCGGGTCGGCGGGTCGACCCGGCGGGTTGGGTCGTTTTGGGCACCTCTAAGCGTGCGCCGGCGCTCCTCCCCACTGGTCAAAATGTGAGATGATGCGGTGGTCGATCGGGGCCTGGGGAGCCAGCATCGGCTCGTCGTCCGACCCCGTCAGCTCTGACTGCCGGCACAGAGCGCAGATAAGAGAGGGGTGCTTCAACCCCGTCTTGGCCTCTCCCTGAATACACTGGAATATAGAACGGACCAAAAGGGGGGCCACATCGAATCGCAACCCGGATGTGATAGCATATAGTGTCCGGGCGCGGGAGAGAAAAACAGTGCGGATCTGAGATGTGGGGTCTATACGAGCGCAAATAAAATATAGCCAGGCACGCCTGAGCCGACTGAGGCGCGAGCTCTTGAAATGGAAAGTGGAAGAACCCAGTGCGCGCTGCTCCCAGTCGGAGTCGGGCTGCGTAATAGTCTCGAGCAGAGCCTCCTTCGTGAGGCTAGTCATAACTCGGTCATAAGCCGTCTCATCTACCACCGGCAGCCCAAACAACCTCCGAATAGCAGCTGTGGAAAAATCAACCATAATACCTCGGACATCGACCTGAGTCCGAGTGTCTGACTGCTGTAACATCTGGCCTGCTCGAATGTGCTTCAATAGCGCACTGGCATAGAACTCTTGCACTATCGATATTACCGCTGGCTCGGGGGGTACAGCGAATCAGGCCCACCCCATCTCGTCTATCATCATAAGCAATTCCCCGTCTTGGGGGGCTGGAGTAAATCCCCTCTCCGGGATAAGAGGTCGCGGCCGAGTCTTCTCATTGAAGATTTTGTGGATCTCAGGGTCAGAAAACTGGTGCGCCTCAGACTCGGCGCGACTACGAGAGGTTTCCCCTCGAGTGGGGGATGACTGAGTCCTGGCCCTCTTGCTCAGCTTCTTAGTCCTAGCCATAGCGATCCCTGAAAAAATTAAACACCAGAGTTTATTTACGCAAACAATAACGAAAATAATCATTACTCGGCTAAAGATATCCAGCCGTAAATCAAGAATTTAACAAGATAGCAAATCTGTGAGAGAAAAATGAAATTGAACTTTAACGTTTAAACTAGACGTAAGGGTTGGGCTTGGTGTAATTTCAGAACGAATACATTGCACAAAGATTCAAAATATTGCCTTAACAAAGAAAATCTTTCATTCAGGCATTTCATCCAACACTTAAAGGGCAAGAGTTCACTTGAAGAACAAATATGGCAATAGCTCGATTAAATCTCCAAGAACAAAAACACGAATCATTCACCATCAAAAACGACATATTCAATTCATTCGTAATCCAAAATAATCATGAAAAATCGATCAAAACATCATGTCCTCCACTTATCCATCCTAGCACTTTTGAAGGAAATAAACATATTCAATCCTCAAATGCATAACACAACTGCAAATTTAAATTCATAGAACAATTTGAGATTAGGAATTTAGACATACCTTGCTTGGATTGTGAAAAATGCAATAAAATCGCAAGAAGAAGAAGGCGAGAAGAATGTTGGCCGATCGCGCACAAGAGAAAGGAAGGGAAGAAAGGGAAGTGTACCTGGGGTGGCCGGCCGAATGCGGGTTATAAGGTACCTGGGCTATTCAAATTCCGCATGGTGTGCCGCGACACAGCTCAAGTGAGCCGCGGCACCGAGTACAGTCCCTTTTTGCCTGTTCGCATGTTTTGTCGTGGGCCGCGGCTCAGCTTCCGTGTGCCGCGGCTCAGTGCTCAAGTGTGCCGCGGCTCAGTAATGTTGGGCCGCGGCATAGAGTACAGAAAGTTTATCTCTACCTTTTGATTTATGTGTGCCGCGGCTCACAATACTTGTGCCGCGGCTCAGGCATCAGTTTATTCCCTGGGACTTTTTCTGCACAGAATTTCAAGAAGAACACGTCAAGAGCGAGAGGTAAAAGCAAATCAAAGCACAAAATGATGAAAAATAAAAATTCAAGAATGCAAGAAAAATATAGAAACGCAAAAATCTACAACTACGAACTCGGGTTGCCTCCCGAGAAGCGCTAAGTTTATAGTCTTCAGCCGGACCTAAAAAAAAAAATCAGTTCGCTTTTCGCAAACTCCATTTGATCTCCGCCCCGTTCATCGAACCGTTAATATGGTTTTTAAAATTTTGACCATCAGTCATTAACGATTTGATTTTCGGTTCGGATACCCAATGTTGGTTGCGGAAAGGTTTTGATGAGAACAACTTTCCGAAACACCCGTTTTTCTCATGACTAGATGTCCGTTTGATTTCCGGCTTATTTTCCTCTTTCACAAATGACTTTATGACAGCAGCAGACTTGTCCGAGTGTGGCTGGTCGGATGGCGATGATGGCATGTCCACATGCTTGAGAAATGCGACTCTTTCTACATCTTTCTCAGAAGTCGGACCATCTGAAAATGAGTCTTTCGACCGACGATTCTTCCGGTGTCTTTCTTTAGCAACGGCATCTACACTTTCAATTTGTGAGCTTTTATCAACACCTCCCGGACATGAAAAGGATTTGAACACTTGGAACGTAACATGCTCGTCTTGAACCCACAGAGTTAATTCCCCTTTTTCCACGTCTATAAGAGTTCTCCCGGTCGCTAAAAATGGTCGTCCCAAGAAAATCGGGATATCTTCATCTTCCTCCATGTCGAGAACAATAAAATCCGCTGGAAAGATAAATTTATCCACTTTTACTAACACATCCTCAATCTCTCCCCTCGGATACTTAATAGATCGATCCGCTAATTGCAAGGAGACCGTCGTCAGCTTTGCTTCTCCAACTCCCAGCTTTTTGAAAATGGACAGAGGCATGAGGTTAATACTAGCACCGAGATCGCACAACGCCTTATTAAAAGAGAGATTCCCCATGGTGCACGGTATGTTGAAACTTCCCGGATCTTTCAATTTTGGTGGAAGCTTCTTATTAAGAATCACGCTGCATTCCTCCGTCAAGGCGACTGTCTCAAACTCCTCGAGTTTTCTTTTCTTTGACAAGATCTCTTTCATAAATTTAATGTAGCTTGGCATTTGTTCCAACGCGTCAGCAAATGAAATGTTAATGTGAAGCTTCTTGAACACGTCGAGGAACTTAGAGAATTGCTTGTCTGCCTTTTTCTGCTGTAATCTCTGCGGGAACGGGACGGTTGGCACATATGCCTTCGGGTTATCCGGAAACGTTATCGAAGGTCTCCAATCTTGTGACTCCTCCGTCGCTAAATTTCACTTCTCTTTTCACTTCTCTCGGGCTGGTCACACACCTCCTTCCCGCTTCTCAAACTGATCGCATTTAGACTTTCTCTAGGATTTGTCTCGATCGTACTTGGCAATGCTCCCTCCGGGCGGGCTGTCAACACGTTAGCAATCTGGCCCAGCTGGACTTCCAAGTTGCGAATGGAAGCGGAATGATTCTGCAATGTCGCTTCAGTACGGGTCATGAATTGACTCGTATTCGCTGCCAATTTCGCAATTGCTTCCTCGAGAGAAACTTTTGGAGCGGGAGGAGGCTGCTGTTGGTTTTGAGTGAACGGAGGCTGGTTCGAGTTCTGTCCGTTCCTCCATGAGAAGTTGGGATGATTACGCCACCCCGGATTATACGTGTTGGAGTACGGATTATTTTGCCGGTTTCCGTTTCCTACAAACTGAGCTTGTTCAATTTGGGACTGCTCGAATGGATTTCCGACTTGACACTCCGCGCTAGGGTGAGATCCGTTACACCAATTGCAAGACTCAATGGTAACGGGGGAAGGAGCATGCGAAAATGCTTGAAGCTGTTGAGTCAAGGCGGCGACTTGAGCTGACAATGTTGAGATTGGATCATTATTTGAAATTTCCATGACTCGCTTTGGAGTTACTCTTTCAGATGGCCATTGATATGCATTTGCGGCCATAACTTCCAACAACGAGTGTGCCTCGGCCATAGTCTTTCCCATCAAAGCTCCACCGGCGGCTGCATCCACGAGAGTGCGTGTAGAGGCACTCAATCCATTGTAGAACGTCTCAATTTGAAGCCAGTCTGGAAGGCCGTGATGTGGGCATCTCCGTAACAAATCTTTGTATCGCTCCCACGCCTCGTGGAGTGATTCCATATCATATTGACCAAAGGTGGTGATCTCGTTTCTCAATCTCGCCGTCTTAGAAGGTGGGAAGAATTTAGCAAGGAAGGCTTGCGCTAACTCTGCCCATGTTGTGATCGACCCCGGCGGTAAGGAATTTAGCCAAAATTTCGCTTTATCCCTCAAAGAGAAAGGGAAAAGCCGTAATCGGATAGCATCGTCGGTGACACCATTGTTCTTGAACGTGTCACAAATCTCAAGAAAAGAAGCAATATGTGCGTTGGGATCATCATTCGGCAATCCACAGAATTGGCTCGCCTGCACCATCTGAATAATAGCAGGCTTGATTTCGAAATTGTTCGCCTGGATAGTGGGGCGCCGAATCCCCGAAAAGTTTGTGTTGATCTGCGGCATAGCATAATCTCGAAGTGTCATTTCCGGTTGAGCTTGCTGCACAATATTATTTCCTCCTTGAATTTTGATATTTTCGGCCATGGTCACCGTCGTCTGTAACTCTCGTTTCTCCTTCTTGTTCCTTCGAAGAGTGCGCTCGAGTTCGGTATCCAAAGGTAGTAGGCCTTCATTACCGAGTTTTCTCATGCACTACGCGAAAGATCCTGAAAGGAAAATAAATAAATAAATAAAATTAAAAGCACGAAAATAAGTAAATAAAACGTTCAAACTAAGACTAGAAATACTGAAATCGATATTAGCAAAAATTTCAGTCCCCGGCAACGGCGCGAAAAACTTGTTGCGATATTTCTTGAATGCAAGTGTACGTTATCGTATACAAGTAATAAAGTGATGAGTGAGTGTCGTTCCCACGAGGACTGAATCACTAACTACCGATTTTTATGTATTCTAATTTTATTTGAACAATCGAATTTTGGTTTTGCAATTAATTACTAAAAGAATTAATAAAAGACTAAACAGTAAAAACGATAGCTTGGAGAAAGAGAATCAAATGATGAATAAGTCTAGGATTCTGAATCCACCTCGGTTTATCCGAATTTACTCTCGATTATCTGAAGTTAATGATTTTCCCAATTTATTGAAGGCAAAGATTACTAATATACTCTACCGCCTCTCCGGAGGTCAATAGATTTTTCTAAAGGCGAATAACGCACTCTATCCCTAGGTGAATTAATTCGTCAATAGGCAAAAAGCATAAAATCTCCAAAAGGCCACGTAGTTCCTATGAGTATATTCCTATCTCACAGAATAAAACGGTCCTCACCAATAGTTCCTCACCAACTCTCCTCTCTCGATTCGAATTGAATGATTAAAACAATATAACTATTGGCCAGATAATTGAAAGCATTAAACACGATTGGGAAAACTCAACAAAAAGGGAATTAAATAGATAATCTCAAGCAAATCCGTCAAAACGTAGGTTTCATCAAAATCCTAGATTAGGGTTTTAGCCTGACATGCTAATAAATGAAAATACAGAATTGATAGATAAAAGCATGAAAATCAAACGCAGATGAAGCTCGGATTCCTCCGTTCTTCTGGCTTCCGCCCTCTGCCCTTGATCTCTCGTCTGTGTTCCTTCTTCTCCCAAGCCTCCAAAGATCTCCAGATTCTAAGATTTTCCAAGATCTAAAAATGATTAATTAGGGTCTTAAACCCTTATTTATAGCTCTGCACAGTCTCCAAATCGCGTCCGTGTGAGTAGGTCGAGAACTGGCTTCAAAACGGCCCAAATCCGCGTGGAGCACACCAAAACCGCTAAGTGTGCACTTAGTCTGTGCCGCGGCACATGGCGTCCAGGTTAAAACCTGTGCGCTGTCTTTTTATTTTGGGCCGCGGCTCAGCCGGACTGTGTCGTGGCACAGAGTACAGTCTACTTTGTGCCCGCTGGTTGTCTTCCTATGCCGCGGCCCACTTGCCTTGTGCCGCAGCCCACGGCCAAAATTTGTCGTTTTCGCCCATTTCGCCTCGTTTTAGCTTCCGGACTCCAATCTCGTGACAAACATACAAGATTAAGGCATTAAGAGCTCATTTAAGCAAATTTACTCTCCAAAATAATACAAAATAATGATAAATAAGCGTATAAAAATACGCCTAATATTATTGAGTAGATTTATTTATGATATAATTTACTTTAATTGGCCTGATCAACTCAATTGAGGCTTTTATATCTATTGCTAGATTTAGGATTATAATACGTACTCGTTATAATTCTATATCACAAGTAGCAACAATTGATTTTATTCAGTTGGGTAACACAAAATCAAGATCCCTTGGGTCGAGCTTGTGAACTCAATATGTAATACCCGGTTGTGAACTCACTTATTTTTCATCCAGTAATTGTCACTCTGTAATTTTCACTCATTAATAATCATTCATCATTCATATTCATTCATTCGTGTTCACCGTTCAGCGTAACTTTGAGTCGTGTATCGATATTGTTCATTGTTCAACCTTTTTTGTGAATCGAGACGAGAATATTATCTTGATCGTTGTAATTACTTAGTAAGTTGATGTTGATATTGGAGTTCATATCATTTCGAATTTACTCCTTGGTCGAATCGTGTTATTGTTGGGCCAACTCTCGTAATTATTTCTCGGAACCGCTGTTTTGGGGTTCCCGCACTGCCATTTCGTGTTATTATTCCCAAGTTTCGAGTTCTATTACGTTTATTCTCTTCCCGGGTCGTTTTTCGTCATTTTTAGGCCCGAATAGTGTGCGCCGCAGCACAAGGTATTGCGGGCCGCGGCAGACACCTTGTGCAGTTGAGCCTGGCAGCGGCTGTACCACAGGCCGCGGCCCTCTGCTGGCCATGCCGCGGCACTAAGCTAAGTGCTGGGAGCTGTTTTCGGCCGCGGGCCACGACACACTCAGTCCGCGCCGCAGCATGCCAGTCAGATTACCCTTTTTCAGCGGATTTTTGAGGAGAGAAGCTCATTTCATCCCCTTCCACATTCCTCCTCTCCTTGAGCGACTTTTGGGCGAATTCTTGGGCGATTTAGCATCATCATCTCAGAGATTTCATCCTCCTTGAGTTCTTGGTGTGGATTAACAACATATATTTGGATTTTTCATCCTAATTCAAGGTAACTTCTTCAACCCTAGATTCGATTTTGAGTTGGAGCATGATGTTTTGGATGATATAATCATGATATGTGAAGGATATATGTATGATTATAATTTTTTATGAGTTATCATCGGATTGTTGGAGGATTATTCAAGAACACTTTGAATGTTGATTTGGAATTGGGGATTTCGATTGGATGTTGTTTTAATCTCAAGTTGTGTATTCCTTTTGGACTATTGATTGTATTGATGGTGTTTTGTTGGATTGAATCACTCATTTGGAGGTTGGTTTTCGATACAATTGGGATTGGTGGTAAACAAGGGTAGATTGTTTATAACGTGTTTGTCAAAATGCCCCAATGAGCTTGGATTTGTTGTATCGACCTCTTGAATTGGTTATGATCATAATTGATACGTATATTAAGCGAATTGTTGGTAATTGTGTTATTCAAGGTTGTTCAAGGTGGTATATGTGTGGAACTTTTAGTCGGGCACATTAAGGTCATTGTGTTTATACGGGGATCCGGACACACTGGACTGTGCACATGGTAACGTGCCTCCATGAGACTAATTAGGCCAAGTTTTGCGGGTGTTTATGCGGGACGCTGGGCACTCGGCAGGATTGTGCACTTGCACATCCCATTCGTGCTGTACTATGATGCCCATCATTCTGTTGGGATTCGGTGATTGAAATTGAGATACGCAATGGAAAATAAACCGGTCCAACCGGATAAAACCAAACCCCAAAACGGATCGATCAAGCATCGTATAAACGTATATAAACTTGACGAAGATAAATTAGGAGATCATACCCTCGTAGACCTTTGATAATATCTTCCTGATTCCGAGCACAACGCGAATCCAATCAAACGAGCCTTTGAAAATTCCCGAGCACCGAAAGCACCGTGCCTCTACGTATCACGCGTCGGAAGATGACCGAAAAATATTTCTATCAACTTATACTCTAAGTGTACGGCTAGAAGTTGATAGAATTAGCTTATATATAATTTTATAAATACTCTAAGTATTTTATAAAAATTATTCTCTCTCAAATACACTTAGAAATCAAAAGTATAAAGCTTGAAAATAACCTCTCTCTTTTTCCCTCAAAACTCACGGCCAAGCATTTTTTGGTGGAATGAAGATGGTGTTGTTTTTATAACATAAAAATACATCACACCACACATCATGCCAAGAATCAAAAAGTATTAATTATACACCATGTATAATTAAAGTCCCCACATCAAATCAATAAATCATCAAGTCAAAATAGCTGATAATACACCATGTGAGGTGAGTGGGGGGGCAAGGGAGGAGAAAAAGTGGTTGGGTTGGTTCGGTCCGTGAAAAGAACCATCGTGTATCTAATCCGATAGATAATCCTTGGTACGTTTCAATATTAATACGATTAATTAATCCAATCAATTAATTATATTAAAAATAATTTTTCTAAGAAATAATATGAATAAATTAATTACACAGAAATTTTTTTAATTTACGAGACCGATTTAATTTATCCAATAAATTAAATTAGACATCCAATGTCCAATATTAACCAAGAGAGAATAAGCTAAATATAATCCGTCGTCAATTCCTGTGCCGCGACTCTTTAGGTTCCTCTTAGTTAGTATTGGGAGGATCCAATGAGTGTTAGCATCACTTAGCCAGTCTCGTAGCCCACACCGTAACCTAACTGAGAACGAATGATAGGATCATTCCAAAACCATTATGTCATGAATACCGTATACGTATAAACCCTTCAATCATATGTCCCGGTCAAGTATTAGGGTCACGGTAAAGTCAAACCCAACTGTAACTTGACTCTTTGCTTTCTGTTAATGCAAACCGAGATCATCGAGCTCTCATGTATCAAATACAACTAGCTTTGAATGCTTTGGCCAAAGACTTATGATCTTATTTGCCATTAACCCCATAGGACATTTACCTGCTCACTAACAGGAGAAAGAATCATATCTTGGTATTCAGTAGAGACTGCTACTTGCCCACTAAGTTGCATTTCGAGGTTGACCCCACCAACCGGCAATTGGATCGAACTACTATAATGACTAACTTAATGTCACAAGCACATCTCCTACTGAAACCTCAAGTCAACGGTCCACGTATACCTATCACAATCTTTCGATTCAATCATTGACAATCTCTGAGTGATATCCATGTGACCGAATCGAGTTGAGTCTTGTTCGAGTATACTAATCCCATTAGCATACCTATAATGTGTTCTCCCACTAACCGTTAGTGAACACAGGCACTCTACATGTCAAAGTACACGTTATACAAGTCTTGTCTAAACTTACTGCCCAGTTAAGTTTTATCGGCTTGCGAACTAGTTAAGCATTCGAGCTCTAAGCACTTCTAATGCCTATCTCCTTATCTCCATAAGGAGTAGAATGCTCGCTCTCAAATGCAAGGACTATTATTCTATATACCAAATCACAATGCCAGTGATATACAATAATATATAAATAATAATTGCCTTATTAAATATAATATTCATAATTATAATACAATTACTCTCACTCTCTCATCCTGTGAGTGGCATTTGAGGGCATATTCCTAACAAACTCCCACTTGCACTAAATGCCACAAACTATGTTATCTAATACCCATACTCTCCAGATGTATCTCTAAGACCTTCTGAGATAGTGGCTTGGTAAGCGGATCGGAAACGTTAATTGCTGTGTCTACTCTCTGTAGTATAATATTCCCATCCCGAACCATTTCTCTAACAAAATGATATTTTATCCCAATATGTTTTGTGTTGTGGTGAGCCCTAGGCTCCTTAGCTTGTGCAACATCTCCGTCGTTGTCACAAAACAGTGTCACGAGATTCTCTGCGTTAGCAACCACTTGAAGTTCCTCAGTGAACTTCTTTATCCAAAAAGCTTCTTTAGCAGCCTCCGTGGCTGCCTGATATTCGGCTTGACATGTAGAGATAGAAGTCGAACTTTGCTTGGCACTTCTCCAAGAAACTGCCCCACCATTCAGAGTAAATATATACCCTGATGTGGACATCTGAGCATCCATGTCCCCAGAAAAATCTGAGTCTGTATAACCCATCACTCTAAGTTCTCCACCGTCGTACGTAAGAACCAAGTCTTTAGTCCTCCTTAGGTACTTAAGAATGTTCTTTACAGCAGTCCAATGTTCCTACCCTAGATTTGACTGAAATCGACTTACTATGCTCACAGCATAGGCAATGTCCAGTCTAGTGCAAATCATTGCATACATGAGGCTACCTACTGCCTAATCATAGGGTACCTTGCTCATTTCCTTTCTATCTTCCTCTCTTTGAGGACACATCTCTAAGGAAAGTTTTCACCATCTTGCATAGGTAGAAACCCTCTTTTAGAATCTTCCAACCAAAATCGCTTCAGGATCTTTTCTATGTAGAGGGCTTGGGAAAGACCTAACATCCTTTTCGCTCTATCCCGGTAGAGACGAATACCCAGAATATAGGTAGCGTCTCCAAAGTATTTCATTGAGAACTCTTTAGAAAGATTTGCTTTCATATAACTGAGCATTCCTACGTCGTTTCCTATAAGTAGAATGTCATCTACATATAGTATCAAGAACGCAATTTTGCTCCCACTAACCTTCTTGTAAATACAGGGCTACTCTTCGTTTTGGACAAAATCAAACTCTTGGACTGTCTCGTTAAAACAAAGATTCCAACTCTGCTATGCTCGCTTCATTCCATAAATGGCATGCTAAAGTTTGCATACTTTATGAATATTGGTTTGAGATATGAATCCCTTAGGCTGTTCCATGTAAATCTCCTCCTCGAGGAATCCATTTAGGAATGCCGTTTTACATCCATTTGCCATATTTCATAATCTAACTGGGCTGCTATGGCAAGCATCATGTGAATAGACTTAATCATAGCTACAGGCGGGAAGGTCTTGAAGTAATCGATTCCTTCTCTTTGGGAATAACCCTTTGCCACAAGCCTGGCCTTATAGGTATCAACCTTGCCATCTCCATCAGTCTTTCTTTTATAGATCCATTTGTTTCCAATAGGCACTATGCCTTTAGGAGGATCTACCAAAGTCCAGACCTGATTAGCATGCATTGAGTCTATCTCAGCTTCCATAGCTTCTTGCCACTTGGCGGAGTCAACATCTACCATCGTTTGGACGTATGTAGAATGATCATTCTCTTGACTACTTTCTGTCATGTCATGGACACCCAGTTCCTCTTGATGCAGATAGCCATACCTCTCAGGTAATTGAGAAATTCTACTAGACTTACGAGGTTGTGTTTGTATTTTAGAAGGTTCGGTTCTAATATCTTGCATATGTGTCTCATTTGGTATTTCTTTTATTTCTTCCAAAGAAATATTTCTACCTGCCCCTCCTTCCTGAATAAACTGATCTTCCAGGAAGTGTGCTTCTATAGCAACGATAATCCTATGATCTTCGTGCATGTAGAATAGATATCCCATGGAATCCCCTGGATATCCTATGAAATGGCCTTTCACAGACCTAGCTTCCAATTTCTCCACTTTAGTCTTCTTGACATAAGCAGGGCATCCCCAAATCCTAATGTGATTAAGACTTGGTTTCCTACCTCTCCAAATATCATGTGGAGTCTTAGGAATAGATTTGGAAGGACATCTGTTCAAAATATGCATAGTAGTAAGGAGCGTGTAACCCCATAAATAAATCGGTAGATCAGTATAGTTAAGCATGGAGCGAACCATGTCCAACAAGGTTCAGTTCCTTCTTTCTGATACACCATTTAATTGTGGAGTAGCTGGAGGAGTGAATTGTGACACTATTCTTAGTTTTTTTAAGAACTCATCAAATTCGGTACTCATTTACTCACCACCTCTCGACCATCAAGAGTCTTAACACTTTACTGCTTGATTTTCAACTAGGGCTTTAAATTCCTTGAATTTATCAAAAGCTTCAGACTTATGTTTCATTAAGTACACGAATCCATACCTGGTATGGTCATCAGTGAATGTAATGAAATACTGAAAGCCATCTCGTGCCACTGCAAAAGGGCCACAGACGTCGGTATAGATCAATCTAAGTTTTTCAGCAGCTCTTTCAAAAGTCCCTGCGAAGGGTAACTTAGTCATTTTGCCTTGAAGGCAAGATGCACAAGTTGGATAGGGATCTGATCCCAATGGACCAGTAAGCCCATCTTTCTCCATTTTATGAACCTTGGTCTGACCAATATGACCAAGTCTAAGATGCCACTTAAGTACTTGGTTCGTTTCATCCCTACCACGCTTCCTAGTTATAGTGTTCACAGTTGTTTTATTCTTTAGATTTAAATGGTATAAACCATTTAATAATATAGCAGTACCAACCAATTTATTTCTGAAATAAATACGATAGGACCCATCTCCAATAAAGAAGTGAAATCCCTTTCGGTCTATGACCGGAATTGATACAATATTCTTGTACCCCTTGGGCAAAACAAGTACATCATCTAAAGTAAGAATAAAACCATATTCTAAATCCAACATAAGGGATCCGATATCAGAAGACTCGACACTATGCCCACTTCCGACGGTGACCATCACTTCCCCTGAATCCAGCTTCCTACTTCGTTCCAGATCCTAATTCATTGTACAAATGTGAGAACTCGCACCGGAATCAAGTATCCAAGAAGTAGAATATACAGTTACAGAACAATTTGTTTCTAAAACCAGTAGTTCTATACCTGGAGGCGCATTACGGTCAAGCTTTGGACAGTACCTCTTCCAGTGGCCTAGCTCATTGCAGTTGAGGCATACATCCGTTTTATTGGCCCCCTTACTCTTTTGAACCATTGGGGCCTTGCCCTTTCCCTTGTCAATCTTAGCTATTGGACCTAACTGCTTCTTGTTCTTTTTCTTCTTATTCTTGGACATCCAAGTCCCAGAAGAAATCACAAGTGCAGCTTCCTTTCCCTTTGTCTTCATCTGGGACTGGGTAGTCATTAGTTTGTTCATTAGCCCAGCTAAGTTACATGCAATCTCATTGTAGTTGAAGTTCATGACAAATTGGGAAAAGGAGTCAGGAAGTGACTGCAGGATAAGGTTAGTTTGGAGAGATGCATGCATCTGAAAATCAAGAGCTTTCAATCTCTCAATCATCGAGATCATATGGAGGACATGGTCCCCAACCCTCTCTCCTTCCTTCATCCTGGCGCCGAATAATTGCTTCGATATCTCATATCTAGCAGTTCGACTATGCTCTCTATAGAGCTGAGTCAGGTGCGCTAAGATGGCTCGCGAAGACGTCATCTTTTCATGGGCACGTTGAATCTCATTGGTCATTGAGCCTAACATGTACCCTCGCACTCTTATGTCGTCTTTTACCCATTTCTCATGGGCATCAACATCTTCCTGATTGGCTCGTGTTCTTGCAAGAGCCGCTGGGATGTCCGCCTCTAAGATATATCCCAGCATTTCCATAGTTAGGACAATCCTCAAGTTCCGAAGCCAGTCCACATAGTTCGGATCAGTCAGGACGTTCTTTTCAAGTAGTATAGCGAGTGGGTTCATTGTCATATTGAGAGTTTTGTTAACTGCAGAGAATAATTTAAGATTCGTTAGTGATTGTTTAATTATGATTTGAGTAAAGAATTTAAGGACTTTCTTTATTCATAACTCGGCTCCCACTATTTCATCGGTATTTACACACTCCCATGTTAAATCCAGAAGTCTTGGGTGACTTCATAGTGGTGATCGATTTCTTTACAAAGTTTAATAGAGGGCAACCCATACGGTTTCTATTCTATTATTCTTTATAAAGTGGTGTCTAACACCAACCCATCTAATGGATGATTCGATCTTCTTTTACCCCTAGTTCACTTGCCCTCAACCCATTCAGTTTCTATGGCTCGCTGAACTATCTAAGTTTAAACCGTCAACTCCTATTAGTCTAATAATTGAATCTTAACCGGCAACCCATACGGTTTATAGGGGTTTGATTTGTCACAACAAAAGGCATCTAGTGCACTCTAGAAATTTATCAACTTTCCCCAAAAATATTACCCCGACATACTCGGAAGAATAATATTCCGGTTTAGATTTCAATTTTCCATGAGTTTGACGGAGGGTAGGAAACCTCGTAACCTTTATAACTTAGTGTTTGTAAGTGGGAGTACTAACGCGATTATATGTTACACTTTTCACATTAATCCGTTTATAAGCGCGGTTTGTCGGTTTGTTTGTTTGTCATACAATATGAAAACATATACAACCTAAAACTAACAACATGCCGTTCATGGACCGTTCCTAGAGCAAAAACATCGTAATATAATTATATGTCTTCGGTCTTGAATCTTCATCTTCTCGAGCGGATCTTCCTCCGGTTTTCGTCATTGCATATAAATTTTACATTTGAAAAATTGCATCCCATACAAATTTCTAGTAAAATAAACAGGCTCAAAACGGCCTTTACAACCCAATCGAATAAAACAACGATTCAAAACTAGGTCCATGAACTACATCCCCATTCAAAATTAATGCAACAATTACATTAAAATAAATAGCAATAATGATTAATCTAAAATTGATTTAATCAACAAAAATTAATCCAACAATTAGAATTAATCAAATTAATTCACTTAATCGTTAATTTTAATTTGTCCGGACTAAATAAATATTTCATTAAATTAATTCTCTTAAAATAAAATTACCATAATTATATTTTAGTCAAATTAAATCCAATTTAATTTGCGAGAAATTAATTTACCGAATGAAATATAAAAATGGAGTCGGAAAACACAAGGCCCGGGCCAAGCTCGCGGCCGCGGCTGCCATTGACCAGCCCGGCCAGCAGCTTGACCCATTGACCCAGCGTGACCAGAAACTGCGAGTCAGCCATTCTTCCGGCTCGTTTTTTCGTTTCGAATCCAAAAATAATATTTTTTTAATTTTTATATTACACAATTAAATCAGTTTTTCAAAAGAAAAATAGATTTATATTGTAACATAAAATCATGAAAAATAATTTTTAGATGAACAATTAAACATCAACAATTAAAACAATTATGATTCTAAATCATAAAAAATAATCAAGCATTCCAAATGCAAATATCGAATATACGATCGCATAAATCTTGCTCCGATACCACTGTTGGGATTCGGTGATTAAAATCGAGATACGCAGCGGGAATAAACCGGTCCAACTAGATATAACCAAACCCCAAAATGGATCGATCAAGCATCGTATAAACGAATATAAAATTGACAAAGATAAATTAGGAGATCATACCCTCGTAGAACTTTGATAATATCTTCTTGATTCCGAGCACAACACGAATCCAATCAAACGAGCTTTTGGAAATTTCCGAGCACCGGAAGCACCGTGCCTCTACGTATCACACGTCGGAAGATGACCGGAAAATATTTCTATCAACTTTTACTCTAAGTATACGGCTAGAAGTTGATAGAATTAGCTTATATATAATTTTATAACTACTCTAAGTATTTTATAAAAATTATTTTCTCTCAAATACACTTAAAAATCAAATGTATAAAGCTTGAAAATAACCTCTCTTTTTCCCTCAAAACTCACGGCCAAGCATTTTTTGGTGAAATGAAGATGGTGTTGTTTTTATAACATAAAAACACATCACACCACACATCATGCCAAGAATAAAAAAGTATTAATTATACACCATGTATAATTAAAGTCCCCAGATCAAGAAAATAAATCATCAAGTCAAAATAGATGATAATACACTATGTGAGGTGAGTGGGGGGGGGGGGGGGGCAAGGGAGGAGAAAAAGTGGTTGGTTCGTTTTGGTCCGCGAAATGAACCATCATGTATCTAATCCGATAGATAATCCTTGGTACGTTTCAATACACCACACATCTCTCCCTTCTCTCTAGAATTCTCCTCCGTGTTCTTCATTCATCTGTCTTATTTTTTTACCGTTTACTGCTGTTAACGTCTCTATTCTAGAGACATCCGCCACTTTTGTGCGGCGGACTTGTTTGACTGGTATTAACTCAAATTTATTGCGGATGGCTGGCATCCCACCCACCAGCTTTAATGATGGCGCCGCCCATCACTCCAACATCATTAATATTCTACCTCCACCAAATTTATTTAATGACAAAAATATCTCTTCCGCTGGAGAACCCCGGAATGTAACTCCTGTGAAAACCTCTTCTTCGGTTCTTCCATCCTCAAATTTCCCTTTCAACCTGACGGCGAATTTCCAAAAATATGTATCCTCAAACTCGAGATCTCGGAGAAAATCTTCATTTCCTTTGAAAGCTGACTCGATCTCGCACAGATTTTCTTCACAGAAAACATCTTTGGCTACGGATCTAGGTCTCTATGTGGCTCCTCATGTGTCTGAGGACTCTGGTTTGTCGGGAGCGCCTCCCTCTGTTGTAGCTTTTCTCCCTGTAGCGTATGGGGCTGAGGCGGCGTCCGTAGTGGGAAATCTTCTGAAAAAAACGGCTGGCATTGACCCCCCGTGTCCTTTCGTCGGGCCGGCTTCTCCGGAATCCTTCTGGGAGGAAGCGATCTTGGCTGCTGATCGCCTGGAGGACGGTGAAATCCCAGATCTGGGGGATTCGCTCATTTCCGCGCCGAAAACCCAAGGTATGGCTTCTTCTTCAGATAAGGCCCCTCCGCCCCAGGCCGGAAAGGGGGTCCCCTCGTCGGATCCCCATGCGGGTCAAATGGGCAATATTAATGGTTCGGAGACTCAGAGACCGTCTTACGCGGATCTGTTCTCAAAGGAACCCTCACAGAATGCTAGTTTGGGCACGATTGACCTCTCGGGAGACCTCCCAACTGCGGTTTTCTCCATGGATGAATGTGATCAGGTCTCTGGAATATATAAAAATTCTCTTATAGGCAAATTCTCATTTGGTAAACCAGATAATATGGCTATTGCGAATTTTCTTTTCAATTCGGGTTTTGGTAAATGCAAGGTGCAGTTCCTAAATTTCAAACATGTGTTAATTTCCTTGCAAAATGAAGAGGTATCTGCGAAACTGTGGCTTAAAAGGGAATTCAATGTTCTTGGTTTCCCTATGAGATTATTCAAATGGGATCCGTTTATTAATTTTAAACAAGAACCGGCCCTGGTCCCTATTTGGGTTAAAATTATGGCGCTCCCTTTACAATGGTTTGATTATAGAGCTCTGCGTACAGTGGGTTCCGTTTTAGGATCCTTCGTCAAAGCAGATGCGATGACTATAAATCGGTCCATACTTAACTATGCTAGAATTTGCGTGGAAATCAATCTTAAGGATACCCCCCTAAATCGATTGGAATTAGGTGTGGTAGTACCCTAAGTGAATTTGATGTGGAATATGAGAAGCTACCTAAATATTTTCACCATTGCCACCATGTTGTCCATGACATTGAAGCTTGCTATGTTAAAAATCCAAGTTTGAGACCTAAAACTTTTGTGAACAAGTTTCTCAACAAGTATGAAAATATGAAAAAAGGTAAAGAAAAAGTTGAATGGGTGCAAGTTGGAACCAATAAAAATGTGATTAAGCCAGTGGTTTCACCGACTGAAATTATAGCAGTCGAGGAATGGCAGTCAAGGAAAAGTGGATTCTACATTGTCTATGTTATGCCCTCCCCAAAACAAATTTGTATGTAATAAACCCTCCCCGCCTATAGTAGATGATGTAAGTGTGGTAGAACCCCTCCACCCCAAAACGACTGGTGCTTGTTCTGTTAAACCCACCCCGAATGCCCCTCCAGTCGTTTCGGGTATTTGTAACACTATCCCTTGTATCCCTCGATCGGATGCTTCTGCTGAGGACATGCCTAATCTGCTGAGTATGGCTCCCGAAGTGCTGGATCCTTCTGCCGGGGCAGGTATTTCTCTTAACACATTAGATGTTGATTGTGTTGTCTGGAAAGTTTGTACCCCTAAACATACCAAGGATGTTCCTCCGGAGGACATGCTTGATTTATCGTTAGTAGGATGCTCCTCAGGTCTGCCATCTGAGATTATTCGTCCTGATAATCCTTCGGTATTTTTTGCTGTTCCCCAGCTTTTTGTGGGGGATGTAGTGGATAGGTATTCCGATTCTTCCGATGAAGATAGTGTCCTACCTGCTAACTGCAACTCCGATCCTGAGGCCAACTATAAGGCTAATAAATATCTCATTAAACCTAAAATGCTTGGATGTAATTTTAACACTGTGGCCGACAGTTGTAAGGAATTAGAGTCTAACAAAGGTAATAAAAAAAGCAGTAAAATAGGCAGTAAAAACAATGAGAGCGTCACTTCTAGAGTCAGAACTAGGAGTAGTAGTAATAATTAATGATTAATACACTCATTTGAAATATTAGAGGGGCGGGCAACCCTTCGGCCCAGAAAATTCTTAAAAATTTAAACAAAGATCTTAACATTAATATTTTGGCTTTAGTTGAACCTAAAGTTGACCTCAAACCTCAATTTTTCTGCAGATTGTTTGGGTTTAATAATGTGGTGTCGAATATTAACAACCATATATGGTTGTTCAGTGACCATAATCATCAGGTGGATGTCCTTGATAATTGCGAACAGATGCTGCATGTTAGTTTTAGATCTGCTTCCATCCCCTTTACTTTCTTGCTTACTATTGTCTATGCTAAAAATACGAAAATTGAGAGAAGAATCCTATGGGATCAATTAGTTTCCATTAGTCACCACCAGGAATCGTGGATGGTGGGAGGTGATTTTAACATCATCCTCCACCCGCATGAAAAAAAGGTGGCGCTCCCCCTATTCCGTCTGAGATTGAGGAATTCAGTAATTGTATTATTGATTGTAACCTTTCAGATGCGGGATACGTGGGTTCCCCTTTTACCTGGTATAGTGATAATATTTGGCAACGATTGGATAGAATCCTTGTTTCCGCGGCCTGGCTGGATTTCTTCCCTGTTTTCTCTACTAGGCATATTCCTAGACATACTTCCGACCATAGTCCCTTGTTATGTAGATTCAATAATGTGACTGAGAAGCTGAAATCTAGCTTTAGATTCCAGAACATGTGGGTCAAGCATCATGATTTTAAAAATATTGTCGCAGACTCTTGGAGGATTCCTACTCCAACCATGGGTCTCAACAAACTCAGTACTAAACTCTGTAGGCTTAAATACACCCTAAAGGAGGGGAATAAGAATCACTTTGGGAATATTTTTGCTAATGTCACTAGGGATAAAAATATCGTTGAGGAAGCGGAAAGATCTTTTGATTTAAACCCGACTGATGCCAATCGCATTAACTTGAAAAAAGCGATCGAGTTTCTTAACCGGACTTTGACCATGGAGGAGGACTTTTGGAAACAAAAGGTCCGAATTAAGTGGGCTAATGAAGGTGAAATAAATACTAAATTTTTTCACTCCCTTGTTAAACGTAAAAGGATTAAAAATGTTATCCATAAAATTCACGATAATGGTAGTGTTCTGAATAGGCCAGAAGACATCCGACAATCGGCTGTTAATTATTTCTCTTCTTGCTTTGCTGACAGTAATCCCAATCTTGATGATTTACACCCTAATATTGTCCCCTACTTGGTTACAGATAATGATAATTTTAGGCTTTGTAACCCTCCTGACCTAGAGGAAATTAGATTAGCTGTTTTTGATATGCCGACGGATAGTGTGGCTGGGCCTGACGGTTTTAATGCTAAATTTTTTCAAACTTGTTGGAACATCATCTGTCAGGACATTTTTTAAGCTGTCCTCGATTTCTTTAATGGGGCCCAGCTGCATCAGGCTTACACGGCTACCACCATTATTCTTATCCCGAAAATTTCATCTCCTAATTCGTGGAAGGATTTTAGACCTATTAGTCTTTGCAATACCTCTTATAAAATCATTTCCAAAATCTTATGCAAAAGACTTAGTGGCCTTATGCCTTCCCTTGTTAGCCCGGCTCAGTCTGGTTTTATCAAAAATAGGCTTATCACGGATAACATCCTCGCTGCCCATGAGGCGGCTCATGATATCTCTACCGTTAACTCCAATACCATTATCCAATTGGATTTGGAGAAAGCTTATGATAGGATTAATTGGAATTTCATCTTTAAAGTCATGGCTGGCTTTGGATTTTCTCAAAATTGGATCAGTTTAGTCAAAATGTGCATTAACAATTGCAAATTTTCGATTTTAATCAATGGTCAGCCTTGTGGTTTTTTCAAAAATGAAAAAGGTATTAGACAAGGAGATCCTATATCTCCTTTGATATTTGTTCTTGCGATGGACTACTTTTCGAGATTTATTGATTTGACTTTCCGGAACAACCCTGATATGTACTATTCGGGCATAAAGGGATTTAAGCTGATGCATTTGGCCTATGCTGATGACATGCTTCTTTTTTTCAAGGCTTCTAATAATAATGTTCTTAAACTCAATAATTGCTTTCATCATTTTGAGAATGTGTCGGGTCAAAGGATTAATAAGCACAAAACTCACTTTATTATGCACCAGCCCCCGGACGAGCTCGAAAACCTTGTTCACCAATTAACTGGCTTCAATAGAGCTAATTTGCCGATTCAATATTTAGGGGTTCCTCTGTGGAAAGGGAGGCCTACTTTTGATATGTTTAGCAATTTGATTTCCAAAGTCAAAAGCAAAATCTTGAGCTGGAACCATCACCTCCTTTCTACGGGAGGACGATTGGAGCTTATTAAAACCGTTTTGAATTCGATCACGTTCTATAGTTTTCAAGTTGTCAAACCCCCAAAAAATGTCATTACTTGTTTGGAAAGAATTTTCACCCAATTTTTGTGGGGTACCACTGATAATCGCCGAAAAATACACTGGGCCTCGTGGGATAAACTATGTTTTCCTACTGAGGAAGGCGGGGTGGGATGTCGTGGACTCAGTGACATCATTATGGCTGCCCAAATCAAAATTTGGTGGCGTTTTCGCACTCATAATAATATTTGGTCAGATTTGATGAAAGATAAATACTGTAAAAGGCTGCATCCCACTATTGTTAAATCCAACCATTATGATTCTCGCGTTTGGAAAACTATGTGTGTTACTAGAACTGTAGCTGATAAGTGGATCTTTTAGAATAGCGGTAATGGTAACGTCTCTTTTTGGCATGATATTTGGTGTGACGTGGGCCCTTTATCAAATATTATTCATACCAAATCCAATGCGTGCCTTTTTGATTTTTGGACGGATAATAATTGGGATATGGCTAAATTGCGGGCTGCCCTCCCTCATGATGTATGTGATATTATTGGCAATATTCCTACCCACCATTCGACTAATCATGCTATTTGGAAACTCACTCCACATGGTCGTTTTGCTTTTAAATCGGCGTGGGATACTAGTAGGAATAAGAAAATTCCTAATATTATTCTTAAATTTTGCTGGAATCCCCTCATTACCCCTACCATCTATTTGTTCATGGTCAGAATTTTAAATAAGTGGATTTCCACCCCTGATTGCTTGGCTGCCAGAGGCATTGCAGTTGATGCCAATTGTTTTTGCTGCATTGGTACTGAAAGTTTTGGTCATTTACTCATTAATGGTCCGATTGCCTCGCAAGTCTGGAGTAATTTTCACTCTTTGGTGGGCTTGCAGAAACTCTCCATAGACAGTTGCTATCTTTTATTATCCTATTGGTTTGGTAAGGCCAAAGGAAAATTGCATGTTTTCCACATATTGCCTATTCTTATTTCGTGGTATTTGTGGTGTTCCAAAAATGACAAGAGAGATAATAATATCCCATTCACTAGCTATAGAGTTTGTCAGCGTGTGTGGAATCACCTTTCGGACATCAACTATTCGGGCAAAGCTAGGATGACTTTTTGGGAGGGAGTGGATAGCATTTCTGAGCTACTTCATATCTGCCCTGTGCGAAAGAAATCTCCAACCGTGAATATTATTCGTTGGCATAAACCTGATCATGGCTGGTTCAAGCTCAATACAGATAGGGCTTCTAGAGGTAACCCGGGGAGTGCTGGAGCGGGTGGTATCCTTCGCGATGACCGCGGAAACATGGTTCATTGTTTTTCGGAGTTCTTGGGTATCTTCTCCAATACCTATGCAGAAATCTATGCAATATGGAGAGGTCTCAACTTATGTCATGAGAGGAACATTACCAAAGTTTGGGTCGAGTGTGACTCCATAGTAGCCATCCGGATCATCGGCGCCGCCAACGGCGGTAACTGGCTGGTTTCTAATATTATCATCAAAATCCATAAGCTTATGAGATCTATGGACGTCAAATTTTCTCATATCTTTCGAGAAGGCAATAATATTGCGGATTTTGTCGCGAACAAGGGCTGCGATGGTCATGAGTTAACAATTATGAATAATAGGGACATTAGAGGTTTTATTGTGGGATTGATTCGTTTAGATCAAATCATGTTCCCTTATGTGAGATACAAAAGAACTCGCACCTAATATGGGTTGTTTTGGCCATTTTAGGTATTTTTCTGTGTTGTCTTGCTGTTCGCTGTGTAGGGGATTAGCGGCCCTCTTTTGAAAATTATAATAAAATTTACGTTTGAATAAAAAAAAACGTTTCAATATTAGTACAATTAATTAATCCAATTAATTAATTATATTAAAAATAATTTCTCTAAGAAATAATATGAATAAATTAATTACCCAGTAATTTAATTAATTTACGAGACCGATTTAATTTATCCAATAAATTAAATTAGACATCCAATGTCCAATATTAACCAAGAGAGAATAAGCTAAATATAATACGTCGTCAATTCCTGTGCCGCGACTCTGTAGGTTCCTCTTAGTTAGTATTGGGAGGATTCAATGAGTGTTAGCACCACTTAGTCAGTCTCGTGGCCCACACCGTAAGCTAACTGAGAACGAATGATAGGATCATTCTAAAACCATTATGTCGTGAATACCGTATACGTATAAACCCTTCAATCATATGCCCCGGTCAAGTATTAGGGTCACGGTAAAGTCAAACCCTACTGTAACTTGACTCTATGCTTTCTGTTAATGTAAACCGAGATCATCGAGCTCTCATGTATCAAATACAACTAGCTCTGAATGCTTTGGCCAAAGACTTATGATCTTATTTGCCATTAACCGCATAGGATATTTACTTGCTCAGTAACAGGAGAAAGAATCCTAGCTTGGTATTTAGTAGAGACTGCTACTTGCACACTAAGTTGCATTTCGAGGTTGACCCCACCAACTGGCGATTGGATCGAACTACTCTAATGACTAACTTAATGTCATAAGCACATCTCCTACTGAAACCTCAAGTCAAAGGTCCACGTATACCTATCACAATCTTTTGATTCAATCATTGACAATCTCTGAGTGATATCCATGTGACCGAATCGAGTTGAGTCTTGTTCGAGTATACTAATCCCATTAGCATACCTATAACGTGTTCTCCCACTAACCGTTAGTGAACACAGGCACTCTACATGTCAAAGTACACGTTAAACAAATCTTATCTAAACTTACTGCCCAGTTAAGTTTTATCGACTTGCGAACTAGTTAAGCATACGAGCTCTAAACACTTCTAGTGCCTATCTCCTTATCTCCATAAGGAGTAGAATGCTCGCCTCTCAAATGCAAGGACTATTATTCTATATACCAAATCACAATGCCAGTGATATACAATAATATAGAAATAATAATTGCCTTATTAAATATAATATTCATAATTACAATACAATTGCTCTCACTCTCTCATTCTCTGAGTGGCATTCGAGGGCATATTCCTAACACATTCAACTTGATTTCATAACGCATTCATGTGATTATTGTATTTTTGTTCAACTCTTGAGGATTGTTGTTCTGTGTAACTGACCCCGTTGGGGATGTTGTTTTTAGGTCATGGCAAGGCAAAGGCATGGGAAGAGAACGTTGATGGCGAGGAGTCCCAGTGATACTAGTAGGGGGCCTCAGTCTGTCTATTTGTTGATGCTTCTTTGATTTGTATTTTCCGCTGCAGTTCTGTTTGGATATCATTTTATTCAGTGTTGTATATTTTATCTTCATATGTAATATACATGTATTCTATATTTCGTGGGTGTGTTGTATTTTAAACTCCTCATCGGAGTAATTGGTAATATAATGTGGTTTGGTACTACAGTTATATTATTTAATTAATTAATTTTCATTCGCCTGGTGGGTTCAAATTGGGAGTTCATGGCACTGTAATATCCACCTAGTTTGGAGTGTTACAGAGTTGGTATCGGAGCGTGGTTTTGAATACTACCTTTCGAGTCATGTCTCATTTGGAATCATCATTCGTCAGACGAGTATCACTGGACTTTTGCGTCACGTGTGACCTGTGCAAGCACCAAGCCCCTCAGACCAAAGAAACGGTATGATTTCTGACGCCATGGTATAATTTCTGGCAATAAGAATCACTCATTCATCATTCATCAGTCAACAATCCTCAATCATCATTTTCTTGGATCTTGCCGATCATGTTAACTCATTAATTACTCAGTCAATCTCATTTCTCAGCTGTTGATCTTGTGGATCGTATTATCAATCTTGTTAACTTGTTCAAGGTAATCATTTCAGGAATTTCATCAGATAATCATGTCACCTCAGTTGATATTTCATGCGATCTTATCATATTCTGGCATAATGTCTATGATCATTTTACTGCATTATTAATGCGTTCATTGCGGTAGAGCGTGTATGCTCATTATTTTATAACATAATCATAATGCGATATTCACGTGAGATCTATAATCATCATGTGTTTTCCTACTTCAGTATGGATAGAACTGTCAGAGGACGCAGGGAAAGAGGTCGCGGTGCGGGCCGAAACCCGGGAGCTCGAGTGAATACCCGTGCGAACGCGAGGAATAACATTGATTCAACTAGCAGCGACACTGCCACTCATTCACTTGGAAATAATCACTCACCATCAGGAAGTCATACCCGAGATACAGCTCAATGGGAATGTGTCTAGGTTGATCCACTCGCTTTATGGAGGGCATTATGGCCCAAATGACTCAGATGGCACGTCTGATGGAGACGATGCAGAACTCAGCCACTCAGGCTCAACGGGCCCATCCGCCGCCACCTCAGAGGCAAGATAAGAGTGTGAGCAGTATCATCGGCGACATCTCTCGCCAGAGGCCACCTACTTTTGAGGGCTCATCTGAGCCGGCATATATTATTCACTGGCTTGAATATTTCGAGAAACTATTTGCTATGGTGGAGTGTCCCGAAGGGCACAAAGTTTCAGTTGCGGCTTACTATCTGGGTAAGAGCGCTCACTCTTTGTGGCTATCTTTGAAGACCACCGACGGATCTTGCACTTGGGATCAGTTCAAGACTCTCATGATGGAAAGGTATTATCCGGCCCCACTCAGGGAGGCTAAGTTATCGGAGTTACTCAGCCCCGACCCCTCAGCGGAAGAAGATGTTCTCGCCATCGCCGAGAAGTTTCAGGATCTACTTCCATTCGTCTCATCTATTATCCACTCCGAGGCAGATAAGATCCAGTATTTCAGTAAGAGGTTGAAACCTCGTATGCGGCTACAATTGCTTAATCATCATTGCGCCACCCTGGCTGAATTCATCGAGAAAGCTCTTACTTATGAGCTTACTACGAAGGAAATTGCTAAGCATCAAACTTCATCTACTAGTAAGAAATCGAAGAATCGTAATCAGTCCGAAGGTAGTCAGGCAACCTTCAAGAAGCCTTGTGCGGGCCCTACTTTTTCTGAGCGACCTGCTATGGCACCTAAACCTGTGGAATCTCAGTCCCGAGCGGCCAGTTCGGCCATCACCTGTTTCAACTGTGGAGAGCAGGGTCATTTCAGCACTAAGTGTTCGATGCAGACTATCCTATTTCTGCCGAAGAGACTACAAACCTACTCCAATGGCATCTCAGACCCCGAATCAGTCGACTGTTCAGAATCAGGCCACTCCGTCCGCATCGTTTAAGAGGACAAGAGCAACTAAAGACGAAGCCCATAGCTATCAGACAGGAGCGTCCGGTTCAGGGACTGGCAATCCCCGAATTTACGAGATAAAGAGGACCGACAATCCTGAGGCCCGAAAGGTCTCATGTACACTCGAAATTTTATCTCAACCTGTGTGTACCTTTTTTGATACTGGCGCATCACATTCATTCATTTCCGAGTCATGCTTGAGTAGACTTCACCTGGATAGTGCTACTAGTTGTGAACCTTATATCATTGGGCTACCTGACGGTAGAAGAATTATCGGATATCATGAGATTAAGAATTGTCCGATTCAGCTTAATGGCCGTGTTTGGTTGGCGGACCTGATCGTGGTAGATTTACCGAGAGATGACGTTATTTTGGGTATTGATTGGATGGATCATCACGATGCCATCCTTAGTGTCCGTAAGCGTATGGTCACTATCATTTCAGACGATGGAGTCGAGTGTGTATTTCAGGGGAGTAATCCTAGTTGTTCCGGAAGAGTTATCAATATGATGAACGCAGTGAAATTACTCAATCATGGGTGCGTTGGTTATTGGTGCTATATGACTAAGACCGAGAAATCATCAGTGTCTTTGGCGGATATCCCGGTAGTAAGAGAATACGCCGATGTATTTCCAGACGAGTTACCTGGTTTGCCTCCACAGAGAGATGTGGAATTCATGATAGAGTTGGATCATGGTACATCTTCAATATCAAAAGCACCATATCGTATGGCCCCGACTGAAATGTAGGAACTGAAGAATCAACTAGAGGAATTGACCTAGAAGGGTTATATCCGACCGAGTGCGTCCCCGTGGGAGCACCAGTGTTATTTGTCAAGAAGAAGGATGGTTCATTTCGCTTGTGCATTGATTATCGAGAGCTGAACAGGTTGATGATCAAGAATAAATATCCCCTACCTCGCATCGATGACCTTTTGGATCAACTTCAGGGAGCTTCAGTATTTTCCAAGATTGATTTGAGATCTGAGTATCATCAGTTGTGAATTCGAGAGTTAGATATCGCAAGAACGGCTTTTCGAACAAGCTATGGGCACTACGAGTTTGTGGTGATGCCATTTGGGTTAACTAATGCACATGCGGTATTCATGGAGTTGATGAACCGAGTCTTCATCGATTATTTAGATCAGTTCGTGGTTGTTTTCATAGATTACATTTTGATTTATTCTCATGACCGAGAGGAGCACGAACTTCACCTTCATCAGGTTCTCGACGTGTTGAGACGAGAGCAACTCTATGAAAATTTTTCCAAATGTGAGTTCTGGATGTCCTAGGTGACGTTTCTCGGGCATGTGATTTCATCAGACGGAGTACGTGTCGACCCTCAAAAGATGGAGGCTATCCGAGATTGGCAACCTCCGAATGTTAAGGAAATCCGAACCTTCCTCGGATTAGCAGGCTATTACCGGCGATTTGTGGAAGGATTTTCTAAAATCGCTCAACCTATGACGAACCTTTTGTGGAAGGATAAGAAATACATGTGGTCTGACGCATGTCAGCAGAGTTTTGAGGAGCTCAAGAGCCGTTTAATTTCAGCGCCTATCCTTTCTCTACCGCAAGGGATGTAAGGATTCGTGGTGTATAGGGACGTGTCCGGACAAGGTCTCGGATGTGTATTAATGCAGAACGGGAAAGTGATTGCCTGTGGTTCACGGAAACTGAGGACTTACGAGGTCAATTATCCGGCCCACGGCCTGGAGCTAGCGGCCGTGGTATTTGCGTTGAAGATTTGGCGTCATTATCTTTATGGCGTCACCTGTCATATTTTCACCGATCATAAGAGTTTGAAATATATATTTACTGAGAAGGAGTTGAATATGCGACAGAGACGGTGGTTGGAACTAATTAAAGATCATGATATTGAGATACAATACCACCTGGGTAAGGAAAACGTTGTCGCCGACGCCTTGAGCCGCAAGTCCGTTCAGGCGCAAATGCTTGCTCGTTTAACTGTTCAAAAAGAACTTCAGCAGGAATTCCTAAGGCATGAGATCGAGTTCCGGTTACAGCGTGTACAAGGGCAGCTTTGTATGCTGGAGATTTCATCGCCACTTGAGGAGGCGGTCAGAGTGAAGGGTTCAGACCCATTTTTGTTGCGCATTCGAGATGATGTGACTCGGGGGAAAGTCCCTGGATTTATGGTCCACGAGGATGGACTTTTGCAATTTAAGAACCGGTTATGCGTCCCGGTAGATGATGAGTTGAAAAACTCAATTTTGAGAGAGGCCCATGCTACCCCTTATTCTATTCATCCTGGGTCTAGCAAGATGTACAAAGACTTGAAACAAAATTACTGGTGGAGTAATATGAAGCGAGAAGTCGCAGAATTTGTTTCGAGATGTTTGACCTGTCAGCAAGTCAAGATAGAACATCAGCGACCGGCGGGTATGCTGAAACCGCTTCCTATCCCAGAATGGAAGTGGGAGGATATTTCAATGGACTTCATCACGAGTTTGCCGGCAAGTCGTCATGGCATGAATACAATTTGGGAAATTGTGGACCGTTTAACTAAGTCAACTCATTTCCTTGAGATTAAGGATACGTGGGGTCCTGAGAGACTTACCCAGTTATTCATTAAAGAGATCGTGAGATTGCACGGTACCCCTAAGAGTATCGTTTCTGATCGTGACGGACGATTCGTGTCGTATTTTTGGAAATCCGTTCATCGTGCCATGGGAACTCAGCTAAATTTCAGCACAGCTTTTCACCCTCAGTCCGACGGACAATCAGAGCGAACTATTCAGACGTTGGAGGACATGTTGAGGGCATGTGTTCTCGATTGGAACGATGATTGGGAAGCCCAACTACCGTTGATTGAGTTCACATACAATAACAGTTTCCATGCTTCGATTAAGATGGAACTTTACGAGGCCTTATATGGTCGTCGTTGTCGATCTCCCTTATGCTGGGATGACCTATCAAAATCGATCAGCACTGAACCCAATATGCTAATAGCCGCCCGCGAGAAGGTAGCGTTGATCCGAGGTCGTTTGTTGACCGCTCAGAGTCGACAAAAATCATATGCAGATAATCGTCGTCGAACATTAGAGTTCGAGGCAGGTGACCACATTTTGGTCAAGGTATTCCCGAGTCGAGGTATCTTCCATTTCGGGAGGCGGGGAAAGTTGAGTCTGAGATTCATTGGACCATTTGAGATTTCGGATTGAGTAGGCGATCTGGCTTATCGATTGGCTTTACCTCCAGGCTTGAGCCGAATTCATAACGTATTTCACGTCTCTCAGTTGCGGAAGTATGTTGCCGACCCTAGTCACATACTTCAGTTCAATGAAATCGAGATAGTGGATGATCATACGTACGAGGAGCGTCCTGTACGAGTCTTAGAGCGACGAATCAAATAGTTGAGGAACAAGACGATTCCTTTGGTTAAGATTCAGTGGTCGAGACATGGAGTCGAAGAGGCTACTTGGAAAACCGATGATAGTATGCAGGAGAGTTATCCCGAATTGTTAGACCCTTAATTTCGGGGACGAAACTCTTTTTAAGGGGGGAGTATGTAATACCCGGTTGTGAACTCATTTATTTTTCATTCAGTAATTGTCACTCTGTAATTTTCACTCATTAATAATCATTCATCATTCATATTCATTCATTCGTGTTCACCGTTCGGCGTAACTTTGAGTCATGTATGGATATTGTTCATTGTCCAACCTTGTTTGTGAATTGAGACGAGAATATTATCTTGATCGTTGCAATTGCTTAGTAAGTTGATGTTGATATTGGAGTTCATATCATTTCGAATTTAATCCTTGTTTGAATCATGCTATTGTTGGACCAACTCTCATAATTATTGCTCGGAACTGCCGTTTTGAGGCTCCTGCACTGCCATTTCGTGTTATTGTTCCCAAGTTTCGAGTTCTATTACGTTTATTCTTTTCCCGGGTCATTTTTCGTCATTTTTAGGCCTAAATAATGTGCGCCGCGGCACACACCTTGTGCAGTTGAGCCTGGCAGCGGCTATACAGTGGGCCGAGGGCCTCTGCTGGTCATGCCACGACACTAAGCTAAGTGCTGGGAGCTGTTTTCGGCCGCGGGCCGTGGCACACTCAGTCCGCGGGCCGCGGCAGACTCAGTCCGCGCCGCGGCACGCGAGTCAGATTATCCTTTTCAGCAGATTTTTGAGGAGAGAAGCTCATTTCATCCCCTTCCTCATTCCTCCTCTCCTTGGGCGACTTTTGGGCGAATTCTTGGGCGATTTAGCATCATCATCTCAGAGATTTCATCCTCCTTGAGTTCTTGGTGTGGGTTAACAACATATATTTGGATTCTTCATCCTTATTCAAGGTAACTTCTTCAACCCTAGATTCGATTTTGAGTTGGAGCATGATGTTTTGGATGATATAATCATGATATGTGAAGGATATACGTATGATTATGAGTTTTTATGAGTTATCATCGGATTGTTGGAGGATTATTCAAGAACACTTTTAATGTTGATTTGGAATTGGGGATTTCGATTGGTTGTTGTTTTAATCTCGAGTTGTGTATTCTTTTTGGACTATTGATTGTATTGTTGGTGTTTTGTTGGATTGAATCATTCATTTGGAGGTTGGTTTTCGATACAATTGGGATTGGTTGTAAACAAGGGGAGATTGTTTACAACGTGTTTGTCAAAATGCCCCAATGAGTTTGGATTTATTGTATCGACCTCTTGAATTGGTTATGATCATAATTGATATGTATATTAAGCGAATTGTTGGTAATTGTGTCATTCAAGGTTGTTCGAGTGACTGATAACTCCATTAAGGGTGTTTGTTCGAGGAAGGACATTATTCACCGGTATTTGAGGCAAGTTAATTCTTGCTCGGTTAAAAGTATAATCATTCCTTTCGTTGTTGTTCATTCATACGTATAATTCATGCTTAGTACCTTAATCATTTTGGGGCTTGTAATTATCAAATTGATCATTCAACTCACGGGGAACAACGGTTCCAATCATTTCATTTGAAGCTATCACTCATTGCGTCATTATTTCACCTCGGTGAGTCATTCTTGACCCTTGTCGGATTCTATTCATTGTTCTTCATCATGGTTGCTTTTGTTCTTGTGACCTTCCGGGATTGTATTGCATTCCGGGTGGTATATGTGTGGAATTTTTAGTCGGGCACATTAAGGTCATTGTGTTTATGCGGGGATCCAGACACATTGGACTGTGCACACGATAACGTGTCTCTGTGAGACTAATTAGGCCAAGTTTTGCGGGTGTTTATGCGGGATGCCGGGCACTCGGCAGGCTTGTGCACTTGTACATCCCATTTATGGCGTACTATGATGCCTATCATTCAACTTGATTTCATAACACATTCATGTGATTATTGTATTTTTGTTCAACTCTTGAGAATTGTTGTTCTGTGTAATTGACTCCGTTGGGGATGTTGTTTTTAGGTCATGGCAAGGCAAAGGCACGGGAAGAGAACGTTGACGGCGAGGAGTCCCAGTGATACTAGTAGGGGGCCCCAGTCTGTCCATTTGTTCATGCTTCTTTTATTTGTATTTTCCGCTGCAGTTCCGTTTGGATTTCATTTTATTCAGTGTTGTATATTTTATCTTCATATGAAATATACATGTATTCTGTATTTCCTGGGTGTGTTGTATTTGAAACTCCTCATCGGAGCAATTGGTAATATAATATGGTTCGGTACTACAGTTATATTATTTAATTCATTAATTTTCATTCACCTGGTAGGTCCCAGTTGGGGGTTCACGGCACTGTAATATCCACCTACTTTGGGGTGTTACACAATATCTTGTCTATTTTCATCGTTTTGGTTCCTAATGCATCTAACAAACAAGATTTTAAGAGCTTGTTTCGAATCCTTCGTCTAGATAGGTTTAATTGAAGAGCTTGTTTTGATTAAATAAACTTAAGAAATGATTGGGGTTAACAGAGCTTGTTGTTGACTTCGGAGTAGGAGTTCATTAGGAATTAAGAAAAGATAAAGTGCTGCATTAATTCATAAATTAAATTAGAATGGGGGATAATGGAACTAAGAACTGGATATCAATCACAATCGTTTTCCTTATTAATTTTTACTTCCTATTTTTATTTGCTTACTTATTATTTTATTTTATCTTGTTTACTTTAAACCAACCAAAACCCCCTATGTTGTGCGGCGATTAATACGCCTCGATAGGCGATCGGCATCACGATCAGAAAAGCCAACCATAGAAGACATACTCTGGGAAAACGCCCAGCGATCGGCATAATACGGCGACTGTCTTTTGGTACCCAGCGATTGTCTTTTGATATCTGGCGATCGTCTTTAATGAGCGAACCAGAGGCGATCGTCTCGTGCCACGTGTGGATCCAACATCCGTCATAGTCGTCGAAGACCGAATCTTGGACGGTGGCCCACGTGCGGATCTTAAAAGGGCGCCGACAGATAGGACCTTTGACCCCAGCCTGTCACCTACCACACCTACCGACAAGGCCGCCGAAAGGTACAAAGTGGGTCCTCCCCGGACAGCTACCTAGGAAGCGTGCTGGCCTCCCATTGGCTCGCACAGCTGGCCACCAGCAGCGGCCCCAGACTTTAAGGAAACAGCCCCACGTGACGGGACGATCGGCCACCTTATTATAATATAGAAAATGGCGGTCGCCCACGATCGCCTGAGGGGTCGCAACTACCTTGTCCCCTATAAATAGAGAGCTCACTGCAGTGGCCAAAAGGGACGCGATTTGACTGTGAATTCAGTGCAAAATACACACAAAAAGAGAATCAAAGACTCTTCTGGCAACCGCTTATACATTCATAGTGATATTCATACACATTTATCATATATCCCAAGCAAGAACTCACAGATTTACCCATCTGGTTCTTCCGGCAATCTACGCACTCTACAGCCTAGATAACTAGAAGTCTTTATACTCCTTGTAATAGATTCTAACATTAATATTTGTACTCGACAGTATATTTATTAATAACATCTCGCGAGAGCATTCATGCCCGGGATTAACAACCCCGACAAATCTTGTGTTATCTATTTTCTCACGGAAGTGTTCTCGCATTTGTTTGTTGCTCGATCATTCCAGCAATACTATCTCCGGATAATATTTTGGGTAACAACAATTGGCGCTAGAGGAAGGGGGTCTAAACCTTCATTTTTATTCCTACCATCTTGAAGAACACTCACTGTTCTCCAGACATATACTTGAAGAAACACTCACTGTTCTTCAATAGAAAAGCCTTCAGAAAAATGACGTCCGCTACGACTTCCAAGAGAGACACCCTAAGATCTGCCGGAAATCTCATTCCGGCCCGGACCGAATCCCAGCCCACGGCGGAAGGCGACCGTGGCGACGCTAGGCTCTCACTCCCGCCCCTGAGGGACGGTTCTAGCCTCTCACTCGATCAGTTCCAGACCACGGAACAGATTGAGGAGGCTATAGCCATACTCAGGGAGCGACAGAAGGCCTATGACTCGCCCACCATCACTCCGTCAGCCATCCACCGGGCAAGCAAACGGAAGCTCAAGGGGATCTATGTTGAGAAATCGACAGAAAGCCCCGAGCCACAGGAGAAGGCTCTCGTAAGGCGGGACGATTCCGTCTTCAGCTGCCTGGGGAGCGATCCCTCATGGCGACCCGAGCACTCAGGCCCCAGCCGGGAGACATCGGAATCCGAATCCTTTACCAGGAGTTCGGCATATCCGACTCCCAGGAGACAAGTCGGTCAGCGAGCTCCTGCTCGCCCAAGGAAGGAACCCACTGGCAGGGAGCTCGTCATTCACCACGGGGCTAGGGGATCGCACACGATCGCCTTGGTGCGCGCTCGAGAGCCGTTGGCGGCGAAAGCGACGGCGATGGCCGCCATGCAACGCCAACTCGACGAGATGAAGGCGCTCTGAAATTGGGCGGCGCCGGAGATCGATCATTAGATCAAGCGAACCACTCACGACTCGATCGAGCTCGCCTGACCCAACCAACGATCAATCCCCCACAAACACCTCTATATGAGGGGAGATCGGATCCGGAAACCCACTTGAGCAAATTCCGGATCTACATGACCGGATGTGGAGCATCAGATGCGACCAAGTGTCGAATGTTCCCATTAAAACTGGGCGACCTCGCCCACAGGTGGTACATCTCACTACCACCTCGCTCAATCAACTGCTTTGAGAAGCTAGCGAAAGACTTCACTTCGTACTTCGCCGCCAAAGTCGCTCGCCCTGAAGGCCCCCACCACATGATGAAAATCAGGCAGGGGAAGGACGAGTCAGATGAAGATTACATCGACCGGGTAGACGAGATAGTCCTCACCGGCGAGCCCATCATCGACGAGCTCGCTCTCCACTTAGTCCTGAGCGGATTCCATGGACGCTCGCCCATGTTCAGGCACCTCACAAAGGATATCCCCCCGATCTACTCGGTCTTCCGCGCCAGAGCCGCCGATTTCTTGGCCAGGCAGAGGATGCTCTCCCTCCGCTTAGACGAGGACTGTCCGAAGAAGGAAAGGCGCCATCCCATGTCCAGAAGAAGGCGGTCGCCAAGCCCAGAAATGCGGTCGCCAAGCCGCCTGGCGAGTTCAAAGCCTTCGAGGATGTAGAGGTCCACCTTCTCCACAACCTCAACTTGTCCCCGGCCCACATCTTCAACGCAATCAAGGGTCGCGAGTGGCTTTCCAAACCAAAGCCGATAAGGGACCACGGTCATCTAGACCGTAGCAAATTCTGTGCCTACCATAAGAGTCCCGGCCACAACACCAGTCAATGCCGCGACCTCCTCAGACAACTCTGGCGACTGTTTGAGGAAGGCAAACTGGACAACTTGGTCACGAAGCCAGAGCCTAGGACGGAAAAGACCAGAGGGCGCGAGTGCCGACAACACGAGAGAACTCCTCCCAATCCGGTCGCCAGAATCGAGCATGAGCCGGAGTACTCTGATGAGTCGGTCCCTCCGATCAAACCTGGCGGTCGGATCAACATGCTTCAAGCAGGAGGTGGAAACCTCGGGGGTCTTTCCCCGGTTTCCACCATGTCAAACAGGAAGCGAAAGGCCGAGCTGAGGGCGTTCGCCGGGGTCCATGTCGTGGTACCTCCGGAGCCGACCATCTCTAAAGACGCACTCATCACCTTCTCCAACAAAGACAGGGAGGGAGTGCAATGCCCCAAAGAGGGTGCACTGGTGATCTCCGCCTGTATCCTTGGGAAGACGGTCTATCGCGTGCTGGTCGACAATGGGAGTTTCTGCAACATCATATTCAAATCCGCCCTAGACCAACTCGGCAACTTAATCAAATTCATCAAGCCGTTCGACACCATGCTCCAAGGGTTCGGCGACAACACAGTCCAAGCCTACGGGAGGATCAAGCTCTCCGTCGAGCTAATATGCTTTTATGATCCCAAGGTTAGGATTACTAGGAACCTAAGTTTTGTAATCATAGATAGGCCCATCATCTATAATGGGTTCCTAGGTCGCCCCTTTTTAGAAACCTTTGAGGCGGTCGCCTCGTCTTTCTTTTACTGTATCAAATTCCCCACTGCCGATGGGACGGTCGGTACTGTAAAAGGAGATCATCTAATGGCAAAAAGATGTTTGAGTTACTCCTATGTCGTTACTGCTTTCAATACTTCCCATAATATGTGTAGCATTGAAGCGATCGACGATCAACCCATGGAGATCGATGAGTCGAGCGCATCATACCAACCCGACTCAGGGGACGCCATCTTGGTTCGGTTAACGGACGACATCGAGCTAAGTCTCGAAATCGATCCAAGAATCGAGTCCAGAAATCGTTCCAAACGAGAGGCGACCGTCCTCGTCGAAGAGTTGGAGAGTATAACGATAGATCCGGATCATCCAGAACGGGAAGTACTGATCGGCGCGAGCATCGACCGCGAACTAAAAGGGGATCTGATCAATTTGCTACGTAAGAACATCGGAGTCTTTGCCTGGTCGCATCAAGATATGGTCGGCATAAGTCCTGAGCACGCTTGCCACTATCTAAAGATCGACCCGACAATGAAGCCTGTTTACCAAAAACGTAGGAAATTCGGTCCCGAAAAATACGCTGTGCTCGACGTAGAAGTCCAAAAATTACTCAACAACAAATTAATCGGGGTAGCTACAGACGAACCACAATGGGTCGCCAACGCGGTACTCGTCAAGAAGCCAACTGGTTCCTGTAGGTTATGCATCGACTTCACCGACCTCAACGCGGCATGTACAAAAGATCACTTTCCGATGCCTCATATTGATCACTTGGTCGATAGCACAGCAGGTTGCGAAATGATGTCGTTTATGGATGCCTTCTCCGGATATCATCAAATCCCAATGGCAGAGAAAGACATAAAACACACATCTTTCCACACGAAAAAAGACATATACTTTTGGGTCTGAATGCCGTTCGGCTTGAAAAACGCAGGGGCAACCTACCAGCGACTAGTCAACAGAATGTTCGCCAATCAGATCGGCAAGACCATGGAGGTCTACATTGATGACATCGTGGTCAAAAGCCTCAAGAAGGAAGATCACCTCAATGATCTCGCCGAGACGTTCGCCATCCTCGAAATATTCAACATGAGGCTAAACCCCAAGAAATGCAACTTCGGGGTGGGCTCCGGGAAATTCCTGGGGCACATTGTGAGCCAAAGGGGGATCGAGGCGAACCCCACCAAGATACAGGCGATCCTTGACATGCAGGAGCCGCGAAATATCAAGCAGGTACAATGCCTTACAGGTTGTCTAGCCGCCCTCAACCATTTCATATCTCGACTCGGTGATAAAAGCAAGCCTTTCTTCGCGACCATCAAGAACAAGAAGTTCGCATGGACGAAGGAAAGTCAGATAGCGTTCGCCAAAATAAAGGAATATCTATCTAACCCCCAGATCCTGGCAAAGACGATCCCCGGTGAGAAACTATTCCTTTACCTGGCAGCCTTGGAGGTCGCACTAAGTGCCGTTCTGGTGCGAGCGGAGGGACAAGACCACTTGCCGATCTACTATGTTAGTCAAGCGCTCCACGACGCTGAAACACGCTATACACCATTGGAGAAGATCGCCTACGCCCTTGTCATGAGTGTCCGTAAACTAAGGGCTTATTTCTTCGAACATCAAGTGGAAATCCTGACAACTATACCTCTAAGACAAGTTCTACATCGACCAGACACCAACGGGCGACTCCTCAAGTGGTTGCTGGAGATCGCCCAATACGGTATCACTTACGCCCCTCGCACGGCGATCAAAGGCCAAGCTCTGGCTGACTTCATGGTGGAACTGACGTTCCCTCACAGTCAACCAGTCGGCCGACACACTGGAAGTTATATGTGGATGGCTCGGCGACCAATTCGAGAGCAGGGGCAGGGATTGTCCTCATCAGTCCCGACGGACAAAGTTTCACTAATGCTGTGCGTTTCAGCTTTCGTGCGACCAGCAATAAAGCCGAATACGGAGCCTTGGTAGGTGGGCTCGATCTAGCCCTCGCCCTATATGTTCGTCGCCTCCATATCTTCATAGACTCCCTTTTGGTCGTGAACCAAGTTAAGGGAGAATATGAGGCGCGCGGCGAACAGATGGTCAAATACCAAGAGCTGGTCGCCGAAATGTGCACAAAATTTGAAGAAGTACTAATCGAACAAGTCCCGAGAGAGCACAACTCCCAGGCCGATGCACTTTCCAAACTAGCATCATCAGATGGGGCAGCCGACTTCTCCAATATCCAAATCACAAAGTCAGCAAGGCCGGCGATCGACATAAGCCTGGTTACCACGGTCGCCATCGCCGAGGAGAACTGGATGACTCCATTCATCAAATACTTAAAGAACGGAACGGTCCCTGACGACCGTGTTAAAGCTCGCCAACTCCAGCTCCGTGCAACCAGATATACCCTATTGGACGACCAGCTTTACAAGCGAGCCTTCAGCCTTCCCCTCCTCAACTGTATTACACCGGAGGAAGGTCGGCTCGTTTTAGCCGAGATCCATGACGGAATTTGCGGAAACCATGCGGGCGGGCGAGCTCTCATCCATAAGACAACCAGGCAAGGTTTTTTCTGGCCATCACTTCAAAAGGATGCGATCGCCTATGCCAGATCGTGTCATAGGTGTCAGGTAATGGGCCCCAACATTAAACTATCCCCCGAACAGCTCACCTCCATGTATAGCCCTTGGCCATTTGCGCAATGGGGCATCGACCTTATAGGTCCCTTGCCGAGGGCTCCAGGGGGCTGTAAGTTCGCCATCGTAGGGGTCAACTATTTCACCAAATGGGCTGAGGCCAAACCGCTCAACAAGATCGGCCAAGAGCAAGTGATCAAGTTTATATGGAGAAACGTCGTATGCCGATTCGGTCTGCCCCAGGCCATCATCTCCGACAACGGAAAGCAGTTCGACGGCTTAGAAGTCATGCAATTCTGTGAGAAATGGGGAATCAAAAGATTGTTTTCAGCACCCTATCACCCTCAGACGAACGGACAGGTAGAGGCTGTGAACAAGATCCTCAAACACACAATTAAAGCGCGACTCGAATCCAGGCAAGGGCGATGGGCGAGCGAGCTTCCAGATGTTTTGTGGTCTTATCGAATGACGACCCGTAATTCAACCGGCGAAACCCCATTCGCCCTCGCCTTCGGAACAGAAGTGGTGATTCCTTCGGAGATCTCCGTCCTCAGCCATCGAACCGAACAGGAGATGACGACCGACAACGATGTGGCCCGACGAATCGACCAAGACATGCTCGAAGAACGACGGCTGACCTCAGAAATGAAGAACACAATCCACAAAAGGAGAGCCGAGAAGTTCTTCAATTCAAAGGTCAAAGAAAGAAGGTTTCAAGTGGGCGATCTCGTCCTCAAGAAGATTCAAACCCACACAGGCGTTTTTGGTCCGAACTGGGAAAGACCTTTTAGGATATCTAAATGGCTGACTAAGGGAGCCTACGAACTCGAACATCCTGACGGTACCCCGGATCAATACCCCTGGAACGCCGTGCATCTGAAAAAATACTACCAATGAAAATTTTGTATTCAATTTCAACTGCCCAATGTACAAGGAATATAATGAGATTTTTTCCTATCCCATCTATTCTGGCGATCACCCCACCAGGCATATCGCATACCGCCGACGATCGTTGATCATGACGATCTGAGGTAGAATCAATGCAGCCATGGTCCTGGAGGTCGATGGAACCGACAGCTTCGCCCATGCAAGGTTCCTTCGGGCTGAGACCGCCCGCCCTTCGTTTAAGTACGAGGCCGGCGTAGCCAAAGGACCCTCCAAAATGATCAGGGGACACGTTCGCACGTCCTCAAATTACGTTATCTAACATGATATACTCGAACAAGGCGACGCGTCCCTACCCCGTCACAACGTATACCGTCGAGGGTCGTCATTTAACGTGCCGACCCGAGGTAGAAAGGTGCTTACAAAGCCGCGGATGTGGAGTCGAATAAACCGATGACTCCCCGTGCAAGGACTCCTCCAGACCAAGATCGCCTATCTTTCGTTTAAATACAAGGCAGGCGCAGCCTAACGGAGGACCCTCACAATAAAGTGAGTCGCAGGATAGGAAATGTCCCTCGCATACAAAGACACGGTTGTGGAGATCGGTCCATCGAACTCCGCGACCGTGCACAATCCCTCAGAGTCGGAAAAACTAAAGATAGCTGGCCCAACAAACTTGTTTTTATACCCTTACTTACGATAAGTAAACAAAAACAAGGGGGCAGGGTGAATAGGGGAGCTAGTCCTAAATTCGATCGAAAGAAAGGAACCGCACCCGGTCGGCTTCGCTCAAATACACGCAGGACGATCGACATTGTTCAAACAATATCTACAAGTAAGAATTTCGATTCGAAACATGTCAATACATTCGACATTCAAACAACCAGTCGGACGAACAAGACATCGGATGCAATCATACACATACTTGTAAAAATTGCACGCAAACATTCAAGAGCGACCGTACATAAAAAAAAGACACAGTGCGAAAAAGGAATATTTCATTCATTATCAAAAGGAGTTCGTACAACATGAAGCCCGAAGGCAATACAAAGAGAAAGTAGAAAAATACAAGTTACAAAGGAAAACAAAAATATCTCTCAAGGCCCCGCCGGCTGGTCATCGCCCTCAGGTTGCGGATCGGCTTGGGCCCCCCCATCGGCCTCAGGATGAATGAGTTTGCCATTATACCAACTCAAGTCGATCCCAAAGTCGACAAGGTCAAGAATCGGCAAAGGGAACTCCGGGTGCAGAGGGTGCTCGAGTGCATAGGCTTTGAAGCTCTCCATCAAGGGACCGATCTCGATCCCTACCTTCTTGGCGGCTCTGACAGCATCGGCGTAGGCCAGGTAATAGGCGAACTCGCCGACGAGCGCCACATTGAGATAGGGATCAGTCTCGATCGCCTTTAGTTGCCCCTTCAACTCCACGGTCGTCTTCTCAGCCTCCGCCAGCTCGACCACCTTGGCGGCATTCTCTCCCTTGGCCATATCCAGCTCCTTCTTCGCCGCCTCCAGCTCACCGCTGAGCCGATCCACCGTCGCCTTCAGCCCGGCCGCCTCCTCCTGCGAAGCCGCATACTTCTGGAGGGTTTCCTTCTCCTGATCAGGGATCGGTCGGCAGCCTCCTTAGAGCGGCTCAACTCCTGCTTCAATCGGTCAACGTCCTGTTTAGCCCTTTTGGCCGTCTCCACATACTCCTTCTCCATAGACTGGATCCGGTTGGCAAATTCAATGTTTTTATTCTAGGCGGCCTCGAGGTTTCTATGGAGACGAGCAGTGGAGGGTCGCCCCTCAAAATCCCTAGCAGCTTGGATGGCCATCGTCGCCGTCTGGAGAGCCAGGGCAATTGTCGCCTGCATGGCATCTCCAGATCGCCGACGAGCGATCGCATCAAGATCGGTCGTCCAGGTCTTGGGCAGAGAGGTGATAGCCTGCTGGACGTAAGTAGGGACGTCGAGAGATGTTTGCGGAGCCTTACTCGACAAAAAGTCCAGCACCATAGGAGCGACGTCCGGGTCGGCAAGACGAACCCTGCAGCACAAACCAAAGAAACCAAGGAGTTAGCCTATACCTTGCTCAGAATGCCTAACTCAGAAAATTTTGATCCTTTCTTACCTGTTGACCAGCTCGGGATCGCGACCAAAATAAGGCTTGCCCCGAGAGGTTTCCGCCTCAGCGATCGCCACCTTCTTCGTAGGGCCGCCCGATGACCGGGAGCCGGACGCCGAGGGCCTAGGGCCTGATCGCTCCGTCATCGGGATGGCAGAAATAGGAGCCGCAGCAACCGGAGGCTCAAGAATGGACACATCCGCCTCAGTAATCGGCAGGGACTCCTCCGGCCTCCGCCTCTTGCGGCGCTGAAGTTGTTCCTCTCCCTGAACTACCGGCTCGGCGACCGGCACCTCAGCAGGCCTCATCACCGGAGCAGGGCGAGACGTCGTCGCAGGAATGCGACCAGTCTTCTTACCCAAGTGGAGGCGACCGATGAGTCCTGGATTCGACATGGCAATCTATGGTGGTGGCTCGGCAAGTCGGGGAAAATGAACCTCTGTCAAAGAAGAGGTACAAACAAGTTAGACAACAACTTAAACGCTACGACCTCCTGGAGACGATCGTCAAGCAAGGAAGCACCACTTAAGCTCATACCTGGAACTTTCAAGTGACGAGGGAAGTGAAACAATCGATCCCCAAACCGATGAATTTCGTTACCAAGCGAGCGAACATCAATGAAGGAATCCGGCAAGGCATGAATCTGCTCCCAAACGATCAAGAAATTGAAAGGGAGATCGCCGATCGCTGGAACGAGAGGTCCTGCAAAAAGAAAACAAAATTAGATCAGTCCAAGACAAGCTCAATCAAGGGGAGAGTTAAAATCCTTACTCGGATTCCTCTCCCGAAAAGTGGTGGGGATCTCTAACTCCTCATTCGGCCTGTCACTTGATGCCGATCGCCACGCTCCGCCGACCCAGCACCATTTAGCCAGGTCGTCCTTGGTCTTGTTCGGCACACCGAGGACCACTCTCCCCATTCGGCCTTGGATATGATTGCCGCTGATCGACCCTTTCTGCGCGGCCAGTTTAAACAGATAATTCATCTCCAGCGCAGTAAGGAGGCGGAACAACCGGTGACCGCCAAACAGTGTCAACGTGCAGATGACCTGTAGCCAAGCGTTCGGCGTCAGTTGAAGCGGCGCCATATTCCAGGTGATCAACAAGTAGGAGACGGCGAATGGCAGAGGGAATTGCATGCCGGCCTCCATAATCATCTCGCTGACGGCAACCATAACCTCGGGCGGTTGATCGACATGTTCATTCTCTGAGGGCACGTGCAAGGAAACGTCAGAGGGGATGTGATATTTGGCCCTCCAACGGCTCAGGTCTTTCTTGGTCGCCGTACTCTGGATCTTTCTGAGAGTCCACGGAGACGGGTCGGCAGCCCGAAAAACCGTTCGCTTCACATGTTCATAAGGATGAGCGGCGGAGTAGGCTTCGAAGTCAAATTCCGGACAGGGTCCGGCGATCCCCTCCATAATCTTGGCAAAAGCCATATAGGCGGGGCCAAAAACACTTTGTCGTTCCCAAGTTAGCCGCTCCAGTTCGTCCTCATCCGCCGGCGAGCCCCCTGCTCCGCCGTCGCCGCCGTCTTCGCCACTGCAGCCTCGTTGAAAAGCTCTTCGAGTTCTGCGGGTGCAATCCCCGCACGAATAGCCTCAACGGCCATTTCCATGTCGACTCCAACGGGAATCTCCTCCCGGTCAGGCGAAGCCGCGGCGACAGAAGAACTTCCGGCCTCGAAGGTCTTGGATCCTCCCGACATATTATAAAAAGAAGAGGGAGATAGAAGATTGATTTTTCTTACCTAGAGAAAAGAAGAAGATCGGCAGAAGAAGCTCCAGAAATTATTGCAGAGTTTCGGCTATGGATGCAAGGACGCGTAAAGAGTAAAAGAGAAGAAGCCCTAGCCCTTTTATAGATGGAGGCGGGGGTCTAAGTGCAAATAGTTGAAATCTCGAGGGCTAGATCGCAACCATCATAGTGGGGACGCATTAAATTCTGCCCTCGAATCCCACAGACGCGTCTTTTCGAGGGCACGCCAGGCGACAAAGTCTGACAAACCGTCGGAATCCCCCAACAGTAGCGCGACGCGTGTCCTTGCAATGTTTCGAGAGCCCGCCTTCATTTTCCGCTACTCCCAGCGCAAAAAGAGATCATCCAAAGTTGAAAGCAGATCGCCTGATCGTCTAAACATCAGCGATCGCCAACAGTGCCACCTCACCCCATGTTTTCAACATCGAGGCGAGCTGGGGAGCAATTGTTGTGCGGCGATTAATACGCCTCGATAGGCGATCGGCATCACGATCAGAAAAGCCAACCATAGAAGACATACTCTGGGCAAACGCCCAGCGATCGGCACAATACGGCGACCGTCTTTTGGTACACAACGATCGTCTTTTGATATCTGGCGATCGTCTTTAATGAGCGAACCAGAGGCGATCGTATCATGCCACGTGTGGATCCAACATCCGTCATAGTTGTCGAAGACCGAATCTTGGACGGTGGCCCACGTGCGGATCTTCAAAGGGCGCCGACAGATAGGACCTTTGACCCCAGCCTGTCATCTACCACACCTACCGACAAGGCCGCCGAAAGGTACAAAGTGGGTCCTCCCCGGACAGCTACCCAGGACGCGTGCTGGCCTCCCATTGGCTCGCACAGCTGGCCACCAGCAGCGGCCCCAGACTTTAAGGGAACAGCCCCACATGACGGGACGATCGGCCACCTTATTATAATATAGAAAACGGCGGTCGCCCGCGATCGCCTGAGGGGTCCCAACTACCTTGTCCCCTATAAATAGAGAGCTCACTGCAGTGGCCAAAAGGGACGCGATTTGACTGTGAATTCAGTGCAAAATACACACAAAAAGAGAATCAAAGACTCTTCTGGCAACCGCTTATACATTCATAGTGATATTCATACACATTTATCATATATCCCAAGCAAGAACTCACAGATTTACCCATCTGGTTCTTCCGGCAATCTACGCGCTCTACAGCCTTGATAACTAGAAGTCTTTAGACTCCTTGTAATAGATTCTAACATTAATATTTGTACTCGACAGTATATTTATTAATAACATCTCGCAAGAGCATTCAAGCCCGGGATTAACAACCCCGGCAAATCTTGTGTTATCTATTTTCTCACGGAAGTGTTCTCGCATTTGTTTGTTACTCGATCATTTCAGCAATACTATCTCCGGATAATATTTTGGGTAACAACACCCTATTTATTATATCTAGTATTATTAATTTTAGCACTATTATTTATTTAGTACTACTATTTTCATTTTCCAAATATATTCAACTAACTAAGTACAATTAATTCATCCGTTCCATGTGGGTTCGACCCTTACTTACCAATACTACTATTTAGTATAAGTGAGTCAATGACTGTGTATAAATATAAAATTTTGACGCGTCTCGACAGCGCGGTCACCATTACTGACTCGGGCTGATTTAAAAGGTAAGAAGATTTGAAAATCGAGCGTAAACAAAATCTCTCGGGATCCTTGTCCCAATACACGCTTTCTCAGCGAAATTCTACTCCAGACCATCAAGGTCTGACTAACCCTTGAAGATCCCGTTAGAAATCCTTGGTCATTTAATTCTTGATTTGCGTACTGATAGCATTTTTCCAAAAAGGGTTCGAAAAAGGATTCAAAAATACGAGTTTATCTGGTATCAGGGTCTTAGCTATCATACAAGTATCCTCCACTTAGAAGCCTGCTGGGAGCCTCCACTGAAACACCTGTGCAACGGCATTCACTACACTGTGGCGCTCGCCCCTTGAAACCATGTCACCGTGCTGGCGCCACTCCTGCAAGTGCTGCCCCTTGAATTCACGCATTAGGTGACACCATCGTTCACCAACCACAGAAGCCGTTCATTGTAGCGTACACAGATCGGAGTCCAAATCCCGTCCTCTGCAGTTTTAGATACGAAACATCACACAAACACAGATTCACATTGGCAAACCATGCAAGTTTCAATCAACATATCATACAACCTCAACCACAAACATTCGAGACAAATCACGTAACAATTCACAGCCATAGAATCCATTAGGCAATCAATTTTTCAACAATCAGGGTCTAACACCCCAGATCACATATGTCGGTATCAACAAAGATTCAAAAGGTTGAACATCTTCCGAACAACCCCCCGCTAGAATAAAAAAACATATCATTTGATCCCCGTAATCACGGAGCAAATGAGTTTATATATATATATATATATATATATATAATACATACGTTCTGATGTAACCGAGCTGATCGGCCACCAAGAACCGGGTTAATCTTAGAAGTTTAGCTAAGAAAACCCAAAATATATGATGTACTCTCTTTTCTTTCTCTCTCTAAGAAATGCTGTATTCTCCGAGTGTGTATCCCTTTTTGAGGAACCCCCTCTCTCCCTTTTATAGGAAGGAGGATGCCTTGTTATACGAGATGATTCTGATTCTAGAGAGAATCCGGATATCCAGGATTCAAGGCTGCGATTTCCCATCCTGGATTTAGGGATTGCGAGGTATGGGCTCTCAATCCTCGGATCTCGGGATTGGCAAGGTATGGGTTCTCAACCCCTGGATCTTAGGGATTACGTCGGGTGAGTCAGGATCTACTTACCCAAGAGTTCGACCTTCCGGAGTTAGGTGGTATTTAGGTCGGCTCATCACACTAAAAATCAGTAGTTTGAGAGACCTTTGAGGTCGGCGACCTGTTATCGGATATCATAGGTCAGCGGGGGCTTCCGAGGTCGGCGCCCTTCTAACAGATGTCACACCTAAATGGAGCCTCCAAGGTCGGCGCCCTTCTAACAGATGTCACAGCTAAATGGGGCCTCCGAGGTCGGTGCCCTTTTTCTAACAGATATCACAGCTAAATGGGGCCTCCGAGGTCGGCGACCTTCTAAAGGACCTTGGGGTTGTAATCTCCTTATCTAAGAACCTAGGTCGGACCTTTATTGGTCCATATTTTAAACCGGGTTTTCAGTGAGCGTACATTCGACGTCCTATCAACCAGTCCCCCCTACTCTAGTCGAGCTGTAAGACCGAGTAGAGTAAGATTTGTTTACAACCGGACGACCTTGACGCAATTATCCTTGGGACTCCCATTCCCAGATAACGAGGCTCTTCGTACTTTGTGCGCTATAATTAACCTGTCTTTTCCTTTCCCTGCCTCCAAGACGTCGCATCGATGGCCGAAGCCAGGTGTCGACCTGCCATAGGTCGGCTAAGACGGTGCCAAATCCCAGCCGTTCCTTCGGATAGGGCATCGGATGCTCCAGATCGTCCCTATCCTCCTCGGTTTTTGCTTGTAACCTTGATGTATCTTGTGCCTGCTTGATTTGATACAACAAAGTTGATATAGCTCGGTGTTGCTTGTAACCTTGATGTATCTTGTGCCTGTTTGTTTTGATACAACAAAGTCGATATAGCTCGGAGTTGCTTGTAACCTTGATGTATCTTGTGCCTGTTTGATTTGATACAACAAAGTTGATATAGCTCGGAGGCCCCACTTTAAATTTCGAAAATTCCTAAATGTAATCCGACCAGTTTGACTTAATCTTTTCACCGATCTTTAGTGTAAGTTGGGTATTTCCCTTAGTCATAGTTTCATAGGTCGGTTCGCCTTTACTCGGATCTGGAGGCGTTTCGCCTATTCAGATGTCAGTGGGCGGTTCACCCTTACTCGGATCTGGAGGCGTTTCGCCTATTCAGATGTCAGAGGCGGTTCACCCTTACTCGGATCCGGGCGTTTCGCCTATTCGGATGTCGAGGGCGGTTCACCCTTACTCGGATCCGGGCGTTCGCCTATTCGGATGTCGAGAGGCGGTTCACCCTTACTCGGATCTGGGCGTTTCGCCTATTCAGATGTCAGAGGGCGGTTCACCCTTACTCGGATCTGGAGGCGTTTCGCCTATTCAGATGTCAGAGGGTGGTTCACCCTTACTCGGATCTGGAGGCGTTTCGCCTATTCAGATGTCAGAGGGTGGTTCACCCTTACTCGGATCTGGAGGCGTTTCGCCTATTCAGATGTCAGAGGGCGGTTCACCCTTACTCGGATTTGGAGGCGTTTCGCCTATTCAGATGTCAGAGGGCGGTTCACCCTTACTCGGATCTGGAGGCGTTTCGCCTATTCATGCAACTCCTCCATATCCTTCTCGGTTTCCTCAACGTTGATGCACTTCGAGCATCGGGCTAAGACCTCATCGTATGTTCTGGCTGGTTTTTTAGCTAATGTGGTGCGTAACAACCCCGGCCTCAGTCCCTGTGTCAAGGCACTGGTTTTTACCTCTTCTGACGACGAGGGTACCTCCAGACACGCCTTCGTGAATCGGGTCACATAAGCTCTCAGCGCTTCTCCAGAATATTGCTTGATCGAACAAGGACATGAAGGTCTTTTGGTGCGCCACAGCGGCAAAATGCGTTAAGAACGCGGGCTGAAAGTTTTGAAGGCGGTGATTGACCGGGGGTATCTGGTGGAACTAATCTGGTGACTCTGTCGGTGTGGCCAAGAATGCCCTGCAACTCACGGCATCCGAATATCTATGTAGTACCGCCATGTTCTCGAATCGGTATAAATGTCGGGTAGGATCGAGAGTCCATCATAGGTGAAGGTAACAGCCCTAAACCCATACGGGAGCTCGGCTGTAGTATGCCTTCGAGAAGGGATGGCTGGATGACTTTCCATGTCCCTCCCGCAACCCTCTGTCGCAACTCTTCCGGCTCGTCTGCATCTTGGATATCAAGGGATCTGCGTTCTTTCTGCCTAGATCGCTCCCATATTTTTGGATAACTCTCACCATGTTCTTCTTCCGATCAATTTCTTAGGCCCATCCGATAGGATGGGTATTATTTTTCGTGGTACCCTTTGTTTTTCGACCTCCGGCTCTTACGGATTGCCGGCGATTATGTCGGCTAAGGCTTCCTTCGTGAGTGTAATTGTGCTGGGTGCGACGTCTTCTACAGGGGTGGCGGGTGTTTTCTCCAGAGTCGCTTCTCCACCCCCCCCCGCTAGTTCCGCTTCAAGATTTCTGGGTATTAAATCCCTGTTCTCTTACGGTTCATTTCTTCTGCCATTACTAACCTCACGTCTCAACTCAAAGTGACTCGATGTCACAGTTTTCACAGACGGCGCCACTTGATGTAACCGAGCTGATCGGCCACCAAGAACCGGGTTAATCTTAGAAGTTTAGCTAAGAAAACCCAAAATATATGATGTACTCTCTTTTCTTTCTCTCTCTAAGAAATCTTTGTATTCTCCGAGTGTGTATCCCTTTTTGAGGAACCCCTCTCTCCCTTTTATAGGAGGGAGGATGCCTTGTTATACGAGATGATTCTGATTCTAGAGAGAATCCAGGATATCCAGGGATTCAAGCTGCGATTTCCCATCCTGGATTTCCGGGATTGCGAGGTATGGGCTCTCAATCCTGGATCTCCGGGATTGGCAAGGTATGGGTTCTCAACCCCTGGATCTTAGGGATTCTGTCAGGTGAGTCAGGATCTTCTTTCCCAAGAGTTCGACCTTCCGGAGTTCGGTGGTTTTTAGGTCGGCTCATCCCTATTCAAATCAGTAGTTTGAGAGACCTTTGAGGTCGGCCACCTGTTATCGGATATCATAGGTCAGCGGGGGCTTCCGAGGTCGGCGCCCTTCTAACAGATGTCACAGCTAAATGGGGCCTCCGAGGTCGGCGCCCTTTTTCTAACAGATATCACAGCTAAATGGGGCCTCCGAGGTCGGCGACCTTCTAAAGGACCTTGGGGTTGTAATCTCCTTATCTAAGAACCTAGGTCGGACCTTTATTGGTCCATATTTTAAACCGGGTTTTCAGTGAGCGTGCATTCGACGTCCTATCACGTTCTATGTAGTACCAATATTAGATACAGTACTTTACAGTACTAATTTATGCATGAGTTTTGTACTAATTATGCATGAAATATATGCATTTCGTACATCAAAATTTCAATGCATTAAAATATGAAATATATGCATCAAAATATCGATGCATTAAAATATTAGATTATATGCATCAAATTTTTGTGAGAATTAATGCATTGAAATTTTGATGCACAAAATGCATATATTTCATGCATAATTAGTACAAAACTCATGCATAAATTAATACTGTAAAGTACTGCATCTAATATTGGTACTGCATAGAACGCGCCCATATATATATATATATATATATATATATATATATATATATATATATGTGTGTGTGTGTGTGTGTGTGGGGGGGGGGGGTGGGGGGTGGGTGGGTGGGTTATGATGAGAAACCCCTTAGTGTAAGAATATAGGAAAAGATATGTTCGTCTAGCACATCTTTCAGATGTATGTGGCACAATCAGAATTATTATGCTGTACAGATTCTAAATATGTGAGTTTAGCACATATTTCATTATTTCGTAGCATAGATTTTAAATAGATTAAGTTTAGCACATCTTCCATTGCATCGTAGCACAAACAACACAAACACGTAGCACAACCTCACTTAATTTACATATTTCAGTTCGCGTAGCACACACAGCACAAACACGTAGCACAACTGAGTATAAATCTCAACCATTGATCTAACTCAATCAAAGGCCCAAATTCATTTCTATTTCCTACGAAATTTACCTTTCATATCTGAACTAATCCCTATATATATGTATATATACATATATATATATATAGATATACACACAAACACATATAAACATTCATTCATAAGAAAATGATACACACTTGAACACGTGAGAATTTGCATGGAATATAGTTCGTATGTCAAGGTACTTGCCTCAATAATTGCTCGCGAATACTTAGAAGAATACGATCGATCGAAAGCCCCAAAACCTACAACCTCCATGAGAAACAACAATAACACAATTACTACAAGGATTACCACCAATAACGGCAGAAACATACACCGGACAATTGAAGGAAAGCCATTGAACCATTTAATCAAATATTAAATGTTCAAGGTTCTTCAAGGACACGAACTCACTAGTTGTGTTGAACAAAATTCAAATATGAATATGCAATCCATAATATACGATCAACAACATCCAATAATCCCAATAGATTCATCAAAACTTGGGTTAGAAATAAAATCAAGAATTTCTCCCAAAAGTAAACTCCAAGAGATTTAAGGAAAAGTACATCGATCTGACAAAGAACAATGAATTACATGATGTTATACTCACCTAAGACCCTACAAAATACCTTTGGACCGAGTGGAATCGGTCAAAGAGTCTCAATCCTAGCCAAATCGCCTCAGTCGCCGCGAGAGGAGAGGATGACATGGAAAAATGCAGAAAAAGAACTGATGTCCAGTATATATACTAGACAACTAGCGTGCGCTAGGCACACTTGCTAGTGTGTGCTAATGGGCCAGAATTGCAGCATGTTCTGTGTGATAATGCAGTTAGCGCGTGCTAGCTATGTTCCTTAGCATGCGCTAATGAGCCCCAGTCTCAACAATTTCTATTCTCGGCCTCCAGTATGTTCTGTCTCGTCCTACAGTTAGCACGCGCTAATTACATCCCTTAGCATGCGCTAATGCACTCTGAACGAGCATCAATTTTGCTCCAAAAACTCGATGCAAAGACAAAACTCCTCGACGAAAATAATACACAACACGCACCGAAGCGCTAATGATCCCAGGGAAAAGAGTAATCACACGACGAAACACGATAGCAGAAACCATTGCATAATGTCATCACTATTCCAAAATTACTCAGGATCAATAAAACACCCAACACGATACGACAATTGATTCATGACAAATGGAATGCAAAGTCTCGGGTATTACAGTGCTAACTCTGAGAATGGTGACTGTAGGCTACAGCAGAGGCCGAGTGACGTGGAGGGTTAGGAATCCTTCTTTGGGTGCTGCTAACTGATGCAGAGTGACGAGGCATATCAGAAAACCTATCCTAGCTCCCAACATAGTAGTGCAGGTGGGTCCTAGAACGCCTATGCGTAGGTCTAAAGAAATCCACAATCCTAGAAAGGACCCGGTAAAAAACTCGACAAGAAATCCTGTCTCAGACGCGTCGTTCAAGATTGCCTTCAAATGGCGATCGAAGTAGTCATCCATGCTCGCGTCCTGGTGTGGTCCGTACAAGGAAGTCCGTGGATACAACACACCCTCTTTGGCTATCTCTCCTGGTAGCCATGGTCAGCTGTCTCTGCACCATCTATGGTGGGGGCATCGCTTCGACACTTTATGCACCAGCTCATGTGTCATTAGTTCCCCGCAACCTTCTTTAACCTATCTGTAACTTTTTGCCCCTACTTTGGCACAGGCTCATCCTCCTTGTTCTTCTATGCTATTCGTAAAGGCTTTGTGAACTTAACATCATATGGCGAGCCATTCTAAAAAATATGGTAGTAGTACTCATCGTCATCCTCCTCCAGATGCAGTAAAGAGGAGAGTATTTTGTGCTGCAAAACAAGTCATTAAAGCTTACTATTAGAGTGAAATCACATAACGTTGAAGAAATGAGGGAAGTCACAAGAAAATACTTTTATAAATTTACGTACCCTTTCGTCGAAGAAATGAGTGAGATCACATAACATCTTCCTTGTAGTCCACATCAAACACTGGGGAACTTGAACAGTTTTATCTCGAATTCCACACAACTCTCCCAATAAAGGAATCATCTCATACGACCATATTTATAAATCCCAAACCAGACTATAGAAGTGATAGTCCTTATACTCCTGTCCCTCCTTCATGACCACGTTGTCTATGTAGTAAGACAAAGCTCCAAAGCTGTAAGAATCCCAAGGAAACATATCCCACTGGTCAAAATCCTCAACCAATGCCCATGCCCATGTCTTGACCATCATGTCATCACGACATAGGATAAAATGGTAGTATATCAGCAAATTGGCTAACTTCACATAATCTCTTATATATCTACCTAAATCTAAATCATTGAACTTCTTGAGCAGAACACTAACTTTAATATTTTTGGCATGGAGTATTCTGTGTAAAATACTGTCAGATCGAAGGAGATGGTTGTCCAATGGATGGAAGGTAGATTTTTCAAAGCGAAATCCAGTGATCATGGAAAAATCACGTGCTGAGAAACGAATGGTCCTCCCGCAAACCTAGAACCATGACTCGTACAGGAGGATTTGATCACCCTCCAACTGATGGGCAATCAGGTGATGTGGGACAGTATTTGTATCCCGATTTCTCCTCACTTTATTCAAACGACCAAGGACCCCCTCGGTCAAGCTCTCGATAGCTCGCTCACCAACTGCGGAATTGCAGCCAATACGACTTAGTGTCTCAATTATCTCTTTAAATACCGCTTCCCGTATGTAAGGATTGACTTATCGTGTAACAAAACGCAATGTGTGTCTCTTCCATGTGCAACCAGGCTGCAATATAGACAAACAAATCATAAGAACCATGATAGAATGCCAAAGGAAACAAGCACAAAAAAGACCTCTTCCTTGCAGACGATGGGCTATACACGATCGATGGCCGTCGTGTGTAGACCATCGTGTGCAAGCAGAGGCCTTTGATCTTGTTGCCCACGACGGCTCACACGATCGATGCTCATCGTGTGTAACCATCGTGCCCGCGAAACACCATCGTGCACACGATGGTGTCATCGTCTTCAGCACCATCGTGAGCCGATGAACAATCGTCGTGGACACGACCGTGTGTGGCTAACTTGAACTAATTTTCAACGCTCAAACTTCAGAATAACGCTATCTAAAATCATACAGCATATACATCCATCCCTACTACAATTAAGCATGTACAAAGATATATTTTAAAAGCTTAAATAAAAAAAAAGGCAAACTCACGGCACTAATCGTCGGCTCATTGACGAAAGATTCTTCAGATTCGGTATCACTATCGTGTGAGGAACTTCTATCTTGTTCTGATTCTCTATCGGAGTCGGAGTCTGGCCATTTTTTGGTCGGTGATGAGTTTAGATTGGGGACTGTCTGGTTCTTACGCGAGTGAGAGAGAGGTTTTTCTTTAAGAGGGAGAGTGAGTTGGTGAGTAGGGCTGTCTAAAAGGTTCGTGGTTAGTGGTTTTAACTGGAACCGAACCGAACCGACATGATTCCGGTTAACCAAGAACCACTATTTGTGGTTAGGGTGCGGTTTGTGGTTCCTACTTCAAAAAAATATATGGTTAGTGGTTAACCGGAACCGAATGGTTCCAGAACCACAGAACCATAAACCGAAATTATGATAAATTAATAAATTATAATTATATATTTTTATCCTAAAAAGAAATTCAATTGAATTAATAATATGTAAATTAATTACCCCCACATCAATTTTCCATTTGTGATTGTTTTGCATTTTAATTGTTGGATTTATGGATTAATTTTGACGTATAGTTGTAGGAGTTATGGACTAATTGTGTTGTTGTCTACTATTTTTGTTTTAAAAGATTAATTTTAGAATTTTAGAATTGATTATTTCAGTTTTTTTTGAATAAAAAAAAAAAGAAAAACGGTTTTAAGGGTCAACCGAATCGGAACCATATATAATCGGTGTGGTTCCGGTTAACCAAAATTTAGAGTGGTGTGGTTAGTGGTTCCTATTTTGGGGCGTTTATGGTTCCAGTTAACCGAAAATTGTGGTTCGGTTAACTGAAACCGAACCACTCGACACCCCTATTGGTGAGACTGTTTAATTAGATTATGATGTTTTATTACTTTTTTATTTCTTTTATTTTTTTACCTTTTAATGATAGACTTAAGTGTACTAATATTTTTTTAACATATTTTGATATAAAAAATGTATACTCTTTTGAATGAGGATATATAACTTGTTATTTTTATGTTTTGATATTAGAAAAGATAGAACCCGATAAAAACTCTCCTTACGGTTTATACCTTTCTCTATTTTTTAGCAACTTCCTAAATTGAAGGCAAAAAGTTGTATCGGATCTTGTTCCATACTTTAAGTCTGGCAATCACTTTGGTTTTGAGTCTTTTAGTTTTTAAGGGATTCTTTTTTTTTCAATATTTTTTGTTCTTTTCCTTTTTTAAGGATATTTCAGGTTTGTTTAAGGAGAAAGTAAAAGACAGCAAATCAATTTTATTTATAACAATGAATAGAGGGGCCTTTATATAGGCATTACAATGAGAGTCCTTCTATACATAGGATTCCTAGTTAAGGTAAGACATCTAACAGGATCCTACTACCTCTGGAAGAGTCTAGAACCTTCCATAACTCTATCCCCCTACAACTAGTATTAGGTAAGACACCAATAAGGGAAGGATTTCCCGGAACACTCCCCCTATGTCGAGCACTAATACTAACATGGTGCATAAGGTGTTGCCTTGGTAAAAAACCTTTCCAAGTCAAATAAAACCCCGTGGGAAAAACAAAGACTTGGTGAGGAAAAAGAGTACAACGCACCAACTACAAATGTCAGAATCGTGTGAAGTATACTCCCCCTAAGGTATACATGACAGCTCATTCCGTCGAGCTATCATTAGTTGAGCTCGGATAATCGACACATGCCAATGCTTCTCACATGTTTCTCAAATGTAGATTTTGGCAGAGACTTAGTGAACAAGTCTGCGATATTCTCATCGGAACTCACTTGTTTCACTTCGATATTCAGCAATTTCTGCTGCTGCTGATTATAAAAGAACTTTGGCGCAATATGCTTGGTATTGTCACCCTTTATGAAACCTAACTTCATCTGCTCAATGCATGCCGCATTGTCCTCAAAGATGCAAGTAGGGGTTGCTGTAGTGGGATGTAATCCACACGTTCCTCGTATATGGTCTATGACTGACCGGAGCCAAATGCACTCCCTTACGGATTCGTGCAATGCAATTATCTCTGCATGGTTCGAGGAAGTAGCAACCAAGGTCTGCTTGGTAGATCGCCAAGATATTTCCGTATTCCCAATGGTGAACACATAACCAGTTTGGGAACGTCCTTTATGCGGGTTAGAGAGATAACCGGCATCAGCAAATCCAACTAACGTGTTGTTAGGATTCTCTGCATAAGGGGTAAGCTTGCTCGCATTAGCACTTCTGGTAGTCAAGCTACCATGCTCAGCTGCAATATCAGAGGAAGATCGACGGTCGGTATACATCGTCTTAACCTCAACAGTTCCTTTCGGAATATCGCTCTCTCTTGCATAGGGAAAGAACAATCCAAGATCACTGGAGCCTTTCAAGTATCGAAATATGTGTTTTACTCCATCCCAATGCCTTATCGTGGGGAGCGGAGCTAAATCTCGCTAACAGATTCACAGAGAATGCGATGTCTGGACGAGTACATTGATCCAGATACAACAACGCACCGATTGCGCTAAGGTACGGTGTGTCTGCCCCAAGGACCTCTTCATCCTCCTCTTTGGGACGAAACGGATCCTTGTTCATTTCCAGACTTCGACCAATCATGGGGGTAGCAAGAGGATGTGCCTTGTCCATACTAAATCGCCTGAGCATTTTGTGGACATAGGCAGACTGATGGATGAGTATGCCATCATCTCGATGTTCTAGATCTAAGCCCAAGCAGAATCGAGTCCTCCCCAGGTCTTTCATCTCGAATTCGGATTTAAGGTAGCGGGCCGTTTCATTGACCTCATCTATGGTACCGATAACGTTCATGTCATCTACATAGACGACTACAATCATGAATCATGTATCTGTTCTTTTCACAAAAATGCATGGACAGATGTCACTGTTCTCGTATCCCTTCCCCACCAAGTATTCACGTAGGCGGTTGTACCACATCCTTCCGGATTGTTTCAACCCATACAGTGAACGATGCAATTTCACAGCGTAAGTGCTCTTTGGTTTAGAGCTACTTGATTTGGGCAATGAAATCCCTTCGGGGTCTTTCATATAAATATCCGTATCTAGATCCCCATAAAGATACGCTGTAACCACATACATAAGCTGCATATTCAGTTTTTCGGACACTACCAAACTGACTAAGTAGCGGAAAGTGATGATGTCCATAACGGGAGAATACGTCTCCTCGTAGTCAATGCCAGGGTGCTGCGAGAAGCCTTGGGCAACTAGTCTCGCTTTGTAACGCATGACCTCATCCTTATCATTGCGTTTACGAACAAAGACCCACTTATGTCCAACTGGTTTAACGACCACGGGTATTGGCTCGATACGGACAAATGCCTCACGTTTAACCATTGAGTCTAGTTCAGCCTGCATTGCATCATTCCATTTCAGCCAATCAGCTCGTTGTTGACATTCAGCAAACGAGTGCGGCTCAGCATCGTCGTATTCAATAATTTCTTGAGCGATGGAGTAGGCAAAAGCATCATCGACTAGCATGGACGACCTGTCCAATAGTACGTATTCACTCATACATTGCATCGAGATTTCTTTATTTTCTGACATCAACAAAGTTTCCGACGCGTCCGTCGATTGTTCCATTGTTGATTCGAGGACATATCTATAGTCAGAGATAATCTCGTATGACGGAGTCACTGTGTCGATGATGAGAGGATTTTGTGCCTCCGTTCCTCTTCTCTTTCGAGGTTCGGTATCCTTTCTACCCACTGGCTTCCCCCTCTTTCGAGCAGGGATAAGAGCAGCCGAAGCAGCCGTTCCACCACTAAGGTTGACGCCGGGGGCATCATTCCTTTGGGCGGCTGAACCTTGCCCTATAACTGGGACTTCTAACCTTGCAGAAATATTCGCAGCGGGAATGGTAGATCTTGTACTTTCGCAGTATCAGTAAAGCTATCGGGCATCGAATCCGCAACTTTCTGAAGACTGAGAATACGTTGCACTTCTAGCTCAGATTGAGCTGTGCGGGGATCTTGATGAGGCAAGAAGGGAGCACACCAGACAATTTTCTGGCGTTCAACTGGAATCGTTCGATTCCTCTCTCCCCCTAACGATGGGAAGTTTGTCTCATCAAAGTGACAGTCTACAAATCTTGCATTAAACAGATCTCCTGTCAAAGGTTCCAAATAGCGGACAATTTTAGGCGATTCATAGCCAACATATATACCTAATCGTCTTTGCGGACCCATTTTAGTACGCTGTGGAGGCGTAATTGGCACATAGACTGCACAACCAAAAATGCATAAGTGTGAAATATCAGGCTCATATCAAGTTACCAACTGGTACGCACTAAACGATTGATTGGCAGTGGGTCGAAAGCGAATAAGTATAGCCGCATGCAAAATTGCATAACCCCAGGCAGAAATTGGCAAGTTGGTGCGCAATACCAATGCTCGGGCGATAAGTTGTAACTGCTTAATCATAGCCTCGGGAAGGCCATTCTGCGAATGAATATGGGGGAAGGGATGTTCAACTTCAATCCCTATCGACATGTAATAGTCGTCAAAAGACTTTGACGTAAACTCACCAGCATTGTCCAATCTTAATGACGAGATTGGAAAGTCGGGGTGGTTAGCCCGTAACTTGATGATTTGTGCTAGGAGTTTAGCAAATGCAGCATTTCTTGTGGATAGCAGAGCGACGTGTGACTAGGGCTGGCAATTCGTGCGTGTCGGGTCGTTATCGGGTCGACACGATAACGACACGACACGATAAGGCCAAACACGAACACGACCCGTTAAGTATATGCCCGACACGAACACGAACACGACACGAAATGTTGAAACACGAACATGACATGAACACGACACGAACACGATATGACACGATATTTTTCGTGTTGAAACGACACGATAACGACACGATATGACATGAATCGATAAATTCAAATAAAAAATTAGAAAATAAACTTAAAATATTTAAAATGATAATAAAATTAATGTTAAAAATATATAAATATTATCAGATTACACGAACAGACACGACACGACACGAACACGAAAGTTATCGTGTTACACGAACACGAAAGTTATCATGTCACACGAACACGACACGAATCCGACACGAACACGACACGAAATTAGCGTGTCCTTATCGTGTCGACACGATAAGAACACAAACATGATAAGGCCAAACACTAACCCATTAATTTCGTGCGTGTTCATGTCGGATTATCGTGTCGTGTCGAAAATTGCCAGCCCTACGTGTGACCATCGCGTCGATGCATCAACCAGAACCATAAAGTATCTGAATGGTCCGCACTCTGGCTGAATAGGTCCACAAATGTCCGCTTAAATTCTTTGTAAGAAGCGAATGTTTTGTGTTGAGTCTTTAGCAAAGGACGGAGAGGGTATCAACTTTGCTAGTGAACAGGCTTTACAAAACGATTTATGGGCATTAGAAATTGCCACGGAAGCCTCGGGATTTACGAGAGATGCACCGTCAACCTTATCAGGGCGTGCGATCTTTAGTCCCGGTGATAGGGTATCAAGCTCACTCACATCAATGCCAATATCGAGTGGTGCTTCCAATCGTTTTCTGGACTTGAAAAACGGATGACCATGTGAGTTTTTCAAAATGCGAATCATCATGTCGCGTCCAGAGTGACCGAGTCGGTCATGCCATAGTTGGTATGCTTCGGAATCACACAGTTCGTGACTCACAGCATAGGATTCAATAACCCTTATTGTAGTCTGGTATAAACCACTACTTAGACTCATAAGTTTCTCGAGAACGCGGCGTCTTCCGCATTCTGCCAGAGTAACACACAAAAATTCTGTCCCATTCTCACAATGTGTATCAAGGTGATAACCGTTGGCACGGATGTCCCTAAAACTTAGCAAGGTTCGGTTTACTATTGGGGCATAGAGAGTATTTGTGACATGCGTACCATTAGGTAGCAAGAAATGAGCAGGTCCCCTCCCTTGAATTACTTGGGAGGAACCAATCATTGTTGTCACTGAGGATATATATGGCACAATATCCTTAAATAATTGCCTATTCCGAAGAATAGTGTGGGTTGTTCCACTATCAGCAAGGCACTCAATTTCGCCACGTGACATCTACAATAAGACATGAAACTCGATTAGTCTTGTGATTAAAGACATAGCGAAAACTCATTAACTTCGAGTTTGGGGAAATTCGACCAAGTTGGTTAGGATCAAGGTTAGCACAATTGCTGGAAATAATTTCCGCGTAGCTTGACCTTTCTTCACTAAAACAGCAATAAATTCTTCGTTAAGAAGGCTATGGACGAACGGTTAGTTGTTTCTAGAAACTAGACTTCCGTATCTTTCTGTCCATAGATCGTGAACTTTCTGGATCATTAAACTCAGATCTCAGTGCTCGTTTCAAGTTGCTATTTTGGTATTTCCCTATTGTTGAGTGATAGAGCAAAGTTGAAGCCTTTTTCAAAGGCACTATTGTTGATACAATACTATGGCAATATGGCCATAGGAGCGTTTAAACACTTCAAAATGCATCTTAGTGTTCGATTTATATCTCGACTAATGATCCTTTCGGTAACTCCAACTTGGTAGACTTGCAGAGAAAGTAGGAATGTCGGTACAGCTAAGGCTGTTTAAAAACCACTGATTCCGTTTGAACTTTCAAAGCATAAACAAATACCGAGGAGGATGCGCCTAGTCTTGATCAAAAGTTTTGATGAAATCCACCAATGTATCAATTTAACCAAGGAATTCATTACTGAGCAATTGTTTTGTGATAAACCAAACATGCTTTCGAAGGGAAAAATAAAATTCGTTTTTGCACAATCACAGCAATTAAAAGAATTTTATTCATCATGGCCAACTTTATTACATTCATAGAAAATCCAAAGTAGTTCTTGAAAACTAGAAACAAGACAAAACATAACCAAAGCGTAAAACTAGTCAAACTACAATGATTTAGTCAAAGTTGGCAACATCCATATATTGGTCTTTGTCCGCAATGGTGAGAGGAGGGATCTCATTATGGTTCACCTCCGTATTCTCGTTATCTTACTCCATGTAATTTGACTCTTGAGTCAAGTATTGTTTATAGTGCTTGTAGTAAGCTTGGATGTTCTTTGGCGCCTTGCAATTGCGGTAAGTATGCTTCTTCGATCAGCAAGTATAGCAATTCTGGCCTTCCTTTGGAGTGGTTCCATTCCCGGCGGCAGGAGGCGGTCCACGTGGTTGGGTTCCACTAGGTCCCGTGGCCGAGCCACCTTGCCTCTTCCACACATTGGAACGACGACCTCGTCTTTTCCCTTGCTTGCTCGAGTCATGCACCCGTGGCGCTTGCAAAAACTGAGTAGCGTTGCCTTTTCTATTTTGTCGTGGTGCCTTCCTGTGGGTAGCCTGATTCACTTCCGGAATCGGCTTCGTACCAGCTGGGCGCGCATTGCTATTGAGAATAATTTCATGGTGCCTTTCTTTTTTCGCGAGGTGGGAGATAAGGTCACTAAAATTTTTAATTCTCCCTTCCTCATAGGCAACGCGCAGCTGATGAGCAATCACACTTGCTCCCATGGGAAACGTGTTAAGAGTCTTCTCGATCAAATCTTGATCAGACTTCTTGACACCATAAAAACCAAGATCAGCGCGAAGATCGAGGATGGCTTGGTTATAGGCCTCCACATTCGCATAATCCAAAAATCGGATTTGCTCCCACTGAAGTTGCAATTCAGGGAAGCGCTGATCATGCACATTATTAAATCGTTGTTCGAGTGTATCCCATAGTTCTTTGGGGGTTTGCAAATTCATGTAACACTTTTTCAACAACGGATGTATATGTCTACGCAAGTACATCAGTGCATTAGCCTTGGTTTCCTCGATCGGTTCTTGAGCGGTAGGCTCGTTAGATGAAAAGATGGTGGTGGTAAATCTCTTACCGAAGAACGCCAAGCGAACGTCTGAGACCCACCTATGGTACTCCTTACCAGCATGGTCAAGGATGTCGAACTCCGGATGAACATTGGAGCTTTGTGCCATCTACAAGATATAAACAAGAGGAAGTTAGTCTTGTTGGATTTTCAGTGACAATGTAAACGGTCATAATCGATGCTTTTAAAAGCGTGTAACATAACCGTTACTCGATATACTTCCCTTAATTGTTGTTTAGTAAAGTCGACAAAAAAAAAACGGCGATATCAGATCGCACCCAGATACGTGGTGTATGCAACAACCACAAGTATCGACTTTCAACAATTCCGTGACTCCCCCAGAACCGTCACACAGTTTTCTTCGACACGCAGAGATACCGACTTCTCTTGCGGTCTCATCCACCGCAAAGTAGCGTGGGAGATAAAGAACCCAATAACCCATGTCCCCAAAAGAAAAATTCCCAAAAGGAGAGAATTGAGTAGGGACAAGTCAGATAATTACCTCGATTATAAAATTAGGCACGTGATGAATTTGTGGTGTGCTTCGATCTACCGGTTGGTACTCGATGCGACGACGTGAAACCGGAGGCGCAATTTTGGCGGCTTCCAAAGATAAGTTGATGTTCGGATTTTGGTCCGAGGTTCAGAATCGGGTCGGACTTGGCTGGGCTGGAGCTGGCCGGCGGCGGTGGTCAGCGGCGGTCGATGGCGGCGGTGGTTGGCGGCGAAGGTTCGGCGGTGATGTTCCGGCTGGACTGGATAGGCGGCGGCTTTCCGGCTGGACTGGATCGGCGACGACGTTCCGGCTGGAGCGGTGGTCCGGCGGCGGCCCATTTGCTGTGTGGCTAAGTGTGGCCAGGCGCGCGACAAGCCCAGACAGCGGCGGTGCTCGGCGGCGGTGTTTAGCTTGTGTGAATGGTAAAGTGGCAGCCAAGCCGGGAAGTGGCGGCGGCGAGCGGTGGTGGCGTGGTGGCGATCTTGGCGGCGATTTTCTTTTTTTTTTTTTTGTTCTAGCTACGTGCTGATAACGTGTTTAAGGAGAAAGTAAAAGACAGCAAATCAATTGTATTGATAACAATGAATAGAGGGGCCTTTATATAGGCATTACAATGAGAGTCACTACCAAAAAAAGTACTTTAGCCGACGACCCGAAAAAAAACGGCCGACGACTATAAAGTGTCGTTGGCTAAACTTCGCACTTTAGCCGACGACTCGTTTTACCGTCGGCTAAAGTGTTTTAGCCGACGACTTGGCAGAGGTCGTCGTCTAAAGTTTGAAATAGTCGTCGGCTATATTAATGAGGTTTAGCCGACGACCGAAATAATGTTTAGCCGAACGAAAAAAAAACATTTTAGCCAACAACTTGATCTCGGTCGTCGGCTAAATACCTTCCGAAAAAAAATAATATTGTAATGGTTTAGCCGACGACCTAGATCGAGGTCGTCGGCTAAACACTTTTTCAAAAAAAAATATATTATACTTTAGCCGACAACCTGATCTAGGTCGTCGGCTAAACTCCTTCCGAAAAAAAATAATATTGTAATGGTTTAGCCGACGACCTAGATCGAGGTCGGCGGCTAAACAATTTTTCGAAAAAAATAATAATAAACTTTAGTCGATGACCTCGATCTAGGTCGTCGGCTATACTCCTTCCGAAAAAAAATAATATTGTAATGGTTTAGCCGACGACCTAGATCGAGGTCGGCGGATAAACACTTTTTCGAACAAAAAAAATAATATACTTTAGCCGACGACCTCGATCTTGGCCGTCGGCTATACTCCTTTCGAAAAAAAAAAAATTGTAATGGTTTAGCCGACGTCCTGGATCGAGGTCGTCGGCTAAACACTTTTTCAAAAAAAAAAAAATAATATGCTTTAGCCGAAGACCTGATCTAGGTCGTCGGCTAAACCTCCAAGTGAAAATTATTTATAGTTCAGGGAACACCAACCCAATCTTGCCCCTCTCCCCGCTAAAGAGCACATTTCTATTCTCGATCCTATCAGTTATTCCCGAAAAAAGCTTGTGAGTTGCTACTTTGAGTTGTGCTAGCTGGAGTGACGAAGGTTTCTACCGGTTGTTATAATCACCATTTCGATTAAGGTACGTATTTTATTGTATTTTTTATTGTGATTTCGAAACTTTGTATTATTCATGTTACATTCGATAGCTTTTATGTAAAACGATTAAGTTTTATGATGATAATCATTATGATTAATTGTTTGTTGTGATTTCATTTATAATTTGAACAATATTAGTTAGTTGGATTAATATTGGAAAATGTATACATTTTCAGGATGGACAAGAGTTGGATTGGGTTACGAAATGGGGATCCAAGTGTAATGGATGGGATGAAGCAGTTTATGAGATTTGTAAAAGAGCACGACAGTGGTAATACGTTGCACTACTGTCCATGTAATAAATGTAGATGTCGCAGTGATATGTTTCGTTTTCCATTTGATGAGGTCTGGGAACACCTAAAGAATAATGGTTTTTGGAGTAAATATACATGTTGGATATACCACGGTGAAGCACCGAATTCTGTTTATTCCGTATGATCACGGACAATTTAGTGGTAACGACGGGTTCACCGATCCGAAGAGGAGGTTGATTGATGATATGTTTGGTTTTTCCGAGACGTTTGTACCAACTGAGCAAATCCCACGACCCCGTAGACCGTTGTCTTGCAATACTGCTGGGCTTGACAGGTACAACAAGCTAATTCAACTCCAACAGACCCCTCTATACCCAGGGTGTAACATGACTGTTCTTGATTGTGTCATGGAAACGATGAGATTAAAGGTGGAAAACAAATCATCCATCAAGTCTGTAGATGATTACTTGGAGCTTACGAGTAATATGCTTCCACAGGGTCATCATCTTCCTAATACATATTCAAAAATGAGACGAATTTTGAAAGATCTTGGTCTTTCATACATTAAGATCCACGTCTGCATGTATGATTGTGTTCTATTCTGGGGGCATCCTAATGAAGACCTCACGAGATGTCCTGTATGTGATACAGAGAGATATAGGATCACTCCTTCTGGAAAAGAGAAACCGATGAAGGTACTTTGGTATTTTCCACTGAAGGACAGGTTGGAACAGCTTTTTATGTCTCCTCACACGGAAAAAGCAATGAGATGGCATGTCGAGCTGCGTACTAATGACAGGGATACTATGATACACCCTTCAGATGGAGAAGCGTGGAAGCATATAGATAGGGAGTATCCGAATTTTTCTTCAGATATCCGAAATGTGAGGCTCGGGATTGCATCTGATGGTTTCAACCCTTTTGGTAACATGAGTCTTTCATATACCATATGGTCTGTTGTAGTGATTCCTTACAATCTTCCTCCGTGGATGTGTATGCGGAAGGATTATCATATGTTGACCTTGTTAGTCCTGGGGCCGGGATATCCAGGAAAGTGTATCGATGTGTATATGAGACCTTTGATAGAGGAGCTGAAATTGTTGTGGGAGCAAGGTCATCCCACGTACGACAGTTATTCGTCCGAGACGTTCTACTTGCACGCCATGTGTATCGGCACTATTAGTGATTTTCCTGCATATGGAATGCTGTCTGGATCTGTTATTAGCGGATATAGAGGTTGTCCAGTGTGTTTGAATGCAGATTATGCTAGGTACCACTGTAGGAAAGTTATCCGAATGCGTCATCGGATATGGCTTGAGAGGGAACATGAGTGGCGTATGGATGCTGCAGCATTTGATGGCACTGTAGAAATGGGCGAGCCACCACGACAATGGACAGGTGATGAAATACTATCAATTCTGAGTACGATTTTGGTCAGCTTAGAAACCATCCTGATGTGATTGCAGCAACCCCTGAAAGGCCCGACAGGTATAAGTATTGGTCGCACAAAAGTATATTCTGGGAATTGCCTTATTGGTCCAAGTTACTGATAAGGAACTTCTTGGATGTCATGCACATTGAAAAGAATGTTTGCGAAAGTGTGGTTGGGACAACCTTAGGTTTGGATGGAAAGACCAAAGACGGGCCAAAAGCACGCAAAGGTTTGGAAGAAATGAGCATAAGAAAACATTTGTGGTTGAAAACTGTTAAGGGAAAACAACAAATGCCTAAGGCAGCTTACACCATCACTGCCGAGCAGAGAACTAAGATATTTTGCTGGATAAAGACTGCTAGGTATCCTACCGGGTATGCTAGAAATATAGGAAGATGTGTTAATTTCAGGGAGAACAAGTTAACTGGTTTGAAGAGTCATGATTGTCATATCCTACTCCAATGCCTATTTCCGGTATTTATTCGACCGTACTTACCAAAACAGGTGGTCGAGCCGTGTGTTGCATTGTCAAGATTTTTCCAGAAATTATGTACGAGAGAAGTCAAGAGATCTGATTTGCGTAAAATGCAAGATGAGATCATCTATATCTTGTGCAAGTTTGAGCGAATATTTCCTCCAAACTTTTTTGACCTCATGCCTCACCTCATGATCCACCTTCCCAGGCAGTTATTGGTCACTGGTCCAGTGCACTACACGTGGATGTACCCGGTTGAAAGGTAACATAATTTTGTATGATATATATATATATATACATATATATATATATTGTCAAATTAAGTATGATTTTTAACACAATGACAATATTACAGGCAACTCGGTGATTACAAAGACTCCGTGGCCAATAAGTCTGCACCAGAAGGATGCATTGTAGAATCTTACCTTGCGTCGGAGTGTATTACGCATATCAAGTTGTATTTGGGCACCTTCGAGCCCCCTTCCCGCTCTATTCCAGCAGATAAAATACAATTCAATCTTTCTATCATATCCACTGAGGTTGACGTCTATGGGAGGTTGCCAGGAAGACAATTAGACCCGTACGAGTCACGAATTGCACATTGGTGGATATTGCTCAATTGTCCAGAAGTTCAGTACTGGAAAGACATCCACTTGTCATGCGATATGGTGCGAGGTGACACTAGATTCCACAATGACACTTTTGCCGACTATTTTGGAGAATGGGTACGTATACATTCAGTTGCTATTGCATTTTGGACTTAAGATATTTTTTTACATAAAAATTTTATTTACGACAGATGACACACATACAAGATGACGGACACCCTAACTGGTCGCGTGAACTTATGCTTCTTTCTATGAAGCCGGTTATGTCAAGAATTTATTCGATGGCCAAAGTCAACGGTGTCACATTCGTATGCCTTGAAAGAGACCAAAAAAGAAGATGTCAAAATTCTGGGGTTATGATAGATGGTGCATATTTCGGTGTTCTTTTGGAAGTGGTAGAACTAATTTACGGGGAAGGCATGACAATTTACTTGTTTAAGTGTCGATGGTACGACACCAGTCTTGGAACCGATATGCAAGACGACTACGGGCTGTTATCTGTTGACACTTCCACTTCATGGTATGAAAGTGATCCTTTTGTAATTGCTACATCAGCAAAGTCGGTGTATTATTTGGACGACTTGGTGAAGAAAGGCACATGTAAGGTAGTGAACGTTGTGACAACGAGGAATATTTTTAGTCTTTGCTACCTTTGGGAGAAACAACAGTGCGCGATGACGATGATGCTTATCAAGAGCCAAATCTGCAAATATTCCACCATCAACGACAATTACAATGAATAATGTTCTGAAGGACGAGTCGTCCGACTCCGTGGTGATGCTCGCGGGTACGTTGACGTTGATACAAGCGAATTACTTGAAAATTCGATGACGATAATGTGGACGACTTGAGGCATATGTTGCGGATATCAACTCGGATAATGAGACAGATGTAGTGATGACTCAAACTATGAGCCATAAATTTAGTAGATGTATATTTTTATTTGTTAAATATAATTAAAAAATAGTAATAATAATAATCATAATCATAACATTAATATAATATCAATAATATTATTAAAAAAAAAACAGGGGGTTTATTCGACGACCGTCTTATAAGTCGTCGGCTAAAGTTTTTTTTAAAAAAAATATACTTTAGCCGACGACATATAAGGCGATTCGTCAAAACCCAAGATCACTCGACCGTGTTAGACAACACGGTCGGGTCGACCTCTGATGTGTTTTCCCATTCTAGGCGGGTGCGACACGGCCCGTGTCTCCTGACACGGTCGACTAATTTTTTTTAAAAAAAAATAAACTTTAGCCGACGACTTATAAGATGGTCGTCGGCTAAACACCCGACCGTGTCCAACGACACGTCCCGTGTCGCACCCTTCTCTCTTCGGACAGACCCCATCTTCACAGCCTCGTGACGAGGATCTAGGGGATGGTGGTAATCCTTCTACTACTACATTTCGACATTTAGATGATTTTGGCAGTGGATTGTAGTTGTGTTGTTGTAGTACTCTTGTATATTTATATTTGTGTTACAATTGTGTAAGTGATTTTATTGACGCTACTAGTATGTTGATGAAATTAATGTTCTTGAATGTGTTGTGCGTTGTGATGCATATAATGTTGGGCATATTATTAATGGTATTAGTTGAATGTGTTGCGCGTTGATTGTTGTTGATAATGAGAGCTGGTGTATAAAAATTGCAGGTGCAAAAAATACAGGTTTTGGGATCCCAAAATCTGAATTAAATTTTTTTTTTAAAAAGGGTTTTAGCTGACGACATATAAGACGGTCGTCGGCTAAAGTAATTTAGTTATTTTTTTAAAAAAGGGTTTTAGCTGACGACACATAAGACGGTCGTCGGCTAAAGTAATTTATTTTTTTTTAAAGGGTTTTAGCCGACGACATATAAGACAGTCATCCGCTAAAATAATTTAATTTTTTTTTTAAAAATGGTTTTAGCCGACGACATATAAGACGGTCGTCGGCTAAACTCTATTTTTTTTTAAAAAAAAACCGGTTTTAGCCGACCAACCTGATAAGGTCGTTGGCTAATTTTTTTTTCCAACAGGTTTAGCCGACGACCGTACTGTAGTGGTCGGCTAAGCTTTGAACTTTAGCCGATGACTACAAAAAAAGTCGTTGGCTAAACCTTGGCCGACGAATATCGGCCGACGGTTTTTTAGCCGACGGCTGGCATGATTAGCCGACGACTTTGAGGTTTAGCCGACCACTTTAAGTCGTCGGCTAAAGTCTGATTTTTGGTAGTGAGTCCTTCCATACATAGGATTCCTAGTTAAGATAAGACATCTAACAGGATTCTACTACCTCTGGAAGAGTCTAGAACCTTCCATAACTCTATCCCCCTACAACTAGTATTAGGTAAGATACCAATAAGGAAAGGATTTCCCGGAACAAGGTTTTAGTTTTCTTTTTTACTTTCCTTTTTTAAGATTTTCTTTTCTAGTCTATATGAATTATTTTCAGTTCTTTTTATGATTTATTTTTTTGTTTTTAGTTATTTTAATACTTTCAAAGTTATCTATGTTCTGTTATAATATAACACGAAAGTGACGTTTTAATTACCCCTTTATTTTTATATAGTGTGAATGACTATTATGCCCCTGATGTAAATATATAATTACGATTGTGCCATCTGAAGTTTTCCTATAAATAGGACTTCAGTTATTAATGAAAAATATACCTGAGAATCATTCTCTAAATTCTCTCTCTATTCTCTCTCTATAATATTTCGATTTTACAACACGTTATCAGCACGACTCTAATCATTCGAGTAATATGATGGAAGTATGCTCTACAGTTGTATCTCATAGATGATCCTCTGTACCAGAAACCAAATTATTACAAACACAAACACAATTCTTTTTTTCATTCTTTTGAAGAGCCTGTGCCAACACAAGATTGGTAAGTTGATTTTTCCAAGAAACCAAATCAACCATAGCCTTCTGTTTATTACAAGCCTAAAAGAAAAAGAATCCCAAAAGTCCACCAAGATGATATCCAGAAAGCACACAAAGGCAACACCTCAATGAACAACAAACACCAGCATCAAAATTTCTATGGCTTGCGGCCATGAAACCTGGTGAACCATTTATCGTTTCTCTCAATTCTCACTTCAACTTCTCAGTGGTTCTGAAATGATTTCGATCAGAAACAGGGTTTTCCAACATCTCCATCATATCATACAACTGGAAACACATCTCGGGTTCTTGGAGCGACAACTGAGAATTCAATCTCTCTTCTCTTTCTCTCTCTAACCTGTGCGTACACATTTCTGTATCTCTCTCTCTAAAGATGTGTGTAGGATCAATAATTTACGATGAGCCGGTCATGAAAAGAAAAGGTACGTTAACCACACAGGAGTTCTGGGCTGAATTTGATACCATCTCTCAGTTTTGGGGCTTCAATTGCTCATCTAATGATGATAAAGCCCAGCAAAAAAAAAATGCTGTCAAAACGCGCAGCCAGCGTAGCAAAGCAATTTGAGCTGTAGCTTAAAATAAAAGTTTGTTAAGAAGAAGAAGAAGAAGCAGTTGATAAAAATAAATCCTACTCTGGAGAAGTAGTTGATCGATTATCTAAATCCTGCTCTCGAAGAAGAAGCGGTTGATAAAAATAAATCCTACTCTGGAGAAGTAGTTGATCGATTATCTAAATCCTGCTCTCGAAGAAGAAGCAGTTGATAAAAATAAATCCTACTCTGGAGAAGTAGTTGATCGATTATCTAAATCCTGCTCTCGAAGAAGAAGCAGTTGAAAGAAATAAACCCTACTCTGAAGAAGTAGTTGATCAATGATTCAAATCCTGCTCTCGAAGAAGAAGCAGTTGATGAAAATAATATCCGATCTCTATAATTATTAAATACGAACGGAGAAAATTAAGCAATTGATAACATAAGCTATCACCGATTAATTAAAGAAAATCTCATGCAAACTGCATGATGGGATCATTTGACAAGTGATATGGAAAACTATCACTGGAAAATAATTGCTCAATAAATCCCATGTTGATTATATCACATAGTGGGATCATTGAAATCATATTGATTGACAATATTCATGGGGAAACATATATCACATATTTGTGAAAATATTGTATTTGCATAAAAGCAAAAGATGATCTTATTATTGCTCTGGAAGAAGCACACAGTAGTCGAAGTGAAAATATCGAAACTAGCTGAAAGGCAGTAAACACTCGACAATATGAAACGCGAAAAAAGAAAATACATATGAAACCCATAAAATAAAAAGGGGTGCGTCTCGAGAGTATAAAACTCCGTAACTCTGCCACCCCATGGCATAAGGGTTTATAATGAAAGATCTAAAGGATTTAAACTTCTTTTCCGTTTGGCAGCAATAGCCTGTGGCTGATGAGCTTTGACTTCCAAATTCTTAACTGAAATATATGCCTGAAACTTTATAAGTAGATCAGCAACAGTGTTAGCACATATTATTATATCTCATGATGGCTGAGATATAAACTTGTGATCTACTCCTTGATCCAGAAAGGCAAGCAAATCGCTGAAGAAATTATTAATATTCAACAAACCTATAGGTTTGGTATGGAAGTCCCGCTCAGCCCATGACGTGATGTTGAATATCTCATTGAGTGTGCCATAGCCACCTGGAAGAAAAATAAAGGCATCACTATTATTCACCACATACATCAAACTATCATAAACAGACTGTGCTTGAAGCATCAACCCAGTTGAACCTCCTATACTACTGGTTCTGACTGTGTGAAAGTGTAAGGCACTTGTTACACTTATATATAGTTTTAATTGGATGAGATCTATATGAGGACTCTGAGAACTCCATCTTTCTACACTGGACTTTCAAAATACTTTTTGAGAGATACATTTTCTGATTTGTGGATCCCAAATTTAAAGAGCAAACTTCTTACTAAACGACAAATGACTTCACTATTTTCACTCAAAAAGGAGCGGTAGATAAGTCATTACTTTTGACAAAATTGCAAAAGAAAACGAAAGATATGATATTATATTTTCAATGAAAATGACGTTACCGATCGGCGGCTGAGAAATTTAAATATTGGAAAACAATATTCATCAACTTGCATTATTTTTTCTATTACCTTATACCAACTTTGATAGAACGGACTTACAAACTGGATCTTTTGAGATTAATTTTTCATGACTATAACGTTCCCGTTCATCCTTGAATTGCATTCACAAAGCTATTAATTCACGATGAACATATCTACTGGTATGTGTATCAAAAATCTGTTGGATATCATGATCTATAGATTCCTTACTCAATCCATCCTTGATAAATTCTATTTTATCTTCTCTATTTTTGGATACAAACCCCACAGATTTGCATCGTGTGTCACATGTCCACCGAGCACATTTATAGCACCCACCTAATCTTTTTGCTCTCCGTTTCTTTGCAAAACTACTTTTACCTGTACCTGGCAGGTACTTAAATGAATTTGAAAATTCGCCAGACAGTCTAACTTGTGCTTCGATCAACCATCGAATATCTTCAGGGATGCCATTTCTCATTAGCATCCTTAATCTTTCGAGTCGAGCTCGATAAATTCTTTTTATGATATTCACTGGAAGAGATAAATAATATTTACGAAGATTCGAAAGCATTGAATCCATTATGATATTCAGACCCTCGATAGGGGTGAATTTTGTGAATACAATGATAATCTATTTATAGATTGGAATTACGCGTATGAGATTTGACTCCGCGTCCTGAAGCGTATGAACTACGGCTCTATATTTGAATAATGAACATAATATGACATGTGGGAGCGGCGACTCCATGTTGAAAATGATGTGCAATAATGGCACCGAAAAATGATGTGATATGCCGGAAAAATATCTATATGGTGATATAGACACATCGTCTTCAAATATTTGTTCTCGATGAATATCACTACTAGCCAATATTGGGAATGAATCCCTTATAAATTTGGAATATATTAAGGGGGGTATGGGCCCACTTCCTCTACATGTGAACTACTAGATATTATGGATCCACTAGATAGTCACATGTTTATATGACTCGTAATCAGAAATTTACGAGATAATTTGCTCACGGTTTGAGCATATATTCCATATCAGATTGAGCTAGTAATATATCCCAAATGAACTTGAATAGATCCCAGAAAGGATCAAGATATGCGCATACAAGTGGGATATCAATTGGCATACTATTTGAAGTCCTCCAGCCAATATCGAGAACATAATATATAAACTCCCATGACTGAAGATGAATACTGAGATACTGGCATATGTGTTTGGTGCTCAAGAAATCTCTTAGCATGAGGGTGAGTATTGATAGTTGTAAATATATGAAATGCATCACACTATATCCTCACAGTTAAAATATGAACTTGAAGTTCAAAGATGCATGACAGATTATTAATCTTTGGTACCAACTACAACTGCTTTGATAAATACATAATAATTCCCCAAATATGAATAAAATCAAATGATAAAAGGAGGCATATACTTTTGAGAAATATATAGACATAACCACAATGTGTAATCCCAATGGGTGATTGATAATGAGATATCTCGACAAATTATGGGGAAGTAAAAGTGTCGACACAATATAGCGCTATGAATGAAATGAGGATATCAATGATTGGAAAGAGGATATCGATAAATGATATGAGGATATCCATGACTGTGAAATATGGATATTGGAAATAAGGATATTAAAATCCATGATTTGTGAAAATGAGGATATTGAAATCCATCGAAATTGAAATATATGCCCTTATAATAAAATAAAATATATGGGCTTACTGAAAGTGACTCGTAAGGAGATTTTGAACATATTATGAGTGCATGCAATCACTCAAAATAAAGCGTTGTGAACGAAAATTATCTGCTGTACTCTTTTCCTTGACTGAGGTTTTATCCCACTGGGTTTTCCCAGTAAGGTTTTTAACGAGGCAGCTTAATCACAACTAATATGAAATTTCCAAAAGAGATTTGGAATATATTGCAAAGAATATGAATTCGATATTATAAACTGCACTGAAGATGATATTCAGAGGATTATTGAAATGCCTGGGGCATATTTATAAATTACGCGTTGCACTCTTTCCCTTGACTGAGGTTTTGTCCCATTGGGTTTTCCTAGCAAGGTTTTTAACGAGGCAACTGGAATGACGTATTAGTATGAATAATGTACTCTTTTTCCTTCATTAGGATTTTTCCCATTGGGTTTTTCCTAATAAGGTTTTAACGAGGCATATTCATGGCATAATGAGGAACACTTCAAAGATCAAGATTATTCCTCAAAGCTTGAAAAGAGAAGGAGTTGTTGTACTCTTTTTCCTTTGATCAAGTTTTTCCCACTGGGTTTTCTTGACAAGGTTTTAATGAGGCAACACATGGATACTCCAACGAATGATATACATGACAGATTCACTCAGTTTTTGTCCCACGAGGTTTTACTGAGACGGCACAAGAATACTCATACAATAACTATCGAGATAATGGGGAGCAAATTTACGAGATCACCGATTGCTGAAGTTTTATCCCACAGGGATTTCCTAGCAACATTATGATGCAACATGATATGATTGCCACAAGCTCCAGTACAAACAGTTTGAAAGTTTTTCTCCCATTGAGTTTTTCTTCAAACTAGTTCAGTAGATATTTATGTAAATAGTCATTCAAGGGGGGGTGTTATAATATAACACGAAAGTGACGTTTCAATTACCCCTTTGTTTTTATATAGTGTGAATGACTATTATGCCCCTGATGTAAATATGTAATTATGATTGTGCCATCTGAAGTTTTCCTATAAATAGGACTTCAGTTATTAATGAAAAATATACCTGAGAATCATTCTCTAAATTCTCTATGTATTCTCTCTCTATAATATTTTGATTTTACAACATGTTAGTATTTTTTAATGTTAACACTTAATTCTATGGATCTAAAATCATCTCACATATCATCCCCTCCCCCCCAACTGTTATTTAAACTAACAGTATATTTGCCTATACTGTTATTTTACATGTATGTTTCTTAACTTTCCAAATACGAATATTACAAGTAGAATAAACTTTTCGTTGTTAAAGGAATAATACACATTGTGTGCCTAAGTCTGTTAGTTTATGGGCTTTCCTAGATAGGATTTGGCTGAGGCCTGTTTGTATGTACTTCACCCTATTTAAGGGATCTCAATGATGGAATAATACAACACTTTGCCCTACTTTCTTGTGTCATGTTATTTTCCCTTCAACACGTTATCAGCACGTGTCTAACCAACTGAGAAAAATCCCGACCGAAATTTCTGAAAAAAAAAAAAACGAAAAAAATCCGCGGCCAAAAACCCTAGAAATAGTGCCGCGTCATCACCTTCCCGAACCGCCGCGCCGTCACCTTTTTTTTTCCCGAACCACCGCGCGACCCCTCTTCCCCCGCACAGCTGTCGTTGCACCATCTCCATCGCGACCTGTTGCAGCCCTGCTCCAACCAAAGCCCAGCCGTCGCCCATCCAAGTCGGACCACCGCACGTCGGACCAGAGACAACACATTGTTTAGTCGCTCAACCCACGCTCAGATTCACCCAACTCGCTGCAAACCCTAGCCCGGCCCGCAAGATCTGCAAACCCGTGCTTCCAGCCCGCTTATCTCCCAGACCCGTGAACCATATCGCATTCTTCCAGTTCGTTCGCAGGTCCAGACTTCATCCCCCAAATCTCCTTCCCGTGTCGTCGTCATCTTCTGCAATCGAAGACCGTGACGTCTCCTGCAACAAGACCGTGACGTCATCCCCCTCCAGACCCGATTCTTGACTCAACACAGTTCTGAGACCCGACCGATTCTTGTGGAACAGATCCGGTTCTTGACCCGACCATACGCAGTCTTGTTTTCAGCTCGTTTCTGCTCCTATTCGCGAAACAAAGTACACAAATACGAACCCTACTATCTGCAATGTGCGAATTTACATTTTTTTTAATTACTATTAATTGCATATTATACTCCGAATTTATTTATGCTTAATTAATCCAAAAGCATGATGCATCCATAATTTTAATTAAATTAAAATAAATTGCTTAAGCAACTTGAATTAAAATAAATTCACGTTGAATTAAAAATTATTGCGGCATAAGATACCTCTTTGACTGCATTTATACGTGTATAGATATATTCATAGGGCTATGTGATTATATCTATAATTATATATATATTTTGCATGCATTATTAGTTATGGCATGTATATTAAGTTCATCATTAGTAGAACCTAGAGGACTTATTTCTACTATCTATATCAACTTGAACCGTGATAAAGTAATTTCATCGGTATAAACCCCAATAGCATCGAAAGTAATTTTGACCATATCTTGGTTCTGAAAAATAATAACCCTCCACATTATTGAAAATTTTATCATGGAAAGTACTCATGATATACTGTGAAAATTCATTTTCCTTTTTTTCTTGTCTCAAGATGGCTGATCCAACTCGTCCCGAATTTGACATCTTGGACTCAGAAGGGCTTGAGTACCATAGATGGGTTTCTGACGTAGAGACCACTTTTATCGCTAAGGACTATAGTGCTACTATCTTTGAAAAAGCAGGCAAAGTACCGTCTGACAAAACCAAAGCTAGTGCATTAATGTTCCTTAGGCGACATATCGACCCGAGCCTAAGGTGGGAATATCTCTGATTGAAATCCCGAAAGAACTGTGGGATGCCCTTAAGGGCCGTTTTGGGAACATCCACAACACCTTGCTCCCAGAGTTGACCGTGCAGTGGAATGAAATCCGCTTGCTTGATTATAAACGGATCAACGATTTCAACAAAGATATGCTCCGTCTGAAGGCACGCCTTAATATCTGTGGAAAGGACCTCATAGAAGATGATATGATTCAGAAAACTCTTTCCACTTTTCCTACTTCTGCTCTTATACTAGCGAACCAGTATAGGCTGGAGTATGACAACAAACGCATCACTACCTTCAATAAGCTTATCAACCTACTGCAAGTGGCTGAGAGGCATAATGAAGTGTTAGTGAGCAACAATGCCAGGCCCGTTGGGACAAAGAAAATTCCCGAGGCCAATTATATGAAAGGTGTAAAGAACCCCAATGTACAGGGGACTGGTCATGGCAACCCCAAACCACAATGTGGAAAAGGGCGTAGTGGCCGAGGACGTGGGGGCTCTTCCAATGTAATGAGAAGACTTGGTGCTCCTGGCTCTACTAGCCAAGAAAAGTATAAAGCACCTACCCCTCCTGACGCTCTTAAAGTCAGAGTTGGCGATGAACCGTGCTATCGATGTGGAGATGCTAGACATTGGTACAAGAACTGCCATGCAAGTAAGCAAGTCGCAGCACATTACAAGAAATATAGAGAGTCCAAAGAACGGGAGGCTCACTATATGGAGGAAGATGCTCTCGACGAGTCCCCCGACGTCAATTTCACAGTCACCGATAATCGCAATGAGCCATACGTGTCACAGTCATTAGAGGCACCCCTTTATGACTGAATGTCATCATTATGTTTACTTTCTCGTTTACATTTGGCATTGTTACCTCAGAACGATTTTATCGATGTTTTATTTTCAGTAATGGTGTGATGAAACTTTGTTTTTCTAGAACAAGATATTATTACTGCTTACGTTATATTCTTAGCTTTATTTCGAAGTACTGAATATTGCTTGAATGCTTATGGTTCGAAATTTCAATCTTTTCTAAGGAATGAATCGAGTAGAACTTGAATGTTCTTAGAATTAGGCTTCTATTCATTGAATAAGTCGCCTACCAAACCTCGGTAACTACGATGAATGGGTCATCCCAACTCATCAAAGGGCGAGGTAATGCTCAATTTTTGATGCCCAAATGGCACTCAATTACAAGTTACCAATACTCTGTATGCACCTAGAGCCCTTCGAACCTTACTTAGCTTCAACAATATACGTAGCAATGGTTTCCAGATTGAAACCCATTGTGAGAATGGAATAGAGTTTCTTTTATTAATTCTAATGAATATGGATGTAAACGCATTTTAGATTAACTCATGAGTCAATCTAGTGGACTGTACCTCACTACTATTAGGTTTTTAAAAACCTATGTTGTCACCAACAATGTGCTTTGGGACATAGACTCATATAGGCTTTGGCACGATAGACTAGGTCATCCTGGTCGAAGTATAATGATCCATATACTAAAGAACCTGTACGAACATCATTACTTTTCGAGCGAAAATATGGCAACAACTCAACATAAATTACAATGTTGATGTTAATCGTGTTATGTAATCCAAAGAACCGGATGCATATCAAATGCCACCGCTTAGTGTTGCAAAGCCTGCTCTTTAGCCAAAGTAGGAGCAAGACCTTCCTACGCTAAAGAAACAAAAGCAAACATTCCATTCTTACGCTGAATATAAGGAGAAATTTGTGGATCCATCCACCTAATATGCGGACCATTTACGTATTGATGGTTTTGATGGATTCTCCGACATGTTGGTCACATGTCGCTCTCCTGTCCACTCAAACTGCTGCAGAACTTCCAAAATAATTTATAAGGACTCACCTCCCTTATCACATCTAAAGGACTCGGTGGTGTTGGAGAGTTCACATCAAAAAGTACTTGAGGTTTATTGCATGATAGAGATTAATGAATAGTATCTCGTCCCATGTGCATATGCAAACGGTCTCACATAAACCACCGTCGAAAGAATATGTATGGTGATTATGTAATCGGTTATGCGCACCAATTTGTATATATTTGCTTGGGGTTATGCAATATTGCACGCAATTTTACTTAAATCGTTCATTCTTAGACCTTTTGCTAACCAATTAGTTTATGCTTACCAGTTGGTAACTGGATAGCCTGATTTTTGTATTTTGGACCCAGACGGACCTGAGTGCCAATTGCGCATATTTGGTTACGCATTATATGTGCCTTATGCGCCCCACAACGCATCGGTCTTTAAAAACGTAAGTATTCACGTTGGATAAGAATCTCCAGACGTTTATCCGCTATTTAGAACCTTCACAGTGATCTCTTTACCGCACGATTTGCGGATTGTCCTTTAATGAGACAACCTTCCCGTCGTTAGGGGGAGGAGAGAAAACGTAATTTCTCGGGGAACGACAGGAATTGTCATGGTGTCTCCACTTTGTCTCATTATGATCCCCGAACTTCACAATGTTACCGTGAAGCATAAAGAACACTCGATCTTCAGGATGTAGCAGATTCGATGCCTGATGCATTTATTGATATCGTTCATGTGACAAGATCTCACATTACAGCTGCAAATGTGCCTGTAAGGTTAGAAATCCCCTCCAAGGGGCACATCACCAATGAACCGGATGATGCAACCGCACTTGGTGGAGGTGTGGTTGAGGCCGTGGCTCCCTGCGAAGGAATGGGTGGAAGCCACATGGTTCGACTAAATACTCACCCAAGAAAGAGGTAGAGTATGGCACAAAATTACATGTTAACTATCAATGAACTCGTTTCATGAGATCATGCTTGATTTTATTATGTCCATGAATCATGACGAGGGGGACGCCCCGAAGATATGATTCAGAAAATCAAGAATCTCGATGAAATTATGAGGGTGTGGCCTGATCAACCACCCACTTTGATGACATGTCATGAATCATAAAGTACGATGATGTCGAACCTCGCTCAGTTGGATGAAATCAACACAGAGCTGATTGGCCTATATGAAAAACAATCCAGGTAGAACTAGATTCTCCGACAAAGAGACAGGTATTTGGTGTGGGTAGTGCTAACCTACCCAAGTGTAAAGCCTATAAGACATAAATGAACCTTTGTCGTAAAGCGTAGTGAGAATATAGAGTCCTAATGTACATGGTTTCACGAAGTAATGCTTCTCACAATGCCCTGGAATTGGTTACGAGGAAATGTACTCCCACGTATACGTTCCGCTATTTGATTAGCGTAGTAATTTCCGAGGGACTGGAAATGCAGCCAATAGATGTGGTTACTACGTATCTCTATGGGGATCTAGATACGGAGATATATATTGAAGTGCCCGATGGCATTTAATTACCCAAATCAAGTGACTCTAGACCACAGAGTGCGTATGCACTTTGATTGAAATGCTCAACTTTACGGTTTTGAAGCAATCCTTAAGGATGTGGTATAACCGCCTAAGTGACTACTTGATTGGGAAGGGATAAAAGAACGATGAACAGTGTCCCTGCGTCTTCACAAATAAGATCCGGATTCACATCGCAATGTATGTCGATGACATGAACATAATCGGTCTTGATGAAATAAGAGAAACCACCGGATACTAGAAATCTGAGTTTGAGATGAAAGATCTTGGGAAAACTCGGTTCTGTCGAGGCATTGACATAGACATCGAGTTTGTGGAATTCATTCCACCGGTCTTCCTATGTCCAGAAGTTTCTCAGGCACTTTAACATGGATAAGGTAAACCCGACTAGCACCCCATGATAGGTCGAACATTTGGATGCAAAGGAAAGATCCATTTCGCCTAAACGAAAGTGACGAAGAGCTTTGGGAGCTGAAATTCCCTACTTGAGTGCAATAGCGCATTATTGTACTTAGCTCAATGTACACGACCTGCCATCACTCCTCAGTTAATTCGCTGACTAGATTTAGTTCAGCATCGACGCAACATCAACGGAATGGTATCAAGAATATCTTCTGATACTTAAAAGAAACCATTGACTTGGGACTATTCTTTCCCTACAAGCAGGCAAAGAAAGCTGCTTACGAAAAGGCAATGCTAAAGTAAATGATGGTGCCGAAGCAACTACCACAAAGTATGTGTTGGTATGAATTGCTTATGTCTTGGAAATCGACTAAGCAAACCCCTTTTGGCTACCTCCTCGAATCACGACAAGATTATTGCTTTGCATGAATCAATCCGTGAGTGTACATGATTAAGAACTATCATTCTACACGTGTGAGGAACTGGCGGTTAAGTACTGCCACTAATGAGCATACTTACATTTATGAACATGATGTAACTTGTAAATTCCCTTGATTGATGGAATGATCATAACGGGAAATATGTGAGATATAACGTAACATACTCACATAGGTCGCACTCTTTTCCTTAGACCAAGGTTTATTTTTCCCACTGGGTTTTGTTACTTGTCAAGGTTTTTAACGAGTCAACGATATATGAATGTAAGCATTAGAGGGAGCTGTAGAGTTTTCCAACTCTCGAGATCGATGTAAAGATCACAAGGAAATGGTGATTTATAAAGAAACTTAATCACATGTGTTGTACTCTTTTCTTTAACCAAGGTTCATTTTCTCCCATTGGGTTTTGTTACTTGGCGAAGTTTTTAATGAGACAACAACTACTTGATTGATGTACAAATCAGGGGGAGATGTAGACTTGAGGGGGAGTCTTACATCACAACGTACGTTATACTCTTTTCCTTCCAAGGATCATTTTTCCCACAGGGTTTTTATCACTTGGAAAGGTTTTTAACGAGGTAACAAGATGTACGATTTTAGGGATCGATGGAATGGTCAGCTTAATAGCGCTATGATCAAATGTAACGATCATATGAGAGGATAGATTCAAAGGAAAAAGCCTAAACTTGATGTGTCTAGATGCTGTACTCTTTTCCATACGATCAAGACATTTTTCCCACTGGGTTTTTGCTTGACGAGGTTTTAACGAGGCAACATGACATGCGCTTGTAGACTAGGTACAAGGGGGAGTGTTAAAGGAATAATACCCATTGTGTATCTAAGTCTGTTAGTTTATGGGCTTTCCTAGATAGGATTTGGCTGAGGCCTGTTTGTATGTACTTCACCCTATTTAAGGGATCTCAATGATGGAATAATACAACACTTTGCCCTACTTTCTTGTGTCATGTTATTTTCCCTTCAACATTCGTAAATATTTTACAAATATATCTCTCAATTTTTTTCATATACTATAAATAGTTATCTAAAATGTTAGAGTTGTTTGTAATGTAATCAAAAGTATAAGGTAACGTTGGCCAAATTTTTCATGTCAACCAACATCAAGGGTAATTCTATATTTTGAAGCTTCACATAATTTTTCTTAACTGCCACAAACCTCATAGGTTATTTAAGAAACTATCCATGAATAACATTGTCGATCCGTTGAGTAGGGTTGGAGAAAAATATCGAAAAAGGTTTCACATCGAAAAACCAATCGAATCGAATGAAAATGGTCTGGCTAACCCCGGATCACAATGACGTACTCGACATCTCTACCGAACCTATAGATTTTCTTTTATTGGCATTCTGGAGCCTATGGGTTCCAATGCAACTTTTTTATACTCGTTCTCTTGGTTTTTCTTCGAGAGTATCTAATCGGTCTAACAAATTTTAGTTCTTTTCTTCATCTAATTTTCAGTTCCAAATCTTGGTAGATACCGACCAGGCCCTTCACCTTTCTATTTCTTCTCCTTTTCTCCCTCAATCTATTTTTATTATGTATGTTTATGCCAACACTAGTCGTGTTGTCCGTTATGCTCTTTAGGACACCCTCCGTGAGATTGCGTTGGAAGTTGAGTCATGGCTTGTCAGTTGTGTCTTCAATATCTTCCTGCATTCACATGAATGTGAGGGTAGTTCCACAGACCGATCTCCTAAGATTCTCGACTTCGCACAGACTATTACTAATTATGAGTTGATTGATGCTGGTTGTGAGAGCGATATTTTTACTTGGGAGCGTAATGGTCTGAAAAAAAGACTAGATCGTGCCTTGTTTAATAAGGCATGGTCGAACGTGTTTGCAGTTTCTACTGTCACTCATTTTTCTCGACTTCGCTCTGCCCATACTCATCTCTTTATTCATAATCGATTCATCTCGACTCCTTGCAGTCGTCCTTCCACTCCCAGAGTATGTGGATCCATCATCACACACTACTAGATACTGTTCGAGATGTCTGGCTTAATCCGACTGGGCTTATTCGCATGTGTAAATTCCAAGCAAAGCTCCTAAAGGTTAAGCGTAGGATGATGCAGAGCGGTTATATGATTCGGATCCTATTCTGAAAATAAAACCGTAATGCACTGTTGTCGTGCTGAGTACCAACTTTGTCTCCAGATGGAGGAAGATTTCTGGAAACAGAAAGCCGCAATTCGGTAGATCTGTGAGGGCGAGCGCAACACTTGGTTTTTCTGGGGTTTTATGAAGCATAAGCATTGTAAGTCTTATATTCACAGCTTTAAAGAAAAGAAGAAAAAAGAACTTCTTTCTTTGTACTTTTGTTATTGTTTTTGTTTTGATTGTTTTGAGTTGAATGCCAGGCCTTTCATTTTGTATTACTTGACTGCCTTAATTTCTGTGGTTAATCCCCTCTGGGAGAGAAAGAAAAGATATACAGAGAAAGGTGAAAAAAAGGAAGCATTCGAATTATTACATACGGATTTTCAAAATGCTTTATCGGAAATCAAATCCCTTAAATCTAAAAATAAATCTTTGGAAAATGAGATTTCCAAAATTCTTGAAAGAGGGAAATTTATCGAAACCGATCATTCTAAATGCATTGAAAATGAAAATATTTTAAAGGATGATCTTGTTAAAATTCAAACCGAGCTCAAAAATTTAACGAAGAAATTTTCTCTCGGAAACGAGAAATTTGAAACTATGCTCTCGGTACAAAAATATACATTAAATAAACAGGGGTTGGGATTCAAACCACATTTGAAAAATGAATCCTTAAATTTCAAAATACCCCGATGTGAAACATGTTTAAAACTTGGGCATCATATTTCAAACTGTAAAAGCCCATGCCGGACGATAAAAGTTAAAAAGATTTGGGCTCCTAATGGAACAATTATTTCAAATATCGTCTATGTTTCAAAAGAAAAACCAACTCTCGAATTGGATCCCCAAAAATTGATTTTTATCAGAATATATTTTACTTAGGGGGAGTAATAATTTTTTAAAAGGGAGATAATATTTTCAGGGGGAGTTTATACCTTATATTCATCATTTGGTATATTTGGTATCATTATATTTATTTTATTACACTTTTTGATGAAAACAAAAAGGGGGAGAAATGTGAAAAGAAAGGAGAATGGGATTAACCCTGAAAGGGGGAGAAAAATCGAAGAAGTCGAAAAGATGAAATCGAAAAGAAAAATAGATGTTGAAAGGAGAAAAGGAGAAGAAAAGTCGAAAAGATAAAGTTGAAAATAAAAATGAGGAGACGTCGAAAAGATGATGAAAATATTGAATGAATAGAAAAAGAAAAAGAAACAAGGAGTCGAAAAAGAAATGGGAGAAGAAACTAACGAAACGGACAAAGTCGAAAACTTTGGTCTGTACACATATACATATATTATATTTTTACAGGTAAATCCCATTAACGAAGTGTTGTTTTGTAATCATCAAAAATGGGGAGATTGTTGGAACATTTTGTTCCAGACATGTATTAATAATGTTTTAATGATTAAAGTTGCTAAACAAAACAAAACAACGAAGAGATGAAGCAAAGCATCGAAGAAAACGAAGTCGCAAAAAGGTGTTCTGAACATGCATAACGTACGCAATGAAAGGAGTATAGCGTACATAACGAGGACTATATAACGTACGTAACGAATGAAAGTTAACGTACGTAACCATGTGTTTCTGAGTTCAAATGAGATGAACGTTGGAGATGACATCATGGCATAGGTCAGCAAGCAACGAATATATTGACCTTATATAACGTACGTAAGAAAAGAAACGAAAGCTACTGGACTGGAACTGGGCTAAGTTAACGTACGTAAAATGTTGATGTTAATGTCCGTAACGTTGTTAACGTACGTAATGGAAGGAAGATAGAGGCAGTAATCAAGTATGAAGGTGCAACGGCTAGTTTGGTTGATGAAGCCTATAAATACCACATCATTGGCATTCATCCATACAACAACTTCGAGCAAACGTCTTATTGATCAGATATTCATATTGATATTATTGTTGTTGTAATATTGAGCTTATATTGTTAGTTTGAGTATTTATATATTCAATATTATACACGAGAGGTAAAAGAAAAGATACGATTGGATTCGGTCTTATTAGGATCAAGGATCCGGCATTATTAGAATCGCAATCGATATCTTCGTGAGGTTTATCTAGTACCCATAGAATGCTAGAGAGGTTGATTCCTTGTCCTACGAAAAGGAAAACGGTTTAACTTGGACCGACGCAAAGACAAGTACGAGTGGTTTATAACGGACCAATAGAAGACGTGATTGTAACGGTTATCCCTCGACCGATAGAAAGGAGGCACAAAGGTTTTTCTTCAACCTATTGAAAAAGATACCGAGAGAAGACGTAGGCTAGATTATATCCGAACCTCTATAAATCTCTGTGTGCTTTTATTTTCCGCACTTTATATTTCGCGCTTCTGTAACACGGTGCAATATCTGATCTTGCTCCAACAGGCGTATGATAGGGTTCACTAGAATTTTTTTGCGTGAGGTCCTGGTTAGGATTGGATCCGTAGTTAGATGGATTCTTTTTATCCGTCATCCTCTGTACGTTCTCCATTCTGGTGAACAGTGCCCGGCTGGCTACTTTGCCTCTAGCCGGGGTATGCGTCAGGGCGGCCCTAGTTCTCCATCGCTATTCATTCTTGCTACTGACTATTTATCATGTTGCTTGGATTGCTTCATTTGAGATCATCCCTTGACGAGGTGTAGAACTGATGGATGGCCTTTTCCCGTTTTGCATCTCTCCTATGCCGATGACATCATTATATTCACACGGGCTATGGATGATGGTCTTGTGATCTTATGCATATTTTGGATCATTATTCTATAGTCTCAGGCCAGATGGTTAGTATTCAGAAGAGCACCTTTTTCTTGCTCCTAAGCACGCGCCTCAGTGGTATCAGAGAGTTCATGATCTCACTGGCTTCCGTCAGGGTGATCTGCACATCACCAATCTGGGTGCACCCCTTTACAAAGGCTTTATGATACGAGGGCTCTTTGCTGGGATGAAGCAAATGATGTGGGATCGGATCTCTCGATGGTCCTACCGACACTTTTCTTTTGTAGGTCACCTGGCTCTTATTAAGAGCACTCTCTATATGATTCCTCTTCACCTCCTTCAGGTGATTGATCCACCCTATAATGTTATTCGGGAGCTCGAGCAGATCATTGCGAGATACTTATCGGGTGTTGCCGGTCCTACGAGAAAGACACATTGGGTTCAATGGCAGTAGTTTTGTCGCCCAATATCTAAGGGGGGCCTCGGGATCCGGAGCCTCTCGGACATGGCAGGAGCTTTTAATTATAAGATCTTGTAGCGCCTTCGCACAGGCATGTCTTTGTGGGCACAGTTCATGCTCCGCAGTTACTGCTTTGCTAGCCTTTATACACCTATGCGTACTGCCCTTAAAGCTCATGCCAGCCACTCTTGGCGCCGTCTGCTCCGCATTGGTATTCAGGCACATGATCATATATTCTGGACCTTAGGCAGTGGTAACGGGGAGATTAGTTTTTGGATGATACTTGGATTGGGGATAGGCCTATTTCGTCTTTTGTTGAGGTTACTGGTAGACCCTAACTTCTTGGTAGAGAGTTATGGGAACATGAAAGTTTGTATAGGGGGAAGGTGGAGTCTATTTTGGGTGAGGAGCTAGGTTTTACCCCCTACTTCATATAGGAGATTCCCGCGATTCCCATCACGGGGAGTGAAGAGGATACGGATAGCATGTGTTGGATTCGCACTTCTTTTTGTGTGTTTTCTTTGACCTCAACTTGGTCTCACATCAGGGTGAGGGACCAGGCTAATGTTATCTTTGGGGCCATTTGGACTACTTTCCTTACACCGACTATATCGGTGTTTATTTAGCAATTTCTACTGCGTCATCTAGCCATTGGTACTATACTGCAGACTAGGGGTGTTTCACTAGCATCCAGATATTTGTGTTGCACCTCATCCCATACCTACCATACCGAGACCATACCCATCTTCTCCTGGAGAGTGATGTGGCTCGTGACATGTGGGAGTATTTTGACACGTCGACTCATTTATTCCACCCCATACAAAAAATATTTTTGAGCTTCTGAGTTTTTCTCACATGGCACACACTTTAGGCATGCAACTCTCATTATTCCTTGTCTGATCCTTTGGTTTATCTGGACAGAAAGGAATAGTGTAAAGCATAAGGGTTTTACTTTTCTTGCTTGTCATATTATTATGCAGGTGGAGCGCCATGTTGCTTTATTAAGCGGGGATTATCACTAAGGAGTTCTGGGCGGGGTTCTCCCCTCCCAATCGTTTTCAGCGAGCCTTTTCTCCCCCTGCTAAGGCACATCGCCCCATTCCTATTGTTTGGCTTCGACCCGAGATCCCTTGGATCAAACTGAACATTGATGGTTCATATGACAGAGACACTCAGACTGCCGGTGGTGGAGTCCTGATTGAAGATTATCATGGATATCTCCTTCTTATTTTCCACTCCTCTTTTCAGGCTTCGCTGAGTGTTGATGCATAGATCCACGCGCTAATGATTCGGTTAACTTTGGTTTCCCAGCATTTGAGATATATTTGGATTGAGCTTGATGCTGCTATTGTGGTGACCCTACTTACATCTGACCATCGAGGTTCATGGAAGGTTCGCCACACACTTATACGTATCCGTCATATTTTCAGAGATATAAAGTTCTGAGTCAGTCACATCTTCCGGGAGGGCAAGAAGCCAACTGATTATCTCTCAGAGCTTGGTTTGTCATCCTTCGACATTCAGACTCACACTATTGATAATGCTGCTCCGTATCTTATCTCCCTCTTACAGATGGATCAGCTCGGTTGCCCTTCATTTAGGTTTAGATAGCATCTGTGATTTATATTTGATTGACCGCTTATTGGCCTGTACTTTAGGCCATAGTTTTCATGGTGCACTTTGTATTTCTTATCAGGCCGTAGGTGCTTTACTTTTAGATTTTAGGATTCAGGCTATGGCCTATTTTTGTTCATAGTCTGAGTGTATCGTTTGTATTTCTCGATTTCTTCTTTATCTCACAAGTTGGTGGGTCCCGCCTTATCCCCCTTCCACTCTGGATGATTTTTCCGAGGGAAAAAAAGATGCATATTTAGATACACTTTTTGTTTCCTGGTAACTATAGAGTAAAGAGTTTTAAAGTATATATGTATTTGGTACTTTGTGTAGAATATATTTTGGACTATTTATCTAAGTACATGATTTATTTTAAATATATTATTTAGATTCAACACTATCAATCCAGTTTCAAAGTGTGTGTGCTGAGTTTTTAAGATATAGACATTATTTATCTGGAACATATTCTAAACTATTTATCCAAACACATTATATATTTTAAATACATTATGCCAACTTAGCGTCATTAATTCGCATTCTAAATGTGTGTTTCATTTTTAAACCACAGGTTTGACAATATTGTGGATTTTAATTGGATTTATCTTTTGACAAATAATTTCTATTTTCTCTTCTTTAAATTTAGTTTTATGAATATTTTATTTAAAATAAAAAATTTGGCCAACCGCCTGAATCGACTAGTTAAACCGACCAAACCGAATTTTTGGAAATCGAATTAATTTGGTTAAGTTTTGAATAGGTTCAATTTTCATTTTTACTGATTTGGTTCAATTATCGAACCAATGGCGACCCTACCATTGAGTTAGTCGAAGACTGTTAGGATTATGCCTTCGAATGCTACTCAGAGGATGTATGAGAGAGGGCATTTTACTTGTTATTATGTAGATTTTTATTAGAAGTCAATTGATTGTTTCTTTATTTACTCGTAGTCACTGACATTCCTGACTAAGTAAATATATATATATATATATATATATGTCTGTGTGTGTGTGTGTTAGGGATACTTGTCAGATTTTGATGATGTCATCCCTGTATTGATGATTTATTCAAATGTCTGCACTAAGTACTTGGCATTTTAAAGAAGAACCAAATGAGTATCTTCTATAAGCCATTGAATAGGCTAAGTTTGATTCTAGATGTAATATCCATAAATTTTATTATTATTATTATTTTTGTTGCTAAATTATTTTACAGATTTATTTTAATTGAGAACCCATTTATTAGTCCAACCCAATTAAATATTACTACTCTATTAAATTTCAACCCAATTATCATTCATTTGGCCCAACCCAACTATTTGTCCTTTCACCTCTCTTCTCTCTTATGAAACGGACGGACGCATCTCACTATTAATTTTCTCTTCTATTATGAATTCACAGCATTCATCACCCGATGGAACTTCTAGCCTGGCTTTTCATCTCCTTAAAATTTTATCAGTTTCTCTCCACATATTCTTAAGCCTAATTAACTCCTAAGTTATTAACACAATTAAAACACAATTATGAATAACTCTTCAAATTCTACCCAGTGCAATATAAATTAGGATTCAGATAAAATTTGAGCATGCAAATCTACAGAGCCTCCTGCAGATCAATTACTCTCCAACAAGAGGTAAGAATTTTCTTCTCATATATTTCTTGTTCTTATATTCATTTTTCATTTCAATTTTTCCGTTCATACTCAGAACACCAAGAACAGATCTGCCTCGAGCAAACTCTGTCCCAATTAAAAAAAAAACAGATGAACAGCAGCAGCGATTCCCTATCGCCGCCGCATCGCCGTATCGCCGCAAATCCGCGGCCAACCACCCAAATGCCTGAAACGGCCCAAACCATAGAAATCCGTCACCTCTCATCCGATACGAGATCGAATCAGTCATCAAACAAACCATCAAATTCGAGTTTAAACCCTTCTCCTCTCACCTGGAATTCTCGCCGCTGGACTGGCCGGGACCACCGCCGACCGCTGCGGTGAAGAGTACATGTATGCCCGTGGTGAGAGTACTTGTGTAGGAGGAGCATATTATGAATGTGTGAGTGTGTGTGAATTAGAGAGAGAGATAAAAAAATATAGATCGAGGGGGAGGAAGAAGAGCAGAAGAAGAGGGAGTAGAAGAAAAAGGAGCGGCGTGAGGGTGGGATATGACTTAGGGTTGCTTTTATACCAAATAACCTTCATTCAATTTCAATTTAACCCCTAAACTATTTTATCTTTTGATTTTACCTCAATTCTTACCAATTCTATTTAATAAGTAATTGTTATCCTAAATCAAGTCCAAGTCTCTTTTAACCTTTATATTTTTAATTCATTATTTAGTTTTTATTTTATCTCCTAAGTCTCTATATTAAATTATTAATTTAGAATATTTCATTTTGTAGACACCGAGAACTTTCGGGCCTAAGATTTCGCGAGTCGAGCATCTATACTTAGTCAAGCGCTGCATTTGAGGTGGGGTTTTTATTTTCACTTATTTTCTATAAAATTACATGTCTCATATGTATATTACATGTTATTTGACATATATTATTATGATGTGATTTATCATGTCATACAGACAGAACAAAAAAATTGTACTTTCAGTTCACAGAACATTTAGCCTTCGGGCTCAGTTAGCCTTCGGGCTCAGATCGCCTTCGGGCTCCGAGTACTCTGTGTAGAAATACACGTAAAAACAGACCAGAAATATTTATGTGTTCAATTATTCGTGATAAATTCATATGTGACATGTATAGTCTCACTAAGCTCAAGCTTACCCCGAATTTTTAAAATGTTTTCAGGTTAATGAAGCGGGCGCGGTACTGGTGGAAGATGGTATCAATATAATTATCGAACTCTTAATATTATTAATTATATTTTAATTTACGAAGAATATTTCAAATTGTAATTTGAATATTTTGCGAATGTTAGCAATTGCCTTATTTTCTATAGATGATGAATGTTGGTATAATATAAATTATGTACTTAATATTTCAGTTGCATTTTAAATTGGAGTTTTCATTAATTACTTATACTTATTTAATCACTGAAGTTTACTTTGAATTTATGTAAAATATATATATATATATATATATATATACATATATATAATAGTTCTTCATCTAAATGATATTTACGTGATATTAGATAGCTTCCGCACGTTATTATTTTAATTAAAGGAAAATTTTAAACTAAGATAATTAAAGTTGTAGAAAAAAAATATGAAATTTTCGAGATTCAATTATAGTTAATATTAGGATGTTACATTGTGGTATCAGAAAATTATGATTCTGCATACTCTTTTATATGAAAATATTATTCAGTAATACCATTCCATGGTACTTCGCCAGCTTCAACAGGTACATATTTTAATTCAGGAATTCAAGTATGCATATATCTTGAATTATTCTCATTTTTGTAAGTTGTGGATATGCTTGATTACACAGTTAATATTATTGTTCGATATTATTTGTATATGTAATATCCGCAATTTCGAATTTCGGTAATTTTCTTTTTTTGGTGTATTTCTCGATCGTAGTGACCCTCGTGTACCTTTCAGTGTGTCCTTCCTGTCAACTGTTGAACTGTATGCTCGTTATTGTTGTGCGGAACCGCCGTTTCGGGGTTGCCGTGGATCCATTTCGTGTTATTGGTTCCCAAATATTGATTCCTATCGTTTTATTCTCTTTCCGGATCATTTTCATCATTTTGGGACCCAAAAGGGGGTGTGGGCCGCGGCACAAGATGTGTGTGCCGCGGCACACAAATTTCTTCAGTTGTTGGTCGAGCGAACTGTACTGTGTGCCGCGGCACACCCATCCGGTGCCGCGGCACAAGCAGCCGAGTCAAGCCGCTGCACACCCGTCCCGTGCCGCGGCACACCCGTGACATCTCGCGACCAAAACCCGATCAGACCGGGTGCCGCGGCACACCAGTGTGCCGCGCACACCTGTCGAAACCTGGGAGTAATTTTTCGGCCTGTGCCGCGGCACACCAAGCGGTCAACTGTGCAATCTCGTCCTTATTAGACGAGATCGGCCATTTTCTCCTCCATTTCACCTGCGCGAGAGAGGGAGATCCAGGGGGGGAGAGAACTTCTCAAGCATTCTTCATTCGGGGGTCGATTTTCATCATTCTCCTTCGGTTGTGAGGCCCGGATTATCAATCTAACGCGTGTTCTACAGATCTTAGTACTTGAATCTCCAAAGGTAATATCTCTAAAACCCTATTTTCGATTAATTTGGGGGTTTTGGGATTTTCTTCCGATTCGTTCCATTTTGTTGGTGGATTCATGGTGTATACGATTAATATTGTTAGTATCTTTAGTTTTCCTACGGATTCATGGATATTTTGTGGATTTTTACGGAATCGAGAGGGTTTGGTTGTGGTCCGCCCTCGTTGTTATTTTTGGTACGAATATACATGAATCGTAGGTGGGTTTCCGGGTGTATTCCATTTCCGTAATCGTCTAGAGTTGGTTGTGATTGTGTTATTCGAATCGTTAGGTTCGGTTCCGTTGATTCCTAGTGTTCGTCGGTGATTATCCTTCCGTTCGTTGTCGTCTTCCTTTTCGATGACATCGGGCGTTTCGTAGCTTCCCGGTTGAGCCGTGTTCGTCGGAATACTTGCGTGCCAATTTCGAGGCAAGTACCTTGTCCATACTATTCTTGTTTTGAAAATATGATAATTGGTGATCGCCTTGGTGTGTTGTTTATTTGTTTGAAATGAGTTTTCAAAATATTTCGGTTCGGCCTCGTTAAAGGCTTTCTTTCAAAATGCGTGTGTGTTTTGTGAACGGCGTGTTTTGGGAATTGATTATGATTCAATTATTTTGAACGTTGAAGGATTTAATGATGATACTCCTATTGTTTAAAGTTATGGAATCGTGTATTCCGTATTTAATCTTGTTATTGTGTTTTGAAGAGTTTGATAATGGTGTCGAGTTAATGGCCATCTCTAGTGAGTATTCTTAATGAACTTACATTCTTAGCATGTTAGTTTTGCATGAGTAATGTGTGTGTGTGTATGCTCACTACGGGTTAGATCCGACGGGGTCTCGGTACGGGTCCACAAGAGACGTGGATCGACGAGCTTGCTTTTAACCACTACGGGTTAGATCCAACGGGGTCTCGGTAGGGGTCCACATAGACGTGGATCGACGGTTAATTGTGGTGCATTTTGCAAATGTGATTTGATTATGGCATTTCCGGAAATGAGCGCTTTTGAACGGTTTTCATGTTTTCATGCATTGACTAAGTGTGTAAGAGGTAAGTTGTTCGTTTGGCCTACTTGGCTAGGATGGCACTAGAGTATTTTGTTGTTTGTGTTAAATCCTTTATTTGTGGATTTTGATGTTGGGAGACGAACCTTGTGGTCGTTCTTGTGTACTGTGAGTTGATGAGATTTGGGGCTAAAATCCCAATGGTTTTGTAAAAGTCATTTTACGGATTTGGGGCTAAAATCCCAACGGTTTGGTAAAGGTGATTTTACGGAAAGTAAACTTTTGGGGCGGTGAACCCTTTTGTCTTTTGGATTTTGAAAAGTAGAATTTGATAATCCTAAATTGTTTTCTATTAAAACTCTCGATGGCATTCTAAACCGTTTTATAAATTATTTCCATTGATTTATGATATTTCGATTTTGAAAGGTTTTCTCAAACTCTTGCCTCGGGAAGTACTTTTCGTTTCGTTTGGATCTTTGAGGATTCCTGGTTATTATTATTCGTGGAATGTGAATTGTATGGCTCGTATTTGCACTTTGTTCTTGCACTAGCAAAACAGTGGAGTTTTGCTAACCCCCGAGTATTCGGGGGGTGGATGTCTGTTTTTGCATTCAGGTTTTGGAGCATAACACAGGGTCGGCACGAAGGATGATGAAAGATGATCGGTACTAATCACATGAGGAACCGTACTTTGTTTATTGGTTCAGTTGTACTCTATTTTTCCGCTGCTATATTTTCCCGTTGTATGGGTGTGGTTCTATTTTGACCCCTGTGTGGGCATGAGTTGTATTTGAGTTGTATATATTTGTTGAAAGACCAAATCGGTCTACTGAGTCATTTTAGCCTTAAAGGCATGGTTGAGTTGTTATATGTTGTTACCAGCCTGGTAGATCCTTGAGGAAAGGTTCTACGGCGTGTAATATCCCTGAGCGGATTGGGGGTGTTACATAAATGGTATCGGAGCTTAGGTTGAGGAAACCTAGGCTGTCGGGTCAAGTCGTGTTGTTTGAGCCTTGTTTCGTCGGATTTTATCTGACTGAGTCGTGTCGCGACGCGTCATTTGAGTTTGTTGGTCGTGATTAGTATCGTGGGGCGATCATCATCTTCGTGCGACCTGTGGAAGTAAGTCTTCCTTCTTTGTGTTGTGCCTCGTGTGACACGAGCTATTTTTATGATTATTTGTTAAGTGATGGAATCCTTATGTGGATTTTGATTTCACGATATGTATTTAATCGACTCTCGTATTTGATTTATACGAGGAGTGTCGTCGCTTGTGATGTCTTTTTATTGTTGTTTTTGTCCGATTCTTGATGATTTTCGAATCGATTTGCACGCTTTACAAGTTCTCTTGTGGAAGCTTTGTGCTTATACACGTCGACTTGTTCACTAGCCGCCATGGTAGGGTCTTTAGAGGCCTCGAATGGGGCCAGTGGTTTTGTTCTGAATGTGGTTATTTGACTCTAATATTTTGTTCTTATGAGGAGTAGTGTTGCTGGATTGTGCATGTTGACTATATTTCTTTTATCCGCTGCGTGAGTTCTTTTGTAATGACTTTCGGTATTTTACCGACCGAGTTTTATTTCGATAACCGCTTCCCTTAACCGAGTTTTTGGCATTATGGCCTTGATCGCTTTGGCGAAATTCTTATGACGGTATTTAGTATTTTGTAAATGGCTTTCGTGAGTTTTTGAAATATTACCACATCGCCTTTTTGGCATTTTTGTAAATGGTTTTTAGCACTGGGTTAGGCGGGACCCAGGCGCTATGATGTTCCGTGTGATTACCTGAAATTTTTGGGCATTCTAGCCTTTTTGGCATCGTCCTTTTTGGCATTGAATTATTTTCAAAAACTTGAGTATCTTAGAAATAAATTTCGAGACATATTTTTTTTCAAATGAGTTATTTTCTTGTGGTATATCCAGGTGCCACAATATATTTCAAAAATTTTCTGCCTCGAGGACCAAAATATTTTGAGATATTTTCAATGTTTTAGAAACACTTTTATTTAGACCCGAGGGTCGAATATTCTGAAAGTTTTCACTAAGAGAAAGTGTCCTCATTTTTATCAAATGCGAAATGGTTCTCCAAAGTCTCGATAACGATGTTTCACGTTTGTACTTTTTGAAGGGTGATACTCAAGATCAATCGGTGTTCTTCTAAATTATTATTAAAATGAGGTTTTCGTTTTTAAAACCTATCCATTCCCGTTTGAGGGCTGGGTATATATGTATGATGTTCGCGTTGTCATTTTGATGTTTGCTCCCGAGTATGACCGAATTGGCGGTGTGAGCGTTGAGTCGTTTTCCACACATTTGTTGTGTTAGCCCCTTGTGAGAGGTGGGATGTTGGTGTTGAATATTGTCGCCTCGTAGTGATTTCTGCGTTGTCGCGCATGTGCGAGCTGTTAGAGCTTGGGTTGGTATGGCCGTGTGCATCGGTGATCGTTCCGTTATGTGTCGGTTGTTTAATGTCTTGTTACCTTGCTCCTGTTTTTGTGAATTTCGTGGATGAGGTCGGAGGTAATACCCGAACTATTTTGACTTCCGTATCTTCTCTTTCTCCAGTCTATCGATTCGCTCATGTTCGTTGATACTTTATGAACTTGTTCTGTATTTCGGTTTCATCGTCCGAACGAACTGCGATCTTGTTATGGGTCGATCTGGTTATCGCCGTGACTTTTCGGGTTCGGTTCGACCCTTGTGAACCTTGTTCGGGAGTGACATCATCTGGTTCTATTAGTTCTTTTATTCTAAGTGGATCGGATTTGGAACTCTTGTGTTTTCGACTTTGTCGACTCATCATGTTCATTGACATTTTCTGAGCTTGTCCTGCCCCTTGCTTTTGTTGATCGAACGAGGGTGGTATTAATTTGGAATTACTCGTTCGTCGTTGTGACCTTTCAATCGTTATTCCCTTTCCTGTGGATCTTATGCGAGTGTGCATCTAGTTGTTTTCACCGGATCATGTTTTGTCTCGAGTCGAGATGTGAACCTCGGAGTTTTCGGTTGAACCTTATTGTTCTTCGTGATCTGAACATGATCGTTCGATTTTTGTTGTCTCGATCTTTGTGGTTCGATCGTTTTATTGTTCGGTTTTTGTTGATCTCGTTTCGTGATTGTTGAACATTCAGACTCCTTCGAAATTTCCTTAAGTTCGGGAAATTAGTCTCGTTTTCGATCTTCCAACCCTTGGGCGGTGGAATTACGTATTTGTTCAGCGTGTGGCTCATGTTTTGATTGATATACCGTTGGGTTGGTCAATCGTATTGATTTTCGTTGGTTGTGTTTTGTGATTGTTCGGATAATTAACTTGATTATATTATCCATTTGATGACGCTTGTCACTTGTTGGTTTTATTATATCCCTAACGGCGACGCTGTGTTGGTCGCCGTGGAGCATGTTTTCACGCCGTATATTCTTTTGCGTTGTTTGTAACATTTCGCCGTTGGGCGTTAGTTACGCATTCTTGTGTATCTCGTTGAGTTTTTCTTGGCGGAATATTTCTTCTCCCTACTTGTTTTAAGTTTCGGGACGAAACTTCTTTTAAGGAGGGTAGAATGTAATATCCGCAATTTCGAATTTCGGTAATTTTCTTTTTTTGGTGTATTTCTCGATCGTAGTGACCCTCGTGTACCTTTCAGTGTGTCCTTCCTGTCAACTGTTGAACTGTATGCTCGTTATTGTTGTGCGGAACCGCCGCTTTGCCGTGGATCCATTTCGTGTTATTGGTTCGAAATATTGATTCCTATCGTTTTATTCTCTTTAGGATCATTTTCATCATTTTGGGACCCAGAGGGGTGTGTGCCGCAAGATAAGATGTGTGTGCCGCGGCACACAAATTTCTTCGATTGTTGGTCGAGCGAATCAGACTATGTGCCGCGGCACACCCATCCGGTGCCGCGGCCACGATTTAGCCTGCCGCGGCACACCCGCGTCGAAGCCGAGTCAGTGCCGCGGCACACCCGTCCGGTGCCGCGGCACACCCGTGTGACATCTGCGACCAAAACCTGACTGTACCGGGTGCCGCGACACACCCAGTCTGTGCCGCGGCACACTGTCGAAACCTGGGAGTAATTTTTCGGCCTGTGCCGCGGCACACCAAGCGGTCAACTGTGCAATCTCGTCCTTATTAGACGAGATCGGCCATTTTCTCCTCCATTTCACCTGCGCGAGAGAGGGAGATCCAGGGGGGAGAGAACTTCTCAAGCATTCTTCATTCGGGGGTCGATTTTCATCATTCTCCTTCGGTTGTGAGGCCCGGATTATCAATCTAACGCGTGTTCTACGGATCTTAGTACTTGAATCTCCAAAGGTAATATCTCTAGAACCCTATTTTCGATTAATTTGGGGGTTTTGGGATTTTCTTCCGATTCGTTCCGTTTTGTTGGTGGATTCATGGTGTATACGATTAATATTGTTAGTATCTTTAGTTTTCCTACGGATTCATGGATATTTTGTGGATTTTTACGGAATCGAGAGGGTTTGGTTGTGGTCCGCCCTCGTTGTTATTTTTGGTAGGAATATACATGAATCGTAGGCGGGTTTCCGGGTGTATTCCATTTCCGTAATCGTCTAGAGTTGGTTGTGATTGTGTTATTCGAATCGTTAGGTTCGGTTCCGTTGATTCCTAGTGTTCGTCGGTGATTATCCTTCCGTTCGTTGTCGTCTTCCTTTTCGATGACATCGGGCGTTTCGTAGCTTCCCGGTTGAGCCGTGTTCGTCGGAATACTTGCGTGCCAATTTCGAGGCAAGTACCTTGTCCATACTATTCTTGTTTTGAGGATATGATAATTGGTGATCGCCTTGGTGTGTTTTTTATTTGTTTGAAATGAGTTTTCAAAAGATTTCGGTTCGGCCTCGTTAAAGGCTTTCTTTCAAAATGCGTGTGTGTTTTGTGAACGGCGTGTTTTGGGAATTGATTATGATTCAATTATTTTGAACGTTGAAGGATTTAATGATGATACTCCTATTGTTTAAAGTTATGGAATCGTGTATTCCGTATTTAATCTTGTTATTGTGTTTTGAAGAGTTTGATAATGGTGTCGAGTTAATGGCCATCTCTAGTGAGTATTCTTAATGAACTTACATTCTTAGCATGTTAGTTTTGCATGAGTAATGTGTGTGTGTGTGTGTATGCTCAATACGGGTTAGATCCGACGGGGTCTCGGTAGAGGTCCACAAAAGACGTGGATCGACGAGCTTGCTTTTAACCACTACGGGTTAGATCCGACAGGGTCTCGGTAGGGGTCCACAGAGACGTGGATCGACGGTTAATTGTGGTGCATTTTGCAAATGTGATTTGATTATGGCATTTCCGGAAATGAGCGCTTTTGAACGGTTTTCATGATTGCATGCATTGACTAAGTGTGTAAGAGGTAAGTTGTTCGTTTGGCCTACTTGGCTAGGATGGCACTAGATTATTTTGTTGTTTGTGTTAAATCCTTTATTTGTGGATTTTGATGTTGGGAGACGAACCTTGTGGTCGTTCTTGTGTACTGTGAGTTGATGAGATTTGGGGCTAAAATCCCAATGGTTTTGTAAAAGTCATTTTACGGATTTGGGGCTAAAATCCCAACGGTTTGGTAAAGGTGATTTTACGGAAAGTAAACTTTTAGGGCGGTGACCCCTTTTGTCTTTTGGATTTTGAAAAGTAGGATTTGATAATCCTAAATTGTTTTCTATTAAAACTCTCGATGGCATTCTAAACCGTTTTATAAATTATTTCCATTGATTTATGATATTTCGATTTTGAAAGGTTTTCTCAAACTCTTGCCTCGGGACGTACTTTTCGTTTCGTTTGGATCTTTGAGGATTTCTGGTTATTGTTATTCGTGGAATGTGAATTGTATGGCTCGTATTTGCACTTTGTTCTTGCACTAGCAAAACAGTGGAGTTTTGCTAACCCCCGAGTATTCGGGGGGTGGATGTCTGTTTTTGCATTCAGGTTTTGGAGCATAACACAGGGTCGGCACGAAAGATGATGAAAGATGATCGGTACTAATCACATGAGGAACCGTACTTTGTTTATTGGTTCAGTTGTACTCTATTTTTCCGCTGCTATATTTTCCCGTTGTATGGGTGTGGTTGTATTTTGACCCCTGTGTGGGCATGAGTTGTATTTGAGTTGTATGTATTTGTTGAAAGACCAAATCGGTCTACTGAGTCATTTTAGCCTTAAAGGCATGGTTGAGTTGTTATATGTTGTTACCAGCCTGGTAGATCCTTGAGGAAAGGTTCTACGGCGTGTAATATCCCTGAGCGGATTGGGGGTGTTACAGTATATTGGTCAATGCATTTATACATTACAGAATAATCCATGTGAGTAGATGGCTCGCACGAGATTAACAGCTAGGAAATCAACTTCATGTTCATTGGTGTTGAGAAGCACGAGAGTTCGGACTTTTCGAGAATACCAAAGGCCAGACGATCGCGACGTAGGCGATCATATTAACACTATGGCGAGAAAGTTCGTGCGTGTTAGGCGGGATGGAGTTTCCGACTACCTTGCCGTTGTAAAGCTTATGGAGACTCTTCCCCCTGCTTGGAGCCTTCGAGCTAGGACGCTACTCTTAAATTTGGTGGACTTTACCTCGACCTTAGATACGCCAGTGATTGACTTTGTAGAGTTCTCGGCCGAGCTACATCGAATGTGGCTCCGAGAACGCTGTGGGCTGGATGATGTTTCCGACAGTGATGAAGAGGAAGAAAAAGATCCAAGCGAAGATGCCAGTGTGGCTTCGGCATCTTCGGCATGAATTCAAACTAAGTTATAATCTATATTGGAGAATAAAATACGACTATTTAGTAATAATTGTCGTAGGTTGGGCATCCCGGTATTTTTAATAATCTTATTTATGATTACAAAATTGTACTTTATTTCCCATTTAAAATAATTATACAAATGATAGTGGGATTATATTTCACATGTATTTTTTTTTCAGTCACGAATATGACCTATATTCATAAAATTTTTGCAATAATATATAAGACATAGAATCTTACCAGTAATCGCAATTTTGAACATTAGGAAAATGTTTCCAAGGAGGCCACGCACTGGGAGAGGAGGAAACGAAGGTGCTATGAATGGAAGGCGTAGAGAATGAGAAAACAACGCTGAGATACCTGCTGTAAACCAATACCAAGTGGTGGAACAATTCCGTCGCTTCGGACCCCCAGCATTCACTGGAAAGGAAGAACCTACTTTCGTGGAAGAATGGATTCGATCATTAGAACGAACGTTTAGGCTGATCGGATGCACAGATGCACAACGAGTAATCTGTGCTGAATATCAGCTTACAGAAGGAGCCGATCGTTAGTATGAGAGCTACTGGAGGACTCGGCCAGAAGAGGAGCGTGCAGCCCTAACTTGGAATGAGTTCAAGGTTATAATCAGAGAACAGTATTACCCGAGGCATTATCGTGAACAAAAACAGTGGGAATTTTGGGATCTCAAGCAAGAAGGAATGTCTGTGACTGAATACGAACGGAAATTTACCGACATGAGCCAATTTGCGACACGTTTTGTGTCCACTGACATGGAAAAATCTCGCAAGTTCCTGGATGGTCTCCGACCGGGAATAAGGCATATTCTCAAGAGCCACGGTGACCTATCTTATGTAGAAACTGTCAATAGAGCTCAAGAGATTTCCTCGAGTCAGGATATGGACCGTAAACAGGTTGAGAGCTCTGGTAAGAGGAAGTGGCAAGGCCATAACTAAGGTAAGACTGGAAGTCAGAATGCCAGTCAAGGTCAGAGTAAGCAAGGCAGAATTGAAGGAAAAGAGAAGCCCAACGTCAAGGCCGAGAAACCTTCATGTACAAATTGCGGAAAGAATCATGGAGGAGTATGCCTGACGGGTCAGGGAAAAAAGCTATCGATGTAAGCAATCAGGGCATACATCTTATGATTGCCCAGTCGGAAAAGAAGGTCAGACTTCCGGGGGTAGGGCACGAGTGTTTGCCATGAGCCTGAAAGATGCCGAAGGAAACCCAGATACAATGACAGGTATGTTGACAGTATTTAATATACCTGCATTAGTACTTTTTGATACTGGCGCTACCCATTCATTCATGTTTAAGAAGTTCAATGCTCTAACTGGAAGTAAAGACACTAGAGTAAAAGAACCATTAAAGGTTAGCGTACCATCTGGTAAAATAATATGTGCTGATTCTATGGTTAGAAATACACCTATAGATTTGAATGTGAATAACTTGGATGCGGATATATACGTGATTAATATGAAAGACTTCGACATAATCCTAGGGATGGATTGGTTGAAAAAGTACCGAGCTATCATCAAATGTTATGAGAGAGAAATAACCCTAGTCTTGCCTGGGGATAAAGAGACTACATTTTTTGGAGCAAAGACTTGTACCTCACATAGGTTTATATCTGCCATGAAAGCAATTAAGTTGCTAAAAAGAGGCAAATGTCAAGGATACCTGGTGAAAATAGTTGGTACAGAAAGACAAGAATTGTCAGTCTCATATGTATCAATTGTGAAGGAATTTCCAGATGTGTTTCCTGAAGATTTACCAGGAATTCCACCTGATAGACAAGTAGAATTCGCAATTGACTTGATACCTGGAGCAGCACCGGTATCAAAGGCTCCTTACCGGATGGCGCCAAAAGAATTACAGGAATTGAAGGTTCAGCTGCAAGAGTTGCTGGACTTAAATTTTATTCGTCCAAGTGTTTCCCCATGGGGAGTACCAGTCCTTTTGTTCAAGAAGAAGGATGGTACATTAAGGATGTGTATCCATTATCGTGAGTTAAATCGACTCACAATTAAAAATAAGTATCCGTTGCCAAGGATCAAGGATTTATTTGACCAACTTAGAGGAGCATGAATTTTCTCTAAGATCGACCTGAGATTGGGATATCATCAATTAAAAATAAATGAGGATGATATTTCTAAGACGACCTTTCGGACAAGATATGGGCACTACGAATTTGTAGTAATGCCCTTTGGACTAAGTAATGCCCCAGCCGTATTTATGGATTTGATGAATCGGGTATTTCACCAATACTTGAATAAATTTGTTATTGTATTTATTGATGATATCTTGGTGTATTCTAAAGATGAGAAACGGCATGAGGAACATTTAAGAATAGTATTGGAGACTCTTCGCAATGAGAAATTATACGCGAAATTTAAGAAATGTGAGTTTTGGATTGATCGAGTAGTATTTCTCGGTCGTGTGGTGACCACTCAGGGGATTGAAGTCGATCCAGTCAAGATCGAAGCAGTAAACAATTGGGAAACACCTACGAATGTGAATGAAGTTCGAATTTTCCTAGGTTTAGCCGGTTACTACAGGAGATTTATCGAGGGTTTCTCAAAGATAGCAGCTCCTATGACGAAGTTGACTCGAAAAGGGGAGAAATTCTTATGGAATGATAAGTGTGAAGCGAGTTTCCAAGAATTAAAGAAAAGGTTGACGACAGCACCTGTGCTAACTATTCCAGACCCTACCAAGGATTTTGTAATATATAGTGATGCGTCGAAGCAAGGTCTTGGCTGTGTTCTGATGCAGCATGTAAAGGTGGTTGCATACGCCTCCAGACAGCTTAAACAACATGAGTTAAACTACCCTGCTCATGATCTAGAATTAGCCGCTGTAGTTCATGCGCTAAAGATTTGGAGGCATTACTTGTACAGAGGAAAGTGTGAAATTTTTACCGATCATAAAAGTTTGAAGTATTTGTTTACTCAGAAGGAGCTAAATATGAGGCAAAGAAGGTGGCTTGAGTTGGTAAAAGATTATGATTGCACGATCCAGTATCATCCAGGCAAAGCCAACGTAGTTGCAGATGCCTTAAGTCGCAAGACGAGAGGAGAATTGTGCAATATGCTCACTACTCAAGAGCAACTCATTCAAGATTTTTCGAAATTGAATATTAAAGTTGTTAGACCAAAGGGAACAACATCAATTTTATCAGCTCTAGTGGTTCAACCAACCTTACGGGAAAGAATTAAGAGAGCTCAATCCCAGGATGAGATATTAAGTAGACTGAAGGAGTTGGCCATATCTGCAGACAATAAGGGATATGGAATAGCAAGTGATGGTACCTTGATGTACGAAGGGAGAATTTGTGTGCCCAGAAATGAGAGTATGATAAAGGAGATTTTAATCGAGGCTCACAGTACGCCATATACTGCCCACCCAGGCAGTACGAAAATGTACCAAGATCTTAAGAAAATGTTTTGGTGGAAAGGAATGAAGAATGATATAGGGAAATTTGTGGAGAGTTGTTTGACTTGTCAACAAGTCAAGGCCGAACATCAACGACCATCAGGATTACTCAAACCACTTGAAATTCCAGGATGGAAGTGGGAACATATAGCCATGGATTTCGTAGTCGGTCTACCCACAACAGTTAAAGGAAATACTGCGGTTTGGGTGATTGTCGACAGAATGACAAAATCTGCTCATTTTCTGCCAGTCAAGATGACGTTTAAGATGAATCAGTTCGCGCAAATGTATATCAAGGAGATAGTGAGATTACATGGAGTTCCGGTATCAATAGTGTTAGATAGAGACACTCGTTTCACTTCAAGGTTTTGGAAAAGTTTGCATGAAGCCATGAGAACAAAGTTAAATTTCAGCACTGCTTACCATCCTCAAACAGATGGTCAAACGGAGCGAATGAATCAAATCCTTGAAGATATGCTGAGAGCATGCATACTAGATGCAAATGGTGATTGGGAATCACTGCTACCTTTGGTAGAATTTGCCTACAATAATAGTTATCAAGCCACAATTGGGATGGCACCATACGAAGCTCTATATGGAAGAAAATGCAGATCTCCATTGTATTGGGATGAAGTTGGAGAAAGAAAAGTATTGGGACCTGAGTTAGTTGAGGAAACAGTCAGAAAATTAAGATGATCCGAGAGAGGATTAAAATTGCTCAGGACCGACAGAAGTCATATGCTGATAAGCGTAGAAAGGAGTTACATTTTGATGTTGGAGATAAAGTATTTTTAAAGGTGGCCCCAATAAAAGGAATTTTTTGGTTTGGTAAAAAGGGAAAACTTCGACCGAGATTTATCGGACCATTTGAAATTCTTGAACGAATTGGAGATTTAGCATATCGTATCGCTTTACCACCCGAATTTGCTTCAGTACACAATGTATTCCATGTCTCTATGCTCAGAAAATATGCGCACGATCCGAGTCATGTAATCAGCTACGCGAATTTGGACATTAAGAACGATTTGACGTATGAGGAGCTACCGTGTGCAATACTCGAGAAGAAAGTTCACAAATTGAGAAACAAAGATATCACATTGATTAAAGTGCAGCGGAATCATCATGGAAAAGACGAAGCTACTTGGGAATGCGAGGAAGAGTTTCGAGCTCGTTATCCTGATTTCTATAATCAATGTATGATACTAATTTTCGAGGACGAAAAATTTTCAACGGGGGTAGAATGTAATATCCATAAATTTTATTATTATTATTATTATTATTTTTGTTGCTAAATTATTTTACAGATTTAATTTTAATTGAGAACCCATTTATTAGTCCAACCCAATTATATATTAACTACTCTATTAAATTTCAACCCAATTATCATTCATTTGACCCAGCCCAACTATTTGTCCTTTCACCTCTCTTCTCTCTTATGAAACGGACGGACGCATCTCACTATTAATTTTCTCTTCTATTATGAATTCACAGCATTCATCACCCGATGGAACTTCTAGCCTGGCTTTTCATCTCCTTAAAATTTTATCAGTTTCTCTCCACATATTCTTAAGCCTAATTAACTCCTAAGTTATTAACACAATTAAAACACAATTATGAATAACTCTTCAAATTCTACCCAGTGCAATATAAATTAGGATTCAGATAAAATTTGAGCATGCAAATCTACAGAGCCTCCTGCAGATCAATTACTCTCCAATAAGAGGTAAGAATTTTCTTCTCATATATTTCTTGTTCTTATATTCATTTTTCATTTCAATTTTTCCGTTCATACTCAGAACACCAAGAACAGATCTGCCTCGAGCAAACTCTATCCCAATTAAAAAAAAAACAGATGAACAGCAGCGGCGATTCACTATCGCCGCCGCATCGCCGCAAATCCGCGGCCAACCAACCAAATGCCTGAAACGGCCCAAACCATAGAAATCTGTCACCTCTCATCCGATACGAGATCGAATCAGTCATCAAACAAACCATCAAATTCGAGTTTAAACCCTTCTCCTCTCACCTGGAATTCTCGCCATTGGATCACGGGACCACCGCCGACCGCTGCGGTGAAGAGTACATGTATGCCCGTGGTGAGAGTACTTGTGTAGGAGGAGCATATTATGAATGTGTGAGTGTGTGTGAATTAGAGAGAGATAAAAAAATATAGATCGAGGGGGAGGAAGAAGAGCAGAAGAAGAGGGAGTAGAAGAAAGAGGAGCGGCGTGAGGGTGGGATATGACTTAGGGTTGATTTTATACCAAATAACTTTCATTCAATTTCAATTTAACCCCTAAACTATTTTATCTTTTGATTTTACCTCAATTCTTACCAATTCTATTTAACAAGTAATTGTTATCCTAAATCAAGTCCGAATCTCTTTTAACCTTTATATTTTTAATTCATTATTTAGTTTTTGTTTTATCTCCTAAGTCTCTAAATTAAATTATTCATTTAGAATATTTCATTTTGTAGACACCGAGAACTTTCGGGCCTAAGATTTCGCGAGTCGAGCATCTATACTTAGTCAAGCGCTGCATTTGAGGTGGGGTTTTTATTTTCACTTATTTTCTATAAAATTACATGTCTCATATGTATATTACATATTATTTAGCATATATTATTACAGATAGAACAGAAAAATTGTACTTTCAGTACACAGAACATTTAGCCTTCGGGCTCAGTTAGCCTTCGGGCTCAGATCGCCTCCGGGCTCTGAGTACTCCGTGTAGAAATACACGTAAAAACAGACCAGAAATATTTATGTGTTCAATTATTCGTGATATATTCATATGTGACATGTATAGTCTCATTAAGCTCAAGCTTACCCCGAATTTTTAAAATGTTTTCAGGTTAATGAAGCGGGCGCGGTACTGGTGGAAGATGGTATCAATATAATTATCGAACTCTTAATATTATTAATTATATTTTAATTTACGAAGAATATTTCAAATTGTAATTTGAATATTTTGCGAACGTTAGCAATTGCCTTATTTTCTACAGATGATCAATGTTGGTATAATATAAGTTATGTACTTAATATTTCGGTTGTATTTTAAATTGGAGTTTTCATTAATTACTTATACTTATTTAATCAGTGAAGTTTACTTTGAATTTCTGTACAAAAAAAAATATATGTATATATATATATATAATAGTTCTTCTTCTAAATGATATTTACGTGATATTAGATAGCTTCCGCACTTTATTATTTTAATTAAAGGAAAATTTTAAACTAAGATAATTATAATTGTAGAAAAAAATATGAAATTTTCGAGATTCAATTATAGTTAATATTAGGATGTTACACTAGAGTTATTCAGTAGAAAATCGGCTAAGTATAGAACTGTCATAATATCAGATGAGTTTTGATACGAGTTCTATATCAGGCGAGTTTTGGTCAACAGAAATATCAGACGAGGTTTGACCAAAACTCAGCTGCAGCCGTGTTTTGAAGAAGGCAATATATCAGGCGAGTTCAGGTCAAACAAATATATCAGAGAAGTTTGACCTCACGTGAGTTATCAGCTGCGCTTTCAGACAACGTACACATCAGATGAGTATTACTTCAACTGAAAACAGTCAAGTCTTCGGTCATGCAAATATATCAGATGAGAGTTGACCACAGACAAGTTATTTATCAGCCGAGGTTTCCGGTCAAACCAAACATCAGAGGAGGTTGACCTAACCGTTACTGCAGCCAAGTTATTCATTCCACGTCAGCAAAGCGTTGAAAGTCAACAATAGCGGAAAGACATGCGTGTACCACCCCGAGATATTCGGAGTACATTACAGCGCCGTGGACCCCTACATGGGACCTACCAGGCTACAACAAGAAAACACCACTCGACTAACCATCTCGGTTAGCAAGGACATACATTTAAACAATATGACATATAAAAATATGCCCGGAGCAACCGGCGAAATAAGCATCATCCGACAATGTAACAATTTAAAGTAATACAATACGGAGTTTGAAATGAAAAGCCTAAGTACTCGCGAGTACAAACTATAAGTTTATAAATGTGGAAACAACCATATCGAAGTGAGCAAAAGAAATAAGATGACCCAAATGCATATGTCAACGACCCTGGCCAACATCCTCGTACTGTCCCAGTGCTCGCTCGTCCGGATAATCATAACCTGAAATCCATAACAAGAATTTCCCCACAACGGGTCCCCAAAGGGGTTAGCAATTACGCTAATACAAGTAATCAAGGCAAACCAATCGCTTAAACATTTCATAGTACATGCACCAATATCATTTCAAAAACCAAAACCAGACATGTCTTTTCCGGAAATAAACAGTCAATCACATTTGCCTAGGACCGGGACGAAGCCACAAATCCCACTCGAGGCCTCTAAGGACCCTCCCGAGCTGGCTAGCGAAACAAACTCATGAATCCAGGACGAAGCCATAGATTCCCTCGAGGCCCCGTCGGACCCTCCCGAGGTGAGTAAAGCACACACAATATACGTTACCATTTCACGTTAAGCATAAAGGTTTCCAAGAATTACTTGCCTTGAATAATTGATGAAACGACGAACAGAAGGAAAAAAACCGACGAACGCTAGGAACCAACGGTACCGAACCTAACGATTCCAAGAACACAATCACAACCAACTCTAGACGAATACAGAAATGGAATACACCCGAAAACCCGCCTACGATTCATGTATATTCGTATAAAAATAACAACGAGGGCGGACCACAACCAAACCCTCTCGATTTCGCAAAACCATGAAAATATACACGAATCCGTAGGAAGACTAATGATATCAACAAGATTAATCATATTCATCATGAATCCACCAGCAAAACGGAACGGATCGGAAGAAAACCCCAAAACCCCCAAATTATCCAAAAGTAGGGTTCTAAGAGATTTACCTTGGATTAGGATGAAAGATTCGTGTTGATGTTGTTAATATACACCAAGAACTCAAGGAAGTTGATGGTTGAGATGATCGGAGGAAGAAATCTCCAAGGAATCACCCGAAATTGCCTAAGCCGCGGAGAGAAGGAAGAAATGAAAATAATACGTTCATCTCGGTCAACTCCCTGGTTTATATAACCAGGGAGTGTTAGCGCGCGCTAATCCTCAAAGTTAGCGTGCGCTAACGAAACAAACTCCAGTCCAGTAGCCAGATTTCTGGCCGTTAGCGTGCGCTACTCCAAACGTAGCGTGCGCTAATAGCTTCTCGGTAGCGTGCGCTATCGACCAATAGCGTGCGATACCTGGACATCAGCCGAGTCCAAAACCAACTGTCAGTACACACCTGATCCGGTTAGCGCGCGCTATCGACCAAAAGTAGCGTGCACTAAAGTTTAACGGTAGCGCGCGCTATCGACCAATAGCGTGCGCTACCTGGGCATCAGTAGAGTCTAGTAGCAAACTGTCCAGTACTGGACATCCACACTAGCGCACACTATCGGGCGTCTCAGCGTGCGCTAACTCCCAACATTAGCGTGCGCTAGGCTACGTAGCGTACGCTAATCCACGAGTCCAGAGGACTGGAATCAGCACTGCCACTCCCAGGGCTTGCCCTCTAGCGCGCGCTACGAAGCAGTCGTAGCATTCGCTACTAAGTGACCCCTAGCGTGCGCTATGCAGAAAAGATAGCGTGCGCTAGGTACGAAATATAAACGGTCCAAAACACCGGAATATGAACAAAACATTAAACGGAACATCTCAAGACGCATCAAAACATAGAATGGATCCACGGCAACCCCGAAATGGCGGTTCCGTACAGCAATAACGAGAATCAGATCAATAGATGACGGGAAAGATACACTGTAAGGTACACGAGGGTCACTACGACCGAGAAATACATCAAAAATAAAAATACGAGGGAAGGAAAAATGCGGATATTACATTCTACCCCTCTAAAAACAAGTTTCGTCCCGAAACTTAAGAGACAAACAACTCGGGGTATCTAGCACGCATGCTATCCTCGGTCTCCCAAGTTGCCTCCTCGACACCATGTTTCGACCACTGCACTTTGACCAAAGGGATGGTCTTATGTCTCAGTCGTTTCTCGCGATGCTCCAAAATCTTCAAGGGATGTTCTTCAAAAGTAATATCCTCGGCGACATCAATCTCCCCATAGTCGATGATGTGACTAGGATCCGGGACATATTTCCTCAGCTGGGAAACATGAAAAATGCTATGAACATGACTTGGGGCCGGGGGCAACGCCAAACGGTATGCCAACCCACCGACTCGCTCGAGAATCTCGAAGGGTCCAATAAATATCGGACTCAACTTCCCCTTTTTCCCAAAACGGAAGACTCCTCTCATCGGCGACACTTTTAGTAAAACGTGGTCTCCCACCTCGAATTCCAAAGGTCGACGACGGGCGTCGGCATATGACTTCTGTCGACTCTGGGCAGTCAACATCCGTTCCCGAATTAATTCTATCTTCCGCCTCGTCTCTAAAACGACCTCCGGCTCGGTCCCGACCAAATCGGACGCCTCATTCCAACAAATCGGTGATCGACATCTCTGCCCATAAAGTGCTTCATACGGTGCCATCCGAATCGACGCGTGCCAACTGTTGTTGTACATGAATTCGATCAATGGCAAATGTTCCTCCCAATCACTACTCCAATCGAGAGCACAAGCACGCAATATATCCTCGAATGTCTGGATAGTGCGTTCCGACTGTCCATCTGACTGGGGATGAAAAGAGGTACTCAAATGCAAATGGGTACCCAACGCCTTATGCACCGCCTGCCAAAAGTGCGATACAAAACGGCCATCACGATCCGAAATAATAGACTTCGGAGTACTGTGAAGCCTCACAATCTGCGCGATAAACACACGAGCCAACTTTTCTGGACCCCAAGTGTCCTTGATGCCCAGAAAATGTGCCGACTTGGTCAGACGATCAACAATCACCCATACCATATTCATACCCGACCTTGATCTCGGCAAACTCGTAACGAAATCTATCGATATATCTTCCCATTTCCATTCCGGAATGGGAAGTGACTGCAAAAACCCAGCCGGTCGCTGATGCTCGATTTTGACCTGCTGGCAAGTCAAACATCTCGCTACAAACTGTGCGATCTCCTCCTTCATATCGTTCCACCATAAATTCCTTCTCAGGTCCTTGTACATCTTACTCGAACCAGGATGAACGGAATAAGGTGTAGCATGGGCCTCACGCAAAATACTCTGTCGCAACTCTGAGTCGTTCGGCACACAAAGCCGACTCTGGAATCGCAAAACACCATCCTCATGAATCACAAACCCAGGAGACTTTCCCTTAAGAAAGTTCTCTCGGATTTGAGTAATCATCGGATCCTCTAACTGTTTCAGCTTAATTTCATCGACCAAAGACGACGAAATCTCTAAAGCACAAAGTTGCCCGATAGCTCCAGGCAACAAAACCTCAACATCTAACTCGATCAAAGACCGCCGAAGCTCAGACTGAGATGTAAGGACCTCAAGCGTTCGCAACGCAACCGGTTCCCCACTCAAGGCGTCGGCCACGACGTTTGCCTTGCCCGGATGATAAAGGATTTCGAGGTCATAATCCTTAATCAGTTCTAACCACCTCCTCTGCCTCATATTCAACTCCCGCTGAGTAAATATGTATTTCAGACTTTTATGATCTGTAAAAATCTGACATGCAGAGGCGAAAAGATAGTGACGCCAGATCTTGAGCGCAAAAACGACTACCGCCAACTCCAAATCATGAGTGGGGTAGTTAAGCTCATACGGCCTCAACTGTCTCGATGAATATGCGATGGTTTTGCCGTGCTGCATCGCTGTAAATGGCAAAACCCTCGTTGCCACACGGCAATGCTAAAACCGGGGCTGAAGTCAAACGCCTCTTCAGCTCCTCAAAACTCGACTGCCTTTCGTCATTCCAGACGAACTTCTCAGATTTCTGGAGCAACTGTGTAAGTGGCCGAGCTAGTTTTGAGAAACCCTCGACGAACCTACGATAGTAGCCAGCCAAACCCAAGAAACTATGAACCTCCTTCAAATTCATGGGCGGTGCCCAATCCAACACTGCCTCAATTTTCTGCGGATCCACACGAACTCCCTCGGCTGAAATCACGTGACCCAAAAACATCACTTTCTTCAGCCAGAACTCACATTTCTAGAACTTCACATAGAGTTGCTCGGTCCTCAAAATGTCTGACATTGTCCGCAAATGATGGGCATGCTCTTCCTTGTTCCTCGAATAAATAAGAATATCGTCAATGAAGACGACGACACACTTATCCAAATACTCGATAAAGACTTTGTTCATCAACTGCATGAACACCGCCGACGCATTAGTTAACCCGAAAGGCATGACTACAAACTCATAATGTCCGTATCTCGTCTAAAAAGCTGTTTTCGGCACGTCGGACTCCCTCACCCGGAGATGATAGTACCCCAATTTCAAATCAATCTTCGAGAATACCGCAGCTCCCTGCAACTGATCGAACAAGTCATCAATCCTCGGCAAAGGATACTTGTTCTTGATGGTCACTTTGTTTAGTTTGCGATAGTCGATACACAAACGCAGTGAGCCATCCTTCTTCCGCACAACAGAACCGGTGCGCCCCAAGGCGAGGCGCTTGGCCGAACATACCCCGACTCAAGAAGCTCACTCAACTGCTTCTTCAACTCGGCCATCTCTGAAGGTGCCATGCGATACGGTGCCTTCGAAATCAGAGCCGCGCCCGGCTCTAACTCTATAGCAAACTCAACCTCACGATCCGGTGGCAATCCCGGCAACTCGTCAGGAAACACATCAGGAAACTCACTAACAACTGGAATCGACGAAAGCTCGACTCCACCATCCTCTGCCTTCAAGGCATAGCACCAATAACCAGTAAACCCTTTCCGCAGGAGTCTCATCGCCTTCAAGGCGTTAATAACGAGCTTCTGGTTTCTATTTCGCCCTGCGAAAGAATGTTCGGTGCCGTCCTCAGCTAGCATGGTAATGATCCTCGTGCAGTAGTTCATGATTGCACCATGCCGCTCGAGCCAATCATTCCCGAGAATTAAATCCTCACCCTCGATACCCACGACAATAAGATTAGAGAGCCAAGCTCTCTCACAAATAAACACAGAACAATCCCGGACTTCTCGATCACCGACAATTCTATCACCGCTAGGAAGTTTAACGATGAAAGGCTCGCAAGGTGACAAGCAGTCGAGACTCAAACGGCGTACACACTCTAGAGAAATGAATGAATGCGTAGCACCCGAATCAAAAATCACACTGACAGGATGGGAATGGATATGAACGGTACCTGTCGCCACAGTAGCTGCTGGATCATCGGCCCTCCTCATCTCGTAGATACGCGGTTGGGCAGAACCGACACTGGAAGCTCCTCCTCTAGCGGGCTGACCCCGACTCCTACCTCGGCCGACACTCGGAGGTGGCGGCGGAGCAAATGAGCCCTGGTTCACACTCGGCTCCATAGGTGCTGGGTGAGAAGAACGGGCGCTGCGAAATTGTCTGAGCTTCTCACAAAAAGAAGCCTTATGGCCCGACTGGCCACAAGTATTACAAGTCAAAGGTGGACGAGGACACTCCCGGTTCACGTGGCCTGGCTTGCCACAGTTAAAGCATCTGGGGTCCCGGACGAAGGTTCCGGCGGCACTTCGAAAACTCCCAGAGAAACGAGCCGAACCATCCGTAGAAATATTTGCAGGTTGAGATTTCGGCTGACTTCCACCCTTGTAACCCGAGAAATCCCCAGCGGATTTCTGCTTCTTACTCTCCCGGACCGCCGCACTAGCCATCACCGACATATCATAAGCAAGAGCTCGACTCTGATAATCTTTCAAAGTAGTACAGACGAGCCCAGACATATAGTCCCGAACGGACAGTTTCATCCTCCTGGAAAAATGGAAGATTTTGTCGCTCTCCTCGACAACTTGAGTCTTCACATAGCCCAACTCCTTGTTAAAATCGGCAATAGTTTGGGATACGGGAATATCCCGTGGTTGAGCATCATAGAAAGCATGCACTCGAGCCTGTCTGACCGGCCACGGACAATATTCGGTCTCCATCAATTCCTGAAATTCGGCCCACGAAGCAACATGGTCTTTGGGCCCAACGGCCTCCCACCAATCTGTAGCATCCCCAGTGAGAAAGTACTGGGCGATAGGGACCTTACGATCCTCGGGACAGTTGGTGGCAACGAAGACTTTAGATATCTCCTTGATCCATCCCTCCCAGCCGATCGGGTCCGAAGCTCCCGAGAACTGAGGAGGATGCATCTTGATGACATCCTGAAGCCAGCGATCCGCTCCGCCCCGATTAGCATGGGTCGGATCCGGATTCTGAACCACCTGAGCTATCGCCGCCATCTGGTTAACCATTTGCTGCATAACAGCCGCAATACCAAGATTAGCACGCTCCTGAGAAGAAGCATGACTGTGACGGTCACCGGTACTGCCGGCTCCTGAAGAATGCGACGTGGCCGCCCCACTGGCTGCCCCACGTCCTCGGCCGCGTCCACGACCACGTCCACGACCACGACCACGGTTTCCTCCGGCATCCATACTGGTATTAAGAGGTAACAAAGGTATATCGATGATGAGTAAGGGAGGAAAAAGCAACTACGATTCAAGATGCTGGAAGTATCGAGATGCTGGCAGCGGCGTGACAATATGCAAAACAAAACACGACTAGACCCAAATAACCAACAAGCCTAGGTATCCATAAACCTAGGGCTCCGATACCATTTTCTGTAACACCCCGAGATATTCGGAGTATATTACAGCGCCGTGGACCCCTACATGGTACCCACCAGGCTACAACAAGAAAAAACCACTCGACTAACCATCTCGGTTAGCGAGGACATACATTTAAACAATATGACATATAAAAATATGCCCGGAGCAACCGGCGAAATAAGCATCATCCGACAATGTAACAATTTAAAGTAATACAATACGGAGTTTGAAATGAAAAGCCTAAGTACTCGCGAGTACAAACTATGAGTTTATAAATGTGGAAACAACCATATCGAAGTGAGCAAAAGAAATAAGATGACCCAAATGCATATGTCAACGACCCTGGCCAACATCCTCGTACTGTCCCAATGCTCGCTCGTCCGGATGATCATAACCTGAAATCCATAACAAGAATTTCCCCACAACGGGTCCCCAAAGGGGTTAGCAATTACGCTAGTACAAGTAATCAAGGCAAACCAATTGCTTACACATTTCATAGTACATGCACCAATATCATTTCAAAAACCAAAACCAAACATGTCTTTTCGGAAATAAACAGTCAATCACATTTGCCTAGGATCGGGACGAAGCCACAAATCCCACTCGAGGTCTCTAAGGACCCTCCCGAGCTGGCCACATTCATAAAACAAACCAAGCACCACACGTCACCTAGGATCGGGACGAAGCCACGAATCCCACTCGAGGCCTCTAAGGACCCTCCCGAGCTGGCTAGCGAAACAAACTCATGAATCCAGGACGAAGCCATAGATTCCCTCGAGGCCCCGTCGGACCCTCTCTAGGTGAGTAAAGCACACACAATATACATTACAATTTCACGTTAAGCATAAAGGTTTCCAAGAATTACTTGCCTTGAATAATTGACGACACGACGAACAGAAGGAAAAACACCGACGAACGCTAGGAACCAACGGTACCGAACCTAACGATTCCAAGAACACAATAACAACCAACTCTAGACAAATACAGAAATGGAATACACCTGAAAACCCGCCTACGATTCATGCATATTCGTATAAAAATAACAACGAGGGCGGACCACAACCAAACCCTCTCGATTTCGCAAAACCATGAAAATAGACACGAATCCGTAGGAAGGCTAATGATATCAACAAGATTAATCATATTCATCATGAATCCACCAACAAAATGGAACGGATCGGAAGAAAACCCCAAAACCCCCAAATTATCCAAAAGTAGGGTTTTAAGAGATTTACCTTGGATTAGGATGAAAGATTCGTGTTGATGTTGTTAATATACACCAAGAACTCAAGAAAGTTGATGGTTGAGATGATCGGAGGAAGAAATCGCCAAGGAATCGCCTAAGCCGCGGAGAGAAGGAAGAAATGAAAATAATACGTTCATCTCGGTCAACTCCCTGGTTTATATAGCCAGGGAGTGTTAGCGCGCGCTAATCCTCAAAGTTAGCGTGCGCTAACGAAACAAACTCCAGTCCAGTAGCTAGATTTCTGGCCGTTAGCGTGCGCTACTCCAAACATAGCGTGTGCTAATAGCTTCTCGGTAGCGCGCGCTATCGACCAATAGCGTGTGCTACATGGACACGCCTGATCCGGTTAGCGCGCGCTATCGACCAAACGTAGCGTGCGCTAAAGTGTTTCGGTAGCGCATGCTATCGACCAATAGCGTGCGCTACCTGGGCATCAGTAGAGTCCAGTGGCAAACTGTCCAGTACTGGACATCCACACTAGCGCACGCTACCGGGCGTCTCAGCGTGCGCTAACTCCCAATATTAGCGTGCGCTAGGCTACGTAGCGTACGCTAATCCACCAGTCCAGAGGGCTGGAATCAGCACTGCCACTCCCAGGGTTTGCCCTCTAGCGCGCGCTACGAAGCAGTCGTAGCGTGCGCTACTAAGTGACCCCTAGCATGCGCTATGCAGAAAAGATAGCGTGCGCTAGGTACGAAATATAAACGGTCCAAAACACCGGAATATGAACGAAACGTTAAACGGAACATCTCAAGATGCCTCAAATCATAGAATGGATCCACGGCAACCCCTAAATGGCGGTTCCGTACAGCAATAACGAGAATCATATCAATAGATGACGGGAAAGATACACTGTAAGGTACACGAGGGTCACTACGACCGAGAAATACATCGAAAATAAAAATACGAGGGAAGGTAAAATGCGGATATTACAATGCGGACGTGAATTTAAGGAGACAAACTGAATGATTCCTAGAGAGTTAGGAATAAAATATTCCTGGAGATCCACGCTCTGAAGACTTATGGATATACAAATCAAGAAAAGCGGCGTGGACAAAATAATTCTTTCAAACGGTCGGAATTGAAAAGGGAATCAAGGCGTGCAAAGAGATGCAACGACTTTGAAGAAGCTCAAGATTCGTACTATAAATATCTGAAGAACTGAGCAAAGGATGATGCGAACAATACATACAAGTGATCTAAGCAATCAAAGCAAACTATAGCATCATGAAAAGCAAGCTTAAGAGTCATATTCTCAGAAGCTCTTAAGATGGAAAAGACAAAAACTCTTGTCTTAAAAGTTTGAGTATGGGGTTGCTTTCTTGCACGAGGTTCCTGAAAGTCAAGAGGTTGTAAACGCATCCACAATTTCTTGATTGGAAGGTGATAGACAGCGTGTGAGTTGTTGAGGCATGCACGGGTTTTCGATCAAGAGGTGCAAGATAGCCAAACGGAGTTGCAACGGCCACGGGTTTCCACTGGTTTGGAAGCTGTTGTAATTGTGTGAATCATTGTAACGTTTATCACTGGTTGAAAGTTATAGTGAATTCATATCCAAACGGTTTGGAGAAAAGTAGACTAGTAGCGGATTACCCCAACTCTGAAACCACTATAAGTGCTTGCGTGTTTTTACTGCATTACATCATACTTATCTGCTGCATTCATTTATACTATTCTATTTAGAAGTCAACTGTCTTTCGCATAACTTAGTTTTACAGTTGACATAAGTCACCTGCATTGTCATTAGCTAAACTTCCGCATTACTCATCTGCAGCTAAGTTTTGTTAGCTGCATATTATATCAGCTGAGTTCACTCATCCGAGATTCAGGAAAAGAGTTTACTAAGTCTATTCACCCCTCCATCTAGACTTATTCCTGACGATTTGTGACCTACAAGTGGTATCAGAGAGGTTGGTTTAATTTCACAAAACCAGATCCATATATCTGAGCATATATAAATCTCTCATTATAATGGAACACATGCGGCACATGCACTCTAGATTACCTGTATTTTCTGTTGATGAATATGACCTCTGGAAAATAAGCATGCAGGCACATCTTTCATCTATCCATGATGACATGTGGTGTATCATAGAAGATGGACCATTCATCTTTCTGAAGGACAACACAACAGAAGAAATTGTAGCTGGGAAGCCAGAGAAGATTTCTAAAAGAGGACTAAAATGTCACATGAAGAAAGGAAGCTGGCCAATCTAGACAACCGAGCCATAGATGTATTATATCAGACTCTTGACCAGAGAACCATGGTCCAAATAAAAAACTACAAGAATGCCAAGGAAATTTGGGACACATTAGCTGTAATGTGTGAAGGAACCGAGCTGATCAAAGAAAATAAGTTGTCAATAGCCACCCAGAAGTTTGACAATTTCAAGATGAAAAGTGGAGAAATAATTGATCAGGTGGATAGAAGATTCACAGAGATTATAAATGGAATCAATTCTCTTGGAAAAACATATGGCAACAGGGAGATGGCCCTGAAAGTTCTAAGGTCTCTGAACCCAGATTGGAGCATGAAAGCCGTAGCCATGAGGGAATCAAATGATCTTAACAAGATAAAGATCAAGGAGTTGTTTTCTAACCTGAAGGCATATGAGTTTGAGCTGCCCTACTCATCATCAACTGAACCAGTTGACAAAGGATTAGCATTTGCAGCTGAGTCCCCTGCAAAGAACATGTCTGAAGTTAAGCCTCCAAATCCTCTATATTTTGAGGAAGAAATGACATTCATCATGCAAAGATTCAGCAACTTCAGGAAAAACTACTCTAAGTACAAGAAGAACTACAAAGATAATCCAAGGAGGAACCAAAAGTCTGGAAACTGGAAGATTGAATGCTACAACTGTCATAATACAGGACACATCAAGTTTGACTGCCCTGATCTCAAGAAAGATGAAGATAAGAGGGATATGGGCAAGAAAGAAGACGAGAAAAACTCTCATTGGAGAATACCAAGAAAGAGTTGAATCAAGCAGTGGATTCTTCTGTAACGCCCCGATTTCGCATATACATTTATTGTGAATTATAGAAAACATGTTCAATTTTATTAAATCAATGCCCGAATAATTTTGTCATTTAATTCATCTCATTCTCATGCAAATTCATTTCATTTCATTTTATTTTGACGCATGTCAAATTAATTAATTCACTATCTCATTTCATGTCATATTAACTCTCGTCACTTTATTTCATTGTGTTTCATCTCGTCATTTCTAGGCCCGAGTCAAATTTTAAACAATATTAATTGTTATCAAAATATTTTACAAGATAAATAATAATATTAATTAATATTATTACTATTATTATTATCATTATTACCGAAATTATTATTTTTATGCGTATTATTATACTACTATTATTATTATATCAATTATATTTAATCATGTGTTTTAATTTAACTAACTATGATTAAACGTAATTAATCATAGTTAAGAACTCCCTTCCCATCGTTCTTTTCAGTTCTCTCACCTTCTTCAAACTCCTCAAAGTTTATCAACATACAAATTCTAATCCTACAGAAACACTTAAAAATCTGTACCTATAAATCTACAAAATCCTACTGCAGAAATTCTTTACATAAATTCCTTATAAAAAAAATGGGAAAAAGTTTCTCTCAGCAAAATTCTTAACGGCAGTCACCATCTGCATATATGTCTTCGGCCAAGAACATAGAACACTAAGGAGTCCGATCCGTTCGTCGTTCTCGTCGTTCGATCACGTCTCATTCGATTTCCGTTCAAATCCTTTGAGGTAAAACATAATTTCTCGGTCTTTTCATCTCGCTACTGATTTCACTATCTGGCTCCAAATTAATGGTACTCATATAATCCTATTATTCATAAAATCCCCTTCAGCCCAAAACTCGACCCAGAATACAGCCCGAATCCAACTCAGAACAAATCTGTCAGATTCAAACCCAGACATCCGATAACCCTTCCAACCGACATACCTTTCATCTGAGTTCGCCCAATTTCCCCATCGGACGAAACCTAGTTCGTCGAACCAGATTCGAAACCTTACTTCGTCAGCATGACTTCAAAACCCGCGGTATACCGGTCGGAAACTCTGTCGCTCCGGACACCGCCGCCGCCGTCCCTTCTCTGGAGCGCAGCCGTTCTTTCGCTGTGTGTGTGAGTTCTCTGATTGTGTGGTGTGTGAAATTGTGTGTATGGCGGACTGTGTGTGTGGGTGTTGTTTCTTTGGACAATTTTAGAGAAAGAGAGAGAAGAGGGCAGAGAGAGAAGGAGGGGGTGCAAGGGAGGAAAGAGGGATGAAATGAGTTTGTCGGCTGAGGTTAGGTGTTAAGGGTTTTTATACCCAGTTATCTTTTAGGGTTCTTCAATTTAATCCCCAAGTTCCAGAAACTCTTAAATTGACCCCAAATTAGTTTTCAGTGTATACCACTTCCAGCCTCTAATTTTTAGTTTCTTGAGATTAACCCCAATCAGCTTGACAACTCTTTCAATTTCAGTCCCTGGATTTTCCAATCCTTTTTAATTTCCCCCAGCCAGATTCAATATTTTAAAAATCAGTCCCTTTCGGCCAAACTTTTAACATGTCGACCTTTTCAATTGATATTATTACTCACTCATAATTTAATTCTGAGTCATATAATAATAATAATAATTTTCTGTTACTATTAATTGTAGATAATAACAAGAATTTCCGGGCCTAGAATTGTCGAGTCAAGCATTTCGTCATATTCAAGTTCAGAACTGCAATTTTATCCAGGTGTGGGGATTTATTACGCTTTTGTTTATTTTAATTGCTTTATATATTGTCTCGTATGTGCACGTGAAATCAGTCAGAAGCACTTAAATGTGCAATCAGTCAGAAGCACTTAAATGTGCAACCAGTCAGAAGCACTTAAATGTGCAACCAGTCAGAAGCACTTAAATGTGCAAATCAGTCAGAAGCACTTAATTGTGCATAAAGCCTTCGGGCTAGCCGACGGGCTTCAGAATTTATCAGTCATGTTGTTTATATTTGCTAATATATTTAGTAATTAACGTAGATATTTTGCGTACTCTCCACACTGAGCGAGTTGGAAGCTCACCCCACTATTTTACCCCCTTTCAGGTTGAGGAGCTCGATGTGGCATGCGTTGGAGTGTGGGATGATCAAGCTTCATGAGTTGTTATTTATTTATTTACTATTATTTTTCTCAAGCTACGCTTTATGAACAATTGTTCCATTTGTTTTATTTTAAAGTCAAATTATGTTTTTATTTAATGGTGACTTGGGATTATTACTTACGATTATTAAGTTTATTTTTCTTAAAAATGTATTTCCGTTGCAAAATTTTTATTTACTCTTCTTAAAATTAGAAGAGTTATATTTTAGAAAAGTGGTCGCTACATAAGTGGTATCAGAGCGGGTCTACGATTCTGTAGACTCGTTAAAATAGTTTCTTTTTTTTTTTTTTAAACTGAAATTTCATTTTCGCAAGTAGTCAAATATTTTTAGCAATTATGATTATCCACCTCTGCCGCTCCACGTCGACTCCAAGGTACATTAAGTTATGATTATTGATTATGCGATAAATGCAGTTTCCCAGATCAACCATGATTCATGTATTACAGATGCATTTTCAGTCTTATTGTGCATAAGAATTTTATGATAAAGTATTTGGGCATGAAATTGTTTTCTTATAAATTCATAAGTATATGTGTGACATGCGTAAATCATCACTGCTAGAAATCTCTGGTTCTCAACCTATAGATGCAATGTAACTCCCCCTTTTATTTCTCCCTCTCGTTGGGTAAGTGCTGAAGGATCGTTGCGTGTGGTGTGCCTTAGGATAATGGCAACTCGTGGACGTGGACGCCCAGCTAACCGAGGTGCAGATAATCTCGGTGGTCAGAATGCCAACTTTGGTGGTGGTGACGGAGGTCAGGATAACCACAACAATAACGTGCCAGCTCCTACTCAGGCACAAGTCGTGCAACAGTTCCGACCTTTCACCCCACCAACATTCAACGGTCGATAAGGACCAGCTTTCGTTGATGAATGGTTCATGTCACTCGAGCGCACCTTTGAGCTCATTGGGTGCACTGATGCGCAAACAATACTTTGCGGCCAATACCAAATGGTGGAGGATGTTGGACGCTGGTGGATAAGCTATTGGCATTTGAGGCCGGCGGCCGAGCGTGCTGCATTGACTTGGGAACGATTCAACGAAATAGTGATGGAACAGTACTACCCACAGCATTATCGAGAGAAGATGGAGAGAGAGTTTTGGAATCTCGAACAAGGAGGGATGACGGTTGAAGAATATGAGAGAAAATTCAACCAAATCAGCTTCTTTGTGGAGCACATGGTAGATACAGATCGGAAGAGGGCCCTTAAGTTTCGGAGTGGTTTATGCCCGAGTATTCGTCACATCGTGGCGGGTCATGGAGTACTACCGTATATGGAGACAGTGTTTCGAGCTCAAGAGGTTGAGGCTAGTCACAATCTGGATCAGCAACAGACAACTAAGCCTAGTACCGGTAAGAGGCATTGGAATGGGAATCAAAATAAGGCCGTGGTTTCTAATAAGCAAGCAAAGGTTGATCAAAGGTCGGGACCTAAGCCTCAAACCATTAAGCCAGAGTGTTCGAAGTGTGGTAAGAATCATGGCGGAGAGTGTTTGTATGGAAAGAGTGTCTACTACAGATGCAAGGAGCCAGGGCATGCATCTTCGAACTGTCATCTCCAAAGGGCCAATGGTCAAGGTTCTTAAGGAAAGGGTCGTATTTATTCTTTGACCCAAAGGGACGCAGATGAGAATCACGGCACGGTGTCAGGTATGCTTATGATATCTAATGTGTCTGCTTTTGCTTTATTTGACACTGGTGCCACACATACTTTTATGTCTGCAAAGTTTTATCATGCTATTGGTCATAGAAGCATTAGAACTGTTGAGTCTCTGGAGGTTAGCTTACCGTCAGGAAATACGATCATCACTAATACAATGATTGACGAGAATATTGAGATAGGAGGTAGAGAATTTGACGCTAGCCTGTATTTAATTAACTCGATGGATTTTGACGTGATCCTTGGTATGGACTGGCTCGATAGACATGATGCCGATATAAGGTGTCGTGAGAAGATGGTAACATTGAGGTGTTCGGACGGTGAGTCGATCACTTTTTATGGTACTAAGAGTAGGACAGTACCCAGAGTAATCACTGCCATGAAGGCACTGAGAAGTTTAAGGAAGGAGGAATGTCAGGGTTACTTGGTGAGTTTAGTCGACACTCGTACTAATGAGGTGTCCCCTACAGATGTACCTATAGTACGAGAGTTTTTTGATGTGTTTCCAGAAGATTTGCCGGGAGTCCCACCCGACCGACAAGTGGAGTTTAGTATTGATTTAGTCCCTGGGGCGTCCCCAACATCCAAAGCGCCATATAGAATGGCTCCGAGGGAACTTCAAGAATTGAAGCTCCAAATTCAAGAGTTATTGGAGCTCGGATTTGTTCATCCTAGTGTGTCACCATGGGGTGCACCAGTGCTGTTTGTAAGAAAGAAGGATGGGTCACTCCGGATTTGTATAGATTACCGAGAGTTGAATCGACTCACGGTGAAGAATAAATACCCGTTGCCGAGAATCGAGGATCTATTCGATCAGTTGAGGGGATCCAGAACCTTTTCGAAGATCGATTTGCGGTCGGGGTACCACCAATTGAAGATTAGGGAGTGTGACATTTCCAAGACGGCTTTCAGGACCCGTTATGGACATTTTGAATTTGTAGTGATGCCATTTGGTCTGAGTAATGCACCAACAGTCTTTATGGATTTGATGAACAGGGTGTTCCAACCTTACTTGGATAAGTTCGTGATCGTCTTCATAGATGACACCTTGGTGTATTCTAAGGACAAGGAACAACACCAAGAGCATTTGAGGGTTACATTGGAGACACTTCGCAAAGAGAAGTTGTATGCCAAGTTCAAGAAATGTGAGTTTTGGTTAAACAGAGTTGGATTCCTTGGACATGTGGTGACCTCAAAAGGAATTGAGGTAGATCCCGATAAGGTTGTAGCAGTGAGTAGTTGGGGAGTACCCAAGAATGCGAGCGAAGTTCATAGCTTTCTAGGCCTAGCTGGCTATTATAGAAGATTTATCGAAGGATTTTCTAAACTCACCACTCCTATGACACAATTAACAAGGAAGGGTGTGAGGTTTGAATGGAGTGAGAGGTGCGAGGAAAGTTTTCAAGAGTTGAAAAGGAGACTAACCTCGGCACCAGTATTAACGATTCTTGATCCGAAGGATGACTTTGTTATTTATAGTGATGCCTCAAAGCAGGGTTTGGGTTGTGTTTTGATGCAACATGGTAAAGTAGTATCCTATGCATCGAGACAGCTTAAACCACATGCGTTGAACTATCCAACGCATGATCTGGAGTTGGCTGCTGTAGTTCATGCGCTGAAGATTTGGCGCCACTATCTCTACGGAGGGAAGTGTGAGATATAAACGGACCATAAAAGTTTGAAATATCTTTTCACACAGAAGGATCTTAACATGAGGCAAAGGCGATGGTTAGAACTGGTGAAGGATTATGATTGTACCATTCATTACCATCCCGGTAAGGCTAATATGGTAGCTGATGCCTTGAGTCGGAAGACTAGAGGTGAGTTAGCTTGCTTGACCGATCAGGAGAGTTTGATAAAGGAGTTCTCCGAGTTGAGGATTGAGGTAGTTGAGTCTCCAAAGAGTGCAAAAGCAATCCTATCATCTATGGTCTTGCAACCAAACTTGAGGGATAAGATTAAGGAGGCTCAACCACGTGATAAGTTCTTGTGCAAGATGAAAGATCGGGCACAACATGGGAGTATTGAGAAATTTGTCGTTGCTGCAGACGACGTTTTGACTTATGATGGGAGGTTATGTGTTCCTAAGGATCCATCCCTTAGGAAGCAAATTCTTGAAGAAGCTCACAGTGCACCATACTCCGCTCACCCGGGAGGTACAAAGATGTACCACGACCTGAAGAAGTTATTTCGGTGGAGAGGAATGAAACGGGACATTAGTGTATTTGTGGAGAGGTGTATGATATGTCAGCAGGTGAAGGCAGAACACAAACGACCAGGAGGTTTACTCCAACCGTTGGAAATCCCAGAATGGAAATGGGAGCATATCACAATAGATTTCGTGGTTGGTCTGCCACGAACAGTGAGGAAGAACGATGCTATCTGGGTGATAGTAGATCGCTTGACGAAATCATCTCACTTTCTACCTATGAGGATGACTTATATTATGGAACAGTATGCAAGGATTTATATTCAGGAGATTTTGAGGCTACATGGTGTTCCAGTGTCAATCGTATCGGATAGAGATCCGCGATTTACGTCAAAATTTTGGAAGAGTCTTCAGAGTGCATTGGGCACTAAGTTAAATTTCAGTACTGCATATCTTCCGCAGACCGATGGTCAATCTGAGCGGACTATCAAGACACTTGAAGATTTGTTGAGGGCGTGCGTTCTTGATACTGGTGAGAATTGGGAGAATATTTTGCCATTAGTAGAGTTTGCTTATAACAATAGTTACCAAGCGACTATACAAAGGACCCCGTACGAGGCTCTCTACGGAAGGAAATGTCGGTCACCTCTTTATTGGAGTGAGGTTGGAGAAGGAAAGATTTTGGGTCCAGAATTGATCGAGCAGACTGTAGAGAAGATAGCCGAAATCAGAAGTAGAATTAAGACTGCCAAGGATCGGCAGAAGGCTTATGCTGATAAACGAAGGAAAGATATCCAATTTGAGATTGGAGAGAAAGTGTTCTTGAAGGTAGCGCCTATGAAAGGAGTGATACGATTCGGTAAAAAGGGAAAGCTACAACCTCGTTATATCGGACCTTTTGAGATTTTGGGTCGTGTTGGTGACCTTGCTTATCGTTTGGCACTGCCGTTGGAGTTATCAGGAGTGCACAATGTCTTTCACGTCTCTATGCTGAGAAAGTACATACATGATCCTGATAACATATGCAATTTCAAAGAGTTGCATATAGCCAAGAACTTGACTTATGAAGAGGTACCTACAGCTGTTTTGGAGCGTAAGGTACATCAGTTACGAAATAAAGAGGTTAAATTGGTGAAAGTTCAATGGAGTCGTCATGGACCAAATGAGGCAACTTGGGAACGTGAAGAGAAGATCCGTTCTAAGTATCCAACATTCATTTTTCAAGGTACGTAATTTAATTTTCGAGGACAAAAATTTGTTAAAGGGGGGTAGGTTGTAACGCCCCGATTTCGCATATACATTTATTGTGAATTATAGAAAACATGTTCAATTTTATTAAATCAATGCCCGAATAATTTTGTCATTTAATTCATCTCATTCTCATGCAAATTCATTTCATTTCATTTTATTTTGACACATGTCAAATTAATTAATTCACTATCTCATTTCATGTCATATTAACTCTCGTCACTTTATTTCATTGTGTTTCATCTCGTCATTTCTAGGCCCGAGTCAAATTTTAAACAATATTAATTGTTATCAAAATATTTTACAAGATAAATAATAATATTAATTAATATTATTACTATTATTATTATCGTTATTACCGAAATTATTATTTTTATGCGTATTATTATACTACTATTATTATTATATCAATTATATTTAATCATGTGTTTTAATTTAACTAACTATGATTAAACGTAATTAATCATAGTTAAGAACTCCCTTCCCATCGTTCTTTTCAGTTCTCTCACCTTCTTCAAACTCCTCAAAGTTTATCAACATACAAATTCTAATCCTACATAAACACTTAAAAATCTGTACCTATAAATCTACAAAATCCTACTGCAGAAATTCTTTACACAAATTCCTTATAAAAAAAAAGGGAAAAAGTTTCTCTCAGCAAAATTCTTCACGGCAGTCACCATCTGCATATATCTCTTCGGCCAAGAACATAGAACTCTAAGGAGTCCGATCCGTTCGTCGTTCGATCACGTCTCATTCGATTTCCGTTCAAATCCTTTGAGGTAAAACATAATTTCTCGGTCTTTTCATCTCACTACTGATTTCACTATCTGGCTCCAAATTAATCGTACTCATATAATCCTATTATTCATAAAATCCCCTTCAGCCCAAAACTCGACCCAGAATACAGCTCGAATCCAACTCAGAACAAATCTGTCAGATTCAAACCTAGACATCCGATAACCCTTCCAACCGACATACCTTTCATCTGAGTTCGCCCAATTTCCCCATCGGACGAAACCTAGTTCGTCGAACCAGATTCGAAACCTTACTTCGTCAGCATGACTTCAAAACCCACGGTATACCGGTCAGAAACTCTGTCGCTCCGGACACCGCCACCGCCGTCCCTTCTCTGGAGCGCAGCCGTTCTTTCGCTGTGTGTATGAGTTCTCTGATTGTGTGGTGTGTGAAATTCTGTGTATGGCGGACTGTGTGTGTGGGTGTTGTTTCTTTGGACAATTTTAGAGAAAGAGAGAGAAGAGGGCAGAGAGAGAAGGAGGGGTGCAAGGGAGGAAAGAGGGATGAAATGAGTTTGTCGGCTGAGGTTAGGTGTTAAGGGTACCCAGTTATTTTTTAGGGTTCTTCAATTTAATCCCCAAGTTCCAGAAACTCTTAAATTGACCCCAAATTAGTTTTCAGTGTATACCACTTCCAGCCTCTAATTTTTAGTTTCTTGAGATTAACACCAATCATCTTGACAACTCTTTCAATTTCAGTCCCTGGATTTTCCAATCCTTTTTAATTTCCCCCAGCCAGATTCAATATTTTAAAAATCAGTCCCTTTCGGCCAAACTTTTAACATGTCGACCTTTTCAATTGATATTATTACTCACTCATAATTTAATTCTGAGTCATATAATAATAATAATTTTCTGTTATTATTAATTGTAGATAATAACAAGAATTTCCGGGCCTAGAATTGTCGAGTCAAGCATTTCGTCATATTCAAGTTCAGAACTGCAATTTTATCCAGGTGTGGGGATTTATTACGCTTTTGTTTATTTTAATTGCTTTATATATTGTCTTGTATGTGCACGTGAAATCAGTCAGAAGCACTTAAATGTGCAATCAGTCAGAAGCACTTAAATGTGCAAGCAGTCAGAAGCACTTAAATGTGCAACCAGTCAGAAGCACTTAAATGTGCAAATCAGTCAGAAGCACTTAATTGTGCATAAAGCCTTCGGGCTAGCCGACGAGCTTCAGAATTTATCAGTCATGTTGTTTATACTTGCTAATATATTTAGTAATTAACGTAGACATATTGCGTACTCTCCACACTGAGCGAGTTGGAAGCTCACCCCACTATTTTACCCCCTTTCAGGTTGAGGAGCTCGATGTGGCATGCGTTGGAGTGTGGGATGATCAAGCTTCATGAGTTGTTATTTATTTATTTACTATTATTTTTCTCAAGCTACGCTTTATGAATAATTGTTCCATTTGTTTTATTTTAAAGTCAAATTATGTTTTTATTTAATGGTGACTTGGATTATTACTTGCAATTATTAAGTTTATTTTTCTTAAAAATGTATTTCCGCTGCAAAATTTTTATTTACTCTTCTTAAAATTAGAAGTGTTATATTTTAGAAAAGTGGTCGCTACATCTTCTCTGATGATGATGAAGACTACAACTGTCTGATGGCCAACCTAGCTGATGAAGAGGTAACATCTAAACCTCCAATTTCAAATAATGACAGTTGAGACATATCTCAAGATATTGATTTATATGAATCTGTCAATCAGCTCCTTAAAGACTTCGAAACATTAAAAACTACACACTTGACTATGACAGTTGAGAAAACACAGCTGCAAGATGAGAATACGCAGCTGAAAATACTTTGGAAAAACTCAGCCTAGAGTTAACAAAAATCAAATCTGAACTTGAAAAACATGCTGAAAATAAATTGAAAAACTCAGCTGATAATACCACAGCTGAGATTAAAAGGCTAACTATTTTAAATAGTGAAAAATCAGCTGCACTTGCTCATGTCAAATCTGAGTTTTCTAAACTAACACAGCTGAGTAATACACAAGCAAAGGAAATAACATCCTTGAAGGCATCTATAACCTTAGATGAATTGTGTATAAATAAAAAGCCACTTTATTTAAAATCAGGCCTTGGATATGACCCCAACACTCCCTCTAGTTCAAAAACCACTTTTATCAAGGGAGAAACTTATGTCCAGACTGCTGAGCCTGTAAACAAACCCGATATATTTAGGAATATTACAGCAGCCAAGGTTTACAAGACAGCCACCTAGACACGAGACTAGGCAATGGCTGTAACACCCCCGATATATTTAGGAATATTACAGCGCCGTAAATCCTTTACATAAGGATTTACAAGGCTGAAGAATTGAACAGACATTAAAAGGTACTAACGAATGGAAATAACGGAATTAAGATACAACCGTCCTGACCAAATACTAAAAGTACAATTGTTCAACAGGAACTTAATAATACATCACCAAATTCAAATTCAGCATAAATGACTTCGTACTCGAGTACTTATTGAAATAACCAATAAACAACAGACAAATAAACCCGGTCGGGACATCACTCTGCACCCTCGTCGTCATGCAGCTCCAGTGGTTGTTTTCCCGCTCTCCTGGATCCTGAACATAAACAAAATGTTCACCCCCGAAGGGGTTAGCACAACGATGCTAGTACAAGTACCACAACATATTATTCAACGTCACACGAAGAATAATAATAATAACGTAAAAAATGCCAGATGAGTCTTCTCCTGTGAGAAACTCAAACATAACATACACAATTGATAATCACAACATGATATCATAACATACACATGGTAATTCCGTCGATCCAGCGTTCACTGCCTAGAACCCACAATGATCTCGTCAGACCAACCCGTGGTGGAAAAACCTATCCGATGATCCAGCGCACGCTAGCATAAATCCCCCGATGATCCCGTCGGACCAACACGAGGTGGACATACAACAACGACATACATGCACGACAATATGTATAACATCAATACATAAAACAAATAAAGTACTTGCCTCGATTTGAAGACAAGAACAATACTTCCACAAAAACAAACACTCGAAGGTCGTCCTCCTCAATAAATCACGTAACAAGATCAAACCTTAACAAAAGAAATGATATAGGATTTATCTCACGTCGTGCGAATGTTTAACAATTCGATTTACGGCCAAAAGTTCATAAAATGTAATCTGCCTGAACTGCTTAGCGCACGCTAAGTACTCTGTGTAGCGTGCGTTAAGTCTGCTCGATAGCGCACGCAATCAACAAAGCCTAGCGTACGCTAACTATGCATGGTCAGTACTTCACTGATCAGACGACTGACTCGTCTGATGGCCTAGCGTACGTTATGTACCAAACATAGCATACGCTAACTCGTGCTCGATAGCGCATGTTAATCTTTATAGCTTAGCGTGCGCTATCTGTGCATGGCAGTTTACTGCTGGGCAGTAAACTGTTCTCATCATGATCAAAACAATGAAATCTTCCGTGATAATTCATGTTACCTACATGAATATCATGTACATACGATTATGAATGATCTTACGGATAACAACAACTTCGGATTCAAGGATATGCATACCATTATAAAACCATATTCCATTTCTACTACAATTCTTCATATGACGATTCGAAAGGCTTAACGGTTGATATCAACACCTTTATATCCATCAAAATTATCATGCTGTAGTTGTTTAACATTCCATCTATACTAGATAAATCCTTCCATGATCAATCCCTTAGATTCATCTAACAATAATGATGTTAAAGTCAAGTCCATGATTGTTATGAAGTCATCTACTAGATTCGGATTACCAATGATAGAAGCTTCCTTTACTTGTTCAATGTAATAAGATTCGAATCATGATGATCATAATCAAGGTACTTAAAGCTTATTCATCTCAATATTCCAAACATGATGTGCTTTGGATAATTCACTTATGGAAATCAATATCTCGTTAATATGATCATCCAATTCTTTAGAATCCAACTCCAAGTCTGGAGATAGGTTAAACATACCTTAATATGACGAAAATCACTGAACCGTAAGATAGAACCCTACTCCGGTTGGTTGTATGCCACTCCAAGGTGCTATTCCACTTCAATGATTACTCCCAAGTGATAACCAATATACAAAGACCAACAAGATGTGTTCTAAGTGTGTAGAAGGATTATTACAGCTCTCTGGCCTCTCAAGAATGAAGAATGGATGAATGAAATGTAAGCCAAAACGGGTTGTTGTCCCATTTATAATATTCTGCATTTTAACAAGTTAGCGCACGCTACAAGCTTTCCTTAGCGCGCGCTAATAAGAGTTGACTTCAGAACTGTCCAGGTTCATCCGCGGGAATCTTATCTGGACCCATGTCCCGGCTGGCGCATGTGCTAGCCGTCCCGCTCAATAATTGAGTTCTTAGCGCACGCAACTCCACATGCATAGCGTGCGCTAGTAATAGCCTGATAGCGCGCGTTAAGCTACATTCTTAGCGTGCGCTATCACGAGTTTGCATGAGAAATTTTGTATGTTGTTATACTTATGTACAAAGATATCAATGCAAGAAATATCATACTCCAATAATCAAAACCATACATCCGAATAATACAGGGTTTGAATACAGATGAAATACACCGTAATAAATCCGGATATTACATACTATCCTACTAAAAAGGAGTTTCGTCCCGAAACTCAAGACGAAAATAACTCGGGATATCTGGACTTCATATCAGCTTCCGTTTCCCAGGTGGCTTCTTCCATTCCGTGACGTGACCATTGAACTTTGACCAAAATGATTGGTTTGTTCCTCAACTGCTTAACTCGACTCTCGAGTATCTTGACCGGTCTTTCTTCAATCGTCCCATCCTGCGCGACTTCGATCTCGCTGAAATCAATGATATGACTGGGATCTGGTATACACCTCCGTAACTGGGATATGTGGAACACGTTATGAACATGGCACAATGACGGCGGCAATGGCAATCTGTATGACAACTCCCCAACTCTCTCGAGGATCTCAAATGGTCCGATATATCTCGGACTCAGCTTTCCTTTCCTTCCGAAACGAAAGATTCCCCGAGTAGGAGAAACCTTCAAAAGTACATGGTCTCTAGTATTGAACTCCAATGGGTGACGGCGTACATCCGCGTAAGATTTCTGGCGACTTTGGGCGGTTAACAACCTTTCACGAATCAAGGCTATCTTCTCTCGAGTCTGCACGATCAACTCTGGTTCTGTTCCGATCAAGTCTGACGAATCATCCCAACATAGGGGCGATCTACATCTCCTCCCGTATAATGCCTCAAACGGTGCCATCTTAATGGAAGCATGCCAACTATTGTTGTAGGTAAATTCAATCAATGGTAGATGAACTTCCCAATCGTTTGACCAATCTAGGGCACAGGCCCTTAGCATGTCTTCCACCGTTTGAATAGTCCTCTCGGATTGTCCGTCAGTCTGTGGGTGATAAGCCGTGCTGAAGTTCAATTCGGTCCCCAAGGCCTTATGAACTGCTTTCCAGAAGTGAGACACAAAACGGCCGTCTCGATCAAAAACAATGGTCTTCGGCGTACCATGCAATCGAACTATTTCCGAAATAAATACTCGTGCCAACCTCTCTAGTCCCCACGTATCCTTAATGCCTAGGAAATGAGCTGATTTGGTTAAACGATCAACTATCACCCAAATCATGTTCATTCCTGTCCTGGTTCTCGGCATATTAGTGATAAAGTCCATCGATATGTCCTCCCACTTCCATTCAGGAATTGGGAGCGGCTTCAACATTCCGGCAGGCCGTTGATGCTCGATCTTAACCTGCTGACAAGTCAAGCATTTCGAAACATAGTCCGCTACATCTTTCTTCATGTTCCCCCACCAGAAATTTTGCTTCAAGTCCTTATACATTTTACTGGTGCCCGGGTGGATAGAATAGGGCGAACTGTGAGCTTCCTTCATGATCGTCTGTTTCAGAACATCATCATCGGGAACGTAGAGTCGGTTCTGAAATCTCAAAACTCCATCATCATGAATTATGAATCCGGGGGCCTTTCCTTTGATCACTTCATCACGTAACCGAATCATCAGAGGATCATCTGCCTGTCTAGATTTGATCCCTTCGGTTAATGATGAAGTTATCTCCATCACGCACAGCTATCCTTGGACTCTTTGTAACCACACTTCAATTCCTTCACGAATCATCTCTCGTTGAAGGCTAAGTTGGGAGGTCAGTGTCTCCAGCATCTGAATAGAAATAGGCTTGCGGCTAAGTGCATCGGCCACTACATTTGCTTTGCCTGGTGATATAAAATCTCCAAGTCATAGTCCTTGATCAGCTCTAACCATCTTCTTTGCCGCATGTTCAACTCTTTCTGACTGAATATCTACTTGAGACTCTTATGATCCGTAAAGATCTGACAGTGAGTCCCGTACATATAATGCCTCCAGATCTTCAAAGCAAAAACTACTGCTGCTAGCTCCAAATCATGTGTTGGGTAATTCACTTCATAAGGTTTCAGCTGTCGTGAAGCATAAGCGATCACCTTATCATTCTGCATCAATACGCACCCAAGTCCTTGGTTTGAAGCATCACTGTAAACTATAAATCCTCCAGTTCCCTGTGGAAGTGATAGAATCGGTGCCGTCGTCAATCTCTTCTTCAATTTATCAAAGCTAATCTGACACAACTCATTCCAATCAAACTTTTGAGTTTTCTGCAGGAGTCAAGTAAGTGGGCGGGAGATTTTAGAAAACCCTTCCACGAATCGACGATAATATCCAGCAAGTCCTAAGAAGCTTCGGACTTCTTTCACGTTCTTTGGAGGCTTCCAATCCATAATTGCTTCGATCTTCTGAGGATCTACTCGGACTCCTTCAGCTGACACCACATGGCCGAGGAACATTACTTCTTTTAGCCATAATTCACACTTAGAAAGTTTGGCGTACAATTGCTCGCTTCTCAAAAGTTCCAATACAATCCGCAAATGTTGCGCATGTTCTTCCGGGCTCTTAGAATACACTAGAATGTCATCAATGAATACGACCACAAATTTATCCAAAAATTCAATGAACACTCTGTTCATCAATTGCATAAATACAGCAGGTGCGTTAGTGAGACCAAACGGCATCACTACAAACTCATAATGTCTGTAGCGAGTTCTGAATGCTGACTTTGGAACATCAGATTCCTTAATCATCAGCTGATGATACCCTGATCTCAGATCGATTTTAGAAAATACTGTTGCCCCTTGCAACTGGTCAAACAGATCATCAATCCGTGGCAACGGATACTTGTTCTTAATCATCATCTTGTTCAGCTCTCGATAGTCAATACACAGTCGAAGCGATCCATCCTTCTTTCGGACAAAAAGAACTGGCGCTCCCCAAGGTGAAATGCTTGGATGAATATAGCCCTTGTCCAGTAACTCCTCCAACTGCTTCTTCAGTTCGTACATCTCAGTAGGTGCCATACGATACGGCGCCTTAGAAATTGGTGTAGCTCCGGGTTCCAGCTCAATGGTAAATTCTACATCCCTTCGTGGAGGTAGTCCAGGTAACTCGTCAGGAAATACATCTGGAAATTCGTTCACAACAGGAATGGATGAAAGTTCCATAATTTCGTCTTCTTTCTTCATTGCATAGCACCAATATCCGGTACAGCCCTGTTTCAACAATTTGACAGCTTTCATCGCCTTGATCAATTTTCCTGAGCTTCCCGGTTTCCACCCCTCGAACAATATTTCGGAACCATCGTCAGCGATCAGCGAGATATTCCTCCTTCGGTAGTTTACAATTGCTCCATATTGATTAAGCCAATCGTCTCCGAGTATCAGGTCGTCTCCTTGCATTTCTATCACGATCAGATTTGAGAGCCACTCTCTGCCTCCAAATGATACAGGGAAATTTCTAGTTTCTAAGTTTTCGACAATCCTCTCTCCACTCGGTAAACCAACAACATAAGGTTCACAAGTATGAAAACCGGAAATATTCAAATGATTTACACAAGACAAAGATATAAAATAATGTGTAGATCCTGTATCGAATAAAACGCTAACTGGCTGGGAAAGGATCTGGACAGTACCTGATGCGACAGCAGCATCCTGATCGTCTGTCCTCCTCATCTCGTACAGACGTGGGGGAGCAGATCCGGCACCCGATGTCCCCTTTCAGTCCCATTGTCCTCTGCCTCGTCCGCGGCCAAAATTCTGAGACATCTGAACACTTTACTGCGTCTGTTGGATACTGGCTTCCTTCTGGACTGGCTGTGGTGTACGGGCTCTAAAAGACTTTGCAGCCTCTTTACAAAACATTGCCCGATGTCCCTCTCGTCCACAATCAAAACAAGTCACGGCAGGAAGGGGGCAATTCCGTCGATAGTGCCCCGTCTGGGCGCAGTTAAAGTATTTCCTGGTAACATCAGTAATAGTTGATGTCGCTCCGAAGTTCTTTCCGCTCCTGACTGGGTGCGTAGGTTTCCTAAAAGAGTGAAACGATGACTGGGCCTTACGGGGCCCACTATTCTTGTGCTCTGTAAAAGTACCAGAGACTTTCTGTTTCTTGGATTCCAAAAATTTCTCCATAGTTGCTTCCTTGATCTCATACGCCAATGCCTTATCCTGGTATTGACGGAGTGTGGTACATTCAAATCCGGACATGTACCTCTGGATTTCTGGTTTCATCCTCATATCGAAATGGATCATCATTTACGCATGCATTACGACGGATGTCGAACAAACGCCACCGTTAAACGCCTTAATTGCAGGATACGGCACATCGAAGGCCGAGCGGAGAAAAACTCCCGAATTTTGGCTTCCCTCACGGGGCGAGGGCAATCCGAGCTTCCATCATCAATCTAAACTCTGTCAATCGGCATCATGGTCTACAGCCGAATGGCTTCCCACCATTCGGACGCTTCCCTATCGTAAAATATTGAGCGATAGAGGCTCTCCTATTGCCCAGGCGATTAATTAGGCAAAGATTTTCTCCAGTTCCTTCAACCAATGGTCCCAGATGGGAGTCTCAGAAATACCGTCGAATTTGGATGGTTGCATCTTCGCCACCTCTTGCAGCCACCGGTCACCTCGATTTCCCATGTCTGGGATCCCTTGCTGTCTCTCTCCCTGCTATAGTCCCACCGCCACTTGCATTCGGTCCACGACTTGGGCGAACTGAGTCATCTGGTTCACCACTTGACGAAGGATCTCTGGTACAGCAGGATCTGGTTCGTTATTAATAGATTGTTGCGGCTCGCCTGAGCTATGACTGGCCTGGTTAGAAGGCGACACTTCCCTTTCAGCATTTCTCCGTCCGCGTCCACGACCGCGACCACGTCCACGTCCGCCTCTCAACATAATGTAAGCATAAATACTCAATATACAGGAAACAACATCGTTCTAGGAACTTACAACCACCGTTCGCATGAAGACGTAGGCAGTGCAGTGATGTCATTCACTGCCGGTTGCCTCAAAAGACATAAATGACCCTTATTTTAACCCAACGGCCAAGATATCCATAATCTTAGCTCCGATACCATAATCTGTAACACCCCCGATATATTCAAGAATATTACACCGCCATAAATCCTTTACATAAGGATTTACAAGGCTGAAGAATTGAACAGACATTAAAAGGTACTAACGAATGGAAATAACGGAATTAAGATACAACCGTCCCGACCAAATACTGAAAGTACAATCGATCAACAGGAACTTAATAATACATCACCAAATTCAAATTCAGCATAAATGACTTCGTACTCGAGTACTTATTGAAATAACCAATAAACAACAGATAAATAAACCCGGTCGGGACATCACTCTGCACCCTCGTCGTCATGCAGCTCCAGTGGTTGTTTTCCCGCTCTCCTGGATCGTGAACATAAACAAAATGTTCACCCCCGAAGGGGTTAGCACAACGATGCTAGTACAAGTACCACAACATATTATTCAACGTCACACGAAGAATAATAATAATAACGTAAAAAATGTCAGACGAGTCTTCTCCTTCGAGAAACTCAAACATAACATACACAATTGATAATCACAACATGATATCATAACATACACATGGTAATTCCGTCGATCCAGCGTTCACTGCCTAGAACCCACGATGATCCCGTCAGACCAACCCGTGGTGGAAAAACCCGGCCGATGATCCAGCGCACGCTAGCATAGATCCCCCGATGATCCAGCGCACGCTCACGCGAGGTGGACATACAACAACGACATACATGCACGACAATATGTATAACATCAATACATAAAACAAATAAAGTACTTGCCTCGATTTGAAGACAAGAACAATACTTCCACGAAAACGAACACTCGAAGGTCGTCCTCCTCAATCAATCACGTAACAAGATCAAACCTTAACAAAAGAAATGATATAGGATTTATCTCACGTCGTACGAATGTTTAACAATTCGATTTACGGCCAAAAGTTCATAAAATGTAATCTGCCTGAACTGCTTAGCGCACGCTAAGTACTTTGTGTAGCGTGCGTTAAGTCTGCTCGATAGCGCACGCAAACAACAAAGCCTAGCGTACGCTAACTATGCATGGTCAGTACTTCACTGATCAGTCGACTGACTCGTCTGATGGCCTAGCGTATGTTACGTACCAAACGTAGCATACGCTAACTCGTTCTCGATAGCGCACGTTAATCTTTATAGCTTAGCGTGCGCTATCTGTGCATGGCAGTTTACTGCTGGGCAGTAAACTGTTCTCATCATGATCAAAACTATGAAATCTTCCGTGATAATTTATGTTACCTCCATGAATATTATGTACATACAATTATGAATGATCTTACGGATAACAACAACTTCGGATTCAAGGATATGCATACCATTATAAAACCATATTCCATTTCGACTACAATTCTTCATATGACGATTCGAAAGGCTTAACGGTTGATATCAGCACCTTTATATCCATCAAAATTATCATGCTGTAGTTGTTTAACATTCCATCTATACTAGATAAATCCTTCCATGATCAATCCCTTAGATTCATCTAACAATAATGATGTTAAAGTCAAGTCCATGATTGTTATGAAGTCATCTACTAGATTCGGATTACCAATGATAAAAGCTTCCTTTACTTGTTCAATGTAATAAGATTCGAATCATGATGATCATAATCAAGGTACTTAAGGCTTATTCATCTCAATATTCCAAACATGATGTGCTTTGGATAATTCACTTATGGAAATCAATATCTCGTTAATATGATCATCCAATTCTTTAGAATCTAACTCCAAGTCTGGAGATAGGTTGAACATACCTTAATATGATGAAAATCACTGAACCGTAAGATAGAATCCGACTCCGGTTGGTTGTATGCCACTCCAAGGTGCTATTCCACTTCAATGATTACTCCCAAGTGATAACCAATATACAAAGACCAACAAGATGTGTTCTAAGTGTGTAGAAGGATTATTACAGCTCTCTGGCCTCTCAAGAATGAAGAATGGACGAATGAAATGTAAGCCAAAACGGGTTGTTGTCCCATTTATAATATTCTGCATTTTAACAAGTTAGCGCACGCTACAAGATTTCCTTAGCGCGCGCTAATAAGAGTTGACTTCAGAACTGTCCAGGTTCATCTGCGGGAATCTTATCCGGACCTATGTCCCGGCTGGCGCATGTGCTAGCCGTCCCGCTCAATAATTGAGTTCTTAGCGCACGCAACTCCACATGCATAGCGTGCGCTAGTAATAGCCTGATAGCGCGCGTTAAGCTACATTCTTAGCGTGCGCTATCACGAGTTTGCATGAGAAATTTTGCATGTTGTTATACTTATGTACAAAGATATCAATACAAGAAATATCATACTCCAATAATCAAAACCATACATCCGAATAATACAGGGTTTGAATACAGATGAAATACACCGTAATAAATCCGGATATTACAATGGCCAAGGCAGAAGCAGCAGTCAAAACATTATTCCAACTATTACCAAAGACTCTCCAAAAACATATTTCAAAATGGGAGAGGTAAATGGAAACCTCAAGGTTATCCGAATTTTCAAAATGAACAGTTGTGGAGACCCCAATGATTTAATAAATGGTCTCAGCCAAGATTTAGGAATGGCCCACACCATAGATATTATGAGGCATAGCCAGTATACAATCCTAACCAAGGATATAGACCAAGACACTATGCACCTCATAGGATTAACCAACATTTTAAAAACACCAGGAGAAATTTCTCCAGGAAGCCCACTAACCCCAAAGGACCCACTCAAATTTGGGTACCTAAATATCTGCTTGTCTGATTGCAGAAAAGGTGGAAGGACTACTATTATGTGACCTCAAGTTCAACAGGAGGAGGTGAAGAATGATTTGTAGACTCTGGATGCTCAAGGCACATGATGGGGAACAAGAAGATTCTGTCAGATTATGTGAAAGAAAGAGGACCAGATGTAACTTTTGGAGATAGCTCATGTGGACAAACCAAAGGACATGGGAAACTGCACAGGGGGAACATAACCATTACTAAAGTATAAGCCAATTATGTGATGAGAACAACTTAGTAGTCTTCACAAGATGCAAATGCATGGTGATTGATCTCCTGACTGGAGAAGTAGAGCTACAAGGATTCAGAAGAAGAGATGTCTATCTAATATACTGGAAATCAGGAGCACCAAATGCTTGTTTCTTATCAAAAACAATTGCTGAGAATGGATGGTTATGGCACAAAATATTATGTCACCTGAATTTCAAAGCCATCAACAAAATCAGCTCTCAAAAGTTGGTTAGAGGACTTCCAAAAGGAGTATTCAAGAAAGAAGCTCTTTGTGATGCATGTCAGAAGGGAAAACAAACTAGAGCAACTTTCAAACTAGTTCAGCCTACCACTCTCACCACCAGAATTCTGGATCTACTTCCTATAGATCTTTTTGGACCCATCAAGCCAAGGACATTGAGTGGAAGGAAGCATGCCTTAATAGTAGTAGATGACTACTCCAGATATACATGGGTTGTTTTTTCTATAAAAGGAGCGAAACATTAACAAAGCTACCTGAACTGTTGAGGAAAATTTAGAATGAGATATCCCTCTCAATCATAAAGATCAGATCAGACAGAGGTGGAGAATTTCTCAACAAGGCAATCACTGAGTACAGTGATCAGAATGGAATCCAGCATGAAGTCTCAGCCGCAAGAACACCACAGCAAAATGGTGTAGCTGAAAGAAGGAATAGAACCCTGAAGGAAGCAGCCAGGTCAATGATTGCAGAAGCTGACCTGCCTAAGAGGTTCTGGGCTGAAGTTGTCAACACATCATGCCATACTCAGAATAGGAGTATGATAGTAGAAAGACATGGCAAAACTCCCTATGAGGTTTGGAATGACAAAACACCAATTGTTGCTTATTTTCGTATCTTTTGTTGTAAGTGTTTCATCCACAACAATGGTAAAACCTAACTGAATGTCTTTGATGCTAAAAATGATGATGGTCTCTTTATGGGATACTCACAAATAAACAAGGCATATAGAGTATTTAATAAAAGAACATTAGTTGTGGAAGAAAAACCCATGTTATGTTTGATGCGTCTACTGTTGAGTATATGAAATAGGTGGAATCAATTGAGAAAAAGCTCAAATCCGCCTATCTGGAAGAAATTATCATAAATGACACAGGAATGATGGACTCATCTTAAGACTCAGCTGAAGACCCAACTGCAGATCAGTTTGGAAACCCAACTGCAGATCAGACAAGAGATTCAACTGCAGATCAGATAGGATCTCTAACTGTACCTATTCCAACTGCAGCTGATGAAGACACAACTACAGAGCAGACATGATCCCCATTTGCAGCTGACAAAACCATAGCTGAACCAGTAGCAGATCGAGAAGGCCAAAATCAAACTGATGCAGAGAGAGAAGAGTCCATAAAAGCAACTCAACAGGGGGAACAAACCCCAAAGATGATACCCCCAAATGGCTCAGATATCATCTCATCCAACAAATCATTGGAAACTTAACTGATGGTGTCAAAACTAGGCAATCTATAGAACCAGCAGGATGGCAATGTTCTCATGTTTCATGTCTCAGATGGAACCTAAAACAACTGAACAGGCCATGGATGATTGCTCATGGATAACTGCAATGCAAGAGGAGATAAACCAAATGGAGAGAAACAATGTCTGGGAACTAACAGACAAACCAGATCACAAGAAAGTCATAGGCACCAAGTGGGTGTATAAAAACAAATGTGATGAAGATGGAGCTGTTGTTAGGAATAAAGCCCAGACTAGTTGCAAAAGGATATGCGCAGTGTGAAGGAATAGATTTTGATGAAACATATGCACCTGTAGCAAGACTTGAACCTAACAGACTATTCCTTGCATATGCAGCATTCAAGGGTTTTAAAGTCTACTAAATGGATGTGAAGAGTGCTTTTGTCAATGGAGTACTAGAAGAAGAAGTCTATGTGGAGCAACCCCCTAGATTTGTCAAAGGAGACAAGGTATACAAGCTTCTGAAAGTTCTATATGTACTCAAGCAGGCACCAATGGCATGGTATGAAACCTTATCAGTGTTTCTAGAGAAAAATGGATTCAGCAAAGGAAAGTGGACAAGAAACTCTTCAGAATTGAACATGAAGACCCCATATTACTTGTCCAAATATATGTGGATGACATCATATTTGGCTCAACCAACCCTAAGCTATGTGAAAAATTCTCAAATCTCATGCAAGGAGAATTTGAGATGAGTATGATGGGAAAGCGTAATTTCTTTCTTGGTTTGAAAGTCAAGCAAGCTGACAATGGAATTTTCATCAACCAAGCGAAGTATACAAGGGGTTTAATCAAAATATTTGGCATGGAATCAGCCAAATCACTAAGAGTTCCCATGAGCATATCCCCTACATTAAGATGCAGATGAATGAGGCATTCCATTGGATCCAACATACTACAGAGGACTAATTGGATCACTTCTATATCTCACTGCAAGCAGACCAAATATTTCATATGCAGTAGGAGTGTGTGAAAGATTTCAATCCAAGCCGAAGCAGTCTCATCAGGAAGCAGCTAAAAGGATAATCAGATATCTTAAGCCCACAATCAATGTTGGTTTATGGTATCCCAAGGATGACAACTTCGAGCTTTCAGGATATTCATATACAGACTTTGCAGGATGAAAAATTGACAGGAATAGCACAAGTGGAACATGTCAATTCCTTGGAACCAGACTTATATCATGGTTCAGCAAGAAACAAGTATCCAACTCAATATCCACAACTGAGTCAGAATACCTAGATGCTAGTAGCTCTTGCGCTCAAATTCTATGGATCAGACAACAACTAAGGGACTACAACATCATAGCAAATGAAGTTCCAATATGGTGTGACAACAATAGTGCAATTGCAATAACAAACAATCTAGTTCTGCAATCAAGAACAATGCACATAGATGTCAAACATCACTTTATCAGAGATCATATGCTTAACAAAAGAGTAAAAGTGAAAAGGGTCAGCACAGAGCATCAAATTGCTGACATATTCACTAAGCCTTTACCAGAAGAAAGGTTTCTGGAACTTAGCAGGAATCTTGGATTACTATATTAGGAATCTAGTGCTTAGTTGAAAACCAAGATGAGAAAAGTTATCTGACCTGAAGCAGACGAGAGATGAAGGAGAAGTCATCTGACCTGAAGCAGACGAGAGACGAAGGAAAAGTCACCTAGTCTGGAGCAGGCGAAAACTCATCTGAACTGTACCAGCCAATACTTATCATCTGATCAGACCAGTGAAGAAAAGTCACCTGATCAGACCAGTCAAGAAACATCACCTAAGGCGGAAATAGCTGACATCAACCACATGCGACATACCTCACCTGATGCACAACAAACAAGAAGTCAAAAAGTCAACCAGCTAAGTTTTCGGTCTCTTTAAATACTCAATTTTATTACACGTGGCTAAAAACACACGACCACACTACCTCCACGTCTACCTTCACGACGTGCAATCAACTCCAACTATCATTATTTATCAAAATTCGTACCGCCGCTTGCTTATTTAATTATTAATATTCAAAAAAGTATTTTCAACTGGGTATATAAAACGGCGGAAATCATTTCAGCAAAACTTTATTGTCTTCAAGCTCAAAGAACCCTAAATTTATCGAAAGCAGAAAAACCCTAGAATTTTCACTGCACTAATCCAAAAACCTTTTCGATTTGTAGAAATGGACTCAACCACCTACTTTAAAGGCGTCAACCTAAAGTTGGTGAAGAGACATATCATATTCAGTATAGTCATCGATTTCATCGGACTTCTGGAGTCGAACAACACTACTCAAATGGCGGAGCTTATCAGGAAAATGAAGAAAAATGGCATATATCACTTCCTGGACATCAATCCAAGACAGCTATTCAAGGAAGCCGTAATTTGTTTCTACAAGGAAGCCAAAGTGACAGATATGGGCATCGAGAGTATGATTTTTGGAGAACAAATAACCATCACCGCACAATCCGTCGTCGATGCATTCAAGATGCAAAACCGGGGCATTTCAGTCGAGGCTCTGAAGCAAAATCCAGTCGATACTTGGTACGACATTAAGTTACCTGAGCAACCGATGAAGATGAAGGTCACTGCAAAAAAATCAGATCTGGAGAAGGAGTTTCGATATATGTTAGATATTACTAACAAAATTGTGATGGGTATGGCTGGAAGTTTTGACCAATTATCATCCTCGAAGTACGTCATTTTGGGAGCCATGATGCAGAGTCAGAGGATAAATTGGCCTGACTACATTTACAGACAACTAGTCAGGGAAGTCAAAGCCAGCTGGGACAATGACAACAACAAGTTTAGGCAAAAGTTAGCTTATGGAACCCAGATAAGTTATATTCTGTAGTTTCTGGGTAAAGCTAAAGGGACAGCTGAAACCTTCTTCAACAGCAAAAGACTTGGTCACCTGGACCAAGTGACAGGCAAAACTTGCAGAAAAGAACAAGTCCACAACAGCTGAGCTTATTAAAAAGATGACCAGTGGAACTACGCCATATATAATCCCCTCAGACTCAGATGAAGTTCAATCTGACGCATACAACAAAACCACAGAGATACAAAAGTCAGCTGCACCTGAGATCCTACCTGCAGATGACTCTGATAGCGACAACATTCCTCTTACCAAGATCTTCAAAAAGAGGAAGTCATCTGAAAAGCCTTTCCACATTACATCCTCACCTAATCAGTCCCCCAAGAGACAAAAAGGTCTGGTGGACTATTCATCAGAGGAAGAAGAAGAGGTGCAGACTGTGATATCACCTGCACCTGCACCTGCACCGGTTGAAGAACCCTCAGCTCAAATGCAGCTAATCATTTCACCTGCACCATCTTCACTCGAAGATCAACCTACTCACTCCTCAGAGCTAGTGGCAGAAATGATCCACCTCCTGACTCTTCCAAGCATAACAGAGGAAGAAGAGGCAGAGGAGATCATTGAAATACCAGAAGCTGGATACTCTCTCAACATCGGGGAGCATAATCCTCTGAACCTTACCACAGAGCAACTAAAACTGGTAAAACAACAATCTCTTAAATTTTCCTTTGTCAATATTGATGAGGAATGAATGGAATTAAAAACACTTACCTTCCCTCAATTGAAAGAGTTTGTTGAAAGGAGTACCTGGGATCACCCCACAGCTATTGAACAGCTCATAATGTTCTTCTGTCAAGAGACATATGTGAGATTGTTGTTGCAGGAGAACTGGTTCCTTTCTCATTTTAAACATAACATGGACCAGTTCGTCCTTCAGGTTATGAAAGGTGTATCACAAGGTGAAACCCTTGGTGAGGAGGGAAAAGTAGAAAAGAAAAGAGAAGGAGAATGAGAGAAAGAGAAAGAAATTATAATTGTAGAAGTTGAAAAGGAGGATAGAGAAGAAGAAAAGAAAGAAGTGGAAGTTGAAAAAGAAGAAGAAAAAGAAATAGTAGAAGGTGAAAAAGAAGATGGAGTTGAAAAGAAGGAGGATTAAGAAAAGGAGGAAAAGAAAGAAGGAGAAGAAAAAGAAGAGGAGGAGATCAGAGAAGAAGAAAAGAAAGAAGAAGAAAAAGAAGAAAAATTAGATGAAAAAGAAGAAGGAGAAAGAAAAGATGGGGAAAGGAGAAATGATGAGGCTGATGACCATGATGCACCTGATCAAGTATCCAACTCTCATCAAGCCACAGAAGATGACAAATCAAGCACCCTTGATAAAACCTAATCTGATCAGAGAGCAGCTGATATGAGCTTACCATCTGAAAACCTACAGCTAAGAAATCAGCACAGGAAGGCTCAGGTGAAAACAATGCTCATCAACTGTCACCTGATCAGAAGATTAGTAGAAGAAACGGTTGCAAAGCTTCTGGCAACCGAGGTTAAACCTGACCTGCAGTCCCTTTATACCAAAGTGGACACTCTTCTCAACAGGAAGGAACCTTCCCCACCACCCTCAAACTCTAGAATGCCTCTTGGCATGTCTCACTTTATGACTAGGGTGGAGGAGCAGCTAGCCAAGATTATTGATGCTGGCAAAAAGGGGGAAGATAAGAACAAGGGGGAAGAAAAAGAAGAAGCAAGACCAAAAAGGCAGCAAGACCTTCCTTTGATCCAAGCTGGAACTTCAAGCCTGAAGAGGAAGAATGCAGCTGCACCACCTGATGCTCCAGCAGCCAAGAGAAAGAGAACTGGACAAGACCCAATTATACCTCTTCAATGGGAAGGAAAAGAGCTATGTGAAGTTGAAGGATTTCTTCCAGTGGAAGTCACAAATAAATGGGGAGGTTCCAAGAGGCAATTTATTGAAAAATATAATATCTGGGAAATCCTCCAAGACCCAGACTACACCCCTCAACAAATTTTTGTTGATTTCATGGAGATTGATTTTCCTAATCTGTGGGAAACACTGAAAAGAGTAGCTGGAGAAGATTTCAATGCCTATCTTAGAATCCCTGACTTCAGACCATAGGATCCTCCAACTGACATCCATGGAAAACTGGATGATGAAGCTCTTCAGAATGAGATCAGAGACATCTATATCAAGAACAACTACACCTCTCGTGAAGAACAAGAGTTTGCTTCATCAATTGTCAAAAAGAAATATGGTCTCATACCAGTTTCAAAGAGGCCCATTGGAGCAAAGCCACTATGATCACTTCCTCCAGCAAGGCAGATTAGAGGAAGAGGAAGGAGCTAAAAATATTATTTTCTAATTACTTGTAATTCCATAGTTTACTTGTAATTTTTACTTGTATTTTGCTTCATTCAAGAACTGCATTGTAATGTAACAAACAATGAAAGTTTTATAACAGTCAACTTGAATAACAACCACTAGTTGTCTCAAAAAGACTGAATTTGATTTTTTGTCTTGCACTTTATATTTGTGCATACTTGCTTACATTTGAAATGCTTAAGTTTTGCCATCATTAAAATAGGGGGAAATTGTTAGGATTACTTGTTAGATTTTGATGATGTCATCCTGTATTGATGATTTATTCAAATATATGCACTAAGTCACAAATAAATGGGGAGGTGCCAAGAGGCAATTTATTGAAAAATACAATATCTGGGAAATCCTCCAAGACCCAGACTACACCCCTGAACAAATTTTTATTGATTTCATGGAGATTGATTTTCCTAATCTGTGGGAAACACTGAAAAGAGTAGCTGAAGAAGATTTCAATGCCTATCCTAGAATCCCTGACTTCAGACCATAGAATCCTCTAACTGACATCCATGGAAAGCTGGATGATAAAGCTCTTCAGAAGGAGATCAGAGACATCTATATCAAGAACAACTACACCTCTCGTGAAGAACAAGAGTTTGCTTCATCAATTGTCAAAAAGAAATATGGTCTCATACCAGTTTCAAAGAGGCCCATTAGAGTAAAGCCACTATGATCACTTCCTACAGCAAGGCAGATTAGAGGAAGAGGAAGGAGCTAAAAATATTATTTTCTAATAACTTGTAATTCCACAGTTTACTTGTAATTTTTACTTGTATTTAGCTTCATTCAAGAACTGCACTGTAATGTAACAAACAATGAAAGTTTTATAACAGTCAACTTGAATAACAACCACTAATTATCTCAAAAAGACTGGATTTGATTTTTTGTCTTGCACTTTATCTTTGTGCATACTTGCTTACATTTGAAATGCTTAAGTTTTGCCATCATCAAAATAGGGGGAAATTGTTAGGAATACTTGTTAGATTTTGATGATGTCATCCCTGTATTGATGATTTATTCAAATATATGCACTAAGTACTTCGCATTATAAAGAAGAACCAAATGAGTATCTTCTATAAGGCATTGAATAGGCTAAGTTTGATTCTAGAGTTATTCAGTAGAAAAACGACTAAGTATAGAACTGCCATAATATCAGATGAATTTTCAGACGAGTTCTATATCAGGTGAGTTTTGGTCAATAGAAATATCAGACGAGGTTCGACCAAAACTCAGCTGCAGCCGAGTTCTGAAGAAGGCAGTATATCAGGCGAGTTCAGGTCAAACAAACATATCAGAGAAGTTTGACCTCAGGCAAGTTATCAGCTGCACTTTCAGACAACGTACACATCAGACGAGTATTACTTCAACTGAAAGCAGTCAAGTCCTCAGTCAAGCAAATATATCATATGAGAGTTAACCACAGATGAGTTATTTATCATCCGAGGTTTCCGGTCAAACCAAACATCAAAGGAGGTTGACCTGACCGTTACTGCAGCCAAGTTTTTCAGTCCACGTCAGCAAAGCATTGAAAGTCAACAATAATGGAAAGACATGCGGACGTGAATTTGAGGAGACAAACTGAATGATTCCTGGAAAGTTAGGAATAAAATATTCCTGGAGATCCACGCTCTGAAGACTTATGGATATAGAAATCAAGAAAAACGGCATGGATAAAAGAATTCTTTCAAACGGTCGGAAAAAAGGGAATCAAGCGGTGTAAAGAGATGAATGAGTAAACAAAAAAGTTTACTCTCCAACGGACGGATTTGTTACAGTGATGCAACGGCTATGAAGAAGCTCAAGATTCATACTATAAATATCTGAAGAACAGATTGAGCAAAGGACAATGCGAACAATACATACAAGTGATCTAAGCAATCAAAGCAAACTATAGCATCGTGAAGACCAAGCTTAACAGTCATATTCTGAGAAGCTCTTAAGTTGGAGAAGACAAAAACTCTTGTCTTAAAAGTTTGAGTACGAGGTTGCTTTCTTGAACGAGGTTACTGAAAGTAAATAGGTTGTAAACACATCCACTGATTCTTGATTGGAAGGTGATAGACAGCTTGCGAGTTTTTGAAGCATCCACGGGTTTTTGATCAAGAGGTGCAAGGCAGCCAAAGGGAGTTGCAATGGCCATGGGTTTCCACTGGTTTGGAAGCTGTTGTAATTGTGTGAATCATTGTAACGTTTATCACTGGTTGAAAGTTATAGTGAATTCATCTCCGACTGTTTTGGAGAAAAGTGGACTAGTAGAGGATTACCCCACCTCTGAAATCACTATAAATGCTTGCATTTTTTTACTGCATTACATCACACTTATCTGCTGCATTCATTTCTACTGTTCCATTTAGAAGTCAACTGTCTTCCGCATAACTTAGTTTTACAGTTGACATAAGTCACCTGCATTATCATCAGCTGAGCTTCCGCATTACTCATCTGTAGCTAAGTTATGTTAGCTGCATATTATATCACCTGATTTCACTCACCTGAGATTCTGGAAAAGAGTTTAATAAGTATATTCATCCCCCTCTAGACTTATTCCTGACGACTTATGACCTATAATGTATATATAAACTAGTTCATGTATTTGAGAGTAAATATTTCACTCCTTATTGGATAAGAAAGTTTACACTGGAAGTGTTATGGCTCAAATACTTAATTTTTCCACAGGTCGATGATACTTGACTGGGCGTTACGTTTATCAGAAGACTTGTATGACGTGTTCTTTGACTTGGGAAGTGCCTGTTGTCACTATGGTTAGTGGAAGCACACGTTGTAGGTATGCTCATGGGATTAGTATACTCGAACCGGATCACCCTCGATTCGTCAGACGGGTTTCACTCCGGGACAATCAATGATGGAATTGAAAGATTATGATAGGTATTCGTAAACCTTCAACTTGAGGATTTAGTAGATATGTGCTTGTGACGTTAAGAATTTCACTAGAGTAGTTCGACCCAGAAAATCGGAAGGTGAGGGTCAATATCGACATGCGTCTTGATGGGCAAGTAGCAGGTTCTACTAAATACCAAGATAGTATTCTTTCTCCTATAAGTGAACAGGTATATGTCCTATGCGGTTATTGCCAGATGAGATCATAAGTCTTTGGCCAAAGCATTAGAGCTAGTTGTGTTGGATACACGAGAGCTTGGCGATCTTGATTTGCATTAACTCATGCATATCATCAAGTATAGATAGGGTTTGACTGACCATGACCCACCCATTGCTTACTGAGACGGACCTACCGATTCGCTCATTAAGGAGACGACGAAATAATTTGAACTGGAACTCTTATTGTGAATTTTAGACATTAGATGTCTTATTTAATTTATTAGATAAATTAAATCGGTCTAGTAAATTAAATAAATTACTGGATAATTAATTTAATTCATCAATATGATTTATTGGAGAAATAATTTTTAATATAATTAGTTAATATTATTATTTAATTGTATTAATTTTATTTGAGACGTATCAAGGTGTATCTATCGGACTAGACACTTAATGGTCCGTTTCACGAACCGAAACGAACCAACTCCTCCTCAATTATTTTGGCCGCCCCTTCCTTTATTATTAGGTTGGTGTTTTTTATCTTCTTAAGTGCATGCTACTTGAAGTTTCATATACTTAAGTACAGATTTGATTATAAGATTAAATCTTATCAAATATGCTTTTAGGTGGCATGAGCTTTTATAAGTTGATAATTTTATCATCATCATCATCCTCCAACCATGCCAAAAACTCAAGACATCATTGGGCCATTTTGAGAAATAGGTAAGATAGTTAATTCTCTTCAACTTCTTATACTCTTAGAGAGAGAAAGGAAATCAAGAACAAAAATATATATCACTTAGAGTGATCATATTCTTGAGAGATAAATTCCTACTACTCTTTCTAGTCGTATCCTTAGAGGATAATTGAGTGAGTAGTTATTCCAATCATCTCTCAGTGCGTGCCTAGTAGAGATGCGGTGCTTTCGACCTTTGGATCATCGAGGACTTATCAAATTGGATTTGTGGTCATCGGCATGAACATCAACATTCAATCAAAGGACTATAAGGGTATGTTTTCATATCTTAACTCTTGTCCATTAATATTTGTTTATACGATGCATAATCGGTCCCCTTTAGGGGTTCAGTTTAAATTGTTTTTTGCTTCCACTGCGCATTCGATTTAGGCACCAAATGTCAACAGTGGTATTAGAGTGAGGTCTTGCCATCGTATATACGATATTTAACATTTGAAATGATTGATTGAATGATTCATGATTTGGAATCATATGTTTTAATCGTTGTTTATGTTTAATTGTTCATTGTAGTTATATTTTCCGTAAATTTATATTAAAATATAAATCTTAAATTTCTTGGGAAATGGTTTATATTGAAGATATGAAAGTCAAAAAATATTGGTATTATATATCCGATCGAAAATTAAGCTCTAGGATGCCGTTGGACGGACAATTGTCATGTTTCTGGACTACTGGAAACAGACACGGTCGTGTCACTGAGTGACACGGTCGTGACTCTCTCCATACCGTGTCATCTCAGTGACACGATCATGTCACTTTCCCAACTCGCCCGGACTTGATTTTTACGTGTATTCCAAAAAATTAATCTCCCGCATTTTAAATTGAATTAAATTCGACTAAAATGGAATATGGTATTTCATTTTAAAAGGGAAAATTAATTTATTGGAATAATTATGATTGACTGAATTACTTTGAACGAATTAAAATTACCGATTGTGTGTATTGATTGGATTAGTTCTATTAAGTAGTAAATTTTATATATTTGTTGGATCAATATATCAAATTACTCATTTATGCAAAATACATTTATTTAATATTTATTGGGTAAATGCTTATGAATGGTGATGTAGTTCATGAACCTAGTTTTGAATCATTTATTTTATTCGATTGGGTTGTAAATGCTGTTTTGAGCTTATTTATTTTACTAGAAAAACTTATATAATAGGATGCAATTTTTCAGTGTAAAATTTATATGTAATGACGAAGACCGGGGGAAGATCTATTCGAGAAGACGAAGATTCAAGACTCAAGACATCTGTTTAGATTACGATGCTTTTGTTCTTGGGGATGGTCCATGAACTGCATGCTGGTAGCAACTAGGTTGTGAATGTTTTATTCATATGGTATGAATGCCCATAAAGGTGCTTAAATGAATTAATGTCCAAAGTGTAACATTAATCGCAAAAATTCTCCCAAGACAAAATATTAAGTTTAAAAGGTTTCGAGATTTTCCTTGCCTCCATCGAGCTCTTGGAAAATTAAAATCCAAACTAGATGAGTTATGCTTCCGGGTTATAGGAGTAGTCATTTGGGGAGGGTCGATAAATTCTGAGAGTGCATTGGATGCCTTCGGGTTGAGCAAATTTTGTACATATAAACATGTTCGGTTGCCGGATAAGTTCTAATTGTGAAATTGATCAACATCGATGGTATAAACTTAACTTGTTCATGAACTATAGAAACCGTATATGTTGAGAGGATTGAATAAAAGGAAAAAGAAGATCGAATCATCAATTAAATGGGTTAGTGCTGGACACCACTTTATAGAGATTAATAGATCAGAAACCTGATAGGTTGCCCTCTATTAAAATTTATAAAGAACTCGATAACCATTATGAAGTAAATCGAACAATACTTTCAGATTTCACATGGGAGTGTGTAGTACCGATAAAAATATTGGGAGCTGTATTAAATGAATATAAAAGTCCTTAATTTTAAACTCAAGACCATAATTGAACGAGTCACCTAATCAATCTGGTACACTCTATGCAGACGAACAAAATAATCAACTCTTAACAATGAGATGAACCCACTCACAATACTACTCGAAAAGAATAACTTAATCGGACCAAAACTTTGTGCACTGGCTCCGCAATCTGATAATTGTCCTCAGTATGGAGGCGATGGGATACGTCTTGGAGACGGACATTCAAACGGCTCTAGTGTAACACCCCCAATCCACTCAGGGATATTACACGTCGTAGACCCTCTCCTCGATGATCTACCAGGCTGATAACTAAATCAAACATCTAAACATCGCCTTTAAGGCTAAAATGACTCAGTAGACCGACTTGGTCTTTCAATAAATATTTGCAACTCAATTCCAAACACATACCCACGCAGGGGTCAAAATACAATAAACTCCCGTACAACGGGGAAAAGATACTGCAGCGGAAAAGAAAATACCACTAGATCAATACGACATCAATGGATCCTCGTGTGATTAGTATCGTTCATCTTTCATCATCCTTCGTGCCGACCCTGTGCTATGCTCCAAAACCTGAATGCAAAAATAGACATCCACCCCTCGAATACTCGGGGGTTAGCAAAACTCCACTGTTTTGCTAGTGCAAGTACAAGTGCAAAAATACAAGCCATACAATTCACATTCCACGAATAACAATAACCAGGAATCCTCAAAAATCCAAACGTAGCGAAAAGTACTTCCCGAGGCAAGAATTTGGGTAAACATTCCAAAACCAAAAGACCACAAGTTAAAGGGAAACCATTTATAAAACAGTTTAAAATGCCATCGAGAGTTTTAATAGAAAATAATTTAGGATTACCGAATCCTTATCTTTCCAAAAATCAACAGGGTCACAGCCCAAAGGTTTTGTTTTCGCAAATAGAAAACCGACAACAATTCACAGGGTTAAAACCCACGTCACGTGTCCTCGACGGACATAGAAATCAATATCAACTCGTGAAGTTTTACTCGTGAATCCAGGTCTATACCATTGGACTCAAGCCGTGGCCCCGTCGAACCAACCCACGGTGAGTAAAATACATTAACTAAATATACACCAACCCGTGAAGTTTCTACTCGTGAATCCGTGGCTCGACCATTGGACTCCCGCCGTGGCCCCGTCGAACCAACCCACGGTGAGTAAAATACATTCACCACTCGTGAATCCAGGGCTCTACCATTGGATTCCCGCCGTGGCCCCGTCGAACCAACCCACGGTGAGCGAAGCAATCATGCACAAATAACATATCACACCAAGGATATCCAAACAATTCACCCAGAGGCATCAAACACTTAGAAAAACACCACGTCAAATCACAATGCACCGAAATGAAACAATAGACGTCCACACACAAATTCCAAGTGCATTATCAACACCAAACATATCCATAGGATTCACATAGTCACTTACAACCCACACAATTTACAAAACACACGCGTTTGAAAGTGAGCCCTTAACGAGGCTAGCCGAATCTTTTGAAAACTCGTTTCAAACAATCAAACAAACATGTAAAGACAATCACCAATTATCATATTCACAAAACAAGAATTGTATGGACAAGGTACTTGCCTCGAAATCGGCACGCGAGTAGTCCGACGAACACGGCTCAACCGGGAAGCTACGAAACGCCCGATGTCATCGAAAAGGAAGACGACAACGAACGGAAGGGTTCAACGCGGTTTCTTCGCAAGAAACTCGACCCTAACATCATACAATGAATAAATCAATGATCATACGAGGAAGAATAATCGTAGAACGTCCAAAAACCCCTCTAAGACATTCTACCGGACACCTTCAAGGCGTCGATAAAGAACACGACCAAAACAACGAATCGATACGATCCAACCAAGGAATAACAAGGGAAATGATATAATACATCTAAATAATCATCAATACATCATAATCCTAAGTTAAATCGGATTAAACGGACGAAATCAACCAAAATACCCAAATTCTCCAAAACTAGATTTCAAGAAATCTAACCTTGATTCGGTAGATCGGAGGAGGTTACGGGATGATTGATTGATGTTATAAACTCAAGAACTTCATGGATTGGATGTATGACAACATGCCTCCATGATCCATAAGTCTCCAACCGCGGAAGAGGAGGAAAGAAGTGGGAAAAACGAGAAAAAAATGAAGTCTGGCCGAGCCCAGGCTATATATAGCCGGCAGGGTTACGGCCGTAACCAGCAGTGTCTTACGGCCGTAACTCGGTCCCTTACGGCCGTACTCGGCAGGCCTTACGGCCGTAACCGGCATTCGTCAAAAAATCGCCCGGCCAATGGACACTTACTGTCGTAATCGCACACATTACGGCCGTAATCGCCTTCGTCGTGAAGCCGGGCGCCATACGGCCGTACCCGATCACGCCTTACGGCCGTAACTGGCACACGTTACGGCCGTAACCGGCACCTTACGGCCGTAACTCGGCCAGGCCAGGCCCTGCTCCGGCCGTGACTCGGTCGTGGCCACTCCGACGGCCCGGACGACCCCGAAACCCGAACCTGAGTAAAAATCAAAGATACGGTTACGAAGTACTCGCAAAGACGAATCCAAGAGCTAAGAGAACACACGATTGCGACCACCCGAAGTGTCGGAATTCGACAACGGAAGTAATTACCCCAAACTTTGGGAAATTACAAAAATGGCCCAAAATGTCCGAAAATCACGATACGTGATCGAAACACCGAACCAAAGCTCGCAACACGAATAATAACATTAAATGAACTTGCGAGAAACTCGAAACAACAGTTTCGGACGAGATTCGCAAGAATCGAGCTCAAGTGCGGAAAAGTCGCTAAAAAGCACGGAACTCAACAAAACGACACCGAAACGAACTCGGATGACAAAAAGTGCAGAATTAATCATTCTCGAAATGACGAAACGGTCATGAGCGAGTCGTCAAAACGGACTTCCGCCAAAAAAAGAAAATTACCGGAAATCGAAAATTGCGGATATTACATTCTACCCTCCTTAAAAGAAGTTTCGTCTCGAAACTTAAAACAAGTAGGGAGAAGAAATATCTCGCCAGGAAAAACTCAACGAGATACACAAGAATCGCGTAACTAACGCCCAACGGCGAAATGTTACAAACAACACAAAGGAATATACGGCGTGAAAACACGCTCCACGGCGACCAACACAACGCCGCCGTTAGGAATGTAATAAAACCAACAGATGACAAGCGTCATCAAGCGGATAATATAGTCAAGTCAATTATCCGAACAATCACAAAACACAACGAACGAAAATCAATAAGATTGACCGACCCAACGGTACATCAATCAAAACGCGAGTCAATCGCTGAACAAATACGGAATTCCACCGCCCAAGGGTTGGAAGATCGAGAACGAGACTAATTTCCCGAACTTAAGGGAATTAGGAAGGAGTCTGAACGCTCAACAATCACGAAACGAGATCAACAAAAACCGAACAATCAAACAATCGAACCACAAAGATCGAGACAACAAAAATCGAACGATCATGTTCGAATCACGAAGAACAATAAAAATTCAAACAACAACTCCAAGGTTCACATCTCAACTCGAGACAATATATGATCCGGTGAAAACAACAACATATGCATTCACATAAGATCCACCGGAAAGAGAATAACAATTGAAAAGTCACAACGACGAACGAGTAATTCCGAAATAATACCACCCTCGTTCGATCAACAAAAGCAAGGGGCAGGACAAGCTCAGAAAATGTCAATGAACATAAACGAGTCGACAGAGTCGAAAATACAGAAGTTCCAAATCCGATCCACTTCGAATAAAAGAATTAGTAGAATCAAAAGATACTACTTCCGAACAAGGTTCACAAGAATCGAACCGAACTCGAAAAAGTTACAGCGGTAACCAGATCGACCCATAACAAGGTCACAACTCGTTCGGATGATGAAACCAAAATACAGAACAAGTTCAGACAGTATCAACGAACACGAGCGAGTCGATAGACTTGAGAAAGAGGAAATGCGGAAGTCAAAAATGATACGGCATTACAGTCGACCTCTTCTAAAAGAAGTGTCGTTCCCGAAACTCACAACACTAAATCAAGGCGACAACACAACAAGCAACCGACAGAAACATCCTTCAAAGGCCTCTCAAAGCCGATTCTGATAATCGCTACAAGCGCGAACTCCGAAAGTCTGGGTAGCCAATTCGCAAAATTGAATTCGGTGTCCCTCGAGTCCACACTTGAAATGTGTTACCGACGAGAAGGACAATATACACGTGCATGCCCCGGCACATTACGGTTGAAACGTCTCGGCTCGGCATACCGAAAATACAAATGCTCGATACAATGGATCAAAACACCGCAAAACAACATACCGGAGATGCCAACTCAAAGATAACATATCAACGCATACAAAAATCACAACAACAACGGCATCGCTCGACGATTACAACATCCCGAACGGCGGCCAAAGACACAATCACAAACATCATGAAACAATCACCCATGTGTATAACGCACAAAAATCCAAGCTTTAACAACTCACACTAGTGCGACAACACGCAAATCACCACGAGGCGATAAACAGTAAACACCAGTTCACACCTCTCACAGAGGGCCAACAAAACATATGCGTGGCGAATGACTCGACGCTCACGCCACCAATTCAATCACAATTCGGGGTTGACACCGTAACGAAAGTTCGAAAACCATACACGCATTTCCGGTCCGCAAACAGGAATGATAGGTTTTAAAAACGAAAACCACCTTTGAAGACAGTTTGGAAACACCAGTTGATCTTGAGTATCATTTTACAAAAAGTTGAACAAACATCATTTTCGAGACTTTGAAAATCATCTTGCGTTTGAACAAAAATGAGGACACTTTCTCGTAGTGAAAAACTTTCAGAATATTCGACACTTGGGTCTAAGCAACTGCATTTCTAAAAGGAATTGAAAATATCTCAAAATATTTTGGTCCTCAATTGGAATGATTTTGAAACATATTACGGTACTAGAAGGCACCTTGAAAGTACTGCGAGAAAATAATTCGTTTTAAAAGTACGTCTCGAATTTTAATTTTCTAAGATACTCAAGGTTTTCAAAAATAATTCAATGGGCTAGAATGCCCAAAAATTTCAGGTAATTACACAGAACATTATAGCGCCGTGGTCCCACGCCGGAGCCCACCAGACTAACAACCATTTACAAAAATGCCAAAAAGGCCGATGACGGTAATGTTTCAAAAACTCACAAAAGCCATTTTACAACATGCTAAATACCGTCATAAGAATTTCGCCAAAACGATCAAGGCCATAATGCCAAAAAACTCGGTTAAGGTAATCGGTTTTTGAAATAAAACTCAGTCGGTAAAATACCGAAAGCCATTACAAAAGAACTCACGCAGCGGATAAAATAAATACAGTCCAACATGCACAATCCAGCAACATTACTCCTCATATGAACGAAATATGGGAGTCAAATAACCACATATCACGAAATCAAAATCCATAAGGGGATTCCGTCACTTAACAAATAATCATAAAAATAGCTCGTGACACACGAGACACAACACAAAGAAGGGAGACTTACAGCCACAAGTCGCACGAAGATGATGATCGCGCACGATACTAATCACGACCAACAAAGTCAGACGACGCGTCGCGACACGACTCAGTCAGACAAAATCTGACGAGACAAAACTCAATAGACACCACTGACCCGACAGCCTAGGTTTCCACAACCTAAGCTCCGATACCATTTATGTAACACCCCCAATCCACTCAGGGATATTACACGCCGTAGACCCTCTCCTCGAGGATCTACCAGGCTGATAACTAAATCAAACATCTAAACATCGCCTTTAAGGCTAAAATGACTCAGTTGACCGACTTGGTCTTTCAATAAATATTTACAACTCAATTCCAAACACATACCCACGCAGGGGTCAAAATACAATAAACTCCCGTACAACGGGGAAAAGATACTGCAGCGGAAAAGAAAATACCACTAGATAAATACGACATCAATGGATCCTCGTGTGATTAGTATCGTTCATCTTTCATCATCTTTCGTGCCGACCCTGTGTTATGCTCCAAAACCTGAATGCAAAAATAGACATCCACCCCCCGAATACTCGGGGGTTAGCAAAACTCCACTGTTTTGCTAGTGCAAGTACAAGTGCAAAAATACGAGCCATACAATTCACATTCCACGAATAACAATAACCAGGAATCCTCAAAAATCCAAACGTAACGAAAAGTACTTCCCGAGGCAAGAATTTGGGTAAACATTCCAAAACCAAAAGACCACAAGTTAAAGGGAAACCATTTATAAAACAGTTTAAAATGCCATCGAGAGTTTTAATAGAAAATAATTTAGGATTACCGAATCCTTATCTTTCCAAAAATCAACAGTCACCTTCAAAGGTTTTGTTTTCGCAAATAGAAAACCGACAACAATTCACAGGGTTAAAACCCACGTCACGTGTCCTCGACGGACATAGAAATCAATATCAACTCGTGAAGTTTTACTCGTGAATCCAGGGCTCTACCATTGGACTCCCGCCGTGGCCCCGTCGAACCAACCCACGGTGAGTAAAATACATTCACTAAATATACACCAACCTGTGAAGTTTCTACTCGTGAATCCAGGGCTCTACCATTGGACTCCCGCCGTGGCCCCGTCGAACCAACCCACGGTGAGTAAAATACATTCACCACTCGTGAATCCAGGGCTCTACCATTGGATTCCCGCCGTGGCCCCGTCGAACCAACCCACGGTGAGCGAAGCAATCATGCACAAATAACATATCACACCAAGGATATCCAAACAATTCACCCAGAGGCATCAAACACTTAGCAAAACACCACGTCAAATCACAATGCACCGAAATGAAACAATAGACGTCCACACACAAATTCCAAGTGCATTATCAACACCAAACATATCCATAGGATTCACATAGTCACTTACAACCCACACAATTTACAAAACACACGCGTTTGAAAGTGAGCCCTTAACGAGGCTAGCCGAATCTTTTGAAAACTCGTTTCAAACAATCAAACAAACATGTAAAGACAATCACCAATTATCATATTCACAAAACAAGAATTGTATGGACAAGGTACTTGCCTCGAAATCGGCATGCAAGTAGTCCGACGAACACGGCTCAACCGGGAAGCTACGAAACGCCCGATGTCATCGAAAAGGAAGACGACAACGAACGGAAGGGTTCAACGCGGTTTCTTCGCAAGAAACTCGACCCTAACATCATACAATGAATAAATCAATGATCATACGAGGAAGAATAATCGTAGAACGTCCGAAAACCCCTCTAAGACATTCTACCGGACACCTTCAAGGCGTCGATCAAGAACTCGACCAAAACAACGAATCGATACGATCCAACCAAGGAATAACAAGGGAAATGATATAATACATCTAAATAATCATCAATACATCATAATCCTAAGTTAAATCGGATTAAACGGACGAAATCAACCAAAATACCCAAATTCCCCAAAACTAGATTTCAAGAAATCTAACCTTGATTCGGTAGATCGGAGGAGGTTACGGGATGATTGATTGATGTTATAAACTCAAGAACTTCATGGATTGGATGTATGACAACATGCCTCCATGATCCATAAGTCTCCAACCGCGGAAGAGGAGGAAGGAAGTGGGAAAAACGAGAAAAAAATGAAGTCTGGCCGAGCCCAGGCTATATATAGCCGGCAGGGTTACGGCCGTAACCAGCAGTGTCTTACGGCCGTAACTCGGTCCCTTACGGCCGTACTCGGCAGGCCTTACGGCCGTAACCGGCATTCGTCAAAAATCTGCCCAGCACCAGCCGGACACTTACGGCCGTAACTCGCACACATTACGGCCGTAACCGGCCTTCGTCACGAAGCCGCCAGCGCCATACGGCCGTACCGATCACGCCTTACGGCCAGAATCGCACACGTTACGGCCGTAATCGGCACCTTACGGCCGTAACTCGGCCAGCCAGCCTCGCCGCTCGGCCGTGACTCGGCCGTGGCCACTCCGACGGCCCGGACGACCCCGAAACCCGAACCTGAGTAAAAATCGAATATACGGTTACGAAGTACTCGCAAAGACGAATCCAAGCGCTAAGAGAACACACGATTCCGACCACCCGAAGTGTCGGAATTCGACAACGGAAGTAATTACCCCAAACTTTGGGAAATTGCAAAAATGGCCCAAAATGTTCGAAAATCACGATACGTGATCGAAACACCGAACCAAAGCTCGCAACACGAATAATAACATTAAATGAACTTGCGAGAAACTCGAAACAACAGTTTCGGACGAGATTCGCAAGAATCGAGCTCAAGTGCGGAAAAGTCGCTAAAAAGCACGGAACTCAACAAAACGACACCGAAACGAACTCGGATGACAAAAAGTGCAGAATTAATCATTCTCGAAATGACGAAACGGTCATGAGCGAGTCGTCAAAACGGACTTCCGCCAAAAAAAGAAAATTACCGGAAATCGAAAATTGCGGATATTACATCTAGTGTGGACCAGGTCCAGTCAGGAAGATGTTGAGATCCACGAAAAATGGGTTAAGGATGACATTAGAGTCTATGGCTATATAATGGGCTCTATGTATAATGAGCTTCAGAGAGCTCATGAGAAAATGACTGCTAGGCAGATCTTATCTCACTTAACCGAGCTTTATGGTGAGTACATTCGAACTTCTAGATATGAGATGTCGAAGCAACTTTTTGGTGCCAGGATGAAAGAAGATGAGAAAATAGGGGACCACGTCCTCAAAATGATCGCTATGATCGAGAGATTGCAGGCTCTTGATTTAGGATGCATGCTTCTCTCCATACCGACCTTATCCTGTAATCTATTCCTGATTCCTTCTCTCAGTTTGTGATGAACTTCAACTGCAATGAGATTGATTGCAATTTAGCAGTGTTGATGCACAAACTGGTGACCACTCAGTCTCAGATGAAGACTCCGCGGATGAAGGAGTCTGTCCTCGTGATTTCTCCTGGATCTCGGAGGTCCAAGAATAAGAAAAAAAGACCAAAAAGCAGATGGGCGTACAAGGTAAGGCTTTTAAGGGTAATGGCAAGGCCCCGCTGGTTCCAAAGAGTAAGAAGGCACAGTCGGACGAATGTCTCAGATGCTGTGAGCTGGGCCATTGGGCAAGAGACTGTCCGAAGCTTCATGGTGTTTCAGGTACAGAACTTTTAGTTTTTGGAATAAATTGTTTTGATACTGTATATTCTACTTCACGGATACTAGATTCAGGTGCTAGTTCTCACATTTATACCATGAATCACGATCTAGAACAAAGTAGGAAGCTTTACTGTCGGAAGTGGGCATAGTGTCGCGGCAACTGATATAGGATCACTTTTTTTGATTTGGAATCCAGCTTTGTTTTAACCTTATATGATGTATTAGTGTTTTCCAAGGGGCATAAGAATATTGTATCAATTTCGGTCATGGATCGGAAAGCCTTCTCATTTTTTATTGGTAATAGTACTTGCAAAATTTATTTTGAAAATAAAGTAGTAGGCACTGCTACATTGTTAAATAAATTATATCATCTAAAATTGAGGAACAAAGTTGTTGTAAATGCTATGACTAGGAAGCGTGGTAGGGATGAAAATAATCAAGTTCTGAAATATCGTCTTAGACTTGGTTATGTTGGTCAGACCAAGGTTTACAAGATGGAAAAAGATGGACTTACGGTCCGTTTCCAACTTGTGAACCTTGGCTTAAGGGCAAAATGACTAAGTCCCCCTTCACAGGGACTTTTGAAAGAGTCGCTGATAAACTTGGATTAGTCCATACCAACGTATATGGTGCTTTGTGAGAAGCATGTGACGGATATCAATATTTTATTACGTTCACGGATGATCATACTAGGTATGGTTATGTATACTTAATTAAACATAAATCTGAGGCCTCCAAGAAATTCAAGGAATTCAAGGCCCTAGTCGAAAAGCAAACTGGTAGTCTTATCAAAGTACTTCGGTCGGACCGAGGTGGCGATTATATGAGTACAGAGTTTGACGAGTTCCTAAAGGAGCACGAAATAGTGTCACAACTTACACCTCTAGGGACTCCTTAGTTAAATGGTGTGTTGGAAAGAAGGAACCGAACCTTGTTAGACATGGTTCATTCCATGCTTAGATACACCGACTTACGATTTACCTGTAAGGTTATGCGCTCCTTAATGCTGCTTATATCTTGAACAGATGTCCTTCCAAGTCCGTTCCTAAGACTCCACATGAGATGTGGGAAAATAGGAAACTAAGTCTTAATCATATTAAGATTTGGGTATGTCCCCCCTATGTCAATAAGAGTAAGGTGGAGAAGTTGGAAGCTAGGTCCGTAAAGGGACATTTCATTGGATTCCAATTTGGGACGATGGGTTATCTATTATATATGCCCGAAGATAAAAGGATCGTAGTTGCTTTGCAAGCACACTTCTTGGAAGATGAGTTCATTTAGGAAAGTGTGGCAGGTAGAAGTATGTCTTGGGAAGAATACAATGAAACTCCTCAGGAGATACCTATACAAGAAATTAGAACCGAACCTTCTGAAACACAAGTAAAACCAACTCACAGGTCTAGTAGGGTATCTTATTTACCTGAGAGGTATGGCTTTATGCACTTGGAGGAACTGGGTCTCCATGAGGTTCCAGGTGATAGCCAAGAGACCGACCCCACGAGCTATGACCAAGCGATGGTGGATGTAGACTCTGCAAAATGGCAGGAAGCTATGGAAGCTGAGATAGACTCGATGTATGCTAATCAGGTCTGGACTCTAGTAGACAGCCCCGAAAGCATAGTGCCTGTTGGGAACAAGTGGATCTACAAGAGGAAGACTGGTGGGGATAGCAAGGTTGACACCTATAAGGCTAGGCTTGTGGCAAAGGGTTATACCCAAAAAGAAGGGATCGATTACCATGATACATTATCGCCCATAGCTATGATCAAGCACTACACCATATATGGGTTTCAGCAACACCTGAAAAACTGTGTTCAAAAGTCCAAAAAGTGTTGCTGAAGGCAAAAAAATAGGCTACGGCTACACTTTCACCAAATTTGAAGGTGTTACAAAAACGGCCGCAACCATAGGGGTCTAAGGTAACACTTTTTCTGTTTTTGGTAACATGTGAAAAAAGTGTAACAATAGACCCCTATACCAACACTTTTCTTGTCTGTGCCTACACTAAATTTTGTGTTGCTGTAGACTTAAGGCCACACTTTTATATATTTATTGACACAAAGGTTTATGCGGCTGTATACCTATGCTAACACTATGGCTACACTTATATATGAACAGTTCTAACTTTTGCCAACATACAAAGATTAACACTTTTGAATCTATGGCAACATATATACACACCTGTTTACTAACACATTCTAAGCTAACGACAATAGACGATACTAAAAGGACTTTTCATTTCATAAATAAACTGTCAAACAGTTTCACAAACAAAATAAAAGCTCTTAAAGCCATCCCAATAGTCCATGATATTATCATCAATTAACATAAACAAACCATCCAAAAACTAACTTAATATTTAAAACCATCCAAAATATGAAAAAAAATTCGAAGTGCTTTGGATTCACAAATCTCTGTAGCTTTGCTCCAAATAAATTCCAGCGTTCCTTTTTCTTCCCGTATCCCCATTTTCAAAGAATCAAACTTGCCACAAGCACAAGTGACATGATGCTTTAAACTTTCTCATCAGAGCACTCCCCCCTGAGTACAATCCCCCTGGACAAGAAAAAACAAAAAGAAAGTTAAGTCAATTACATTGACAATTCAGATAAATTGAGGATCTGGTTATGTATCTTAAAGATTTATTACAGATATATCTGTTATTAGCAGCACAACACTAGAGTACATAAAATATAGCTTTAGTGATAATATGTACTGACACATACTAATATTAATAGTTCATGTTATATATTAAATTAGAAATTAGGACGAAAAAAGTTAAAGAGATCGACCTCTAGAACCGTATACCAGATGTCTGGATAATAAGGAAATTGTTTTGAGGAGACTACGAAAAATTGTTTAACCAAGTCTGTCAGTCATATTAGATCCAGTCGGACCGAAACCTGAATGAAAATAAGCAAGCATATTAACAAATGGTTGATCAATAAAAATAAAATCAAAAGCATTATGTCTACCTAGTACTGAGTCTACTGACCTTTCAACTACAACGGTTTCATCACAAATCCTAAAACATCAAATGGGAGCATCAATAGTGCCTCCACCCCGAATGCCCAACGCCAACCAAATTGACCCATCTATAAAACAAGCACCAAAAAAAAAATCATAACAAGTAATATACAAAGACAATTAAGAGAAAACAATAAGACTGAACACATATGGATATGGGTAATAGAAACGTACCACTCCACCATAAACATATCCAACGGCAATACCAGTTGGTATACACATGTAGAATGCTCCCAGCCATGCTGTCCTCTGTTATATGGATAAAAAAATGTCAACATACAAAACTTAAAATGCAGAATGAAAAAAAAAATGTCCGGTAAAAGTAGATGAGCTGAGTATAATACCCATGAAGTTGCCAAATACCATGCCTTTTCTTTTAAAACCCAAATTCCATTATTTAAATAGGACAATATACAATATTGGAAATTGGAATAACACAGATCTTCTTCATAAATAACACTGAAGGTACTACTTTCTTGGTAAGAACACCAAAAGAAAAAAATGCTACTCCGTGTTTTCTTTCTTTCAACAAAAAGCACAAAGCACTAAAACTCAAACCAGTTATAAACTCATGACAAGGCCGATTTTCTTCATAGTGCTTCAATAGCAAAAACTGCGTCGAGTGATTTAACAGCGAAATGATCAACAACAGACATTTCATCTAGCAGCAAAAAAACAATAAAGATTTGACAAGACTCCATAGCATGGATACTATACTATTTAATTATCTCGTGTGTATGAGACTTCAGAAAAGAACACAAGACCTGAGTAACGGGGGCGTTGTCATCAATGAATGGAGCATCTAGGCTTATAAACGAAGACTCCCCAACGCCCACTAGCCTGTATAAAAGAAACATTTAAGAAAGAGCATTAAAAAAACTGCTTTGTAAATTTGTTTCCATTTCAGGTATTTTTACTTACATGCGACTAATAACAATGGACCAAAAGTTAAACAAAAATCCACAAAATGCAACTACAAGGGTCCATACCGTCAAACCAACTCCAATAAGTCTAAAAGGATGACACTGCCAAATTCATGAACATAAGAAGAAGTCAGATAATTAGCTAAATGGGTTTACATTTTAAAATCGTAATTCTGAAGAAGGTTTAATAGACTTTAGGACAGGAATTTATGAGCACTTTATTCCCATTTACCTAATAGTTGTAGGAAGTATTTGGTAAATACAAGATAGATATGATCATTTAATAGCCATAATCTAAATCTGAGATACAGTAGAAGTAGCACCATAAGAGTGATGACAGTAGAAGTAGTACCATCTCCACTAATATCATCTTCAGCAACAGCAGACCTAGCAATCAGTATAGCTGTAGGACTTTGAATTTGCTGTTATCATCAAAAAAAAATAATGAGAATGAAGACATATAACATCCTTGTCTTATAAGCAAGTAAAATTTGTGCTCAATTACATGTTAAAACTGAATATCGAGAATCACTCTAATGGTGAACAGATATTCACACAAGAATATATAGAAAATCACTTGACATAACCATCTTGAGGTTGATTTGAATTACCTACCAGCATCCAAGACCCTTTGCAAAAGAATAAAAATAAAAAGAATCCAGGGTTCAATTCCATAATATAAGAACTTCTTGTTTCCTTTGCATCACCACTTATCTAAGTCAATTACAACTCCTCCTCCTTAATAGTTAATACTACTAGATAAAATATGCATCCTGATGTGTCAATGCAGTCGAGAAATTCAACCGAGCACAAACTTAGAAAACAACTAGAATCTTGTAAGAAAATATGCCTCGGGATAGTTTTCATTCAAAAGACTCAAATCTCAACAGTCATAAAGCTGCCTCTTGCTCAACAATGAACCAGAAAGAATGACAAACGTCAAAACGATGACAAGGACGATGCATAAAGCAAAGAGATGAAACAGGCTAAGTTAGTATATAAATGTTATTGATTAAAGCAATGAACACTTGTATTAAATTTGCTTAGATAATAGTAGATTGTAATAATGAAAAGCTTTGAATTGATCACAATATTCATGACTATGTTTCTGTCAAGCTATTATATTCCAAGAAATAATGTTTCGGACAAACTATACAAAAAGGTATATAAATGGTTTACCAGTCAGTTTTGAAGGCTTTTATGCAACGACCTAAAAATTCCCTTATGTTTGGTAGCTCAATATGACCCCTGGAGGCGGCATATGTGGATAAGATGAACGTAGAAATTCTGTCACAAAAGAATTCATGTAACTTAGGATATGTTTGAACATTGTTGTCCATGAACTCCTTTAAATGAACATCCAACGCAGTCAAAATATCTCCAAAGGATGCAGCTTTCGAGAATTTGGGGTTAGGCCAGTCTTTATACGAATCAAATTTGTCGATAACCAATGCAAGAGCATAATTCTCCATGATCAAATGAAGATTTGGAATATTGACTTACAAACATCCAAAAGGTTATTAAAACTCAAAATCTTCTAGCAAACGTACAAACGGGACATGGATTAGCATATAAATAGGTCCAACTAATTAGCCTGTACCTCAGATTCTGCTATAGCATGGAATAAGGATGCAAGTGTAATACATTGCTCTGCTCTTGCAGCCCCAGCACAATAGCCAGAAAGTCTCATAAAAGTGTTGATCAGAGCCTCCTGTTCTGGATGTTCCTGCAAAGAAAATTCAGAACCAATCAAACAAAATCCTATCTAAATCTTAAATCTATTTTCAAGTAACATGGAAAATAGATCTATGGTCTTATAACTCATTTATACAAATGGGTGTTTTTTATTTATAACATGGAAGATTAGATCTATGGTCGTATAACTTATTTATACAACTGATCATCTGCTTGCAAGTTCTTCTTCTACATATATATATATATGCGCTCTATAATTGCACTTTAACATTTATACCTATCCAAATGTGATCATACCATAAAGTCATAAACTATAAAATTAATATGGGATGCACATGATCAAATGTAATCAAACAGTGTTACTCAATTCCTCCTCTTTTATCTTGACTTGAGAAACACCCGAAACAACCATTAATCTGAGGAATACATGTATAATTTACACCTGTTAATTTAGCTAGGTAAATATAACTTGTATATGGTCACTTTTAACTCATTAAACATTAAACATAACTCTGTGTATAAACAAATGGGTCATGGTGAGTTCACCTTCAACATTTTTGTGTCACTTTGTTAAACTTATAAGGTAGTAACCAACTTAGAAAATCATATTAACAAAAATAGGAAAATCTGTTAAATCAAACTTTAACTTCATTATTTCATCTACATTTGTGAAATGTCCAAGCATAAAAGTTCATTATGATACTCGTCTTACCTCAGTAAACTCCACTAAATGTAATCCCAACTCACATTCTATCCCATCCAACGCCTGTTTAGAGCCAAGAACAAAAAAGCAATAATATAATTGGGACCCGAGATGAGAAAGTTGTAACATTGAAACGAAAGCAAAGTCTTACATTTAACTTAAACAAGTTTCTATCGGGAGAATCCTTGATAAGTGAACGCCATAAAGCTTGTGTCTCGAGTAAAGATGCAAACGTATTTCCCTATTTATGAGATGATTAACGATTTCAAATCAATGAGCAACTGTATACAATAGCATAACATCACCTATAAGAACATCACAAGAATACCTCTTTATCAACAAGCAAGTCCTCAAATTTGAATGTGCATTGAGCCAATCTCTGTCTTTTTAAACATGTAAATCTGTTAAGAGCACAAAACCCAAAACTATAAATATGAATAAATACGAAACTCGGCCTAAAAGTAGGGTGTCTCTTTTATGGAACAAAGAATATAGCTGGTGTTACATTGTTAATTCATTATATAAAAAATTGTAAATAAAAATCTGATTACATCAAGTTGATAAGAAAATAACATTTATATTATATTATACATATGTATATGTAACAATTAAATTATAAAAAACATTCAAACGTGTGTCTATATATACCAAATCATCACAAAATCCGTTGCCCACATTTACTCCCGAATACAGAAACATATTTACAAGAGCGTCTTTGATATAAATGGCTCGAACCATATCAGCATTCATATCCGGAGTTGTAGCTAGCTATAGTGTTTGTCGAGAAGATGGATATATACTGCTCTTGCTTCTCTTTTCACACCAAATATTGTTGGTATCCATGCCATCAGTAAGCATCTCCTCAATTCTCTGCAAAGAAAAAGGTAGACAAGATAATTTAGGTGACAATTTTAAAGGTGATAATTTAGGAAAAGAAGAGAAAAAAAGTACCTTATCCATCTAAAACTTAAAATACAAGCAGTATACTCATGAAGAATCTGTAGATATCGTGAAGAACCCTAATAGACCACTGAAGAACCTAATTGCTCAATAAAACAGCAGTAGTTTATCGTGATTTTTGGAGAGAGAGAGAGAGAGGGGATTTTTTTGATGATCTTCACTCTACTACTAGCTTGGTTGGTGTTGAACGTAGAGCGCCTTTCTATTTCATCAGTATCTGGCACTGTTTGAGATTGAGTGGAGTGAGAGTTGACAATAATAAAGTGTTTTTGATTGCACAATTTTTGACCCGCTCATGAAGCCGGCCTACATTTTTTATTTTTTTTCACTTCGACCCGTCTATTTGTTTTGTTTTAGTAACAATTTTTTAATGATCAACGGCGACACCCATTCTAGTGTTACCATTGACACTGATTCATATCTATGCTAACACTAATAGATATCAATGGTAATGCCAAAATAGAGTATTGCCTTAGATCAATTTAAGGTATGTAAGGCAACACTTTTGCTGGTAACATTGAAAAAAGTGTCGTGGAAGCCCATATATGGTGTAGTGAAGTCTATTCGAATGATGCTTTTTATAGCTGCCTACCACGATTATGAGGTATAGCAGGTGGATGTAAAGATAGTTTTTCTTAATGAATCCCTTGAGGAGGAGATCTATATGAAGAAGCCTAAAGGTTGTGCCTGAGGTCGATATTCATAAGGTGTGAAAGCTTCAGCATTCTATTTATGGACTGAAGTGTAATACCTGTACTTTTATTGACTGTTTGACCTTGTCGTTGTTCTATTTCGTCGCTCCGTAAACTCTTGGTGATGTTGTCGATATTGTTATAGAGTTTCGTATCTTTTTGGGAGCACAATCGTGTTGTTTAGACCTTGCAGAAGTGTTCTGTGTCAGAGAAATAGCGCACGCTAGGCCTAGGCTAACGCATGCTAATTTTGCTTGAGTAGCGCAAGCTAGCTTTGAGCCGTAGCGCGCGCTAAGGGACCAGTCAGGTCAGAACCAGTAACTCATATTGCTTTCTGGACTGGTAGTTAATGCACGCTAGGAGTTCGTTAACGCGCGCTATTCGTGGTCGGTAGCGCGCACTAACATCCGTCCGTAGCGCACGCTAACGAGCTGGTTAGCAGAGGCAGTGAGGTTGTCAGGTTTTCTGGACTATCAAGTAACGTACACTAGTCTTCGCATAGCGCACGCTATAAGAGCTGTGTAGCGCACGCTAAGCCATAGCGGTAGCGCATGCTAAGACTCGAGCAGGACAGAGGACAGTAGGTTCTGGACTCCAGTTTCTGGACACCATTTTTTGGCTAGCGAACGCTAAGATAAGGCGATTAGCGCACGCTAACGGGGCCGGCAGAAGCCACGGGACTACCCGGTGACTTCGCTAGCGCATGCTAATAATCGAGGCGTAGCGTGCGCTAGACTGGGCGAGTATATATTGGACAGTTGACTTCCATTTCGTTATTTTTCATTCTCTTCACTCATTTTCGACGGGAGAAGCTCGGGAGAGGCGATTTTGGGCAATTTGAAGCGACCCATCTTCAAACATCAACATCTTTGGTTGGAGAACAAGGATTACACAACATCTAATCCATTCTATCGTCCAAAACAAGGTAAAAATCCTTAGAACCCTATTTTTTGGGAATTTTGGGGTTTTCCTAGATTCGTCCGATTTATTCGTTTTGAAGATTGAGAACCTTGAGATTATGATGTATCTATACTGTATACATGATTTTCCTATGATTTTACGGATTGGTTTGTGCTGTGTTCGGACTTGTGAGGGTTTGGGTGATTTTCCAAACTCTAATTGTTTACCCTTGTATTTTCGTGAATCCTAAATGGGTTTCGGGAGTTTCTTCGTGAATTATGAGTATGGATTATTGATTATCATATCCCTTACGAATCGTTTAGGTGCCGGAAGCGCGTTCTTGGACCTACCGAACTCATACTCTTTTCCGTTCAATTTCTCGATGCCTCAAAGGCAAGTATATATTTATGAATGTACGTTCTCGACTTTGAAAGTAAGATATATGAATGGCATGTTTATTTATATCCACTCTGGGATGGGCCGACGGGTCCTTTGAGGGTTTCGTAGCCTCTGGTGCGATTCCATGAATAATATGAGTTAACCACTCTGGGACGTACCGACGGGTCCTCTGAGGGTTCCGTAGCCTCTGGTGCGGTTCCGCGGTTGATCATGTATGTATTGATGTGATGTTATGAGATTTAGTTATTCCGGAATACTAGTCTTGAATTGATGAATTTACGGTTACCTTTACTTTATTGTCGAGGAGTATTGTGTTTCATACTTGATATACTTGCACTAGCTATTCGACGGCTAACCCCTTTATGGGGTAAATACCTTTTATGTATTTCTGGTTCTAGGAGAGCGGATCGGCAGGTATCGGGTCGGCATGAAGATGAAGGGCAAGCGTGATACTGTGTCTTATCTCCGGTTATGTTTTGTGTTCCTCTATTCAGTGTTGTTGTACTGGAATGGTTATTGAATACTCGAGTATTGTTTGTTTTCAGTCTTCCTTGATGTTCCGGCCTATGTTGCCGAGGTTTTGATTATGTACTGTGATGTATTTGAATACATTGGACATGGTTTGAGTACCCTTTGTAACGTCTTTCATTTCATTGTATTTGGACCTTCTCGGTCAAGTTTTATAGTTCAGCGTATGATTAGCCTTGTGGGTCCCACGGTGGGGTTCACGGCGCTGTAATATACCCTGAATAACTTGGGGGTGTTATAGAATATGGTATCAGGGCTTAGGTCCATGGATACCTTGGCTGTCAGTCTTTTGGGTCGATTGAGTCGTCATTTGTCCACAGTATCACTACTCTGCCTGTTAAGAATATGCCCTCGAATGCCATTCAGAGGATGAGAGAGTGAGAGCAATTGTATTATAATTATGAATATTATATTTAATAAGGCAATTATTATTTCTATATTATTGTATATCACTGGCATTGTGATTTGGTATATAGAATAATAGTCCTTGCATTTGAGAGTGAACATTCTACTCCTTATGGAGATAATGAGATAGGCACTAGAAGTATTCAGAGCTCGAATGCTTAACTAGTTCGCAAGTCGATAAAACTTAACAGGACATTAAGTTTTAATAAGACTTGTATAACTGATGCTAGGACGTGTGCACGTCTTGATAGCATAGTTATAAGTATATTGGTGGGACCAGTATACTCGAACACGACTCATACTCAATTCAGTCACACGATATTCACTCTCGGAGAGTCGATGACGAATCGAAAGGTTGTGATAGTATACGTGGACCTTTGACTTGAGGGTTCAGTAGAAGATCTGCCTACGACGTTTAGTTTGTCATTAGAGTAGTTAGACTCATTTGCTTAATTGCTGAGTCGACCTCGAAGTGAGGACTATACGGGCAGGTAGTAGTCTTTACTGTACGCCAAGAAAGGATTCTATCTCCTGTTAGTGAGCAGGCGAATGTCCTATACGGTTAATGGCGAATAAGATCATAAGTCTTTGGCCAAAACATTCTGATATAGTCGTATTAGATACACTATTAATCAGTCGGTCTTGATTTACATTAACACATGTATAGAGTTTAATCAACAGTAGGGTTTGACTTTACCGTGACCCGAAGACTTGACCGGGACATCTGATGAAAGGTCTATACGTATATAGTATTCACGACATAATGGTTCTGGAATGATTCGTTCATTCGTTCTCAGTCGGGGTTTACAGTGCGGCCCGCTAGGCTGGCTAAGTGCTGCCCGCACTCATTGGTTCCTCCCAATACCGGCCGAGACGATCCTACGGAGTCGCGCAATAGGATCATTGATGGATAAATGTGAATTAATAACCTCTCTTATAATATTAGATATTAGATATCTAATTTTGATTTATCGGATAAATCAAATAGCGGTCTTATGAATTGTAAGTAGCTTACTGGGTGATTACTTTAATTCATAAATTATATTTCTGAGAGAAATATATATTTGTGTTTGATATAATTAATTAATTGGATTAATTAATTAGTCCAAACACATTGGAAATAAAACGGATTCGTTTGACGAACATCCGGTACACGAGGGATTCGTTTTGACGAACATCCAATACATGAGCCGAGTAAATTCGACCCGTCTTCTTGGAAATTTCCCTTAGGGCCGCCCCACTCCCTCTCTTGTCTCTTTTATACTTATTTTATGTCACTAGGTGACATATGTGAGGTGTATTTGATACCCTCAATCATGTGTTAAAGGAAGACTTTCATTTTTTTATAAGAAAAAGTCTTTAAAATAGAGAGAGAACTCCTTCTTCTTCCTTGAACTCAAAATCACGAATTTGAGAGAGAGAGAGTAAGGTTGAAAACTTCATCTTGATCTTAGAGACAAGATATAAGAAGAATACATTGAGAGAGAAAATTCATACAAGCTTCCCTAGCCGCATTCTTGAAGAAAGGAAGCTTGTCGATTTTTCCATCAAGTTTCGGCGTGTGAAGTAGAGGCACCATGCTTTAGGTGCTTGGAACGAAGGGCTCTTCATCATCATCGTCATCATCATACGAAGATTTTTCAGCGACATCATAGGTATGGGACTTTGATTCCTTGATCTTCGTATTTTTCTTTTCGTATATACATTACTTGATCGATCCTCTTAGGGATTCCGTTTATTCTTCCGCTGCATTTATTTTTTGTGGAATCCCATCAGTGGTATCGGAGCAAGGTCAAATATATCGTATATACGATCATCTTTGCATTTTGAATGTTATTTGATGATGTTTATGGTTTAGAATCATAATAGATATAATCGAAGAAATTTAATCGTTCGTAGTAAGTCAAGTTTCGACTATATTATGTGAATTATAAATCTGAAAAAATTGATTTTTGTTGATTTATAAGTTCTTCATGAAGTTAAGAAACTTTTTCGTTTTGGAAGCGAGTCGAAAAAATGAGAAAAACGGGGGTTAAACACGAATACCGCACGAAGACGCATTCCGGCTGAGCTCTTATCGGATCTGCCGCTCGGCCGAGAGTGACTCGGTAGGCTCTGTAGCAGCTCGGCCAGCTGCCGGGTAGTGGCGAGAGTGACTCGGTCCGGCGGTTCTCGGGTTTTCGGCCCGATTTTGAATCGGGCCGTGGTCAATGGGGATTTCAGGACTCCATTTTTGTGTTTATATTTCGTTGTAATAATTTCCGAGATTTAAATTGGATTTAATTGGATTTAATAAAATATTTGGAATATTTTTTATTAAGGGAAATTATTAGACGAGAATATTGTTTTGGCCGGGTTACTTTGAACGGATTAAAATGACGATTATAAATATTAATTTGATTATTATTGTAGAAATTAAATAGATTAATTTTTATATTAATTGGATTAATATATTAATTGATTATTTAATTTCATTTACTGTTACATGTTGTATCGAATGCCTTATGTGATGGTGATATAGCTCGTGGACTTAGTTGTTGATTTGTTCGATTCGATATGGTTGTAAAGCCCGTTTTGAGGCTATTTATTTTTACTAGAAAATATGTATAATAGGACGTATTGTTCAATGATGTAATTATTCATATGGCTATGACGAAGACCGAAGACGACCAACTAGAAGACGAAGAATTAATACTGTATTTTTCCTTTCTTTATTTGGCTTGGCCCAATACTTAGGAAAAAGTCCATGAGCTATATGTTGGTAGTAACTAGGTTGCTATTTATTGTTTTTCATTTTGAATGATTGACAAACCACAAACCGCGCTTATAAACGGATTAATGTGCAAAGTGTAACATATAATCGCGTTAATACTCCGACTTACAAACACTAAGTTATAAAGGTTACGAGGTTTCCTACCCTCCGTCAAACTCATGGAAAATTGAAATCTAAACCGGAATATTATTCTTCCGAGTATGTCGGGGTAATATTTTTGGGGAAAGTTGATAAATTCCTAGAGTGCATTAGATGCCTTTGGTTGTGACAAATCAAACCCCTATAAACCGTATGGGTTGCCGGGTAAGATTCAATTGTCAGACTAATAGGAGTTGACGGTTTAAACTTAGATAGTTCAGCGAGCCATAGAAACCGAATGGGTTGAGGGCAAGTGAACTAGGGGTAAAAGAAGATCGAATCATCCATTAGATGGGTTGGTATTAGACACCACTTTATAAAGAATAATAGAATATAAACCGTATGGGTTGCCCTCTATTAAACTTTGTAAAAAAATCGATCACCACTATGAAGTCACCCAAGACTTCCGGATTTAACATGGGAGTGTGTAAATGCCGATAAAATAGTGGGAGCCGAGTTATGAATAAAGAAAGTCCTTAAATTCTTTACTCGGATCATAATTAAACAAACACTATCGAATCTTAAATTATTCTCCGCAGTTAACAAAACTCTCAATATGACAATGAACCCACTCGCTATACTACTTGAAAACAATGTCCTGACTGGTCCGAACTATGTGGACTGGCTTCGGAACTTGAGGATTGTCCTAAATATAGAAATGCTGGGCTACGTCTTGGAGGCGGACATCCCAGTGGCTCCTGCAAGGACCCGAGCCAATCAGGAAGATGTCGATGCCCATGAGAAATGGGTAAAAGACGACATAAGAGTGTGAGGGTACATGTTAGGCTCAATGACCAATGAGCTTCAACATGCCCATGAAAAGATGACGTCTTCACGAGCCATATTAGCGCACCTGGCTGAGCTCTATGGAGAGCATAGCCCAACTGCTAGATATGAGATATCAATGCAATTATTCGGCGCCAGGATGAAGGAAGGAGAGAGGGTTGGGGACCATGTCCTCAGGATGATCTCGATGATTGAGAGATTGGAAGCTCTTGATTTTCAGATGCATGCATCTCTCCAAACTGACCTTATCTTGCAGTCACTTCCTGACTCATTTTCACAATTTGTCATGAACTTCAACTGCAATGAGATTGCATGTAACTTAGCTGGGCTAATGAACAAACTGACGACTGCTCAGTCTCAGATGAAGACAAAGGGAAAGGAAGCTGCGCTTGTGATTTCTTCTGGGACTCGGAAGTCCAAGAATAAGAAGAAAAAGAACAAGAAGCAGTTAGGTCCAATAGCCAAGATCGACAAAGGAAAGGGCAAGGCCCCAATGGTTCAAAAGAGCAAGGGGGCCAAGAAAACGGATGTATGCCTCAATTGCAGTGAGCTAGGCCACTGGAAGAGGTACTGTCCAAAGCTTGACCGTAATGCGCCTTCAGGTACGGAACTACTGGTTTTAGAAACAAATTGTTCTGTAACTGTATATTCTACTTCTTGGATACTTGATTCCGGTGCGAGTTCTCACATTTGTACAATGAATCAGGATCTGGAACGAAGTAGGAAGCTGGATTCAGGGGAGGTGATGGTCACCGTCGGAAGTGGGCATAGTGTCGAGGCTTCTGATATCGGATCCCTTATGTTGGATTTAGAATCTGGTTTTATTCTTACTTTAGATGATGTACTTGTTTTGCCCAAGGGGCACAAGAATATTGTATCAACTTCGGTCATGGACCGAAAGAGATTTCACTTCTTTATTGGAGATGGGTCCTGTCGTATTTATTTCAGAAATAAGTTGGTTGGTACTGCTACATTATTAAATAGTTTATACCATTTAAATTTAAAGAATAAGACAACTGTGAACACTATAACTAGGAAGCGTGGTAGGGATGAAATGAACCAAGCACTTAAGTGGCATCTTAGACTTGGTCATATCGGTCAGACCAAGGTTCATAAAATGGAGAAAGATGGGCTTACAGGTCCATTGGGATCAGATCCCTATCCAACTTGTGAATCTTGCCTTCAAGGCAAAATGACTAAGTTACCCTTCGCATGGACTTTTGAAAGAGCTGCTGAAAAACTTGGATTGATCCATACCGATGTCTGTGGCCCTTTTGAAGTGGCACGAGACGGCTTTCAGTATTTCATTACATTCACTGATGACCATACCAGGTATGGATTCGTGTACTTAATGAAACATAAGTCTCAAGCTTTTGATAAATTCAAGGAATTTAAAGCCCTAGTTGAAAATCAAACAAGTAACCGTGTTAAGACTCTTCGGTCAGACCGGGGTGGTGAGTACATGAGTACTGAATTTGATGAGTTCTTAAAATAACTAGGAATAGTGTCACAATTCACTCCTCCAGCTACTCCACTATTAAATGGTGTATCAGAAAGAAGGAACCGAACCTTGTTGGACATTGTTCGCTCCATGCTTAACTATACTCATCTACCGATTTATCTGTGGGGTTACGCGCTCCTTACTGCTGTGCATATCTTGAACATATGTCCTTCCAAATCCGTTCCTAAGACTCCCCATGAGATGTGGAGATAGGAAACCAAGTCTTAATCACATTAGGATTTGGGGATGCCCTGCTTATGTCAAGAAGACTAAAGTAGAGAAATTGGAAACTAGGTCTGTGAAAGGTCGTTTCATAGGATATCCAGGGGATTCCATGGGATATCTATTCTACATGCACGAAGATCATAGGATCATCGTTGCTATACAAGCACACTTCCTGGAAGATCAGTTTATTCAGGAAGGAGGGGCATGTAGAAATATTTCTTTGGAAGAAATAAAAGAAACACCAAATGAGACACCTATGCAAGATATTAGAACCCAACCTTCTGAAATACAAACACAACCTCGCAAGTCTAGTAGAATTTCTCAAATACCTGAGAGGTATGGCTATCTGCATCAAGAGGAACTGGGTGTCCATGAGATGACAGAAAGTAGTCAAGAGAATGATCCTTCTACATACGACCAAGCGATGGTAGACATTGACTCCACCAAGTGGCAAGAAGCTATGGAAGCTGAGATAGACTCAATGCATGCTAATCAGGTCTGGACTTTACTAGATCGTCCTAAAGGCATAGTGCCTATTGGAAACAAATGGATCTATAAGAGAAAGACTGATGGAGATGGCAAGGTTGATACCTATAAGGCCAGGCTTGTGGCAAAGGGTTATTCCCAAAGAGAAGGAATCGATTACTTCGAGACCTTCTACTTTGTAGCTATGATTAAGTCTATTCGCATGATGCTTGCTATAGCGACCCACTTAGATTATGAAATATGGCAAATGGATGTGAAAACGGCATTCCTAAATGGATTCCTCGAGGAGGAGATTTACATGGAATGACTAAGGGATTCATATCTCAAACCAATATTCATAAAGTATGCAAACTTCAGCGTGCCATTTATGGACTGAAGCAAGCTTCACGGAGTTGGAATCTTCGTTTTAACGAGACAGTCAAAGAGTTTGATTTTGTCCAAAACGAAGAAGAGCCCTGTATTTACAAGAAGGTTAGTGGGAGTAAAATTGCATTCTTAATACTATATGTAGATGACATACTACTTATAGAAAACGACATAGGAATGCTCAGTTCTGTGAAAGCTTGGCTTTCTAAAGAGTTCTCAATGAAAGACTTGGGAGAAGCTACCTATATCCTGGGTATTCGTCTCTACCGGGATAGAGCAAAAAGAATGTTAGGTCTTTCCCAAGCCCTCTACATAGAAAAGATCCTGAAGCGATTTAGAATGGAAGATTCTAAAAGAGGGTTTCTACCTATGCAACATGGTGAAAAACTTTCCTTAGAGATGTGTCCTCAAAGTGAGGAAGATAGAAAGGAAATGAGCAAGGTACCTTATGCTTCGGCAGTAGGTAGCCTTATGTATGCAATGATTTGCACTAGACCGGACATTGCCTATGTTGTGAGCGTAGTAAGTCGGTTTCAGTCAAATCCAGGGCAGGAACATTGGACTGCTGTAAAGAACATTCTTAAGTACCTAAGGAGGACTAAAGACTTGGTTCTTACATACAGCGGTGGAGAATTAAGAGTGATAGGTTATACAGACTCAGATTTTTTGGGGGACATGGATGCTCAGATGTCCACATCACGGTATATCTTTACGCTGAATGGTGGGGCAGTTTCTTGGAGAAGTGCCAAGCAAAGTTCGACTGCTATCTCTACATATCAAGCCGAATATCATGCAGCCACGGAGGCTGCTAAAGAAGCTTTTTGGATAAAGAAGTTCACTGAGGAACTTCAAGTGGTTCCTAACGCAGAGAAGCCCGTGACACTGTTTTGTGACAACGACGGAGTTGCCGGAGCTAAGGAGCCTAGGACTCACCACAACACCAAACATATTGCGAGAAAATATCATTTTGTTAGAGAAATGGTTCGGGATGGGAATGTTACACTGCAGAGAGTAGACACAGCAAATAACGTTGCTGATCCGCTTACCAAGCCACTATCTCAGAAGGTCTTAGAGAGACATCTAGAGAGTATGGGTATTAGATACCATAGTTTGTGGCATTGAGTGAAAGTGGGAGATTGTTAGGAATATGCCCTCGAATGCCACTCAGAGGATGAGAGAGTGAGAGCAATTGTATTATAATTATGAATATTATATTTAATAAGGCAATTATTATTTCTATATTATTGTATATCACTGGCATTGTGATTTGGTATATAGAATAATAGTCCTTGCATTTGAGAATGAACATTCTACTCCTTATGGAGATAAGGAGATAAGCACTAGAAGTGTTCAGAGCTCGAATGCTTAACTAGTTCGCAAGTCGATAAAACTTAACAGGACATTAAGTTTTAATAAGACTTGTATAACTGATGCTAGGACGTGTGCACGTCTTGATAGCATAGTTATAAGTATATTGGTGGGACCAGTATACTCGAACACGACTCATACTCAATTCAGTCACACGGTATTCACTCTCGGAGAGTCGATGACGAATCGAAAAGTTGTGATAGTATACGTGGACCTTTGACTTGAGGGTTCAGTAGAAGATGTGCCTACGACGTTTAGTTTGTCATTAGAGTAGTTAGATTCATTTGCTTAATTGCTGATTCGACCTCGAAGTGCGGACTATACGGGCAGGTAGCAGTCTTTACTGTACGCCAAGAAAGGATTCTATCTCCTGTTAGTGAGCAGGCGAATGTCCTATACGGTTAATAGCGAATAAGATCATAAGTCTTTGGCCAAAGCATTCTGATATAGTCGTATTAGATACACTATTAATCAGTCGGTCTTGATTTGCATTAACACATGTATAGAGTTTAGTCAACAGTAGGGTTTGACTTTACCGTGACCCGAAGACTTGACCGGGACATCTGATGAAGGGTCTATACGTATATAGTATTCACGACATAATGGTTCTGGAATGATTCGTTCATTCGTTCTCAGTCGGGGTTTACAGTGCGGCCCGCTAGGCTGGCTAAGTGCTGCCCGCACTCATTAGTTCCTCCCAATGCCGGCTGAGACGATCCTACGGAGTCGCGCAATAGGATCACTTATGGATAAATGTGAATTAATAATCTCTCTTATAATATTAGATATTAGATATCTAATTTTGATTTATCGGATAAATCAAATATCGGTCTTATCAATTGTAAGTAGGTTACTGGGTGATTACTTTAATTCATAAATTATATTTTTGAGAGAAATATATATATTTGTGTTTGATATAATTAATTAATTGGATTAATTAATTAGTCCAAACACATTGGAAATAAAACGGATTCGTTTGACGAACATCCGGTACACGAGGGATTCGTTTTGACGAACATCCAATACACGAGCCGAGTAAATTCGACCCGTCTTCTTGGAAATTTCCCTTAGGGCCGCCCCCTCCCTCTCTTGTCTCTTTTATACTTATTTTATGTCACTAGGTGACATATGTGAGGTGTATTTGATACCCTCAATCATGTGTTAAAGGAAGACTTTCATTTTTTTATAAGAAAAAGTCTTTAAAATAGAGAGAGAACTCCTTCTTCTTCCTTGAACTCAAAATCACGAATTTGAGAGAGAGAGTAAGGTTGAAAACTTCATCTTGATCTTAGAGACAAGATATAAGAAGAATACATTGAGAGAGAAAATTCCTACAAGCTTCCCTAGCCGCATTCTTGAAGAAAGGAAGCTTGTCGATTTTTCCATCAAGTTCCGGCGTGTGAAGTAGAGGCACCTTAATTTAGGTGCTTGGAACGAAGGGCTCTTCATCATCATCATCATACGAAGATTTTTCAGAGACATCATAGGTATGGGACTTTGATTCCTTGATCTTCGTATTTTTCTTTTCGTATATACGTTACTTGATCGATCCTCTTAGGGATTCCGTTTATTCTTCCGATGCGTTTATTTTCTGTGGAATCCCATCACTGCCATCATCACAGTGCGACCAGTACTTGTAAGACCTCTTACTCTTCTGGTGTTTTCTTATTCATTTTGCTACTATTTTGGTATTCTTGATAATCGGTCACTTCGATGACGTGCGATTGAATTGTACTTACGTGCCTTGTGTGTTCTTCAATATGTCAGCTGGTATGGGCCGTGGCCGTGGTCGTGGTCGTGGACGTGGACGAGGACATGGTGTGGCCATTTCCCTCAGTTCTGTTGCGGGGTCAACCAACCACATTTTATCGAACTCAGTGCATCCGGACATCGAAAGTCAGCACGACCAGTCGAATGGCCAGGGGAATAGCGCGGACGTTGGAGTTGAGAATGTACTTCAACAATTGGCTAACCAGATGACCCTTTTAGCCCAAACCGTTCAGCTGAATAATCCAAACCCGAACGCAGATGCCTTTCTTCAGAATGTAATCCGTATGCACCCTCCACAGTTTGGCGGTGCCACAGACCCGTTAGGTTGGGAAGATTGGCTAGCGGAGTTGGAGAAATTTTTTGAAGCGGTTGATTCCCCCGAAGTGAGGAAAGTACCGATTGCTCAGTATTTCCTCACCAAGGAGGCCGCTACATGGTGGAAAGTCATCAAGCCACAGGATCGTGTTGCCACGTGGGATGAATTTAAAGAGCTTTTGGAGGTCGAGTTTTGTCCTTGGCCGGTACGAGAGAGCCGAATTCGAGCCTTTTTCGAGGCTAAACCGCATAATATTCCCGTTTCGCAAGCAATTGGAGAGTACAACCAACAATTGGTCCACGTGAAGGATCAAGTGCGAAACGAGCGTGATAAGATCGGTTATTTTGATATGCAGATGAATATGGACTTACGACGGTATATGACTGGATTTGCCTGCACCACACTGAAGGAATATCAGGACAGAGCTTTGACCCATGATATGTTAAGCCCCGACAATGATACCACTGAAGAATTGAAGAAGCATAAGATCGCGGGAAATTTTTCTGGCTCTAAGAGTGGCAACTTCCAGAGGTCACAGACGACTAACTGTTCTGCCGGACAGTCGTCACGTTCTGCTAAAGGAAAGAGGGGTTTCCGTTCTGCTCCGGGCACCACAAATCGCACGATGACTTGCTATAATTGTGGCCATCCAGGCCACGTTAATTTGGAATGCGAGTTTCCGCCGTTGAAGTGTCACATTTGCGGACAGATGGGACAAAGAGCGGATTATTGTTCCGAACCAAACCAGACTTTGGACACTCGGGATTCTACCCCAGCACCACTTGACCAAGGCGTTAATCAGCGGCAATCTTTTGGTCAATCTCAGCAGAATTACGGCAGGGGCCGGGGACGGGGTCAGAACACTGGAGGGGGGAACTTTAGCATTGGTTCGGTACAACCACGGGTCTATGAGATGCGTCGAACAGACGAACCCGACGCGGCGGTGGCTTCAGGTACCATTCATATTTTATCTCATCTAGTCCGTGTGCTTTTTGATACGGGTGCTACACATTCTTTTATTTCCTTGGAGTGTGTACGCTGTTTGAATATAACTTGCATGACTGCTTGCGATCCCTTCATTGTGAAACTACCTAGCAGGGATAGAATTTTGGGGAACCGGGAGATTAAAGTTTTTTCGGTGATTATATCTGGTATGGAATGGTTATCGAATCTAATTGTAGTTGATATGGTAGGCGAGGACGTGATCCTTGGTGAGGATTGACTTGATAGTCACCAAGCAATTATGAATTACCGTACTAAGGTTATCACCATGATGACTAAAGACGGATCTGAGTACTCATTTTTGGGACATAAGTCGGGCCAATCCAAGTTACTTATCAGCGCTATGAAGGCCGTAAAACTTTTGAATAAAGGTTGTATGGGCTATTGGTGTTATGCCTTGAAAACGGAAGGGAAAGAAGTTGATTTCTCTTCGATCCCGGTTGTTAATGAGTATCCCGATGTTTTTCTGGACGATCTCCCGGGATTACCGCCAGATCGTGAGATAGAATTTTCTGTGGACTTAGAGCCAGATGCGGCTCCGATTTCTAAGGCACCTTATTGTATGGCACCTTCCGAGATGCAAGAATTAAAGAATCAGTTGGGAGAACTTCTGGAAAGAGGGTACATCAGACCGAGTGCTTTGCCTTGGGGTGCGCCTGTTCTTTTCATGAGGAAGAAGGATGGTTCACTACATTTGTGCATCGACTACCGTGAGCTGAACAAAGTAACCATCAAGAACAAGTACCCTTTGCCTCGTATAGACGATTTATTTGATCAGTTGTATGGGACTGCAGTTTTCTCAAAAATTGATTTAAGATCAGGGTATTACCAACTTAGGGTGAGAGAGTCCGACGTCCCGAAGACGGCATTTCGGATGAGATATGGGCATTATGAATTTGTAGTTCTGTCTTTTGGGTTGACTAATGCACCGGCAGTATTCATACAATTAATGAATAAGATTTTCATCGAGTATCTAGAAAGGTGTGTAGTCGTCTTTATTGACGACATTTTGATCTATTCTCAAGATAAAGAGGAATATGCCCGACACTTGCGTTTGGTACTAGATATTTTGAGAACCGAGCACCTCTATGCAAAATTCTCAAAATGTGAGTTCTGGTTGAAAGAAGTTATGTTTCTCGGCCATGTGATTTCGGCCGAAGGGGTTCGTGTATACCCACAGAAGATTGAGGGAGTGCTATATTAGGCACCGCCTAAAAATGTTAAGGAAGTTCATAGCTTTTTGGGCCTTGCGGGGTATTACCGTCAGTTTGTTGAGGGGTTCTCGAAACTCGCTCGGCCGCTTACGAAATTACTCCGGAAAACGGAAAAGTTGTTTGGACGATGGAGAGACAACAGAGCTTCGATGAGCTGAAGAGACGTTTGACTTCAGCGCCGATTTTAGCTTTACCGCATGGTGGTGAGGGCTTTACGGTTTATAGTGACGTTTCGGGTCAAGGTCTTGGCTATGTGCTTATGCAGCATGATAAGACAATAGCTTTTGCGTCATGACAATTGAAGCCGTATGAGATGAATTATCCTACTCACGATTTGGAGTTGGCCGCAATTGTCTTCGCACTCAAGATTTGGCGGCATTACTTGTATGGTTCTCCGTGTCGGATTTATACCGATCACAAGAGCCTAAAGTATATTTTCAGTCAGAAAGAGCTGAATATGAGACAGAGACGTTGGTTAGAGTTGATAAAGGATTACGATTTGGAAATTCTTTACCACCCCGGAAAAGCCAATGTCGTCGCAGATGCTTTGAGCCGCATATCGGCATCTCTTCAAATGCTCGAGATTCTTACATCTCAGACGAAGATTCGTCAGGATTTAATCGAGCAAGGAATAGAAATTTGGCTTCAACGAGTACAAGGACAGTTGTGTACTCTCGAAATTACTTCGTCCTTGGTTGACGACATCAAAGGGAAACAGTGGAGTGACCCGATGATTTCTCAACTGAAGGAAGATGCAATTAAAGGAAAAGCTCCTGGCTTTATGGTTCACGAGGATAGTATTCTGAGATTTCAGGGCAGGCTTTGTGTTCCGAATGATCTAGAGTTGAGGCAGAAAACTCTCCAAGAAGCCCATGCTACGCCTTACTCAATCCACCCCGGGACAAGTAAGATGGATAAGGACTTGAAACGAAATTTTTGGTGGAACAACATAAGAAGGATGTCGCGGAATTTGTACTACGGTGCTTGACGCGTCAACAAGTCAAGATCGAACATCAATGACCAGCGGGGTTGTTGAAGCCGCTTCCTAATCCTGAGTGGAAGTGGGAAGACATCTCTATGGATTTCATCACTGGCATGCCGAGAACTCGGGCCGGAATGAATATGATTTGGGTAATTGTCGATCGGTTGACCAAGTCTACACACTTCTTAGGTATTAAGGATACTTGGGGACCGGATAGATTGGCTCGAACTTTTATAGCTGAGATCGTAAGATTACACGGTGCCCCCAAGACCATTGTTTCTGACCGAGACAGTTGTTTCGTATCGCATTTTTGGCAGGCCGTTCATCAGGCTTTGGGTACTGAGTTGAGATTGAGCACTTCCTTTCATCCTCAGTCGGACGGTCAGACAGAGAGGACGATTCAGACGTTGGAAGATATGTTGCGAGCTTGTGCCTTAGACTGGAGTAATGATTGGGAACTTCACTTGCCGTTGATGGAGTTTGCCTATAGTAATAGTTGGCATGCGTCGATCAAAATGGCACCATTCGAGCCACTTTATGGTAGGTGATGTAGGTCGCCATTATGTTGGGACGAGGCTTCGGAGCTAATTGGAATGGAACCGGATATGTTGATGGAGACTAAGGAAAAGATTTCTATTATCCGGGATCGATTGCTGATGGCCCAGAGCCATCAGAAATCTTATGCTGATACTCGTCGTCGACCCTTGGAGTTCAAAGTGAGGGATCATGTTTTACTGAAGGTGTCGCCTACGAGAGGGGTTTCCCGCTTCGGAAAAAGGAGAAACTTAGTCCAAGGTATATCGGACCTTTCGAGATCTTGGACAGGGTTGGAGATTTAGCTTATCGCTTGGCGTTGACTCCAGCTTTGAGCCATGTCCATAGTGTTTTTCATGTGTCTCAGTTGAGAAAGTACGTGCCGGATCCGAGCCACATTATCGACTATAGTGATATTGACGTAGCTGAGGATATTACCTTTCCGGAGAGACCCGTGAAGATCCTTGAGCATCGTGAGAAACAACTTCGGCATAATACCATTCCACTAGTTAAAGTGCAATGGTCGAGACATGGAGTCGAGAAGGTGACTTGGGAAACAGAAGAGAAGATGCGGTCGGAGTACCCCGAACTTTTTATTTTTTAAGTTTCGGGATGAAACTTCTTTTTAGAGGGGGAAAATGTAATACCCGTACTTTTATTGACTGTTTGACCTTGCCGTTTTTCTTATTTCGTCGCTCTGTAAACTCTTGGTGATGTTGTCGATATTGTTATAGAGCTTCGTATCTTGTTGGGATCACAATCATGTTGTTTAGACCTTGCAGAAGTGTTCTGTGTCAGAGAAATAGCGCACGCTAGGCCTAGGCTAACGCACGCTAATTCTGCTTGAGTAGTGCACGCTAGCTTTGAGTCGTAGCGCGCGCTAAGGGACGATCAGTCGAACCGGTAACTCATGCGCTTCGGGTGGCGATTGCCTGCGCTAGGAGTTCGTTAACGCACGCTATTCGTGGTTAGTAGCGTGCGCTAACATCCATCTGTAGCGCACGCTAACGAGCTGGTTAGCAGAGGCAGTGTGGTTGTCAGGTTTTCTGGACTATCAAGTAACGTACGCTAGTCTTCGGATAGCGCACGCTATAAGAGCTGCGTAGCGCACGCTAATCCATAGCGGTAGCGCACGCTAAGACTCGAGCAGGGCAGAGAACAGTAGGTTCTGGACTCCAGTTTCTGGACACCATTTTTTGGCTAGCGCACGCTAAGATAAGGCGATTAGCGCACGCTAATAGGGCCGGCAGAAGCCACTGGACTACCCGTTGACTTCGCTAGCGCACGCTAATAATTGAGGCGTAGCGTGCGCTAGACTTGGCGAGTATATATTGGACAGTTGACTTTCATTTCGTCATTTTTCATTCTCTTCACTCATTTTCGACGGGAGAAGCTCGGGAGAGGCGATTTTGGGCGATTGGAAGCAACCCATCTTCAAAGATCAACATCTTTGGTTGGAGAATAAGGATTACACAACATCTAATCCATTCTATCGTCTAAATCAAGGTAAAAATCTTTGGAACCCTATTTTTGGGGAATTTTGGGGTTTTCCTAGATTCGTCTGATTTATCCGTTTTGAAGCTTGATAACCTTGAGATTATGATGTATCTATCCCGTATACATGCTTTTCCTATGATTTTACAGATTGGTTTGTGCCGTGTTCAGACTTGTGAGGGTTTGGGTGATTTTCCAAACTCTATTTGTTTACCCTTGTATTTTCGTGAATCATAAACGGGTTTCGGGAGTTTCTTCGTGAATTATGAGTATGGATTATTGATTATCATATCCCTTACGAATCATTTAGATTCCGGAAGCGCTTTCTTGGACCTACCGAACTCATACTCTTTTCCATTCAATTTCTCGATGTCTCAAAGGCAAGTATATATTTATGAATGTACGTTCTCGACTTTGAAAGTAAGATATATGAATGGCATGTTTATTTATATCCACTATGGGATGGGCCTATGGGTCCTATGAGGGTTTTGTAGCCTCTGGTGCGATTCCACGGATAATATGAGTTAACCACTCTGGGACGGACCGACAGGTCCTCTGAGGGTTCCGTAGCCTCTGGTGCGGTTCCGCGGTTGATCATGTATGTATTGATGTGATGCTATGAGATTTTGTTATTCCGGAATACTAGTCTTGAATTGATGAATTGATCGTTACCTTTACTTTATTGTCGAGGAGTATTGTGTTTCATACTTGATATACTTGCACTAGCTATTCGACGGCTAACCCCTTTATGGGGGAAATACCTTTTATGTATTTCAGGTTCCAGGAGAGCGGATAGGCAGGTATCGGGTCGGCATGAAGATGATGGGCAAGTGTGATACTGTGTCTTATCTCCAGTTATGTTTTGTGTTCCTCCATTCATTGTTGTTGTACTGGAATGGTTATTGAATAATCGAGTATTGTTTGTTTTCAGTCTTCCTTGATGTTCCGGCCTGTATTGCCGAGGTTTTGATTCTGTACTGTGATGTATTTGAATACATTGGACATGGTTTGAATACCCTTTGTATCGTCTTTCATTTCATTATATTTGGACCTTCTCGGTCAAGTTTTATAGTTCCGCGTATGATTATCCTTGTGGGTCCCACGGTGGGTTCACGGCACTGTAATATACCCTGAATAACTTGGGGGTGTTACAGAATACAGGCTTCGCATAGTTAGAACCTTTGTTTTGATGAGGCTGTCAAAGAGTTTTGACTTCGTGCAAAAAGAAGATGAACCTTATGTATACTAGAGGGTAGTGGGATCAAGATCGCATTCTTAGTACTATATGTAGATAACATTCTACTAATAGGAAATGATGTGGGAATGCTCAGTTCTATGAAAGCTTGGCTTTCGAGTACGTTCTCCATGAAAGACTTGGGAGAAGCAACTTACATTCCTAGGATACAGCTCTACTGGGATAGAGCTAAGAGAATGATAGGTCTTTTCCTAGCCCTCTATATAGATAAAATCTTAAAGCGGTTTAAGATGGATGAATCTAAAAGGGGGTTCATATCGATGCAACATGAAATAAAACTCACCTCGGAGATGTGTCCTCAAAGTGAGGAACAACGGAAGGAAATGAGTACTATATTGTATGCTTTGGTCATGGGCTGCCTTATGTATGCTATGCTGTGTAGAAGACCTGACATTGCGCATGCTGTGAGCACGGTAAGTAGGTTTCAGGCAAATCCAGGAAAGGAATATTGGGCTGCCGTAAAGAACATTCTCAAGTACTTGAGAAGGACTCAAGATCTGGTTCTGATATACGGAGGTGAAGAACTGAATGTGAAGGGATTCACTGATGCTGACTTCCAAGGACAGAAAGACGACTCGATGTCAACTTCTGGCTACATTTTTACTCTTAATGGAGGAGAAGTGTCTTGGCAAAGCACCAAGAAAAGCGCGGCCGCTGATTCCACCTGTCAGGATGAGTAACAAGCGGCCTCGGAGGCCTCTAAGGAAGGGTTTGGGATTAAGAAGTTTCTGGATGAACTTCAAGTGATACCATGTGCTGAGCTGCCTGTTTTAATTATGTGTGATAACGGCAAAGCTGTAGCATAGGCCAAGGAGACGAGGTTTCACAACAGTACAAAACACATTGACAGAAGGTATCATCTTGTAAGAGAATTTGTTCGAAAATGATACATTGTACTGCATAGAGTAGACTCAGAAGACAACTTCGCTGATCCACTGACCAAGCCATTTTCTTAATTGAGCTTGGAGCGTCGTCTGGGTAATATGGGTATTAGATACCATATTGTGTGGCATTTAGTGAAAGTGGGGATTGTTAGGAATATGTCCTCGAATGCTACTCATAGGATGTATGAGAGAGTGCATTGCACTTGTTATTATGTAAATTCTTATTAGAAGGCAATCGGTTGTTTCTTTATTTACTGGTAGTCACTGACATTCCTAACTGGCAAATATATATATATATATATATATATATATATAGATAGAGAGAGAGAGAGAGAGACTAGTGTGTTTATTTGAGAGAAAATATTCCACTCTTTATTAGCTAAGGGGGTTGGCACTGGAAGTGTTTATAACTTAAATACTTAATTGTTCGCAAGTCGATAAAACTTGACTAAGCGTTAAGTTTATGAGAAGACTTGTATGACGTGTTCTTTGACTTGGGAAGTATCTGTCGTTACTAATGGTTAGTGGAAGCACACGTTGCAGGTATGCTAATGGGATTAGTATACTTGAACTGACTCACCCTAGATTCATCACATGAATTTCACTACGGGACAGTCAATGGCGGAATCGGAAGGTTATGATAGGTACTCGTGAACCTTAGACTTGAGGATTTAGTATGGATGTGCTTGTGACGTTAAGGTTTTCACTACAGTAGTTCGACCCAGAAAATCGAAAGGTAGAGATTAATCTCGACATGCGTCTTGACGGGCAAGTAACAGGTTCTACTAAATACCAAGATAGGGTTCTTTCTCTAGTAAGTGAACAAGTATATGTCATATGCGGTTATTGGCTGATGAGATCATAAGTCTTTGGCCAAAATATTGGATCAAGTTGTGTTGGATACACGAGAGCTCGGTGATCTCGTTTTGCGTTACTCATGCATAGCATCAAGTATAGATAGGGTTTGACTGATCGTGACCCTATAACTTGATCGGGACATTTGAAAGAAAGGTTTATACGTTTACTGGTATTCACAACAGAATGGTTCTTGAATGATTCCTATCATTCATTCTCGATAAGGTTACAGTGTAGGCCGCGGGAATGGCTGGGTGGTGCTATAACTCTTTGGTCCCTCCCATTGCTTACTGCGACGGACCTACCGATTCGCACATTAGGGAGACGACGGAATAATTTGAACTGGATCTCTTATTGTGAACTTTAGAGAATGGATGTCTTATTTAATTTATTAGATAAATTAAATCGGTCTAGTGAATTAAATAAATTACTGGGTAATTAATTTAATTCATCAATAATTATTGCTTGGAGAAATAATATTTTAATATTATTAATTAATTAGATTAAGTAATTGTATTAATTTTATTTGAGATGTACCAAGGTGTATCTATCGGATTAGACACACAATGGTTCATTTCATGAACTGAAACGAACCAACTCCTCCTCAATTATTTTGGCCGCCCCTTCCTTTATTATTAGGTTGGTGTTTTTTGTCTTCTTAAGTGCATGTTACTTGAAGTTTCATACACTTAAGGACAGATTTGATGATAAGATTAAATCTTATCAGATATGTTTTTGGGTGGCATGAGCTTTTATAAGTTGATAATTTTATCATCATCATCATCCCCCAACCATGCCAAAAACTCAAGAGATCATTGGGCCATTTTGAGAGAAAGGGGTAAGAGAGTTAATTTTGTTCAACTAACTATACTCTTAGAGAGAGAAAGGAAATCAAGAATAAAAACATATATCCTTAAAGTGATCATATTATTGAGAGATAAATTCCTACTACTCTTTTCTAGCCGTTCCTTAGAGGATAATTGGGTGAGTAGTTATTCTGATTATCTCCGGCGTGTGGCTAGTAGAAACGTGGTGCTTTCGATGTTTGGATCATCGAGGACTTATCAAATTAGATTTGTGGTCATCGGCATAAATATCTACATTCAATCAAAGGACTACAAGAGTATGTTTTCATATCTTAACTCTTGTCCATATATATTCGTATATATGATGCATGATCGGTCCCCTTTAGGGGTTCAGTTTAAATTATTTTTTGCTTCCCCTGAGCCTTTGATTTAGGCACCAAATCCCAACAAATAAAAGGTTGAATTTTCTCTAATATTTAAGCTTATTTGATCACCAATTACAACGTAATTATTGGATTTGTTTGTTCTGACAAACTGCCAGAGTTATTAGATAATAATATCCAGATTTAAGGTATATACTACATATCACACCGATTCTTAGAGGATGTTTCCATGTTTAAAAATTCAAGTGATTTACTTTGACCTTCATGTGTAATCCCATTTTCCATAACTAGCTTATTTATTACTTCTTTGTTGTTTCATAAAAAGGAGTTAATATTGGCTAAAGTACACATTTTTCTATCCCCCAACAATACATTTATATTCAATTTGCACAACAATGTTCCATATTACATTATTGCATCATATATTTATTACTAAAGTTACTATTTATTCCACTACTTACCACACTACTCGTATAATCAATTGTCCAAACAACCACAACATTTATAATTGTTATGATTGTACCATTTTCTATTATCCAAAGAGGTATAGTACCTAATTGACTTTTCCTGGCCATTTTTTTCATTCACGTTATTATTTATTAATAGCGAAATATTTTAAAATATAATCCATCATGATAGATAAAGAGATAAAAGTACAGATTGAAGTCGTACTATATTGATACCCTATTCAATGACCATCAAGAAGAAGATATTGGAGACTTAAATATCCTTTCAAGTATGGTTAATGGAGAATTTATTTGGATAATTCAAAAGAGTGAAGTGAAAATAACACTGAAGACGATGGGGTTTATCCTATGGTATACCTATTGATGTTTGGAGGTATTTGGGGGGGGGGGGGGGGAAGAGATCGAATGGGTAACTATATTTTCAATAATATTTGGAGAAACAACAAGATGTCATCGACATGGGTGAAAATACTTGTCCCTTTATATAGGATAAATGTGATGTTCAAAATTGTTTTAACTATCATGGAATTAAATAATGAGTCATACCATGAATTTAGGGACCCAAGCAGAGCACTTCCACGATAAGTTATATTAGAACATACTCATAAAGCCCTGCACCAAATGCAAAATGAATAAAGTAGGACGACTCGACATGATTCTCTTAACATCATGGTTGACCATCATTAAGGTGTGGTCCCCATGTCTGCTCCTCTAACAGACCGTCACCTAAACTGCATAAAAGGAATTTCTCCCAAAAAGGGGTTAGCATTAGAATAAATACACAATGTTATATTCAAGTATTTCAAATCTACTTTTGATTTTCAAACATTTTAGCAATATTCTGAAATATTATAGCAAGATAAAGAATATCTCCTCATCATCAATCACATCACTCGAAGGTAAAACCGGACCATGCCCCTTAGCACTGGTACCCCAGAGGTCCCGTTGAATCATCCACGGGTGGGAAAACCAAGTCTTTGACCAAACCTCTTTGTACAGGCCCCAGAGGTTCCGTCGAACCCATTCATGGGTGGACATCTCACAACACAATTCCACATTTCACAATGCACATTAGGAAATACTCAAAATATAATCAAATGTAATATATGTAGTTGTCTTAGATGAGTATACCCGAGGAAAAAGAATAATTAGGTCGTGGCCTCGGTCAAAACATTCTAAGTCATTTAGAATCCATAACTAAAATAAAACATCTAATTAGCATCGGCATAACCATTTACAACCATAATGCATCCTTAGTTCTTCTTAAGTACTTTAGGATGGTTTTCACTGCTGTCCAGTGACTTTCACCTGGATTTGATTGGTATCAACTTGTCATGCTAAGGGAAAATGATACATCTGGTCGAGTACAAATCATGGCATACACGATCAATCTAATGGCCGAAGCATATGGAATCTTGCTCATGCGGGATCGCTCGTCAGGAGTCGAAGGACTTTGAGTCGTAGTCATATGAATGTGATGTGACATTGGCAGGAGTCCTCTCTTGGAGTCATGCATATTGAACCTCTTCAATATCTTATTAATGTAGGTACTCTGACTTAGATCAATTATTCTCTTTTATATATCTCTATAGATTTTTATCCGAAGAATATAAGCAGCTTCCTAAGTCTTTCATGGAGAAATAATTTCCCAACCAAGTCTTGACTGTCTGCAAGGTGGGTATGTCATTTTCAATGAGTAATATGTCATCTACATAAGACTAGGAAGACAACTATGCTCCCATTAACCATCTTGTACACACATGGTTCATCTTCATTTTGAATAAACCCAAACACTTTGAAAGTTTCATCAAAATGAAGATTCCAGTCGTCCATGATTTTCTTCTTTATGAAGATCCATTTGCACCCAATGGTTTTTATACCCTCATGTGGATCTATCAAGTTCCAAACTTGATATCATACATGGACTACATCTCTTACTTCATGGCCTCTAGCCATTCCTCAGACTCTAGTCCTGAAACAGCTTCTGTATAGGAACTAGGCTCAGTATCTATGAGCGATGCGTCATTGTCCTCTGTCACGAGATACCCATATCTCTCAGGTTCATGTCACACCCCATCAAATCTGCGAGGATCTTGTGTACTTTGAACTGGCTCCTCCACTAATTATTGAGCCTGTTCAGTTTCCATCGGTGAAGGAATGTCTTCTTGTGGTTCTCGAGTTTCCCCGAGAATTACTTTTCTCCCACTCTCTTTCAGAAATAAATTCTCTTTCTAAGAAGGCAGCATTTCGAGCAACAAATACTTTGTTCTCTGCGTACTTACAAAAGTAGTATCCTTAAGTTTCCTTAGGTTATCCCACAAATAAACTTCTTTCAGATCTGGCCGCCAGTTTGTCAAACTCTTGGAGTCTTACAAACGCTTCGCAGCCCCAGATCATTAGAAAAGACAAGTTTGGTCTCTTACCAGTCCATTTCTCAAATGGTGTCTTTTCAACTGTTTTAGATGGAACACGGTTAAGTGTGAATGCTGTTGTTTCTAAGACATGGCCTCAAAATGATAATGGAAGCTCCGTTCGACTCATCATGGATCGAACCATGTCTAATAAAGTTCGATTCCTCCTCTTGGACACTCCGTTATGTTGATGTGTTCCAGGAGGAGTAAGTTGTGAAACAATTCCACAACTCCTAAGATAATCATCGAATTCTTGGCTCAAGTATTCGCCACCTCGATCCGATCGAAGGGCTTTAATTGTAACACCCCCAGAGCCATCCAGGATTATTACAGTGCCGTGGGCCCCGAGACGGAACCCACAAGGCTAAAAGACACTTTCAAAAATATTTACAAACGCCCAAGAGGCTAATGATGGTACTATCTTTTAAAAAAACATTCGAAGACTTTATAAAAACCATTTATAAAAACCGTCGTAAAATATCATTTGAAACTACAAGGCCCGAAATGCCAAAACTCAACAGTTTAAAAACATACGTTATGTTATCACTTACACGTACCGACAAAATAGTTTAGAAAACCATTAACTCAAGTTGTCAAAAACCAAAAAGGGCATTTAAGAATGCTCACGCAGCGGAAAAGGACAAACAATTAAAATACTCTAGCAGCGGAATACAACATAAAATCAAAATACTCGATTCATAAACACATGCCATAGCTAGTATCCTCCGGGTAGTTCATCTCTTCACGAACGCTACAACTTGATATCCCAAGAACCTAAAAAGAAAGCCCACGACGGGGTCACCCATAATATCCAACAATGATAACAATCACATCGCGTCAATAATTACATACCAATGAAAATACTAAGTAAGAATACGACCAATGTAATCTTACCATCGTAACTTTACTTACTCGAATAATCCTCATCAAAATAAACCTTATCATATTGCACATATCGTAATCTCGATTAACCAATAAACGCAAACATAACATCTATACTTTACCTCAAACAATACCCCAGATTCTCAAAACCTCATCATAACTCGCGATACGGAAATTATACCAACTCTGGCCAATTCAATCCATCGGATAACATCAACAAATATCAACACGATAATTGATTGTCCATCCAAAGACGAATACCAAAAAGGAAATACGGAACATACCTCAGGATACGCAATGCCACGATGAATCACGTCAGTCTAATCCGAGATCAGATCAATACAACATACGGACATGGTCCTAACACAAGACCTACAAATGCATACTCACATGACGACCTCAATATGCCCACAATAATAACAACAATGTATATTCAATGGAAATTCGATGATCCGGCGCACATAGCATAGATCCCAAGACGACCCTGTTAGATCAACACGAGGTGGATAACCAACAATATACAAATGCACAACAACAACAGATGGTAATCCAGCGATCCAGCGTACACAGCATAGATTCCCATGATGATCCCGTCGGACCAACGCATGGTGGAAATACCTGTCTAACGATCCAGCGCACACAGCTATAGATTCCCATGATGATCCCATCAGACCAACGCATGGTGGACATATGACAACAATGCACAACTGCATAATCACAAAAATACACAAATGCACGACAACGACAATACACAAATGCATCACAACATGATCGACACAAAATGACCAAAATGATATATTACTTGCCTCGAGTCCTTCGAGAGCAATCTTGATGTCAAAACCATCACCAACAATTTCCTCAATATTCGATGATCCAGAAGTACCATAGACTATAGATAACTCATATACTTGTCTTTACCATAATGTATCCTCGATACCCAAGTATACCAATAACAAACGTAAATCATACATTATGATTTAATTACCAAAATCAGAAAACAATGTAAAATCCCAAATCTCCAGAGTTCACAATTATAATCATTGCAATACAAGTTATAAACGAATGAAACTGAAACCATTCATAAAATATTATAAACTATGCAAGTAATAACTTGCCTCGATAATTGATGTCGAAAGTCCCGACGAGCACGGCTCACCCGATCGATCCATTGAAATCCAAACCTTTAATATAAATACATAATAGACAACTTAATATAAGGGTCCAATTTAATATTTTATAACTTCGAGGTAATTAGTCGGCTAATATATTACCTCAGTTGCGCCCATTAATTAATTGATCGGATCAAACGACCAACGATAATCAATCCGGATCCACAACTCGATTATTGCTCCGAACACAAACTCCACTCCGAACTCAGGCTCACTCCATAGGTCCAAATACACTCAACCGCTCGTAGATCAAATTATCAAAACCTTCATCTACGCCTAATGTTCTCCCCGTCCATAAACCCAACACGAACACATACACGCAACCATGACTACACATGCACACACACACACACACACACATATATATATATATATATATAATATACAAGACACACACACATACACACACATCTTACACATGCATATATATAATTTGTAATATATATATACAAGACACACACACACACTCTCCAAAAGTCTGAACACATACACACACACATCTTACACACACATATTATCTATAATATATATATATATATATATACAACGCACACACACACACACAGTCACACACAGACGCACACACACAGTCACACATAGACGCGCACACACATCTCGCAGCTCGGTTAGTCATCGAAAATCAGATCTCATATCCTCCGTCACTCAACACTCCAGCTTGACCCACCTACAAGGCACCTCAGGTCGCCAGAAAACCGCCATGGTCAACTACCTAGAGTCATTGAAACCTCCCCGTCGGTCAACCCTCACCCCGAACCATGTATCAGTCTTTGGATCTAGAAGTGAAGGTCGCTGGAAATCTAAACCAAACTCCGACCACTGTACGTCGGAAAACCCATCGGCCGGACATCAACCCTCCGCCTACTTGAGCATCCTTAGCCTCGTAAAAGCGCCTGGCATGAAGGACTCATGTTTTCCATCCGGTGCAAGAAGGAACGCAGCCGCCGATCGCTCGCCGGTGCCAACTCATCCCCACCGCGTCTGCTATTTGCGCCGCCCAGGCGAACAGTGATTTACCTGCCAACGGTCCAACCAAGATCGCGAGTCCAGAAGTGTCGTCCACCACCTCGAACTTCCTCCGTCCGTTTCCCCTCTCCCGATCTCAGGTTATCACCGAAGAAGAAGAAGAAGAAGAAGAAGAAGAAGAAGAAGAAGAAGAAGAAGAAGAAGAAGAAGAAGAAGAAGAAGAAGAAGGGAGAGTGTTTGGGGGAGTTTCTTGTCCGGGTAGGTGGAATGATGAGAGAGAGAGAGAGAGAATTAACGTGCAGGTGAGAAGAGAGAGAAATGAGAGTTGAAATAAAAATCAATTAGGTGTTTAATAATCAACTTAGTGGTTATTTAAAATAGGTAGTGGGACATAATGTCAAATTATGTCATATCCAATTAAAAACGGATAAATTGTGGATCTGTTAATCAGTCATCTGACTCGATTAACGGATTTAATCATACTGCGTCCGATAAAACCAATAACCCACCAATATTCTAGTCTAATATCTCAAGAGCCCGGATAATTTCTCTAATTCTCGTTGAATAATTTATCGGAGAATACAACGTTGGCCACCGTCACATTCTTACTAATAATTATTCGACGATATTAGAAAATACTACCCGACATATTACTCTCATTTACTCAAAATTACATCCAGAACCAAAATTAAATATTCATATTACCATTATTCCAATAAGCTCACGGTAAAATATTATTCTAAAATTCAGGATATTACATACTACCCTCCTTAAAATTAGTTTCGTCCTCGAAACTTACCATTCTGTCACAAACAAGTGCCCAAACCAGAAAATCCAAAATCATCAACGGTAAGCAATCATCGGCACTATAGAATCACCAAAACAATATACTTACTGGTCTGTGAAGTTGATGATCTCCCGTGATACTAGCAATTGACTCCACGTCAAGGCCTCAATACTCCTACAATCACAATTTCACAACTCTCAACAAAATACATCGTTCTACTCAATTAGGGAATAATCCATACGTGTGAAAGCCTGTCTGCCTGATCGCACAATCAAGTCCCAATCCTGATAAAACCAATAATACATGATACATCTGTATATCAGCTACCCCAAAACAATAACAACAAGAACACCGACACAAAATCGGAACGCTCATATGATCAATAACAATGATCAACTAATAGTTCAACCGAGAATATCATTGATAAACTCCAATACGACCAAACAAAGATCAAAACACAACCGAGAATATCATCAACCTGATAAAATTCAATACTACCGGCGAAGGATTAACAATAACCGAGAATACCTTCTCGATCTTAAGTAGACTGATTGAATATCATATTTGAACTAAGCCATAGTAATTGACATACTTATTACGTTCAAATACTTTCTCGATCTTAAGTAGACTGATTGAATCAAATGATTCTTATTTTGAGCATGGTCATGTATTTCCTTCAGTCCTACTTATCGAGGGGATCAACAGATATCTCTCTCCCTAAAGAGAGGGACAAATTCCCATCTTGATTATTCATTATCCTCTATCTGACTCCCACTAATCCCGATCGCTAACCTTTATGATCACTATGTTTCAGATGATGTTGGATTATGTCAAGACATAGCAGTTACCATGTTGGACTCTATGATAATCTCAGGTTTAAGGATTTATTGACATACTGTTATATTGAGATTCACTTATAACATTTCCATGCAGTAATCTCAATGCAAGTCTGTCCTGTATTGCATCTCCAACCAATACCCATAAGTTCGATCCGTACCATACGTATAATCATCCGATGATTATCAATCAAACTTATACTGGTATATTAATCAGTTGAATCTCCACTCTACGTGATTGGACTAGGGACATTTAAATAATCTTGTTATTCGTGAATAACTATTGTCTGATTATTATAATATTAAGACATGTACACATTATAATAATCTACGAGAAATAGATGATATCAAATAATTTTATTTAAATATGACAATTACAAATCTAGGCACATCGAATGTCCTAAGCCACTATTCCCAACAATTTGTATGCCTCAAGCATAATGATCAGAATGTGACACAAACTACTTTGGTCTCAAGTAATGACTCCAGCGATCTAGAGCACGCGCAATGGCATAGAATTCTTTGTCATATGTACTATAGCTTTTCCTTAATCCATTTAACTTCTAGCTTAAATAGACTATGTGGCGTTTATTTTGCACCAAAACAGCCTTTATGCCTACTTCGCTTGCATCACATTCAACCCCAAACAATTGGTTGGAATTTGGAAAGGCCAAGATAAGAGACGTGCACAATCACTCTTTGATTTTATCGAATGCTTTCTAGGCAGATTGAGTCCATTCGAAAGAGCCTTCTTTGATACATTCAGTGAGGGGTGCAACAATACTGTTAAGATTCTTGATAAACTTCCTATAAAATGAGGCAAGTCCATGGAAGCTCATTACCTCTGTTGCACTCGTAGGTACTGGCCATGATTTCATTGCTGCCACCTTTGATTCATCCCCCGAAATTCCATCTTTGGTCACAACATATCCAAGAAAGATCACTTTTGGAGAAAAGAATTTATACTTCTCCAATTTCCTGTAGAGTTTCTGGCTTCTCAATACTTCAAATACTCTTCTAAAATATTGAGTGTGTTCTTCTGCACCTTCGCTGTGCACAAGTATATCATCAAAGTATACAACAATAAAATCACTAATAAAAGGTCTAAGGACCTCATTCATCAACCTCATAAAAGTACTAGGAGCATCGGAATGTCCAAATGGCATTACCAACCATTCATACAACCCACTTTTTGTCTTGATTGCAATTTTCCATTCATCTCTTTCACGTATTCTAATTTGGTGGTATCCACTCCGAAGATCAATTTTCGAGAACAAATTGGCACCATGAAGTTCATCAAGCATATCATCCAACCTCGAAATATGACAGTGATATTTGACTGTGATGTTATTGATGGATCTACTATCAACACACATTCTCATCATTCCATCTTTTTTTGTAACCAACAAAGCTGGAACAGAACAAGGACTCATGCTTTCACGTGCATAGCCTTGGTCAATGAGTTCTTGGACTTTCGTTGTAGTTCTCGGCTCTTTTCTGGGTCACATCGGTATGCTAATTTGTGGGAAGGGTGCTAATGGAATTAGATTGATATGTTGCTCAATACCTCTAAGTGGAGGTAATTCTAGAGGTAAATCAGAAGGATAAACATCTTTGAACTCATCTAGAAGCAGACAGACAACAACTTGCAAAGGAGTTACATCATCATCAAACTTGTTTCCAACTAACAGCAAAACATAAACAAGTTTATCTTTGCAAATGGCTCTCTCTGTTTGTGCTTCATTCATATATAAACTTTTCTCAACTATAGTAACCAACCCTGGTTCCTTTTTCTGCAGCAAGGTAGATGGTAGCATCCCGAGAATTACCTTCTTCTGATTAATGCCAAAAGAGTAGGTGTTTTGACGACCATCATTAAAAACTTGTCGGTCATGTTGCCAAGGTCTTTCAAGAAACATATGTCAAGCATCAATAGGTATAACATCACAAAGGACCTGATCTTGATAAGACCTACCATAAGAAAATGAGAGTACGGTTTGTTTGGTTACTTTTATGTCGGATCCACGATTTAGCCATTGAAGCTTGAACGGTTAGGGTGTTGTTTGTGGGTGTTGGAAATAATGGAAATATATAAATACAAGGAGAACAAATAATAGAAATGAAAACTTATGACGTAAATGCCGAGGCGGGAATTGGATTCTCTCTCCGTAAAACAAATTGCTCCGCACTTGTGCACACGGTCTATAGCAAATGTCCCCAATATACAACGACAAACTTTGAATACGAAACGCTGCACCGCGGGTCGTAGTTCCGGTCGAACAATATAGATACTCGGGACTGAGTATAGACTCCTAGACTTCCACTAGGATGATGAATGAACCGAGTAGACTAATATGAATGTAATGCTCGAATTTGTAGACGAATCTATGTTCGAATGAGTGTGTTCGAATTAATTTTTAACCATCAACTGTAGGGGACTATTTATAGTCATAAGTGACTTTTCGCGAAGTGGTGTGACCTTTCATCCCACCTTGAATCATGAACAAATGTGTTTGTTCATGAAAAGGTGTGATCCTTCATCCACCGTTAAACATGAACCAATGCGACTTTTCATGAAAAGGAATGATCCATTTTCCATAATTAACCACCAAATGTGGCTATTCGCGAATCGGTGCGACCTAGTAACCACCATACATTATCTTATTTCAAGTATTATTATTTGTAATTTAATTGCTCATTCATCCAAATTTAGATATGAACAAATAAATACGTAAAATATATGTACTCGAAATAAATACCATATTAGAATATGGTTCTACTAGGATTTTCATATCAAAATTTCCAACAATCCCCCACATGAATGACGATTAATTCAAATGCAACATGTACTTAGTCCCGACGACCCGTTATTGCATAAGGATAGGTGGTAGTTAGCCTTGAACCTTCCTTAGTGTAGTGCTATCGGATTTACTCGCTGCTCGGTGAACGCGATGTCTTGAACCGGTCAACTTTTGTGTAAACCTAGACAATAACACACACACACACAATAACATATCTAATATCTCTTGTTCTTATGTTGTGTCCATTTTTGGCCTTGGACCATTCTTGGATTCATAAGTATTTTGCGTATTGTAACGTTTAGAAGCGGCCACACTTCTTACTTATATAGGTGATCTCCTATAAAGAGTATTCTGCCATACTCCACCTTAAAGGCTATAAGAATCATTAAAAGCTTTTTAGGCTTATCCTTTACCACACGCTGCAGGTTTGCACTTGAGAAGCTACGAGAATGGATTTCAAATTTCAAGTGCACAACTTGAACATTCATAACTCAGTTGTCTCATTGAACCAAGTTCTTGGGATCTCCAGTCATCATGGTTGAGTGTCATTTATGAACATCCATTTGATTGTGGTTTTCAATCCATTCCCCTTACTCCATATTTGACCACATTTTATCTCAAGTAATGGCCATATTATTGTATTTGACCTTTCTTAGTCAACATACATATGTGATCAAATATATTATCTGAAGATAAATATTTACTTTTTCAATCATTACTATACAACCTTTCTTTCTTCAGTCGTCTTAGTAATTTTCCAAGTGTGAAGTGTTTACAAGACAAATTTTCTTTATTGTCCTTGTAACACACTTTCCAACATGTGATTTTAACTAAACGACATAAACATTTGTCATACTAGTAATATTGAATTTCCTTTTTCTTTTGGGTATATTACCTGTATTTTGACATGCTAGTCAAGATACCCCCACATTTCATTCGTATTTATCTAGATGCTTTTGGTTCTTTGGATGATGATGAATATTAAATATCATTCCAAATCGATTTAGTCGTTTGACTAGCTCTCAGCTTGATTTGTAAGTATATTTGTAATTTCCAATGACGTTCTCTTCACCAAAAGCATGATTATTTCCTTGAAATAAATCATCTATCATTTAATTTGTTCCAAAAACTAAATGTTTGGATTTATAGTGAAATTATTGATCTAAACTTACAAAGTACTTAGCTACGTTCCCCCACATTGATTATCTATTTAAAATAGACTAATCAACCATTGTTATTGATATGGGGTCAACTTGATCATTTAACTTTTTAAATGATATTCTTATTTTCTACCGTAATTATCTACTTCAAAGTAGACTAATCAATTTCCTCTATCGCTTTAAGTAGAGTAATTAACACCTTCATTATCATAATTAAATGATCAATGCCTTCATTTAATTCTTAAAATTAAATGTGCATTTCCCTCTATTCTTATAATAGAGTGATTAATACTTCTATTTAATTCTTAAAATTAAATATGCATTAATATTACATGTCTACGGTAATTAATATCTTCATTTAATTCTTAAAATTAAATGAGCATTAATTCCACATGCCTTTTGATTATCTACTTTATTGTAGACTAATCAAGATAACCGTTTTCATTTAATTCCAACGAATTAAATATATCAATTATTTCTCTACTTGAATGTAGACGAAACAATTTCATTCATTTAATTGTATCAAATTAAATGAACATGCATCAAATACTAAATATTTGATTATATATATAATATATTATATATATTTTCAATGAAGGCTTTATTTATTTACAAGCCTTTATTATAGATAGTCCTATACGACTTTCTATATACAAGTTTAGGACAAGTCACACGGGACTTTCCTTGAGTCGGAAGCGTGAGCCTAGCGGACTCGCCTTGAATCCGATGATTGTTCCGTGGACAATCCTCTTCTTGCGTAGGCGCCACTTGTAGCCTAGCAGGGTTGTGCCTGGAATGTTTTCAAGTAGGTCCCATTGAAACTTACAAATGATCACCTCCATTTCTTCCACGAGGAGATTCATCTCATTGCGGATTTCTTCCCTCTAGAAGGGAGCATCCTTGCCTGTCAATGCTTCCTCGATCGTACGAGGATCATCTTCCGTGTCTTCAAAGTGTGGGCCATCGACCTTCGCCTTCTTGGCTTGGTAGGAGTGGTCAATGTCGCCAACGTCGAACCTTACCTCCAAGGCATTCCAGAGTTCCTTCGAGGTGTGGCAACCGTTACTCCAGACGGTTATTCTGGCGAAGTTGAGGTCGTCAGAAACCTCCGGTTGGGCAACAAGTGGGTATTCCGTTAGGAATCGAGCCATGTCGAATGTTGTGAGAAACAACAGCATTTCGTCCCTCCAACGATAGAAATCAGTTCCGCAGACGGCAACCTCCTCGTATAAATAGTAAACTCCATCTTCCAACATAAACCAGTCCAGAAAACAGCCTCATTACAGCCCCTTGAACACGAACCTCTGGACCTCCAAATCCGATCTTCACCGTTCAGAATTTAGATAGGGACCTTATGAAGTTATCATCCAAAATTGAAGACAATCCAATGGTTGAAACTTCAGGAAACGTCAAAACAAGATGGCTGACTTGACCAGAAAAATAATTACGAATTTTCAAATTTGTCTTACGATTGTTGTTTGTGGGTGTTGGAAATAATGGAAATATATAAATACAAGGAGAACAAATAATAGAAATGAAAACTTATGACGTAAATGCCGAGGCGGGAATTGGATTCTCTCTCCGTAAGACAAATTGCTCCGCACTTGTGCACACGGTCTATAGCAAATGTCCCCAAGATACAACGACAAACGTTGAATACGAAACGCTGCACCGCGGGTCGTAGTTCCGGTCGAACAATATAGATACTCGGGACTGAGTATAGACTCCTAGACTTCCACTAGGATGATGAATGAACCGAGTAGACTAATATGAATGTAATGCTCGAATTTGTAGACGAATCTATGTTCGAATGAGTGTGTTCGAATTAATTTTTAACCATCAACTGTAGGGGACTATTTATAGTCATAAGTGACTTTTCGCGAAGTGGTGTGACCTTTCATCCCACCTTGAATCATGAACAAATGTGTTTGTTCATGAAAAGGTGTGATCCTTCATCCACCGTTAAACATGAACCAATGCGACTTTTCATGAAAAGGTATGATCCATTTTCCATAATTAACCACCAAATGTGGCTATTCGCGAATCGGTGCGACCTAGTAACCACCATACATTATCTTATTTCAAGTATTATTATTTGTAATTTAATTGCTCATTCATCCAAATTTGGATATGAACAAATAAATACGTAAAATATATGTACTCGAAATAAATACCATATTAGAATATGATTCTACTAGGATTTTCATATCAAAATTTCCAACATAGGGCATTCAGCCGAGAAGTGTCCAAAACCATGACATTTGAAGCACTTCTTCTTTGGTGCATCAACATGACTTTTACCCTTGTCTTGCTTTGAGTTTTCACCTTTTGGAGGGTTTTCATTGTATAAAGGTTTCTAGAATGGATTGATATACTTCGAAAATGACTTGGGAATTGTTTTTATGCCTTCTTATTCTTAGAAACTTCTCAATTTTGGAAGCCTTGCGCACCTCTTCAAATGACCAGTAAGGTCACAATTCAAGCTTCTCCACTATATCATGGCTCAATCCACCCATGTAGCGAGCTATGGTTTGCTCCTGTTTCTCTTGAAGCCCATTACGTAACATAAGTTGTTCAAATCATCGGTATAATCATCACCATTAAGATTACCTTGCTTAAAGTTTGTCATCTTGACGTATAGATCTTGCTTGTATAAATCTGGTAGGAACCTCTCCTTGAGCAACTTCTTGAGTTTTCTCCACGGCCTGATCTTAGACTTCCCATGCCTTTCTCGCTTGGATTTCACGTTGTCCCACCATAACGAGACATATTTGTTCAATTTCAAAACAACAACTTTGTAGCTTTTCTCATTAGCATACCCCTTGACCTCAAAGAGGTTCTCTATATCTGTCATCCATTCGGTAAAATCATCCCGATCCGACCCTCCATGGAACTCCAGTGCTTCTACTTTGACATCTCTAAGATCATCTCTGACAGGGCCGGCCCTCACTTAGTGCAAAGTGGGCTTTTGCCCAGGGCCCCCAAATTTGAGGGGCCCCAAAATTAAAAAAAACAATATTATATTAGGAAAAAAATATTAACTATTTAATTTAAGGGAAAATTCTACAAAAATCACTATACTTTATATTTTTTAGATTAACCATCGGAAGAAATTTTTCTATATTAACCAGTGAAAGTTTGTTTTTATTTTTAAAACAACTGCCCTAACCGGAAATAAGAGATTGCAGGTTACAAAGCTGATTTGCATTTTTTTTATTAAAAATTATAATTATATGGCATTTTTTTATTAAAAATAATAATTACATGTTACATTTTTAGTTTCTAGATGAAAACATGATTATTTGAGTTTCAAGCAGTCAGGCCCCTTTTGGTTTTTTGCCCAGGGCCCCCGAAATGTCAGGGCCCTGATCTCTGAACCTTCTTCTCCTATGTGAAGAAGACGGACTAGAGACCCTTGAATTGGAGTCACTTAATCTGATTGAATCACCATCACTTCCAGCATGAAAATCATCTGGATGTTTTCGGCAGAACCTTCTTGGTTTTTCATCAAGTAGCCTTGCAAGTTGTTGAGTAGTGCGCTCATGTTGTGAGGAATTGCCATAACAAGATCTGGAAAACAAGGAATAAGTCAAGAATGACAAGAACACAACCCGAGGATAACTTGGGTTTGCTCCGATATCAGCTGATACGTAGATTGAAGTATAAAAGATTGAGATAGGCTGCTGAAACGTAGGATTAATCTTGAAAAAAAAGATAGAAGTAGGAATTTAAATAAGAAAGGAATAAGACTTGCATCAAGTTACCACCACCAAATCGAACAATCTGATTCAATCAAGGATAAAATAACTAAACACCACCAATATTAACAATAGATCGACGAAAATTGGAAAACTATTAGCGATAAAGCAAACAACACCACACTAATAATAATCAAGAATCGACCCCTCTTGTGTATAGAACACTCAAATCGCTTCACAAGCTTATGTATATTTCAAATCAAAGGATGATTTGCTAATACAACTTGGAATCCTATATATAGGGCTGGAAAATAAAAAAAACGTAACTCTTGAAGAAAATCAAAAGACTAGAGAAAGACCAGAAGTTGGAAAACAATTAAAGAACCATTAAAAAAAACATTAATGGCAGTGAATAGGGCAAAGACTCTTTAGCTCTTGAGCTGCCAGAATATTATACTCCTCTGTTTTAAGTGTTTTGAACCCAAATAACGAATCAGAATCAAGCCCAATATGAGCTGGAGATATGAAATGGGCTGATCACGTACTGGCTGAAAATGTCGTGGATGCCCCTGCATCAATAGAATTTCCTAACTCCCGAGATCAAAGTAAGGATTGGATAGGAGGGTGAGGTATAACGAATCTTACCCACCAATGTTGTACTCTTTTCTTTAACTTGTAATGCCCAGATAATTATGGTGTATTTTACCTGTATTCGAACTTGTAACATTTGATTATGTGGTGTTAGTAATCTAAGTGTGGTTTCCCGTATTCGTATTCCTGCGTTTTTGAATTTCCAAGGCAAAATGCATCCTTAGGTCCCTGAACTATTAATTTTTCTTTCATCAGGTCCCTGAACTATTTTTATGTTTTAAGAAGGACCTAAACTATTGAAAAACGAATTCACGTGGTCCATAGTTGACGGAACGTTAGTATGAATATATTTTATGAACGTTGACTAATTGCTTGAACATCAATGAATATATTTGGCAAAATGCATCCTTAGGTCCCTGAACTATTAACTTTTCTTTCATCAGGTCCCTAGGTCCCTAAAATATATTTTATGAACGTTAATAATACTAGAAATGTTATAATACGGCAAAATGTGGCAAAATATATTTTATGAACGTTAATATGAATATATTTTATGAACACCGAACGGAATTGCTTGAACGTTGACTAATTGAATAATGAGTACTTTACGCCTAATTTTAATATATTTTAATTGAGCTCAATTTATTTTATCAAAATTCAGTTTTATTCAGTATTATTCAATTCAATTTAATATTATTCAGTTCAGCTTAAAATCAATATTATTAATTACTATTATCATTATTTGTGTTCTAAGTAATTATATAAAATAATTTTTATTATAATTTTTTTATTTTTTATTATAATTATTTATATTATCAATAACATTATATAAATAGCAATTATATATATATATATATATTATCTAATTTTATTATCATTAATTACTATTACTATTATTATTATGATTATTAATATCATTATTATCAATAGAATTATATATTATTTGTAATATTATCAATAAATTTATTATTAATATTATTGATATCAATATTCCCAATAGTATTATAACATTTCTAGTATTATTAACGTAACTTTTATTATTATTATTATTTTTTTTGTTGTGATATAACTAATTTTATTATTGTTGTATATATTTTTATGTGATATAATTATTATATTAATCTTATAAATAGTATTATATATAATATACATAATATACAATATTATTGTAGATGTTATATACATATATATTCTAATCTATATTACTCGTTATTATTATTATTATTTATTCGGTCATTTCGATTCAGTTCAATTCAGTTATATTATATATGTATCCTTGTTGTTTATTAATACACGGTACATGGCATGCTCAAAATTAATCTATATTCTTAGAAGTTTGGAAATTTAAATTATAAATAAAAATTATTTAGAGTAAGTTTGTTGTGACATATAGTAAAACCTCGATAAATGAAAGTTCGATAAGCAAATAATCTGAACAAATAAATATTTTTCCCGGGGCAAGTCTTTATAACATGTTCAAATTATCGCTCGATAAAATGAATAACATCGCTAAATGAATATTTTTATCCAATCCCAATATTATTTATTCATTATTTTTGTTATTTTATCGCACACCATAAATACCACAATGTGATTTTCAGCACTCATATTAAAACATAAAAATAGTTCACGGACCTGATGAAAGAAAAGTTAATAGTTCAGGGACCTAAGGATGCATTTTGCCTATTAAAAAATTCAACACAGAAGTCCGCTTTCCATTCCAATCGCACTCACAAGCGCGTGCAATATTCATACTAACGTTCCGTCAACTATGGACCACGTGAATTCGTTTTTCAATAGTTTAGGTCCTTCTTAAAACATAAAAATAGTTCAGGGACCTGATGAAAGAAAAGTTAATAGTTCAGGGACCTAAGGATGCATTTTGCCAATTTCCAACACATTCATGCATGCATGCATGTGCACGTCATAACTTACGCCAGACGTTGAGCATAACGTACGCCATGTGTTGAATATAACGTACGTTATAGTTGTAGCGAAGCGTATGTAAGCTTCAGTCAAAGGCCGATCAGATAAGGTCGGCATGTGGGGGCCAAAGGGAGATTCATCGATTGCCCCGCGTGAACCTGGACGGCTTTTCGATAAAGCAGGTCAACGAGGCTTAACATACGCTAGATATGGGTGATAGCGTATGCAATCTACAGGGTGTTACGTACGCAAAAGGCTTTGTATAACGTACGTAATAGAACCCAGAATTGAGGCAGTGAGCTACTGCCAGACGTTAACGTACGCTAAGGTTTGAGGATAGCGCACACTAAGGCGATAACGCACGTAATGTAAGACCCCAATTCTCAAATGGGACATTACACGCCGTATAACACTCGTGAGGTCTACCAGGCTAACACATGACACATATTCAGTACAAGAAAAATCCCAAAGACACAATTATTAATGTAAAAATGGGGTCGCGGCCTCGGCCAAGACGTTTTAATAGAAGTACGTGAAAGTATAAGTCGATACCATGTCATTGCCCATGCAGGGGACTTTAACCGAATACAATAAAACCATTCAAATTCCGATACTCAAACAATATAAATGACCCAACATAATTAAAGACTCGAGCCTCATAATCATGCCAACCCATCCTTTGCGTGCATGTCCCGTGCCTGCTCCTCAGCTCTCCTGGTACCTGAAATGCATAAGACGCATTTCCCCCATTTAAGGGGTTAGCATTTGAATAGCTAGTGCAAGTACACAATTACACAACATTATATACAAATACGATTTTTACACAATCATCTCAATCAGAAATCATTTGCCATAAATATTCCGGAATACTACATTGGTAATCAAATCCGTTATCAATTCATCACGATATCACAAAATCACAACTGGTATCTCGTGGCCGTACCCCTTAGTATCGACCCCCAGACATCCCGTCGAACACTCCGGGTGGGATACCACTTCCGTGGCCGTACCCCTTAGTATCGACCCCCAGACATCCCGTCGAACGCTCCGAGTGGAAGTTCAATCACTTACGCACCCAAGTCCACTTCCGCGGCCGTACCCCTTAGTATCGACCCCCAGACATCCCGTCGAACGCTCCGGATGGAAGGAACACAACTCACGCACCCGAAAACCACAATTCATCATTCATTTAGAAAACGTAACATACATAACAAAATATAATACATGTACTTGCCTTGGTTAACACGACGCGAAGGAAAACAGTGAATGGAAAGATTTTGGCCCGAATAATCTTCACAAATCCGATCCTAACACAATAATGATATGCAATCAATCTCAAAATTACGACAACGTAGGAATACATCCTAGTTCTACCCGCTGGAACAATTCGTCGAACATTCCTAGGGTATTGTCGGGTATAAGTGATGAACAATGGAAAAATCGGGGTTTAAAACCACAAATCCTGAAGAAAATGAAGGATTACAAGTATACGATTGAAGTCTAGCAATAATCCATGATAATTCGGATTAAAAGAGTCAAATCACAAGAATTCCCCAAAATTTCCCCAAAATCTCAACACAAGGGTTTCAGGGATTTTTACCTCGATTCGGATGGCGGAAAATGTTAAGAACTCGAAGAATTCGCGCAAGAAATGCAAGGATGATAGTGGATGATGATATTTGGTTGAAATCGGCCCTAACCCTCGTCTGGAATCACCCAAAGCCGAAGAGAAGAAGTAATGATGGAAAATGACGAAGTTGGGCTGTTGCTGTCTTTTTTATATCAGATAGGCTTAGCGCACGCTACGCCAAAGAATTAGCATGCGCTAACAGGGTGTGGAATACAGTCAGACTTCTGTCCTCCCGTTAGCGTACGCAGGCTAACAAGATTAGCGTGCGCTAACATTGGATATTAGCATGCGCTAACGTTAGATATTAGCGTGCATTAACACTCAATTAGCGTACGCTATCTGGTCCGGTACCGAAATACTGAACCTTCTGCCCAGTTCGCTGAAATCGTTAGCGCACGCTACAGACTCCAAGTTAGCGTACGCTAACCACACAGCGATAGCGCACGCAAGGAAACCAGGAGTAGCGTGCGTGTAACACCCCCAAATCCTATTGGGTTATTATAGTGTCGTGGACCCCACACCAGGTGATCCACCAGGCGAACACGACTAAAATACAACAAACTGACCAAAATAGGAAATCACAGACCCTACTATGATGTCCGACATACTATTCCGATATGGAATTTCAACGACAGGGATGGGCCTACATGGCCAAAATAAAATACAACAACATACACGAGCCTTGCTCGGATAATACAAAACGACAACGACTGAACAAAATTGGAGTACTCCAACTGTCTGACCAACATGAACACCAAAATATCTCGGACTAGTATCGCTCGAATGCCTCGTCGCCATCGTCATGCCCCTGTGTATCAACCCTCTCCTCGCAAGTACCTAAAACATGAAAACATGTTCCGCCCCCACGGGGTCAATCATCCAGAATAATGAATATCAAATACATGCACAACATGATATGCATCCAAAGGCAGAATAAATGATAACAATGGTAATACGAGATGCTCACAAACCAAAGTAAGAATCGAGCATTCGTGGAATACTATGCCCATGGCATACGATCAATGCCTGCTCAATAGGTTAGAACATAAGTGCCCAACGGCGAATCATCAATATAGAATACAACAATACATTACCCGAAGGTAAACCAAACCAACGCTGAAATAAATAAGAATCACAATGCCCGAAGGCTCAAACGGAAATACCGTTACATCACAATGGCACGAAAGCCTCACCAAGCTGCCAAAATATCACGATGGCCTGAAAGCCGAACAGCCCGAAGCTGTAAATCATCACAATACAGATCTCAAAGAAACCAACCTGACTGTCGAACATACCCCTCGGGCGTATGAACGCTCAATCACAAAACGTCAAACTCATCCAATACTATGGACGATCAAAGTTGTACGGCTCAAAGATGGACATCACAGTACGCCCGATCCGTAAATGTGCCCGTGCACATGTCCGCCCCATATACGAAATCCAGAATATACGTGGGACAATGTACCTAATTAGCCTCACGAAACTACATCTCGTGTGCACAGTCCAATGCGGAATAATATCTACGCATGACTATATATGTGCCTGGCTAAAAATCCTACACAATAACCAATCGTAACGCAGATATGATTCCGGATATGTCACGATACAACATGACAACGAAACTCAAAGGATAACACATCCAATACAGATCATACGACTCACCTAGTGAACGATGACACACGAATAATGAAAGATCGACACGACCAACAATATTCAAAACAACCATCCTGGGATCAAAATCCCTAAGGACCGATTAACACGAGCAACGATCACAACACAACAGTTCGGGAAATCCTCAACCTTCAACGATCACAAAATTACCGAGTTCACAAGAATAATAGTGTGCTGCCTTGAATCGGTCAACACGACAATAATAATTCAACGGATGGGAATTATCTTTTTGACAACGGATGGGAATTATCTTTGATAATCCCAATTCAATATATCGATTACCTTTAGAGCGGACAATCGATATTAATTATACAACGGATGGGAATTATCTTTGATAATCCCAATTCAATATATCGATTACCTTCAGAACGGTTAACCGATAACAATTATACAACGGATGTCTCGACACCTTTAATTGGTTACCGAGAACGAAGATGATAATTGAATACGTCAATGCCTTCAATCGGCCAAAACAACATCAATAGAAAAACATTGATATCAATAACGACGATTCACAAAAAATATCTTGATGGAACATCAATCAATAATAACAATCGATACGTCGATGCCGCGAACCGGCTATCAACAACAATATCTCAAAGGAACATCAATCAATAATAACAATCGATATGTCGATACCGCGAACCGGCTATCGACAAATATATTACCAACAAGTATCGCAATGCCTTAAATCGGCCATTTACGAACAACAATAATATTTGGCATAATTTGCCGAAGGGTATCGTATCAAACAATCCCCTGATATCAACAAAATCATAAAGAGACCAAGTCTCGAAATGATACACACATTCATACACATACATGATAACATTAATCTCATTGACCAGTACAAGTATAAAACTTGCCTCAAACCGAAGGCGAGAAAGTCCTTCCACGATCAACGTCCTACCACGAATCGATCAACAGCGTCCTCCGATAATTACAAGCACTCGAACAACCTTGAATGAAATACAATTCATTCGATAACACGATATCGACCGAAACCAACACAATAGATAATTCCGATTCCAACACGAACACATACTATACTCGTATTTATCCGTATACACACATATATATAATATACATACATCATATATATATAATAATATATATACAATACAACCCACAATATCTATCTATCTATATATATATAAAAATATATATACCCACATGACACACACACACTTTACACACTGCACAGCACACACTATACAATTTATATATATATATAACTGAAAAAAAACACACAAAACCTTACCAGAGAAAGAAGCCGATCGGCAGTCAGAAAAAAACTCCCATCTTTGGAAATCGGCCGGAAAAATTGTCCCCGGACTTCGTCCCAACTCCGGTCCGTTTAGTCCATGGTGGTTTTCACTCAACTCTCCGCTGCAACTCCTCGCGAAATATGTCAAACCTCCGTTCGCCGTCTGTTCGGACGAAACTACCTCCGGTCGCGGAAACAATGGAGCCACGTCCATGGCGGAAACCATGAAGAACCGGCGCCGAGCTCCGTCTCGCGGAAAAAATGCCGGAACAGCTCGGCCGGATTTGCAATGCTTTTCGATCCGAAATTCCGATAAGACCGTTCTTGCTCCACGAGCCGTCTGCCGCCGCGAGCTCCGGTCGTCGCCGGAGATGTCGATCCTCTACTCCGGCCAACTCCAGTCCGTCGCCGAGAATGAAGAAGCCGCTGCCCGTCCTTAACTCTACCTCGCCGGAAAAAGAAATGGGAGAGATGGAGAGAAGAGAGAGAGGACGAGAGGGAGAGATGACGGAGAGAGAGAGAAAGGTGAGGTTGGTGAGAGAGAGAAATGAGAGGAAGAAGGTGATATAATATATATATATATATATATATATATGTAACGTGAGAAGGGGAAAGGTGAGGGAAAGGAGATGATATATAATATATATATATATATCTATGTAACGTGAGAGGTGAGGGAAGGTGAGGGAGAGAGAGAGATGGCAAAAGGTAGGTAACATGATTTATATATATATATATATAAATAATCCCCCAAAGATATCTTTGCCCCGAAAGTTGACCACGAGAAAGGTTCCTACCACCTACCATGCATTACGTACGTAACCTCAGGGCGTAACGTACGTAATCGCAACAAATTAGCGTACGTAATGGTACACAGGTAGCGTACGCTATGGCTATAAACTTAGGCAAAATTCTAAACTCGCCAAGCAACAACCAAACGACGAAACCAAACCATCGACCAGTATAAATATTTCGATCCCGAAATATTCTAATACAATATACATTGTATCGGTCCAAACAACAACACTTGTACAATTCCAAATGAATACGTACAACTCAACAGTAACACGAAAGAAAAAAAAAATTACCCCTGGATATTACATACTCCCCCCCTTAAAAAGAGTTTCGTCCCCGAAACTCAAGGTGCACACGTCGGGCACAGAATATTCATCAGGATAAGAAAACAACATCTCCCGGAATACTCCTCAATACGAGCAATTTCGCCTGAGCAACTGGGCCGACCCCACGGGTCCCCACGTCTCCTCTGCCTGAACAAGGCGAAAAAATCAAGTGATAAAGACACTCAATCAAATGCGAGATTAGCCGAATCATGACTCTCCCGCTAGAGGCTAGCCAGGAAGTCGCACCAACTGCATGACTAGTAACACTGGCGTACACGCCCCGCGAATACCGCCCATTGTACATGTCTACGATCATCGGTGTACACTTCCCCGTTCTCGTCAGCATCGAACGCCCATGTAAACACGGACTCGCACCACAAAAGAAAATAACAATGCACGAATAGTCCTCGGGACCATATCAATTGCGCACCCAAGTCCTCACGACTTGATGTCTTGAATCACAATGAACAATTACCCAGATCATCACAAAAATCTCGGGTACAGGACCAAAAGGAAAGAAAATCACATCAAATGACTCAAGTGTCAAGATTCTCAGATACCATCATTACAAGATAGATCAACCATAAATGGTTCGCAACCACAATACTAAAATACAGACCGAGTCAAACATCAATCTGAAAGACAAGGAAAATACAAATCAAGGCTACATCTCAAATGTACCCGGAATCCACATCCTCCAAATCATCGAGTTCCTCGATCCCATCGACTCGAGGAAAACCCAAATCTGAACTCGCTACTCCCCCTCAGGTGTCCATACCTCTGGCTCCCGAAGCCCGATATGACCCCTTGGATGAAGTACGGACTGAAGTAACAAAATCTCTCGAGGCCCATGAGCTCTCTCGAGACTTACTGGCACTAGAACTCGTGCAGTATTCTGAAGGTGTCCCTGCCTCCCACACAGAAAATAAATAATAGCTGGCATCGTACATCAAGTACTCACATGCCCCGCTGAATCACAGTTAAAACAAACAACAGTCGAACTCGTCGCCTGAGAAGAAGATGCTTTCCCAGCACGAAGCCGACTAGAAAATGACCTCTTGGGCGTCGGAGCTCGATGTCCCTCTGAACGAATCGGCATCCTAGTCCTCTCACCAGAAGAAACTGAAGGATCCTTCTGAGTAAGCTCCTCGATCGAAAGCTCTGCTCCAAGAGCCTTCTCGATGAATTCACCAAGTGAGTTACAATTGTGATTGAACAACTGCATCCTCAACCGCGGGTTCAACCTCTTGTTAAAATACTTGATCTTATCCGCCTTAGTACGGATAACAGATGAAGTAAACTGAAGAAGTCCTTGAAACTTTTCAGCAATAACAATAACACCCTCGTCCTCGACGGATTCGGGGTTCAAAACCTACGACAACTTGGCTTCACGAAGTGGAGCCGGATAATACCTCTCTAACATGAGAGTCTTGAACTCGATCCAAACACAATCACGATTGGTGGGTTTTCGATCACAACTCCGAAAATGATTCGTCAGCCACCAAATTATTGGTACGAGGTTTTGGGTGTCGGCCCACTCTGCGGCCTCTACCCCCTCTGCCACGTCCTCTTTCCAGACTGAAAGAATAACGTTCAATCATGACCACAGTTCAAATACGCCTCAACGGCCAGAATGCTAGGTCAACGCAAAACACGAGTATACATACTCAACAAATAAACAATCACATCGATCGCGCTAATCATAGCCGATACAGAGCCACACGCTCCAAAGCAAATAATCATAAATCAATCGCACCCGATCGTCATATACAAGTGTCAACAAAACAGGTTTAATCAATGACATAATGAATGTATGCACATAAAAGAGAATAGAGTCCTTACACAGGTCATACGAAGCTTCGAGGTCTTGCGATACTAGTCTTCACTGATGATGACTCGATGAAAGAATGACTCATACAGTCGTCCAACTATCACGACTCACAAAACCCGACTGTCCAGATTGTCATAACCTGACAGCCTCACTACTACCGCCTTGGTAGAGCCACATAACACACAAGTCAGGGTATCTCACAACCCAATTCTCTGATACCATCTTCTGTAACACCCCCAAATCCCATTGGGTTATTACAGTGTCGTGGACCCCACACCAGGTGATCCACCAGGCGAACACGACTAAAATACAACAAACTGACCAAAATAGGAAATCACAGACCCTACTATGATGTCCGACATACTATTCCGATATAGAATTTCAACGACAAGGATGGGCCTACATGGCCAAAATAAAATACAACAACATACACGAGCCTTGCTCGGATAATACAAAACGGCAACGACTGAACAAAATTGGGGTACTCCAACTGTCTGACCAACATGAACACCAAAATATCTCGGACTAGTATCGCTCGAATGCCTCGTCGCCATCGTCATGCCCCTGTGTATCAACCCTCTCCTCGCAAGTACCTAAAACATGAAAACATGTTCCGCCCCCACGGGGTCAGTCATCCAGAATAATGAATATCAAATACATGCACAACATGATATGCATCCAAAGGCAGAATAAACAGCACAACAATGGTAATACGAGATGCTCACAAACCAAAGTAAGAATCGAGCATTCGTGGAATACTATGCCCATGGCATACGATCAATACCTGCTCAATAGGTTAGAACATAAGTGCCCAACGGCGAATCATCAATATAGAATACAACAATACATTACCCGAAGGTAAACCAAACCAACGCTGAAATAAATAAGAATCACAATGCCCGAAGGCTCAAACGGAAATACCGTTACATCACAATGGCCTGAAAGCCCTCAGCCGAAGCTGCCAAAATATCACGATGGCCTGAAAGCCGAACAACCCGAAGCTGTAAATCATCACAATACAGATCTCAAAGAAACCAACCTGACTGTCGAACATACCCCTCGGGCATATGAAAGCTCAATCACAAAACGTCGAACTCATCCAATACTATGGACGATCAAAGTTGTACGGCTCAAAGATGGACATCACAGTACGCCCGATCCGGAAATGTGTCCGTGCACATGTCCGCCCCGTATACGGAATCCAGAATATACGTGGGACAATGTACCTAATTAGCCTCACGAAACTACGTCTCGTGTGCACAGTCCAATGCGGAATAATATCTACGCATGACTATATATGTGCCTGGCTAAAAATCCTACACAATAACCAATCGGAATGCAGATATGATTCCGAATATGTCACGATACAACATGACAACAAAACTCAAAGGATAACACATCCAATACAGATCATACGACTCAACAAGTGAACGATGACACACGAATAATGAAAGATCGACACGACCAACAATATTCAAAACAACCATCCTGGGATCAAAATCCCTAAGGACCGATTAACACGAGCAACGATCACAACATAACAGTTCGGGAAATCCTCAACCTTCAACGATCACAAAATTACCGAGTTCACAAGAATAATAGTGTGCTGCCTTGAATCGGTCAACACGACAATAATAATTCAACGGATGGGAATTATCTTTTTGACAACGGATGGGAATTATCTTTGATAATCCCAATTCAATATATCGATTACCTTTAGAGTGGACAATCGATATTAATTATACAACGGATGGGAATTATCTTTGATAATCCCAACTCAATATATCGATTATCTTCAGAACAGTTAACCGATAACAATTATACAACGGATGTCTCGGCACCTTTAATCGGTTACCGAGAACGAAGATGATAATTGAATACGTCAATGCCTTCAATCGGCCAAAACAACATCAATAGAAAAACATTGATATCAATAACAACGATTCACAAAAAATATCTTGATGGAACATCAATCAATAATAACAATCGATATGTGGATGCCGCGAACCGGCTATCAACAACAATATCTCAAAGGAACATCAATCAATAATAACAATCGATATGTCGATACCGCGAACCGGCTATCGACAAATATATTACCAACAAGTATCACAATGCCTTAAATCGGCCATTTACGAACAACAATAATATTTGGCATAATTTGCCGAAGGGTATCGTATCAAACAATCCCCTGATATCAACAAAATCATAAAGAGACCAAGTCTCGAAATGATACACACATTCATACACATACATGATAACATTAATCTCATTGACCAGTACAAGTATAAAACTTGCCTCAAACCGAAGGCGAGAAAGTCCTTCCACGATCAACGTCCTACCACGAATCGATCAACAGCGTCCTCCGATAATTACAAGCACTCGAACAACCTTGAATGAAATACAATTCATTCGATAACACGATATCGACCGAAACCAACACAATAGATAATTCCGATTCCAACACGAACACATACTATACTCGTATTTATCCGTATACACACATATATATAATATACATACATCATATATATATATAATAATATATATACAATACAACCCACAATATCTATATATATATATATACCCACATGACACACACACACTTTACACACTGCACAGCACACACTATACAATTTATATATATATATATATACACAGTATATATATAACAATATATATATATATATACAACACACACCACACACACAGTATATATATAACAATATATATATATAGAACACACAGTACACATACTGCACCTAACAACACACACAACATATATATATATATATATATAACTGAAAAAAAACAAACAAAACCTTACCAGAGAAAGAAGCCGATCGGCCAGGTCCGAAAAAAAAACTCCCATGCTGGAAATCGGCCGCCGGAAAAATTGTCCCGCCGGACTTCGTCCAACTCCGGTCCGTTTCCGTCCATGGCCGGTTTTCACCCAACTCTCCGCCTGCAACTCCTCGCCGGAAATATGTCAAGCCTCCGTTCCGCCGTCCGTTCCGGACAGAAACTACCTCCGGTCGCCGGAAACAATGGAGCCACGTCCATGGCCGGAAACCATGAAGAACCAGCGCCTGAGCTCCGTCTCGCCAGAAAAAAAAATGCCGGAACAGCTCGACCGGATTTGCAATGCTTTTCGATCTGGAAATTCCGATAAGACCGTTGCTGCTCCAGTCACGAGCCGCCTGCCGCCGCCGAGCTCCGGTCGTCGCCGGAGATGTCAGTCCTCTACTCCGGTCGTCAACTCCAGTCCGTCGCCGGGAATGAAGAAGCCGCTGCCCGTCCTTAACTCTACCTCGCCGGAAAAAGAAATGGGAGAGATGGAGAGAAGAGAGAGAGGACGAGAGGGAGAGATGACGGAGAGAGAGAGAAAGGTGAGGTTGGTGAGAGAGAGGAATGAGAGGAAGAAGGTGATATTATATATATATATATATATATATATATATATATATATGTAACGTGAGAAGGGGAAAGGTGAGGGAAAGGATATGATATATAATATATATATATATATCTATGTAACGTGAGGTGAGGGAAGGTGAGGGAGAGAGAGATGGCAAAAGGTAGGTAACATGATTTATATATATATATATATATATAAATAAATAATCCCCCAAAGATATCTTTGCCCCGAAAGTTGACCACGAGGAAGGTTCCTACCACCTACCACGCATTACGTACGTAACCTCAGGGCGTAACGTACGTAATCGCAACAAATTAGCGTACGTAATGCTACACAGGTAGCGTACGCTATGGCTATAAACTTAGCCAAAATTCTAAACTCGCCAAGAAACAACCAAACGACGAAACCAAACCGTCGACCAGTATAAATATTTCGATCCCGAAATATTCTAATACAATATACATTGTATCGGTCCAAACAACAACTCTTGTACAATTCCAAATGAATACGTACAACTCAACAGTAACACGAAAGAAAAAAAAAATTACCCCCGGATATTACAGTGCGCTACTCAGGCAGCAGTCCAGTACTGCTTAGTACACTGCTGCAGACAACACAAAAATCGAAATGCAATGCAAGGCCAGAACCCAGAAATATAAACACGGAATTTTCAAGACGACAGAGTTAAGCGTTGAAAGAAAATACAATTCCGACCATCGGAGAGTTCGTAATGCGACAAAGAAAGTGAAATTCCCTAAACTTATAGGAAATTACAAAAATAGCCCAAGTGCCAGAAAATCACGATAAGACGTCGGATTAACAAACCGAAAGTCTCAACATGACTAACTCAACCATACAAACTTATGCCAACCAAGAAACAACGAAAACGAATGAGTTTTACGAGAATCGAACGTACATGTGACAAGATATAATTCAAGATGAAATTATGCAAAAACATCCTCGAAACTCGTCCAAACAGAAAAACTCCAAGAACAAAATAGGTTCAGAATTTCAAAACAGTAACAAGCGAGTCGACCGAAATGAACATACAACAAAAATAGAAATTACCAAAAGTAGAAAGTACGGATACTACATTCTCTCCCCCTAAAAATAAGTTTCGTCCCGAAACTTACAACGTAACTAATTCGAGGTATCTCGACTGCATACTCTCTTTCGTCTCCCATGTGGCTTCCTCGGATCCATGCCTCGACCATTGAACTTTAGCCAAAGGAATGGTTTTGTGCCGAAGTTGCTTCACCCGACGCTCTAAAATCTGAAGCGGCCTCTCCTCGATGGTAACGTCGGGTCCCAACTCGATCTCTCTAAAATCAATAATATGGCTAGGCTACGGTATGTACTTCCTAAGCTGGGAAACATGAAATACATTATGCACGTGACTCAGGGACGGCGGCAAGCCTAACCGATAGGCAAGCTCTCCAACTCTCTCTAAAATCTCGAACGGTCCAATATATCTCGGACTAAGTTTACCCTTCCAGCCGAAGCGGTAAACTCCCCATGTCGGCGACACCTTAAGCAAGACATGATCTCCCACCTCAAACTCCAACGGCCGGCGACGCGTATCGGCATAAGACTTCTGCCGACTCTGGGCCGTCAACAACCTATCGCGAATCAGAGCAATTTTCTCTCTCGTCTCAACTACTATATCGGGCTCGGTACCAATCAGCTCAGACGCATCATCCCAACACAACGGCGATCTGCACCTCCTCCCATACAATGCCTCAAATGGTGCCATTTTGATCGAGGCGTGCCAACTATTGTTGTACGTGAACTCGATCAACGGCAAGTGCGACTCCCAATCATCCTTCCAATCCAAGGCACAGGCTCTCAACATATCCTCCAGCGTCTGGATCGTCCGCTCTGACTGCCCGTCAGTCTGAGGGTGGTAAGAGGTACTAAGTCTCAACTCAGTCCCCAAAGCTCGATGAACAGCCTGCCAAAAATGTGATACAAACCGGCCATCTCGATCTGAAACAATACTCCTAGGAGTCCCATGCAATCTCACGATCTCTGCAATAAATACTCGTGCCAGCCTCTCCGGCCCCCAAGTGTCCTTAATACCCAGGAAATGAGCTGATTTGGTTAGTCGATCGACAATAACCCAAATCATGTTCATTCCAGCCCGAGTCCTAGGCATCCCGGTAATGAAATCCATAGAGATGTCTTCCCACTTCCATTCTGGAATGGGAAATGGTCGTAGCAACCCCGCGGGCCGCTGATGCTCAATCTTAACCTACTGACAGGTCAAACACTTCGCCACAAACTCGCTAACGTCCGTCTTCAAATTGCTCCACCAGTAGTTACTCCTCACATCCTTGTACATTTTGCTCGTACCAGGATGTATGGAGTAAGGCGTAGTATGAGCCTCACTCAAAATCTTCTGCCTCAACTCAATGTCATTCGGTACACATAATCTGCCGAGATATCTCAAAACTCCGTCATCCTGAATCACAAACCCAGGGGCTTTCCCCTTTCTCACATCCTCCCTCAACTATACCAAAAATGGATCATCATACTGTTTCGCCTTGATTTCATCAGTCAAGGACGAAGTGATCTCCAACGCACATAACTGACCCTGAACTCTCTGAACCCAAACCTCGATATTCTGACAAATCAAATCCCGCTGGATCCTTATCTGTGGTGTAAGTACCTCTAACATCTGTAATGCCATCGGTTTCCGGCTCAACGCATCAGCCACTACGTTAGCCTTACCCGGATGATAAAGTATCTCGAGGTCGTAATCTTTAATTAGCTCCGATACCATTTGTCACGGGACGAGCGTTCCGAAACCCGTGCGGCGTCCCAGGGGCCCTCACACCCCGGGACCAGCCTATCCCACATAGCATGCCAACTGGTTTCGCCCTGCCATGGGCTCATCAGGGAGACGGCAGTAGCCCCCGGCGTCGGCGTTATTCCCGACGGCACTGAATGAGAAGCCGAATCCGCAGAGGACTGAGAAAGTGAGTCTTCCTCGTTATTAGCACCACGACCACGGCCTCGGCTGCGCCCCCTAGCTAGTCTACCACGACCTCTCAACATACTGAAGAAAATATGAAAAGTACAAGATCAGAAAGATTCACAATTTACAAAGTTGGTATCACAATTCACAATTCCGAACAACGCAAGAAAACGAATTACAGAAGTATAAGAGTTCGAGGAGACTTACAGCCATGGGTTGCACAAAAAGACGGTAGCATGATGATATTAGGCTCAACGACTGACTGAAACGACTTAACTGACAGACCCAAAATTAACCGACAACCTAGGCATTCAAAACCTTGCTCTGATACCATAAATGTAACACCCCAATTCTCAAATGGGACATTACACGCCGTAGAACCCTCGTGAGGTCTACCAAGCTAACACATGACACATATTCAGTACAAGAAAAATCCCAAAGACACAATCATTAATGTAAAAATGGGGCCACGGCCTCGGCCAAGACGTTTTAGTAGAAGTGCGTGAAAGTATAAGTCGATACCATGTCATTGCCCACGCAGGGGACTTTAACCGAATACAATAAAACCATTCAAATTCCGATACTCAAACAATATAAATGACCCAACATAATTAAAGACTCGAGCCTCATAATCATGCCAACCCATCATTTGCGTGCATGTCCCGCGCCTGCTCCTCAGCTCTCTTGGTACCTGAAATGCATAAGACGCATTTCCCCCATTTAAGGGGTTAGCATTCGAATAGCTAGTGCAAGTACACAATTACACAACATTATATACAAATATGATTTTTACACAATCATCTCAATCAGAAATCATTTGCCATAAATATTGCGGAATACTACATTGGTAATCAAATCCGTTATCAATTCATCACGATATCACAAAATCACAACTGATATCCATTGGCCGTACCCCTTAGTATCGACCCCCAGACATCCCGTCGAACGCTCTGGGTGGGATACCACTTCCATGGTCGTACCCCTTAGTATCGACCCCCAGACATCCGGTCGAATGCTCCGGGTGGAAGTTCAATCACTCACGCACCCAAGTCCACTTCCGCGGCCGTACCCCTTAGTATCGACCCCCAGACATCCCGTCGAATGCTCCGGGTGGAAGGAACACAACTCACGCACCCAAAAACCACAATTCATCATTCATTTCGAAAACGTAACATACATAATGAAGTGTAATACATGTACTTGCCTTGGTTAACACGACGGGAAGGAAAATGGTGAACGGAAAGGTTTTGGCTCGAATAATCTTCACAAATCCGATCCTAACACAATAATGATATGCAATAAATCTCAAAATTACGACAACGTAGGAATACATCCTAGTTCTACCCGCTGGAACAATTCGTCGAACATTCCTAGGGTATTGTCGGGTATAAGTGATGAACAATGGAAAAATCGGGGTTTAAAACCACAAATCCTCAAGAAAACGAAGGATTACAAGTATACGATTGAAGTCTAGCAATAATCCATGATAATTCGGATTAAAAGAGTCAAATCACAAGAATTCCCCAAAATTTCCCGAAAATCTCAAAACAAGGGTTTCAGGGATTCTTACCTCGATTCGGATGGCGGAAACTATTAAGAACTCGAAGAATTCGCGCAAGAAATGCAAGGATGATAGTGGATGATGATATTTGGTTGAAATCGGCCCTTACCCTCATCTGGAATCGCCCAAAGCCGAAGAGAAGAAGTAATAATGGAAAATGACGAAGTTGGGCTGTTGCTGTCTTTTTTATATCAGACAGGCTTAGCGCACGCTACGCCCAAGAATTAGCGTGCGCTAATAGGGTGTGGAATGCAGTCAGACTTCTGTCCTCCCGTTAGCGTATGCAGGCTAACAAGATTAGCGTGCGCTAACGTTAGATATTAGCGTGCGTTAACACTCAATTAGCGTACGCTATCTGGTCTAGTACCGAAATACTGAACCTTCTGCCCAGTCTGCTGAAATCGTTAGCGCACGCTACGAACTCCAAGTTAGTGTACGCTAACCACACAGCGATATCGCACGCAAGGAAACCAGGAGTAGCGTGCGCTACTCAGGCAGCAGTACAGTACTGCTCAGTACACTGCTGCAGACAGCACAAAAATCGAAATGCAAAGCAAGGCCAGAACCCAGAAATATAAACACGGAATAGTCAAGACGATGGAGTTAAGCGTTGAAAGAAAATACAATTCCGACCATCAGAGAGTTCGTAACGCGACAAAGAAAGTGAAATTCCCTAAACTTATAGGAAATTACAAAAATAGCCCAAGTGCCCGAAAATCACGATACAACGTCGGATTAACAAACCGAAAGTCTCAACACGACTAACTCAACCATACAAACTTATGCCAACCAAGAAACAACAAAAACGGATGAGTTTTACGAGAATCGAACGTACATGCGACAAGATATAATTCAAGATGAAATTATGCAAAAACATCCTCGAAACTCGTCCAAACGGAAAAACTCCAAGAACAAAATAGTTTCAGAATTTCAAAACAGTAACAAGCGAGTCGACCGAAATGAACATACAACAAAAATAGAAATTACCAAAAGTAGAAAGTACGGATATTACACGTAAGGCTTTACCCTTAAGGTACGTAACGTGTAAAGTCTATTTATAGACCTCAACCTCCATTTCATTTCCTCCTGACTTATTGGCCGATTTTTGTAACCTGAGAACTCCCAGCACCATAAATCTCTCTTACTATCATCTCATCTCGATTTAGAGGATTGTAGACCCTTGTGGATTGGTGTTCAAGCTCCCAGTGTTGAGTTTCACCAAGTATTTCGTTGTTCTTCTCTATATTGAGGTATGTTGATCCTTCACCAACTAGATTACATGTTCTTGATGATGTTTTGAACCTGTTTTTGAGATTAACGAGTTCGTTATTATCATGAGGAGTCGAACACCATATTTTTAGAAGAATATATTCGGTTATACTTTGGTTCTCCTTCGTTGTTAAAGAGTATTAATCGAACCTTCTTGAGATAAAACTTTAGAATGTAGTGTCCTGAGTTTGTTATGAATTATGAGCATGATTCTAGTGAGTTTTCTGAGATTACTGAGATATTTCACCAAGAATAATTCGTGTTTTGATAGAGGTATTGGGTTTAAAAACTTCTTCATATTCATGCTTGAAATGAACCTGCTATGTCGATAGAATCAAACCCGGAACACCGTAGTAACGCTCCCTTGCAAAGTACGATTGGTATGCTTGTTTCTTGAATCACGCCTTTGTTATGAATTGTAAGATTAGCCGAACCATACATTTATTGGAATTAGAAATCAAGATTGAGGTTTGGATTGTGGTAACATGTATATCCATGAATCCATAGACATCGTCATTTCATCTTCGATATGGTCGTTCGATTCGTATGAAGTACGTCATTGTTTCTGGCTTAGCTTTCATCGAGTGGATGAACCGTGAACCAGCCTTACGTTAATGTTAACTCGAATATGACTTAGGGCATTCGGTGCTCGTACGTTAGTTTTGAGAAGTATGCTGAATCCCTTGTTATTTCTTTTGAACAAGGTCCGAGCCTTGCAAGGTGATCGATCGAGGGGCGGCGACCTTCGGGCGTATTGACAGTCATTGGAGTATTTAATTCTTGCCATCTTTAAGGCAAGTACCATAATTTGACTATTGGTTTAATGTTGATGATTTTGATCATGCATATTGTTATTCATGTTGTTGAACATGAGATCATTCAAGTTGAATTGTCATGATGTCGTTCAGGTTATTGATTCATATGTTGTTCATTTTGATGGACATATCGATTTGTATATGCATATGCATAGTTGTATTGTATATGTTGTATTGATCCGAAGGGATCGTGTGACCTATGTTGAGGGCGCTGGATCAGTTGTCTAACTTGTGTTGGTCCGACGGGATCATCTTGAGATCTATGTTGAGGGCACTGGATCATTGGACGGGTTTTCCACCTCGTGTTGGTCCGACGGGATCATCTTGGGATCTATGCTGAGGGCACTTGATCATTAGATTACACTGTGTTGTGTTGATGGAATCATATGGATTCGCATCATTGGATTCCGGTAGAGGAAGTCCGCGCTTTGTATTTTGCTATGCATCATTGTTGCATATCTGATTTTGTATATTATGATACTTGTACTAGCATCGTTTTGCTAATCCCTGTGGGAGTGGATATTTATTTTGATGTTCAGGTAGTCGAGGAGCGGGGAAGCAACCACAGTACCGACATGATGACGAAGGGACTCAGTGATGTTATCCATTGTATTGTTTTGGTATTTTGTACTCGAGTACGTGTGTTCTTTTGATGATTTGAGAAGTTTGTAATAATGGATTGTTTCGGTTTGTTTGGATGATTAAAACGGCTATTAAATTACTCCTATTGGTGGTACTTTCGTATTGTTCAGCATTTCTGTTAATTTTGCCTTGTAAGTTCTTATATAAAGGGTTTACGGTGCTGTAATTATTCCGAATATCTCGGGTTGTTACATGATTAATGCTCATTTTGTCCCAATAAATTTTGTTACTAATAAATACATTTAATATATATTTTACTCAATATGCTGGATAGTTGGACTATTATGGTAATTTAAGAATTGCAAGACAAAAAGTCAATGAAAAAGTAGTTTTTTCGAATAAAAAAGTTTATTAGAAAGCTCTTAACAAACATGTATATTAGCTATAAAGTCAAACAAAATAGCTAAAATATTATGTCTACGGAAAGGATATTTAACAAACTAGGTCAAATCTAGGGCCGGGCTAGCTTGCAAGCCGGGCCTGAGATGGCCGAGCTGAGGTTCTCGGGCCCAGGATCGGCCCACTGGCAGGATTGGGAATGGACTGGGAGGATGCAGCCCACTGCCGCCCGTCACCGGATTGGTATGGGACGGGCTGGCTAGCCCGGTTTATTAAAAAAAATTGCTAGCATTAAGTTGAAAAATAATTTTAAAAATTCTATTTTCGATTTTAAAAAACTTATTTTGAATTTAGAAATTATTAATATTAAATTAAAAATCAATTTAATTTTTTTTATTTTAAAGAATCGGATTTAAATTTAAAAAATATGTTAACATTATATTAAAAAAATAATTTTAAAATTAGATTTTTTGTAATTTAAATGGTGGGCTGGAATGAGTGGGAGGGTGGGTGGACTGGGCTGGTAGGCTGCAGGTGGGTCGGGCACGGACTGGGCTTGGGGGACGGGTAGGGACGAGATGGACTTGGGTCGGGGGACAAAACCCAAGGCCGCCTACAGCCGCGGCGGGCTGGGCCACGAACGTGGATCGGGCGTGGGTCGGGCTGACCCGTCTGACCCGTGGGTCTGGGAAATTCGGGTTGGCCCGACTGATCCACTAGCCAATACTAGTCAAATCCCATAATATCCCAACTACACACCTCCCCATGTAAAATATTTATTAAATGTTTGTTTTGTATACATTTATAGTTACATTTGTTATTACTTTTTTTTACTATTATTAAATATATTTATTAGTATGAGGTATTAAATATATTTATTAGTCTTCTAAAGCTTGTAAGAATCGGTACTCGATTGTACTCGGTTTAGTTTTTAAAATATAAATACTCGGGTAATCAGAGATTATATAGAATGAGTACTCCGAAAACTAATCGGGATGAAAAAATATTTTTAATTTTTAATATATTATTAAAAAGAATAAGTTTTTTTATTTCCTTAGGCATCATCAATTTAATTAAATTTTGTTTATAAATAGACAAAATTTAATGATTTAAAATAATAATAAATAAAAATATTAAATGATTTGAGCAAAATTAAAATTATTAATTATCTCTATATTTGAGTACGTATTCAATAAGGTTATTCGAATACTTTTTAGTAGAATATATTTTTTTATCGTGGTTTTGAATATAATAAATTGATGTGTATAGTCATGTTGACTTATAACTTTGTAAAAGAAATTAGACAACTTCATTTGCTTGAATTAAAAAAAAAAATCAAGAAAATTTTAGTAGAAACAATGAAATCTGAGTACTCTCAATTAGCCTGAATTTGACTGATTTCGATCGAGTTCAATCAAAACTGATTTTTGATCAGAATAGTCTCAACTCGGCTCGATCGATGACCGATTTCCGAGTACTCTCCCGAGTAGTCATCCAAATTTACCGAGTTTACAACACTCATCCAAATTTATCAATTTTTACAACACCTTCAAATACTATTTAATTATGAAATGTAATAACGATTTGTATATTAACATTGTAATCACGACTACGGTATTAATATCACGAACAAAAAAGTTAAAATAGAACTCATACATTTTAAATCAATTACTATTATATATTATATAATATAATGAGAATGATAGAGAACTAAACAATGGAGACAAGAGAGATCATCACTATTATTCATATATAAAATAAGGTACATGTAAAAGTTTATATAGCCTCTCAAACCATAAGTTATGAGGGTAGTGAAAAGCCAAGAGTTGGAGTTGAAAAGCCAAAGGTTACTTCTATTAATGGGAGAAAGATGAAAAGCTAAAAGTCATCCAATCAATTAATACATAACATTCCCTTTGAATGACCTGTACAAATATCATGCCTCGTTAAAAACCTTACTAGGAAAAATCCTAGTGAAGGAAAAAGAGTACATGTGTTGTACAAGTAACAAACTAAAAGAATATCACTAAAAGAATATCATGACTCCCCCTCATTTTAAGATCAGTATCATTGAAGGTCTCCAAATTTATACATTCCAATCTTGTTTCTCAATTTCTCGAAGGATGATGTAGGAAGTGACTTTGTGAACAAATCTGCTGGGTTCTCACATGAGCGAATCTCACAAATATTGATTTCTCCCCATTGCTGTAGTTCATGGGTGAAGAAGAATTTTAGATCAATGTGTTTTGTCCTATCCCTTTTAATGTAGCCTTCTCGAGTTTGAGTGATCCATGCTTCATTAACTTCAAATAGAACAGTAGGACTTCCCTTATTGACTAAAAGATCACATGATTCTCGGATATGATGGACTAAAGACCTTAGCCACACGCATTCTCGACTTGCTTTATGAAATGCTAACAATTCAGCATGATTCGAAGATGTTGCTGCAAGATTCTGCTTTGTAGACCGCCAAGATATTTCGGTATCGCCATATATGAATATGTAACCTGTTTGTGATCTTTCTTTGTGGCGATCAGACCGATATCCTGCATCTGCATAACCAACTAATTCCACTGTGGAGTCTTTAGAATAAAACAAACCCATATCCATTGTACCTCGAAGATATCTAAAAATTTGTTTCACACCAGTCTAATGTCTTCGAGTTGGAGCAGAACTATGTCTTGCCAGTAAATTAACAGAAAATGCAATATCAGGACGTGTACAGTTGGCAAGATACATTAGCGCACCAATAGCACTAAGATATGGTACTTCAGGACCAAGAAGTTCCTCTCCCTTTTCTCTTGAGCGGAATGGATCCTTTTTCTTTTCAAGTGAGCGAACAACCATAGGTGTACTCACATGATAGGCTTTGTCCATAATAAATCATTTAAGGATCTTTTCAATATATGATGACTGGTGGACAAAGATTCCTTTAGATAAATGTGCAACTTGAAAACCAAGGCAGAGTTTTGTTTTGCCCAAGTCTTTCATTTCAAATTCTCTTTTGAAATATTCAATCGTTTCATGAAGTTCATATAGGGTCACAATGATGTTTAAATCATCAACATAAACTTCTATGATAGTAAACCCCATTTTTGTCCTTTTAATAAAAACACATGGACATATCACATTATTAACATACCCATTTTTCAAAAGGTACTCACTGAGTCGATTCTACCACAAACGCCCTGACTGTTTCAATCCATATAATGACCTTCGTACTTGAACCACATGCTTCAGGCACTTTTAATCCATCAGGGATTTTATGTATATGTCATTATCTAGTGACCCATATAAGTAAGCAGTCACAAAATCCATTAAATTCATGCGGAGCCTTCTAGAATTGATAAACTTAATAAAAATCTGAATGTTATTACATCCATTACCGGTGAATAAATTTCTTCACGATCAATTTCCAGTCTTTGTGAAAAGCCTTGTGCAACAAGACGTGCCTTATATCTCACAACTTTATTTTTCTCATTTCTTTTGCACACAAATATCCATCTAAAACCAACGGGTTTCACACCTGCAGGTGTTTGTACAATAGGTCCAAAAACTTGATGTTTTTCAAGTGATTCTAACTCTGCCACAATAGCATTTTTCCATTTTGGCCAACCATTTCTTCTTTTACATTCATAGACCGATCTAGGTTCATAATCCTCAATTTCTTTAGAAATATCAAGGGCAGCTGCATAAGCAAATATATCATCCATGATAATTTCTTTTCTATTCCACCTTTTTCCTGAAATGACATAGTTACGAGATCCCTTAATTGTCATTTATTTCAAGTGTTTAATCATCTTTTGAAGACGTCTCTTCAGTGATCAATTCTATTTCATTTTGAATGATGTCATTTGATGTACCAGCTTGTTTATCAACTTTCCTTGGTTTTCTAGGATTTTTGTCTTTGGATCCAATAGGTCTACCACGCTTCTGGCGCACTTTGGACTCATTTGCTAGCATAATTTTATTTTCTTCATCAGGAAGTTTTATTTTACAAGAAGCATTAACAGCTGGTATATGTGATTTTGTTACTGTCTTGACATCAGTAAATGAATCGGGCAATTTATTTGGAATTTCTTGTAGGTGGATAATCTTCTGAACTTCTAGTTCACATTGATTTGTACGAGGATAAAAATGAGACAGAGATGCTGTATTCCACAAATTCTTTTTTTTTTCTTTTTCAAATTATGACTTATCTCCTCCTAATGCAGGAAAAACTGTCTCATCAAACTGACAGTCGGCAAATCTTACCTTAAATAAATCACGAGTCATGGGCTCCAAATATTTAATAATTGAGGGAGAGTCAAATCCAACATATACCCCTAATCTTCTTTGAGGTCCCATTTTTATTCGTTGGGGAGGGGATATCGGGACATAAACAGCACACCCAAAAATTCTTAAATGTGATATATTTAGTTCTTGACCATTTATAAGCTGCAATGGGAATATTTATGATAGGCAGTCGGCCTTAAGCGAACTAATGATGTAGCATGTAATATTGCATGTCCCCAAGCAGTATTTGGTAAGTTTGTTTTCGTAAGTAGGGGCCTAGCCATTAATTGTAGCCTCTTAATAAAAGATTCTGCTAAACCATTTTGGGTATGCATATGCGGAACCGGATGTTCTACATCAATCCCAATAGACATGAAATAATCATTAAAAGATTGGGAAGTAAATTCTCCCGCATTATTCAATCGAATTTTCTTGATTGCATGATCTGGAAATTGTGACCTTAACCGAATTATTTGGGCAAGGAGTCTTGCGAATGCAACATTACGAGTGGACAATAAACTAACATGCGACCAATGTGTCGATGCGTCTATAAGTACCATAAAGTATTGAAATGGTCCACTTTATGGTGTAATAGGTCCACATATATCTCCTTGAATTCGTTCTAAAAATGATGGACATTCAATCGCAACTTTCACATGTGAAGGCCTTGTTATTAATTTTCCTTGAAAGCAAGCAACACAAGTAAAATCTTTGGACAATGGAACAATCTTGTTCTTTAAAGGATGTCCACTAGAATTTTCTATTATTCTTCGCATCATTATAGACCCAGGATTGTAACAACCCTGTCCCGGGCTGGCACTGTTACAGCGCCGTGGATCCATTTTGGGAATCCACAAGGCAAGACCTGTTTAACATACTTATACAGACACATCGATCACTCAGGCCGAACATAATAACGCAACAATATAATCAACAAGAACAAGGTCATACACACAATATACTCATAACATCTCGACCGACAGGTCGGATATGAACATAGCCAAAACCAGTTCAATAAACAAGTAACAATATCTAGACGGTACACACGACAGGACATAAATAAAAACAGTAATCGCGAGTACATACCCAAAACAATATCAACTAACATGACACAATATATATTGAGAGAATATCATTGCTGCTCGTCATCCTCGTTCCCTTCCTACGCCGGCTCATCATCTGGATATGTACCTGAACAAACAAACAACGTATCCACCCCCGAAGAGGTCAGCAAACAGCCGGTACGAGTATTTCATACATGAATATGTATAACGTGCAATCATAACAAACATAGGGCCGAGTAAAGTAAAATACCAGAGACAAGAATAACCATCATTTACCAACGTCTCCACAATATCGTGACAACGGCAACAAACTCCACGTCATTATTTCGGAATAATACGTGTATCATCAATCATACACAAAACAACCTCCTGATTAGCCGTGGACCCATCATAAGTGAAAATCCCTCCTAAGGCCTCGTCAGACCTTCAATGAGTGGCTAACCCAAATATTCGTGGAACCGTCATAAGCGGAACCCTCCTATGGCCTCGTCAGACCTTCAAGGAGTGAACATATAAAACACTCTCACAAGCATGTGCATTACTTTTCACATTTAGGAATATAATCCGTTGCCACATACTTTGACGACGCCAGTTTCAAATCATCAAACGTTACAACTATGCTTTTCAATCACAATCAGAAATAATATCTCCAAATCGTTTTCAACAAATATATTTATAAAGTGTCATCATCTCGATAAATTTATGAAAATCATCCCTTGACATTTTTAGAGAACTTTTCCAAAAAAAAACCTTTGAAAATCCTTTTTTGGAAAATATCCCGAAAATATTTTCAGAACACCAATAAACATTAGTGAAAGTCAGAATACGGACAATTCAATTCAAAAAGCACATTTATATGATTTAAATTGCAAGACAATACATAAACATAATCACATACTCGCCTGGTCTTTCAACGGATGAGAAAGTTTGACTGACATGAAAACAGGATCAGGATGGACGATTCACCAGATTTCGATCTCGGCAAGTTCCGGGAATACTCCGAAGAACACGATCAATTGGAAATGGACTTTGATGAAGACGTCGAATGGAAAGGTTTAACATCAGCTCCTCGCAGGGACCTCGACCCTAATATCCTAACATCAAACCAATAGTGATCACGCCAGGAAAAACATCGTGTTGGAACATTTTGTTCCATACATGTATTCATAATGTTTTGATGATTAAAGTTGTTACACAAAGCAAAACAACAAAGAGACGAAATCGAAGAAATCAAAGTCGAAAAAAAGGTGTTCTGAACATGCATAACGTACGCAATGAAGAGAGTATAGCGTACGTAATGAGGATGATTTAACATACGTAACAGATGAATGTTAACGTACGTAACCAAGTGTTACTGAGTTCAAACGAGATGAACGTTGGAGATGACGTCATGGCATAGGTCAGCAAGCAACGGATATGTTGACAAAAGTTAACGTATGTAATGGATAATGGCTAACGTACGTAACATATAAAACGAATGCTACTGGACTGATCTGCTGTATTGATAACGTATGTAATGATGCTGATTTAACGTACGTAAACAAGCTTACGTACGTAATGGGTAGAAGATAAAGGCCGTAATGAAGTGTCAGAATGCTAATGGCTAGTTGAGGCTCCAATGCCTATAAATACCACATCCTTGGTATTCATCCATACAACAATGAAGAACAAACAATTGATTGATTAGATATTCATATTGATATTATTGTTGTTGTGATATTGAGCTTATATTGTTAGTTTGAGTGTTTATACATTCAACATCATACACGAGAGGAAAAAGAAAAGATACGATTGGATTCGGTATTATTAGGATCAAGGATCCGGCATTGTTAGAATCGCAATCGCTATCTTAGTGAGGTTTATCTAGTACCGATAGAAAGCTAGGGCGGTTGATTCCTTTTCCGATAGAAAAGGAAAACGGTTTAACTTGGACCGACACAAAGACAAGTACGGGTGGTTTATCACGGACCAATAGAAGACGTGATTGTAACGGTTATCCCTCGACCGATAGAAGAGAGGTGCATAGGTTTTTATTCAACCTATTGAAAAATATACCGAGAGAGGACATAGGCTCGATTATAGCCGAACCTCTATAAATCCTTGTGTCGTTTAATTTCCGCACCTTTATATTTTACACTTCCACAACACGGCGCATATTCAAATTTGGTACCAACAATTGGTATTGGAGCAGTTCCTCCAATACACGGCTTAACATCCGAGGAGTCGATCCAAATGGCGTTCCAATTTGCTCCCGTCGAAGGCCTAGATCTCATTCGACCACCATTTTTTGATGGCTCGAACTTTATGACGTGGAAGAAAAAGATGTCAATATTCATCCGAGCATATGACATCGAGCTTTGGAAAGTGATTTGTCTTGATCCAAAAATTCCTCTCAAATCCGACGATACGCTTAAATCTTTCAAAGAATATGATGACGCAGATTGGAAAAATGATCATCCAAATTATAAGGCTACTCAATTTCTATTTTGTGCCTTAAATCCGGAAGAGGTCAATCATATCTCATCGTGTGAAAGTGCTAAAGAGATATGGAAAATTCTTGAAATCACACACGAAGGGACAACTCAAGTCAAGGAGACGAAGATCAATATGCTTCTACATGACTATGAGTTATTCATGATGAAAGGTGACGAGTCCATCACCAACATGCTCAACCGATTTTCGGTCATTACTAATGGACTTGCTTCGTTTGGAAAACCATTATCAAGTAGTAAAAAAGTCAAGAAAATCTTAAGATCTCTACCCATTGAATGGGACGGAACGGTGACGGCGATTATGGAATCTAAAGATCTCAATAATTATGATTTTAGTGCCCTCGTTGGTTCACTAATAAATTACGAGATTTTCCTTAAATCTCAAAATGCAAAGCCGAAACCGAAGGAAAGATCGATAGCCTTGAAGGTTAAGATGTCAAAGAAGGAAGTAATCCCGGTTGAAGAAAGAGACGAAGAATCGGCATATTATGCCAAGAATATTAATAAGTTTCAAACCTTATTAAACTGGAGAAAGAAAGACATCTCGGGCGAATCTAAAAAATTCGACAACTCTTGTGGATTATGTGGAAAACCAGGCCACTTTGCGAAGCACTGCCGAGCGAGACCAAAGAAGGAGGTCCTCATTGCAACATGGAGCGATGAAGACGAAGATGATGATTTTATCAATCAAAATAATCTCGTTTTCATGGCACAGAGTTCATTCGACGATAGCAACGTCGAAATCCGGGTAAGTACGTCATCTCAAGATGAGTTATTTGAAGCATTCGAGTTATTACATACCGATTTTCAAAATGCTTTAAAAGAAATCAAATCCCTTCAAACTAAAAATAAATCATTGGAAAATGAGATTTCCAAAATACTTGAAAAGGGAAAATTTGTTGAGACCAATCATCCGAAATGCCTTGAAAACGAAAATATTTTAAAGAATGATCTTTTGAAAACTCAAACCGAGCTAAAAAATTTAACAAATAAATTCTCGTGTGGAAATGAGAAATTTGAACAAATGCTCTCGGTTCAGAAATTTACTTTGAATAAAGAGGGGTTAGGATTCAAACCGCGTTCTAAAAATGAATCCGTAAATTTTAAAATACGCCGGTGTGACAAATGTTTGAAAATTGGGCATCACATTTCTAACTGTAAAAGCCCGCGCCGGATGATTAAAATTAAAAAGATTTGGGTTCCAAAAGGAACAAATATTTCAAATATCGTCTATGTTTCAAATGAAAAACCAACTCTCGGTTGGATCCCCAAAAATTATTTTTTATCAAAATATATTTTTCAGGGGGAGTTTATACCCCATATTCATCATTTGGTATCGCATATTTTTTTTAATTTGGTATTTATCATTTTATTGTTATTTATTATACTTTTTTATGAAGACAAAAAGGGGGAGAAAGGAGAAAAATGGGAATAATCCTGAAAGGGGGAGAAAAATCGAAAAATGGAAGTTGAAAGGAGAAAGGAGAAGAAAAGTCGAAAAGATAAAGTTGAAAAGAAAAATGAGGAGACGTCGAAAAGATGATGAAAATATTGAAAATGAGAAAAGAAAAAGGAAAGGAAAGAAGGAGTCGAAAAAGAAATGGGAGAAGAAACTAACGAAACGGACAAAGTCGAAAACTTTGGTCTGTACACATATACATATATTTGTATTTTTGTAGGTAAATCCCATTGACGAAGTGTTGTTTGTTCCATACATGTATTAATAATGTTTTGGTGATTAAAGTTGTTACACAAAGCAAAACAACAAAGAGGCGAAGCAATCATCGAAGAAATCGAAGTCGCAAAAAGGTGTTCTGAACATGCATAACGTACGCAATGAAGAGAGTATAGCGTATGTAATGAGGATGATTTAACGTACGTAACATATGAATGTTAACGTACGTAACCAAGTGTTACTGAGTTCAAACGAGATGAACGTTGGAGATGACGTCATGGCATAGGTCAGCAAGCAACGGATATGTTTACAAAAATTAACGTACGTAATGGATAATGGCTAACGTACGTAACACATAAAACGAATGCTACTGGACTGATCTGTTGTATTGATAACGTATGTAACGATGCTGATTTAACGTACATAAACAAGCTTACGTACGTAATGGGTAGAAGATAAAGGCCTTAATGAAGTGTCAGAATGCTAACGGCTAGTTGAGGCTCCAATGCCTATAAATACCACATCCTTGGTATTCATCCGTACAACAACGAAGAGCAAACGATTCATTGATCAGATATTCATATTGATATTATTGTTGTTGTGATATTGAGCTTATATTGTTAGTTTGAGTGTTTATACATTCAACATCATACACGAGAGAAAAAAGAAAAGATACGATTGGATTCGGTGTTATTAGGATCAAGGATCCGACATTGTTAGAATCGCAATCGCTATCTTAGTGAGGTTTATCTAGTACCAATAGAAAGCTAGAGCGGTTGATTCCTTGTCCGATAGAAAAGGAAAACGGTTTAACTTGGACCGACACAAAGACAAGTACGAGTGGTTTATCACGGACCAATAGAAGACGTGATTGTAATGGTTATCCCTCGACCGATAGAAGAGAGGTGCAGAGGTTTTTCTTCAACCTATTGAAAAAGATACCGAGAGAGGACGTAGGCTCGATTATAGCCGAACCATCCCTCGACCGTTCGAGAATGTTTGGCCGGGGCCCGCCATCATGCGCTAGACATGTGCGTTGTCGGCCTGTGCTGCAATCCAAAGACTTCCTGGACTAATCTGCTCGGCCAGGTAGCGTGCGCTGGCCAGCCGAACAGCGTGCGCCACGCCTGCCGATTAGCGCGCGCAGTGACCGAAAGCAGCGTGCGCTACATGCTGTCTGCCTGAAGTCCAGAAACCCCTCTACCCCTGCTGCCTCGGTCGACTAGTGTGCGCAGCCTTCCGGCCGTAGCGTCCACAGCCTTCCGGCCGTAGCGTGCGCAGCCTTCCGGCCGTAGCGTGCGCTGCCTTCCGACAGTAGTGTGCGCTATGCCGGTCCCTGCCGCACCCGTCCGGTCAGTGCCCAGCCGCCATGACTCGACGACTTGATTTTCCGAAATCGCACGGAAACGAACATGATGAAACGCTCGGTAGGAGTCTCGATAATGCATTAACATATTAATTACGCACCAAGAAAAATATAGCAGAAGAAAGGTCGTAATGGAATATAATAATGTTATAAATCACAAAAACCGAGACATAGGAAGCGGGAAAAATAGGATTATCGCATTCTACTCCCCTTAAAATAAGTTTCGGCCCAAAACTTAGGCAAGGAAAGGTAGACGACCCATGAAACTATCAGGTTCCGAGATTCGTTCATATGATAAAAATGCAGAACGGGGTAATTTAGAAATATCAAAATCGTAACAAGCGCGTCGTCAAAGTTTGGAAAAGCACCGAAATACATATTTCCCAAAAACAGAAAATACGGATATTACATTCTCCCCCTCAAAAATGAAGTTTCGTCCCGAAACTCAAGAAGTAAAAAGTTCGGGGTAACTCGAACGAGTCTTCTCTTCACACGTAACATTCTCGGCTACATTAATCTCATCGTATCCGACAATATGACTCAGATCCGATACACAAGTCTAGGCAAAAAATATACATACGAATATGGGGAATCAAAATTGAGGAAGATGGGTCTGAAGATAAATGCCACAAAATTTGGAAAATCCCAGAATGGTCCAATCATTTGAAAAAAAAAAAAGTTTTGCAACCAACGTTAGCGTGCAAGTTCATAGCACGATTTAACATATAAAAATGAACGAATGGGAACAGCTAACCATACGAGATCAACAGAAACCGATATTATTGCGAATACAAATCGTATCATCTCTGGATTACTCCAGAACAACTTTCGATTTCGCCCAAAATTAGAAGGGTAGAAATAAATACGGCTTCCGCTACGCTATGAACAACCATTCGGAATACCAGTAAATAGGCTCGAAGGATAATTGCACCGAGGATGAACAAGATAGTATGATCATGGAATAATTCAAAATGATTACCAAACTCGTTCGTTTCACAAAAATATAAGAAAAAAATATATCACAAGAATCATGACGAGTGCAAATGAGTCGCTAGAATCTGAAAAAAGGTACGAGAAATGGAAAAAAAAATATGAACCTTATATCCCCTCTTTAAAAGGAAAAGGGTCTGCCCCCGATACACGGGACAAGGAAGACTGAAAAATCAAGCATTGTAACAAACGGAATCAACCAGCAATTATCGAAAAGAACTAAGCGGGGCACTAATTATAAAATCTGTACACTGAACTCGTTTCCGACCAACGACTCTCAGAATCTTCATTTATTACTGCTTGGCTCTTCAGGAGTAGAAACAGGAATTCGGTTCCCCAAAACATCTTCGCAGCGACTTCGCGATATATGGACATCCCACATATCCACACCAGGTACTTTAAAATTGAGCAGAACAAAGTAATTGCGCAAAACAATATATCTTGAAATTGTCGAAGAGATTATATATGAGTCGTCTATGATGAAATGTCACCCAACATGGAGATTAGTAGGAAAAAATTCGGGTAATACATTCTCCCATATTAAGAAGAAATTCCGACCCCAAGCTTAGCACAACAAGAGCTGAAAATGTAAAGCAATGAGACGAAAAATGACCAAGTCATAATTATTGGGTATAGCAACGGTTTAGAACATATTACAAAAATCTTCCAGAGGTCTTCTGCCTCGGTCATTGACTTAATCACTAAGGAGGTTTCATAGGGTATCGTCTGATTTTGGTACTCTTTCGCAGTAGCATGAATCATTGTCGTATGAGTCACCTCACTGCTTCCACAACCATCACCACATCCTCTTTCGCCAAGAAACAACGAAAGCGCGTTCACAATGAAGAGCAAGACTAATAACACAGAGATCGTCTCAAACCAACGAAGGAAAATTCATATGTTTAATTGAACAATAAATGTTCACGGTTCATCAAGAACCCTAAAATCGTCAACTGAGTTGATCAAGTCACAATTATAGATATACAATCCATAAAACATGATTAACAATAGTATTTAACACCAATCGATTTATCAAAATCGGAGTGGAAACGAGATCAAGAGCAAAATGGTTATCTCAAGAAAAATCAAGGGATTACCTCGGTCCGACGAAGAACAATAGATTAGATGATGTTATAATCATCTAGGATGTTTCAAAATATCTTTAATTGGAACAAAGTCGGTCAAAACCATGAAAGAGAAAATGAAGTGGAAATGATAAAACACGACTGCTGTCCGGTTTATAATCCAAACAGATTAGCGTGCTTAACACATATAAGTAGCGCGTGCTAACGAAACATCAATACAAGCATTCTACCAAATGTACAGTTAGCGTGTGCTAACTACAAGCATCAGCGTGCGCTATCGAGACCTTCCGTCCTAGCCCAGTAGCTTCCGGACTGCCCCAGAACTACCAGTTAGCATGCGTTATCCACAAGGTAGCGTGCGCTAATTCTGTATAGTAGCGCGTGCTACACCACCTAGTAGCGTGCACTACACCTATATCAAACCAAAACTTCTCACAACAATGATACTCCCCACCAGGACGAAAAATACGCAACGATCTGATTCAAAACCAAACATGTGTCCAATCATGACACACGATCCAAAGACATGAACTAGAACAATCTGTTAAGCCGCAGAAAAAATCAACCCAACCAGAATGAAATCTCAGATATTACGGGTTCACTCAACATCCCCAAATGTTTAAAGTAAGCAACACTAATATGATAAAGAATTCGGGAAGCATGCATACTATACACAAGTCCGGGTGTTCATATTATATCAGAAAATGACACTATACGAGCCGTATAATTTTTTTAAAAATCATAGGGTGTAAATTTCTTAAAAATCAACTTTTAGTCCTTTGACGAGGACGATAATATAACGCCTGCACTATATGAGAAAAACGATCTCTTTGAAAATCAAAGGGGTAAGCCACGTTCCGCCCAAAACTTGTAGATACTTTAGAAGAAGAAGTTTTATTTTACACATCGACTTTTAAAATAGTTAATGTTTTTAAAATTTTAAAGATATCGTAACTAATTTGAAATATTTCAAGAATTTAATTTGAAGTTTAAATACCAAAAGTTTAAAATCTTTCCTCTTCTATCAAAAGTTTGATCGAAAAGAGTCTTCATCGAAATACGTGATCATTTGATATGACGATTTAAAACCGTAGGATTCCACAATGTCTCAAAATTTCGAAACTCAACTTTAAAATGTTCGTGCAGCGGTTAGAATTAATATTTAAGAGTTTATTCTTGTGAAATATGAAAATCGATAATGTATCCAATTTTTCAAAAATACTCAATATAACCATTTTCCCCGGACCGTATACGCATTGTATATCCCAAAAACCCTAATACCACCAGCGAGTACTAGCTCCTCGACCAAGGCTAATCCGAATTAGCACAACATAATTACCGCACACGTAGGTGTAACACCCCCAAGTTATTCAAGGTATATTACAGCGCCGTGAACTCCTCTGTGGGACCCACAAGGCTAATCATACGCGGAACTATAAAACTTGACCGAGAAGGTCCAAATACACTGGAATGAAAGACGATACAAAGGGTATTCAAACCATGTCCAATATATCCAAATACATTATAGTACAAAATCAAAACCTTGGCAACACAGGCCGGAACATCAAGGAAGACTGAAAACAAACAATACTTGAGTATTCAATAACCATTCCAGTACAACACACTGAATGGAGGAACACAAAACATAACTGGAGATAAGACACAGTATCACGCTAGCCCATCATCTTCATGCCGACTCGATACCTGCTTATCCGCTCTCTTGGAACCTCAAATACATAAAAAGTATTTCCCCCATAAAGGGGTTAGCCGTCGAATAACTAGTACAAGTATATCAAGTATGAAACACAATACTCCTCGACAATAAAGTAAAGGTAACCGTCAATTCATCAATTCAAGACTAGTATTCTGGAATAACTAAATTTCATAGCATCACATCAATACATACATGATCAACTGTGGAACCGCACCAGAGGCTACGGAACCCTCAGGGGACCCATCGGCCCGCCCCAGAGTGGTTAACCCAAATTATCCGTGGAATCACACCAAAGGCTACGAAACCCTCAGGGGACCTGTCGGCCCGCCCCAAAGTGGATATAAACAATCATGCCATTCATATATCTTACTTCCAAAGTTGAGAACGTACAATCATAAATATATACTTGCCTTTGAGACATCGAGAAATTGAACGGAAAAGAGTATGAGTTCGGTAGGTCCCAGAACGCGCTTCCGGCACCTAAACGATTCGTAAGGGATATGATAATCAATAATCCATACTCATAATTCACAAAGAAACTCCCGAAACCCGTTTATGATTCACGAAAATACAAGGGTAAATAACTACAGGTTGGAAAATCACCCAAACCCTCATAAGTCTGAACACGGCACAAACCAATCCGTAAAATCATAGGAAAGGCATGTATATAGATACATCATAATTTCAAGGTTCTCAAGCTTCAAAATGGATAAATCGGACGAATCTAGGAAAAACCCCAAAATTCCCAAAAAAATAGGGTTCTAAGGATTTTTACCTTGATTTGGACGATGGAATGGATTAGATGTTGTGTAATCCTTGTTCTCCAACCAAAGATGTTGATGTTTGAAGATGGATCGCTTCCAATCGCCCAAAATCGCCTCTCCCGAGCTTCTCCCGTCGAAAATGAGTGAAGAGAATGAAAAATGACGAAATGGAAGTCAACTGTCCAATATATACTCGCCCAGTCTAGCGCACGCTACGCCTCGATTATTAGCGTGCGCTAGCGAGGTAACCGGGTAGTCCAGTGGCTTCTGCCGGCCTCGTTAGTGTGCGCTAATCGCCTTATCTTAGCGTGCGCTAGCCAAAAATGGTGTCCAAATCGGAGTCCGTAACTCATCGGCCCGTAAATCGAGTCCGTAGCGATGAGTTACTGGTTCTGACCTGATTGGTCCCTTAGCGCGCGCTACGGCTCAAAGCTAGCGTGCGCTACTCAAGTAGAATTAGCGTGCGTTAGCCTAGGCCTAGCGTGCGCTATTTCTCTGACCCAGAACACTTCCGCAAGGTCTAAACAACATGATTGTTATCCAACAAGATACGAAACTCTATAACAATATCGACAACATCACCAAGAGTTTACAGAGCGACGAAATAAGAAAAACGGCATGGGCAAACAGTCAATAAAAGTACGGGTATTACATTCTCTCCCTCTAAAAAGAAGTTTTGTCCCGAAACTTAAGAAATAAAATGTTTGGGGTACTCCGACCGCATCTTCTCTTCCGTTTCCCAAGTCGCCTCCTCGACTCCATGTCTCGACCATTGCACTTTAACCAGTGGAATGGTCTTATGCCGAAGTTGTTTCTCGCGACGCTCAAGGATCTTCACGGGTCTATCCGGAAAGGTAATATCCTCGGCTACGTCAATCTCACTGTAGTCGATAACGTGGCTCGGATCCGGCATGTACTTTCTCAACTGAGACACATGAAAAACACTATGGACGTGACTTAAAGCTGGAGGCAACGCCAAGCGATAAGCTAAATCTCCAACCTTGTCCAAGATCTCGAAAGGTCTGATATACCTCGGACTAAGTTTCCCCTTTTTCCCGAAGTGGAAAACCCCTCTGGTCGGTGACACCTTGAGTACGACACGATCCCCCACTTCGAACTCCAAGGGTCAACGACGAGTATCAGCATAAGATTTCGGACGGCTCTGGGCAGTCAGCAATCGATCCCGGATAATAGAAATCTTTTCCTTAGTCTCCGTCAACATATGCGGTTCCGTTCCGATTAGCTCCAAAGCCTCGTCCCAACATAATGGCGACCTACATCGCCTACCATAAAGTGCCTCGAATGGTGCCATTTTGATCGATGCATGCCAACTATTATTGTAGGCAAACTCGATCAACAGTAAGTGAAGCTCCCAATCATTACTCCAGTCTAAGGCACAATCTCACAACATATCCTCCAATGTCTGAATCGTCCTCTCTGTCTGACCGTCTGACTGAGGATGAAAGGACGTGCTCAATCTCAACTCAGTACCCAAAGTCTGATGAACGGCCTGCCAAAAATGCGATACGAAACAACCGTCTCTATCAGAAACAATGGTCTTGGGGGCACCGTGCAATCTTACTATCTCAGCTATAAAAGTTCGAGCCAATCTATCTGGTCCCCAAGTATCCTTAATACCCAAGAAGTGTGCAGACTTGGTCAACCGATCGATGATTATCCAAATCATATTCATCCCGGCCCTAGTTCTCGGCATGCCAGTGATGAAATCCATAGAGATGTCTTTCCACTTCCACTCGGGAATGGGAAGCGGCTTCAACAACCCCGCTGGTCGTTGATGTTCGATCTTGACTTGTTGACACGTCAAGCACCGTAGCACAAATTCCGCAATATCCTTCTTCATGTTGTTCCTCCAAAAATTTTGTTTCAAGTCCTTATACATCTTACTCATTCCGGGGTGGATTGAGTAAGGCGTAGCATGGGCTTCTTGGAGAATTCTATGCCTCAACTCTAAATCATTCGGAAGACAAAGCCTGCCCCGAAATCTCAGAATACTATCCTCGTGAACCATAAAGCCAGGAGCTTTTCCTTTAATTACATCTTCCTTCATTTGAGAGATCATCGGGTCACTCCACTGTTTCCCTTTGATGTCGTCAACCAAGGATGAAGTAATTTCGAGAATACACAACTGTCCTTGTACTCGTTGAAGCCAAACTTCTATCCCTTGCTCGATTAAATCCTGACAAATCTTCGTCTGAGATGTAAGAACCTCGAGCATTTGAAGAGATGCCGATTTGCGGCTCAAAGCATCCGCGGCGACATTGGCTTTTCCTGGGTGGTAAAGAATTTCCAAATTGTAATCCTTTATCAACTCTAACCAACGTCTCTGTCTCATATTCAGCTCTTTCTGACTGAAAATATACTTCAGGCTCTTGTGATCGGTATAAATCTGACACGGAGAACCATACAAGTAATGCCGCCAAATCGTGAGTGCGAAGACAATTGCGGCCAACTCCAAATCGTGAGTAGGATAATTCATCTCATACGGCTTTAATTGTCGTGACGCAAAATTTATCGTCTTATCATGCTGCATAAGCACACAGCCAAGACCTTGACCCAAAGCGTCACTATAAACCGCAAATCCCTCATTACCATGTGGTAAAGCTAAAATCGGTGCTGAATCAAACGTCTCTTCAGCTCAACGAAGCTCTGTTGTCTCTTCGTCGTCCAAACAAACTTTTCCATTTTCTGTAGTAATTTCGTAAGCGGTCGAGCGAGTTTCGAGAACCCCTCGACAAACCGACGGTAATACCCAGCAAGGCCCAAAAAGCTACGAACTTCCTTAACATTTTTAGGCGGTACCTAATCTAGCACTGCCTCAATCTTCTACGGGTCTACACGAACCCCTTCGGCCGAAATCACATGGCCGAGAAACATAACTTCCTCCAACCAGAACTCACATTTTGAGAATTTTCCATAGAGGTGCTCGGTTCTCAAAATATCTAGTACCAAACGCAAGTGTCGGGCATGTTCTTCTTTATCTCGAGAATAGATCTAAATGTCGTCAATAAAGGCGACCACACACCTGTCGAGATACTCGATGAAAATCTTATTCATTAATTGCATGAATAATGCCGGTGCATTAGTCAACCCAAAAGGCATAACTACAAATTCATAATGCCCATATCTCGTCCGAAATGCCGTCTTCGGAATGTCGGACTCTCTCACCCTGAGTTGATAATACCCTGATCTTAAATCAATTTTCGAGAAAACTGCATCCCCCTGCAACTGATCAAATAAATCGTCTATACGAGGCAAAGGGTACTTGTTCTTGATGGTTACTTTGTTCAGCTCACGGTAGTTGATGCACAAACGTAGTGAACCATCCTTCTTCCTCACAAAAAGAACAGGCGCGCCCCAAGGCGAAGCGCTCGGTCTGATGTACCCTCTTTCCAGAAGTTCTCCCAACTGATTCTTTAATTCTTGCATCTCAGAAGGTGCCATTCGATAAGGTGCCTTAAAAATCGGAGCCGCATCTGGCTCTAAGTCCACAGAAAATTCTATCTCCCGATCTGGCGGTAATCCCGGGAGATCATCCAGAAAAACATCGGGATACTCATTAACAACCGTAATTGAAGAGAAATCGACTTCGTTCCCTTACGTTTTCAAGGCATAACACCAATAGCCCATACAACCTTTATTCAAAAGTTTTACGGCCTTCATGGCGCTGATAAGTAACTTGGATTGGCCCGAATTACGTCCCAAAAATGGGTACTCGGATCCGTCTTTAGTCATCATGGTGATAACCTTAGTACGGTAATTCATAATCGCTTGGTGACTATCAAGCCAATCCTTGCCGAGGATCACGTCCTCGCCTACCATATCAACTACAATCATATTCGATAACCATTCCATACCGGATATAATCACCGGAAAATCTTTAATCTCCCGGTTTCCCACAATTCTATCCCCACTAGGTAGTTTCACAATGAAGGGATCACAAGCAGTCATACAAGTTATATTCAAACGGCGTACACACTCCAAGGAAATAAAAGAATGTGTAGCACCCGTATCAAAAAGCACACGGATTGGATGAGATAAAATATGAATGGTACCTGAAGCCACCGCCGCATCGGGTTTGTTTGTTCGACGCATCTCATAGACTCGTGGTTGTACCGAACCGACGCTAGAGTTTCCCGCTCCAACGTTCTGACCCCGTCCCTGCCCCCTGCCGTAATTCTGCGGAGATTGACCAAAAGATTGCCGTTGATTAACGCCTTGGTCAAGTGGTGCTGGGGCAGAAGCCCAAGTGTCCAAAGTCTGATTTGGTTCGGAACAATAAGCCGCTCTATGTCCCATCTGTCCGCAAGTGTGACACTTCAACGGCGGAAAATTGCATTCTAAATTAACGTGGCCTGGACGACCACAATTATAGCAAGTCACCGTGCGATTTGTGGTGCCCGGAGCAGAACGGAAACCCCTCTTTCCTTTAGCAGAATGTGACGACTGTCCGGTAGAATGGTTAGTCGTCTGTAACCTCTGGAAGTTGCCACTCTTAGAGCCAGAAAAATTTCCCGCGATCTTCTGCTTCTTCGATTCTTCAGTGGTATTGTTGTCAGGGCTTAACATATCATGGGCTAAAGCTTTGTCCTGATATTCCTTCAGTGTGGTGCAAATCCGTCCATGTACCGCCATAAGTCCATATTCATCCGCATATCAAAATAACTGATCTTATCACGCTCGTTTCGCACTTGATCCTTCACGTGGATCAATTGTTGGTTGTACTCTACAATTGCTTACGAAACGGGAATATTCAGCGGTTTAGCCTCGAAAATGGCTCGAATTCGTCCCTCTCGCACCGGCCAAGGACAAAACTCGGCCTCCAAAAGCTCTTTAAATTCATCCCACGTGGCAACACGATCCTATGGCTTGATGACTTTCCACCATGTAGCGGCCTCCTTGGTGAGGAAATACTGAGCAATCGGTACTTTCCTCACTTCGGGGCAATCAACCGCTTCAAAAATTTTCTCCAACTCCGCTAGCCAATCTTCCCAACCTAACGGGTCTGTGGCACCGCCAAACTGTGGAGGGTGCATATGGATTACATTCTGAAGCAAGGCATCCGCGTTCGTGTTCGGATTATTCAGCTGAACGGTTTGGGCTAAAATGATCATCTGGTTAGCCAATTGTTGAAGTACATTCGCAACTCCAACGTTCGCGCTGTTCCCCTGGCCAGTCGACTGGTCGTGCTGACTTTCGGTGTCTGGATGCACCGAGTTCGATAAACTGGGGTTGGTTGACCCCGCAATAGAACTGAGGTAAATGGTCGTGCCACATCCTCGTCCACGTCCACGGCCACGACCACGGCCACGACCCCTACCAGCTGACATACTGAAGAACACACAAGGCACGTAAGTACAATTCAATCGCACATCATCGAAGTGACCGATTCTCAAAAATACCAAAAATAGAAGCAAAATGAATAAGGAAACACCAGAAGAGTAAGAGGTCTTACAAGTACCAGTCGCACTGTGATGATGGCAGAGTAGTGATACTGTGGACAAATGGCGACTCAATCGACCCAAAAGACCGACAGCCTAGGTATCCATAGACCTAAGCTCCGATACCATATTCTGTAACACCCCCAAGTTATTCAGGGTATATTACAGCGCCGTGAACCCCTCTGTGGGACCCACAAGGCTAATCATACGCGGAACTATAAAACTTGACCGAGAAGGTCCAAATACAATGGAACGAAAGACGATACAAAGGGTATTCAAACCATGTCCAATGTATCCAAATACATTACAGTACAAAATCAAAACCTCGGCAACACAGGCCGGAACATCAAGGAAGACTGAAAACAAACAATACTCGAGTATTCAATAACCATTCCAGTACAACAACACTGAATGGAGGAACACAAAACATAACCGGAGATAAGACACAGTATCACGCTTGCCCATCATCTTCATGCCGACTAGATACCTTCCTATCCGCTCTTTTGGAACCTGAAATACATAAAAAGTATTCCCCCATAAAGGGGTTAGCCGTCGAATAGCTAGTGCAAGTATATCAAGTATGAAACACAATACTCCTCGATAATAAACTAAATGTAACCGTCAATTCATCAATTCAAGACTAGTATTCCGGAATAACTAAATCTCATAGCATCACATCGATACATACATGATCAACCGTGGAACCGCACCAGAGACTACGGAACCCTCAGGGGACCCGTCGGCCCGCCCTAGAGTGGTTAACCCAAATTATCCGTGGAATCGCACCAAAGGCTACGAAACCCTCAGAGGACCTGTCGGCCCGCCCCAGAGTGGATATAAACAATCATGCCATTCATATATCTTACTTTTAAAGTCGACAACGTACAACCATAAATATATACTTGCCTTTGAGACATCGAGAAATTGAACGGAAAAGTGTATGAGTTCGGTAGGTCCAAGAACGCGCTTCCGACACCTAAACGATTCGTAAGGGATATGATGATCAATAATCCATACTCATAATTCACGAAGAAACTCCCGAAACCCATTTACGATTCACGAAAATACAAGGGTAAACAACTAGAGGTTGGAAAATCACCCAAACCCTCACAAGTTCGAACATGGCACAAACTAATCTGTAAAATTGTAGGAAAGGCATGTATATGGGATAGATACATTATAATTTCAAGGTTCTCAAGCTTCAAAACGGATAAATCGGACGAATCCAGGAAAAACCCCAAAATTCCCAAAAAAATAGGGTTCTAAGAATTTTTACCTTGATTTGGACGATGGAATGGATTAGATGTTGTCTAATCTTTGTTCTCCAACCAATGATGTTGATGTTTGAAGATGGATTGCTTCCAATCGCCCAAAATCGCCTCTCCCGAGCTTCTCCCGTCGAAAATGAGTGAAGAGAATGAAAAATGACGAAATGGAAGTCAACTGTCCAATATATACTCGCCCAGTCTAGCGCACGCTATGCCTCGATTATTAGCGTGCGCTAGCCAGGTCACCGGGTAGTCCAGTGGCTTCTGCCGGCCCCGTTAGCATACGCTAATCGCCTTATCTTAGCGTGCGCTAGCCAAAAATGGTGTCCCGAAATTGGAGTCCAGAATCTACTGTCCTCTGCCCTGCTCGAGTCTTAGCGTGCGCTACCGCTATGGCTTAGCGTGCGCTACGCAGCTCTTATAGCGTGCGCTATCCGAAGACTAGCGTACATTACTTGATAGTCCAGAAAACCTGACAACCTCACTGCCTCTGCCAACCAGCCCGTTAGCGTGCGCTACGGATGGATGTTAGCGCGCACTATTGACCACTAATAGCGTGTGTTAACGAACTCCTAGCGCGCGTTAACTGCCAGTCCAGAAAGCAGTATGAGTTACTGGTTCTGACCTGACTCGTCCCTTAGCGCGCGCTACAGCTCAAATCTAGCGTGCGCTACTCAAGCAGAATTAGCGTGCGTTAGCCTAGGTCTAGCATGCACTATTTCTCTGACCCAGAACACTTCCTCAAGGTCTAAACAACACGATTGTGATCCAACAAGATACGAAACTCTATAACAATATCGACAACATCACCAAGAGTTTACAGAGCGACGAAATAAGAAAAACGGAAAGGTCAAACAGTCAATAAATGTACGGGTATTACAGTAGGAGGGAACTTATAATCGAGAGACTTACCATCTCCATACACCCGTATGCACAAGTTCCTCAAACGTATAAGGGGAGGAAAAAATAATGGACGCAGTTCGAGGGAAAACAACAGGTTACTCTAGTTTCTCGCAGGTCTCTTGATAGAATCAGAAATCAATGGGTACGACTCCAATGGAATACAATTTATAAGAGGAACCCAAAGTCTACATATGTTCAGAAAAGAGTTTCAAACATTTTGGAAAAAGAAATTAAGGATCAGAGAGACTACAACGTAGGTGGCACGAAACGATGGCCGCCAGTGATATTCTTCAACAATCAACTCGACACGACAAAACAGACCCAATAACTGACGGCCTAGGCATTCAGAAACCTAGGCTCTGATACCATATTCTGTAACAACCCCATCCCGGTCCGGCACTGTTACAGCGCTGTGGCTCCATTTCGAGAATCCACATGGCAAGACCTATTTAACATACTTATACAGACACAACGACCACTCAGGTCGAACATAATAATGCAACAATAATCAACAAGAACAAGGTCATCAACACAATATACTCATAACATCTCGACTGACAGGTCGGAAATGAACATAGACAAAACCAGCTCAATAAACAAGTAACAACATCCAGACGGTACACACGACAGGACATCAATAAAAACAGTACTCGCGAGTACATACCCAAAACAATATCAACTGACACGACACAATATATATTGAGAGAATATCACTGCTGCTCGTCATCCTCGTTCCCTTCCTACGTCGGCTCATCATCTGGATATGTACCTGAACACACAAATAATGTATCCACCCCCGAAGGGGTCAGCAAACAGCCGGTACGAGTATTTCATACATGAGTATGTATAACGTGCAATCATAACAAACATAGGGCCGAGTAAAGTAAAATACCAGAGACAAGAATAATCATCATTTACCAACGTCTCCACAGTATCGTGACAGCGGCAACAAACTCTACGTCATTATTTCGGAATAATACGTGTATCATCAATCATGCACAAAACAACCACCCTGATTAGTCGTGGACCCATCATAAGTGAAAATCCCTCCTAAGGCCTCGTCAGGCCTTCAAGGAGTGGCTAACCCAAATATTCGCGGAACCGTCATAAGCGGAACCCTCCTAAGGCCTCGTCAGACCTTCAAGGAGTGAACGTATAAAACTTTCTCACAAGCATGTGCATTACTTTTCACATTTAGGAATATAATCCGTAGCCACATACTTTGACGACGCCGGTTTCAACGTTACAACTATGCTTTTCAATCACAATAAGAAATAATATCTCCAAATTATTTTCAACAAAAATATTTATGAAGTGTCATCATCTCGATAAATTTATGAAAATCAGCCCTTGACATTTTTGAAGAACTTTCCCGAAAAAACCCTTTGAAAATCCTTTTTTTGGAAAATATTCCCAAAATATTTTCAAAACACCAATAAACATTAGTGAAAGTCATAATACGGATAATTCAATTCTAAAAGCACATTTATACGATTTAAATTGCAAGACAATACACAAATATAATCAAATACTCGCCTGGTCTTTCAACGGATGAGAAAAGCTTGACTGACACGAAAACAGGATCAGGATGGACGATTCACCAGACTTCGATCTCGGCAAGTTCCAGGAATACTCCGAAGAACACGATCAATTGGAAACGGACTTTGATGAAGACGTCGAATGGAAAGGTTTAACATCAGCTCCTCGCAGGGAACTCGACCCTAATATCCTAACATCAAACCAATAGTGATCATGCCAGGAAAAACATCGAAGAACGCCCGAATTCTCTCTATGGCATTTTAGCGGACACCTTGAAGGCGTCGATTAGAAGTTCAACAAAACGACGAATCCTTGGAAATTAAACCATGGAACAACAAGGAAAACAATAGAATACAGCTTAATAATCATTAACCCGTCACCAATATAAGTTATTACGGATTAAACGGATGAAATTAAGCAAAACCCACAATTTTCCCAAAACTAGGATTTTAGGAAAACTAACCTTGATTCGCTGGATCGAAGGATGTTATGGGATGATCAATCGATGATATGGGCTCAGGAACTTCATGGATTAATTGTTTAACATTATACCTTCAAGTTCCCCAAGGCTCCATCCGCGGAAGGGAAAAAGAGAAATGGGAAAAATGAATGAAAATGGACTGCTCGATCATATTTATACTGGTGCGCACGAGCGTACGCTAGGCTTCCGAGCTAGACATGTGCGCTGTCGGCCTGTGCCGCAATCCAGAGACTTCTTGGACTAATCTGCTCGGCCAGGTAGCGTTCGCTCGCCGGACGAATAGCATGCGCCACGCCTGCTGATGAGCGCGCGCAGTGACCGACAGTAGCGTGCGCTACCTGCTGTCCGCCCGAAGTCCAGAAACCTCTATGCCCCTGCTGCCTCGGCCGAATAGCATGCCAAGCCTTCCGGCCGTAGCGTGCGCAGCCTTCCAGCCATAGCGTGCGCTGCCTTCCGATAGTAGCGTGCGCTATGTCGGTTCCTGCCGAACCTGTCTGGCCAGTGCCCGCACCGGTTCGGCCAGTGCCCGCACCCGTCCGGCTAGTGCCCAGCCACCATGACACGACGACTTGATTTTCTGAAATCGCATGGAAACGAACATGCTGAAATGCTCGGTAGGAGTCTCGATCACAGATTAACTTATTAATTACGCACCGAGAGAAATATAGCAGAAGAAAGGTCGTAACGGAATATAATAATGTTATAAATCACAAAAATTGAGACATACAGAAACGGGAAAAATAGGATTATCACAAGGATGACCTAAACGATCATGCCATGTAAGAAAGTTTGTTGGGTCTGTTGATTTTTGGTTCATCACCATGTGTGTCTCCACTGGATTAATAAAGGTATAATATAATCCAGATTTATATGACGGGAGTTTTTCAATCATTTGTTTCCTCCGAGAGACAATAGACGTGATGCATAGATATTCATCATCATTTTCATTTGTTGTCTCAATATGATAGCTGTAAAACCCCCTAAATTCGATAACTTATCATGTACAACGTACTAAATCATGATGTACTTTAATAACATTTGTTTTATGACATGATATAATCTAAGCATAATTTTATATTATTCCACTCATTAACTTCGTAAATTATATTTATAAACCAAATAATAAAATTAAAGTAGAATATTGATTCACCTCATGGACTATGTGTTAATACCTAATTATATATAAACTCACTAATGGACTCAAACCCAACTTAATAAAATTCCTAAGACTTGAATTTACAATTTAAAACAATACTCAACTAATTAAATCACCAACTATTACAATTATAGCTATACACTTAAATTAATAAAAAAAAATAAAACATATATATTATACATTTGGGTGGCCAAATGGGGAAGAAAAAGAGGAGAGGCATATTTTCTAGAGTCTTCATGTTCCCCCATGCAAGAGACCCTCTTAACACACCTTAGACAATATGTCTCTAGTCTTCACTACATATACACTTGCCCAAGCCCTACTTACACACTACAAATACCCATACTAATTGCCTAGCCTCACTTTACACTTCAACACAAAAAAATCTGCACTTGAAGAAGGAGAGAGGGCCGAATTAGAAGGAAGAAGAAAGAGTTCATCAAAAACTCAAGTAAACTAGGTAATCTTACTCCCTCTAATCTCTTATATAATATATACTTAATAAAATCTTCATATACTAACTTAAACCCTCTCATGCAAAAATAATACACATCCTTGGTGCATGTTGATTCGGCTGAACCGGGTAGTGTGAGAGGGGAGATCGTCTTTCAACGTTCGAGACCTAGAACCGACTAGTTCCGACAAGAATCAAGGTGGGTGAAACTCTTTCAAACCTTTAAGTAATAATCTTTTCTTACTTATGATGCATGTAAATCTGAAATTTCTTCAAGTATGATGTTGACAAATTGTTGAAATCACCATATTAAAATTCATGCTATGATATTTGTGCTTTGAATTACATGTATACTCGTTTTTTTTTTAATTTTACTTTCGAAAATTATGAAGTATGGTGAACATGCACAAATCTGGAAATTTTTGTATAAATACATGTCTTTGAGATATATGTTATGGTTATATTAACATGCAATACAATATGTTGGATTTAAACGATAACCGATTTTGTAGTCGGATTTCGATTATGTGAAAATTGAATATTGTATGTCCTATTCGAAATCTTGTTGAAACCCTACCAAAATCTGGAACTATATATTATATGATTATGTTAGGGTATGTGGATAACTTATTTGTGGCAAAACGGGACTTGATTTGAGTAAACGGACTTTAGGGTGTAAATTATAATTTATAAAAGGTTGGGACTAAACTGAAATTTTCGAGAATAAACTGTTCTGGACCCTAAATAGCATATATTTTATCACATATAAGCTGTCCATAAAGTTTTATGTGAATCGGAGTTCGATATCTAAGCTTATTAGTAAAATGTGTAATTTTAAAACAATTCCGGGGTCAAATGCAAGAAATCAAAAATTCTGGGCCAAGTCCAAAATTTCTGGACTTTTTCACAAATCTGGGATTCCAGGTTCATCACGAGCCATCTCATAAAATTTTGTTAAATTCCGAGCTAAATTCGTAGCTCTAAAGGCCTCAGAGCAATTTTGTTATGTTTTGGGGCAATTTCGTAATTTCTGGAAATTTCAGTCCTGAAACTGGAAATTCCGAATCTCTTCTTAAATCTGAAATTAAATAGTATCTTTGACCTTCTTATAAATTTTTACGACCATCCGAGTTCATTTCGTATAAACGTCGTTTCGACCAACTTTAGAAAAATTCTCGACTTCTTTTCATCTAACCTACCAATCCAAATCATCTGACTTGAAGCCTTTAAAACCGTTGATGAAATATTGAGAATATATTCAAATTAATATACAAGTACTATCTCGTATTACCATGCCACAAATATAAGTAACCATATTCCATACTTAATCAAAAGACGCAATTAATCTCACTGATCGAATGTTTAACTGTTACTCGTGCTATGCAGCTAACTGACAATTGTGACTATCTGGGAACTAAGTGATATACAAACAAAGTGCCACGGATGGGTCCGCCCTCTAACTCTATCGGGACAAAGTGCCACATCGACGGATGGGGGCCACCTCTTGAACCCATACGAAACAGAGCGCCGACCTAAAATCCCGGGGCCACCTCTTGAACTGTAGGAGCCACCTCTAAAATCCCAAATTGAGTCGGGACGGTTAGACCGAGTATTGGATCGAGCATTGAGGCTGCGGTTCATGAACAAGGCTGCCGTTGTTGCCTATTCCCATAACCGAGGAACGGAGTGTTCTGAGGGACCTGGGTCGTAGAACTTGGGGTATAATTGCGATTATGGCGTGATCCAGGTATTGACCCACAGCTAAGGACATACCGAGCCCAGATAAGAGATAAGGAAGCATACGCTAAGTGTGAGAGCGAAGGCTCAGCTACTGGGGCGACGGTCCAAATCTTGGGGCGACGACTTATACTACTAGGAGTAATAAGGAGAGCCTAGAATCCAAAGTCCACATCGACAGGATTCAAAGCTAGATTGACTAATCGACTGATTAACTGATTGATTGACTTGACATCTGTCCACGGGGACAGGATTATATTATTTCACTACTAAACGATTATCTTTCGATAAATCGCAGCATATCTTTGAAACCTTTTTCACTTTTCTTATAACTTGACAAAGTCATGCATCACTTAAAATTTTCAAAGGAAAGAAAGCCACACTCGCACACGATCACCCACTCACTGAGACCTTTTGTCTCATCCCACTGTTTTCCCTTTTAAATCATAGAATGAGCAACCAGCAGAAGACGAGGAAGGCTTTGTGGAAGAGACCGATTAGAAGACCGCCGCCTAGATTTAGAATTTTTGTTTTTATCCCGACTTATAATAATTTACTATGTTTCGTACTTTGAATCGTCTGTTATTTTTCCGCTGAAAACTTATGATCACTGTAATTTGATTATCAACTTTTGTTACAACGAATCTTAGAACATCGGGTTAAGATCGTTGATTGAAAATTTTATCCAATCGTTATTTAGTTTCTGCTATTTATTGCTACACTTTTATTGATTGATCGACTGGTACGTTGCGCCCTCGTCCTTCCAGATGTTGGGGGCATGACAGAAGTGGTATCGGAGCCCACTTTGTGAGAAGGATACTTACAACGGGCTAACCAGGATAATATTCTTCGAACTTAGATGGGAATTCCACCTAGGATGAAATGAACCATAGGACTGAGACCTAAAGTAGATTTCTCCAGTCAATTCTCATTAAGATCTCTTTCGACTTGTCATTATTCACTTGGAATATGCATAGTCAAATTCAAATTTTCTAAGTCATTGGCCAAGGTACTTGATTAAGTATTCACGGCATTTCCCCGACTGAATCAATTCTTCTATTGAACTCTTGAAACGGATATAGTTTATTTCACTTATCCATTTCTCAAAGTCATATCACTATTCATTCGAAATTGATGAAGTTCCTTTAAACTCCACTAAAATTCATTACGCTTTTAAAATGGAGTATTATTATTCCTTTGTCGTTAGTATCATATAAGCCTTTATTGAATCATTAAGTTCACTGCCTTAACGATTATTCATGCTTAATAGAGTTTTGTATTGGATATTAGATTTTGCGAGATACTGACTTAGTTTTATTTTGTTAATTAGATGGACTCCACTTGCGAGAAATATTTGACCAAGGAAACTCAGGGTATCCCTACTACGCGAGCAACGATCACTGAGGATCAGCTCCGGCAAGCGCTTAACCAAATTGAGAGTGTTGTTAGACCCATTATAGACGCAGCTGTTTTGAGCGATTCAAAGGAGAGGAGATCCAAAACTTAAGGTCCGTGATTGCGTGCATTTTTCAAGATGTGGCGGCGTATCGTGATCAGTGGGACGAGCTGTTTCGGTTGCTGGAAAAGAAGAGACAAGAGTACGAAGGGCTAGAGGAAAGGGCACATCACTTGGAAACCCAATCGTTACTGAACATTCGAACGATAGCCAAACTCCGCAGCCACAAATATCTCCAAGCCCACAGGGTGCAAATGTTGGAGGAACAAATCTTGTCTGAACGCCATGAGCATATACAATTCTAGATCATGGTGAAGTCTAAGTTGGGAGCCGTGATCGACCTATTTCCCAATTCCACCACTGAAATCAGAGCCCCATCACGAGCATCCCCAATTATGGACACTCGATTCCATGAGTTCAAAGAGGACGATTTGGAGGAAGATCCGGAGGAGGACCCGGAAGAGGACACAGAAGAGGATGCGAGTATGAATTCGGGAGATAATTAGAAAACTCTAAGACTTGGTTACGAACATTAATGTAACTTGTTTTGATGTTTCATAAATGTATGACTGGGCATATAATGTATGAAACGTAAATGTATGACCGGGCGTATAAGCCAGGAGTAACTTGAATCGACTATGTTTTATCCTTACATTATAAGTCCATTGTCCGCGATTAATTAGCACTCAATCATGCGCTTAAATCTACATGACAACATAAATTACTGATAACTCCACATAAGATTGTTAATCCTCACACGCTTCCCTAACTTATAATAGATGGCTGACCGAAGGCGTGGACGTCCTTGTATAAACCGTAACGAGCAGCAACATCACAATGATCGCTCACGCACTCCCCCACGAGAAGGAAATGGAAATGATGCTATGGCTCAAGCCCTAGCTCAACAGAAAAATTTCCTACAATAGCAAGCAACAAACAACAGAAACAACGACGAAACCCACGATCGCACTCTTGAAAGGTTTTTGCGCTTCAAGCCGCCTACTTTCGACGGAGAGCCTGATGATGTCAAGGCCGGATTTTGGCTGGAGAGAATTGAAGGAATTTTCAACGCCCTACAGTATACCGATGAGCAACGTGTATCCCTGGCTACATTCCGACTCGAAGCCGCTGCCCACGATTGGTGGATGATTATCAACGAGCGCTGGACGAGAGAGAACCGTGCCAAGATGTGGGATAACTTCTTGACTGATTTTCGAACCCAATACATGTCGGCAACAGCCAGAGAAGCTCGACGAGATGAGTTCTACCATTTGAAGCAGGGAACCATGACAGTCGCCCAGTACGAAGCTCAGTTCAACAGACTATCCAAATATGCGCCCAGATTAGTGGCAACAGAAGAAGATAAGCTGTACAAATTCACTCGAGGACTAAGACATACACTTCAACAGAGTCTTTTGACTGTTCAACTAATGACACTTGCTGAAGCTGTGGTAGCCGCCACCCGGATCGAAAGCGGAATGGCAAGATTAGCTTAACAGCAAAGCCGATTCTCCAACAATGCCAAGAGGTCTGCTACTCGACCAACATCAAAGCCACTACAAAAGTTTCAGAGGACGGGAGCTCAGGGGAGTCCAAGCGGAGCAAAAGCACCAGTTCTCAACAAACCAACAGCGCCTTGCACCCATTGTGGCAGGAAGGGGCATAAATCAGATTTATGTCGGAGGAAGCTTGGGAAGTGCTTACGTTGTGGTAGTTCAGATCATCTAATCCGAGAATGCCCAGATGTGAACCCTCCGGCGAACAAACCAGCCACTGCAGCTAAGCTGTAACACCCCCATATTTAACCGAGAATATTACAGCGCCGTGGGCCCCGAGATGGAACCCACAAGGCTAAAAGAAATTTTCGCAAACATTTACAAATGCCCAAGATGCCAACGACGGTACTATCTTTAAAACATTTGAAGACTATATAAAATCTGTTTATCAAAACCGTCGTAAAATCTCGTTTGAAAGGACAAGGCCTGAAATGCCAGAACTCAACAAAAAAATATACGTTAAACTATCGCTTACACGTACCAACAAAATAGTTTAGAAAACAATTGCCAAGGTAACATAAGTTACCAGATACCAAAAGTCCATTAAAAATTGCTCATGCAGCGGAAAAGACAAACAATTAAAAATACTCTAGCAGCGGAATACAACAACTGATCAGGAAACTCAATACACAATTACATGCCCTATCCAGTATCCTCCGAGAAGCTCATCTCTCCACGACCGCTACAAGCTCGATATCTCAAGAACCTAAAAAGAAAGCCCACGACGGGGTCAGCCATAATATCCAACAATGATAACCGTCACATCACATTAATAATTACATACCAATGAGAATACAAAATAAGAATACGACCAAAGTAATCTTATCGTAGTAACTTTACTTACTCAAACAATTCTCGTCAGAATAACCATTATCACATTTCACATCTCGTACTCTATTAACCAATAAACTCGAACATAATATCTGTATTGTACCTCAAATAATACTCAAGATTCTCAAACTAGCATCACCAACTCATGATACGGAAATATATCATTTCTGACCAATACGATCCATCGGATAGCATCATCAAATCCCAAGACGATAACCGATTGTCCATCAAAAGATGAATACCAAAGGAAATATGGAACATACCTCAAGATATGAACTGTCACGAGAAAATCACGTCAGTCTAATCCAAGATCAGATCAACAACATACGGTCCTAACACAAGACCTACAAATGCATACTCATATGACAATGTCAATATGCTCACATCAATAACGACAATGTATAATTATGGCAAACCCATAATATACATATGCATAATAACAACACATGATAAAATCAATGATGCGAATCCACATGATTCCATCAAGACAATACTGGGTAATCCAACGATCTAGCGCCCTCAGCATAGATCCCCATGATGATCCCGTCGGACCAACGCATGATGGAGAACCTGTCCAACGATCCAGCGCCCTCAGCATAGATCCCCATGATAATCCCATCGGACCAACGTATAGTGGACATCCGATTCAGCGCCCTCAGCATAGATCTCATGATCTCACAGGATCAACACAACGGAAACAATACAATTATGCATACACATATGCAACTCAGTATGTTCATCAACTTGAACAACATATGAATCAAAACATGAACGACACTATGACGAAACAACTAGGACGACTTCATGTTCAGCAACATGAATGACAACCTGCATGATCAACATCATCAACACTAAACCGAATCAAACTAAGATACTTGTCTCGAGTCCTTCAGGAAAAGTCTCGATGTCAAATCATCACCGGTGATTATCCTCAATGCTCGGCGATCCAACGTACCATGGACTATAGATACTCATATCCTCATCTTTATCGCAATGTAACCTTGATACCCGAATATGCCAATAACCGAGATAAAACATATACATTATGATTTAACTCCCAGAATCGGAAAACAACATAAAATCCAAATCTCTAGGATTTGCAGTAATAATCATTGCTATATGCATTATAAACGAAATGAAACTGAAACCATTCTTTAAACATTATAACTGAGCAAGTAATAACTTGCCTCGATACCGATACGACGATGATGAAACCGCTACCAATCTCATTGCCTTCATCTACGAGCTCCTCGGCCCTGACCCATGCAATTTACGAACATACTCGAACACGACCGCAACATACAGTTATAATCACCGATCAATAATCTCAACCTGTTGGAGTAATCAAATAGCAAAGATTCGATAACAATCAATAACCGACATAGCCAACCAATCAAACTCAACGGGTCAACGATACCTCGATCATATATAAAACCAAATAATATACTCAAAACATTTTACGAATTCATATCCATCATATGAACCGAAATCCGATAATTACTAATCAATATAACTGATCGACAAACTCAACGATTTCACAATATCTCGATTAGACATAAGTCCGGACAATTCAACTCAAACAATTACGAATTCATAACCAAAATACGATTATGGATACGAATGTAAAGAAAATCATATTCGGTGATCACTCACAATATTTCCGGATTCCATGTTGATATCATGATTCATATTTCATCAAGAACATACGAATTCTACCACTACAATCAACGAACATTCGATCTTCATATCTAAAGATACCGATAATCCAACCTACGATTGTCTTGCTATGTTCAATTCATCAAGGAGTTCCTCAAGAACACTAAATGATTCGAAACCTTGTTCATAGCCATCAAAACAACGTAATTCGATATTCTCTAACATCTAAACTGTAATACCCGGTTGTAATTCATTCATTTTCATTCAGTAATTATCAGTCTGTAATTGTCACTCAGTAATTCTCACTCATTAATAATCACTCATCATTCATGAATCACTCATTTGCGTTCAATGTTGGCATGTTGTAGTCGTATATCAGTTACCGATCGTCATTTTATCTCCATTTTTAGATCGAGACGGGAGTATTATCATTTTCATTGTGATTGATAGCCTTGTACTGGGAGTATCATCTTTGGCTCGTGTTAGACTTGTTCACTTCCACATTCGTATGGTATGTCGGATCATCCATCAGTCGTAACGAGGAATCGGAGTTATCGGATTAATCCACCTTGGCCAGCATTGAGTTACGGCCGTAAGGTTCTGGGATACGGCCGTAAGTTCAGCGGGTACGGCCGTAAGGCTGGGATTCTGGCCGTAAGTGGTCCATCAGGCTGCCCAGGCATTTTGGCCGAAGGTGAGTTACGGCCGTAAGGTGGGTTGGATACGGCCGTAAGTGGTGTTCGTAAATTTCGGGTGTTGTCAACTAAGGGTGACTTACGGCCGTAAGGGCTGCGGCATACGGCCGTAAGTCGAGGCAGGTACGGTCGTAAGGCTTAGCCGGATACGGCCGTACGCTGCAGGCAGGGTGTCTGGCCATTTTTGACAAAGGCGGGTTATGCCCGTAAGGTTGGCCGGATACGGCCGTATCATCCGAGTTACGGCCGTAAGGTGTGCGGTACGGCCGTAAGGATGTCGACGGGTGTTTTTGACGAAGGCGGGTTACGCCCGTAACTCAGGAGCGGTTACGGTCGTAAGTCTGTCGGCAGGCTTTCGGACGAAGCCGAGTTACGGACGTATGCATTGGCCGGGTACGGCCGTAAGGCCGTTGACTTGGAATGTTACGGCCGTAAGAGGGCCGAGTTACGGCCGTAACTTCCGGCAGTATTTAAGGACTTGGCCGGGTCATTTTTTCCTCACTTCTTCATTTTTCCATCTTCATCCGAGAGAGAGGGTTGAGGGAGAGATTTTGCAATCATCAATCACTTGAGTGTGTAATTTTCATCATCTTCATTCATTTGGGAAGCTTGGATACTCGTTTAAACTCGTGTTCTTCGGATCGAAGTGATTGGATCTTCAAGAGGTTCTTCAACACCTTGGATTTCGATTCTTTGTTGAGATATGATGTTTTGGACATTATAATCATGTTATATGAAGGGATATGTATACGATTATGAGTTTGTATAAGGATTCATTCGATTATTGAAGGATTATTCAAGAACACTTTGATTATCGAGTTGAAATTGGGGGGTTTCGATTAATTGTCGTTATAATCACGTTTTCGGATATTCATTTTGGATTATTGATCATTCGGAAGATGTTTGTTGGTTCGAAACACTTCTTGGGGGAATTGATAGTGGCTTATTGAGATTTGATTGTAAACGACTGGAGTTTGGCCACAACGTATTCGATATAATGCCCCAATGAACTTAGTTTAATCGTATCGACGTTTCGAGTTCGTTATATTCGTGTTTGATTCGTATATTGAACGAGTTGTTGAATATTGTATAATTCAAGGTTGTTCGAGCGGCCGATATCTCAATTAGGACGTTGTTCGTGGAAGGATAATTGTCACCGGTATTGTGTAAGTTGATTCTTACTCAGTTATAAGGATATTCATTTCCTTTTGTTGTTGTTCATTCATAATCGTAACTCATTCATCATTGTGTTAACCGTATTAAAACTTGTCATTGTCAATTAATCACTTCAGTCACAAGGAACGACGGTTCCAATCATTTTGTTGAGCTACCATTCATTTCACTATCATTTTATCTCGGTGAGTCATTATTCGTTTCCGATGTCACTTTTGTTATATCGTGGCATTCCGGTCATCTTGGCGTGCGGTTGGTATGTGTAGGATTATCATGTCGGGCACAATAATGTCGTGTGTGTTGGTTGTTGGCCTCACATTGACGTGCACACGAGTCGATTGCTTCGTGTGACTGATTTGGTAGAAGACCATGCGGGTATTCGTTCGATACTCATTGGTGGCTTGTGCACGGACACATTTCCATCCGGGCGTAGTGTGGCGCCACCCTTTGAACTGCATCGTTAGTTGATTCATACAAAGATGTTTGATTGCGTATGTTTTCAACAAGATTGGTTATAATCTAACCTCATCATTATAATAAAAATTGTGGTTTAAACTACATAGTTAAATGATTGTGTTTATTCAACTCGGAGGATTGTTGTTACGTATAATCGACCCGCTTTGGGGATATTTGTTTCTCAGGTCATGGCAAGGCAAAGGCACAGGGAGAGCACGTTGACGGCGAGGAGTCCCAATGATACTAGAAGGGGGCCCCAGTCTGTTCAGTTATTTATTCAGTCATTTATGTTTCCTTTATTCATTCCGCTGCAGACATTCCGTTTGAATACTTATTTCATTCAGTGTTGTGTATTTTATCGTCACATAAAATACACATGTATTCTATTTTATCCTGGGTGTGTTGTATGAAACTCCTAATCGGAGTAATTGATGTTGTAATGTGGTTCGGTACTACATTTACCATGTGTAATTCATCCGTTTTCATTCGCCTGGTGGGTCCCAGTCGGGGGTCCACGGCACTGTAATATCCGCCTAGTTCGGGGTGTTACAGAGTTGGTATCGGAGCGTGGTTTTGAATACTACCTTCCGAGTCATGTCTCATTTGAAATCATCGTCATCGGGCTAGTATCATTGGACTTTCGCGTCACGTGTGACCTGTGCAGATGCCGAGCCAATCTGACCGAAAGAACTGTAAGACTTCTAACGCCATGGTATAATTTCTGGCAATTATCATTCATTCATAATTTATCAGTTAACAATCCTCAAACATCATTTTCATTTTGACCAGGACGGTCATTTTAACTCATTAATCACTCAATTCATTTCATTACTCGGTTGTTGATCTGGAAGATCATATAATTAATCTTGTTAACTTGCTCAAGATAATCATTTCAATAATTTCATCAGAAATCATGTCACCTCGGTTAATCGTTCATGTAATCACTGTGTTAGAGCGTATGCTCATTTACATCACCTCATGTCATAGTCATAATGTGATATTCATGCGAGAGATATAATCATCATGTAACTTTCCACTTCAGTATGGAAAGAGCTGGCAGAGGACGAGGAGGACGAGGCCGTGGTGCGGGCCGAATCCCGAGAGCTCGTGTGAATACACATGCGAATACGAGAAACAATGCCAATTCTGTAACACCCCCAAATCCTATTGGGTTATTACAGTGCCGTGGACCCCACGCCAGGAGATCCACCAGGCGAACATGACTAAAATACGTTAAATTAAACAACAAGGGAAAATCATAGTCCCTACCATGATATCCAACACAATATTCCGATGGGGAATTTCAACGACAAAAGTGGCTTACATGGCCAAAATGAAATACAACAGCATCCACGAACATCTGTTCGGGTAATACAACACGACAACAACTGACAAGACTGGAGTACACTCCAACTGACTGACCAACAATGAACAACTCGGACTAGTATCGCTCGAATGCCTCGTCGCCATCGTCATGCCCCTGTGCCTCAACTCTCTCCTTGCAAGCACCTAAAACATGAAAACATGTTCCGCCCACGGGTCGGGCCATCCAGATAATGAACATCAAATACATGTATAACATGATATGCATCCAAAAGCAGAATGAAACGGTATAATGATGATAATAATACGAGATGCTCACAAATCAAAGTAAGAACCGAGCATTCGTGAAATACTATGCCCACGGCATACTATTAATACCTGTTCGACAGGTTAGAACATAAGTGCCCAACGGCGAATCATAATCACAGAATACCACAAGGAATTACACGACATGAACCAAACCAGATCAGGATTAAATATGAATCACAATGCCGGTGGATCATATGAATTTAACCAGACAATCACAAGGCCTAAAACCACTCAAATTAAATCACAAATATCACAATCACATGAAGCCAAACAGCCCGAAGTCAAGTATTGATTAGGGCCGAAGCCACGGCATGAAAGCCGTATCACAATTAGGGCCGAAGCCACGGCATGAAAGCCGTATCACAATTAGGGCCGAAGCCACGGCATGAAAGCCGTATCACAATTAGGGCCGAAGCCACGGCATCCAGCCGTATCACAATGAATGATAGTGTGCTGCCTTGAGTCGGCCAACACGATGATAGTAACACACGGATAGACACCGTCCTTGACAGCCCCAAATTAACACCTCGATTGCCTTAAAACGGCCAACCGACAACAATGATGCAGCGGATGATTTAATACCTCGATTGCCTAAAACGGTCAATCGACAACAATGATACCATAAATGATTGAACACTTCGATTTGCCTGAGAACGGCCAATCGATAACAATGATACGATGAATGATGCCTCGGCACCTTTAATCGATTCTGACGGTTTACGAAGATGAGAAATGAATAAGCCAATGCCTTAAATCGGCTCGCATGCTTTTAATGACAATCCGAACAGGAATAACAATGATCTCAACGATATCTTAAATTGACATCTATATTAACAACAATCGATACATCGATACCGCGAACCGGCTATCGACAATGACATTAATAATGAGTATCACAATGCCTTGAATCGGCCGTTAACGAACAACAATAACATTTGGCAAAATTGCCGAAAGGTATCGTATCGAACGATCTCTTGATATCAATGAATTCATGAAGAGACTAAGTCTCGGAATGATACAACACATTCATACACATACATGATGACATTAGCTCAATGACCGGTACAAGTATAAAACTTGCCTCAAACCGAAGGCGAGAAGGTACTTCCACGATCAACGCCCTTAATGAAATTATCGCCGCTCGAACAACCTTGAACAACATAAATACCAACAATTCTCTTAATACATGAATCAAGCATGATCACAACCAACTCAAAAGTCGATACAACAATACCCGAAACTCATTGGGGCATTAAAACAACGCGTTGTAAACAATCTCCAATTGTTTACAACCAAAACTCAATTACATCCGAAACCAACTTCCAATGAATGATTCAAACTCACAAAACCTCATGAATACTATCAATAATCCAAAATGACTATCCGAAAACGTGATTATAACGACAATTAATCGAAAACCCCCAATTTCAACTCGATATTCAAAGTGTTCTTGAATAATCCCTCAATAATCCAATGAATCCTTATATAAACTCATAATCATATACATGTCCCTTCATATAACATGATTATAACGTCCAAAACATCATATCTCAATATAGAATCGAAATTCAAGGTGTTGAAGGAATTACCTTTGAAGATTCAAGCACTTTAATCCGAAGAACACGCGTTAGGTCGATTATCCGGGCTTCACGATCGAAAGGAGATGAAGAAAATCAACCACCCAAATGAATTGTGAAGGAAAAACCCTCCCTCAAGCCTTATCTCTCGGTTGAAGGTGAAGAAAAGGAAGAAAAATGGGCTGAAATGCGTAAAAATGAATTTATAGGGGTTGACTCAAGGCTGACTCGACCGTGTCCGGCATGACACGGCCGCGGCGCGCATCTGTCAGCGCAGGGACTCGACCGTGTCCGGCATGACACGGTCGCGGCGAAGGGGCCTACCGACAAGGACCCGTCCATGGCGCCGGCATTGACTCGACCGTGTCCCGGCACACGGCCGCCTCGGGCAGTTGCTCGCCTATCCGGAAGGGTGCGACTCGGCCGCGCTGCACGACACGGTCGGGTCCCGAGGCGACATCGCGGCATTATCCGTACGAGTACGGCACGGGCCGTGTCGGACGACACGGCCGAGTCGTCGGCGTTGATCGCCAAAATTGAAAAAATGAGCGGGTGAGCTAAAGCGACCATAACTCTCTCGTCCGGACTCGATTGACTCACCGCTTGAACCATTGGAAAGCTAACTCGGTGCTCTATAATATTGCAAAGATTTAGAATTTTGGAATTACCAAAAATTAATGGTGATCTAACAAAGTCGAACCCATATGAGGAAAGTTGAAACAATGAACAATAACGATACACCACTCGAAGTTTTTCCGAACGGTGAACACGGTGAATGAACATGATTGATGAATGATCATAATCGAGTGAAAATACGCTGAGTGACAATTACAGACTGATAATTACTGAATGAAAATGAATGAATTACAACCGGGTATTACATACACCCCCCCTTAAAAGGAGTTTCGTCCTCGAAACTCAGGGTAAACAACTCGGGATATGAACTATCCATCAAGATCTGAAAACATTAATGCACATCTAGTCCTCGGGACCAAATCAATCGCACGCCCAAGTCCCCAAGACTTGACGTCTCGAATCTCAGTGAATGATTTCCCAAATTATCAAGAAATCTTGAGCACAACGCCGAAGGGGTGGACTCAACAGCTTGATCCAAATCTCAAGATTCTCAAATATGATCATAATAAAATAGATCAAGAATAAATGATCCACAGTCACGATACATTACTACGGATTGAGTTACACAGTCATCCAAAAACAAGGTTACATCTCAAATGTAGTCAACATCGTTATCCTTCCATGTCATCGATCTCCTCTATCTCAACGATTTAAGGTATATCCGCAGATGAACTCGCCGCTAAATATGATCTCGGAAGGTCACGAGAATGAAAGTGACTAAAATGAATGATGAATGATAAATGACTACAAATCCGACAAGGATTTGGAATGACTCACCAAGGTGAATTAATAACGTCATGAGTGATAGCTCAAGTGATTGGAACCGCCGTTCCTCGTGAATTGAATGATTAATCGATAATTATGAGTCCCAACATGATTGATATATATGATGAATGAATTAGATGAATGAGTGAACGACAATGAAATGAATGATTGTCCTACTACCGAGCAATAATTAACTTGTTCAAAATCGGTGATGAATGTCCTTACCTCGGGTTCTCGAAGCCTGATAGGACCCCTTGGATGAAGTACGGACTGGAGTAACAAAATCCCTCGAGGCTTGTGAGCCCTCTCGAGATCTAGCGGCACCAGAACTCCTGCAGTATTTCTGAAGGTGTCCCGGGTTCCCACACAGAAAACAAACAATAGCTGGCACCGTACACCGAGTATTAACGTGCCCTGCTGAATCACAGTTAAAGCAAACAACAGTCGAACTCGTCGTCTGAGAGGAAGAAGCCTTCTCAGCACGAAGACGACTGGAAAACGACCTCTTGGACGTCGGAGCCCGATGTCCCTCTGGACGAATCAGCATCCTAGTCCTCTCACCCGAAGGAACTGAAGGATGTTTCCGAGTAAGCTCCTTGATCAAAAGCTCTGCTCCAAGAGCCTTCCCAATGAACTCACTAAGTGAATTACAATTGTGGTTGAACAATCGCATCCTCAATCATGGATTTAGCCTCTTGCTAAAATACTTGATCTTATCCGCTTGAGACGGATAATCGATGAAGCAAATCAAGTAGTCCCCGAAACTTCTCAAGAATGACAATAACACCCTCGTCCTCGACGGATCCAGGGTTCAAAACCTCTGATAACTTGGCTTCCCGAAGTGGGGCCGGATAATACCTCTCTATCATGAGAGTCTTGAATTCGCCCCAAACACAATCTCGATCGGTGGGTTTCACCGAAAGCCACCAAGAATAAGCACCCTTACTCAAGTAGTAAGCCGCTACCGCCACTTTACTCTCCTCCGGACACTGAACCATGTCGAAGAGTTTATCAAAATGCTCAAGCCAATGAACAATATCAGCTGGTTCCGACGAACCCTCAAAAGTAGGCGGCCTCTGACGAGAGATATCGCCAACAATCTGATTCACTCTCCCAGTCTGTCCATTAAACGGCTCCTGGAATTCCTGTTGCGGTGGACCACGAACCATCGAGGTCTGCATGGTTTCCATCATCTGCGTCATCTGAGTCATCTCGGTCCATCATGCCCCGCATAAATATGAATGGGTCAACCCGAGCACCTTCCGAGTGATATGCCTCTCGGTACGACTCTGACGGCGATCGATTATCTGGCGATGAATGAGTAGCCTCGCTATTTGATGAATTAATGATACCACTCGCATTCGCACGGCATGCACACGAGATCCGGTTTCGGCCCGCACCGCGCCTCCTCCCCGCGTCCTCTCGACTCTATCCATACCGAAGCAGGAAAGCCACATGATGATTACAGGTCTCGCATGAAGATCACAAAATGATTATATTAAAGAATGATAAAGATGAACATACACCCTATAAAACAATGAACGCATTAATTATGCAATAAAATGATCGTCTACAAGACGCCGGGAAATGATATGATAGCATTAAAGATCGAGTGAGGCACCATGATTATACGATGAAATTTCAAATAATTACCTTGGACAAGTTTGCAAGGTTGAAAATTCGATCCACAAGGTCAACAACTGAACCGTGAGGTGGACTGAATGATTAATGAATTAACTGAATAATGAGATCAACTGAGTGATGAATGAATTAACTGAACGATGAGATTGACTGAGTGATGAATGAATTATGTGAGTGATGATATGGACTGAGTGATGAATGAATTAACTGACTGATGAATGAATTATTTGAGTGATGATATTGACTGAGTGAGGAATGAATTAACTGAGTGATAGATGAATTATCTGAGTGATGATATTGACTGAGTGAGGAATGAATTAACTGAGTGATAGATGAATTATCTGAGTGATGATATTGACTGAGTGATGAATGAATTATCTGAGTGATGATATTGACTGAGTGATGAATGAATTAACTGACTGATGAATGAATTATTTGAGTGATGATATTGACTGAGTGAGGAATGAATTAACTGAGTGATGAGATCAAAATGATGATTGAAAATTATTAACTGATAAATGAGTTGATCCTTAATGCTTACACAAGTCACACGTGCTCCAAAACAATTAATCATGAATCAATCATAGCACTAATATCACATATAGGTTTCAGCAAAGCATGAACGATTAATGACATGATGGATGTATGAACACAAAGAGAATCGAGTCCTTACACAGGTCATACGAAGCTTCGAGGTCTCGCGATACTAGTCTTCACTGACGACGACTCGATGAATGAATGACTCGTGCAGTCGCACTAATATTACGACTCACAAAACCTGACTGACTAGATTGTCATAACCTGACAATCCCACTACTACCGCGTCGGTAGGACCACATAACTCACATCTCAGGGTATTTCACAACCCAAAGCTCTGATACCATTTCTGTAACACCCCCAAATCCTATTGGGTTATTACAGTGCCGTGGACCCCACGCCAGGAGATCCACCAGGCGAACATGACTAAAATACGTTAAATTAAACAACAAGGGAAAATCATAGTCCCTACCATGATATCCAACACAATATTCCGATGGGGAATTTCAACGACAAAAGTGGCCTACATGGCCAAAATGAAATACAACAGCATCCACGAACATCTGTTCGGGTAATACAACACGACAACAACTGACAAGACTGGAGTACACTCCAACTGACTGACCAACAATGAACAACTCGGACTAGTATCGCTCGAATGCCTCGTCGCCATCGTCATGCCCCTGTGCCTCAACTCTCTCCTTGCAAGCACCTAAAACATGAAAACATGTTCCGCCCCCACGGGGTCAGTCATCCAGATAATGAACATCAAATACATGTATAACATGATATGCATCCAAAAGCAGAATGAAACGGTATAATGATGATAATAATACGAGATGCTCACAAATCAAAGTAAGAACCGAGCATTCGTGAAATACTATGCCCACGGCATACTATTAATACCTGTTCGACAGGTTAGAACATAAGTGCCCAACGGCGAATCATAATCACAGAATACCACAAGGAATTACACGACATGAACCAAACCAGATCAGGATTAAATATGAATCACAATGCCCGGAGGCTCCAATGAATTTAACCAGACAATCACAAGGCCTAAAAACCACTCAGCTGAAACTGTCAAATATCACAATCACATGAAGCCGAAACAGCCCGAAGCTGTTATTGATTAGGGCCGAAGCCACGGCATGAAAGCCGTATCACAATTAGGGCCGAAGCCACGGCATGAAAGCCGTATCACAATTAGGGCCGAAGCCACGGCATGAAAGCCGTATCACAATTAGGGCCGAAGCCACGGCATCCAGCCGTATCACAATGAATGATAGTGTGCTGCCTTGAGTCGGCCAACACGATGATAGTAACACACGGATAGACACCGTCCTTGACAGTCCCAAATTAACACCTCGATTGCCTTAAAACGGCCAACCGACAACAATGATGCAGCGGATGATTTAATACCTCGATTGCCTAAAACGGTCAATCGACAACAATGATACCATAAATGATTGAACACTTCGATTTGCCTGAGAACGGCCAATCGATAACAATGATACGATGAATGATGCCTCGGCACCTTTAATCGGTTACCGACGACGAAGATGAGAAATGAATAAGCCAATGCCTTAAATCGGCCTGTACAGTTTTAATGACAATCCGAACAGGAATAACAATGATCTCAACGATATCTTAAATTGACATCTATATTAACAACAATCGATACATCGATACCGCGAACCGGCTATCGACAATGACATTAATAATGAGTATCACAATGCCTTGAATCGGCCGTTAACGAACAACAATAACATTTGGCAAAATTGCCGAAAGGTATCGTATCGAACGATCTCTTGATATCAATGAATTCATGAAGAGACTAAGTCTCGGAATGATACAACACATTCATACACATACATGATGACATTAGCTCAATGACCAGTACAAGTATAAAACTTGCCTCAAACCGAAGGCGAGAAGGTACTTCCACGATCAACGTCCTTAATGAAATTATCGGCCGCTCGAACAACCTTGAACAACATAAATACCAACAATTCTCTTAATACATGAATCAAGCATGATCACAACCAACTCAAAAGTCGATACAACAATACCCGAAACTCATTGGGGCATTAAAACAAACGCGTTGTAAACAATCTCCAATTGTTTACAACCAAAACTCAATTACATCCGAAACCAACTTCCAATGAATGATTCAAACTCACAAAACCTCATGAATACTATCAATAATCCAAAATGAATATCCGAAAACGTGATTATAACGACAATTAATCGAAAACCCCCAATTTCAACTCGATATTCAAAGTGTTCTTGAATAATCCCTCAATAATCCAATGAATCCTTATATAAACTCATAATCATATACATGTCCCTTCATATAACATGATTATAACGTCCAAAACATCATATCTCAACATAGAATCGAAATTCAAGGTGTTGAAGGAATTACCTTTGAAGATTCAAGCACTTTAATCCGAAGAACACGCGTTAGGTCGATTATCCGGGCTTCACGATCGAAAGGAGATGAAGAAAATCAACCACCCAAATGATTTGTGAAGGAAAAACCCTCCCTCAAGCCTTATCTCTCGGTTGAAGGTGAAGAAAAGGAAGAAAAATGGGCTGAAATGCAGAAAAAATGAATTTATAGGGGTTGACTCGGCAGCCAGACTCGACCGTGTCCGGCATGACACGGTCGCGGCGCGCATCTGGCCGGCAGGGACTCGACCGTGTCCGGCATGACACGGTCGCGGCGCGAAGGGGCCTACCGACAGTGACCCGTCCGCGGCGCTCGGCATTGACTCGACCGTGTCCTGGCACACGGTCGGGCCTCTGGGCAGACGGTTCTGGCCTATCCGGAAGGGTGCGACTCGGCCGTGCTGCATTTACACGGTCGGGTCTGAGGCGAACAACTGCGGCATTATCCGGACGAGTACGGCACGGGCCGTGTCGGACGACACGGCCGAGTCGTTCGGCAGTGATCGGCCAAAATTGAAAAAATGAGCGGGTGAGCTAAAACGACCATAACTCTCTCGTCCGGACTCCGATTGACTCACCGTTTGAACCATTGGAAAGCTAACTCGATGCTCTATAATATTGCAAAGATTTAGAATTTTTGGAATTACCAAAAATTAATGGTGATCTAACAAAGTCGAACCCATATGAGGAAAGTTGAAACAATGAACAATAACGATACACCACTCGAAGTTTTTCCGAACGGTGAACACGGTGAATGAACATGATTGATGAATGATCATAATCGAGTGAAAATACGCTGAGTGACAATTACAGACTGATAATTACTGAATGAAAATGAATGAATTACAACCGGGTATTACAAATTCATCAAGCAGCGACGCTGCCACTCATTCACCTGGGCGTGATCATTCACTATCTGGGAGTCGTACCCGGGACACGGATCAGTCAGAAGGTGTTCGGGTGGACCCACTTGCTTTTATGCAGGGCATGATGGCCCAAATGATGCAGATGGCACAACTTATGGAGACGATGCACAATTCATTCAATCAAAATCAACAGGCTCCTCCGCCGCCGCCTCAGAGGCAAGAGAGGGGTGTAAGCAATATCATAAGCGATATCTCTCGCCAGTGACCACCTACCTTTGAAGGCTCATCTGAGCCGGCGGATATTGTTCATTGGCTCGAACACTTCGAGAAGTTATTTGCTATGGTGGATTGCCCAGAAGGGCATAAAGTTTCAGTTGCGGCTTACTATCTTGGTAAGAGCGCTCATTCATGGTGGTTATCGTTGAAGCCCACAGACGGAGCATGTACGTGGGATCAGTTCAAAACTCTCATGATGGAGAGGTAATATCCGGCCCCACTCAGAGAGGCCAAGCTGTCAGAGTTACTCACTCCCGACCCCTCATCAGACGCGGATGTTCTCGCCATTGCCGAGAAATTTCAGGAACTTCTTCCGTTCGCCTCATCTATCATTCACTCTGAGGCGGACAAGATCAAGTATTTCAGCAAGAGGCTGAAACCTCGTATGCGGCTACAACTGCTTAATCATAATTGCACCACGTTGGCTGAATTCATTGAGAAAGCTCTTACTTACGAGCTTACTGCTAAGGAGATTGCTAAGCAACAACCTTCATCTGCTGGAAAGAAGTCTAAGAACCGTAATCAGTCTGATGGGAGTCAGGCCACTTTCAAGAAACCACGTGCGGGCTCTACTTTTTCTGAGCGACCTCCCCTAGCGTCTAAACCCGCGGAATCTCAGTCACGAGCGGCCAGTTCGGCCATCACCTGTTTCAACTGTGAGGAACAGGGCCATTTCAGCACCAAATGTCCGAAGTCATCACGTGCCACAATCAGGATTGCTGGGCATAGGGCCCGTTTTTGCCGAAGGGACTCTAAACCCACTCCGGCGTCATCTCAGGCCCCAGGACATTCAAAGATGCAGAATCAGGCCACTCAGTCAGCGTCGTTTAAGACGACAGGAGCTAGCAAGGGCGGAGCCAAGAGCTATCAGACGGGAGCGTCTGGTTCGGGGGCCGGCAAGCCCCGAATTTACGAGATGAAGAAGACCGATGATCCAGAGGCCCGAATGATCTCAGGTACACTCGATATTCTATCCCAGCCTGTGTGTACCCTTTTTGATACTGGTGCATCGCATTCATTCATTTCCGAGTCATGTTTGAGTAGACTACGTCTGGGTAGTGCTACTAGTTGTGAGCCTTATGTCATTGGCCTACCTGATGGTAGACGAATTATCGGTAATCGTGAGATTCAGAATTGTCCGATTCAGTTTCATGGTCGTGTATGGCCAGCGGACCTAATCGTAGTAGATTTGCCGAGGGACGACGTAATCTTGGGTATTGATTAGATGGATCGTCATGATGCCACCATTAGTGTCCGTAAGCGTATGATCACTATCATTGCAGACGATAGGGTTGAATGTGTGTTTCATGGAGGTAATCCTGGCTGTTCTGGTAAGGTCATTAATTTGATGAAAGCAGTACGATTACTCAGTCAGGGATGTGTTGGTTATTGGTGCTATATGACCAAAACCGAGAAATCATCAGTATTGTTGTCGGATATTCTGGTAGTATGGGAATATGCCGACGTTTTTCCAGACGAGTTACCTGGCTTGCCTCCACAGAGAGATGTGGAATTCACGATTGAGTTGGAGCCCGGTACGTCCCCAATATCAAAGGCACCGTACCGGATGGCCCCGACCGAAATGCAGGAATTAAAGAACCAACTTGAGGAGTTGTTCGAGAAAGGTTATATCCGACCGAGTGCGTCCCCGTGGGGAGCACCAGTGCTGTTTGTCAAGAAGAAGGGTGGTTCGTTCCGGTTGTGTATTGATTACCGGGAATCGAACCGGGTGACGATCAAGAATAAGTATCCTTTACCCCGCATTGATGATCTCTTAGATCAACTTCAGGGAGCTTCAGTATTTTCCAAGATCGACTTAAGATCTGGATATCACCAGTTGAGGATTCGAGAGTCGGATATCGCGAGGACGGCGTTTCGAACACGCTATGGTCATTATGAGTTCGTAGTTATGCCGTTCGGGCTAACTAATGCACCTGCGGTATTCATGGAGTTAATGAATCGGGTTTTCATCGACTTTTTGGATCAGTTTGTTGTTGTCTTCATCGATGACATTTTGATTTATTCTCGTAACCGAGAGGAGCACGAGGTTCATCTTCATCAGGTTCTCGACGTGTTGAGACGAGAGCAACTTTATGGAAAGTTTTCCAAATGCGAGTTATGGATGTCCGTGACTTTTCTCGGACATGTAATTTCATCGACGGAGTTCGTGTCTTCCCTCAGATGACGGAGGCTATCCGAGATTGGTTACCTCCGAAGAATGTTAAGGAAATCCGAAGTTTTCTCGGATTAGCGGGTTATTATCGGCGGTTTGTGGAAGGATTTTCTAAAATCGCTCAACCCTTGACGAACCTTTTGCGAAAGGATAAGAAATACACGTGGTCCGACGCGTGTCAACGGAGTTTTGAGGAACTCAAGAGCCGGTTAATGTCAGCACCTGTACTTTCCTTGCCGCAGGGGACGGAGGGATTTGTGGTTTATAGTGATGCGTCCGGACAAGGTCTCGGATGTGTGCTCATGCAGAATGGAAAGGTTATTGCCTATGCTTCACGGCAATTGAGACCTTACGAGGTTAATTATCCGACTCACGATCTGGAGCTAGCAGCCGTGGTGTTCACTTTGAAAATTTGGCGTCATTATCTTTATGGCGTTACCTGTCAGATATTCACCGATCATAAGAGTTTAAAGTATATATTCACTCATAAGGAGTTAAATATGCAACAGAGGCGGTGGTTAGAACTAATCAAAGATTATGATATCGAGATCCTTTACCACCCGGGCAAGGCGAACGTTGTCGCCGACGCCTTGAGTCGTAAGTCCGTGCAGGAGCAGATGCTTGATCGTTTAACAGTTCAGAAGGAGCTTCAGCAGGAATTCCTTAGACCCGAGATCGAGGTCTGGCTCCAGCGAGTTCAGGGACAGCTTTGTATGTTGGAGATTTCATCGTCACTTGAGGAGGTAATCAGAGAGAATCAGAGTTCAGACCCTTCATTGTTGCGCATCCGTGAGGATGTGGCTCAGGGGAAAGCCCCTGGATTCGTGGTCCACGAGGATAGACTTTTGAGATTTAAGAATCGGTTGTGCGTACTGGCGAATGACGAGTTGAAAAACTCGATTTTGAGAGAAGCTCATGCTACCCCTTATTCTGTTCATACGGGGTCCAGCAAGATGTACAACGACTTGAAACAAAATTACTGGTGGAGTAATATGAAGCGAGAAGTCGCAGAATTTATTTCGAGATGCTTAACCTGTCAACAAGTTAAGATTGAACATCAGCGACCGGCGGGTATGCTGAAACCTCTCCCTATTCCGGAGTGGAAGTGGGAAGACATTTCTATGGACTTCATCACGAGTTTGCCGACGAGTCGTCGTGGCATGAATACGATCTGGGTGATTGTGGACCGCTTAACTAAATCAGCTCATTTTCTTGAGATCAAGGATACGTGGGGTCCCGAGAGACTGGCTCAGTTGTTCATCAAGGAGATAGTGAGACTGCACGGTACTCCCAAGAGTATCGTTTCCGATCGTGACGGACGATTTGTGTCTCATTTTGGAAATCGATTCATCGTGCTATGGGAACTCGGCTCAATCTCGCATCGCCTTTCATCCTCAGTCCGACGGACAATCAGAGAGGACTATTCAGACATTAGAGGACATGTTGAGGGCATGCGTCCTCGATTGGAAGGACGATTGGGAAGCCCAACTACCATTGATCGAGTTCACGTATAATAATAGTTGGCATGCTTCCATTAAGATGGCACCTTACGTGGCCTTGTACGGTCGTCGTTGTCACTCTCCTTTGTGTTGGGATGACTTGTCAGAATCAATCGGCACCGAGCCCGATATGCTTATAGCCGCCCGGGAGAAGGTAGCTTTGATCAAGAGTCGTATGTTGACAGCTCAGAGTCGACAGAAATCGTATGCGGATAATCGTCGTCGACCACTAGAGTTCGAGACGGGTGACCATGTTTTGGTCAAGGTATCCCCGAGTCGAGGTATTTTCCGTTTCGGAAAACAGGGGAAGTTGAGTCCGAGATTCATTGGACCGTTTGAAATTTTGGATCGAGTAGGCGAGTTAGCTTATCGATTGGCTTTACCTCCGGCTTTGAGCAGGATTCATAATGTGTTTCACGTCTCTCAGTTGCGGAAGTATGTTGCCGACCCGAGTCACATACTTCAGTTCGACGAAATCGAGATCGCAGATGATCATTCGTACGAGGAGCGTCCTGTACGAGTGTTAGAGCGGCGAATCAAACAATTGAGGAACAAGACGATCCCTTTGGTCAAGATTCAGTGGTTTAGACACGGAGTCGAAGAGGCCACTTGGGAAACCGAGGAGAATATGCGGGAGAGTTATCCCGAGTTGTTTGACCCTTAGTTTCGGGGACGAAACTCTTTTTAAGGGGGGGAGTATGTAATACCCGGTTGTAATTCATTCATTTTCATTCAGTAATTATCAGTCTGTAATTGTCACTCAGTAATTCTCACTCATTAATAATCACTCATCATTCATGAATCACTCATTTGCGTTCAATGTTGGCATGTTGTAATCGTATATCAGTTACCGATCGTCATTTTATCTCCATTTTTAGATCGAGACGGGAGTATTATCATTTTCATTGTGATTGATAGCCTTGTACTGGGAGTATCATCTTTGGCTCGTGTTAGACTTGTTCACTTCCACATTCGTATGGTATGTCGGATCATCCATCAGTCGTAACGAGGAATCGGAGTTATCGGGTTAATCCACCTTGGCCAGCATTGAGTTACGGCCGTAAGGTTCTGGGATACGGCCATAAGTTCAGCGGGTACGGCCGTAAGGCTGGCCGGTTACGGCCGTAAGTGGTCCAGCAGGCTGCCCAGGCATTTTGGCCGAAGGTGAGTTACGGCCGTAAGGTGGGTTGGATACGGCCGTAAGTGGTGTTCGTAAATTTCGGGTGTTGTCAACTAAGGGTGACTTACGGCTGTAAGGGCTGCGGCATACGGCCGTAAGTCGAGGCAGGTACGGCCGTAAAGCTTGGCCGGATACGGCCATACGCTGCAGGCAGGGTGTCTGGCCATTTTTGACGAAGGCGGGTTACGCCCGTAAGGTTGGCCGGATACGGCCGTATCATCCGAGTTACGGCCGTAAGGTGTGCGGTACGGCCGTAAGGATGTCGACGGGTGTTTTTGACGAAGGCGGGTTACGCCCGTAACTCAGGAGCGGTTACGGCCGTAAGTCTGTCGGTAGGCTTTCGGACGAAGCCGAGTTACGGCCGTATGAGTTGGCCTGGTATGGCCGTAAGGCCGTTGACTTGGAATGTTACGTCCGTAAGAGGGCCGAGTTACGGCCTTAACTTCCGGCAGTATTTAAGGACTTGGCCGGGTCATTTTTTCCTCACTTCTTCATTTTTCCATCTTCATCCGAGAGAGAGGGTTGAGGGAGAGATTTTGCAATCATCAATCACTTGAGTGTGTAATTTTCATCATCTTCATTCATTTGGGAAGCTTGGATACTCGTTTAAACTCGTGTTCTTCGGATCGAAGTGATTGGATCTTCAAGAGGTAATTTCTTCAACACCTTGGATTTCGGTTCTATGTTGAGATATGATGTTTTGGACATTATAATCATGTTATATGAAGGGATATGTATACGATTATGAGTTTGTATAAGGATTCATTGGATTATTGAAGGATTATTCAAGAACACTTTGATTATCGAGTTGAAATTGGGGGTTTTCGATTAATTGTCGTTATAATCACGTTTTCGGATATTCATTTTGGATTATTGATCATTCGGAAGATGTTTGTTGGTTCGAAACACTTCTTGGGGGAATTGATAGTGGCTTATTGAGATTTGATTGTAAACGACCGGAGTTTGGCCACAACATATTCGATATAATGCCCCAATGAACTTAGTTTAATCGTATCGACGTTTCGAGTTCGTTATATTCGTGTTTGATTCGTATATTGAACGAGTTGTTGAATATTGTATAATTCAAGGTTGTTCGAGCGGCCGATATCTCAATTAGGACGTTGTTCGTGGAAGGATAATTGTCACCGGTATTGTGTAAGTTGATTCTTACTCAGTTATAAGGATATTCATTTCCTTTTGTTGTTGTTCATTCATAATCGTAACTCATTCATCATTGTGTTAACCGTATTAAAACTTGTCATTGTCAATTAATCACTTCAGTCACAAGGAACGACGGTTCCAATCATTTTGTTGAGCTACCATTCATTTCACTATCATTTTATCTCGGTGAGTCATTATTCGTTTCCGATGTCACTTTTGTTATATCGTGGCATTCCGGGTCATACTGGCGTGCCGGTTGGTATGTGTAGGATTTTCATGTCGGGCACATTTATGTCGTGTGTTGGTTGTTGGCCTCACATTGGACTGTGCACACGAGTCGATTGCTTCGTGTGACTGATTAGGTACAAGACCACGCGGGTATTCGTTCGATACTCATTGGTGGCTTGTGCACGGACACATTTCCATCCCGGGCGTAGTGTGGCGCCACCCTTTGAACCGTACTGTTAGTTGATTCATACAGCATGTTTGATTGCGTATGTTTTCAACAAGATTGGGTTATAATCTAACCGCTTCATTTTAATCGAACTTGTGGTTTATACTACATATTTATATGATTGTGTTTATTCAACTCTGGAGGATTGTTGTTCTGTATAACTGACCCCGTTTGGGGATATTTGTTTCTCAGGTCATGGCAAGGCAAAGGCACAGGGAGAGCACGTTGACGGCGAGGAGTCCCAATGATACTAGAAGGGGGCCCCAGTCTGTTCAGTTATTTATTCAGTCATTTATGTTTCCTTTATTCATTCCGCTGCAGACATTCCGTTTGAATACTTATTTCATTCAGTGTTGTGTATTTTATCGTCACATAAAATACACATGTATTCTATTTTATCCTGGGTGTGTTGTATGAAACTCCTAATCAGAGTAATTGATGTTGTAATGTGGTTCGGTACTACATTTACCATGTGTAATTCATCCGTTTTCATTCGCCTGGTGGGTCCCAGTCGGGGGTCCACGGCACTGTAATATCCGCCTAGTTCGGGGTGTTACATAAACAATCCTCATTCATAATTCAAGGTGTATATTATCATATTTTCCAATATATGATCCTCCTAACATCAGAAATTGAACAATTCTACCAAGAACACCAAGAACACTATGATTCTATAATCATAACCAACATAATCAAGACATAAACCATCATATTCTTCAACATATAGGTCATATAACCTCATCAACCGTAACAACAACATCACAATCATCTTCATACGAATCATTTATCAGCAAACAACATCAAAATCCGGATTGAAAGGGATGATTATCCAACATACCTCTTAGAAGATGAAATACATAAGCAACACTTGAAGAATCATCAATATCCTCGTATCCAAGCTTCAATCCATGCTTCCCAAGCTCATAACCGATTTAGAAGAAGTTTATTCTCACTAACACCCTCAGAAGGACGAACTTTGGAGGAAGAAATGATTTTTTCTCGTGAAGAAATGAAAGAACGAACTTCATTTTATAAACTGCATCCTTCATTACGTATGTTATCTAGCAGTATTAACCTATGTAATGCTACCTAACGTACGCTAAGTGTCCTTCGTAGCGTACGTAATTTCAGTCCAGAGCTCACTGACTTGTTTCGTTCACTCGCTTACGTACGTAATGTTTCCTCCATAACGTACGTAATGCGTTCGTTGACTTGCTACAGTAGTTCCTCAGTTAACGTACGTAATGCATTAACCGTAGCGTACGTTAATCAAGAGTTGACTCGACCAAGCACGTTCCTCGCCGAAAGCTGCCGATCGTGGGTCCCACCTGTCAGCCATAGCTTGAGCTATCCGATTCCTCTCGTTACGTACGTAATGCCTTATGCATAGCGTAACACTTAGCAACTTGACGTACGTTAACTCTACTCATTAACGTACATAATCCTTATACCTTAGCGTACGCTAAGTATACATCGTAGTGTGCGCTAATGTGGCTATACTTAGCCATTTTCAGCTACTCTTGTCCAATGTTTCGACATGCAGAATACGAACATACGGCATACTGAATACGTATACTCAACACAAAGTATCCTCAAATGTAATTGTCGACCAAATACGACAATTATAACAATACTGACATCTCAGTCCTTCATTTATTTTATCCATACTGTATAGATTCCTCGTTGTACAACATGACTCGGAAAAAAATAATATTAAACAACCGTAGTAGAAATTCCGGATATTACATACTACACCACTTAAAATAAGTTTCGGCCTCGAAACTTGCAATTTGTCATAAAAAAACAACCCAATCGACCAAAATATCCCGCAATCATCACGACAACGATCGATCATCATTATTACCGAATAACCAAAATAGCATACTTACAATCACAATTCCATGAGTCTCAACAAAAAATATCATCTTCGGGTGAAATAATCTATTCATGTCAAATCATGTCTGCTTGATTACGCAATCAAATCCGAATCTGCAAAAAAACGAATAATGCACGATACATCTGTGAAACAACTGCCCGAAACAATGCCACAAATCCCGAAACATCGACACGAAATTCTGAATGCTCATACGATCACAAACAATGATCAACCAATAATTTAACCGAGTATATCATCGACATGATAAACTTCAATACGACCAATCAAAAGGTCAAAACGCAGCCGAGAGTATCATCAACATGATAAACTCTAATATGACCAATCAGAGGTCAAAACACAATCAAGAATATCATCATCATGATAACCTCCAATATTACCAACGAACGATCAACTAAAATCGAGAATACCTTCACACGGTAAGCTCCAACACGATCAACACAGAACCACAGAAACCGATATACGAACGAATAAAGTTCTCAAAACGACACACCAATCAAAAACAGTGGATCCCAATAAACACAACCGACTGGTGAACATACCCCTCGGCATATGAACAACCAATCACAAACCGACGAACATACTAAATCATACATGGAGTGGGAATGACCAATCAATATCCAAAACAATCATCCTGGGGTCACCACCTTCAATTCTACACTTACAAAGAAATCCTTCAAAAATCACTATGGTAAAATCACACTACTACCATATCAATGGAATCACATAGAATATATGTCTCGATTTCACGAAATCCAAAGTTCCAAAATTACATCCTGTGCATGGATCTACAACACGCAGCATATTTCTCTTATCTGATCAATCGATCTTCCCTGGATAATCAAACTACCATATTAAAATTCGAATCTCTTTTCCTCGTACCATCGATATGATATCCAGTTTGTGAGTTACACTCATAACTTCACCATGATATGCACTATGCACTAAATGCGTATGTATATCAATCACATTTTCAAAACCAGTTTGAAATCATATAGTCTTGTCGAAAGACAAATTTTGGAAAGTTCTTCCAAGAGTTTGAAAATTCAAAACATAAATTTTCGTAAGACCAATAAATCAATTTTCGAATAATTAAATCGGTTTTCTTACGTCAAGTATTCAATAATAGTGTCCTTCGAATCCACATGATTTTGAAGTTTTAAAATAAAAAGTATGCAAATGATTGACCACATCCATACTCCTGTATACTAGTCCGGCTCGTCATAAATTCCACTAACATTCCATCGGAAAACTACACGATATAGTTCTAAAACCTCAATATATAGACTCCGATAAAAACTCCTTTTCCACACATGACTCGCAACGTCAACCATTAACCCATCTTGGGTCGCCTCAACCATGCTATGACAAAACATGGAATGATCAACAAATCAAACACAACGAAAGACTTCCCGAGAAGCTTCATTTTTATAGGTAAACCAAAGCCGCGAAAGACAGAAATGAAACAGATAAACGCATGATAAAGTGCTTTACAAATCTTGGGAGTTTTAGAAAACATGAAAAAGCCTTTTGAAATATTAGGGTCCCAGCCCGTATCTCGTTCCGCATTACAATAAGTTTAAAAAGTAGAAAAACTCTTTTCGGACCTCAAGTCCTGCGTTATAAAACTATTTCAAAATCAATTGGGTCTTGGCCCAAAATCATTTATGGTAAAACATCCGTAAAACATTCATTTTGAAAAGTATCATTTTCAAATGATCAAAAATAGTTCATATATTCCAAAATGTACTAACATGACTACATGTTTTTCTCAACCATTTCCAACATTCCTACAAAATGCACAACTCCGTTCCAACACTTAACCGACATATTGATTTTTAAAATCATAACTTCTCAAGATCATCAATCCTATCCCAACTCTGTCACCTTATACCGTAACGCATAATATTCTGCTGAATTTCAAAGCATATCAACTTAGAACGGCAATAAATTTCAATGCAATTCAAGAGTCCAAATACTTACAGATCGTGAAGCCGACGATTCCCCGTGATACTGGCACATGTCTCAACTCTAGAAATTACACAACACATATATTTACAAAACACACATTTTGCAAACACAGTTTAACTCGAGAACACAACACGGCTCTATCCGAAGAAACATGTTAATACCATTTGAAAAAGTTACAACAACCCTAGTACCACACTAGTAAATCACATAACACACAAGCCCGAGTGAACAACAAAAACTCAGAGCTCAAACACTTGTCAACCGACAACTCGAATGACACGACAAAAGCACGACCCAACTTGACCCGACTGCCTAGGTTTTCTCAACCTAAGCTCTGATACCATATTCTGTAACACCCCCAAATTTAACTGGGAATATTACAGAGCCGTGGGCCCCGAGATGGAACCCACAAGACTAAAAGAAATTTTCGCAAACATTTACAAATGTCTAAGAGGCCAACGACGGTGCTATCTTTAAAACATTTGAAGACTATATAAAATATGTTTATCAAAACCGTCGTAAAATCTCGTTTGAAAGGACAAGGCCTGAAATGCCAGAACTCAACAGTTTAAAAAAAAACATACGTTAAGCTATCGCTTACACGTACCGACAAAATAGTTTAGAAAACGATTGCCAAGGTAACATAAGTTACCAGATACCAAAAGGCCATTAAAAATTACTCACGCAGCGAAAAAGACAAACAATAAAAAATACTCTAGCAGCGGAATACAACAACTGATCAGGAAACTCAATACACAATTACATGCCCTAGCCAGTATCCTCCGGGAAGCTCATCTCTCCACGACCGCTACAAGCTCAATATCTCAAGAACCTAAAAAGAAAGCCCACGACGGGGTCAGCCATAATATCCAAAAATGATAACCGTCACATCACATTAGTAATTACATACCAATGAGAATACAAAATAAGAATACGACCAAAGTAATCTTATCGTAGTAACTTTACTTACTCAAACAATTCTCGTCAGAATAACCATTATCACATTTCACATCTCGTGCTCGATTAACCAATAAACTCGAACATAATGTCTGTATTGTACCTTAAACAATACTCAAGATTCTCAAACTATCATCACCAACTCACGATACGGAAATATACCAGTTCTGACCAATACGATCCGTCGGATAGCATCATCAAATCCCAAGACGATAACCAATTGTCCATCAAAAGACGAATACCAAAGGAAATACGGAATATACCTCAAGATATGAACTATCACGATGAAATCACGTTAGTCTAATCCAAGATCAGATCAACAACATACGGTCCTAACACAAGACCTATAAATGCATACTCATATAACAACGTCAATATGCTCACATCAATAACGATAATGTATACTTATGGCAAACCCATAATATACATATGCATAATAACAACACATGATAAAATCAATGATGCAAATCCACATGATTCCATCAACACAATACCGAGTAATCCAACGATCCAGCGCCCTCAGCATAGATCCCCATGATGATCCCGTCGGACCAACGCATGGTGGAAACCTGTCCAACGATCCAGCGCCCTCAGCATAGATCCCCATGATGATCCCGTCAGACCAATGCATACTAGACATCCAATCCAGCGCCCTCAGCATAGATCTCATGATCTCACAGGATCAACACAACATAAACAATACAATTATGCATACACATATGCAACTCAACATATGAATCAAAACATGAACGACACTATGATGAAACAACTAAGACGACTTCATGTTCAGCAACATGAATGACAACCTGCATGATCAACATCATCAACACTAAACCAAATTAAACTAAGATACTTGTCCCGAGTCCTTCAGGAGAAGTCTCGATGTCAAATCATCACCGGCGATTATCCTTAATGCTCGGCGATCCAACGTACCATGGACTATAGATACTCATCTCCTCATCTTTATCGCAATGTAACCTTGATACCCGAATAAGCCAATAACCAAGATGAAACATATACATTATGATTTAACTCCCAGAATCGGAAAACAACATAAAACCCAAATCTCCAGGATTTGCAGTAATAATCATTGCTATATGCATTATAAACGAAAGGAAACTGAAACCATTCATTAAACATTATAACTGAGCAAGTAATAACTTGTCTCGATACCGATACGACAATGATGAAACCGCTACCAATCTCATTGCCTTCGTCTACGAGCTCCTCGGCCCTGACCCATGAAATTCACGAACATACTCGAACACGACCGCAACATACGGTTATAATCACCGATCAATAATCTCAACCTATTGAAGTAATCAAATAGAAACGATTCGATAACAATCAATAACCGACATAGCCAACCAATCAGACTCAACGGGTCAACGATACCTCGATCATATATAAAACCAAATAATATACTCAAACCATTTTACGAATTCATATTCATCATATGAACCGAAATCCGATAATTACTAATCAATATAACCGATCGACAAACTCAACGATTTCAAAATATCTCGATTAGACACAAGTCCGAACAATTCAACTCAAACAATTACGAATTCATAACCAAAATACGATTACGGATACGAATGTAAAGGAAATCATATTTGGTGATCACTCACAATCTTTTCGGATTCCAAATTGATATAATGATTCGTATTTCATCAAGAACATAAGAATTCTACCACTACAATCAACAAACATTCGATCTTCATATCTAAAGATACCGATAATCCAACCTACGATTGTCTTGCTATGTTCAATTCATCAAGGAGTTCCTCAAGAACACTAAATGATTCGAAACCTTGTTCATAGCCATCAAAACAATGTAATTCGATATCCTCTAACATCTAAACAATCCTCATTCATAATTCAAGGTGTATATTATCATATTTTCCAATATATGATCCTCCTAACATCAAGAATTGAACAGTTCTACCAAGAACACCAAGAACACTATGATTCTATAATCATAACCAACATAATCAAGACATAAACCATCATATTCTTCAACATATAGTTCATATAACCTCAAGAACCGTAACAACAACATCACAATCATCTTCATATGAATCATTCATCAGCAACAACATCAAAATTCGGATTGAAAGGGAGGATTATCCAACATACCTCTTAGAAGATGAAATACATAAGCAACACTTGAAGAATCATCAATATCCTCATATCCAAGCTTCAATCCATGTTTCCCAAGCTCATAACCGAGTTAGAAGAAGTTTATTCTCACTAACATCCTCAGAAGGACGAACTTTGGAGGAAGAAATGATTTTCTCTCGTGAAGAAATGAAAGAATGAACTTCATTTTATAAACTGCATCCCTCATTACGTACGTTATCCAGCAGTATTAACCTACATAATGCTACCTAACGTATGCTAAGTGTCCTTCGTAGCGTACGTAATATCAGTCCAGAGCTCACTGACTTGTTTCGTTCACTCGCTTACGTGCGTATTGTTTCCTCCATAACGTACGTAATGCGTTCGTTGACTTGCTACAGTAGTTCCTCAGTTTGTAACACCCCCAAATCCCATTGGGTTATTACAGTGCCGTGGACCCCACACCCGTTGATCCACCAGGCGAAAACAACTAAAATATAATAAATTAACCAATAAGGGAAAATCATAGTCCCTACCATGATATCCGACACAATATTCCGATGAGGAATTCCACCCGAAAAAAAGTGGGCCTACATGGCCAAAATGAAATACAATGACATTCACGAGCCTTGCTCGGATAATACAACATGACAACAACTAACACGACTGAAGTAAACTCCCACTGACTGACCAACATGAACAACTCGGACTAGTATCGCTCGAATGCCTCGTCGCCAACGTCATGCCACCGTGTCTCAACTCTCTCCTCGCAAGCACCTAAAACATGAAAACATGTTCCGTCCCCACGGGGTCAGTCATCCAGATAATGAACATCAAATACATATATAGCATGATATGCATCCAAAGGCAGAATGAAACAGTACAATCATAATAATACGAGATGCTCACAAACCAAGGTAAGAATCGAGCATTCGTGAAACACTATGCCCACGGCATATGATCAATACCTGCTCAACGGGTTAAAGTATACGTGCCCAACGGCAAATCAGCGATACAATACACCACAATGAATTATACGAAGATGAACCAAACCAGAACTGAATTAATTATGAATCACAATGCCCGAAGGCTCCAATGAAATTACCAAGACATCACAAAATCCTGAAAGCCACTTAGCCGAAGCTGTCAAATATCACAATCACCTGAAGCTAAAACAGCCCGAAATTGTATCAATGAGGGCCGAAGCCACGGCACAAAGTCGTATCACAATTAAGGCCGAATCCATGGCACGAAGCCGTATCACAATTAGGGCCGAAGCCACGGCACGAAGCCGTATCACAATGAAACCATCCAATGGCCGTGACCTACTGAACCGTAGGTATTGGGAACCAACCGGGAAGGTTCAAGCCCCAAGCTTACCCATAATAAAATCACCCAGTGACCGTGACCTAATGAGTTGTAGGTGTTGGGAACCAACCGCAAAGGTTCAATCCCCAATTTACCCATAATGAAATCACAAACGGCAACAATCCAAAGATTACCGAATTCACAGAAATGATAGTGTGCTGCCTTGAGTCGGCCCACACGACGACAGTAACTCACGGATGGGAACTATCCTCGATAGTCCCAATTCGATACCTCGATTGCCTTAGAATGGCCAACCGATAACAATGATGCAGCAGATGATTAAACAATTCGATTGCCTTAGAATGGCCAACCGATAACAATGATATAAGGAATGCCTCGGCACCTTTAATCGGTTACCGACGACGAAGATGAGAACGAATACGCCAATACCTTCAATCGGCCAATACAACATGAATGACAGGATGCCAACATTAATAACAATGATTACAATAATGTCTTAGATCGACATCAATATTAACAACAACAATCGATACATCGATACCGCGAAATGGCTATCGACAATAACATTAACAACGAGTATCCCAATGCCTTGAACCGACCATTAATGAACAATAATAAACATTTGGCATAGTTGCCGAAGAGTATTGTATCGAACGATCCCCTAATATCAATGAATTCATGAAGAGACTAAGTCTCGGAATGATACAACACATTCATACACATATATGATAACATTAATCTCATTGACTAGTACAAGTATAAAACTTGCCTCAAACCGAAGGCGAGAAAGTCCTTCCACGATCAACGTCCTCACTGGAAATGTTGACCATTCGAACAACCTTGAATAACACAAGTACCAACAATACGCTTAATATACGAATCAAGCATGATCACAATCAACTCAAAAGTCGATACAACACTACCCGAAACTCATTGGGGCATTCTAACAACCACGTTGTAAACAATCTTCCATTGTTTACAACCCAAACTCAATTATACCGACAACCAACTTCCAATGAATGATTTAATCTAACAAAATCTCATTAATATCATCAATAATCCCATAGAAATACTTAAATCGGGATTTCAACAACATCTAGTCGAAACCCCCAAAAATTCCAAAGTCAACACCAAGATTTTCTTAAAAAATTCTCAATGATTCACAAATTCCGAAAATTACACCACTGAACCCGTAAGAATACAAGTATCCAAGATAGATAATCCATATCTAACATATTCCAACATGATATCAAGCTTACACAAAGATATCGGAAGGAAAAACCCAAAAATCCGAAATTCTAGATCCAAGAAGTTATTACCTTGATTTGGAGTGATGAAACTGATTAAATAATGATTAATCCGACTAAGGAGCTTGAAGATGATGATAAATGGATTCAGCTCGAAGAAATATCTCCAAAACGTCCAGAATCGCTCAAAACCGACAAAGGAATGAAGTGAAATGAAAAAATGACGAATCTGAAATGCACTGGCCAATATATATTGGTCCCAGCTTAGCGTACGCTATGACCTGATATGTAGCGTGCGCTAACGGGTTAACCGGACGGTCCAGTGAGCTTTGACTACCTCGTTAGCGTGCGTTAACCCAAAAAGTTAGCATGTGCTAACTCATATTTGATGCCCAGTGTCTGGAGTCCAGAACATCCTGTTCTCTGATCTGTTCGCGATAGCGTACGCTACACCCAAACTCAGTGTGCGCTACTACATCATTAGCGTACGCAAATATCCATTCATAGCGTACGCTATTAATTATTCCAAATCAGTCCAGTACCCACTAGACTCTGCCTGATCGACCTTAGCGCGCACTATACTGCTAGCATAGCGTGCGCTATCCGAACTCACTAGCGTACACTACTTACTATTCGTAGCGTGCGCTACTACAACTCAACTGCAGTCCAGTACCTTCTGGACTGTCTGCCTGAACCACGCTAGCGTGCACTACTTCTGATTACCTAGGGTGCGCTACCTGTACTTGATTAGCGTGTGCTAACTAAGGTACGTAGCGTGCGCTACCTCACACACAAATTACCAAAACATAATGATGATGATGATACTCCCATCTCAATCTAGAACAATGATGAACGACAAATAACAAATGATATGCGATTCCAAAGTACGCCTAACGGTGAACACACTTGAATGAATATGACTGATGAATGATTATTACTGGGTGAAAAATTTCTGAGTGAAAATTACTGAATAGAAATAATGAATTCACATCCGGGTATTACATACTCCCCCCCTTAAAAAGAGTTTCGTCCCTGAAACTGAATGTAAATATCTCGGGGTATGAACCACCCATCATGATTTGAAAACAGCATTGTACAATTATTCCTTGGAACCATATCAACCGCACGTCCTAGTCCCCATGACTAGACGTCTCAGAACTCATTGAACGATTACCCAGGTAATAACGAAATCTCGGTTGCAATACCAAAGTAATGCAACAAATGATCCCAAAATCTCAAGATTCTCAAATACGATCCTAAAAAAAATAGATCGAACATAAGTGATTCACAACAATGATACACTATTACGGATTGAGTTACCCAATCATCCGAAAAACAAGGCCACATCTCAAATGTACCCCATATCGATATCTTCCATATCATCGATCTCCTCGATCCCATCAATTCAAGGGAGACCCAAATCTGAACTCATCGCTTAATCATGATCCTGGAAGGTCACAAGAACATAAATGATCGTAATGAATGATAATGAATCGAAATCCAACAAGGATCAAGAATGACTCACCGAGGTGAAATAATAACGCAATCACATAAAAGAATATTCATTCCTTATGTTGTTGAACAGTATACAATAATCACATAAATGAATTAATGAATTGAGTTGAATGATGAGCATCAATGTACGCCCGAATGAAATACATAAGAGCACAAGTAGCCGAGTGTCTGGAGTCCCACATATACACCCGTTATTGGCCTAATTAGTCTCACGGTACAATGTGTCCGGAGTCCCGCGTATACACATGACCATAGTGTGCCCGACTAAAATTCCACACATGCGCTAACCAGCCATGCAATATAATTCCAGAAGATCACCAGAACAAAAATGACCAAGGTGAGGAGTAATGAATAGAATCCGATAAGGATCAAGAACGACTCACCGAGATGAAGTAATGATACAACGAGTGATAGCTTCAATGAAATGATTTTGGAACCGTCGTTCCTCGTGAGTTACATGATGAGTTGATAAATACAAGTCTCGACATGAACGATATATTATCAGTAAATTACATGTATGAATGAATGAACGACAAATGGAATGAATGATTATACTATTACCGAGCAAGAATTAACTTGTTTAAAATCGGTGATGAAGGTCCTTACCTCTGGATCTCGAAGCCTGATAGGACCCCTTGGATGATGCACGGGCTGGAGTAACAAAATCTCTCAAGGTTTGCGAGCTCACTCGAGATCTATTGGCACTAGAACTCCTGCAGTATTTCTGCCGGTGTCCCTGCCTCCCGCACAAAAAATAAATAATAGCTGGCACCGTACACCGAGTATTAACGTGCCCTGCTGAATCACAATTAAATCAGACAATAGTCGAACTCGTCGTCTGAGATGAAGATGCTTTCCCAGCACAAAGATGACTAGAAAACGACCTATTGGACGTCAGGTCCCGATGTCCTTCAGAACGAACCGGCATCCTAGTCCTCTCACCAGAAGAAACTGAAGGGTGTTTCTGAGTAAGCACCTTGATCAAAAGCTCTGCTCCAAGAGCCTTCTCGATGAACTCACCAAGTGAATTATAATTGTGATTGAACAACTGCATCCTCAACTGCGGATTTAGCCTCTTGCTAAAATACTTGATCTTATCTCGCCAAGACGGATAATCGATTTAAGCAAATCAAGGCCTCAAACTTCTCAACAATGACAATAACACCCTCGTCCTCGATGGGTTCGGGGTTCAAAACCTCTGATAACTTGACTTCACGAAGTGGATCCGGATAATACCTCTCTAACATGAGAGTCTTGAACTCACTCCAAACACAATCACGATCGGTGGGTTTCACAGAAAGCCACCAAGAATAAGCACCCTTACTCAAGTAGTAAGCCGCTATTGCCACTTTACTCTCTTCCGGACACTGAACCATGTCGAAGAGTTTATCAAAATGCTCAAGCCAATGAACAATATCAGCTGGTTCCGACGAACCCTCAAAAGTAGGCGGTCTCTGACGAGAAATATCGCCGATAATCTGACTCACTCCTCCAGTCCGTCCATGAAACGGCACTTGGAATCCCTGCTGCGGTGGACCATGAACCATCGAGGTCTGCATGGTCTCCATCAGACGTGTCATCTGAGTCATCTGGGCCATCAATGGGTCCACCCGAACACCTTCTGATTGAGCTGCATCTCGGTTACGACTCCCTGACAGTGAATGATTATCTGACAGTGAATGAGTAGCATAACTAACTGATGAACGCCTGATAACCCTCGCATCCGCGTGGGTGTTCACACGAGATCCCGGGTTTCGGCCCGCACCGCGGCCTCTTCCCCTGCGTCCTCTGACAGCTCTGTCCATACTGAAGCAGGAAAGTCGCATGATGATTACAGATCCCGCATGAAGATCGCATTATGATTACGTTACAGAATGATAATAATGAGCAGACATGCTTATCACAATGAATGCATTAATAATGCAATAAAATGATTGTCGACATTATGCCACAATACGATAGGATCACATGAATGATAAAGTGAGGTAACATGATTATATGACGAAATTCCTGAAATGATTATCTTAAACAAGTTAACAAGGTTGATAATTCGATCCACAGGATCACAACTGAGCAATGAGATTGACTGAGTGATTAATGAATTGACATGATCGATAAGATCAAAATGATGATTGAGGATTATTGACTGGTGGATGAGTTGATCCTTAGCACTTACACAAGTCACACGTGCTCCAACACAATTAGTCATGAATAAATCGTAACACAAATGTCACATATAGTTTTCAACAAAGCATATATAATTATTGACATGATGAATATATGAACATAAAGAGAATCGAGTCCTTACACAGGTCATACGAAGCTTCGAGGTCTCGCGATACTAGTCTTTACTGACGACGACTCGATGAATGAATGACTTGTGCAGTTATAAAAATTTCACGACTCACAAAACCCGACTGTCCAGATTGTCATAACCTGACAGTCCCACTACTACCGCGTCGGTAGAACCACATAACTCACATATCAGGGTATCTCACAACCCAAAGCTCTCTGATACCACTTCTGTAACACCCCCAAATCCCATTGGGTTATTACAGTGCCGTGGACCCCACACCCATAGATCCACCAGGCGAAAACAACTGAAATATAATAAATTAACCAATAAGGGAAAATCATAGTCCCTACTATGATATCCGACACAATATTCCGATGAGGAATTCTAACGACAAAAGTGGGCCTACATGGCCAAAATGAAATACAATGACATCCACGAGCCTTGCTCGGATAATACAACATGACAACAACTGACACGACTGAAGTAAACTCCCACTGACTGACCAACATGAACAACTCGGACTAGTATCGCTCGAATGCCTCGTCGCCAATGTCATGCCTCTGTATCTCAACTCTCTCCTCGCAAGCACCTAAAACATGAAAACATGTTCCGCCCCAACGGAGTCAGTCATCCAGATAATGAACATCAAATACATGTATAACATGATATGCATCCAAAGGCAGAATGAAACGGTACAATGATAATAATACGAGATGCTCACAAACCAAGGTAAGAATCGAGCATTCGTGAAACACTATGCCCACGGCATATGATCAATACCTGCTCAACGGGTTAAAGTATACGTGCCCAACGGCAAATCAGCGATACAGTACACCACAATGAATTATACGAAGATGAACCAAACCAGAACTGAATTAATTATGAATCACAATGCCCGAAGGCTCTAATGAAATTACCAAGACATCACAAAGGCCTGAAAGCCACTCAGCCGAAGCTGTCAAATATCACAATCACCTGAAGTTAAAACAGCCCGAAACTGTATCAATGAGGGCCGAAGCCACTGCACGAAGCCATATCACCATTAGGGCCGAAGCCACGACACGAAGCCGTATCACAATTAGGGTCGAAGCCACGGCACGAAGCCGTATCACAATTAGGGCCGACGCCACGGCACGAAGCCGTATCACAATTAGGGCCGAAGCCATGGCACGAAGCCGTATCACGATGAAACCATCCAATGGCCGTGACCTATTGAACCGTAGGTGTTGGGAACCAACCGCGAAGGTTCAAGCCCCAAGCTTACCCATAATGAAATCACCCAGTGACCGTGACCTACTGAGTTGTAGGTGTTGGGAACCAACCGCAAAGGTTCAAGCCCCAATTTACCCAAATGAAATCAAAAATGGCAACAATCCAAAGATTATGGAATTCACAGAAATGATAGTGCGCTGCCTTGAGTCGGCCCACACGACGACAGTAACTCACGGATGGGAACTATCCTCGACAGTCCCCATTCGATACCTCGATTGCCTTAGAATGTCCAACCGATAACAATGATGCAGCGGATGATTCAACAATTCGATTACCTTAGAATGGCCAACCGATAACAATGATACAAGGAATGCCCGGCACCTTTAATCGGTTACCGACGACGAAGATGAGAACGAATACGCAAATACCTTCAATCGGCCAATACAATATGAATGACAGGACGCCAACATTAATAACGATGATTACAAAAATGTCTTAGATCGACATCAATATTAACAACAACAATCGATACATCGATACTGCGAACCGGCTATCGACAATAACATTAACAACGAGTATCCCAATGCCTTGAACCAGCCATTAATGAACAATAATAAACATTTGGCATAGTTGCCGAAGAGTATCGTAACGAACGATCCCCTAATATCAATGAATTCATGAAGAGACTAAGTCTCGGAATGATACAACACATTCATACACATATATGATAACATTAATCTCATTGACTAGTACAAGTATAAAATTTGCCTCAAACCAAAGGCGAGAAAGTCCTTCCATGATCAACGTCCTTACTGGAAATGTCGACCGTTCGAACAACCTTCAATAACACAAGTACAAACAATACGCTTAATATACGAATCAAGCATGATCACAATCAACTCAAAAGTCGATACAACACTACCCGAAACTCATTGGGGCATTCTAACAACCACGTTGTAAACAATCTTCTATTGTTTACAACCCAAACTCAATTATACCGACAACCAACTTCCATTGAATGATTTAATCCAACAAAACCTCATTAATATCATCAATAATCCCATAGAAATACTTAAATCGGGATTTCAACAACATCTAGTCGAAACCCCAAAAAATTCCAAAGTCAACACCAAGATTTTCTTAAAAAATTCTCAATGATTCACAAATTCCGAAAATTACACCAATGAACCCGTAAGAATACAAGTATCCAAGTAGATAATCCATATCTAACATATTCCATCATGATATCAAGCTTACACGAATATATCGGAAGGAAAAACCCAAAAATCCGAAATTCTAGATCCAAGAAGTTATTACCTTGATTTGGAGTGATGAAACTGATTAAATGATGATTAATCCGACTAAGGAGCTTGAAGATGATGATATATGGATTCAGCTCGAAGAAATCTCTCCAAAACGTCCGAAATCGCTCAAAACCGACGAAGGAATGAAGTGAAATGAAAAAATGATGAATCTGAAATGCATTGGCCAATATATACTGGTCCCAGCTTAGCGCACGCTATGACCTGATATGTAGCGTGCGCTAACGGGTTAATCGGACAGTCCAGTGAGCTCTGACTGCCTCATTAGCATGCGTTTACCCAAAAAGTTAGCGTGCGCTAACTGATATCTGATGCCTAGTGTCTGGAGTCCAGAACCTCCTGTTCTCTGATCTGTTCGCGATAGCGTACGCTACACCCAAACTCAGCATGCGCTACTACATCATTAGCGTATGCTAATATCCATTCATAGCGTACGCTATGAATTATTCCAAATCAGTCCAGTACCCACTGGACTCTGCCTGACCGACCTTAGCGCGCACTATACTGCTAGCATAGCGTGCGCTATCCGAACTCACTAGCGCGCGCTACTTACCATTCGTAGTGTGCGCTACTACAACTCAACTGCAGTCCAGTACCTTCTGGACTGTCTGCCTGAACCACGCTAGCGTGCGCTACTTATGATTACCTAGCGTGCGCTACCTGTACTTGATAGCGTGCGCTGACTAAGGTACGTAGCGTGCGCTACCTCACACACAAATTACCAAAACATAATGATGATGATACTCCCATCTCAATCTAGAACAATGATGAACGATGAATAACAACTGATATGCGATTCCAAAGTACGCCTAACGGTGAACACAGTTGAATGAATATGACTGATGAATGATTATTACTGAGTGAAAAATTTCTGAGTGAAAATTACTGAATAGAAATAATGAATTCACATCCGGGTATTACAGTTAATGTACGTAATGCATTACCCGTAGCGTACGTTAACCAAGAGTTGACTCGACCAAGCACGTTCCTCGCCGAAAGCTGCCGACCTCGGGTCCCACCTATCGGCCATAGCCTGAGCTGTCTGATTCCTCTCGTTATGTACGTAATGCCTTATGCATAGCGTACGTAACACTTAGCAACTTAACGTACGTTAACTCTACTCATTAACGTACGTAATCCTTGTACCTTAGCGTACGCTAAGTATACATCGTAGTGTGCACTAATGTGGCTATACTTGCACGGAATGCTGAATATGTATACTCAACACATAATATCATCAAATGTAATTGTCGACCAAATACGACAATTATACCAATACTGACATCTCAGTCCTTCATTTATTTTATCCATACTGTACAGATTCCATGCTGTACAACATGACTCGGAAAAAATAATATTAAACAACCGTAGTAGAAACTCCGGATATTACATAAGCTAGGAAACAACTGAGGGAAGGCCCCAGCATAAGTGTTTGCTCTAGCTGGCCAGGAGGCACTGGAAAATAATGATGTAGTGGAAGGTGCATTCCTTATATCCAATCAACTTGCACGGACACTCATAGATCCAGGATCATCCCACTCGTTTGTTGCACCCGATTTTTCTAAGAAACTTGATAGGCCTTTAGAATCCTTACCACTATGTCTAGAAGTATCTACCTCGATGGGAGTTAGTCATCTAGCGGATAAAGTCCATTCTGCGTGTGATGTGATAATCAGCGGTAACTGTTATTCTGTCAATTTAGTAGTGCTTCAAATATTGGAGTACGACGTCATCCTAGGAATGGATTGGTTGTCTAAACACTACGCATAATTAGATTGTCACTCTAAGATAGTCAGGTTTTGCGAACCTAACAAACTAATTGTGAAACTAGTTGGGGACACTAGAGTCAACTTAGCACCTGTAATATCAGCTGTCAAGGCTAGGAAGGCAGTTGCCAAAGGGGCAACCGGATTTTTAGCTTTCATCATCAACAAACCCAAGAGTAAGTCGGGCATGGAAACCATATATGTGGTGTCTGAATACCCTGACGTTTTTCCCGAGGAATTAACCTCCCTACCACCTGATAGAGAGATTGAATTTAATATCGAAATCATGCCCGGGAAGGCACCTATTGCAAAGGAACCATACCGAATGGCACCGCTGGAGCTACAAGAGTTGAAGGTCCAACTGCTGAAGTTGCTCGATGTGGGTTTCATACAACTCAGTGTATCACCATGGGGAGCTCCGGTATTATTCGTCAAAAAGAAGGACGGGACATTAAGACTTTGCATAGATTATCGCGAACTCAATAGTGTTAAGGTTAAGAATAAGTATTCTCTCTCGAGGATAGATGAATTATTTGAACAACTCTAAGGAGCTACGGTGTATTTCAAGTTCGATCTTCAACAAGGATACTACCAACTAAAAATTAAGAATGAGAATGTTCCTACAACTGCATTCCAAACTAGATACGGCCACTACGAGTTCTTAGTGATGCCTTTTGGACTCACAAATGCTCCTGCGGCATTTATGGATTTAATGCACAGAGTATTTCAACCATATCTCAACCAATTCGTAGTAATTTTCATCGATGACATACTCGTGTACACTAAGACGGAGAAAGATCACGAGAGGCATCTTAGACTAGTGTTGGAAACACTCAGGCAGCACAAGTTGTACGCCAAGTACAATAAGTGTGAATTTTGGTTGAAGGAAGTGGCATTTCTGGGCCACATTATTTCTGGAGAAGTGATTTCGGTAGATCCATCCAAGATAGAAACTATTATGGACTGGAAGAGGTCAGAAAATGTTACTGAGATCATAAGCTTTCTTGGACTTGCGGGCTACTACCGCAAATTTATCAAGGACTTCTCGAAGATAGCAGGACCCCTCACCCGGCTAACCCAAAAACAAGTAAAATTTGAATGGACGGATAAATGTGAAACGAGCTTCCAAGAACTCAAGAGGAAGATTACCACCGCACCAATACTGACACTTCTAGAAGGAACCTAGGGATTTTTCGTATCAAGTGACGCCTCAAAGTATGGCCTCGGTGCTGTACTAATGCAAAATGGTAAAGTTATCGCTATGCTTCCAGGCAACTCAAAATGCACAAGAAGAATTATCCAACACACGACCTCGAACTCGCAGCAATAGTATTTACCTTAAAGAAATGGCGACATCATTTATACGGCGTTGAATTCACCATGTTTACGGATCATAAAAGTCTCAATTACCTATTTTCTCAAAAGGAACTTAATCTCCGATAGAGAAGATGGGTAGAGCTTTTAGAAGATTACCATTATGAGATTCAACATCACCCAGGGAAAGCGAATGTTGTGGCTGATGCCTTAAGTAGAAAGGCTAGAGTGGCCCGACTCATGGTCCGAGAATGGCAAGATCTCGAGGAACTGATCTACCTGAAACCCATTCATGAAGGTGCTCGTTTAATTTGCGCCAACCTCACAGTTTAATCGAATCTATTGGACGATATTCGATTAGCCCAAGAGAGGGATCCAAAACATCAAGAATTCAAGGACAAGATCATTAAGGGCGAGAAACCCGAGTTTACGATTACCAAGGATGGAATTGTAAGGTTTAAGGGACGGTTATGCATACCTCATGACGAGGAGCTCAAAAGATGGATTCTCGAAGAAGCTCATTGTTCGAGATATACGATTCACCCAGGAGGTAACAAGATGTATCGAGGGTTAAAGAAACACTTTTGGTGGGTAAACATGAAGAACCAAGTAGCAGAATTCGTGGCTCGATGCCTCACATGTCAAAGAGTCAAGGCTGAACATCAGCAACCCTCGGGACTGTTACAACCGTTAGAAGTCCCTGAATGGAAATGGGAAAAGATAACCATGGACTTCATTACAGATCTGCTAATGACAAGGGGAGGCTATAACACCATTTGGGTGATCGTCGACAGATTGACGAAATCATCACATTTTGTGCCGGTTAAAAAGGACGACAGTTTGCAAAAGCTGGCTAAGACTTATATCCGAGAGATCGTTCGACTTCACGGAGTGCCAACAGACATAGTATCTGATAGAGACCCAAGATTCGTATCTCGTTTCTAGAAAGTCCTTGATAAAGAATTAGGAACCTCATTGAGTTTTAGCATTAACGCTTACCCCCAGACCGACGGGCAATCCGAGCGAACCATCCAGACCCTTGAAGACATGTTACGAGCTTGCGTACTGGACTTTCAAGGAAATTGGGGTCACCACCTGCCATTAGACGAGTTTGCATACAACAACAGTTACCAATCGACAATCGAAATGGCACCATATGAATCTCTATACGGAAGGAAGTGTCGATCTCCGCTCCATTGGGAAATTGGTGACCAGTGGACGTCGAAGACCCAACGAACAAAAACCTCACCGATAAACCCAGATTTAGTGAAAGAAGCCGTGGATAAAGAGCAATTGATTAAGGATAGGATCCTCACCGCTCAGAGCAGACAGAAGAGTTATGCCGATCAGCATAGGAAGGATCTAGAATTTGAAGTAGGAGATCAAGTCTTCCTGAGGCTAACACAACGGAAGGGTTTAATAGTGTCAAGGAAAGGAGGAAAGCTGAGTCCCCAATATGTAGGACCATTCAAAATCATGGAAAGAATTGGAAGATTGGCGTACCAATTGGAATTACCATCCAATCTGGCTGGAATGCACGACGTTTTCCATGTCTGGAGATTAAAGAAGTATCATCCAGACCCGGCACACATTCTTACTTCTGATATTCCGCCGATCAAAGATAACTTGTCTTATGAAGAAAGATCGATCAAGATCCTCGACCGGCAAGTACGCGAATTGAGGAAGAAGTGAATTCCTTTAGTTAAAGTCGTCTGGTCAAATCACAACATAGAGGAAGACGCTACGTGGGAGGCTGAGGAAGAAATGAAGAAATCCTATCCCGAACTGTTCAAGAAGGAATTTGGGTACCAAATTCTTCTAAGGAGGGGAGGATGTAAAACCCCCTAAATTCGATAACTTATCATGTACAACGTACTAAATCATGATGTACTTTAATAACATTTGTTTTATGACATGATATAATCTACGTCTAATTTTATGTTATTCCATTCATTAATTTCGTAAATTATATTTATAAACCAAATAATAAAATTAAAGTATAATACTGATTCACCTCATGGACTATGTGTTAATACCTAATTATATATAAACTCACTAATGGACTCAAACCCAACTCAATAAAATTCCTAAGACTTGAATTTACAATTTGAAGCCCAACTCAACTAATTAAATCACCAACTATTACAATTATAGTTATACACTTAAATTAACCAAAAAAATCATACATATATATATTATATACATTTGGGCGGCCAAATGGGGAAGAAAAAGAGGAGAGGCATATTTTCTAGAGTCTTCATGTTCCCCCATGCAAGAGACCCTCTTAACACACCTTAGACAACATGTCTCTAGCCTTTACTATATATACACTTCCCCAAGGCCTACTTACACACTACAAATACCCACACTAATTGCCTAGCCTCACTTTACACTTCAACACAAAAAAATCTGCACTTGAAGAAGGAGAGAGAGGGCCGAATTTGAAGGAGGAATAAAGAGTTCATCAAAAACTCAAGTAAACTAGGTAATCTTACTCCCTCTAATCTCTTCTATAATATATACTTAATAAAATCTCCATATACTAACTTAAACCCTCTCATGCAAAAATAATACACATCCTTGGTGCATGTTGATTCGGCCGAACCGGGTAGTGTGAGAGGGGAGATCGTCTTTCAACGTTCGAGACCTAGAACCGACTAGTTCCGACAAGAATCAAGGTGGGTGAAACTCTTTCAAACCTTTTAGTAATAATATTTTTTTACTTATGATGCATGTAAATCTGAAATTTCTTCAAGTATGATGTTGACAAATTGTTGAAATCACCATATTAAAAATTCATGCTATGATATTTGTGCTTTGAATTACATATATATTCATTTTTCTTGAATTTTACTTTCGAAAATTATGAAGTATGGTGAGCATGTACAAATCTGAAATTTTTGTATAAATACATGTCTTAGATATATATGTTATGGTTATATTAACATGCAATACGATTTGTTGGGTTTAAACGATAACCGATTTGGTAGTCGGATTTCGATTATGTGAAAAATTGAATATTGTATGTCCTATTCGAAATATTGTTGAAACCATACAAAAATCTGGAACTATATGTTGTATGATTATGTTAGGGTATGTGGATGACTTATTTGTGGCAAAACGGGACTTGATTTGAGTAAATGGAACTTTATGTTGTAAATTGTAATTTATAAAAAATTGGGACTAAACGGAAATTTTCGAGAATAAACTACTCTGGACACTAAATAGCATATATTTTATCACATATAGGCTGTCCGTAAAGTTTCAAGTGAATCGGAGTTCGATATCTAAGCTTATTAGTCAAATTTGCAATTTTAAAATAATTACGGGGTCAAAATGCAAGAAATCAAAAATCTGGACCAAGTTCGAATTTTCTGGACTTTTTCACAAATCTGGGATTCCAGGTTCATCACGAGCCATCTCGTAAAATTTTGTTAAATTCCGAGCTAAATTCGTAGCTCTAAAGGCCTCAGGGCAATTTTGTTAAGTTTTGGGGCAATTTCATAATTTCTAGAAATTTCAGTCCCGAAACTGGAAATTCCGAATCTCTTCTTAAGTCTGAAATTGAAATATTATCTTTGACCTTCTTATAATTTTTCACGACCATCCGAGTTCATTTCATATCTCCAAAATGCTTAGGCTCAACCTGAGGGTATAAACGTCGTTTCGACCAACTTCAGAAAAAATCTCGACCTCTTTTCATCGAACCTACCAATCCAAATCATCTGACGTGAGCCCTTTAAAACCGTTGATGAAATATTGAGAATATTTTCAAATTAATATACAAGTCCTATCCCGCATTACTGTGCCACAAATATAAGTAATCATATTCCATACTTAATCAAAAGACGCAATTAATCTCACTGACCGAATGTTTAAGTGTTACTCGTGCCATGCAACTAACTGACAATTGTGACTGTCCGGTAACTAAGTGCTATACAAATAAAGTGCCACGGACGGGTCCGCCCTCTAACTCTATCGGGACAAAGTGCCACATCGACGGATGGGGGCCACCTCTTGAACCCATACGAAACAGAGCGCCGACCTAAAATCCGGGGGCCACCTCTTGAACTGTAGGAGCCACCTCTAGAATCCCAAATCGAGTTGGGATGGTTAGACTGAGTCTTGGATCGAGCAGCGCGGCTGCGGTTCATGAACAAGGCTGTCGTTGTTGCCTATTCCCATAACCGAGGAACGGAGTGTTCTGAGGGACCTGGGTCGTAGAACTTGGGGTATAATCGCGATTATGGTGTGATCCAGGTATTGACCCACAGCTAAGGACATACCGAGCCCAGATAAGAGATAATGAAGCACACGCTAAGTGTGAGAGCGAAGGCTCAGCTATGGGGGCGACGGTCCAAATCTTGGAGCGATGGTCTATACTGCTAGGAGTAATAAGGAGAGCCTAGAATCCAAAGTCCACATCGGCAGGATTCAAAGCTAGATTGACTGATTGACTGATTGATTGACTTGATATCTATCCACACGGACATGATTATATTATTTCACTATTAAACGATTATCTTTCGATAAATCGCAGCATATCTTTGAAACCTTTTTCACTTTTCTTATAACTTGACAAAGTCATGCATCACTTAAAATTTTCAAAGGAAAGAAAGCCACACTCGCACACGATCACCCACTCACTAAGACCTTTTGTCTCACCCCACCATTTTTCCTTTTAAACTAGAGAATGAGCAACCAGCAGAAGACGAGGAAGGCTTTGTGGAAGAGACGGATTAGAAGACCGCCGCCTAGACTTAGAATTTCTGTTTTTATCCTGACTTGTAATAATTTACTATGTTTCGTACTTTGAATCGTCTGTTATTTTTCCGCTGCAAACTTATGATCACAGTAATTTGATTATCAACTTTTGTTACAACGAATCTTAGAACATCGGGTCAAGATCGTTGATTGAAAATTTTATCCAATCGTTATTTAGCTTCCGCTATTTATTGCTACACTTTTATTGATTGATCGACTGGTACGTCGCGCCCTCGTCCTTCCCGATGTTGGGGGCGTGACAATAGCCATTTGTGGTGTATATATTTGAAACTCAAAAGGTTTCTTTTTGATCGGGAGGAAAACAATTTATTCTCGATAAATTTGTACCATTAGGTAATACTATATTTGCTCTTCCAGAGCCTTCAATAAGATCTGATGCACCTGATATTGTATTTACATTAGCTTTAGCTAATATGAGATGCGAAAAATATTCTTTATTTTTTAAAATTGTATGTGTTGTTGCGCTATCTGCCAGAAATAATGATTCATCGTCTTTCATAGCATATAATCAGAGTTACTGGCCATATCTCTTCACAAAATAAATATAAATGAAGATTAGAATAATATTTAAAACTTCTTATTTATGATAAAAGGAAATTACATAGAATGCATAGAGTAAAGCCAATCATTATAGAGTTCGAACATAAATATTCAATAAACAAAGCAAAGTTTTAATATATGGCCTAATTATTGACATCACTAGATTTATACATCTCTTCATTTCCATCTTCAAAAAAAATCACCAACTTCCATATGGGTGATGCCTGAAGGATCAACTGGATCTCCAACACCAAGGTGTGCTTCAATATGGGCAATCCCAAGGGATCATTCTATTCGGTGAAATTAGTTACAACATTATTCAAAGAAGATTGATAAAGGTCAACGAGATGTTTGGAGGTACGACATGTACATCTCTAATGACCTTTCATTCCACAACGATTACAAATACTTTCACCCCTTTTAACCATCGTACTTCCCTCGGGTTTCTCCTCATTTTTTGTTCACTTCTGGTAGTGAGGCTTCCTTTTAAAGTTGAAGAGGTTTTGTTGAATATGGCCTCCACCATGCCCAAAACCACGGCCACAACCACGGGCACGTCCACGTCCACGTCCATATCCACGCCCACATCCATATTCATTACCAGTCACAACATTCACTTTAGGAAATCGTGTTGAATCCGTTGGACGTGCTTGATGATTTTTCATCAAAAGTTCATTATTTTGTTCAGCAAGAAGCAAGACGGAAATCAGGTCGGAATATTTTTTGAATCCACGTTCACGATATTGCTGCTGTAAAAGCATATTATTGGCATGGAAAGTGGAATATGTTTTCTCCAACATGTCTTTATCGGTGATACTCTCGCCACATAATTTCAGTTGAGATGTAATTCTAAACATGACAGAGTTATATTCGCTCACACTATTGTAATCTTGTAATCTCAAGTGTAGTCAATCATAGCGAGCTTTTGGGAGTATCACCATTTTTTGCTGGTCATATCTTTCTTTGAGATCCTTCCAAAGAGTTGATGGATCTTTAATTGTCAAATATTCGGTTTTCAATCCTTCATCAAGGTGATGGCGCAGGAATATCATAGCCTTTGCCTTATCTTTCTAGGAGGTTTTATTTCCCTCTTTTATGGTGTCACCAAGACCCATAGCACTAAGATGAATTTCGGCATCCAGAATCCATATCAAATAATTTTTGCCAGTGACATCAAGTGCGTTGAATTCAAGTTTTGTAAGATTCGACATCATCACTAAAATATAATTATAATAAATGTCAAATTATAAAATAAGCATACAAAATATAATAGGAGTCATCAACATCACAAAATTGACATGAATGAAATACAATTTAATAATAATCATGTATGATAAATAGTGACAGAATCATGCTTAACTAAAGAACAAGATATATGAATATTTTATTATACGATAACTCCAGTTTGCTACAATCTTTAATAGAGTGACTACTTTAATCTAATTAGCAAGAAGTGTAATCTGACAAGTAATGTAATCCCGGAGAGCTTCAAGCAGATAAACAAATATAAACAACATGTCCACTAAAATGTCATTAATACATACCAAACACCTTTTCATTCGCACACACTTTATGAGTTGATAGGTTTGACTACTAACCATATATACTCAGAATAATAAAAGCTAATTGATGAATGTATACATAAGCTAAATAAATAAATGGCATACCAAATTTAATGATACCTAGAACAAATACTACCTACAAAATATATTATACATGTATGAGCGAAAACTGACATTCATTTAAAAGTTAGGTAATATGAGAAAATTCTAAGAGTTTAGGACAAATAAGTAACTCAAGTTTACGGCTAATGATAACTAGTATATTAGTACCTCAATTTTATTTATGCAAAATATCACTTCTAGTTTATCAAAAATTGTTATTAAATTATCCAAATAAAAGGCAAGATATTACATGTAAAATTTATTAGCATTGCAGAGGGCACAAAAGTTAAATATAAAAAATAGAATATAAAGGCATTCATCTATTCACATCCAAAAACACAGCATAAAAAGAAAAAGAGCATGCAACAGGTAGATATTAGTCCACAAGATTAAGTCATTCATTAAATATAATGACTGACAAGTAGGAACCCTACGTACATGTACAGTCTATATATAATCTAATATATACATTTATAAGACAATAATAAAAAACTATCGGTATTTCTTATGAGACTAAAAGGCATATAAAAGACAATCAAATATGAATAGATTAGGTTTGCCTTACGGTGAAAGTTTTATGTGTTTACCGTGTACTTCTTGTACTCAGTTGCAGATACACGAATAAAATACTTATCGGCCACCTGTTGCTCTCGTCCTTCTTTTTCTTTCCTTTCTTCAGATTGCTAAAGCACTTGTAACACTTCTGTCTTCAGATCGTGCTGATAACGTATTATGTGTTATATAATATAATGAGAATGATAGAGAACTAAACAATGGAGACAAGAGAGATCATCACTATTATTCATATATAAATTAAGCTACATGTAAGGCTTTATATAGCCTCTCAAAACATAAGTTATAAGGGTAGTGAAAAGAAGAGTTGGAGTTGAAAAGCCAAAGATTACTTCTATTAATGGGAGAAAGATGAAAAGCTAAAAGTCATCCAATCCATTAATACATAATACTTACGTAAATACTTGTAAGTAGTTAATTTTATCAAATATTTTTACAATAAACTAATACTATTAACCAACAATTAGTAATGAACAACTAAGCAATAACACTATAATAAGATAAAAAACTATAAATACATAGGAACAGATGTTTGAAGAGCCAAACCCGCACCATGAGGCGAGGTGGGGTGGATCGATCCACATAGAAAAAATTATTGTTTTAGAGTTAAATAAATATTTTTATAAATATTTTATCTTGTGTTTTATTTTTATAATGCATATTATTTAAAAATTTATCTTTACTAACATAAATATATATGTTATAAATATTGAGAGAAAGAGGAAAATATGAGAGAAGATGGGATACACCATTGAAATTGTGTATATCATTATAAAGGCCATCGGCCTCTATTTATAGGTACATATTTAGGGTTTCAGGGGCATATTAGTCATTAGTTAAATACATGACTTATTTACAACATCCCCCTCGAATGACTATTTACATAAATATCTGGTGGAATAGTTTGAAGAAAAATCCAACGGGAGAAAAACTTCCAAATTGTTTGGAGTGAGCTTGTAACACGCATAACTTGCTGCATCATACTGCCGTTACGAAAGTCCTGAGCAATATATTGTAACACCCCCAATCCGCTCAGGGATATTACACGCCGTAGACCCTTTCCTCAAGGATCTACCAGGCTGGTAACAACATCGAACAACTCAACAATGCCTTTAAGGCTAAAAATGACTCAGTAGACCGATTTGTCTTTCAATAAGTACATACAACTCAAACACAATACATGCCCACGCAGGGGGGCGAGTACAACACACTCCCGTACAACGGAGAAAGAATACTGCAGCGGAAAATAAAATACAACTAAAACAATACGACATCAACGGGTCCTCGTTTGATTAGTATCGTTCATCTTTCATCATCCTTCATGCCGACCCTATGCTATGCTCCAAAACCTGAATGCAATACAGACACCCATCCCCCGAATACTCGGGGGTTAGCAAAACTCCACTGTTTTACTAGTGCAAGTATAAAATACGAAGACAAGCCATACATATCATACTCCAAAGACTTAGAAATCATAAACATACTTCTCGAGGTAAATCACTTGATCAAAACGGTTAAATCGACAGATAGGGGTAAATCCGATATACATCTTGTAAAAACACTTTACGATCTCGGGAGTTTTGAAAACATTTGGGATTTTAAGAATTCTCAAACCTTTCGAAAACATTTAGGGACACAGCCCAAACGTCATTTTCCCAAAACAAAATTACGATAACAACACGCGGGGTCCACGACCCGATCATACCATCACAACTTGTTTCCACAGATTATTCGCGTCCCATGCTAGCAAGCCACGGACCTCAGATGCTCCCGTAGAACAAACCCGAGTGAATAACCCACAGGGAAACTATATCAAATCACACATCACCGTAACAACAGTCACGTGACTAAAAGCACAGATACATTCATAACCAAACCACAACCATAAGTTATCCCGGCATCGCACTAACAAGCTACGAACCTCGGAGTGCCCGCAAGACATACCCGATGATAACCCCATCAGTTATCCCGGCATCGGGCTAACAAGCCATGAACCTCGGAGTCCCCGCAAGACATACCCGGTGGATAACCCTACGGCCACGCCCGACCCATACTAGCAAGTATGGATCCCGGAGATTCAACAATCCTACCCGGAGGCACATCACATACGACAAGCACACAACAATAATCAACTATCAAGCCAAGCAACATTAAGCATCACAACTTCCTTTCAAAGGAGTAACAACCAATATCACCCGTCACATATTCACCGAACAAGCACACATAACAACACGTTATCCTCGGTAAATGATTACGGTTTATTACATTCACTAAATGTGATCATAAGTCTTTCAACCAACGGAGTTAACACACATAGGCCAAAAACACACTTATTCACGAAACATCCGAGTTATCGTCGAAAGACAACATTTATCGAGAACATACCGATACTCTTTTACATTCATTAAACATCCGGATTTTACATAAAATCATTTACCAACAATTATGCCTACGAAACATGAAACGTATGGGCAAGATACTTGCCTCGAATAATCACAACGCGGAGAATCGACCGAAGTGAGGAGACTCGGACCGACTACGAACCCGCCGACTCTGCCGAACGACAATCCGCAACAATAAACTACGAACGGCAACAATAACAATGAAAATGAATTCCAAGGTACGACCCAAAGCCGCTGAATTCAAGTAACAAACGATGAAAGTTCAAGGGTTTCCCCCAAAACGGCCAAGAACACGAATCGACCCGACAAAACATGAAAATAGAACTCCCAACCGAAATATGGATATTCAATCCATAGGATATGTTTAAAAACATCATTTTACAACAATCGATTCATCAAAAATGGAGGGAAAACGAAATCAAGAACAAAGCCCTCAAAAAGTCAACTCGAAGGAAATCAAGAAATATACCTTGATTCGAAGAAGAACAATGGATTAAATGATGTTAAACATATGAATAATATTAAGATTAATCATACCCATCATAGATTAATCAACAATACGGAACGAATCGGACAAAAACCCGAAAACCCCAAAATTTCCCAAAGATAGGGTTCTAGGAAATCTAACCTTGATTCGCTGGATCAAAGGATGTTATAGGATGATCAATCAATGATGTGAACTCAAGAACTTCATGGATTTGTTGTTTAACAACATGGCTTCGCCTCCTCCGAAACTCCAGCCGCGGACAGAAAAGAAAGGAAATGAAAAACGAGTGAAAATGCGACTGCTCTGTCACATTTATACTGGGCCGGACTAGCGTGCGTTAGCCATCCCGGACTAGCGTGCGCTATCGGCCAGCATCGGCCCAGAACCCTCGGCCGGGGCCCGCACGACCCGGCACTACTGACAAAACCTGGCGACGAGACCTGCCCGCCCAACCCCGATAGCGTGCGCTGTAACACCCCCATGATTTACAGGGATATTACAACGCCGTAGATTCTTTTTAGAGAATCTACCAGGCTAAGACCAACACAAAATACATTAAACGATAACAAAACTAGGACATTCATCCATTTAAAAGACACCAAATTCAATTCGTTAAGTTGTACACCACAATACCAAATAACAAATCGTCCCGTAGGATCATAAAACACAACCATTTCAACGGTAGTACAACAACATCATTAACCATCAAATCTGAGACGACATACAAAACAGACAGTACCCGCGCGAGTACAAAACCACAACATGACTTTAACCATGACCAAACAACCACCAACTCAATTTAGCATACGATATCACTGCTGCCCACCAAGCTCGTGTCCGCCCTGTGCTAGTTCTCGCACTGGACCTGTTCCTGAATACACAAAAGTATATCCACCCCAGAAGGGGTCAGCAAGAAGCCGGTGCAAATACAACGATTCTAGAATATGTACTACAAATGAATATACAATATAAATCACAGTGCCAATCCAAATATTCCGGAATACAATGCCATAATCATCAACACAAGATAGCCTCCCGAGTTGTACTGGCCCTGTACCCACACGGGATACACACCCCAGAGAGTCCTCGTCAGGCCCTCCCCGGTGTACAACCCAACCGAGTGATCCGCAGATACTCGAAGTCTAACGGATCCCAGGGGACCCTCGCTAGTTTTAATCGTCTCTCACACACTCAATAAACATATGGCACAAATCACAGTTTCACGAAAATCATATTTGTACATATTCAAACGAAGTACAATAAACGAATTCAAGGTACTTGCCTTGGTTGGAAACGATACGAAGATAATGAACGGAAATGTGAACGGTCCAAACCCCTTTCAACGATTCGATCCTAGTTCAACAAAATACCGAATCAAATACCATACTATGAATATGGAAGGATTCAGCCTAAGTTTTGCCCTAAGGGCCTTTATTCAAACACTACGAAGACAACATAGCTCGAATCCATACTACGGAGGATAATTAAGGATTTAATCCGTGAATCTTGGGGAAAACGAAGGATTATGATTACAACATCATAATCTAACACAAATCTGAGATAAACTAGATTAAAATTGAAGATCTCAACAAAACTCCCAAAATATGAATAACTAGGGTTCCAGCGGATTTTACCTTGATTTGGACTGTGAAAGTTGACGAGATGTTAATAACTTGGTGTTAGGAACTCAAAGTTATTGTTGGATGAAGAAATCCGACCAAAATCTGCACTTTCTACGCCCAAGACTGCTCAGCCGCCGGAGAAGGAGAAGAAGGGAATGAAAATGACGATTAGAACATGCCCAGCGTATATATATACTGGGGAGAAACTAGCGCGCGCTAAGGCTAAAAGTTAGCGTGCGTTAACGGGCTAGACAGGCAGTACAGAACCTACTGTCTGACTTCGGTAGCACGCGCTACCCAAAAATATTAGCGCGCGTTATCGAGCATGACTAGTGCGCGCTAAGCCTGGAACATAGGGTGCGCTACCTGCTATCGCCTGCAGTCCAGAACAATCTGTCCTCACTGCCCTGCCGATTCAGCGCGCGTTAACCTAATAATGGCGTGCGCTAGAGCGATGAAATAGCATACGCTAGTCTGACCATAGCGTGCGCTAACGCCCCACTCCAGAGTCCAGAAAACTCTCCAGGCCTCACTGCCCAGCAAGCCTAGCGTACGCTACTCACAAGGGTAACGTGCGCTACTTACCCGCTGATAGCGTGCGCGAGAAATACAGTCTAGCACGCGCTACTGTTGTTTCCAGCACAAAATTCACGAAAATCGGCCAAAACGAACAAAATCCGAAAATCACTAAATTCCGTGATTATCAACCATGGATATATCAATAATAGTCCTCATGTCCCTCAAATTCAACTAGTCACAATACAGCAAGATAAATCTAAAACGACACGTAAAATACACGGTTATTACACCCTTACCCCCTAAAAAGAAGTTTCGGCCCGAAACTTAAGATTCGAAAAGCTTAGGGTAACGAGCACGCATATTTTCTTCGGTCTCCCATGTGTCTTCCTCAACTCCATGTTTAGACCATTGGACCTTAACCAACGGAATCATTTTCCATCGCAACTGTTTCACTCGGCGCTCCAATATGGATACCGGTTGTTCTTCATATGTGACATCTTCATTAACTTCAATCTCTTGATAGTCAATAACATGGCTGGGATCTGGAACATACTTGCGTAATTGCGAAACATGGAATACATTATGAACATGGCTAAGCATTGGAGGCAACGCTAGTCGATAAGCTACATCACCTACCTTGTCCAGGATCTCGAAGGGGCCAATATAACGAGGACTAAGTTTCCCCTTCTTACCAAACTGGAGAACTCCACGAGTCGGCGATACTTTTAACAACACATGGTCTCCCGCCTGGAACTCTATCGGTAGACGACGAACGTTGGCATATGACTTTTGTCGACTCTGAGCGGTCAACAACCTTTGCCGAATAATTGCGACTTTTTCTCGAGTATGAACCACCAAGTCCGGTTCTACTCCAAGTAACTCGTACGGTTCGTCCCAACAGATTGGCGATCTACACCGTCTTCCATATAATGCTTCAAACGGAGCCATCCCAATCGAACTATGCCAACTGTTATTGTACGCAAATTCAATCAATGGTAAATGAGTCTCCCAATCTTCTTTCCAATCCAATGCACAAGCCCTCAACATGTCTTCCAGCGTTTGGATCGTTCTCTCCGACTGTCCGTCTGTCTGGGGATGATAAGTGGTGCTGAAATTTAGTTTGGTACCGAGTGCTCGATGTACTGCTTGCCAGAAATGTGACACAAAACGCCCATCGTGATCAGACACTATACTTTTTGGGGTACCATGGAGTCTCACAATCTCTGCAATGAATAACCGAGCCAACCTCTCTGGTCCCCAAGTATCTCTAATGCCCAGAAAGTGTGCGTATTTGGTTAGCCGATCAACGATTACCAAAATCATATTCACTCCAGTTCTCGTCTTTGGCATTCCCACAATAAAATCCATCGTTACATCTTCCCACTTACATTCCGGAATTGGTAGCGGTTGCAATTTACTGGCAGGCCTCTGATGCTCCGCTTTAACTTGCTGACAAGTCAAGCATTTCGACACGAACTCCATTACATCTTTCTTCATGTTCGGCCACCAAAAATTTTTCTTCAAGTCCTTATACATTTTACTCATACCCGGATAAATCGAGTACAGAGTAGAATGTGCTTCATTCAAAATCACTTGTTTGAGATCATCCCGATTAGGTACACAAGTCCTACCTCGAAATCGAAGAACTCTGTCTTCATCGATTAAAAATCCAGGAGCTTTTCCTTTAACGCTGTCTTCCCGAAGTTGCACAATTGAGAGATCATCTAACTGTTTGGACTTAATATCTTCCATTACGGAGGACGAAATCTCTAGGAAACGCAATTGTCCTTGAGTTCTATGAGGCCAAACTTCAATTTCCAAACTAATCAACTCTCGTCTGAGCTTCGGTTGAATGGTAAGTAGTTCCAACTTCTGCAACACGACTGCCTTGCGACTTAACGCGTCGGCAACGACGTTCGCTTTACCTGGATGGTAAAGAATGTCAAGATCGTAATATTTAAGCAATTCCAACCATCGCCGCTGACGCATATTTAGCTCCTTGTACGTGAATATATACTTCAAGCTCTTATGATCCGTATATACTCGACAAGAAGAACCATATAAGTAATGCCTCCAAATTTTCAACGCAAACACCACCGCGGCTAACTCAAGATCATGAGTAGGATAATTCATCTCGTATGGCTTTAATAGTCGAGATGCATAAGCCACTACTCTCTCATTTTGCATCAATACACATCCCAATCCTTGTTTAGAAGCATCACTATAAATAATGAAACCTTCCGTTCCTTGCAGTAAGGCTAGGATCGGTGACGTAGTCAACCGCTTTTTCAACTCATCAAAACCCTTCTCACATTCATCACTCCACTCAAATTTTTGTGTCTTCTGCAAAAGTCGGGTGAGTGGTCGAGCAATTTTCGAGAATTCATCAACAAATCGACGATAATAACCAGCTAACCCCAAGAAACTCCGAACTTCCTTAACATTCCTTGGGGGTTCCCAAGCTAAAATCGCTTCAACCTTCTGAGGATCTACCCGAATACCATCGGCTGATATGATGTGCCCCAGAAAAGCAACTTCTCTAAGCCAGAACTCGCACTTAGAAAATTTAGCATAAAGCTTATCAGCCCTCAAAATACTCAACGCGATCCTCAAGTGTTCGGCATGCTCCGTCTCACTTTTGGAATAGATTAATATATCGTCAATAAATACCACCACAAATTTATCTAGATATTCGATAAAGGTTTTGTTCATAAGCTGCATAAAGGCCGCCGGAGCATTTGTTAAACCGAATGGCATAACTACGAATTCGTAATGCCCATACCTCGTTCGAAATACTGACTTGGGGATATCCGAATCTCGAATTCGCAGTTGGTAATATCCTTACCTCAAATCAATCTTGGAGAAAACCGTAGCCCCTTGTAATTGATCAAATAGATCATCGATTCTTGGCAACGGATACTTGTTCTTGATAGTGAGTTTATTTAACTCACGATAGTCAATACATAGCCGTAAGGATCCATCTTTCTTCCGTACGAACAATACTGGTGCACCCCATGGCGACACACTAGGCCGAATATAACCTTTGTCCAGCAATTCACTCAATTGTTTCTTCAATTCTAACATTTCCGATGGGGCCATTCTGTATGGTGCCTTGGATATTGGCGCCGCATTGGGTTCTAGTTCGATGACGAACTCTACTTCACGATGTGGTGGCAATCCTGGCAAATCATACGGAAATACATCTGGAAATTCGTTCACAATTGGAATAGAAGCTAATTGAACTCCGCCAGCTTCTGTCTTCATTGCGTAACACCAATAACCGGTACAACCTTGGTTCAACAATTTCACAGCTTTCATAGCTCGAATAATGTTCCCAGTACTACCGGGTTTCTGTCCTTCAAAAACATATTCCGCGCCATCCTGATCAATGATCGAAATCATCTTTCGACGATAATCCATTACTGCTCCATGATGATCTAACCAATTATCACCTAGAATTAAATCTTCTCCCTTCATATCAATAACAATCAAGTCAGATGGCCAATCTCTACCACCGATGGTTACAGGGCAATTGACAATCTCTCGATCCCCAACTATCCTTTCTCCACTCGGTAATCCAACGACAAAAGGTTCGCATGCAGAGAGGCCAATAAGACCCAAACGATTCACATAAGACAATGATATAAGGGAATGTGTAGCTCTGGAATCAAATAATACATCTACCAGGTGCGCACGAATATAAACAATACCTGACGTAGTTGCAGCCCCCACGTCGTTATTCCGCCTCATCTCATATAATCGGGGTGGGGCTGATCCAATGCTAGACGCATCCTTATGCTCGGTCTTGCCTCTACCACGTCCAACACTCGTAGTTGGCTGACTCGATATGGTGCTTGCAGGAACTGGGGACGACTTGGCAAGGATTCTACTCGCTCTCTCACAATATGATGCTCGATGTCCCGGCTTTACGCACGTGAAACAAATAACAGGGCGTGATGCACAATGGGAATTGATATGGCCAGGAACTCCACAATTAAAACAAACTTTTGGCGCTCCTCCACTGGGTTGCGGAGGACCAACGGAAGATTGCACAGAGGGTTGAGCTTTACGTGATCCGCTGCCTCGAAAACTACCAGAAAATTTTGGTTTCTTCGCATTCGAAACCGTAGGAGTCGGAACTGACACCATTTCATAAGCAAGCACTCTGTCCTGATATTCCCTCAGAGTAGTACACCCAAGGCCCGCCATATACTTTTGGACCTCCAGTTTCATCCTTGCGTCAAAGTGCAGTATCTTGTCTATCTCATCCTTAACTCGATCTTGGACATACACTAACTGCTTGTTGTATGTCTTTATTGCCTCGGAAATGGGAACGTCCTCAGGTTGTGCTCTGAAAAATTCACCGACTCTTGCTAATTGTACCGGCGCTGGACAATACTGAGCTTCCATTAGTTCCTTAAATTCTTCCCAAGTGATGTCACGGTCTCTGGGCTTAACAGCCCTCCACCAGTCCGACGCGTCATCAACCGTCAGATATTGAGCAATCGGGACTCTTTTGGCTTCAGGGCAGCCAATACCGTCAAAGATCTTTTCCAGCTCGACTAACCAATGATCCCAGTTGTTCTCATCTCCGGAACCATCGAATCTGGGAGGGTTCATCTTCATAACTTCCTGAATCCACCGATCTTCAATCGTCCTGCCAGTATTAATATTCTGCACCACTTGGGCTAGTTGGTGCACCTGTGTGACGACTTGTTGCAGAACGTTAGGTACTTCGGCCTCCGAACCTCCGTCTGAACCTCCCGAAGGGATCGGGTCTGATCTAGTCGCAGAACGAGATGCTGATTCTGAAACGGACCTCTCGGATTCAGACACTACTACTCTGCCACGGCCTCGACCACGACTGCGTTGGCGGATAGCGCTACCTCTCGGCATACTGAGGAATAAGAATGGTTCAACAAGGAAACGATTACAATAATAGATTGCACAATATTAAGGTAATTATTTCCGAAGGAAAGAAACAACCAACATCCGAAGAGTCTTCCAGCACAGGCAACACGAGGTGGTAGCATGCCAATGATATCGTAGACAACAACTGACTCAATTTAACAGACCCAAAAACGCCGACAGCCTAGGTATCCATAAACCTACGGCTCTGATACCATAATCTGTAACACCCCCATGATTTACAGGGATATTACAGCGCCATTGATTTTTTTTAGAGAATCTACCAGGCTAAGACCAACACAAAATACATTAAATGATAACAAAACTAGGACATTCATCCATTTAAAAGACACCAAATTCAACTCATTAAGTTGTACACCACAATACCAAATAACAAATCGTCCCGTAGGATCATAAAACACAACCATTTCAACGGTAGTACAACAACATCATTAACCATCAAATCTGAGACGACATACAAAACAGACAGTACTCGCGCGAGTACAAAACCACAACATGACTTTAACCATGACCAAACAACCACCGACTCAATTTAGCACACGATATCACTGCTGCCCACCAAGCTTGTGTCCGCCCTATGCTAGTTCTCCCACTGGACATGTTCCTAAATACACAAAAGTATATCCACCCCAGAAGGGGTCATCAAGAAGCCGGTGCAAGTACAACGATTCTAGAATATGTACTACAAATGAATATACAATATAAATCACAGTGCCAATCCAAATATTCCGGAATACAATGCCATAATCATCAACACAAGATAGCCTCCCGAGTTGTACTGGCCCTGTACCCACACGGGATACACACCCCAGAGAGTCCTCGTCAGGACCTCCCCGGTGTATAACCCAACCGAGTGATCCGCAGATACTCGAAGTCTAACGGATCCCAGGGGACCCTTGCTGGTTTTACTCGGCTCTCACACACTCAATAAACATATGGCACAAATCACAGTTTCACGAAAATCATATTTGTACATATTCAAACGAAGTACAATAAACGAATTCAAAGTACTTGCCTTGGTTGGAAACGATACGAGGATAATGAACGAAAATGTGAACGGTCCAAACCCCTTTCAACGATTCGATCCTAGTTCAACAAAATACCGAATCAAATACCATACTATGAATATGGAAGGATTCAGCCTAAGTTTTGCCCTTAGGGCCTTTATTCAAACACTACGAAGATAACATAGCTCGAATCCATACTACGAGGATAATTAAGGATTTAATCTGTGAATCTTGGGGAAAAACGAATGATTATGATTACAACATCATAATCTAACACAAATCTGAGATAAACTAGATTAAAATCGAAGATCTCAACAAAACTCCCAAAATATGAATAACTAGGGTTCCAGCGGATTTTACTGTGATTTGGACTGTGAAAGTTGACGAGATGTTGATAACTTGGTGTTAGGAACTCAAAGTTATTGTTGGATGAAGAAATCCGACCAAAATCTGCACTTTCTACGCCCAAGACTGCTCAGCCGCCAGAGAAGGAGAAGAAGGGAATGAAAATGACGATTAGAACATGCCCAACGTATATATATACTGGGGATAAACTAGCGCGCGCTAAGGCTAAAATTTAGCATGCGTTGACGGGCTAGACAGGCACTACAGAACCTACTATCTGACTACGGTAGCGCGCGCTACCCAAAAATATTAGCACGCGTTATCGAGCATGACTAGCGTGCGCTAAGCCCGGAACATAGCGTGCGCTACCTGCTATCGCCTGCAGTCCAGAACAATCTTTCCTCACTGCCCTGCCGATTCAGCGCGCGCTAACCTAATAATGGCGTGCGCTAGAGCGATGAAATAGTGTACGCTAGTCTGACCATAGCGTGCGCTAACGCCCCACTCCAGAGTCCAGAAAACTCTCCAGGCCTCACTGCCCAGCAAGCCTAGCATACGCTACTCACAAGGGTAACGTGCGATACTTACCCGCTGATAGCGTGCGCTAGAAATACAGTCTAGCGCGCGCTACTGTTGTTTCCAGCACAAAATTCACGAAAATCGGCCAAAACGAACAAAATCCGAAAATCACTAAATTCCGTGATTATCAACCATGGATATATCAATAATAGTCCTCATGTCCCTTAAATTCAACTAGTCACAATACAGCAAGATAAATCCAAAACGACACGCAAAATACACGGTTATTACATGCGCTGCGCGGATGCTAGCGCGCGCTAGCCAACCTGTCCAGAACACTCTGGACTAAACTGCTCGGCCAGGTAACGTACGCTAGTCGGCCGGCAGCGTGCGCTACACATGCTGATTAGCACGCGCCACGACCGACAGTAGCGTGCGCTACCTGCCGATCCTCCACGAGTCCAGTACTCCAGTAACCCCTCTGCCCAGCCCGATAGGGTACGCTGACCGGTCTGCAGCGTGCGCTACAACTGCCGAGCTAGCGTGCGCTAAGCCGGTTCCTGCCGCGCCTGCCCAGCCGGTGCCCAGCACTTCCGACAGTGCCTGCAAAGCCTGTCCGGCCAGTGCTCAGCCGTCATGACCCGACGACTCGATTTCCAAAAATGCACAGAACGAATACGACGAAATGCTTGCGGACAACATCATCGACCCGAAATGAATTACCATGCAACAATTAATCACACGCGACCATGAAAAGGGTCAAGATAACAAATATGAATGCGGATACCCACAACTTTGGGTAAATTGCAAAATAGCCCAAAACGCCCGAAAATCACGATACATTATCGAATAATCAAACCGAAGTTGACAACACGTCTAACAAAGTTAAACGGACTTACGGGAAACTCAAAACAGCAGTTTCGAATGAGATTCGCAAGAATCGAACTCAAGTGCGGAAAAGTCGCTAATAAGCACGGAACTCAACAAAACGACACCGAAACAAATTTGGATGCCAAAAAGTGATGAACTAATCATTCTCAGAATGACGAAACGGTCAAAATCGAGTCATCAAAATGGACTCTCGCTAAAAAAGAAAATTACTGGAAATCGAAATTGCGGATATTACATATATAATAACTGAATTTGCTCTCCCTCATATCGATCATTCTTATATGAATATTCATGTGTCGCTTCAGTAAAATCTCATGGGACAAAAACTGAGTGATCATAAAAATATAAGTTTCTCTGTATACAAAATATTCTTATAGGAGTATTCATGTGATGCCTCATCAAAACCTTGTCAAGAAAACCCTGTGGAAAAACTCGATCGAAGGAAAAAAAGTACAATTACTCCTTATTTTAGATCTTGGGGTCTAATACAGATCTCTGTAATGTCCTCATTATGCCATATATGCCTCATCAAAACCTTATTAGGAAAAATTCAGTGGGAAAAATCCTAATGAAGGGAAAACAGTACACTATTCATGTCATGAATATGCCACCCTAGTTGCCTCGTTAAAAAAATTGCTAGGAAAATCCAATGGGATAAAACCTCAACCAAGGAAAAAAAGAGTGCACGCGTACTTTTATATAGATATGCTTCAGGCATTTCAAAAATCCTCCGCGAATTAGCATAGGTATCATATTCAGTGCAAGTTGCAATCTCGATCTTAGATGTTGGTGAGACATGTCATCTCTTATGGAGATTTCATATTAGTTGTGATTAAACTTATCAACCATACACATTCTCAACTTACTTCATGTGTTGAAGTAATTTCATAATGATTGGGAGATGTTGCCAGTAAGACTTACTTCATAGATTTTCAGTGGCAGTTTTATTGAGCTTTTCAGGAGTCTCAATTAAATTTAAATCATCAACTTATACTGCTATAATTGAAAATCCATTATTTACTTTCTTTATGAAAAATTCCAGATCGGACAACATTATTTATATCGTCTCTCCCCATGATCCACATATCACTTGTAGATCACGTATGGAAAAGAAATATGCTTCATCCTATATTCTTCTCACCAAACACCGCATTAACTTTATGCAAATAGTTGAGAGAACTTCATTCTTCTATTACAGCCCATAATTCTTTCAGATCTAGTGGGTGATTGATCTTATTTCAACGCACTCTCAATGCATTATAAATGCAGAGAACCATATAAATAAAAATATTCTTTGCAGATAGCATTAAAGTTTTCAATACCTTCTTTCAAAGTTGACCATTAGACGATGAATTAAGCCTTGATTATATACTAGTTCATGTAGAACTAGTAGGTTGTAATATCCGGATTTATTACGGTGTATTTCATCTGTATTCAAACCCTGTATTATTCGGATTTGTGGTTTTGATTATTGGAGTATGATATTTCTTGCATTGATATCATTGTACATAAGTATAGAAACATGCAAAATTTCTCATGCAAACTCGTGATAGCGCACGCTAAGAATGTAGCTTAACGCGCGCTATCGGGCTACTACTAGCGCACGCTATGCATGTAGGAGTTGCGTGCGCTAAGAACTCAATTATTGAGCGGGACGGCTAGCACATGCGCCAGCCGGGACATGGGTCCGGATAAGATTCCCGCGGATGAACCTGGACAGTTCTGAAGTCAACTCTTATTAGCGCGCGCTAAGGAAGCTTAGTAGCGTGCGCTAACTTGTTAAAATGCAGAATATTATAAATGGGACAACAACCCATTTTGGCTTGCATTTCATTCGTCTATTCTTCATTCTTGAGAGGCCAGAGAGCTGTAATAATCCTTCTACACACTTAGAACACATCTTGTTGGTCTTTGTATATTGGTTATCACTTGGGAGTAATCATTGAAGTGGAATAGCACCTTGGAGTGGCATACAACCAACCGGAGTCGGATTCTACCTTACGGTTCAGTGATTTTCATCATATTAAGGTATGTTCAACCTATCTCCAGACTTAGAGTTGGATTCTAAAGAATTGGATGATCTTATTAACGAGATATTGATTTTCATAAGCGAATTATCCAAAGTACATCATGTTTGGAATATTGAGATGAATAAGCATTAAGTACCTTGATTATGGCCATCATGATTCGAATCTTATTACATTCAAAAAGTAAAGGAAGCTTCTATCATTGATAATCCGAATCTAGTAGATGACATCATAACAATCATGGACTTGACTTTAACATCATTATTGTTAGATGAATCTAAGGGATTGATCATGGAAGGATTTATCTAGTATAGATGGAATGTTAAACAACTACAGCATGATAATTTTGATGGATATAAGGTGTTGATATCAACCGTTAAGCCTTTCGAATCGTCATATGAAGAATTGTAGTCGAAATGGAATATGTTTTATAATGGTATGCATATCCTTGAATCCGAAGTTGTTGTTATCCGTAAGATCATTCATAATTGTATGTACATGATATTCATGGAGGTAACATGAATTATCACGGAAGATTTCATTGTTTTGATCATGATGAGAACAGTTTACTGCCCAACAGTAAACTGCCATGCACAGATAACGCACGCTAAGCTATAAAGATTAACATGCGCTATCGAGCACGAGTTAGCATACGCTACGTTTAGTACGTAACGTACGCTAGGCCGTCAGACGAGTCAGTCGACTGATCAGTGAAGTACTGACCATGCATAGTTAGCGTATGCTAGGCTTTGTTGTTTGCGTGCGCTATCGAGCAGACTTAACGCACGCTACACAGAGTACTTAGCGTGCGCTAAGCAGTTCAGGCAGATTACATTTTATGAACTTTTGGCCGTAAATCGAATTGTTAAACATTAAATGCAGCGTGAGATAAATCCTATATCATTTCTTTTGTTAAGATTTGATCTTGTTACGTGATTGATTGAGGAGGACGACCTTCGAGTGGTCGTTTTCGTGTAAGTATTGTTCTTGTCTTCAAATCGAGGCAAGTACTTTATTTGTTTTATGTATTGATGTTATCCATATTGTCGTGCATGTATGTCGTTGTTGTATGTCCACCTCGTGTTGGTCCGACGGGATCATCGGGGGATCTATGCTAGCGTGCGCTGGATCATCGGACGGGTTTTTCCACCACGGGTTGGTCTGACGGGATCATCGTAGGTTCTAGGCAGTGAACGCTGGATCGACGGAATTACGATGTGTATGTTATGATATCATGTTGTGATTATCAATTGTGTATGTTATGTTTGAGTTTCTCGCAGGAGAAGACTCCTTTGACATTTTATCATTTACGTTATTATTATTATTCTGCGTGTGACGTTGAATAATATGTGGTGGTACTTGTACTAGCATCGTTGTGCTAACCCCTTCGGGGGTGAACATTTTGTTTATGTTCAGGATCCAGGAGAGTGGGAAAACAACCACTGGAGCTACATGACGACGAGGGTGCAGAGTGATGTCCCGACCGGGTTTATTTGTCTGTTGTTTATTGGTTATTTCTATAAGTACTCGAGTACGAAGTCATTTATGCTGAATTTGAATTTGGTGATGTATTATTAAGTTCCTATTGAACAATTGTACTTTCAGTATTTGGTCAGGACTGTTGTATCTTAATTCCGTTATTTACATTCGTTAGTACCTTTTAATGTCTGTTCAATTCTTCAGCCTTGTAAATCCTTATGTAAAGGATTTACGGCGCTGTAATATTCCTGAATATATCGGGGGTGTTACAGAATATGGTATCGAAGCCTAAGATTATGGATATCTTGGCCGTTGGGTTAAAATAGGGGTCATTTATGTCTTTTGAGGTAACCGGCCGTGAATGACATCACTGCACTGCCTACGTCTTCATGCGAACGGTGGTTGTAAATTCCTAAACTCTATCTCGTTCTTTACATGTTGTGTCTCTTTATACTCGAATATTAGAACGATGTTGTTTCCTGTATATTGATTATTTATGCTTACAGTATGTTGAGAGGTGGACGTGGACGTGGTCGCGGTCGTGGACGCAGACGAAGAAATACTGAAAGGGAAGCGTCGCCTTCTAACCAGGCCAGTCATAGCTCAGGCGAGCCGCAACAATCTATTAATAATGAACCAGATCTGCTTGTGCAGATCCTTCGTCAAGTGGTGAACCAGATGACTCAGTTCGCCCAAGTCGTGGACCGAATGCAAGTGGCGGTGGGACTACAGCAGGGAGAGAGACAGCAAGGGATCCCAGACATGGGAAATCGAGGTGACTGGTGGATGCAAGAGGTGGCGAAGATGCAACCACCCAAATTCGACGGTATTTCTGAGACTCCCACCTGGGACCATTGGTTTAAGGAACTGGAGAAAATCTTTGCCGAAATTAACTGCCCAGACGACCGGAGAGCCTCTATCGCTCAATATTTTCTGATAGGGGAAGCGTCCGAATGGTGGGAAGCCATCCGGCCTGTAGACCATGATGCCGATTGGACAGAGTTTAGATTAATGATGGAAGCTCGGTATTGCCCTCGTCCTGTGAGGGAAGCTAAAATTCGGGAGTTTTTCTCCGCTCAGCCTTCGGATGTGCCAGTATCCCAGGCAATTAAGACGTTTAACCAGCAGCTGGCATTTGTTCGACATCTGGTCAGAACAGATGCAGAAATGATGATCCATTTCGATATGAGGATGAAACCAGAAAGCCAGAGGTACATGTCCGGATTTGAATGTACCACACTCCGTCAATACCAGGATAAGGCGTTGGCGTATGAGATCAAGGAAGCAGCTATGGAGAAATTTTCGGAATCCAAGAAACAGAAAGTCTCTGGTACTTTTACAGAGCACAAGAACAGCGGGCCCCGTAAGGCTCAGTCATCCTTTCACTCTTTCAAGAAACCTCCGCACCCAGTGAGGAGCGGAAGGAACTTCGGAGCGACATCAACTATTACTGATGTTACCAGGAAATGCTTTAACTGCGCCCAGACGGGGCACTATCGACGGAATTGCCCCCTTCCTGCCGTGACTTGTTTTGATTGTGGACGAGAGGGACATCGGGCAGTGTTTTGTGAAGAGGCTGCAAAGTCTTTTGGAGCCCGTACACCACAGCCAGTCCAGAAGGAAGCCGGTATCCAACAGACGCAGCAAAGTGTTCGATGCCTCAGAATTTTGGCCGCGGACGAGGCCGAGGACAATGGGACCGAAAGGGGACATCGAGTGCCGGATCTGATCCCCACGTGCATGCGAGATGAGGAGGACAGACGATCGGAGATCTCTTTGTCGCGTCAGTCTTGTCCAGATCCTTTCCCAGCCAGTTAGCATTTTATTCGATACAGGAGCTACGCATTCTTTTATATCTTTGTCTTGTGTAAATCGTTTGAATATTTCCGGTTCTCATACTTGTGAACCTTATGTTGTTGGTTTACCGAGTGGAGAGAGGATTGTCGGAAACTTAGAAACTATAAATTTCCCTGTATCATTTGGAGGCAGAGAGTGGCTCTCAAATCTGATCGTGATAGAAATGCAAGGAGACGACCTGATACTCGGAGACGATTGGCTTAATCGATATGGAGCAATTGTAAACTACCGAAGGAGGAATATCTCGCTGATCGCTGACGATGGTTCCGAAATATTGTTCGAGGGGTGGAAACCGGGAAGCTCAGGAAAATTGATCAAGGCGATGAAAGCTGTCAAATTGTTGAAACAGGGCTGTATCGGGTACTGGTGTTATGCAATGAAGAAAGAAGGCGAAATTGTGAAACTTTCATCCATTCCTGTTGTGAACGAATTTCCAGATGTATTTCCTGACGAGTTACCTGGACTACCTCCACGAAGGGATGTAAAATTTACCATTGAGCTGGAACCCGGAGCTACACCAATTTCTAAGGCGCCGTATCGTATGGCATCTACTGAGATGTACGAACTGAATAAGCAGCTGGAGGAGTTACTGGACAAGGGCTATATTCATCCAAGCGTTTCACCCTGGGGAGCGCCAGTTCTTTTTGTCCGAAAGAAGGATGGATCGCTCCGACTGTGTATTGACTACCGAGATCTGAACAAGATGACGATTAAGAACAAGTATCCGTTGCCACGGATTGATGAGCTGTTTGACCAGTTGCAAGGGGTAACAGTATTTTCTAAAATCGATCTGAGATCAGGGTATCATCAGCTGAGGATTAAGGAATCTGATGTTCTGAAATCAGCGTTCAGAACTCACTACGGACATTATGAGTTTGTAGTGATGTCGTTTGGTCTCACTAACGCACCTGCTGTATTTATGCAATTGATGAACAGAGTGTTCATTGAATTTTTGGATAAATTTGTGGTCATGTTCATTGATGACATTCTAGTGTAATCTAAGAGCCCAGAAGAACATGCGCAACATTTGCGGATTGTATTGGAACTTTTGAGAAGCGAACAATTGTACGCCAAACTTTCTAAGTGTGAATTCTAGCTAAAAGAAGTAATGTTCCTCGGCCATGTGGTGTCAGCTGAAGCAGTCCGAGTAGATCCTCAGAAGATCGAAGCAATTATGGATTGGAAGCCTCCAAAGAACGTGAAAGAAGTCCGAAGCTTCTTAGGACTTGCTGGATATTATCGTCGATTCGTGGAAGGGTTTTCTAAAATCTCCCGCCCACTTACTCGACTCCTGCAGAAAACTCAAAGGTTTGAGTGGAATGAGTTGTGTCAGATTAGCTTTGATGAATTGAAGAAGAGATTGACGACGGCACCGATTCTATCACTTCCACAGGGAACTGGAGGATTTATAGTTTACAGTGATGCTTCAAACCAAGGACTTGGGTGCGTATTGATGCAGAATGATAAGGTGATCGCTTATGCATCACGACAGCTGAAACCTTATGAAGTGAATTACCCAACACATGATTTGGAGCTAGCAGCAGTAGTTTTTGCTTTGAAGATTTGGAGGCATTATCTGTACAGGACTCACTGTCAGATCTTTATGGATCATAAGAGTCTCAAGTACATATTCAGTCAGAAAGAGTTGAACATGCGGCAAAGAAGATGGTTAGAGCTGATCAAGGACTATGACTTGGAGATTTTGTATCATCCAGGAAAAGCAAATGTAGTGCCCAATGCACTTAGACGCAAGCCTGTTTCTATTCAGATGTTGGAGACGCTAACCTCCCAACTTAGCCTTCAACGAGAGATGATTCGTGAAGGAATTGAAGTATGGTTACAAAGAGTCCAAGGACAACTGTGCGTGATGGAGATAACTTCATCATTAACCGAAGGAATCAAATCTAGACATGCAGATGATCCTCTGATGATTCGGTTACGTGATGAAGTGATCAAAGGAAAGGCCCCCGGATTCATAATTCATGATGATGGAGTTTTGAGATTTCAGAACCGACTCTGCGTTCCCGATGATGATGTTCTGAAACAGATGATTATGAATGAAGCTCACAGTTCGCCCTATTCTATCCACCCGGGCGCCAGTAAAATGTATAAGGACTTGAAGCAGAATTTCTGGTGGGGAAACATGAAGAAAGATGTAGCGGACTATGTTTCGAAATGCTTGACTTGTCAGCAGGTTAAGATCGAGCATCAACGGCCTGCCGGAACGTTGAAGCCGCTCCCAATTCCTGAATGGAAGTGGGAGGACATATCGATGGACTTTATCACTAATATGCCGAGAACCAGGACAGGAATGAACATGATTTGGGTGATAGTTGATCGTTTAACCAAATCAGCTCATTTCCTAGGCATTAAGGATACGTGGGGACCAGAGAGGTTGGCACGAGTATTTATTTCGGAAATAGTTCGATTGCATGGTACGCCGAAGACCATTGTTTCTGATCGAGACGGTCGTTTTGTGTCTCACTTCTGGAAAGCAGTTCATAAGGCCTTGGGGACCGAATTGAACTTCAGCACAGCTTATCACCCGCAGACTGACGGACAATCCGAGAGGACTATACAAATGGTGGAAGACATGCTAAGGGCCTGCGCCTTAGATTGGTCAAACGATTGGGAAGTTCATCTACCATTGATTGAATTTACCTACAACAATAGTTGGCATGCTTCCATTAAGATGGCACCATTTGAGGCATTATACGGGAGGAGATGTAGATCGCCCCTATGTTGGGATGATCCGTCAGACTTGATCGGAACAGAACCAGAGTTGATCGTGCAGACTCGAGAAAAAATAGCCTTGATACGTGAAAGGCTGCTGACCGTCCAGAGTCGCCAGAAATCTTACGCGGACGTACGCCGTCGCCCATTGGAGTTCAATACTGGAGACCATGTACTTTTGAAGGTTTCTCCTACTCGGGGAATCTTTCGTTTCGGAAGGAAAGGAAAGCTGAGTCCGAGATATATCGGACCATTTGAGATCCTCGAGAGAGTTGGGGAGTTGGCATACAGATTGGCATTGCCGCCGTCATTGTGCCATGTTCATAACGTGTTCCACGTATCCCAGTTACGGAGGTATATACCAGATCCCAGTCATATCATTGATTTCGGCGAGATCGAAGTCGCGCAGGATGGGACGTTTGAAGAAAGACCGGTCAAGATACTCGAGAGTCGAGTTAAGCAGCTGAGGAACAAACCAATCATTTTGGTCAAAGTTCAATGGTCACGTCACGGAATGGAAGAAGCCACCTGGGAAACGGAAACTGATATGAAGTCTAGATATCCCGAGTTATTTTCGTCTTGAGTTTCGGGACGAAACTCCTTTTTAGTAGGAGAGTATGTAATATCCGGATTTATTACGGTGTATTTCATCTGTATTCAAACCCTGTATTATTCGGATTTGTGGTTTTGATTATTGGAGTATGATATTTCTTGCATTGATATCATTGTACATAAGTATAGAAATATGCAAAATTTCTCATGCAAACTCGTGATAGCGCACGCTAAGAATGTAGCTTAACGCGCGCTATCGGGCTACTACTAGCGCACGCTATGCATGTAGGAGTCGCGTGCGCTAAGAACTCAATTATTGAGCGGGACGGCTAGCACATGCACCAGCCGGGACATGGGTCCGGATAAGATTCCCACGGATGAACCTGGACAGTTCTGAAGTCAACTCTTATTAGTGCGCGCTAAGGAAGCTTAGTAGCGTGCGCTAACTTGTTAAAATGCAGAATATTATAAATGGGACAACAACCCGTTTTGGCTTGCATTTCATTCGTCCATTCTTCATTCTTGAGAGGCCATAGAGCTGTAATAATCCTTCTACACACTTAGAACACATCTTGTTGGTCTTTGTATATTGGTTATCACTTGGGAGTAATCATTGAAGTGGAATAGCACCTTGGAGTGGCATACAACCAACCGGAGTCGGATTCTACCTTACGGTTCAGTGATTTTCATTATATTAAGGTATGTTCAACCTATCTCCAGACTTAGAGTTGGATTCTAAAGAATTGGATGATCATATTAACGAGATATTGATTTTCATAAGCGAATTATCCAAAGTACATCATGTTTGGAATATTGAGATGAATAAACCTTAAGTACCTTGATTATGACCATCATGATTCGAATCTTATTACATTCAACAAGTAAAGGAAGCTTCTATCATTGGTAATCCGAATCTAGTAGATGACTTCATAACAATCATGGACTTGACTTTAACATCATTATTGTTAGATGAATCTAAGGGATTGATCATGGAAGGATTTATCCAGTATAGATGGAATGTTAAACAACTACAGCATGATAATTTCGATGGATATAAGGTGTTGATATCAACCGTTAAGCCTTTCGAATCATCATATGAAGAATTGTAGTCGAAATGGAATATGGTTTTATAATGGTATGCATATCCTTGAATCCGAAGTTGTTGTTATCCGTAAGATCATTCATAATCGTATGTACATGATATTCATGGAGGTAACATGAATTTTCACGGAAGATTTCATTGTTTTGATCATGATGAGAACAGTTTACTGCCCAGCAGTAAACTGCCATGCACAGATAACGCACGCTAAGCTATAAAGATTAACGTGCGCTATCGAGCACGAGTTAGCGTACGCTACGTTTAGTACGTAACGTACGCTAGGCCGTCAGACGAGTCAGTCAACTGATCAGTGAAGTACTGACCATGCATAGTTAACGTATGCTAGGCTTTGTTGTTTGCGTGCGCTATCGAGCAGACTTAACACACGCTACACAGAGTACTTAGCGTGCGCTAAGCAGTTCAGGCAGATTACATTTTATGAACTTTTGGCCGTAAATCGAATTGTTAAACATTCGTACGACGTGAGATAAATCCTATATCATTTCTTTTGTTAAGATTTGATCTTGTTACGTGATTGATTGAGGAGGACGACCTTCGAGTGTTCGTTTTCGTGTAAGTATTGTTCTTGTCTTCAAATCGAGGCAAGTACTTTATTTGTTTTATGTATTGATGTTATCCATATTGTCGTGCATGTATGTCGTTGTTGTATGTCCACCTCGTGTTGGTCCGACGGGATCATCGGGGGATCTATGCTAGCGTGCGCTGGATCATCGGACGGGTTTTTCCACCACAGGTTGGTCTGACGGGATCATCGTAGGTTCTAGGCAGTGAACGCTGGATCGACGGAATTACCATGTGTATATTATGATATCATGTTGTGATTATCAATTGTGTATGTTATGTTTGAGTTTCTCGCAGGAGAAGACTCGTTTGACATTTTATCATTTACGTTATTATTATTATTCTGCGTGTGACGTTGAATAATATGTTGTGGTACTTGTACTAGCATCGTTGTGCTAACCCCTTCGGGGGTGAACATTTTGTTTATGTTCAGGATCCAGGAGAGCGGGAAAACAACCACTGGAGCTGCATGACGACGAGGGTGCAGAGTGATGTCCCGACCGGGTTTATTTGTCTGTTGTTTATTGGTTATTTCAATAAGTACTCGAGTACGAAGTCATTTATGCTGAATTTGAATTTGGTGATGTATTATTAAGTTCCTGTTGAACAATTGTACTTTCAGTATTTGGTCAGGACTGTTGTATCTTAATTCCGTTATTTCCATTCGTTAGTACCTTTTAATGTCTATTCAATTCTTCAGCCTTGTAAATCCTTATGTAAAGGATTTACGGCGCTGTAATATTCCTGAATATATCGGGGGTGTTATATAGGTAATACGAGTGCAACAATTGCACTGAGATGTGATGCTTCCGGACCATGAATCTCTTCATCATCATTTAGTATAAAAGTGTATTTAATAGGATCATATGACTGATCAATCACTTTGATGAGCGTGTTTCATCCTTGTAAATCGATTAATACCTTTTAGGTATAAGTGTGTTGACAAATAATACATTTTCCAAGTGTTTGCAACCCAAGGTATATTATAAATATTTCAATACAATCTCAAATTATCTTCTCAAATATTCAAGTGTCAGTTGGATCTCTTCTGGAGTCCCACTCAATCTAAGATGATTCATATCAATATATGACATTGAGTCATTAATATATCTTTATTTAGTAGAATAATATTGACTAAGATGGTTATTTAAAATTCGATTATACTATTTGAATCAATATAAAGACTTGCAATTTGAAGGAATACATATATTTATATTTTGATTTATATGCTTCAAGCATATCATTCTTCTAGGATTTCATGTATCCATAAGACAAAGTTTCATGTACTTCGATCTCACTCAATATCTATATATAATTCAATTCATGAGTGGTCTTATAAAAGAATATAATCATTGTAAGCAATTTTGACTACAAAAGTCGTACTTCATATCTCATGTTTGCATGAATAATGCTTAAAATTGTTGGCAACTCTTCAAGAGTTCCAATCATCATAATCATATAATGTATGTATATTAATCAATATTCAATGAACTCTATTCAATATGCTATTTTGGATTGCAGGCCAAATAACAAACTATTGACATTCATCTAAATCATATTAGATTGTTTTGTCCATCTTGACCAAATATTTTGTTTCCGAAATTAATCAACTTAGATCATTATGATCTTTATTTATGTCAAGTGACATTGTTAAATCTATTGATTCTCGACATTTCATTGTAACAAAATTCGTAGAATGTTCTATAATTTAATTCTCTTCAAGAGTATACTCTTCAAGAGCGGCGTCTTCAGGACATTGAATTTTATCACTGATATTTCTTTTTGAGCTCCGGAGATATATACTATACTTCTCACCATTTAGGTGTGCTAGCTTTAAACTCAATTGTAGCACTTGCATGTGTCTTCCAAGACATCAATTTCCAACTGAATTTATTTAAAACACTTATGGAATATGTACATACAATTGATTTCAATTTATGCAAAATCAATAATCATTTGAACTTCAAATTCATAATTTTTCAAATAATTTTCTTGATCAGTTGATACTTTTCTCCCCCTAATATTGGGAATAATACTGTCTTACAATATCAATCTTATTCATATCACCCATCAATACTTCAGGTATTGTCATAAAGAGGACCATACCCGGCATATTTTAATATTCAATTGGAGCCATAAAGGGGGATATGTATACTGAATTACTTGTCGGAGTTCAAACTAATGCACCTTTGTCAATATCAAATCATAAATTATTCAAATATGTAAACTTTAAGTTTAGTGTGATGATTATTCTAATTCAAAATAAGAATAAAGACAACTATGTCAACCTCGAATTCATTCTTGAATGAGTTTGTGAAATAACAACTATGCTTTACCAATGATACAAGTATCATCACCAATATGATATATAACAACTATCACTATTACTCTTCTTCCACAAGAAAGTGCACTAATTGGTATGCAATTAATCCTACATCTATAGGGTGTTGATGAAAATTGGTCAACTCAAAACAATATAACTTTAAGTGTATAAATGCACTTCAGGACATCCGCTAGTAATTTATGATATTTATCATACATGTGTGAATTTGTATTAATATATCTTCACGATATATATCATAAATAAACATGTAGTTAATTAAAATATAAATATGATATAAATAGACTTTAACATTAAACATGTAATTTTAAACATGTAAATATTGAAAGTAATGTGATTAGTAGACTTCTGGTCTAATAAGTGGTGAATTTTACGTCATTTAAATTGATAATTTCTCTAATACCAATTTCTTTTCTTCAGAAATTGTATATGTCATTTATCTCACTTGTTATCTCGGTATCATGCATATTTCAAGCGATACCATAGAAATTCGTAAATTTATCGATACTTAGAAGATAATAGTGCATAATCTTCAACCCTTTAGGGAGGAATTTAATGGTTCTTCAGGAACTGTCAATAAATTTGGCACTACTTTTTTTTCACACGGAAAGTATCATTTATTTCTAAAGATATCATGCATATTTGTACTTTGATGAGACAATAATTATAACCACTATATAATCCCAAGAACTTGATATTAGATTCGTAAAAAGAAGAAATAAGATAAGCCAAGAATTTGAATGATGCAAATATCTTCAGGATGTTTGAAATTTTTATCACTAATAATTATTAGAATATTTATTCCACACATTATTTAATTTGTGTTTTGATGATTAAAGTTGCTAAACAACAAAACAACATCGAGGCGAAGCAAAACGACGAAGCAGACGAAGACACAAAAAGCTGAGCAAAATGCATGTCCAGCGCGCGCTAAGACATATATGTTAGCGTACGCTAACGGGAAGTCATCTGCATATCAGCCAAGTTCGAAGTTACCTGAAGGGAAGTCATCTGACGAGATAGCGCACGCTACGCTTGATCATTAACACACGCTATCGAGGGCTAGTTACCGTCGTAAAATTATTCAAACTCAGAATGACGTATGCAGTGAAGTAAGCATAGCGCACGCTACAAAGAAGGAATAGCGCACGCTAAAGAAGTTTGAACTCCAGTCAATCAGAACGTTGGGAAAAACAGGTCAAAGTCAGCATATCAAACGAGTACTTTGACAAGTCATGCAACGGATATATTGGATTAGCGCACGCTACAAAGGAAGTGGTAGCGCACGCTAACTGTCAAGGACAGTAGCCACTGGACTGCAACATAAAATGATTAACGTATGCTACATGAAAGACATTACGCACGCTAAAGCAAAAATGTGCGATAGCGCACGCTAAGAAGGAAGAGCTAGCGCACGCTAGCTAGTCAACTGGCAGCAACGGCTAGTAAGGAGGAAGAAGGCTATAAATACCAAGGAGTTGGTATTATTCCATACAACAACTCCAAGCAATCAAAGGCATTGATCTTATAATCATATACATTCTATTGTTGTTGTAATATTGAGCTTATATTGTTAGTTTGAGTGTTTATACATTCAATATTATACACGAGAGGAAAAAGAAAAGATACGATTAGATTCGGTGTTATTAGGATCAAGGATCCGGCATTGTTAATCGCAATCGCTATCTTAGTGAGGTTTATCTAGTACCAATAGAAAGCTAGAATGGTTGATTCCTTATCCAATAGAAAAGGAAAAACGGTTTTACTCGGACCGATAGAAGACGAGCTTGTAACGGTAATCCCTCGACCGATAGAAGAGAGGCGTAGAGGTTTTGATCTTAATCCTAAAGAAAAAGATACATCGAGAGAGGATGTATGCTTCGTTAATAGCCGAACCTCTATAAATCCTTGTGTGATTTATTTTTCGCAATTTATTTACGCTTCCGCACAAAACGGCGCAAATATCCAATTTTATACCAACAATTGGTATCAGAGAGGTACTCCAATACGCGGCTTAACTGTAATACCCAGATTTTCACTATAAATTTTTCGCGTTATTTTATCTGAGATATACTGTATAGTTTGGTATCTATACAGTATGGATAAAATAAATTGAGGACCGAGACAGTTATACTTGTGTAATTGACCTATTTGATTGACAGATATATTGAGGATATGTTATATCAGATTGAACTGATTTGGATGTCAGGTATATCGTATGAGAATATTTTTGGGTTGAGTATATGTGTATTTAGTATGCCGTATGTTCGTATCCAGTATGTTGAGACGAACAGGAACAGTTGAATTTTTGGCTAAGTATAAAAGCCATTACGTACGTTAAGCCTTAGATCTTATGTACGTAAAATGTGTTAGCTTACGTACGTTATATAGTGTACATAACGTACGTAACAAGAGGAATCGAACCGTTGGGCCCGGTGTCGGCAGCTTTCGGCGCGGATGTGGACAGGTGAGTCAACGGATGGGGTTACGTACGTTATACAGGGTGTATTGTAATATCCTGAATTTTAGGAATACATACCGACTAAATACGGGACTTGTAAATTTATTTGAATGTATTGGAGATACATTTCTGGTCTTGGAACATTTAAAATAAGAAAGGGATACCAGAAATGTTAGTAGAGACAAGATTGGACATTTTCTCGGAGGTGTCGTGGACAAGTATCAACTTAGAAAAATCATCACGAATTTTTGGGATGTTCAAAAATTCTGAAAATTTAAAGTATTATGTATATTTGAGTTAGCTTTCCAACGGTTCAAACGACGATCCAATCGGAGTTCGGACGAAGAAGTTATGATCGAATTAGTAGAAGACTGTCAGCTATCGGGCACCGTGCGTCACTACGTGCGTCAGCGCCCGATAGGCGTCCGAGAATCCTGCGCGACCGAGGCACGGGTCGTCACTCATAATGCCTAGTCATGATGCTGTCTTGACCAACTAGGCGACTTTGAACCCGGAAAGAGTGGCCTTACCTTTAAGCCTGTCCCATAAAACTTATCTATACCTGTATAAAATTTACACGACTTAAAGGACATACGTTTATATCCTACATTGGAGATTTGTATATCCTCCAAAATGCTCAAAGACTCAGCAAATCAGAGCAGCATTTTCCAGGAGACGCCCGGTAGCTGTTTGATGAAATTCCCCAGAGTCTGTAAATTCCAGTCTGGGTTGCCTCCATTGATCTCGATTATCTCTCAATATGTAAGTTATTTTACGATTACATCTCGAGCATATTATAAAGAAAATTCATATAAGTATAAATCTTATTTGGACCGTAGGTATTGAGTCAGAATACCTTGTTAATATGAACTGTTCTATAGTGAGTCAGCCCTGCTATTTTCAGTCACTTCCAGCAACATTTATTTTGAAGTTGATCGAGTTGTCTAGTTTGAACACGTATATCTTTGAACCTGCAAGTCTATTTTTGATAAAGTTTCATGAAATTTGTACCAGAGATACATGTTATCACAAATCAATTTTGATTTTGATTTTTATGAAATGTTTAGACTCCTGTATTTATCAATACATTACCGAGTCAGCTCTATATTTTTCGTTTGTATCGAACGGGTTGAATACCTTATATTTGTGTTTAAGGATGGAAAATTTAATAACTATGATTATTAATATTTTTCCATATGAAAATCATGAGTTTTCAAAATTGATGACTTTGGAATATTTTTCGTGTTTAAATAGTACGAAGTTTTTATTCGATCAAATAATGGTTATATCATAAATACAACCGAAAAATATTGAATATTATTTTTTATATTTATAATAATATTCTGGAGTTTTAGTAATGAACTTGTTAAAGTTCGGATCGTCACTTTTGAGAAAGAGGAAAACAAAATTATAAAATTGGGATAGCCGTTGATCGTGGTAATCGAATGTCGTAGTATATCTTATTGATATCGGGATATAAATATTTTGTCAAGGTGTGGGAATCGAACCTCGGGACTGATTTGCTTTACCGACCCGGCTATTTGAGGCAAGTGTTTACTTGTTCGGTTGTAATGTTTTGATGAGTAATTCCATTTACATTTCATAAGTATTTTATGTTGTATTGCATATTGACGAATGTTCAGTGATGTTCTAAAAGGATTAGAATGCACAGTTGATGATTGTTGAGATACTTGGACAATCTTGGGAAGATTGTAGTATTCGGATATTGTTGATGTCATTTTTGATATTCTTGGTCTATGATATGCATTTCGGAAGGACGTCCGGATAGAGGTATATTTTATGATAATCGTACATAGATGATTATGTACGAGAAAGTATTCGGTATTGAGGTATTATATGGTATTGTTGTGATACTGGGATTTTTATGGTATTATCGTGATATTGGGATTTTGACGAGAATCGTTGGATTACCGGAGGTGGTAAGGTTATCGTTGAGGTTATTATTCTCATGATGCATGGCATGTGAATATTTATGTTTATGTACTTGCGGTTATTTGTCGGACATTATTGCTGACCCCGTTGTGGGACTTGTTTTTCAGGTATTGAGGACTTTGATGGTTGCGGTCGTGAGGCGAGGATTCGGACGATACGGCTATGGCATCTTGTTGGGAATCGTGTATTTTGTTGTGTATATCATTATTGATGTATATGTATCTTGGAATGTATTTCTATCCGCTGCGTGAGTTCTTTCAAATGGCTTTCGGCTTTATGCCAACTGAGTTTGATTTCAAAAACCGATTCCCTTAACCGAGTGTTTGGCCTTGATCGTCTTGACGGTAATTGGGTGTTTTCAAATGATTTTGTGAGTTTTGGAAAATACTACCGTCATCGGCCTTTTTGGCGTTTTTGTAAATGATTTTTAGCCTGGTGGGTTCCGGTGCGGGGCCCACGGCGTGTAATACTCCCGTAAGGTTTTTGGGGTGTTACATGTATTACGTACGTAATACGAGCATAATACTATAGCAAGTCAACGTACGTATTATGTACGCAATGGAATAAGTGTTACGTACGTTACAGGGTGGCTGGCCGAGTCGTGGCCGAGAGGACATGTAGTGGCCGAGCATGGTCGGCAGTGACTCGCAAGGATGCCCGAGCATGGTCGGCAGTGACTCGCATGGATGTCCGATCGCGGTCGGCAGTGACTCGCTGGGGGCTAGGACTGGCCGATTACGTACGTAAGGTTGTGGCCGGTTACGGCCGTAAGGGCCCGTTACGTACGTAAGCAGCTGCCGGTTACGTACGTAAGGCTGTCGGCCAGAATGGACAAAAGGGTAGGCCATGGCCGGCTACGTACGTAAGGACCCGCCGGTTACGTACGTAACGTGCCGGCAGGTCTCGGCCTATATAAGGCCTGGACCGAGTCACATCCGGCATTTTCCATTTTTCTTCGTTCCTTCCACGATTTTTCACCATAGATTGATGGTTTTGAGTAGAATCAACTTATAACAACATGTTTTGGAAGTTGGAATCATGGATTAACATCATCTTCCACCCGGATCGAAGGTAAGAACACCTAAACGTTTGGTTTTGGGATGTTCTTGAGGTTTCTTGGTGTTTTGGCCGATTTGCTTCGTTTTGATTCAGATTGTTGATTGAACTTGATTGTAAACTCATAATCATTCAATACTCTTGAAGTTTTGTGGAACGAATTCGAGTATTTCTTTGAATAATCGATTGAATTGGACTATGCCTTCAAAGTGTTTGATGAAATGTCTCAATGAGTAGAACTTGGAAAATTCTACACGTTTTCGTATGAATGATGGTTGAATTGATATTGTTGTGATGATTCTTGGTATTTACGAGAATTTTGTTAAGGGAAGATAATGAATTGGTGATCAAATGATTCGATTATGTTGTTATGATTATGGAATCGTAGTATTCTCGATGTTCTTGGTAGTTTGTTGCGATTCATGATGTTATGAGAAGTGTATATATTGAAGGACATGATTATATATACCTTGAATTGTGAATAAGGATTGTTTAGATGTTAGAACACATTGTATTATGTCATTTGAGGATTTTGAATGTGGTGTCGGAATAAGTTGTGTTCTTAAGGAATTCTCGGATTATATGAATTGATGAACATGTTTAAGAGGTGTTGGTGTTTTGGATATGAATATGGAATATTCATATCTAAAACTAAGTTATGTGTTTTGGTACAATATTCGTATAAGAATACAAATATGATTTTTGGGTTTGATAAGATTATGATTCACTTTTGAGTTTGAGAATTCATACGTATTGAATAAGTGTTCAATTCGGATAATGGAAATATTTGAAACCCTTGGAATATGGTTATCTATGATGTTGAATTAATCGGATCGTCCGGATTGATGATAATAATCGGTAATTGGTTTCTATTATGAATTTACAAGGAGGAAACTAGTAATCGTATTTAAGATTGAATTTGGAATCGGTAATGCTTAGACACTTGGTTAAATTGATTGACGATATGATTTTCGGATTGTGGTTTTGAATTCGTGTTTGATTGGTTCAGGTTGTTTGGATATGTGTTTAATCGGGATATTGTAGAACCGTTGTGTTTGTTGATCGGTTATTGATTGTTATTTGTGATCATCGAGTTACGGCTTGTATCGTGGATATGAGTTTGTATTTGTTTGAGTTCTATTGTTCGGTTTTGTTTAAGATCGGGGTATTGTTGAGCCGTTGAGTCGCTTGGTTGGCTATGTCGGTTATTGATTGTTATCGGCTTGTTGTTAATTGATTATTGCAATAGGTTGTGATGTTTGATCGTGGTTTATGACCATTGTGTTGCGGTTGAGGCTGAAGAGTTCGTAGATTGCTTTTGGTCGGGGCTGAGGAGCTCGTATACTAAGGCAATGGATTTTGGTAACGGCTTTGTGGTATCGGTATCGAGGCAAGTTTATACTTGTTCAGTTTATAATATTTGATAAATGGTTTCGTTTTCATTTCATTTATAATTCGTATAGCAATGTTGTTAGAAATGTAAGTTGTCGGGATAATGGTTTGTATATCGTGCTCTGGTTATGTTAAATCATAAGGTATATGATTTAATTGTGTTCAAAGAAGACGTGAGTTATCTTTGGTCAAGGATATAGAATATCGGATATTGAGGATAATTATCGTGATGACATAAGTATCGGGATAAAGGTTTATTGGTATTGAATGAATGATACCTTATTTGAGATTATTTGTATAACTGTGTATTCGTTCAGGGATGTTGTTCGTGGAAAGGATGTTGTCTTCGGCTTTGAGGTAATTTACGTATTGTTCAGTTCTGAGATAATTATTATGTTGAGTTGTTGTATATGTTGTATGTTGAGGCTTCGTATATTGAGATTCGTACTGGTTGTTCGTTGAGGGATGTTGATCCCAGGACTATTGTTGGTATTAATGGTTGTGTTGATCGTCTCACTGGGGGACGTTGATAGATATGGTCCTCGGCTTTGAGGTAATCTAAGTATTTGTTCAGTCATGTGGATAATTAGTATGTTGAGTTGTTGTATATGTTGAGGTTTCGTCTATTGAGTTTCGTATCGGTTATTCATTGAGGGATGTTGATCCCAGTACTGTTGTATTGAGATTGTAGATCGTGTTGGTCATTCATTTGGGGATGATGATCCCAGGGTTGATGTTTTGTATATTGATTAGTCGTGTCGACTTTTCATTTTCAGTCTGTTGTTGTTCACTTCGGTGAGTCTTTTGATCCTTGTTGGATATGTGTTTCTTTGAGTTTCGTTGTCATGTTGCATCGTGACATATCTGGAGTTATATCTACGTGCCGATTGGTTATTGTGTAGGATTTTTAGCCGGGCACATGATGGTTATGTGTTTATATTTCCACATTGAACCGTGCACACGAGACGTAGTTCGTGAGGCTAATTAGGTACAAGACCACACGTGTATTTGATCAATACCCAGGGTTGCTTGTGCACGGACACATTTCTGGATCGGGCGTACTATGACTTCCATCTTTGAGCCATATTGTTTGGTCGTTCATCCTCCATTTATGATTGGATATGTTCGACGGTTTGTGACTGGTTGTTCATACGCCCGAAGGGTATGTTCGACAGTCGGAGTTATTTCTTTGAGATCCATTATTGTTGATCATTTAGAGTTTACCTTGTTGATGGTATTCTCGGTTATTGTTGGCCCTTTGTCGATCATTTGGAGTCTACCTTGTTGAGGGTATTCTTGGTTATTGTTGATCCTTTGTTGATCGTGTTGGGAGTTTACCATGTTGATGGTACTCTCGGTTATCGTTGATCCTTTATTGGTCGTATTGGAGTTATCATGTCGATGATATTCTCAATGATGTATTGGTTGATCATTGTTATTGATCGTATGAGTATTCGGACTGTACGTCGATGTTTCGGGATTTGTATTCATTATCATGTAGTAGTTGATCTATGGATATGTTGTATGTTATTGGTTTATCCAGGTTGGGATTTGATTGTGTAATCCGACGGACAGGATTTGGCACAGATGGATTGTTTCCGCACTTATGAGTTATGATGATGTTTTGAGGATTATCGGTATTTTTGGAATACAGTAGAGATGATTGTTGTTGAATTCATTTCGTCATTTGAGAATACGAAATGTGGAATATGCCGAGGATTGATTTAGTATGGATTGCTAAGAATTGGTAAGGTTATAACGGTAAGATTACATTGGTATATTACATTGGTATGTAATTATTTATGATGATGTGATCGGTATCATTATTGAGTATTGTGGCTGACCCCGTCGTGGGCCTTATTTTTAGGTACTCGGAGATCGAGCTAGTAGCGGTCGTGAAGGGATGAGCTTCCCGGGTGATACTGGCTGTGGCATTTATTTGAGTATTGAGTATTCTTTTCTGGTTATTTATTTCCGCTACAAATGTGTATTTTGAACTGCATTTATCCGCTGCGTGTGTATATTTCAAAATGGCTTTTCGGTATCTTTATTCGCTGCGTGTGTATATTTCAAAATGGCTTTTCGGTATCTTTATCCGCTGCGTGTGTATATTTCAAAATGGTTTTCCGGTATTTTTACCAACTCGTGTGTATTTCAAATGGCCTTTTGGCATCTTGCAAACTTGGGTTATTTCGTTAAACCCCTTTTCCTAAACTATTTTATCGATACGTATAAGTGGTGGCTTAACGTACATTTTGAACTGTCGAGATTTGGCACTTCGCCTTGTATTTTCAAATGGTATTTTATGACGGTATTTGAGAACTATGTTTTTGAAAATATTTGAGTATTTAAAATATTACCGTCATTGGCCTTTTGGCGTTTTTAAATGTTTTTGAAATGGTTTTTAGCCTGGTGGGTTCCGGCGCGGGATCCACGGCGCTGTAATATCCCGGATGATTTTGGGGGTGTTACATTAACATCCGAGGAGAAAGATCCAAAATGGCATTTCAAATGGCTCCAGTCGAAGGTCTTGCTCTCAACCGACCACCATTTTTTGATGGATCGAATTTCATGACTTGGAAGAAGAAAATGTCTATTTTCATCCGAGCTTAGGATATCGAATTATGGAAGGTAATATGCCTTGGTCCCAAAATTCTGACGAACTCAAACGGAACTTTCAAAACCTTTGAAGAGTATGACGATGCGGATTGGAAAAACGACCATTATAATTGCAAAGCCACGCAATTATTATACTGTGCTTTAAATCCGGAGGAACACAACCGGATACCATCGTGTGATAGTGCCAAAGAAATCTGGAAAATGCTTGAGGTAACACACGAAGGTACGTCTCAAGTCAAAGAGACGAAGATAAACATGCTCTTTCACGATTATGAATTATTCCAAATGAAGGACGACGAATCCATCTCGATTATGCTCGACCGATTTTCGGTCATCACTAATGGATTAGCATGTTTCGGAAAACCACTTTCGAGTAGTGAGAAAGTAAAGAAAATTCTCCGATCACTACCTCGAGAACGGGATGGTACGGTTACGGCAATAATGGAATCAAAAGATTTAAATACTCTCGATTTTAGTGCTCTCGTTGGTTCTCTTATCAACTACGAGATTGTTCTAAAATCTCGGAATGCCAAACCGAAACCGAAGGAGAGGTCGATAGCCTTCAAGGCTAAAATATCGAAAAAGAAAGAAGAAACCCCGATGGACGAAAGCGACGAAGAATCGGCATATTATGCCAAGAATATTAATAAGTTCCTACACTTATTAAACCGGAGGAAGAAGGACATTCAATCGGGCGAACCTAAGAAATTCGACAATACTTGTCGATTATGTGGTAAACCAGGCCACTTTGCTAAGAACTGTCGAGTAAAGCAAAAGGAGGTTTTAGCTGCAACATGGAGCGACGAAGATCCCGATGAAGATTTCATGAATCAAAATAATCTCGCGCTCATGGCCCGGAGTTCATTCGATGATAGCGACGTTGAAAGCCAAGTAAGTAACTCCTACGACGAACTCTTTGAAGCATTCGAGTTATTACATACGGACTATCAAATTGCTTTAAATGAAATTAAATCCCTCAAGTCTAAATATAAAACTTTGGAAATTGAAAATTCCAAAATACTTGAAAAAGGGAAATTTGTTGAAATCGATCATTCGAAATGCATTGAAAATGAGAATATTTTAAAAAATAATCTTTTAATAGTTCAAGATGAACTAAAAATTTTGACAAGGAAATTCTCGTGCGGCAACGATAAATTTGAACAAATATTATGTGTTCAAAAATATACTCTAAATAAAGAGGGGTTAGGATTCAAACCACGTTCGAAAAACGAATCCGTCAATTTCAAAATACCCCGATGTGAAAAATATTTGAAAATCGGGCATCACATTTCAAATTGCAAAAGCCCAAGATGGACGATAAAAATTAAAAAAAATTGGGTTCCTAAAGGAATAAACATTTCAAATATCGTTCACGTCTCAAAACAAAAACCAACTATCGGTTGGGTCCTCAAAAATTAATTTTTAATTGATATTTTAAAAAGAGGGAGATAATACTTTCAGGGGGAGTATTTTGTAAAGGGTATATCTAAATTCCCTTATTAATGCATAAATTGGTATCATACATATTTATATTTCATTTGGTATCCTCTATTTTTTATATACTTTATAATGAAGACAAAAAGTGGGAGAAGGAGCTGAATTGATAAAAATGAGAAAAATCGAAGAAGTCGAAAAGAAAAAGAAAGCACACAAAAAGGGGGAGTTAAAACGAAGGAGTTGAAAAATTGAAAAATGAAAAACGAAGAAGTCGAAAAAAGAAGAAAAAGAAAAGGATTGGAGAAACTAACGAAACGATCAAAGCCGAAAACTTTGATTCGAAGAAATATTCATATATTATTTTTACAGATTTTATCCAATTCAACTGTTGTTTTGTAATCATCAAAAAGGAGGAGATTGTTGGAATATTTATTCCACACATTATTTAATTTGTGTTTTGATGATTAAAGTTGCTAAATAACAAAACAACATCGAGGTGAAGCAAAACGATGAAGCAGACGAAGACGCAAAAAGCTGAGCAAAATGCATGTCCAGCGCACGCTAAGACATATATGTTAGCGCACGCTAACGGGAAGTCATCTGCATATCAGCCAAGTTCGAAGTTACCTTAAGGGAAGTCATCTGACGAGATAGCGCACGCTACGCTTGATCATTAACGCACGCTATCGAGGGCTAGTTACCGTTGTAAAGATATTCAAACTCAGAATGACGTATGCAGTGAAGTAAGCATAGCGCACGCTACAAAGAAGGAATAGCGCACGCTAAAGAAGTTTGAACTCCAGTCAATCAGAACGTTCGGAAAAGCAGGTCAAAGTCAGCATATCAAACGGATACTTTGACAAGTCATGCAACGGATATATTGGATTAGCGCACGCTACAAAAGAAGTGGTAGCGCACGCTAACTGTCAAGGACAGTAGCCACTAGACTGCAACATAAAATGATTAACGTACGCTACATGAAAGACATTACGCACGCTAAAGCAAAAATGTGCGATAGCGCATGCTAAGAAGGAAGAGCTAGCGCACGCTAGCTAGTCAACTGGCAGCGACGGCTAGTAAGGAGGAAGAATGCTATAAATACCAAGGAGTTGGTATTATTCCATACAACAACTCCAAGCAATCAAAGGCATTGATTTTATAATCATATACATTCTATTGTTGTTGTAATATTGAGCTTATATTGTTAGTTTGACTGTTTATACATTCAATATTATACACGAGAGGAAAAAGAAAAGATATAATTGGATTCGGTGTTATTAGGATCAAGGATCCGGCATTGTTAGAATCGCAATCGCTATCTTAGTGAGGTTTATCTAGTACCAATAGAAAGCTAGAGTGGTTGATTCCTTATCCAATAGAAAAGGAAAAACAATTTTACTCGGACCGATAGAAGATGAGCTTGTAACGGTAATCCCGCGACCGATAGAAGAGAGGCGTAGAGGTTTTGATCTTAATCCTAAAGAAAAAGATACATCGAGAGAGGACGTAGGCTTTGTTAATAGCCGAACCTCTATAAATCCTTGTGTGATTTATTTTCCGCAATTTATTTACGCTTCCGCACAAAACGGCGCAAATATCCGATATTATACCAACAATAATATAGCAATGATCAATTAAAATCATACTTCGGGTATTACATCATATCTCATATTGATAAACACTCATAATATATCATAAGAGATAAAAAATATTAAACTACACATTAGATAAAATTAGATATTTGACATATAATCTTAAGATTATCATTTTCGTGTCCTTATCATTAACAGTTGATAATATCCACTCCAAGGAATAAAATTTATAAGTAATTATCCCCTACAAGGATAAACTCTAAATTTTATCTACTTCAGGGATAATTTCTACTGATATTATCTACTCCCTGAGATAATTTCTACGTATTATTTGTGTTAGAGCCATGTAATACTGAAGTTTATAATTTAATATTTTTTACTTCCGAAAACAAATATCAGTAAATATGATAGGAATATTCAACCACTCACTAATCTTGCTACCATTGGAGCACAATCTGATATAATTGTGGAGTATATCATATCTTATACAATCTCGATAGAAAATATTCTCAAATCATATTAATATTTTTATTTGAGACATAAGTTATATTTTCCTTCAGGGATAATATCGTGCTACATCAAGCGCATATTGATTTAGTTGTGTAATTATATTTGTAAGTAACAAATCAATATTCTTCAGGAATATTGTAATATCACAAAAGTTATGTATAAATAAAAATTATTCATTTAAAATAGTAATATTCTTCAAGAATATTATAATTAATTGTGCTACTCCGGGAGCAATAATTTTAAGAGATATAACTGAATATACAAAGAGAAATAAAATAGTACGAAAATTAAGCAAGACTCGAAATAACTAAATTAAAATAATTGATTCTCCAAGAGCACTTACAATATTTTTCAGGAATATTATTTTGTATTTTTATTAGGAATTTACACAAATTCTTAGATCGCGTAGTATTCTTCATGAACACATCATATTCAACTAGAATATAACGACATACTATTGTGCTTCTTCAAGAACTACAACGAATCTTTTATCTTAATAATCTTCTGGATTATTAAGTATTGTTGAACGTATTTCTTTTGGAAACAAATAGGAATATGATTTGATAATAGATTTCTAGGTCATCATATATATTATTTATATATGATAGACATAGAAACATAAAATTTAATAACTAGAAAATATATATTTTTAATCGAAATCACCATATGCAAAAAAGTTTTTGAAGGAGTAAATAGAATTAATATCGTTCACCAATGTAAAAAAAGACTATTTCTATCCGGATTTTTTTTAAGTATGCAATACATTTTAGAATCCGATCTTCACCATTGAATTTGTAGATCTGTCTGTCACGAAGGTACTGTAAAAATTTCGTACTGATCCGACGGTTAACAAAGTGGGAATCGCAATTTTAGCACGGTCTCGCAGCGTAGAAAATTTGCTCGCCATTTCTTTTTGTGAATTTCGAAAATTAGAGAGAAATAAAAAATTTACTGGTCGTGTATCGTGTTGATAACGTGTTATAGATATTGAGAGAAAGAGGAAAATATGAGAAAAGATGGGTGACACCATTAAAATTGTGTATATGATTATGAAGGTCACATGCCTCTATTTATAGATACACATCTAGGTTTCAGGGGCATATTAATCATTCATTAAATACCTGACTTATTTGCAATAATACTAAATATATATGAGAAAAATAAAAAATTAAGCGGAGCAGAGTGGAATAGATACCGATATGTTAAAAATAATACTCCAAATTCGCTCCGTCCATTATACCGATATGTTGTATGGCTCCGAATGTTGGGCGATGAAGAAGTCGCTTGAGAGCAAGTTGGAAGCGGCTGAAATGAGAATGTTACGTTGGTCGTGTGGTCGCACAATGCTGGATAGAATCTCGAACGGGGTTTTCAGAAACGCGCTAGAAGTGGCGCCCATTTCAGCGAAAGTTAGGGAAGGGAGATATGTCCTCCCACGTCCATTCAGGAATCGGGAGTGGCTTCAACATTCCGGCAGGCCGTTGACGCTCGATCTTAACCTGTTGACAAGTCAAGCATTTCGAAACATAGTCCGCTACATATTTCTTCATGTTGCCCGACCAGAAATTCTGCTTCAAGTCCTTATACATCTTACTGGTGCCCGGGTGGATAGAATAGGGCGAACTGTGAGCTTCCTTCATAATTGTCTGTTTCAGAACATCATCATCGGGAGCAGTCGGTTTGAAATCTCAAAACCCCATCATCATGAATTATGAATCCGGGGGCCTTTCCTTTGATCACTTCATCACGTAACCGAATCATCAGAGGATCATCTGTTTGTTTAGATTTGATTCCTTCGGTTAATGATGAAGTTATCTCCATCACGCACAGTTGTCCTTGGACTCTTCGTAACCACACTTCAATCCCTTCACGAATCATCTCTAGTTGAAGGCTAAGTTGGGATGTCAGCGTCTCCAGCATCTGAATAGAGACAGGCTTGCGGCTAAGTGCATCGGCCACTACATTCGCTTTGCCTGGGTGATATAAAATCTCCAAGTCATAGTCCTTAATCAGTTCTAACCATCTTCTTTGCCGCATGTTCAACTCTTTTTTACTAAATATGTACTTGAGACTCTTATGATCTCTAGAACGACATCCGGCTCAGTCCCAACCAAATCGGACGCCTCATTCCAACAAATCGGTGATCGACATCGTCGCCCATAAAGTGCCTCATACGGTGCCATCCGAATCGACGCGTGCCAACTATTGTTATACGTGAATTCGATCAATGGCAAATGTTCCTCCCAGTTACTACTCCAATCGAGAGCACAGGCACGCAACAAGTCCTCGAACGTCTGGATAGTGCGTTATTGTCCCATCTTGGGGATGAAAAGAGGTACTCAAACGCCTGGGTACCCAACGCCTTATGCACCGCTTTGCCGAGTGCGATACAAAACGGCCATCACGATCCGAAACAATAGACTTCGGGGTACCATGAAGTCTCACGATCTGCGCGATAAACACACGAGCTAACTTCTCCGGGCCCCAAGTGTCCTTGATGCCCAGAAAATGTGCCGACTTGGTCAGACGATCGACTATCACCCATACCATATTTATGCCCGACCTCGATCTCGGCAGACTCGTAATGAAATCCATCGATATATCTTCCCATTTCCATTCGGAGCGAAGTGACGCAAAAGCCCGGCCGGTCGCGATGCTCGATTTTGACTTGCCGGCAAGTCGACACCTTGCTACAAGCTGCGCGACCTCCTCCTTCATGTCATTCCACGAAGTTCCTTCTCAAGTCCTTGTACATCTTACTCGAACCGGGATGAACGGAGTAAGGTGTAGCATGGGCCTCCCGCAAAATACTCTGTCTCAACTCGAGTCGTTCACACAAAGCCGACCCGAAACCTCAAAACGCCATCTTCGTGAATCACAAATCCGGAGACTTTCCTTTAAGAACGTTCTCTCGGATTTGTGTAATCATCAGTCCTCCGATCGCTTGACTTAATCTCATCGATCAAAGACGACGAAATTTCCAAAGCACGAAATTGCCCGACAGTTCCCGGCAACAGAACCTCAACATCTAACTCGATTAAAGCTCGCCGAAGCTCGGACTGAGACGTAAGGATCTCAAGTGATCGTAATGCAATCGGTTTCCGACTCAAGGCGTCGGCCACGACGTTCGCCTTGCCCGGATGATAAAGGATTTCGAGGTCATAATCCTTAATCAGTTCTAACCACCTCCTCTGCCTCATATTCAACTCCCGCTGAGTAAATATGTATTTCAGACTTTTATGATCGGTAAAAATCTGACATGCAGAGCCGAAAAGATAGTGACGCCAAATCTTGAGCGCAAATACGACTGCCGCTAACTCCAAATCATGGGTAGGGTAGTTAAGCTCATACGGCCTCAACTGTCTCGACGCAAAGGCAATGGTCTTGCCGTGCTGCCTTAATACGCACCCAAGACCCTGACCCGAAGCATCGCTATAAACGGCGAATTCCTCGTTGCCACATGGTAACGCCAAAACCGGAGCTGAAGTCAAACGCTTCTTCAGTTCCTCAAAACTGAACTGCCTCTCGTCATTCCAGACGAACTTCTCGGATTTCTGGAGCAACTGTGTAAGTGGTCGAGCCAGTTTCGAGAAACCCTCGACGAACCTACGGTAGTAGCCAGCCAAACCCAAGAAACTTCGGAGCTCTCTCACGTTTTTGGGCGGTGCCCAGTCCAATACCGCCTCGATCTTCTGCGGATCTACACGAACCCCCTCAGCTGAAATCACGTGGCCCAAAAACATCACTTCCTTCAGCCAGAACTCACATTTCGAGAACTTTGCATAGAGTTGCTCGGTCCTCAAAATGTCTAATACTACCCGCAAATGATGGGCATGCTCTTCCTCATTCCTCGAATAAATAAGAATATCGTCAATAAAGACGACGACACACTTATCCAGATACTCGATAAAAACTTTGTTCATCAACTGCATGAACACCGCCGGCGCATTAGTTAACCCGAAAGGCATGACTACGAACTCATAATGTCCGTACCTCGTCCGAAAAGCTGTTTTCGGCACATCGGACTCTCTCACCCGGAGCTGATAGTACCCAGATTTCAAATCAATTTTCGAGAATACCGCAGCTCCCTGCAACTGGTCGAATAAGTCGTCAATTCTCGGCAAAGGATACTTGTTTTTGATGGTCACCTTGTTTAGTTCGCGATAGTCGATACACAAACGTAGTGAACCATCCTTCTTCCGTACAAACAGGACCGGTGCGCCCCAAGGCGAGGCACTCGGTCGAACATACCCCGACTCAAGAAGCTCACTCAACTGCTTCTTCAACTCGGACATCTCTGAAGGTGCCATGCGATAGGGCACCCTTGAAATAGGAGCCGCACCCGGCTCTAACTCTATAGCGAACTCGACCTCGCGATCCGGTGGCAATCCCGGTAACTCGTTAGGAAAAACATTAGGAAACTCATTAACGATTGGAATCGACGAAAGCTCGACTCCACCACTCTCCGCCTTCAAGGCGTAGCACCAATAGCCGGTACACCCCTTTCGCAGGAGTCTCATCGCCTTCAAGGCGTTAAGGACGAATTTCTGGTTTCCCCTCTTTCGCCCCGCGAAAGAGTGCTCGGTGCCGTCCTCGGCTAACATAGTGATGATTCTCGTGCGGTAGTTCATGATCGCACCATGTCGCTCGAGCCAATCATCACCAAGAATCAAATCCTCACCCTCGATACTCACAACAATAAGATTAGAGGGCCAAGTCCTCTCACAAATAAGTACAGAACAGTCTCGAACCTCCTGATCACCAACGATCCTATCGCCGCTAGGAAGCTTAACGATGAAGGGTTCACAAGGCGTCAAACAGTCGAGACTCAGACGGCGCACACAATCCAAAGATATGAACGAATGCGTAGCACCGGAATCGAAAAGCACACTGACAGGATGAGAAAGAATATAAACGGTACCTGTCGCCACGGTAGCCGCTGGGTCATCGGCTCTCCACATATCATAGACACGCGGGTGGGCTGAGCCGACACTGGAAGCTCCCCCTCTGGCGGTCTGACCCCGACCTCTCCCTCGACTGGCACTCGGTGGGGACTGAGAAGCAAACGATCCTTGATTCACACTCGGTTCCCTAGGCGCTGGAGTGGAAGTCCGGGCACCCACGATTCTCTCCCTCTCGGCACAGAAAGCCGCCTTGTGGCCCGGTTGGCCACACTGATTACATGTCAACAAAGGACTCGGACAATTACGACTGATGTGGCCTGGCTGGCCACAGTTAAAACATTTTACCTCTCGAGAAGGGGCACTGGCAGCCCTACGGGGAAACCCAGTAGATCGAGCTGGGCCACCACCAGCGGAAAGATTAGCAGACTGAAATTTTTGCTGACCCCCACCTTTGTGGCCCGAAAAATTCTCGGCGGACTTCTACTTCTTACTCTCGCGGGCCGCCTCACTCGCCGTCACAGACATATCGTAAGCAAGGGCCCTACTCTGGTAATCCTTCAAGGTAGTACATACGAGCCCCGACATATAGTCCCGAATCGACAACTTCATCCGCCTGGAGAAATGGAAAATTTTGTCGCTCTCCTCGACAACTTGGGTCTTCACATAACCCAACTCCTTGTTAAAATAAGCAATAGCTTGAGATACGGGGATATCCCGCGGTTGAGCATCATAAAAAGCATGTACCCGAGCACATCGACCGGCCAGGCGATGTCGATCTCCATCAATTCTTGAAACTCAGCCCACGAAGCAGCATGATCTTTGGGCCCAACGTCCTCCCACCAGTCCGTAGCGTCCCCTGTGAGAAAGTATTGAGCAATAGGGACTTTACGGTCCTCGGGACAGTTGGTAGCAGTGAAGACTTTAGATATCTCCTTGATCCACCCCTCCCAGCCGATCGGGTCTGAAGCTCCCGGCCGAGGAGGATGCATCTTGATGACATCCACGAAGCCAACGGTCCGCTCCGCCCGATTAGCATGGGCCGGATCCGGTTACGAACCGCTGAGCTATCGCGCCATTTGGTTCACCATTTGTTGCATAATGGCCGCAATACCAAGGTCGGCGCGCTCTGAGAAGAAGCATGGCCGTGACGGTCGCCCGATGCCCGGCTCGAAGACTGCGACGTGGCCGCCCCACCAGCTGCCCCACGTCCTCGGCCGCGTCCACGACCACGACCGCGACCACGACCTCTTCCAGCATCCATACTGGAGTTAAATAAGTAGCAAAAGCCATACGATGGTAAGTACAAGAAAAGAACGATCGCAAATCGAGAACTAGAGGTACGATACAAGAGTATAAGGAAGAGAGGAAAGAAAACTTACGGGCCTTTGGTAGTAGGAATCATGGCGTGATGATGATGTGCAAAACAAAATACAACAAGACCCAATAAACCGACAAGCCTAGGTATCCATAAACCTAGTGCTCCGATACCATTTTCTGTAACACCCCCAGGATATCCGAGGTATATTACAGCGCCGTGAATCCCTACATGGGACCCACCAGGCTTAACAAGCATCATACTCATCGACTCACAGAAACAACAGAAAAACACCTCGTCATAAAGACGCCCAACAGAATAATTCACCCGGTTTAACCGGTCAAACATGACACTATAATCCATCACAACATAATAAACAACAATACAATCCCGACAAGTAAAAGTTCTTAAGTACTCGAGCACTTCTATTAGTTTAAAGACCACAAAGGTAAAAGATAGAAAACAACAAGACACCACTTGTGCACAATCATCACGCACGGCCATCATCCGCATACTGGTCCAGCGCCCGCTCGTCTCGATGAACCTGACCTGAAATTCATAAAACGAATTTCCCCATAACGGGTCCCCAGAGGGGTTAGCAATAACGCTAGTACAAGTAACCAAATGAACGACTTACATCTTACACATATAGTATATATATGCAATCAAGAAAACATAGTTTCAAAACACTCATTTCCGGAAATGCCATAATCAAATCACATTTGTAAAAATGCACCACAATTAACCATGGATCCACCCCTCCGTGGACCCCTACCGAGACCCCGTCGGATCTAACCCGTAGTGGTTAAAAGCAAGCTCGCGGATCCACCCCTCCGTGGACCCCTACCGAGACCCCGTCGGATCTAACCCGTAGTGAGCATACGCACACACACAAGTCTCATGCAATACTACTACGTTAAGATTGTAAGTTCATAAGGATACTTGCCTCGGTTAATAGACGGTGATACGAACGGAAAGGAAGAGTTGAACACGGCCGCAAGGAACCGGCGGAAATGAACCTAACGATTCGAATAACACAATCACAACCAACTCTAGATGGTTACGGAAATGGAATACACCCGGAAACCCGCCTACGATTCATGTATATTCGTACCAAAAATAATAACGAGGGCGGACCACAACCAAACCCTCTCGATTCCGTAAAAATCTGCAAAATATCCATGAATCCGTAGGAAAGCTAAAGATACTAACAATATTAATCGTATTCATCATGAATCCACCAACAAAACGGAACGAATCGGAAGAAAAACCCAAAACCCCCAAATTAATCGAAAATAGGGTTCTAGAAATATTACCTTTGAAGATTCAAGTACTAAGATCCGTAGAACACGCGTTAGAATGATTATCCGAGCCTCACAACCGAAGGAAGATGATGAAAATAGACCCCCGAATGAAGAATGCTTGAGAAGTTCTCCCCCCTTAGATCTCTCTCTCTCTCGCAGGTGAAATGAAGGAGAAAATGGCCGATTTCGTCTAATAAGGACGAGATTGCACAATTGACCGCTTTGTGTGCCGCGGCACAGCCGAAGTGTGCCGCGGCACGAGCGAAAATTACTCCTGAGGTTTCGGCGGTGTGCCGGCACAGTCTGATCGGGTTTTGGTCGCGAGATGTCACGGGTGTGCCGCGGCACCGACGGGTGTGCCGCGGCTTGACTCGGCTGTGCGCGGCCTTGCCGGATGGGTGTGCCGAGGCACACAGTACAGATCGCTCGACCAACAATTGGAGAAATTTGTGTGCCGCGGCGCACACACCTTGTGCCGCGGCCCACACCCTTTTTGGGTCCCAAAATGATAAAAATGATCCGGGAAGAGAATAAAAACGATAGGAATCAATATTCGGGAACTAATAACACGAAATGGATCCATGGCAACCCCAAAACGGCGGTTCCGCACAACAATAACGAGAAAACAGTTCAACAGTTGACAGGAAGGACACACTAAAAGGTACAGGAGGGGCACTACGATCGGGAAATACACCAAAGATGAAAATACAAGGGAAAGAAAAATGTGGATATTACATTAGATCCTTCATCATTCATCTTATAATTTTCCATTTTTTTGTAAACTTTTCTTTTTGTGTGAAGAACACACTTGTGTTCTTGAGTGATATTTGTAAGTATGGTATATCATATGTTGTTCAGAGAGTTTATTGTTTCTATCTCCTTTATCTACTAAGGGAGTTAGGACCAATTCTTTCTCTTGATTCAACTAATAATGACCACACAAGCTTGTAATATGTATAATAAACCCTTCATGGCCTAAGTAACCTTAAGTTGGGATTATAAACAAGGTTAGTCATGTTATTTATGTTTGTATAAAGATCTATTGTGAATTACTTATTATTGTGTGTGATTTTCATTGTTTTAACAATCTTTATTTATTTGGCCAATAAATGACGATATTTATGGTCTTCATATGTTTCGAAAGAAAATATGTTTGATTAGATCAAATGATCTTCAGTCTAAGTTGTTCTAGGGGATAGAAATATACCCCTAGTCCTTAGATGATTCTTTGAGTTATTTTCATAAAACCTAATGCTATGTATTGAAGCCAATCAACATAGAAATATAGTGGATTGATTCAATATGTAAGGGGCGTTTTATAGTTCGAAAGAGAAAACGTCTTTTTAAGGAAAATCGAATCTACACAACATAATAAGTAAATTCATCTTATGATCTCCTATACATCTTCTATAACTAATGACGAACTAAGTTTGTAATCCCAACTATTTCATTTTATCGTTAATCAATCTATTATTATTGCTATCTTTTTATTTCTTTATAATATTAGAACTATTATTGCATTTTCTTTGCAATATTAAACCAAACTTTTTAATTGTGTGTTTCACTCATCTTAGTATCTATAAAAATAGACAAGTAGTGTATAATTCAAATTATAACCAAACTTCCTTGTGGGATCGATAAACCGGACTCAAAAAGTCCACTTTACTACTTGATACGATATCGTGCACTTGCGATAGTTACACTAAAAGCGTGTCAAGTTTTTGGCGCCGTTGCCGGGGAAGTATAAGTTATATTTGAAATCTTACATTGTAAACTATTTTTATAGGTATAAATTTCTCGACATTGTAACTTAGTACTAAATTGTGTTTGTCCGGTCAAGTGGCGGATAACGGTACTCCATGACTATTAAAGTCGGATTTTTCAGTTTCCCACAACAACTGATATTTGTAGATATTTTATTCAATTATTTTCATTGCCTTTTTATTTTTATTTTTTATCATGGACAAAACATTGTTTAAAATTGAAAAAAGATTTCCCTTTCTAAACAAAAATGCAATTTTAAAAATTTACAAAGCAAGGCTTGAAAGGATGAGGTTGCTTATGAATAAAAGCATACATTTTGACATAAGATTCATAATTGAAGCCAAAGTAAGAATAGAGGGTGAATTCACAGAAACACCGACTAGATTTTTACCAGGGCTTGGAAAAAGTTCATATGCGAAGAAACGACGAGCAAAGATAATAGCCGTTTGTTATAAATGTGCTAGATGGAACTGTAATTTAAAATATCGATCTTTAGGAATTCCATCTACAAACAGAGAAGATAAAATTCAGTTCATTAAGGATGGTCTGAATAAGGAGAATTTAGATGATATCGAAATTTCTCTTGACACGCACCCTAGTGGACTCGTACATTACGGAATTCGATGTTTGTGGAATAAATTCCAACCAGAATATGAACAACGTCTTGGGAATCTGACGTTAAAAGACCCTGTTTGCCAATTTGTAAGAAAATTGGATGGGAAGCTTCTCCCCGACTCATAGAAGGCGTTTAGGCCGTTTCTGAACGTAAAATCAGGGGAAGATGTGAGCCACAATCACAACTACTGTACATACGCGTAAGTATCTTTTATTTTTGTCGTGTGGTGTGATTTTATGAATAAATAATGTGATACGCGATAAAAGCTTTCATTATTCTATTGAGTAGTTGAAGCGCAATCAACGCAATCACAAACTTGTTAAACAATTTTTACCTTATTTTTCTTCTATAAGTAAACTTTGTGCTTGTTTCTTTCATTCATCCCTCAAACTTGCACTTTTTCTCTGTTTCTCTCTAAAAAAAAAATTCTTTTCAAAAATGGAGTCATCATCTTCAACAAAAAAAATTAACACAGTCTGCATTTTTGGTGGAGCTAATTATGGAAAAGAGACATGCTTTACTGAAGCAGCCCACAACTTGGGTCGTACCTTAGGAGAAAAATGCATTCATGTAGTTTACGTAGGAGGAAGTCTAGGATTAATGGGACGAGGTGCTGCTTCTGCCTATATGGAAGGAGTAAGAGTGTTGGGAATAATCCCAAAACCTCTGGCTGAAAGTAAAATCACCGGGTCAACTATTGGAGATGAGTTTAGATCTGTAAATATGCAAGATCGCATAACTCACATGATAAATAATTTTGGTGCCTTTATCACCCTTCCCGGTGGTTTTGGCACCCTTGAGGAACTTTTTCATGTGGTTACCAGAGCCCAGCTAAATGTTCATCAAAAACCAATAGGTGTGCTTAATGTCAATGGTTTCTTTGATGGTTTACTGTCTTTCATCGACTACTCTGCTGAAAAGGGTTTTATTTCCGAGCGTGCTAAACGAATCATAGTCGTTGCAACAACAGCAGAAGAACTAATCAAAAAAACTCAATGAATTTGTTCCTCAACCAGATCCAGCTCTAGCTAAAATTGTCTAGGTAGAAGATTTTACCGTGAGAAAACGAAAAGTGGATTCATTCCTCTCCCTTTGATAACCCATGTCGGACCTCTTGTATTTTTACTTTCTGTCGTGTATAATAATCGTGCTAAATGATGACAGCTTAAGGAGTTTCTTCTTGATCTCTTGACGCGCATCTATTCGCGATTTATGTATTGTTATTTTATTGCTGTAATTTTTATTGCGTGTTTTGCTTTTACAAAAACTTTGATGGCAGCGTAAGGCGACTCTTCGGACTTTCTTGATGCGCATCTTAAAAATTGTGTTATACTTCCGAGTATATTTTATTTTCTTCTGTTGTGTGCCTCGTATATTTATTCTCTTGCAGATTCTAAAAGGCATTGGCTCAAACATCAACTTTCTTAACAGTGAGTATTCTGCTTTTCTGCATTGCTTTTTATTTTATTTTATTTTTAAAAACTGAGGACAGTTTTATTTTCAAGTTTGGGGGTGGTTTGTTTTATTATTTTGGTGTGTTTTGATTACTTTGCGGTTATTTACCTTTTTTTTAATATATATATATATATATATATATATATATATAGTATTTTGATTTGTGAGATTTCTAGATCTGGCCATAACACCAATAAATTAGCTATATACAAGCTTCTAAATCGTTTTAACCGGTAAAAAATTTTTGTATATTCCAAAAATTTTTGAGCCTTAATCTTTCTTTCCAAGCCTTGTAATCATCATATAAAATCGAGTCATTCGTTACCTTGAGAAAAGAAGAATCAATTGGTTGATGAAAAATAAAACTGAAATTTACTTAATTTGTGGAGTTTTTTTATTTTTCATGCTTAACTAAAAAATGATTTTCTGCAAAAATTTTATTCCCTAAAAAAAAAGGAGTCATTGGTGAAAAGAGCTACACGTTAGCAAATAACGGTGTGAAAGCTATCACCTAAAAAAAATGACGAAAAGGAGAAGTGTTGAGCAGCAATAGCTGCCTAATTTTGGAAGTCTTAAATTTTGCGAAAAATAAAGGACTAACCATTGTTGGTGCGTAGCTGCCGTCTCAGAAAAATTGGTGAAAAGAGCTACACGTTAGCAAATAACGGTGTGAAAGCTATCACCTTTTTACGAAAAAAAATGAGATAGAAATTGTGTTAGTGAAAAGAGCTACACGTTAGCAAATAACGGTGTGAAAGCTATCACTAAAAGGGATGTAGTTTATGAGCAGATTTGAATTAATTAGCGGCTGGATTTCAATACACTCAATTTTGTGAAAATCACAATATTTGATGACGCCAATAAAATTCTTCTTCATATAGAGTCGAAAAATAAACGAGTGGTCGAGAGCAACCATTAAAGGGAGTCGTGTGTATCACGAGTGGAAAAGTAATAATCAGCCTTTTGGGGGGAAAATCTTGCATTTTGGAATTATAAAATAAAAACCGTGTTTTAACTTCAAAATCATTTGTAGATTTATTTTGAATCTTGATTCATTTATATCTACTGTATAAGCTGGTTGTTGTGTATTAATGGCATTTTGATCTCCTATTCTCTTTTTATATTTTAATTTTTGTGTGTATTATTAGTTGTGTCTTATTTTTATTTTTATTTTTGGAGTGTGATTAATAAAGAGTCTTGCTCGGGACTAGCAAGAATTCAAGTTTGGGGGTGTGATAAGTGTCAGTTTTGTACACTTATCCATGGTTTGTATCGATAAAATTCACCCATAATTGAGCTAGTCTACTCGTTTTTTGCTTATAATTAATTAGTTTTAATAATTTTTTTATCGGATGATGATCGGATTAAATAACTAATTTACTCAAGAAATAACATGTTTAATAAATATTCTCTTTGTTGAATTTTGATATATTCATGTTGTAGGGCTTTCCGAGACGAATTCGGCAGTCTTTCCGGATTCAAAATCAGAGTTATATATCAAAAGTTATCATCCGAAGAAGATCCGGGGCAAAACGCAAAGTCCGAGAAATTCTGGGCTGAAAACGTAACTATCAAAGCTTCAAATGAGCAAATTTACGAAGCCACGTTACGGCCGTAACATTCAGGAGTTACGGCCGTAAGTCACCCTAGTTACGGCCGTAACTCCTGAATGTTACGGCCGTAACTCTTGACAGATTGTTATGAATTGTCTAATTTTTTATACTTTTTGTGTATTATTGAGGGGATGGCTGGAATTGATCCGATCTAATGTAATAATGCTGGAGTTTTGGAACTATTAGATGATTTTAGGTGTATAAATAGACCCCTTAGATCCTTCATCATTCATCATTCATCTTATAATTTTCCATTTTTTGTAAACTTTTCTTTTTGTGTGAAGAACACACTTGTGTTCTTGAGTGATATTTGTAAGTGTGGTATAGCATATGTTGTTCAGAGAGTTTATTGTTTCTATCTCCTTTATCTACTAAGGGAGTTAGGACCAATTCTTTCTCTTGATTCAACTAATAATGACCACACAAACTTGTAATATGTATAATAAACCCTTCATGGGCTAAGTAACCTTAAGTTGGGATTATAAACAAGGTTAGTCATGTTATTTATGTTTGTATAAAGATCTATTGTGAATTACTTATTATTGTGTGTGATTTTCATTGTTTTAACAATCTTTATTTATTTGGCCAATAAATGACGATATTTATGGTCTTCATATGTTTCGAAAGAAAATATGTTTGATTAGATCAAATGATCTTCACTCTAAGTTGTTCTAGGGGATAGAAATATACCCCTAGTCCTTAGATGATTCTTTGAGTTATTTTCAGAAAACCTAATGCTATGTATTGAAGCCAATCAACATAGAAATATAGTGGATTGATTCAATATGTAAGGGGCGTTTTATAGTTCGAAAGAGAAACCGTCTTTTTAAGGAAAATCGAATCTACACAACATAATAAGTAAATTTATCTTATGATCTCCTATACATCTTCTATAACTAATGACGAACTAAGTTTGTAATCCCAACTATTTCATTTTATCATTAATCAATCTATTATTATTATTGCTATCTTTTTATTTCTTTATAATATTAGAACTATTATTGCATTTTCTTTGCAAATATTAAACCAAACTTTTTAATTGTGTGTTTCACTCATCTTAGTATCTATAAAAATAGACCAATAGTGTATAATTCAAATTATAACCAAACTTCCTTGTGGGATGGATAAACCGGACTCAAAAAGTCCACTTTACTACTTGATACGATATTGTGCACTTGCGATAGTTACACTAAAAGCGTGTCATCGGGGATAGGAGGAGAGGCAGACCGAGGAGGACGTGGGGCTTTTCCTTTCTTTACTTCGTCACATAATCGAAGGATCAGAGAATCGTTCAACTGCTTAGACTTGATCTCCTCAACTAGTGATGAAGTCAGTTCCATCACATAAAGTTGCCCTTGGATTCCTGGTGCCCATACTTCAATCCCCTCGCGGATTAGTTCCCGTTGAATACTGGTTTGGGATGTAAGTGCTTCCAACACTCGAAGAGAAACAGGTTTACGGCTCAATGCATCGTCTACTACGTTTGCTTTCCCCGGATGATAGAGAATCTCCAAGTCGTAATCCTTGATCAATTCCAGCCACCTTCTCTGCCTCATGTTTAATTCTTTCTGACTGAAAATGTACTTGAGGCTCTTATGATCGGTAAAGATCTGACACTGAGTGCCGTACAAATAATGTCTCCAAATTTTCAATGCAAAGACTACAGCTGCTAACTCCAGATCATGAGTCGGGTAATTGACCTCGTATGGTTTCAACTGCCGAGAAGCATAGGCAATCACCTTATCTTTTGCATCAACACACATCCTGCACTCGATTTGAAGCGTCAGTACACCATGAATCCATCGGTTCCATCCGTAATGCTAATATAGGTCCGTTGTCGGTCTCTTCTTAAGTTCAAAAACCACTGGCATTTCTCATACGTAATACCCGGTTGTAATTCAAGAATTATCATTCAAGTATTTATCATTCAAGAATTGATACTCGAATTTCATTCATCATTGATCATTTGTCACTCATATTCATCATGGTATTCATCATTCGAGTAATTGTATCGTGTATCGATCGTCATTCATCATTAATCGATTGGAGTTTCGTGCCGTGTCTATCATCATTGTCATTTTCGTTGCAAGTCGTGCTTGAGGAGTAGCGCACGCTACATACTCCTTTAGCGACGCTAATTGGGTATAGGTAGCGCACGCTACCGCTCGCTTTAGCGCACGCTAAGGCTACCTTGGCCGCGATCCAGAAGGTACCGGACTGCAGGTGAGAATAATTGTAGCGCACGCTACGAGTGGTAAGTAGCGCGCGCTAGCGGGTCGAGTAGCGCACGCTATATGTGTGGAGTAGCGCGCTAGGGGGCGGATCGAGTTGAGTCGATGGATCGCACCGGGTTTATTCATAGCGCACGCTATGCATTGTTGTTAGCGTACGCAACCGATATATTAGCGCACGCTAAATAATGGTTGTAGCGCACGCTATCGAGGTTAGATCAGAGGGCAGATGGTTTTCTGGACTCCAGTACTGGGCGACAAATATTTCGCTAGCGCACGCTAACAATGGATATTAGCGCACGCTAGTAGTATGGCCGTAGCGCACGCTACAAAGAGGTACGTAGCGCGCTGTTCCGTGTTGGGTCAGTGGTTTGTGGACTACCCATATTTCTCGTTAGCGCACGCTATGCACAAGGGCTAGCGACGCTAACTCGGACTGAGTATAAATTGGACAGTTTAGTCAGAGTTCGTCATTTTTCATCTCATTTCATTCCTTCGGTATTTTTGGGCGATTCCGAGCGATCCAGAGGGGATTCTTCGAGGTGTAATCATCAATCATCATCTTCAAGTCTTTGAGTTGAATTTATCATCACTTCATCATCTCCAAACGTCGAATCAAAGGTATTAATCTCTTGGATCTAGAATTTCGGATTTTTGGGTTTTCCTTCCGATTTCTTCGTGTAAGCTTGGATTATCATTGGGATATGTTAAGTTATGGATTATCTACTTGGATAAATATATTCCTACGGATTTAATGGTTATTTTCGAATTGTTTTCAAGAACCCTTGGGGTTGACTTGATTAATTGGGGATTTTCCGATTGATGTCGTTGTAATCATGAATTATGGATTCCTAATGGATTATTGATATCATTGAAGTGTTTTGTTAGTTCGAAATACTCATTTTAGTGTTGGTTTCGACATATTCGGATTGGATATTTTCAAGTCGTGGTTGGTTACGTATTCGTTAGAATGCCCCAATGAGTTCGATTATCGTTGTTTCGACCTTTGGGTTAGTCGTGTTTTGTTGTTTGATGCGTGTATTGAGCGGTTGTTGGTAATTATTGTTATTCTAGGTTGTTAGAGCGTGCGGTATTTCAATTAGGACGTTGTTCGTGGACGGACTTTCTTCATCGGTATTGAGTAAGTTGATTCTTACTCGGTTAAAAGGATATTCATTCCTTTTGTTGTTGATCATTCATAATCATAACTCATTCATCATTGTATTAATCATTTTGAGACTTGTAATTGTCGGATAATCATTTCATTAGCGAGGAACGGCGGTTCCAATCATTTCATTGAAAACTATCAATCACTTCATTATCACTTTCGTATCGGTGAGTCATTCTTGACTTTGTCGGATTATTATTATTCATTGATATTCATTATGGTCATTCTTGTTCATATGGCCTTCAGGGTTCATATTGCGTGGCGGAGTGCGGATGTGTGGAATTTTTAGTCGGGCACGTGATGGCCATGTATTGGGAGTGATACATTGGGTGCACACGGTAACGATTACCTCCGTGAGACTAATTAGGTACAAGGACGGGTGTGTCCGGTCATCCGTCTTGTACACTTGCACGTAAACACTACGGGCGTACTTATGATGCTCCTCTTCGGCGTAATTCATAACTAAGAATATTTCATAACTCCGTTAATTCATGATTGTGTAATTTCAACTCTTGAGGATTGTTGTTACGTATGGCGGCTGGGGGATTTTGTTTTCGTGTCACGGCAAGGCAAAGGCACGGGAAGAAGAGCATGTTGACGGCGAGTCAGTGATACTAGTAGGGGCCCGGTCATTCCGTTTGTTCGATCGTTTTGATCATTTGATTATTTCGTCATTTGTATTTTCCGCGCAAATTCCGTTTGTAATGTTTATTTATTCGGGTGGTGTATTTTATCTTCATATAAAATACACTAGTATTCAGTATTGTCTGGTGTGTTGTACTTAAACTCCTCATCGGAGTGTTTGGTAATATAATGTGGTTCGGTACTACAATTATATTATTTAATTCATCATTTTCATTTGCTGGTGGGTCCCGGTCGGGGATTCACGGACCGTAATATCCGCCTAGTTTGGGGTGTTACTGAGTTTGGTATCGGAGCGTGGTTTTGAATACTACCCTCCAAGTCATGTCTCATTTGAAATCATCGTCATCGGACTAGTATCATTGGACTTTCGCGTCACGTGTGACTGTGCAAATGCCGAGCCAATCAGACCAAGAACTGTAAGATTTCTAATGCCATGGTATAATTTCGGCATTAATCATTCATTCATAATTCATCGATTAACAATCCTCAATCATCATTGTCACTTTGACCAGACGGTCAGTTAACTCATTAATCACCAATTCATTTCATTGTTGATTGTTGATCGGGAAGATCGAATCATTAATCTTGTTAACTCATTCAAGATAATCATTTCAAGAACTTCATCGAGATAATCATGTCACGTCAATTGATCATTCATGTAATCATTGTATTTGAGCGCGTATGCTCATTTTCATCATTTCATAATATAATCATAATGTGATACTCATGCGAGATATATAATTATCATATGACTTTCCACTTCGCATGGAAAGGGCCGGGCAGAGACGTGGAGGACGAGGCCGTGGAGCGGGCCGAATCCCGAGAGCTCGTGTGAATACACGTGCAAACGCGAGGAATAATGCTAATTCATCGGCGGACGCCGCCACTCATTCACACAGACGCGATCATTCATTATCGGGAGTCGTACCGGGACACGGCTCGGTCGAGAGGGTGTCGGGTTGATCCACTCGCATTTATGCGGGGCATGATGGCCCAAATGACTCGGATGGCTCGGTTGATGGAGACGATGCATAACTCCGTCAATCGAATCAACAGGCTCCTCCGCCGCCACCTCGGAGGCAAGAGAGGAATGTGAGTAACATCATCGGCGATATCTCTCGCGAGGCCACCTACTTTTGAGGGCTCGTGCGAGCCGGCAGATATCATTCATTGGCTCGAGCATTTCGAGAAGGCTGTTTGCTATGGTAGAGTGTCTAGGGACACAAAGTTTGTTGCGGCTTACTACCTTGGTAAGAGCGCACATTCTTGGTGGTTGTCGTTGAAGCCCACCGAAGGATCTTGTACTTGGGATCAGTTCAAGACTCTCATGATGGAGAGGTATTATCCGGCCCCACTCGGAGAGGCCAAGTGTCAGAATTGCTCACCCCCGACCCCTCAACAGACGAGGATGTTCTCGCTATTGCCGAGAAATTTCAGGAACTTCTTCCTTTCGCCTCGTCCATCATTCATTCGGAGGCGGATAAGATCAGTATTTCAGCAAGAGGCTGAAACCCCGTATGAGACTTCAGTTACTTAATCATAATTGCACCAATTTTGAAGAATTCATTGAGAAATCTCTCACCTACGAGCTTAATTCTAAGGAAATTGCTAAGCAGCAACCTTCGTCTGCTAGCAAGAAATCGAAGAATCGTAATCAGTCTGAAGTCGGTCAGACAACTTTCAAGAAACCCCGTGCGGGCTCTGCTTTTTCTGAGCGACCTCCAGTGTCGTCTAAACCCACGGAATCTCAGTCACGAGCGGCCAGTTCGGCCATCACCTGTTACAACTGTGGGGATCTTGGTCATGTCAGCACCAAGTGTCCGAGACAGTCTGTCACATGTCATAACTGTGGAATTGTGGGTCATAAGGCCCGTTTTTGCCGTAGGGACTCCAAACCTACTCGAGCGTCATCTCGGGCACCTAAGCGATCGGCCGTTGAGAATCAGGCCACTCAATCAGCGTCGTTTAAAGCAGCGGAGCGACTAAAGGTGGAGATTTTAGCCATCGAGGCAGGAGCGTCGGTGCGGGACTAGCAAGCCCCGGATTTATGAGATGAAGAAGACCGATGATCCAGAGGCCCGAATGATCTCAGGTACACTCGATATTCTATCTCAACCTGTGTGTACTCTTTTCGATACTGGTGCATCGCATTCATTCATTTCTGAGTCATGTTTGAGTAGACTACGTCTGGGTAGTGCTACTAGTTGTGAGCCTTATGTCATTGGCTTACCTGATGGTAGACGAATTATCGGTAATCGTGAGATTCAGAATTATCCGATTCAGTTTCATGGTCGTGTATGGCCAGCGGACCTAATCGTGGTAGATTTTCCGAGGGACGACGTCATCTTGGGTATTGATTGGATGGATCGTCATGACGCCATCATTAATGTCCGTAAGCGTATGGTCACTATCATTTCAGACGACGGAGTTGAATGTGTGTTTAAGGGAGGTAATCCCGACTGTTCTGGTAAGGTCATTAATTCAATGGAAGCAGTAAGGTTACTCAATCAGGGATGTGTCGGTTATTGGTGCTATATGGCCAAAACCGAGAAGTCATCAGTAATGTTAACGGATATTCCGGTGGTGAGGGAATATGCCGATGTTTTTCCAGACGAGTTACCTGGTTTGCCTCCACAGAGGGATGTGGAATTCACGATTGAGTTGGAGCACAGTACGTCCCCGATATCGAAGGCGCCGTACCGGATGGCCCCGACCGAAATGCAGGAATTAAAGAACCAACTTGAAGAGTTGTTCGAGAAGGGTTATATTCGACCGAGTGCGTCTCCGTGGGGAGCACCAGTGTTATTTGTCAAGAAGAAGGATGGTTCTTTTCGCTTGTGTATCGATTATCGGGAGTTGAATAAGGTGACAATCAAGAATAAGTATCCTTTACCCCGTATCGATGACCTTTTGGATCAACTTCAGGGAGCTTCAGTATTTTCCAAGATCGACTTAAGATCTGGATATCATCAGTTGCGGATTCGAGAGTCGGATATCGCTAGGACGGCGTTTCGAACGCGTTATGGTCATTATGAGTTTGTGGTTATGCCGTTCGGATTGACTAATGCACCTGCGGTATTCATGGAGTTAATGAATCGGGTTTTCATCGACTTTTTGGATCGGTTTGTTGTTGTCTTCATCGATGACATTTTGATTTATTCTCGTGACCGGGAGGAACACGAGTCTCACCTTCATCGAGTGCTCGACGTGTTGAGACGAGAACAACTTTATGGGAAGTTCTCCAAATGTGAGTTCTGGATGTCCGAAGTGACGTTTCTCGGACACGTAATCTCATCAGACGGAGTTCGTGTCGATCCTCAGAAGACGGAGGCTATTCGAGATTGGCTACCTCCGAAGAACATTAAGAAAATCCGAAGTTTCCTCGGATTAGCGGGTTATTATCGGCGATTTGTGGAAGGATTTTCTAAAATCGCTCAACCCTTGACGAACCTTTTGCGGAAGGATAAGAAATACATGTGGTCCGACGCGTGTCAACGGAGTTTTGAGGAACTCAAGAGCCGGTTAATGTCAGCACCTGTACTTTCCTTGCCGCAGGGGACGGAAGGATTTGTGGTTTATAGTGATGCGTCCGGACAGGGTCTCGGATGTGTGCTCATGCAGAACGGGAAGGTCATTGCCTATGCTTCACGGCAATTGAGACCTTACGAGGTTAATTATCCGACCCACGACACGGAGCTAGCGGTAGTGGTGTTTGCTTTGATGATTTGGCGTCATTACCTTTATGGCGTCACCTGTCAGATATTCACCGATCATAAGAGTTTAAAGTATATATTTACTCAGAAGGAGTTAAATATGCGTCAGAGACGGTGGTTGGAATTAATCAAAGATTATGATATCGAGATCCTCTATCACCCGGGCAAGGCGAACGTTGTCGCCGACGCCTTGAGTCGTAAGTCCGTTCAGGAGCAGATGCTTGCCCGTTTAACAGTTCAGAAGGAGCTCCAGCAGGAACTCCTTAGACCCGAGATCGAGGTCTGGCTTCAGCGAGTTCAGGGGCAGCTTTGTATGTTAGAGATTTCATCGTCACTAGAGGAGACAATTCGAGAGAATCAGGGTTCGGACCCATCATTGTTGCGCATCCGAGAGGATGTGGCTCAGGGGAAAGCCCCTGGATTTGTGGTCCACGAGGATGGACTTTTGAGGTTTAAGAATCGGTTGTGCGTACCGGCAAATGACGAGTTGAAAAACTCGATTTTGAAAGAAGCTCATGCTACCCCTTATTCCGTTCATCCGGGGTCTAGCAAGATGTACAAGGACTTGAAACAAAATTACTGGTGGAGTAATATGAAGCGAGAAGTCGCAGAATTTGTTTCGAGATGCTTAACCTGTCAACAAGTTAAGATTGAACATCAGCGACCGGCGGGTATCTTTGAAACCTCTTCCTATTCCCGAATGGAAGTGGGAAGACATTTCTATGGATTTCATCACGAGTTTGCCGACGAGTCGTCGTGGCATGAACACGATCTGGGTGATCGTGGACCGCTTAACCAAATCAGCTCATTTCCTTGAGATCAAGGAAACGTGGGGTCCCGAGAGACTTGCTCAACTGTTCATCAAAGAGATAGTCAGAATGCACGGTACTCCTAAAAGTATCGTTTCCGATCGTGACGGAAGGTTTGTGGCGCATGTTTGGAAATCGGTTCATCGTGCTATGGGAACTCGGCTTAATCTCGCACCGCTTTTCATCCTCGGTCAGACGGACAATCGAGAGGACCATTCGGACATTAGAGGACATGTTGAGGGCATGCGTCCTCGATTGGAAAGACGATTGGGAAGCCCAACTACCATTGATCGAGTTCACGTATAATAATAGTTGGCATGCTTCGATCAAGATGGCACCTTACGAGGCCTTGTATGGTCGTCGATGTCGATCTCCGTTGTGTTGGGACGACTTATCGAATCAATCGGCACCGAGCCCGATATGCTTATAGCCGCCGTGAGAAGGTAGCTTTGATCGGAGTCGTTTGTTGACCGCTCAGAGTCGACAGAAATCATACGCAGATAACCGTCGTCGACCATTAGAGTTCGAGGCTGGTGACCATGTGTTGGTCAAGGTATCCCCGAGTCGTGGTATCTTCCGTTTTGGGAAGAGGGGAAAGTTGAGTCCGAGATTCATCGGACCGTTTGAGATTTTGGATCGGGTGGGCGAGTTAGCTTATCGATTGGCTTTACCTCCGGCGTTGAGCCGAATTCATAATGTGTTTCATGTCTCTCAGTTGCGGAAGTATGTTGCCGACCCGAGTCACATACTTCAGTTCGATGAAATCGAGATTGCCGAGGATCATTCATATGAGGAACGTCCTGTGCGAGTTTTAGAGCGGCGAATCAAACAGTTGAGGAATAAGACGATTCCTTTGGTTAAAATTCAGTGGTCTAGACACGGAGTCGAAGAGGCTACTTGGGAAACCGAGGATAGTATGCGGGAGAGTTATCCCGATTTGTTTGACCCTTAGTTTCGGGGACGAAACTCTTTTAAGGGGGGGTGTATGTAATACCCAGTTGTAATTCAGTAATTATCATTCAGTATTTATCATTCAGTAATTGATACTCAGTAATTTCATTCATCATTGATCATTTGTCACTCATATTCAGTCATGGTATTCATCATTCAGAGTAATTGTATCGTGTATCGATCGTCATTCATCATTAATCTGATTGGAGTTTCGTGCCGTGTCTATCATCATTGTCATTTTCGTTGCAAGCTGTGCTTGAGGAGTAGCGCACGCTACATACTCCTTTTAGCGTACGCTAATTGGGTATAGGTAGCGCACGCTACCGCTCGGCTTTAGCGCACGCTAAGGCTACCTTGGCTGCGATCCGGAAGGTACCGGGTGCAGGTGAGAATAATTGTAGCGCACGCTACGAGTGGTAAGTAGCGCGCGCTAGCGGGTCGTAGTAGCGCACGCTATATGTGTGGAGTAGCGCGCGCTAGGGGGCGGATCAGGTTGAGTCCAGTGGACTGCACCGGGTTTATTCATAGCGCACGCTATGCATTGTTGTTAGCGTACGCAACCGATATATTAGCGCACGCTAAATAATGGTTGTAGCGCACGCTATCGAGGTTAGATCAGAGGGCAGATGGTTTTCTGGACTCCAGTTCTGGGCGACAAATATTTCGCTAGCGCACGCTAACAATGGATATTAGCGCACGCTAGTAGTATGGCCGTAGCGCACGCTACAAAGAGGTACGTAGCGCGCGCTACCGTGTTCGGACAGTGGGTACTGGACTACCCAAATTACTTGTTAGCGCACGCTATGCACAAGGGCTAGCGCACGCTAACCTGGACTGAGTATAAATTGGACAGTTTAGTCAGAGTTCGTAATTTTTCATCTCATTTCATTCCTTCGGTATTTTTGGGCGATTCCGAGCGATCCAGAGGGGATTCTTCGAGGTGTAATCATCAATCATCATCTTCAAGTCCTTGAGTTGAATTTATCATCACTTCATCATCTCCGAAACGTCGAATCAAAGGTATTAATCTCTTGGATCTAGAATTTCGGATTTTTGGGTTTTCCTTCCGATTTCTTCGTGTAAGCTTGGATTATCATTGGGATATGTTAAGTTATGGATTATCTACTTGGATAAATATATTCCTACGGATTTAATGGTTATTTTCGGAATTGTTTTCAAGAACCCTTGGGGTTGACTTCGGTTAATTGGGGATTTTCCGATTGATGTCGTTGTAATCATGAATTATGGATTCCTAATGGATTATTGATATCATTGAAGTGTTTTGTTAGTTCGAAATACTCATTTTAGTGTTGGTTTCGACATATTCGGGATTGGATATTTTCGAAGTCGTGTGGTTGGTTACGTATTCGTTAGAATGCCCCAATGAGTTCGATTATCGTTGTTTCGACCTTTGGGTTAGTCGTGTTTTGTTGTTTGATGCGTGTATTGAACGGTTGTTGGTAATTATTGTTATTCAAGGTTGTTCGAGCGACCGGTATTTCACTTAGGACGTTGTTCGTGGACGGACTTTCTTCATCGGTATTGAGTAAGTTGATTCTTACTCGGTTAAAAGGATATTCATTCCTTTTGTTGTTGATCATTCATAATCATAACTCATTCATCATTGTATTAATCATTTTGAGACTTGTAATTGTCGGATAATCATTTCATTAGCGAGGAACGGCGGTTCCAATCATTTCATTGAAAACTATCAATCACTTCATTATCACTTTCGTATCGGTGAGTCATTCTTGACTTTGTCGGATTATTATTATTCATTGATATTCATTATGGTCATTCTTGTTCATATGGCCTTAAGGGTTCATATTGCGTGGCCGGGTGCGGATGTGTGGAATTTTTAGTCGGGCACGTGATGGCCATGTATTGGGAGTGATACATTGGGTGTGCACACGGTAACGATTACCTCCGTGAGACTAATTAGGTACAAGGACGGGTGTGTCCGGTCATCCGTCTTGTACACTTGCACGCAACACTACGGGCGTACTATGATGCTCCTCTTGACGTAATTCATAACTAAGAATATTTCATAACTCCGGTTAATTCATGATTGTGTAATTTCAACTCTTGAGGATTGTTGTTACGTATCGACCCCGTTGGGATTTTGTTTTCGTGTCACGGCAAGGCAAAGGCACGGAAGAGCATGTTGACGCGACGAGTCGAGTGATACTAGTAGGGGGCCCGGTCATTCCGTTTGTTCGATCGTTTTGGTCATTTGATTATTTACGTCATTTGTATTTTCCGCTGCAAATTCCGTTTGTAATGTTTATTTATTCAGGGTGGTGTATTTTATCTTCATATAAAATACACTAGTATTCGGTATTGTCCTGGTGTGTTGTACTTAAACTCCTCATCGGAGTGTTTGGTAATATAATGTGGTTCGGTACTACAATTATATTATTTAATTCATCATTTTCATTTGCCTGGTGGGTCCCAGTCGGGGATTCACGGCACTGTAATATCCGCCTAGTTTGGGGTGTTACATCATCCCACTTGTACTTTTGAGTTTTCTGTAACAGCTGAGTGAGCGGACGAGCAATTTTGGAAAATCCCTCTACAAAGGGGCGATAATACCCAGCAAGCCCTAAGAAACTACGGACTTCCTTCACGTTATTAGGAGCCTCCCATTCCAAGATTGCTTCGACTTTCTTCGGGTCCACCTCAACTCCGTCAGCTGATATCACATGCCCGAGGAAAGTTACCTCCCTGAGCCAGAACTCGCATTTTGAAAGCTTTGCATACAGCTGTTCCTTCCTCAAGGTGCTCAAAACCACACACAAATGTTCGGCATGCTCCTCTGTGTCCTTCGAATATATCAAGATGTCATCAATGAAGTGACCACAAATTTATCCAAGTATTCCAAGAATACCCGATTCATCAATTGCATGAATACCGCAGGAGCATTGGTAAGCCCAAACGGCATCACTACGAATTCATAATGCCCGTACGTGGACCTGAAAGCAGACTTTGGTATATCCGATTCCTTAATCCTCAACTGATGGTATCCTGATCGCAAGTCAATCTTCGAGAATACCCTTGCCCCTTGCAGTTGATCAAACAAGTCGTCGATTCGAGGTATAGGATACTTATTCTTGATCGTCATCTTATTGAGCTCCCTGTAATCAATACACAGTCGGAGGGATCCGTCTTTCTTCCAAACAAAGAGAACGGGCGCTCCCCAAGGAGCAACGCTAGGTTGAATATAGCCCTTCTGTAACAATTCCTCCAGTTGCTTCTTGAGTTCATACATCTCGGTTGGCGCCATGCGGTATGGTGCTCTGGAAATAGGAGCTGCTCTAGGCTCTAATTCGATAGTGAATTCCACTTCTCTCTGTGGAGGTAACCTGTAGTTCGTCAGAAATACATCGAGAACTCATTCACAATCGAAATAGACGAGAGCTCTACTCCTTCCTCTTTCCTCATGGCATAGAACCAAAGTCTGTGACATCCACCTTGATAATTTCACGGCTTTCATTGCTTTGATCAATTTTCCCGAGCTTCCTGGTCTCCATCCTCGGAATAAGTGTTCAGATCCGTCATCAGCAATGATAGAAATGACTCTCTCTCGGTAATTCAGAAGAGCTCCATAACGGTTGAGCCAATCGTCTCCGAGAATTAAATCATCACCGTAGATGTCAACTACAATAAGATTTGATGGCCAATCTCTCCCTCCTATAGACACTGGAAAATCTCTAGCCTCTAGGGTTCCCACAATTCTCTCTCCACTCGGCAAACCCACAACATATGGTTCACAATCATACAAGCACGAGATTTTTAAACGATTTACACAGTTCAATGATACGAAAGAATGTGTAGCTCCGGAATCGAATAAAACACTAACTGGTTGCAAAAGGATCTGAATCGTGCACGATGCAACGGCGGTGTTACGATCATCGATTTCCTCATCTCGTACATGCGCGGAGGAACGGACCCGGCCTTTGGATGTCTCTCTCTTCCCAACGATCTGCTGCTGAAATCAACTCTGATGCGTCTGGTTCACACTTGTCTCCTTGGGAATGGCGCTGGAGTGCGAGTACCAAAAGATCTAGTAGCAACTCCACGAAGGCCGCACGGTGCCCTTCTTGTCCACAATCGTAACAAGTCACAGAAGATGCTTGACAATCTCGTCGAATATGCCCTGCTCGACCTCACTTGTAGCTTTTCTTTGTTGCGTCCGGTACTGCTGTTGTAGTCCGGAACTTCTTTCCACCTCTGGAAGGATGTGGAGGTTTCCTAGCCGAATAAAAGGAAGACTGGCCCTTGCGGGGCCCACCACTCTTGTTTTCTGAAAAGTTGTCGGTCACCTTCTGCTTCTTTGCCTCCACTGATTTCTCCACCGCCGCCTCTTTCATGTCGTAGGCCAGCGCTTTGTCTTGATACTGTCGTAACGTAGTACACTCGAACCCGGACATGTACTGCTGAATCTCCAGCTTCATCCGCATATCGAAATGAAAAATCTTTTCTGCCTCCGTTCTGACCAAGTGTCGCACACAAGTCGGCTGATGATTAAAAGTTTTGATTACATCTGTCACAGATGCCTCCGAACTTTGTGGTGAGAAAAACTCTCGGATCTTTGCCTCTCTAACTGGACGAGGACAATATTGTGCTTCCATCATTAGTTTGAATTCCGTCCAATCCGCATTATGGTTCTCGAGTCGAATAGCTTCCCACCAATCAAAGGCCTCCCCAGTCAGAAAATACTGGGCAATGGGAACCTTTCGGTCCTCGGGACAGTTAAGACCCGCAAATATCTTCTCTAACTCCTTAAGCCAGTGATCCCAAGTAAGTGCCTCAGCAGATCCGTCAAATTTTGGCGGGTGCAATTTGACCACCTCAGCAAGCCATTTGTCTCCCCGGTTATCCTCATGGTGCTGCTGTCCCATCGCCGTCTGCATGCGGTCGACTACCTGGGCGAACTGGTTTATCTGCGCCACCACCTGTTGAAGCACTCCCAGCATGTTAGGATTTGCGTCGTCATTCGCTGATCCTTGCTTCCCTCCAGAATGGGAATCGGTTCGACTAGCTGATAATTCTGGGATAGTTGCGGAATCCTCCTGTCTTATGTTACCCCGTCCGCGTCCACAACCGCGTCCGCGTCCACGTCCTCCTCTCAACATACTGTAAACACAATTCCTAAATATCCAGGACAAAGTATTCGAAATAAAGCCCGTCAATACTCACAAAACAGTAATCAAGTAAAACGGTAGTATAAGAGATTAGGAGACTTACAACCACGGTCCACATGACGACTTTTGGCTGAACAGTGATGTTACGAACGACTCGTAAATCAATAACGTAAACAGACCCAACTTAAAAGCCGACTGCCAAGATATCCATAAATCTTAGCTCCGATACCATATTCTGTAACACTCCGAGATATTCGAAATAATTACAGCGTCGTAAACCCCTTGAGTAAGGATTTACAAGGCTAATTTAAAAGAAATGTAAATATAGAACATCAACATCACGGAAATTCAAGTTTACAGAACCGTACAACTGGTTCAACGAGTAATTAATACAACCATATCGAAATGATATCAATAAGACACGCGTACTCGAGTACTGAAATGAAACCAAGAAAACAAATCACCAACAACAACAAACATCACTGAACCCCTTCGTCGTCACGTCGGTATTGTGGCTGTTTTCCTGCTCCTCGGCTACCTGAACATCAAAACAAATATCCACCCCCGAAGGGGTTAGCAAAACGATGCTAGTACAAGTATCATTTAAACGAATCAAATATGCATCAACAATACATAACAAGATACATCACACGGACTTCCGCTACCGAAATCCGATAATGCGAATCCACAAGATTCCATTAACACGGCATGGGTATTCCAATGATCCAGCGCCCTCAGCATAGATCCCAAGATGATCCCGTCGGACCAACACAAGGTGGAAATAACCCGTCCAATGATCCAGCGCCCTCAGCCTAGATCCCAAGATGATCCCGTCGGACCAACACGAGGTGGACATCCGATCCAGCGCCCTCAGCATAGATCGCACAACAATCACAAACATAACTCATGCATAACATATATGCCAAATCACCATGTCCATCAACATGAACATACAAACACTAGATAACGAATATCATGACAATTCAACGAAATAAATCTCATGTTCAACAACTTGAATAATCACACGCATGCTCAAAATACCAATATTAACATATTACGATACTTGCCTCGAAGATGGCAAGAACGAAACACTTCAATGATCTCAACACACTCGAAGGCCGCCTCCTTCGATCAACGTAGCAAGCTCGAACCTTAACAAAAGAAATGATATACAAATCATCTCAAGTCGAACGATGTCCTAACAATTAGGTCTACGGCCCAAAAGCTCAAAATATGCAGTCTGCCTGAACCACTTAGCGTACGCTACGTACTCTACGTAGCGTGCGCTAAGCCTGCCTGTTAGCGTACGCTATCGTCTAAGCCTAGCGTACGCTAGCCATAGGCTGACAGTACTCTCTGATCAGCCGACTGACTCGGCTGATATCATAACGTACGTTACGTACTAAAGGTAGCGTGCGTTAACTTATCCCCGATAGCGCACGTTAACTTACGTATGTTAGCGTGCGCTAACCGTGCATGTGATTACACGCGTAAAATCGGATTGAATGGTGATGAACTCATGAATTCTATGGTGATAAAACAAGTCATCCCCGAGCATATCATGCTAATAAGGTTTGTGAAAGTTCTATACGTACTAAATGACTATGAGATACAAAGATACGTATAATCATCACAACACCATAGTTCATCTTAGATCTTCAAGGGATATCCTGAGTTCAATCCGTTATAAGTCTCAAAACGTACGATCCTTCTATATAAACGCATAAGAACTTGAAAATCTCCATATACTGATCACAAATCGGTTTGAAAACGCTAGGAGTCCAAATAATAAAAAGGTTCGAAGGATTATACGAAGACTAAGTGCCGATACGTCAAAAGTATCCTTTTAACACATGATGTTCGACTATAAACGAATCTAATAGACTATCAAAACATGATCAAACGTATTTTAGAACACTACTAATATTGGTGAAGAATCACCTACCTCAAAGTAGTGAAGAACACGGGGGAAATCGAAGCAATCCAACGTCGAAGGCTCGAACACCAATTCTCAATGACCTACAACCTTCAACACGAGCTATGGTGCTGATATGAAGTGTTTAGGATGTAGGAAGTGTAACAGCCCAAAAACAATGGCTATTACAGTGTCGTGGACCCCTACCGGGACCCACCAGGCGATATCACAATATACATTTAAATTCTGACAACGTGGCACCGTACCACAATATTTATCAAAACCCCGGTGTGGAGTATGAGTTATTTATGTCTTTAAATACGAGCAAACATACACAGGATCCAAATTCGGTACAAACCATATGACGATGGGCAGTACCTAACAAATTTTAGTACATTCATCCGACACAAAATAAAATGAAAGTCACAATAAAACATAACGGAACAACCAAAAGACTCGGGCCCCCCGAAATAGCATACTTCAGAATCCTCCGTCGCCGTTGTGCTCCTCCTGTGCCTTGCCCTTTCCTCGCCCTGAAATACAAGTATTTCGCCCCAAACCACAGGGTCAGCTATACATAATAATGATTCTCATGACATTATACAATTTATATATATACTGATCTCAAAGAAAACCACCGACTACTGAATATACCCCGAAGGCGTATAAACAATCAGTCCCAACTGTCGAACATAACCAGATATACGAACGACCATATACTATGGCTCAAGACGGACATCACAGTACGCCCGATCCGGAAATGTGTTCGTGCACATGTCCACCCCGTATACGGAATCCAGAATATACGTGGGACGATGTACCTAATTAGCCTCACGAACTACGTCTCGTGTGCACGATCTAAATGCGGAAAACCTCCACGCATGATCATCAAGTGCCCGGCTAAAAATCCTACACATAACCAATCGGCGCGCAGATATGACTCCAGAGATGTCACGATACAACATGACAACGAAACTCAACGAATTACACTTTTACCAAGGAATCGAGCAACTCACCGAAGTGTCAACAAAGCTCAAAAGGACTAACGGTAACAAGGATGGTAATTTCGGGTATATCATCCCCAACACCATGACAATACGATTAAGGGTATCACCATATCATGAATCATAGATTATCAGAACATTTCATACACACGAAACGCATAATAATCACAAGAATTCAACCATCATTATAACCAAGCAAGATAACTTGCCTCAATTCCGTAGATGAATAATCCTTCTTTGAATGGTCAAACGAACGGTATCCTCGTCTAACAATACTCACGTGAACAAGAAACCTTGAATGAAATGTAATTCATTCAACAACACATTCGTACGATAATGGTATTATTACATAAATAATATTCGTAAATTTACTTGAATAAATCAATCATCCTATTGATCATTTTAATGTTCTTATTACAAATCATCGTATGTTTATCATGTTCGTTCACATATTATAACCTTAATGTCAAATACTTGATGTCTAGTTTATTATCAATGTAATATCGTGAAAATATCTTTTCAAATCATCGACACTTCCAATTACAATATAAGTTTGTGTTTAATTACGTTCTTTCATTATTTTACCAACGATTACATTCAAAACTTGATTACTATATGAAACATAAGTTTAAGTTTTCAGTGAACTAAGAACATCATCTTAATTTACGTCTCTTAACACGCACGGATTAATGAAATGGAATTCGGCTACTCATCTACCGCATTTGTATCATCATATTCAACACAATCCTCTTAAGAACATTATCAACCTATTAATGTAGTGATTACCACTCTTTAACGAAATCGATTAATTTGAACATATGAAGATTACAACTTCCTTCTATCAACATCCATTGTTTTACTTTGAAGAATTTATTAAAAGCCTAGTTATATCATTGGATACTTGAAATTTTTGAAGTAACTTCATCCCATCTAGCGAAGATCATCTTCAAAGGGCTAACATAATCTTTCCAACAATTTTATTACAAAGGTTTTAGAGGCCAAAAATCATGGTTCCATACTACCTTCAAGAATCAATAGAATGTTCAAGACAAATTTAACATTTCTTACTTTTAATTATTAAGGATATCATCCCTAACATGTTCCTAGTGTTGAGACTATAATCAACTTCCGATTATCATGTTATACATCAAGTTTTATGTATATCATTACCAACACAATCACATTATGAAGTTATTTACATCAAGAAGTAACACTAATACCTTCAATGTTAATCTTCACTTAGTTTGAGCATGATTCAATTAACTTATCATGTTTGCACTAGTTTAAACTAACATTATGTGAAGTATTTATCTATTAACATCATCATAAGCATGGAATTGATATGAGTTAAAGAAAGACCAACCTTAAAATGAAGAACAACACCAACACTTCAAGGGATACACTTCAATCTCTAACTCTACAAGTCACCAATCAAGTGTTGAAGCTCCAACACAAGTTAGAAAGGCTTAGAAACGAAGTTGGATGGGAAAGGAATCGTTCCTCAGTTGGGAGGTTGAAAAGGGTCGAGTAGGAAGTGAATGGCAAGTCATACTTTTATAATCTGAACTCAGCATTACGTACGTTAACGAACGTGGTTAACGTACGTTATAGCCCTTACGTACGTAATCTTATGATCATTACGTACGTAACCAATTTCATCAGATCTTACTGCCTCAAAACACGCAATTCGTTACGTACGTAACTATGTAGCTATTATGTACGTAATAGCCGTTGACTTGGCTGTCGCGATCAACTCCCGACCACCTACCCCCGCTCGGCCCCACCCGCCGAAAGGTGGACTACTAGAGGATCTTCCGCATTACGTACGTTAACGTATTGATGTTACGTACGTAAGGCGACATACATAGCGTACGTTATGAAGACAGGTTAACGTACGTTAAGTACTATAACAAGCATAAATGGAATTCTCCCAATATCACCCAACAACTAATATAGTATGAATGACCATGAATCCAACTTAACATAATTCGTCGATACTTGCTACAACATCACAGATATGGTGCGAAAACACTTAACTTAAATCATGAAATACAATATTAAAGGCGAGGGTATTACATACTCCCCCCTTAAAAGGAGTTTCGTCCCCGAAACTAAGGGGTAAACAGTTCGGGGTATTTCTCTCGCATGCTATCTTCAGTCTCCCACGTAGCTTCCTCGACTCCATGTCTTGACCACTGAATTTTTAATAGGGGAATCGTCTTGTTCCTCAGCTGTTTAATTCTTCTCTCGAGTATCTGCACAGGCCGTTCTTCATACGAATGGTCATCGGCTATTTCGACCTCGTCGAATTGAATAACGTGACTTGGATCAGAAACATACTTCCTTAACTGAGATGCATGGAATACGTTGTGAATCCGGCTCAAAGCTGGTGGTAATGCTAAACGATAGGCTAGGTCGCCTACTCGTTCCAGGATCTCAAACGGACCAATATACCTTGGGCTCAATTTGCCTCTCTCCCCGAATCGGAAAACACCTCTAGTAGGAGATACTTTGACTAGTACATGGTCACCAACCTCAAACTCGAGTGGTCGTCGACGATTATCTGCATATGATTTCTGGCGGCTTTGGGCCGTTAATAGACGGCTCTTGATCAGGGAAATCTTCTCGCGGGCTGCCAATAACATATCAGGTTCCGTACCAATAGATTCAGACAATTCGTCCCAGCACAAAGGGGACCTACAACGACGACCATACAATGCCTCATAAGGCGCCATATTGATCGAGGCGTGCCAGCTATTATTATATGTGAATTCTACCAACGGCAGTTGGGCTTCCCAGTCAGGCTTCCAATCGAGAGCACATGCCCTCAACATATCCTCTAGAGTTTGAATTGTCCTCTCAGACTGACCGTCGGTCTGAGGATGAAAAGCCGTACTGAAGTTCAACTGTGTACCCATAGCACGATGAACCGCCTTCCAGAAGTGCGACACGAACCGTCCGTCCCGATCTAATACAATACTCTTAGGGGTGCCATGCAGTCTCACAATCTCTTTGATGAATAATTGGGCCAATCTATCAGGGCCCCAAGTATCCTTGATCTCCAAGAAGTGGGCTGATTTAGTCAATCGATCCACAACCACCCAAATCGTATTCATGCCTCGACGGCTCGTCGGCAAGCTAGTAATAAAATCCATCGATATGTCTTTCCACTTCCACTCGGGAATCGGAAGTGGTTTCATCATGCCCGTTGGTCGTTGATGCTCAATCTTGACCTGCTGACAGGTCAAACATTTCGAAACGAATTCGGCAACCTCCCGTTTCATGTTACCCCACCAATAATACGGCTTCAAATCCTTATACATTTTGTTCGATCCCGGGTGTATGGAATACGGAGTAGCATGAGCCTCCCTCATAATAGTATTCCTCAACTCTTCGTTTGCTGGTACACATACTCGATTTTTGAAGCGTATCAGTCCATCCTCGTGAACCACAAATCCAGGGGCCTTCCCTTGCTCAATTTCTCCTCGAACTCTGGATAAGAATGGGTCCGTCATCTGTTTCGTCCTGATCGTCTCATCAAGGGATGGTGAAATCTCAAGCGTGCACAGTTGTCCCTGAATACATTGTAACCAGACCTCAATCTCTGGTCTCATGAACTCTAATTGCAACTCCCTCTGGGCGGTCAAACGAGCTAGTATCTGTTCCTGCACCGTCTTGCGGCTCAAGGCATCGGCAACCACGTTTGCCTTGCCTGGATGATAAAGGATCTCGATATCATAGTCTTTGATTAGCTCTAACCACCTCCTTTGTCTCATATTCAACTCCTTCTGGGTAAAAATATACTTCAGGCTCTTGTGGTCCGTAAAAATCCGGCAGGCAACTCCATACAGATAGTGGCGCCAGATTTTTAAAGCAAACACTACGGCTGCTAACTCCAAGTCATGAGTCGGGTAGTTTACCTCGTAAGGACGCAACTGTCTGGACGCATAGGCAATCACTTTCCCGTCCTACATTAACACGCAGCCAAGGCCATGCCTCGATGCATCGCTATATACCACGAATCCTTCCGTTCCTCTAGGTAGTACCAAAACAGGTGCTGAAATTAATCGACCTTTGAGTTCATCAAAACTTTGCTGACATGCTTCCGACCACAAGTACTTCTTATCTTTTCTCAACAGATTAGTCATCGGTTGAGAAATTTTGGAAAATCCTTCCACGAATCGTCTGTAATAGCCTGCTAGACCCAGAAAACTACGAACTTCCTTCACGTTCTTCGAGGGTAGCCAGTCTCGGATAGCTTCCGTCTTCTGTGGGTCTAATCTTACTCCCTCTGCTGATATCACATGTCCCAGAAAAATAACTTCAGACATCCAGAATTCACACTTAGAAAATTTTCCATAGAGTTGTTCTCGCCTTAATGCATCGAGAACCTGGCGGAGGTGACACTCATGCTCCTCATGATCACGAGAGTAGACCAAGATGTCGTCAATAAAAACAACTACAAAACGATCCAGATAATTTATAAAAACCCGATTCATTAATTCCATGAACACTGCAGGTGCATTAGTCAGTTCGAATGGCTTGACAACAAACTCATAATGCCCATAGCGAGTGCGAAAAGCTGTCTTCGGGACGTCAGACTCTCGAATCCGCAATTGGTGGTACCCGGACCTCAAGTCGATCTTGGAAAATACAGCGGCTCCCTGGAGCTGATCCAATAGATCATCGATGCAAGGTAAAGGATATTTGTTCTTAATTGTTACTTTGTTCAGCTCCCGGTAATCAATACACAAACGCAGCGATCCGTCCTTCTTCCGCATTTAATAACACCGGCGCTCCCCAAGGGGATGCACTGGGTCGAACATATCCTTTCTCAGTTAATTCTTCGAGTTGTCTTTTCAACTCTTGCATCTCAGTCGGGGCCATACGATATGGTGCTTTCGAAAGCGGGGACGTCCCTGGCTCCAACTCAATGGTGAATTCTACCTCTCGCTGTGGGGGTATTCCTGGAAGCTCGTCTGGAAATACATCTGGATAATCTCGAATTACTGGAATATCAATCAATTTGACTGGTCGGTCAGTTGTCTTAGTCATGTAACACCAATAACCAATGCATCCCTGGTTCAGTAATCTCATAGCCTTCATAGCGTTGATGACTCTCCCAGAATGATTGGGATTATCACCCCGAAAAATACACTCGACGCCATCATCCGATGTGACGGTCACCATTCGCTTACGGACGCTAAGCACGGCATCGTGACGATCCATCCAGTCGATACCCAAGATTACATCATCTTTAGGTAAATCAACCACAATCAAGTCAGACAACCACTCACGGTTGTTCATGCTAATCAGACAGTTCTGTACTTCACGACTCCCAATAATTCTTCTACCATCGGGTAGACCAATTACATAAAGTTCACAATCGGTAACATGATTCAAATGCAAACGACTCAAACAAGAACTAGACAAAAAGGAGTGTGAAGCACCAGTATCAAAAAGAACACAAACGGGCTGAGAGTGGATCTTGAGAGTACCTGCAATCATGCTGGCTTCGGTATCATCACTTTCTTCATCTCGTAGACTCTGGGTTTTGCAACCCCGAAAGCAGGTGTACCAACTTGATTTCCACGGCCCATCCCTTTGTTTGCCCTGGTAGTCTGGTAAGAAGCGGATGGAGGAGCACGTTCTGAGCAAGATCAGACCTGGAGCAAGAGACGCCATCGAGCACGCCCGAGTCCACCCGGCAATAGCGAGCACGATGGCCGTTCTTCCCGCAAGTGTGACAGTAACGGCCGGCCGACACTTGGAGCTGATATGCCCAAGGTCCCCACAGTTATAACACACTACAAGTGAGCTGATTGCACGATATTGCGTTCCCGGTTTCGGTGCCATAGGTGGCCGCTCGGAAGGATTTGGTACAGCCGGGTTTCTTGAATACCCCTTGCCATCGTCTCCTTGGGTGCAGTTCCTGGATCTCTTGTTGGAAAATCGAGGTCGCTTCTTAGAAATCTCCTTCGCAGTAAGTTCATACTCCAAAGCCTTCTCAATAAACTCAGGTAAGGTCGAAAAGTGGTGATTGAGTAATTTCATCCTCATTCGGGGTTTAAGCCTCTTGAGGAAATATTTGATCTTATCAGCTTCCGAACGGACAACCGCGTAGCAAAAGGGAGAAGTGCTTGGAATTGTTCGGAAATCGCTAACACATCCTCGTCTTCCGATGGGTCGGGGTTTAGTAATTCGGACAGTTTGGCTTCACGGAGGGGTGCAGGATAATAACGATCTAGCATAAGATTCTTGAATTCCTCCCAAGTACTGCGCTTCGGGCAGCCTCACGTAAAGCCACCAAGTATGGGCACTCTTACTAAGGTAGTAGTCGCCACAAAGAACTCGATTTTCCTCTGGGCACTCCACCATCTCGAGCAGTTTCTCGAAATGTCAGATCCAGTGTTAATGTCGCAGCTCGATGAGCCTTCAAAAGTCGGAGGTCGCCGACGTGATATGTCGCTAATAATCCGGCTCACGATCCCGCCAGAGCACCGAGGCGAGGCCGTTGCCCCCGCTGTTGACCGCAGTATTCCTCTGCATAGCTTCCATCAGCTGACCCATTTGGGTCATATGGGCCATCATGCCCTGCATCACGGTGTAAGGATCGACACGTGCATTCTCTCCGGTGTGGTGTGATTGGTCCCTAGAAGGCGAATCACTGCCTGCGGAAATCTGTTCCACATTCGCGCGTCTGTTAGCTCGTGGTATCGGAATTCGGCCTCTTCCGCAGCCTCGTCCCCCTCTGCCACGGCCTCTCGGGTTCCTTTCCATACTGAAAGAATCAAGTCACAAGTACAGTTCGATTTATCAATCATAATTCATGCTAAGTTAATGGCAACAGGGAATTTCCTATCCAACAAAGCAGTTTGTAAAGAATCACTGGCACTACAAGTGTTACACACTCAATATCATATCAACATTAAGTCGAAACAATTCCAATCACATAATTAATTTAGGTTCACCTCAAACAGATGAATTTTGCCTCATGGTAGCAAGATGCCAAGATAAGTAAGGAGACCAATACATCGTCAATATCATGCCAGTAATCAAATTATGGTTCATGAGAACATACCGTATTCGACGGGTCAGGCGCTTGTACAGGTTACACGTGGCACAAAGGTTTCTTGATGCTATTTCGATTCTACAATGACTCAAAATAAAAACACACTCTCCGATACCATCTTCTGTAACAGCCCAAAAACAGTGGCTATTACAGTGCCGTGGACCCCTACCGGGACCCACCAGGCGATATCACAATATACATTTAAATTCTGACAACGTGGCACCGTACCACAATATTTATCAAAACCCCGGTGTGGAGTATGAGTTATTCATGTCTTTAAATACGAGCAAACATACACAGGATCCAAATTCGGTACAGACCATATGACGATGGGCAGTACCTAACAAATTTTAGTACATTCATCCGACACAAAATAAAATGAAAGTCACAATAAAACATAACCGAACAACCAAAAGACTCGGGCCCCCCGAAATAGCATACTTCAGAATCCTCCGTCGCCGTTGTGCTCCTCCTGTGCCTTGCCCTTTCCTCGCCCTGAAATACAAGTATTTCGCCCCAAACCACAGGGTCAGCTATACATAATAATGATTCTCATGACATTATACAATTCATATATATACTGATCTCAAAGAAAACCACCGACTACTGAATATACCCCGAAGGCGTATAAACAATCAGTCCCAACTGTCGAACATAACCAGATATACGAACGACCATATACTATGGCTCAAGACGGACGTCACAGTACGCCCGATCCGGAAATGTGTCCGTGCACATGTCCACCCCGTATACGGAATCCAGAATATACGTGGGACGATGTACCTAATTAGCCTCACGAACTACGTCTCGTGTGCACAATCTAAATGCGGAAAACCTCCACGCATGATCATCAAGTGCCCGGCTAAAAATCCTACACATAACCAATCGGCGCGCAGATATGACTCCAGAGATGTCACGATACAACATGACAACGAAACTCAACGAATTACACTTTTACCAAGGAATCGAGCAACTCACCGAAGTGTCAACAAAGCTCAAAAGGACTAACGGTAACAAGGACGGTAATTTCGGGTATATCATCCCCAACACCATGACAATACGATTAAGGGTATCACCATATCATGAATCATAGATTATCAGAACATTTCATACACACGAAACGCATAATAATCACAAGAATTCAACCATCATTATAACCAAGCAAGATAACTTGCCTCAATTCCGTAGATGAATAATCCTTCTTTGAATGGTCAAACGAACGGTATCCTCATCTAACAATACTCACGTGAACAAGCAACCTTGAATGAAATGTAATTCATTCAACAACACATTCGCATTTATAATGGTATTATTACATAAATAATATTCGTAAATTTACTTGAATAAATCAATCATCCTATTGATCATTTTAATGTTCTTATTACAAATCATCGTATGTTTATCATGTTCATTCACATATTCTAACCTTAATGTCAAATACTTGATGTCTAGTTTATTATCAATGTAATATCGTGAAAATATCTTTTCAAATCATCGACACTTCCAATTACGATATAAGTTTGTGTTTAATTACGTTCTTTCATTATTTTCCCAACGATTACATTCAAAACTTGATTACTATATGAAACATAAGTTTAAGTTTTTAGTGAACTAAGAACATCATCTTAATTTACGTCTCTTAACACGCACGGATTAATGAAATGGAATTCGGCTACTCATCTACCGCATTTGTATCATCATATTCAACACAATCCTCTTAAGAACATTATCAACCTATTAATGTAGTGATTACCACTCTTTAACGAAATCGATTAATTTGAACATATGAAGATTACAACTTCCTTCTATCAACATCCATTGTTTTACTTTGAAGAATTTATTAAAAGCCTAATTATATCATTGGATACTTGAAATTTTTGAAGATCATCTTCAAAGGGCTAACATAATCTTTCCAACAATTTTATTACAAAGGTTTTAGAGGCCAAAAATCATGGTTCCATACTACCTTCAAGAATCAATAGAATGTTCAAGACAAATTTAACATTTCTCACTTTTAATTATTAAGGATATCATCCCTAACATGTTCCTAGTGTTGAGACTATAATCAACTTCCGATTATCATGTTATACATCAGGTTTTATGTATATCATTACCAACACAATTACATTATGAAGTTATTTACATCAAGAAGTAACACTAATACCTTCAATGTTAATCTTCACTTAGTTTGAGCATGATTCAATTAACTTATCATGTTTGCACTAGTTTAAACTAACATTATGTGAAGTATTTATCTATTAACATCATCATAAGCATGGAATTGATATGAGTTAAAGAAAGACCAACCTTAAAATGAAGAACAACACCAACACTTCAAGGGATACACTTCAATCTCTAACTCTCCAAGTCACCAATCAAGTGCTGAAGCTCCAACACAAGTTAGAAAGGCTTAGAAACGAAGTTGGAAGGGAAAGGAATCGTTCCTCAGTTGGGAGGTTGAAAAGGGTCGAGTAGGAAGTGAATGGCAAGTCATACTTTTATAATCTGAACTCGGCATTACGTACGTTAACGAACGTGGTTAACGTACGTTATAGCCCTTACGTACGTAATCTTATGATCATTACGTACGTAACCAATTTCATCAGATCTTACTGCCTCAAAACACGCAATTCGTTACGTACGTAACTATGTAGCTATTACGTACGTAATAGCCGTTGACTTGGCTGTCGCGATCGACTCTCGACCACCTACCCCCGCTCGGCCCCACCCGCCGAAAGGCGGACTGCTGGAGGATCTTCCGCATTACGTACGTTAACGTATTGATGTTACGTACATAAGGCGACATACATAGCGTACGTTATGAAGACAGGTTAACGTACGTTAAGTACTATAACAAGCATAAATGGAATTCTCCCAATATCACCCAACAACTAATATAGTATGAATGACCATGAATCCAACTTAACATAATTCGTCGATACTTGCTACAACATCACAGATATGGTGCGAAAACACTTAACTTAAATCATGAAATACAATATTAAAGGCGAGGGTATTACAGGAAGTTATACTCTAAGTATAAGAATTCGGATGAGGGAGAAGAAAAGACTGAAAATACGAAAAGGATGTTGTCCTATTTATAGGAAATGGTTATTAGCGCGCGCTAGTCCCTGCTCGTAGCGTGCGCTAACGTCTTACTGACTTCACTGTACTCAGCACTTACCGTGCGCTATTCACATGCCTGTAGCATGCGCTAAGGCGTTGACTTGGCTTTTCCCGAAAGCCGTCCAGGTTCATCCCGACACAATCCGACCAAGATCCCCAGCCTGATCTCACCTACCACACGTCTCAATCAAATTGACCACGCATAGCGTGCGCTAATGTTCCTTTGTAGCGTGCGCTATGGATCCATGTTAGCGTACGCTACACATAGCCGATAGCGTGCGCTACATGCGCAGAATTACATTTTTAAATCACAATCATGAAATCATACGCTCGACAACATCGGATTATGAAATACGGAGAATAATACTCAGACAAAAGTACAATAATTACAATATCACAAGTTCCAAAAACATATCAGAAATCTCGGGTATTACATCCTTCCTCCCTAAAAAGAAGTTCCGTCCCGAAACTTAAGATGAAAACAACTCCGGATATCTAGTCTTCATACTGTCCTCCGTTTCCCAAGTGGCCTCTTCAACTCCGTGTCGCGACCATTGTACTTTAACCAAGTGTATTGGTTTATTCCTCAACTTTTTGATCCGACTCTCTAGTATCTTGATTGGTCTCTCTTCGAAGGTGCCATCATTAGCTATCTCGATCTCGTCGAATTCAATGACGTGACTGGGGTCCGGTACATACTTCCGCAATTGGGATACGTGAAACACATTGTGAACGTGAATCAGCGATGGCGGTAAGGCCAACCTGTATGCTAAATCTCCAACCCTCTCGAGGATCTCGAATGGAGTGTGATTAATTTTCTCTTTTTATATTTTAATTTTTGTGTGTATTATTAGTTGTGTGTCTTATTTTTATTTTTATTTTTGGAGTGTGATTAATAAAGAGTCTTGCTCGGGACTAGCAAGAATTCAAGTTTGGGGGTGTGATAAGTGTCAGTTTTGTACACTTATCCATGGTTTGTATCGATAAAATTCACCCATAATTGAGCTAGTCTACTCGTTTTTTGCTTATAATTAATTAGTTTTAATAATTTTTTATCGGATGATGATCGGATTAAATAACTAATTTACTCAAGAAATAACATGTTTAATAAATATTCTCTTTGTTGAATTTTGATATATTCATGTTGTAGGGCTTTCCGAGACGAATTCGGCAGTCTTTCCGGATTCAAAATCAGAGTTATATATCAAAAGTTATCATCCGAAGAAGATCTGGGGCAAAAACGCAAAGTCTGAGAAATTCTGGGCTGAAAACGTAACTATCAAAGCTTCAAATGAACAAATTTACGAAGCCACGTTACGGCCGTAACATTCAGGAGTTACGGCCGTAAGTCACCCTAGTTACGGCCGTAACTCCTGAATGTTACGGCCGTAACTCTTGACAGATTGTTATGATTTGTCTAATTTTTTATACTTTTTGTGTATTATTGAGGGGATGGCTGGCATTGATCCGATCTAATGTAATAATGCTGGAGTTTTGGAGCTATTAGATGACTTTAGGTGTATAAATAGACCCCTTAGATCCTTCATCATTTATCATTCATCTTATAATTTTCCATTTTTTGTAAACTTTTCTTTTTGTGTGAAGAACACACTTGTGTTCTTGAGTGATATTTGTAAGTGTGGTATAGCATATGTTGTTCAGAGAGTTTATTGTTTCTATCTCCTTTATCTACTAAGGGAGTTAAGACCAATTCTTTCTCTTGATTCAACTAATAATGACCACACAAACTTGTAATATGTATAATAAACCCTTCATGGGCTAAGTAACCTTATGTTGGGATTATAAACAAGGTTAGTCATGTTATTTATGTTTGTATAAAGATCTATTGTGAATTACTTATTATTGTGTGTGATTTTCATTGTTTTAACAATCTTTATTTATTTGGCCAATAAATGACGATATTTATGGTCTTCATATGTTTCGAAAGAAAATATGTTTGATTAGATCAAATGATCTTCACTCTAAGTTGTTCTAGGGGATAGAAATATACCCCTAGTCCTTAGATGATTCTTTGAGTTATTTTCATAAAACCTAATGCTATGTATTGAAGCCAATCAACATAGAAATATAGTGGATTGATTCAATATGTAAGGGGCGTTTTATAGTTCGAAAGAGAAACCGTCTTTTTAAGGAAAATCGAATCTACACAACATAATAAGTAAATTCATCTTATGATCTCCTATACATCTTCTATAACTAATGACGAACTAAGTTTGTAATCCCAACTATTTCATTTTATCGTTAATCAATCTATTATTATTATTGCTATCTTTTTATTTCTTTATAATATTAGAACTATTATTGCATTTTCTTTGCAAATATTAAACCAAACTTTTTAATTGTGTGTTTCACTTATCTTAGTATCTATAAAAATAGACCAATAGTGTATAATTCAAATTATAACCAAACTTCCTTGTGAGATGGATAAACCGGACTCAAAAAGTCCACTTTACTACTTGATACGATATTGTGCACTTGCGATAGTTACACTAAAAGCGTGTCATCGGGGAGAGAAGGAGAGGCAGACCGAGGAGGACGTGGGGCTTTTCCTTTCTTTACTTCGTCACATAATCGAAGGATCAGAGAATCGTTCAACTGCTTAGACTTGATCTCCTCGACTAGTGATGACGTCAGTTCCATCACATAAAGTTGCCCTTGGATTCCTGGTGCCCATACTTCAATCCCCTCGCGGATTAGTTCCCGTTGAATACTGGTTTGGGATGTAAGTGCTTCCAACACTCGAAGAGAAACAGGTTTACGGCTCAATGCATCGGCTACTACGTTTGCTTTCCCCGGATGATAGAGAATCTCCAAGTCGTAATCCTTGATCAATTCCAGCCACCTTCTCTGCCTCATGTTTAATTCTTTCTGACTGAAAATGTACTTGAGGCTCTTATGATCGGTAAAGATCTGACACTGAGTGCCGTACAAATAATGTCTCCAAATTTTCAATGCAAAGACTACAGCTGCTAACTCCAGATCATGAGTCGGGTAATTGACCTCGTATGGTTTCAACTGCCGAGAAGCATAGGCAATCACCTTATCTTTTTGCATCAACACACATCCCAGACCCTGATTTGAAGCGTCGCTGTACACCATGAATCCATCAGTTCCATCTAGTAATGCTAATATAGGTGCTGTCGTCAGTCTCTTCTTAAGTTCGTCAAAACCAGCCTGGCATTTCTCATCCCACTTGTACTTTTGAGTTTTCTGTAACAGCTGAGTGAGCGGACGAGCAATTTTGGAAAATCCCTCTACAAAGCGGCGATAATACCCAGCAAGCCCTAAGAAACTCCGGACTTCCTTCACGTTATTAGGAGCCTCCCATTCCAAGATTACTTCGACTTTCTTCGGGTCCACCTGAACTCCGTCAGCTGATATCACATGCCCGAGGAAAGTTACCTCCCTGAGCCAGAACTCGCATTTTGAAAGCTTTGCATACAGCTGTTCCTTCCTCAAGGTGCTCAAAACCACACGCAAATGTTCGGCATGCTCCTCTGCGTCCTTCGAATATATCAAGATGTCATCAATGAAGACGACCACAAATTTATCCAAGAATTCCAAGAATACCCGATTCATCAATTGCATGAATACCGCAGGAGCATTGGTAAGCCCAAACGGCATCACTACGAATTCATAATGCCTGCATCGGGACAAAGCAGACTTTGGTATATCCGATTCCTTAATCCTCAATCGATGGTATCCCGATCGCAAGTCAATCTTCGAGAATACCCTTGCCCTTGCGCTGATCAAACAAGTCGTCGATCCGAGGTATAGGATACTTATTCTTGATTGTCATCTTATTGAGCTCCCCGTAATCAATACAGTCGGAGGGATCCGTCTTTCTTAGGACAAAGAGAACAGGCGCTCCCAAGGAGAAACGCTAGGTTGAATATAGCCCTTACCGTAACAATTCCTCCGATTGCTTCTTGAGTTCATACATCTCGGTTGGTTCCATGCGATATGGTGCTCTGGAAATAGGAGCTGCTCCGGGCTCTAATTCGATAGTGAATTCCACTTCTCTGCGGAGGTAACCTGAGTAGTTCGTCAGAAATACATCGAGAACTCATTCACAATCGAAATAGGCAGAGCTCTACTCCTTCCTCTTTCCTCATGGCATAGCACCAAAGTCCGTGACATCCCCGTGATAATTTCACGGCTTTCATTGCTTTGATCAATTTTCCCGAGCTTCTGGTCTCCATCCTCGGAATAAGTGTTCGAGATCCGTCATCGCAATGATAGAAATGACTCTCTCGGTAATTCGAATAGCTCCATAACGGTTGAGCCAATCGTCTCCGAGAATTAAATCGTCACCGTAGATGTCAACTACAATAAGATTTGATGGCCAATCTCTCCCTCCTATAGACACTGGAAAATCTCTAGCCTCTAGGGTTCCCACAATTCTCTCTCCACTCGGCAAACCCACAACATATGGTTCACAATCAAATAAGCACGAGATTTTTAAACGATTTACAGTTCAATGATACGAAAGAATGTGTAGCTCCTAATCGAATAAAATACTAGCTGGTTGCAAAAGGATCTGAATCGTACACGATGCAACAGCAGTGTTACGATCGTCGATTTCCTCATCTCGTACAGGCACGGAGTAACGGACCCAGACATGGATGTCTCTCTCTTACCAACGTTCACTGCTGAAATCCACTCTGCTGCGTCTGGTTCACACTTGTCTCCTTCGGAACTGGCACTGGAGTGCGAGTACCAAAAGATCTAGTAGCAGCTCCACAGAAGGCCTCACGGTGCCCTTCTTGTCCACAATCGTAACAAGTCACAGAAGATGCGGGGCAGTCACGTCGAATATGCCCTGCTCGACCACAATTGTAGCATTTCTTTGATGCGTCCGAATCACGATGTAGTCCGGAACTTCTTTCCACCTCTGGAAGGATGTGGAGGTTTCCTAGCCGAATAAAAGGAAGACTGGCCCTTGCAGGGCCCACCACTCTTGTTTTCTGAAAAGTTGCCGGTCACCTTCTGCTTCTTTGCCTCCACTGATTTCTCCACCGCCGCCTCTTTCATGTCGTAGGCCAGCACTTTGTCTTGATACTGTCGTAACGTAGTACACTCGAACCCGGACATGTACTGCTGAATCTCCGGCTTCATCCGCATATCGAAATGAAAAATCTTTTCTGCCTCCGTTCTGACCAAGTGTCGCAGTCGCACACAAGTCAGCTGATGATTAAAAGTTTTGATTACATCTGTCACAGATGCCTCCGAACTATGTGGTGAGAAAAACTCTCGGATCTTTGCCTCTCTAACTGGACGAGGACAATACTGTGCTTCCATCATTAGTTTGAATTTCGTCCAATCCGCATTATGGTTCTCGGGTCGAATAGCTTCCCACCAATCAAAGGCCTCCCCAGTCAGAAAATACTGGGCAATGGGAACCTTCCGGTCCTCGGGACAGTTAAGACCCGCGAATATCTTCTCTAACTCCTTAAGCCAGTGATCCCAAGTAAGTGCCTCGGCCAGATCCAGTCAAATTTTGGCGGGTGCAATTTGACCACCTCAGCAAGCCATCTGTCTCCCCGGTTATCCTCGTGGTGCTGCTGTCCCATCACCGTCTGCATGTGGTCGACTACCTGGGCGAACTGGTTTATCTGCGCCACCACCTGTTGAAGCACTCCCGGCATGTTAGGATTTGCGTCGTCATTCGCTGATCCTTGCTGCCCTCCAGAATGGGAATCGGTTCGACTAGCTGATAATTCTGGGGTAGTTGCGGAATCCTCCTGTCTTATGTTACCCCATCCGCGTCCACGACCGCGTCCGCGTCCACGTCCTCCTCTCAACATACTGTAAACACAATTCCTCAATATCCAGGACAAAGTATTCGAAATAAAGCCCGTCAATACTCACAAAACAGTAATCAAGTAAAATGGTAGTATAAGAGATTAGGAGACTTACAACCACGGTCCACATGACGACTTTTGGGTGAACAGTGATGTTACGAACGACTCGTAAATCAATAACGTAAACAGACCCAACTTAAAACCCGACTGCCAAGATATCCATAAATCTTAGCTCCGATACCAAATTCTGTAACACCCCGAGATATTCGGAATAATTACAGCGCCGTAAACCCCTTGAGTAAGGATTTACAAGGCTAATTTAAAAGAAATGTAAATATAGAACATCAACATCACGGAAATTCAAGTTTACAAAACCATACAACTGGTTCAACGAGTAATTAATACAACCATATCGAAATGATATCAATAAGACATGCGTACTCGAGTACTGAAATCAAACCAAGAAAACAAATCACCAACAACAACAAACATCACTGAACCCCTTCGTCGTCACGTCGGTACTGTGGCTGTTTTCCTGCTCCTCGGCTACCTCAACATAAAAACAAATGTACACCCCCGAAGGGGTTAGCAAAACGATGCTAGTACAAGTATCATTTAAACGAATCAAATATGCATCAACAATACATAACAAGATACATCACACGGACTTCCGCTACCGGAATCCGATAATGCGAATCCACAAGATTCCATTAACACAGCATGGGTATTCCAATGATCCAGCGCCCTCAGCATAGATCCCAAGATGATCCCGTCGGACCAACACGAGGTGGAAATAACCCGTCCAATGATCCAACGCCCTCAGCCTAGATCCCAAGATGATCCCGTCGGACCAACACGAGGTGGACATCCGATCCAGCGCCCTCAGCATAGATCGCACAACAATCACAAACATAACTCATGCATAACATATATGCCAAATCACCATGTCCATCAACATGAACATACAAACACTAGATAACGAATATCATGACAATTCAACGAAATAAATCTCATGTTCAACAACATGAATAATCACACGCATGCTCAAAATACCAATATTAACATATTACGATACTTGCCTCGAATATGGCAAGAACGAAACACTTCAATGATCTCAACACACTCGAAGGCCGCCTCCTTCGATCAACGTAGCAAGCTCGAACCTTAACAAAAGAAATGATATACAAATCATCTCAAGTCGAACGATGGCCTAACAATTCGGTCTACGGCCCAAAAGCTCAAAATATGCAGTCTGCCTGAACCACTTAGCGTACGCTACGTACTCTACGTAGCGTGCGCTAAGCCTGCCTGTTAGCGTACGCTATCGTCTAAGCCTAGCGTACGCTAGCCATAGGCTGACAGTACTCTCTGATCAGCCGACTGACTCGGCTGATATCATAACGTACGTTACGTACTAAAGGTAGCGTGCGTTAGCTTATCCCCGATAGCGCACGTTAACTTACGTATGTTAGCGTGCGCTAACCGTGCCTGGCAGATTACTACTGACAGAAAACTGGATTGAATGGTGATGAACTCATGAATTCTATGGTGATAAAACAAGTCATCCCCGAGCATATCATGCTAATAAGGTTTGTGAAAGTTCTATACGTACTAAATGACTATGAGATACAAAGATACGTATAATCATCACAACACCATAGTTCATCTTAGATCTTCAAGGGATATCCTGAGTTCAATCCGTTATAAGTCTCAAAATGTACGATCCTTCTATATAAACGCATAAGAACTTGAAAATCTCCATATACTGATCACAAATCGGTTTGAAAACGCTAGGAGTCCAAATACTAAAAAGGTTCGAAGGATTATACGAAGACTAAGTGCCGATACGTCAAAAGTATCCTTTTAACACATGATGTTCGACTATAAACGAATCTAATAGACTATCAAAACATGATCAAACGTCCTTTAGAACACTACTAATATTGGTGAAGAATCACCTACCTCAAAGTAGTGAAGAACACGGGGGAAATCGAAGCAATCCAACGTCGAAGGCTCGAACACCAATTCTCAATGATCTACAACCTTCAACACGAGCTAGGTGCTGATATGAAGTGTTTAGGATGTAGGAAGTTATATAAGTATAAGAATTCGGATGAGGGAGAAGAAAAGACTGAAAATACGAGAAGGATGCTGTCCTATTTATAGGAAATGGTTATTAGCGCGCGCTAGTCCCTGCTCGTAGCGTGCGCTAACGTCTTACTGACTTCACTGTACTCAGCACTTAGCGTGCGCTATTCACATGCCTGTAGCGTGCGCTAAGGCGTTGACTTGGCTTTTCCCGAAAGCCGTCCAGGTTCATCCCGACACAATCCGACCAAGATCCCCAGCCTGATCTCACCTACCACACGTCTCAATCAAATTGACCACGCATAGCGTGCGCTAATGTTCCTTTGTAGCGTGCGCTATGGATCCATGTTAGCGTACGCTACACATAGCCGATAGCGTGCGCTACATGCGCAGAATTACAATTTTTAAATCACAATCATGAAATCATACGCTCGACAACATCGGATTATGAAATACGGAGAATAATACTCAGACAAAAGTACAATAATTACAATATCACAAGTTCCAAAAACATATCAGAAATCTCGGATATTACGCAGTGGTAGGACGCCTACTTCCAAGACACTCCTTTAGGAGAGGTCTTGGGTTCTAACCCACTAAGGAGGTGAAAGAGGAAGTTTTTCTCTTTATGATCCTCTAGCTCCCCGGGGCTAGCTCGAGCGATCGCTAATCAATGTTTAATCTCGCGTCAAGTGGCAATGTGAGAGTATTTTCTTGCTGGGAACCCGGAGGTGCTGACCAATCAGTGGCTGTTCTCCCGAAAACTGTGCTGGGAACCTGATGCGCTGTTAATCAGTTAAGGGTTTCTCCTTGTGCGCAGAAGTGTACAGAAAAGGCATTGGGAACCTTGGAATTGCTCGAGCGACTCGCGATTTACTTCTCTTAATGGGTTATGAGTGAGTTCATTGAGGGACTAGGATTAATCCGACTAAACTGGGAGCACCTAGTTATAAAAAAAAAAAAAAAATTAAATCGAATCGCACGCTGGATTAAGTCAAACAGTTCCCCTCAAAATATCTTGGTTTCAAGGGGACCCAACATCGTTTTCCGGTGGGGAATATGAGAGCCCGCCTGGACACACCAGTGGAAATGGAAGCCAAATACAGTGTCGGATTTCGATTCACTTGGACTCTCTCTTTTCCCTTCCAACTGTCGACGGCATCTGCAGCAACGGATTGTGCGAATCCTTTCTTTGTCGTTCATTGCTTTTTGCATATTATTAGTATTTTTATTATTTTGTTTGAGCATCTCCAACCTACACACCAAAAATAACACTAAAACACCAAAATTGATGGGACCCTTAACACTAAAAAAACATCTCAACTCCAATCATACTTCAAAAAAAACACCAAATTGGTGGGCCCATATAAAAAAACCATTTTCCATTGCTTGGTCTAGTGCAAAACCATTTTGCAGTGTGTGAATAGTGACACACCAAATTTGGTGTGTTTTGAAAAAGGAAAAAAGACGCACCGCATATTTTTGGTGTTATGGTGTATGGTTGGGGGAGCAAATTTGGTGTTATGCAGTATGGTTGGAGATGGTCTTAGTACTAGTTAATACGGTTTTAGTGTGTGTATGTGTGTGGTACTTTAATTCAATTCGTAGACTGTTTGAAGTCTCAGGTAATCAAAACACCTTTGTGTTTGATTTTAGTTTTAGTTTTAGTTTTTTTTTTTTTTTTTTGGGTGGGGTGTGGGGGGATGGAATCCATATGGGTTTTTGGGAAAAAAATATAGGTAAAATTTTCGTTATGGCGTCTCTAGATTTGATTGCTTATATATGACGTTTGGCCATGGAAAAACTATGATGCACGAAGTGAGGATTTGTTTTGCCGCTGATATCACTTGTTCTTTGTTTTCCAAGATTATAGAAGGGTGTTGGCTTTCTTGAATATCATCCTTCTCTGGTTTGTTTTATCTTTATTTTTTCAAGCAACACTATTCTCATTTTTCGATTTAGTTTATTTTTGTAAAAACTTTGCTACTTTGTTTTTGACATGGAGGCCGTAATAGTCATGTTGTGGACCCATTACAGTTGAGATTAAGGTGCAGAGTCTGATGATGATATTATTAGTTGTCAGAGTTTTTATGGTTTCCATGTTAGTTGTAGGTGCGCCAGTGCTATGCTGTAGTAGGAAAGTACACATGCTATATTGACAGTAACTTTAAAGGTGAAAGTTGCTCCTTCGCATTATATTCCTAGCTGCTGCGGGATAATCAAGTTTAATTGATATTCACAGGATTCTTTTCAGTGATTTTTTTATTTCGTCTTTGGAAGATGGTATTTCATTAAAGAAGTGGTAATAGTAACACCAAGTTTGTACCTTTATTACTTTAGTTATACGCCATTGTAATAGAATGAATATGCAGAGTACTGTACATCTTATTTTACATTTTACAGTTCTTCCATGCTTGTCTCTATTGATTAATCTTTTAATTAAAATGTATACTTTACACCTTTGAATAATGAACAAATAAGATCCGTAATACCCGGATATTTGATATGTATAAAACCAAACCAAACCAAACATACTCAGTATATCCCTCTCAGAGCAGGGTCTGGGGAGGATAAGATGTACGCAGACCATGTCCCTACTTTTTACGGTAGGGAGGCTGTTTCCGTGAAGACCCCCAGCTTAGTGCACAACAAAGTATTGAGTGATATATACAAAGAAGCATATGATGCGAAAAATCTCAAAACCATACTTGAGCCCATGACTTAATTCACATGAGATTTACCTAAGTGGACTTTGGCAACTGCACTCTCCATGAACGCTGCTCCAACAGAAGAGAGGTAGACTCAGCGCACAGCTCCCTGTCAAAAATACACCACACGCAAAAGGCAACAGGATAAAATATACAATAAAAGTAAAATGAAAAATGCAATGCTCTAGGTCAGAGTTAACCGAGACAACCCAACCTTGAGGCTCTCAACTACAACACCGTTCCCTACAACAGAATTCACAACTCTGATCTGGCGCCTCCAAGCGCACCTATCAACAGTCATGGTCTCGGAAAGGTTTGGGGCCTTCAAATCTAATCTCAGCTGCTCCTCCCACGTCCTCCTCAGATACGTATTTGATATGTATCTTATCTGTATTTGAACCTTGTGACATTGCGTATGTCGTATTATTAATCAGAGTATGATCCTCCGTATTTTATAGTCCAGTATTGGCGAGTGTATGATTCCATTGATGTTAATGCATGCATGTACTTACACGTAATTAGCGCACACTAACCAGTGAGTGTAGCGTACGCTAAAATGTGAGCTAGCGCACGCAAAAGAAGACACATAGCGTACGCTATGTGTGGTAAACCTGAATGAGATATGATCAGTAGGTAGGGAACCGGATTACGGGTGCTTTGGATGCATCTGGACTACTTTTGGAAAAGTTGAGTCAGCGGTGCTTAGCGCACGCTATGAGAAATATGCTAGCGCACGCTAAGTCGAGTACAGTGAGGTCAGTAAGCTTCGTGAAATCGTTAGCACACGCTATGATAGGGCGTTAGCGTACGCTAACTGTTGCATACGTAAGGCCGAGGACAGAAAGAGACAGTGGACTGTGATCCCGTTAGCGCACGCTAAAACTGAAGAATAGCGCACGGTAAAGGTCATTTTCTATATATAGGACATCACCCTCATTTCATTTCTCACTTTACCCTTCGTCCATTATCCGACTTTTACGACTTGGAAAAGTTACCCCACGATACTTTCACCTCATATCAGCCTCTATATGAGATTGTTGAAGACGAAGAACATCGTGGATTAGTGTTCAAGCATCCGATGTTGAGTTCCACCAAGTGTTTTGTCGTTTCCTTCCGTATTAAGGTATGTGATGCTTTACCAACCTAGAGTTCATATTCTTAGTGATGATTATGGGCATGCTACTGAGGTTATTGAGTTTATTACGAGCATTATGAATCGAACAACAAATTTAGGAGGATTGGATTGGTTGAACTTAGGTTTTTTGTTGGTAATAGTTGAACCTTGTTTATGCCTATCATAAGGATGTGATTTTCACAGATTATAACCTGCCTTGATGATGATTTCGTGATGATTATATGATGAACGAATTGAGTATATTATCACTTAGACTAGGTGAATTCGAGATGATGAACGTAGGGATTGTTCTTTAAGTATAATCCAGGGTTTGTAAAGATTGTTTGGATTGGTAATCTTCATATGAATGGTTAGAACGATACAATCATGTTGTAACAATCATGGTGAACGTAGAACTTGGATAAGATGAATCTACTTGCGGAAGTCACAAGTGGGATTAACTTAGAATTCGGTTGAACATACTTACCTTGTTATGAATTCGTTTAGATAACCGATACATGTATTAGAAACTGATGGCAGAATTGGAATATGGTTTGTGATGATTTGAATATGCTGAAATCCGTAGACATCAACGTGTTATCTCCATTATGATCCTTCGTTCCGCATGTAGTATGGTATTCGTTCGACGTAATGTGCTTTAAGTAATTAACCGGGAATCGGCCATATGATGATAACTAGTTCGGTCACTTTTTGGAACGTTTAGCATGTTCGTGTGATAGTCTTGTTACGTAAGTTGAGTTTGTCGTTATTTCCCTTTGTGTAAGGTTCGAGCTTTGCGAACGGTTGATCGAAGGGGCGGCATTCGAGTTTGTTGAAGTCGTTGAAGTATTTATTTCTTGCCATCTTTCTAAGGCAAGTACTTTAATTGTGTTTATCTGTGTTGATATCGGTTATGTTGTTATGTGTCGTGCATATGCGTTGTGATTGTTTTGTCCACCATGTGTTGGTCCGACGGGATCATCATGAGAATCTATGCTGTGTGCGTTGGACCGTTGGACGGGTACTTCCACCATGTGTTGGTCCGACAGGATCATCATGGGAATCTATACTGTGTGTGCTGGATCGTTGGAATACCACGAGTATGTTGAGATTGACACGTTATGTTGTGCATTGTTATTGTTTCTCATTGGAGAGACTTGTTGTTATCATTGTTAATATTATTGATGTTATTATTCAGGGGTCACTAAACAAGTATTATTATCGTACTTGTACTAGTATCGTTGTGGTAACCCCTTCGGGGGTGAACATTTGTTTTATGTTTAGGATCCAAGAGGACGGGGAAACAACCACTAGAGCTGCATGATGACGAGTGTACAAAGTGATGTTTACGGCCGGGAGGGTTTGTCAGTTGTGTTTTGTTTTAATAAAGTACTCCAGTACATTGTCGTTTTTGGTTGTCTTTGATGTTTATTATCGGGAGTTGATCGATTTGCATTTTCCAGACTTGTAATGTAATACTCCCTCCGTCCGCCACCCATGTACAACAATTTCCTTTTCCGTCCGTCCGCAACCTATGTGCATTGTTTGTTTTCGGCAAAAATTTTTACCACAAGTGGGCCCCTTACTCCACTCTCAACATTCTTAACCAACTAAGTCAACTGAAATATTAAAACTCGTGCCGGTCAAAACAATGCACATGGTTGGTGGACGGAGGGAGTAATAAATTTTGCTGATGGTATATAATAATGTTTTAAATTTCTTAGCCTAGTAAATCCTTATATCAAGGATTTACGGCGCTGTAATAATCCCGAATATCTCGGGGTGTTACAGAATATGGTATCGGAGCTAAGATTATGTATATCTTGGCCGTTGGGTTAAATTAGGGTTCAGATGTGTCTTTTTGAGTTAACCGGCCGCGAATAACATCACTGTACTGCCTACGTCTTCATGTGAGCGGGTTGTAAGTTTCCTAAACTCTATCTTGTCCCTTACATGTTACGTCCTTTTTGATAATTGAACGTTAGAACGATATTGTTTCCTGTATATGGAGTATGTATGCTTACAGTATGTTGAGAGGAGGACGTGGACGTGGACGTAGAAATGCTGAGAGGGAAGTTTCACCCTGCGTCCCTGATTCACTGTCAAATCAGGCTAGCTACAACTCGGGCGAACAATAAGAGTATGTCAACAATGAACGAGAGCAAACTGTGGAGACAAATGCCAATCCTGCTGTTCCCGACATACTACACCAAGTGGTCAACCAGATGACCCAATTTGCTCAAGGTGTGGACAGAATGCAAGTGGCGGTAGGACTGCAGTCGGGAGAGAGACAACAAGGCATCCCAGACTTGGGAAATCGAGGAGACAGATGGCTACAGGAGGTGGCGAAGATGCACCCGCCGAAGTTTGATGGTTTTTCTGAGACCGACATGGGACCACTGGTTGAGAGAGTTGGAGAAAGTATTTGCAGGGATTAACTGTCCGGACGACAGGAGAGCTCCCATCGCCCAATATTTTCTGACAGGAGAAGCGTCCGAGTGGTGGGAAGCCATCCGACCTATTGATCATGATGCTGATTGGGGAGAGTTCAAACTGATGATGGAAGCTCAATACTGCCCTCGTCCGTTGAGGGAAGCCAAAGTTCGAGAGTTTTTCTCCGCACAACCGACGGACGAGTCTGTAACTCAAACGATTAAGACATTTAATCAACAACTGGCGTTCGTTCGACACCTGGTCAGGACTGATGCAGAAATGATGATTCATTTCGACATGAGAATGAAGCCGGAGATACAGAGGTACATGTTAGGATTCGAATGCACCACTCTCCGCCAGTATTAAGACAAAGCTTTGGCATACGAAATGAAAGAAGCAACTATGGAAAAATTTTCTGAATCCAAGAAGCAAAATGTCTCTGGTGGTTTTACAGAACATAAGAATAGTGGGTCCCGCAAGGCTCAGTCGTCTTTCCACTCATTCAAGAAGCCTCCGCAACCATCCAAAGGCGGAAGGAACCCCAGATCTGTACCAGCCCTTACTGATGCGGCAAAAAAATGTTTTAATTGTGGTCGCCCAGGACACCTGTGGCGTGACTGTTTTCATTCTCTGGTGACATGTTACGAATGCGGACAGGAAGGGCTTCGAGCGATGTTCTGCAAGGATGCCACTAAATTATTTGGAGCTCGTACTTCGCAGCCGGCCCAGAAAGAGGCGAGTGTCCCGCAGACGCAGCAGTGTCCAGCCACCACAGAGTTTTGGTCGAGGAAGAGGCAGAGGACAGTTCGACCAAAGGGGAGCATCGAGTGCTGGATCCGCTCCTCCACACCTTTATGACATGAAGAGGGCAGATGATCAGAATGCAGCTGTCGCATCAGGTACCGTTCAGATCATTTCGCAACCAGTTAGTGTTTTGTTCGATATAGGGGCTACACACTCGTTTATATCATTGTCTTGTGTTAATCGTTTGAACATTTCTTGTTTTCATGAATGTGAGCCTTTTATTGTGGGTTTACCGAGTGGGGAAAGAATTGTGGGGAATTTATAAGTTAGAAATCTTCCTGCGTCAATTGGACGCAAATATTGGCCCTCAAACTAGATTGTGGTAGAGATTCAGGAGATGACTTGATTCTTGGAGACGATTGACTTAGCCGCTATGGAGCTATTATGAACTACCAGAAGAGGAATATCTCGATGATAGCCGAAGATGGTTCCGAATTATTATTCGAAGGATGGAGGCCAGGAAGCTCAGGGAAAGTGATTAAAGCTATGAAGGCTGTCAAACTACTGAAACAGGGCTGTACCGGATACTGGTGTTACGCGATGAAGAAAGAAGAAGGAAAAGTAGAGCTTTCTTCCATTCCTGTTGTGAATGAATTTCCGGACGTGTTCCCTGACGAATTACCTGGACTACCTCCACGACGAGATGTAGAGTTTACCATTGAGCTAGAACCGGGAGCTACGCCGATTTCTAAGGCGCCGTATCATATGGCACCTACCGAGATGTATGAATTGAAGAAGCAACTGGAAGAATTGCTGGACAAATGTTATATTCAGGCGCCCTGGGGTGCACCAGTTCTTTTTGTTCGAAAGAAAGATGGATCGCTTCGATTTTGCATTGACTATTGGGAGCTAAACAAGATGACGATCAAGAACAAGTACCCGTTGCCACAGATTGATGATTTGTTCGACCAGTTGCAAGGAGCGACAACATTTTCCAAGATCGATTAGAGTTCAAGATACCATCAGCTGAGGATTAAAGAATTCGATGTTCCGAAGTCAGCATTCATAACTCGCTACGGGCACTATGAGTTTGTAGTGATGCCGTTTGGTCTCACTAATACGCCTGTTGTGTTTATTCAGTTAATGAATCGTGTATCCATAGAGAATTTGGACAAATTCGTAGTTGTGTTTATCGATGATATTTTGGTCTATTCCAAGAGTCCGGAAGAGCATGAGCGGCATTTGCGGATCGTTTTGAACCTCTTGAGGAGCGAACAGTTGTATGCCAAACTGTCTAAATGTGAATTCTGGCTAAAGGAAGTGATGTTCCTTGGTCCTGTAGTCTCAGCGGAAGGGGTCCGAGTAGATCCTCAGAAAGTCGAGGCAATTTTAGAATGGAAGTCTCCTAAGAACGTGAAGGAAATCAGAAGTCTCTTAGGACTTGCTGGGTATTATCGTCGGTTCGTGGAAGGATTTTCTAAAATTACCCGCCCACTTACTCGATTACTGCAGAAAACCCAAAAGTTTGAATGGAACGAGATGTGTCAGGCCAGTTTTGATGAACTGAAGAAGAGGTTGACGACGGCTCCAATTCTAACACTACCACAAGGAACTGAAGGATTCATAGTTTACAGTGACGCTTCAAATCAAGGTTTCGGGTGTGTACTGATGCAGAATGAGAAGGTGATCACCTACGCTTCACGACAGTTGAAACCATATGAAGTAAATTATCCAACTCTTGATTTGGAACTGGCAGTTGTTGTTTTTGCCCTGAAGATATGGAGACATTATTTGTACGGGACTCGCTGTCAGATCTTCACAGATCATAAGATTCTTAAATACATCTTCAGTCAGAAAGAGTTAAACATGCGACAGAGGAGATGACTGGAATTGATTAAGGACTATGATTTGGAAATTCTTTATCATCCAGGTAAAGCGAACGTAGTGGCTGATGCACTGAGCCGCAAACCCGTTTCTATTCGAATGATGGAGACGCTCACATCCCAGTCCAGCATTCAACGAGAGTTGATTCGTGAAAGAATTGAAGTATGGCTACAAGGAGTCCAAGGACAACTGTGTTCTGAGATTCCAAAGTCGACTTTGTGTTCCCGATAATGATGTTTTGAAGCAGACAATCATGAAGGAAGCTCACAGTACGCCCTATTCTATTCACCCGGGCACCAGTAAGATGTATAAAGATCTGAAGCAGAATTTTTGGTGGGGCAACATGAAGAATGATGTGGCAGACTATGTTTCGAAGTGTTTAACTTGTCAGCAGGTTAAGATTGAACATCAAAGACCTGCCGGAATGTTGAAGTCACTTCCGATTCCTGAATGGAAGTGGGAAGATATATCGATGGACTTTATCACCAATATGCCGAAGACCAGAACATGGATGAATATGATTTAGGTGATAGTTGATCGTCTAACCAAGTCGGCTCATTTTCTGGGCATTAAGGATACTTGGGGACCAGAGAAATTGGCACGAGTGTTTATTGCGGATATAGTCCGATTGCATGGAACACCGAAGACCATTATTTCAGATCGGATGGTCGCTTCATGTCACATTTTTGGAAAGCGGTTCATAGAGCCTTGGGAACTGAGTTGTACTTTAGCACAACTTATCCTTCTCAAACCGATGTACAGTCCGAGAGGACTATTCAAACAGTAGAAGACATGTTGAGAGCTTGTGCCTTAGATTGGTCGACTGATTGGGAAATTCACCTGCCGTTGATTGAATTCACATACAACAATAGTTGGCATGCTTCTATTAAGATGGCACCTTTTGAAGCATTATACGGAAGAAGTTGCAGATCACCCCTATGTTGGGATGATTTGTCCGACTTAATTGGGACGGAACCAGAGTTGATAGTACAGACTCAAGAGAAGGTAGCTCTGATTCGTGAAAGACTGTTGACTGCCAGAGTTGGCAGAAGTCTTATGCGGACGTGCGTCGTCGCCCGTTAGAGTTTGGAATTGGGGATCACGTACTTCTGAAAGTTTCTCCTACCCGAGGAATTTTTCTTTTTGGGAGGAAAGAAATTTGAGTCCGAGATATATTGGACCATTCGAGATTCTTGAAAGAGTTGGAGAGTTGACGTATAGGTTGACCTTGCCGCCATCGCTGAGTCATGTTCATAATGTGTTTCACGTATCCCAGTTACGGAAGTATGTACCGGATCCCAATCATGTCATCGATTTTGGTGAGATCGAAGTAGCTAATGATGGCACGTTCGAGGAGAAACCAATTAAGATACTCTGAGAGTCGAGTCAAGCAATTGAGGAATAAACCAATCTCCTTGGTTAAAGTTCAATGGTCACGACACGGAGTCGAAGAAGCCACTTGGGAGACGGAGGATAGTATGAAGTCGAGATACCCGGAATTATTTTCATCTTAAGTTTCGGGACAACTTCTTTTTAGAGGGAGAGTATGTAATACCCGAATATTTGATATGTATCTTATCTGTATTTGAACCTTGTGACATTGTGTATGTCGTATTATTAATCAGAGTATGATCCTCCGTATTTTATAGTCCAGTATTGGCGAGCGTATGATTCCATTGATGTTAATGCATGTACTTACACGTAGTTAGCGCACGCTAACTAGTGAGTGTAGCGTACGCTAAAATGTGTGAGCTAGCGCACGCAAAAGAAGACACATAGCGTACGCTATGTGTGATCAACCTGAATGAGACAGGATCAGTAGGTAGGGAACCGGATCACGGGAATCGCGGGTGCTTTGGACGCATCTGGACTACTTTTGGAAAAGTTGAGCCAACGGTGCTTAGCGCACGCTATGAGAGATATGCTAGCGCATAGGGGTGGGCACAAAAAATCAAAATCTCGATCCCGTCCCGGTCCCGTCCCAAAATTACCCGGGATGGGACGGGATCCAAAATTAAAAACACTAGGCCCGTCCCGTCCCGTCCCATTAGAGTAACTGCGGGACGAGACACGGGACAAAAAATTTGAGGCCCGTAAGGCCCGTCCCGTCCCGCTAAGTTTTTAACCCTTTTTAAAACCATATATTTTTATTATTTGTAACTCTTTTTTAATTAATTTTTAATAATAAACTATTTTTATTTTTTACTATCTATATTTTATAATTATACACAAACCTAATCAACCGATATAAAGTTAGTAACCGATATTTTTTCAAAAAAAATGGATATGTTGTATTCAATGTTAATAATTGTTATTTTAAAAGTTTAATTTAGGCTATTAAATTAGTTAGTTGGATATTTTTCCCGAATTTAGATATATAAAATTATATATTTTTTTTACTTTTTTCTAATTTATATTTTGAACTTTTTTATGCGGGACTAAACACGTCCCGTCCCGTTCCGTCCCGTCCCAACCGGGATAAGGCCCGCGCGGGATGAAATTTTGAAATCACCAATCCCGTCCCGTCCCGTCCCGCTTGTTATAACACGGGACGGGACGTGGGATGACCCCAGGCCCGTCCCATCCCGTCCCATGCCCACCCCTACTAGCGCACGCTAAGTCGAGTACAGTGAGGTCAGTAAGCTTCGTGAAGTCGTTAGCGCACGCTATGATAGGGCATTAGCGTACACTAACTGTTGCATTAACGTACATAAAGGCTATTTAACGTACGTAAGGCCGAGGACAGAAAGAGACAGTGGACTGTGAGCCCGTTAGCGCACGCTAAAATTAAAGAATAGCGCACGGTAAAGGTCATTTCCTATATATAGGACATCACCCTCATTTCATTTCTCACTTTTCCCTTCGTTCATTATCCGACTTTTACGACTTGGAGAAGTTACCCCACGATACTTTAACCTCATATCAGCCTCTATATGAGATTGTTGAAGACGAAGAACATCGTGGATTAGTGTTCAAGCATCCGGTGTTGAGTTCCACCTAGTGTTTTGTCGTTTTCTTCCGTATTAAGATATGTGATGCTTTACCAACCTAGAGTTCATATTCTTAGTGATGATTATGGACATGCTACTGAGGTTATTGAGATTATTACGAGCATTATGAATCGAACAACAAATTTAGGAGGATTGGATTGGTTGAACTTGGGTTTTTCGTTGGTAATAGTTGAACCTTGTTTATGCCTATCATAACGATGTGATTTTCACAGATTATAACTTGCCTTGATGATAATTTCGTGATGATTATATGATGAACGAATTGAGTATATTATCACCTGGACTAGGTAAATTCGAGATGATGAACGTAGGGATTGTTCTTTATGTATAATCCAGAGTTTGTAAAGATTGTTTAGATTGGTAATCTTCATATGAATGGTTAGAACGATACGATCATGTTGTAACAATTATGGTGAACGTAGAACTTGGATAAGATGAATCTACTTGCGGAAGTCTTAAGTGGGATTAACCTAGAATTCGGTCGAACATACTTACCTTGTTATGAATTCGTTTAGATAACCGATACATGTATTAGAAATTGATGGGCAGAATTGGAATGTGGTTTGTGACGATTTGATTATGCTGAAATCCGTAGACATCAACGTGTTATCCCCGTTATGATCCTTCGTTTCGCATGTAGTATGGTATTCGTTCGACGTAGTGTGCTTTCAGTAATTAACCGGGAATCGGCCGTATGATGATAACTAGTTCGGTCACTTTTTGGAACGTTTAGCATGTTCGTGTGATAGCCTTGTTACGTAAGTTGAGTTTGTCGTTATTTCCCTTTGTGTAAGGTTCGAGCTTTGCGACGGTTGATCGAAGGGGCGGCCTTCGAGTTTGTTGAAGTCGTTGAAGTATTTATTTCTTGCCATCTTTCTAAGGCAAGTACTTTAATTGTGTTTATCCGTGTTGATATCGGTTATGTTGTTATGTGTCGTGCATATGCATTGTGATTGTTTTGTCCACCATGTGTTGGTCCGACGGATCATCATGGGAATCTATGCTGTGTGCGCTGGATCGTTGGACGGGTACTTCCACCATGTGTTGGTCCGACGGGATCATCATGGGAATCTATGCTGTGTGCGCTGGATCGCTGGAATACCACGAGTATGTTGAGATTGACACGTTGTGTTGTGCATTGTTATTGTTTCTGATTGGAGAGACTTGTTGTTATCATTGTTGATATTATTGATGTTATTATTCAGGGGTCGCTGAATAAACCATTGTTGTATAATTATCGTACTTGTACTAGCATCGTTGTGCTAACCCCTTCGGGGGTGAACATTTGTTTTATGTTTAGGATCCAGGAGGATGGGGAAACGACTACTAGAGCTGCGTGATGACGTGGGTGCAGAGTGATGTTTACGGCCGAGAGGGTTTGTCAGTTGTGTTTTGTTTTAATAAAGTACTCGAGTACGTTGTCGTTTTTGATTGTCTTTGATGTTTATTATCGGGAGTTGACCGATTTGCATTTTTCAGACTTGTAATGTGATAATAAATTTTGCTGACGGTATATAATAATGTTGTTTTAAATTTCTTAGCCTAGTAAATCCTTATATCAAGGATTTACGGCGCTATAATAATCCTGAATATCTCGGGGTGTTACAGGATCAACTTGTTAGGAGTGATGTTTTGGGTGCTTCAACTCTACATTCTGGGGAAAAAGATTTGTTTTTTCATTTATTTTACATTGAACATATGTTTCCGTGTTTGTCTATGTGTGTGTGTGAGCCCGCGCGTGTGGCATATGAAGCTTTTTTGTATTGGGGTTAACATGGCTTCTCTAAGGAAATCTTTCTGTGGCAGTCCGTTACTCGGTTTGTTAATTTATGCTGTATGCTTATAAGTTTCATGTATGAATTTTTCCGCTCTCTTCTTTTGCAAGTTAATGTCTCAGTTTGTAGTGTATACTCTATCCGTATCCAATTCTATATCTGTTATTTACTTGATTGTTCAGATGAGAGATTCAGGCCCCATGTACACACTGGATGAAGCACTTGATAGTGTTGGCTTTGGTAAATACCAAGGTTTTTTACTCGCTTATGGAGCATTAGGTTGGATTGCAGACGCTATGGAGATGATGATTCTCTCGTTTGTTGGGTTAGCAGTTCAATCCGAGTGGGGTCTGTCTCCTGGTTACAAGAGTTTGTTATCGACTGTAGTCTTTGCTGGCATGTTTGTTGGAGCACTTTTCTGGGGTGTGATATCCGATAGTTATGGACGAAAGTAGGATTCTTGGACTCATTACTCAAAACTCTGGTCTTTGCTGGCATGTTTTATGCTCTGATCTGTGTTTCTCTGTGTTTTCTCCTGTTCAGGAAGGGCATCCTAGGTGTGGCTATTGTTACAGCTGGTGCTGGGCTATTAAGTGCTTTCTCACCAAATTACATATCGTTAATAATACTGCGTTGCGTAGCTGGAGTTGGTCTTGGGGGTATGAATATATGCAATACTTGGTTTTTGGAATTTGTCCCAACAGCGAATAGAGGTGCCTGGATGATTGTCTTTTCAAGTTTTTGGACAGTTGGAACAATATTTGAGGCTGCCCTTGCATGGGTATGTTATTATGTCATCTTCCTTAGAATGTTTTATATTATTACTACATGTGACTAGTCCTCGGGAAGCAGCCTCAACCCCTCAAAACTGCCCCCCATGTAAATTGCGGGATGTGCATCTGACTCCCAGGTTCCTAATATCCTCAACTACAGTGCAGTTTTTCCTATTGCTCCATGTTGGACCCTCCTTTATCCAGCCTCATGTTCCAACGAAATCCAGCCTCACGTTCCAACGAATCCAGCCTCCCTCCACACTGCCACTTGGAAGTCCTCAGTATTATTTCACATGCGTGCACGCACTACACCAAAAATAGCCATTGACAACGTTTTTATTAACAACGTTTTTAAAAAAACGTTGTCATTTAAGTTTTCCACAACATTTATTTCAAAAACGTTGTAGTATTTCTATATTGACAACGTTTATAAAAAAAACGTTGTGGTGACGGAAATAAACAACGTTTAATGAAGAAACGTTGCAGTATAATACAACGTTTAATAGTTAAACGTTGTGAAAAATTATTTAACAACGTTTTTGTATAAACGTCGTATTATGGTTAAGAACACAGAACGCAGAAAAAGAAAAAGAAAAATTATTTAACAACGTTTTTTTATAAACGTCGTATTATGGTTAAGAACACAGAACGCAGAAAAAGAAAAAGAAAAACACATACCGCTACCAAACACAGAACGCAGAACGCAGAAGGGAAAAAAGGAAAAAAAAGAAAAACAAAAAACGTGAACGGCTTCCTTCCCCGTTCCTTCCCCCGCTCGTTCCCAAATCCCAAAAGCACAGACGGCGGCGACATCGGGTCGGAGGCGGCGCCGCTCGACACTCTCCACAACAACAACAACACCGTATCATCTCTCTTCCTTCCCCGTTGCTCTCTCTCTCTCGGTATGTGTCTCTCTATCTTTAATATTATCTTGTGACATATATAATTGAAACGAATTAATAAGTCGATAAGTTGATTATGGTGTTTGGTTATGAAAGGATTAATAGAGCTCTTTACGGTTTGTGGTGAAACCGATAGGTATTTTCGAAACCTAATGATGTTAATTTTTCGTCAGATTCTGCTTTTCCAGTGTCGTGTTCCTGTAAGTTTATGCTCGGGTGTAGTTATTTATTACATGTCATATATTGATATCGAGAAGAGGGAAGACACAGTGCGAACCGACTTGTAGGTAACTTTAGACAAAAATCCCCTACTATTGTTTACAAACGCAAAAAATTTATATCTCTTGGAATGAGATGTACTGGAAAGAAAACATAAGAAAAGGAGAAATAAAACATGTTGGAAGAAAAACAAGGTAAAATGGAGGGAGGGAGGGAGTGAGGGAGGGAGGGAGGGGGGGAGAGGTCGATTTTTCACTTTAGTAAACAGAGGTCGATTTTTGGTAAGTAGACTAAACCTCTGCGATGCATTTATAATTAGCCCTTAACTTCCCCCTTGCAAAGCTTATTTGTCGCTAACGTTTCTTTTGCAATTCTTCTTTAATTTCTCAAAATGTTCAATAGAACTTAAACTGTTGCATTATATATTATCTTTTAAACCATTAGAGAACTAGAAATACTTGAAACTGCTCACAGTGAAGAATGTATGAACATATTCTTGGTTGATTGACTTGTATTCAAGCCCCTCTTCAATGAGGTTGATAAAGTGGCTAGTAGAGAATAGTTGTCTTTGGAATATGGTTACCTTCCCATGTGGTTATCACAGCACTAGTTTGGGAAATAATAAAGCTCTGGTGATAATGGTGAAGCATTGAACTTCTAACTCGTACATGGCACTTATTGAAAGCTAGATCAAGCCGATTTTAGTTTTGGCCATGATGAGAGCAACCAGATGCCGACTGGCCCGCACTTGTCCAATTCATGAAAACCAAATGTTGCAATGTAAAATTATGGTGTCTTGTCCTAATGAGATTATTGAGCATGAATTCGAGCCTAATTCACAAATCATTATCGCCAGATAAACCGACATTCAATAACCTTTGAAAATCTTAATATTCTTGCCAAGGTGCCACCATATCAAGTATTAATTGTGTAACCGCATAGGCCCTCACTCCCTCCCTCCTCCATTTTACCTTGTTTTTCTTCCAACATGTTTTATTTCTCCTTTTCTTATGTTTTCTTTCCAAGATTGAAAAATCGACATCTCATAGTTAGCTTTGGGCTAGCGCTAAGGTACAATGAGATGTACTAAATTATTAATTCTTCAAATCGTGCTAATATTATTATCTCTTGTAGTGTTCTCGGTGTACTCATAATTCATATCGATGGATAAATCGTGGGTGAATCGCCTGTGTTTTCACTCTAAGCTTAAATAGTAGTTTCATAGCTTCTTGTTGTCTTATGCCGCCTATGTAATATGTATAATTTTGTTTGTAGGCCAACCGCCGCTACAGGAAGGAGTAAGAAATTTTGTAGCAATAAGTTTGGAAAGTCTAGGAAATCCTCTAAAATTAGATGTCCTTGTACTCGATGCGTAAATTGGATTACCATCTAGTGATGATGTAGTCTCGCACTTGGTTATATATGGTATGGATAAGACATACGATGTTTGATTTTTCACGGGAAGAACGTCCTAGCACTTCCTCCAAAAGGACATTTGATCTTGATGATATATCGATACATATAGATGTTCATAGATGCACGTGTTAACGAGGAAACGATTCCAAATTATCTCAAGCAATGGGAGATGAGGGGTTTTCAAAATTATTAGAAGATGCGTAAACTCCCTTATATATGGGTTGTAGTGACTATACAAAGTTGATAATGAGTTGTGCTTTTCAAACATAAAGCCGTTAACGGCATTTCGACAAAGCATTTATCGATCTTCTCAAAATTTTAGGTCACATGTTGCCACGTAAGAATGTACTTCCTAGTTCCACATATACCAAAAAAATTACTTAAGAGCTTTGACTTGGGTTATGAAAAATACATGCATGTGCTAATGATTGTTGTTTATTTAGAAAAGACTTGGCAGATCTAGACAATTGTCCAAGGTGTGGGAAATCCAGGGAAAGTGGTAGGAAAAGGAGATGAGCGTAAAATTAAAAAGGGGGTACCACCAAGGTGTTGAGATACTTTCCTATTATTCCCGATTTAGAAGGATGTTCGATCATTAGATAATTACGAACAATTATCAGGCATAGCAATCATCATAGTAACGATAACAAAATGCGACATCCCGTTGACTCGCCACAGTGGAAGTCTATTGATAGTAGGTGGCCTTGTTTTTCATCCGATCCTAGGAATTTAAGACTTGGACTTGCCACAGATGGATTTAATCCTTATAGTAATCTTAGTTCTACACATAGTTGTTGGCCGTGATGCTTGTTAATTACAACCTCCCCTCGGGTGCATGAAAAGGGAAAATATGATGTTAACTTTGCTAATCCTGGTCCAAGGCAACCAGAAATGATATTGATGTATATTTAAGGCCATTGATTGAAGATTTGAAAGAGTTATGGATAAGTGGGGTTGAGGTGTACGATGCATTTACGAAGAGCATTTTCAATCAAGGTTATTCTCATGTGGACGATTAATGATTTTCCGGCTTATGGAAATCTAGCCGGGTGTACGACTAAGGGTAAGATGGCATGTCCTATTTGTGGTGCTAATACTTGTTCAATTTATCTACCTCACGATACAAGTGTGCGTATATGGGTCATCGACGGTTTCTTATACCCAATCATCCTTACCGAAAGAAGAAGAGTTGGTTTGATGGAACCCATGAGAAGAGGGGGAAACCTCATATATTATGCAGTTCTCAAATTTTAGCAATTGTTAATGGGATTGAAAATGATTTTGGAAAATGGGATGAAATGAGCGGTGATGAAGAACCGAGACAAGGAAGGGCAAAAGGTAAGAGAAAGAAGAAAAGGAGGAGGAAGATTATAAAGAAAGTTAAGGTCCCGAATTGGAAGAAAAAATCAATTTTTTGAGTTGCCATATTACGAGGTATAACAAATTTTGTGCTTTAATGTTAATTCAATATAATGACATAGTTAATAGCTAGTGATAACTAATAAAATATCTTATTTTTAGCATTTGTTGGTACGTCATCGCTTTGATTTAATGCACATCGAAAAAATTGTGGTGAGAGTTTATGTGCACTTTGCTTGATATAAAAGGAAGATCAAAAGATGGCCATAGTGCTCGTAAAGACTTGGAAAGTATGGGAATTCGGCCGAGTTGCACCCAAGGCTTGATGAGAATAGTAAGTTAGCCCTTCCACCGTGCCAACATACGTTAACAAGTTCGAGATAGAGACATTTTATTGGCGACTAAGAAATTTGAAAGTTCCCGACGGGTATAGCTCTAATATTGCAAACAGTTTTGCAGAATGACAAGATACTTGGACTCAAGTCCCATGATTACCATGTATTGATGCAACAGCTTATTGCCGGTCGCATTGAGAGGACTTCTACCAAAAGGGCCAAGAAATGCATTACTTCGCTTCTGCTTCATTTTTCTATGATATAAGCCAAAGAGTGGTTGATGTCGAAAAATTGAAGGCAGAAAAGGAGATAATTGATACATTGTGCATTCTTGAAAGATATTTTCCTCCTTCATTCTTTGATATTATGATTCACTTGACAATACATTTAGGCCGAGAAACTCGTCTTTGTGGATCAAATCAATTTCACTGGATGTACCCGTTTGAAAGGTATTTGATATCCCTTTATTATCCGGTAATAGCTTGAATGATATTTTCCTTCCTAATTTATATCCAATATTTTTAGATTTATGAAGCCGCAAGGAATATGTTAGAAATCCCGCACGACCCGAAGGATGCATATGTGAAGGCTATCTTGCCAAGAATCCATACGATTTTGTTGTGAGTACATTAAGGAAAGTTGTGCACTATTTGAAACACATAAACGCAATGAGGAATACCAAAATGAAAACACATTTGAAGGACGACCAATTTCTAAAGGAGAGCATACTACATTGTCTAATGAAGACATGCAAAATGGTCATCGATATGTGTTGTTTAATACGGCGAAGTGGAACCATATGAAGTGTAAGTTTAAGTTATATGAAATTTTGTCTAGTTTGTTTCTTAGGAATATTTTCACATTATTTGTTTTTAGGATGCATATGGAAGAGTTGAAGATGTTACATACCGATCTATCCGATGATCAACTTTCAAAGATGCATTCGACACTTTCTCTAGTTGGTTTACAAAAAGGTTTTTACATATTATTTGGACTTTATTAGTTTATACATTGTGAATAAGTATGTTATTTATTTAAAATAAATATACAGTTAAAGACCAAATAGCCTCAAAGCGAAGTAGAAGTTCTGAAACAATAAAGTGGTTATCATATGGGCCTAGAAGGCAAGCGCTCTCATATTCGCTATATAATAAATGGTCGTCGATTTCGTACAAGGACACCGAAAAGGCCACACGTAATAGTGGTGTTTCACTTGAAGCAACTACAATACGTCAACTGTCCAAATGACAATTGCCAATCTAGTAGCAACACAATAGGTCATTACGGGATCTTGCGTAACATTATAGTGTTGGACTATCTTATGTTTGATTCCCTTATTTAAGTGTGATTGGGCAAATATCTATCGTGGAGTGAAGGTTGAAGATGGATTTACATTAGTCAACTTTGCTCAATTTCAAGATCAATTTAAAGGAGATCCTTTTATACTAGCAACGCAAGCCTCACAAGTATTCTATCGAGAGAAAGCAAAACATCTAATTGGCAAGTTGTTGTCGACCACCACCAAGGGGCTATCATGATATGGAGATCTATGATAAGAGTGATGATGAGAATAATGAATTGTCGTGTAATCCACTTGATGTATCTTTGCTTGATAAACCGATGATTGCCAAGATAGTACTTGCGCAAGAGTGGGATGTGATGACAAATTGGTATATTTGATAAGTATTTATGTTATTATGACTATTTTTTCTTAATTATAGTGTCATTATGTTTGTTTATTACATTACTTGTACTACCATATTTACAAAATTATTTGATTGCTTTTCTTCCATATAACAGGTAGAGGCTGAGTAGGAGGATCTTTAGATAACTCTATCAAAGTTTGTCGACGTGATCACAATGGGTAATGATGGGATAGAGGTAAGAGTTAGTGTTACCATAATGATTTTACATGTGTATGTCATTGTTTTTAGTTATAAAATATATACTCCCTCCGTCCCAAATGCTAACAATAGTGTCATTATGTTTGTTTATTGCATTTTTTCAAAGCAGATTTTAAAATTAGTTCCATGTCCAAGATAGAAAGGGGAGTAGGCGCTTGAAGAAAATACAGATTTTTCAAAGCAGATTTTTCATGTCCAGATTTTTCAAAGCAGATTTTAAAATTAGATTTTAAAGCAGATTTTTCAAAGCAGATTTTAAAATTAGTTCCATGTCCAGATTTTTCAAAGCAGATTTTTCATGTCCAGATTTTTCAAAGCAGATTTTAAAATTAGATTTTAAAGCAGATTTTTCAAAGCAGATTTTAAAATTAGTTCCATGTCCAGATTTTTCAAAGCAGATTTTAAAATTACTAACTTTACAATGATCTATGCAGAGTTCAAGAAAGGGGAGTAGGCGCTTGAAGAAAATACATTTAGCATCGGTTGCAATTTCGCAACAACAAGGGAATGAATGCATTCGAATTTGTGAAAGAGGGTCGAATCCCTCTCCTGAACGTGTTTATACTGAAGTTCCTAATGAATATACCTGTGAAGAGCAGTTGATTGAAGAACAAGAGGCATTGGGAAAGAAAAAAAGAGGCCCAACAAGGTTGAGAGAATTATGCTCAAATCCTACGGAACTAATAGAGGTGGATTTCAATGAAAGAGGACAGCCTATCGGTGAGCATTCCGAGTGGTTATCTTCATTCTTGGGTGCTTTAGCACGACAATTTGTACCGGTCAATATTGATGATTGGAGGAAAGTTCCTAATGAAACAAAGAAAGATTTGTGGACATGTGTTAAGGTAATGATAATATATTTAATTGGGTTTGAACATAAAAATTAAAGTGTACATGTTCCCGTATTTGTGATATGATGTTTATGTACAGGGGAGATTCAAGATTGATGACATGCACGAGAAGCTTATTATTCAACAAATGGGCACTCGTTGGAGGCAGTCTAAATCGAAGCTGATAGAATCTCTTAGAGATGTATCAAAAATGCGAGATAAAGAGTCAAAATTTGCAGCCCTTAAACCAGATAACATATCTCTTGAAGAGTGGAGCACTTTTATCGCAGAAAAGTTATCAAATGAATTTGAGGTAAATTCAGTTTTTTATAATTAGTTTATGTTGTATATTTTTTGTTTGTAACATAAGAAATGGCGTAGGTGAAGAGCAAAATGTATAAGGAGATTAGGGCGAACAATCATGCCCCACATACAATGAGTCGGAAGGGGTATGCTCGACTAGAGGATGAAATGGTAACTTTCTATAAATTGATCAATACTCCTTCCATCCCACCTCACGTGATTATTACATATTTTCAGTTTTGTATTTTAACTTAAATAGTACTTATTCTTTTTAGAGAAAGGAGAATCCAGAAAAGCCTCTAAGGAGAGAAGATATTTGGTGTAAAGCACACACTAAAAAGAATGGTGAAGTACCAACTCCATTTATTGCCGATTGTATGGTAAGTGACATTTCAACTAAATCATACTTTATTTTTTACTCCCTCCGCCCAAAATGCCAATCTTTTATGTCATTATTACGAATGAACTTTGAGTAATTATTTTAGGATGATTTAACTATCCTATTAAAAATACAAAAACTTGTTATTGATATTATAATCAAATCAATCCATGTTTATTTCTCAAAGTTCAATTGTAGTAACAATAAAGAAAAATAGAAGATTATTTTGGGATGGAGGGAGTATTTTGCCTAATCTATCATTTAATACTTGTTTGTTTACTAATTTTCAAGAGTAAAATACAAGAGATCACATCCTCTCAAACCTCCCATTTGACATCAATTAATGAGGACGCACTCTCTCAAATACTCGGGCCCGAGAGAAATGGAAGAGTTAGAGGGATGGGATTTGGTATTACCCCATCAAAAATGGGTATCCACATGAATAGTTCAAAGAAAGTCCAAGCACTTGAGAATCAAGTTTCAGAACTGAATAAAAAATGGAGAAGTTTGAACATTTAGAAAATGAAATGGCGGAGATGAGACACTTTATGCGTATGCAGCAAGTATTTTGTAGTCAAGCACATTGTTTTTAGAGTTATTTATAGTTTTCACTTACATGTTAACTCGTGATTGTTCCTAGGGTTTCGCGTCAAAGGAGAAAGCAAATTCAAAGACGGCCTCTCCGCATTTGCATAATATTGGTTCAAGGGAAAATTTGAATGGGAAGTCACCCACTCGCCGTCCACATAATGGTAGCTCTAATGCTCGTGATTGTTATGGTTCAACTTCAAGAGATGCCGTACAAGTGTCACCGTTGATCGCAAATGCAAATTATCGATCGGCGAAAGAAGGTTCTTCTTTGAAGCTACCGCATCCACGGATCCTAATGCTATGGTGCACGGTGTTCCGTTGGAAATGATGCTTGGAAGGTTTGGGTTCAAGTAGCTTTGGTTCCTAATGCCGATTTGTGGAGGCCTAACTCGATATGTCATCATCGCGGATGCATTGGGAGTACGACCGCATGGCCTAAGGAATTCGTTTCTTTTAATTAGTTAAGAACCTTATGTCCGGACTTCTATTTCGATTTCTATATTGATGCACAATATGTGTCCTATGTTGGTTTATTGCTAAACATATATAACTTTGTATTACTTGTTTTTTTAAGATGTTTGCCCGACTTATTAACTAACCCCTTTTTAACTCCGCCAATGCAATTTTTGTATATTGCATTGCATTGCGTCCCAAGCCCGGATAAAGGAGGAGGAAAGGTATGGCTTTGGTCTTCATATTCGTTTTTGCTCGTGATGTGTTTATGAAACATCATCCAAGTTCGCACATAACCGGAGATCTTTGGCATATGATTTACGATGTACACTTAATATTTAAGGAATACTTAATTGTGTCACTGGATGATGTTTCTATTCGGTAGTTTTAAATTATTTTCTTGTATATGACATAGTTATTGCATCTACATATTCAAGAATATCCGAGGTGTTTCGAACACATAGATTCTGTTCTCCAACGGATTCATTTTTCTTGCTTATTTCAGAGAAGTCGAACCGGCCGGAAAATTGGTCGGTCGATAATGTTCCATCGATTGTGGTGACCCAAAATGATTTGCCTCCATCAATCGGCTTGTCTAGCCGAGGAACTACTGATGTCATCTTCTAAACCTAAGTTCAGTCAATACGAGTACTGTTTTCGTGTGAATGAGTTGCTCACCAAGATGTTATCATTGGATTTTTCCTGACATCGGTAACATTAGCAGACAATTGTCTGCTGGTAGGGTAATTGGTCATTATTATTTTATGAATTCAAGCACTGTACTCTTTCCTCTCAATCTTTCTCGTTTACAATTTATCACTTCGATCTGCAGGCATGAATTTTATCAGAAACCGGAAGAAGTGGTGGTAACGATATTTGCAAAGGGCATACCAGCAAACAATGTCGTAGTTGATTTCGGTGAACAAATTGTAAGTAGTTCACCTTCTACTAAATTTTCCTCCCACTCTATTACGAATGGCTCTTTGATCAACTTCAGCTGACTTTCCAACTCCCTTTGGTTTGGTATTCAGCTGAGTGTTACTGTTGAGGTGCCTGGTGAAGAAGCATATCATTTGCAACCTAGGTTATTTGGAAAGGTGATGTACAAATTCCACGGTTATTTATTATTTTATTACCTTTGAATTTGTTCGATTCATGTTTTTTTGTTTTTTCCTCCTTACCATACAACTCTTATCCATACAAAAACAGGTGGTTCAGACCTTCTACTGTATTTCACATTTGTGTTTGGTGTTTGCTATGATATTAGAAGAATGTGCACTTTATGCTTGTTTTTGTTACTTAATTCTTTGTCTTTATATTATCTTCTGGTTGAACAGATAGTTCCTTCAAAATGTAGATATGAAGTCATGTCTACGAAAATTGAGATTCGACTTGCTAAGGCGGATACTGTACAGTGGACATCACTGAGAAGATAGTGGTAAGGACTTTAGATCATTAATCTGAGTTACTTTTTCTTCTTGTTTCGTTTCTTCTATCTCTCACACTTCCTTGATTTTTCTTATCTTAGAATTTTGGCTATATCACTAGAAGCGGATCCTTATAACTTAAAACATATATGGGTTAGATAACCCAAAATTGGTGTTTATTAGCGCATCATATTTTATTCTATGTTTTGTGAAGAGAAATGCGGTTATCAACATCACTACCGGAAGCCAGACATTAGATGAACTCTTGGGAGGTATATCTTGCTTTCATATGTCTTCATTTGTGGCTTCACTTGGCTGTTTGGAGGTATACCTGACAGATATCACACTTAGGCATCTTGGCATCAGAGTTGGTAAGAACAACGCGCTGATGTTTACTAGCAAGCTTATTAGCAGCGTGTATCTTAACATCACAGCTCCGGCAAAGTGCCGCTTCATCAGCGCAGCATAACACCGTGGATAAAGTGATACTGTACAGCTCCGGCAAAGTGACACTTGGATAATATCCTTATAGATTTTTGCACTGGGGATATTGTGCATATTGATTACAATGTCTGCTTTGACAAGGGTCAGAGATTGAAGATCCCTGAAATTGTTCCATTTCGCCTTACCCAGACAATTGAAGCAGCATTAGGGCTGACTGGCATTGAAGGCTCCTTTAGGGCAGACTCTGAAGCTGTGTTAGGTGTTTTGAGGAAGAATAAGGATATAATATTGATGTTGTTAGAAGTTTTTGTGTGGGATCCGCTTGTGGAGTGGATACATGCAAATTTTCATGATGATGCAGCCGTTGTTGGTGAGGAAAGGAAGGGCATGGAGCTTGCTGTAAGTTTAAGCCTATTTGCATCACACGTCCAAGAAAATAATCGCGTCACTTTCTAGATCGTGTCAGTTATGAAAATAACTAAAATGTATGATTTAAATATATTCAGTTTGTCAGAGAATTTCATAATGAACTAGTAAACTAAAATATATAGTTACTGTTGATAATCTCAGTGGCCTTTTCTGAGGGTATCCTAATGGTGTGTGCGCCTAGAACACTATTTTTGAAGCCCGGTAGTCATAGTTTGTTCCATGCTTGGTCCCTGTCTTTGATAATGCACTGGGGTTTAAAGGTATATAGCACCCAAGGTTTGCTCAACTCATTCGTGATGACGAATATTATGGTACGATTCTTGCTATCTTTGTCTTCATGATTTTCTGTCTGCAGCATGCATTAGGATAACTTTGTCTTTCTCTCTCCTTCCCTCGTTTTGTCATAGCGATTCAGAAACGGCTCGAAGAGTATGAGAACAAGGTGTTCCACAAAATTGAGCTGCGTCGGCTCTCACACCGATTGGAGAAGTCTGATTATGGTATGATATTTTGTTACTGAACTTTTAATTTAATTTTACATCTAGTTTTGTCTTGTTAGGACTTCTGTTTATGTAAAGTCGCAGAGTGTTATATTGTTGAGTAATGTATCTATTATAAAAGTAAAAAAGTTGGTGTATTATTATTTCAGTAACCTTATTAATTGTTACTCTGTTTTTGTTGCTAGATAGACAGTGTGCACATTCTGCATCACTAATGGCAGCTTGTGTCAGTGCTCCGCATAAAGGATGGGTGATAAGCATGGCTTATGATATTGATAACGTAATACCGGAAGATAAGAGATTTTTCAATAAAAAGAGATATAGTTCTGATGATAATATAATACCGGAAGATAAGCAATGGAGTGCTGATATTGATGATAACATGTTACTGGAGGGTAAGAGATTTTTTAAGAAAAAGAGATGGAGTGCCGATGATAGTGTAATTCTGGAACATAAGCGATGGAGTGCTGTCCTTAACGAAATACTGGAAGATAAGAGATGGAGCTTTCAGAAAGAAATCTCAAAGATATTTGACGATTCACTCAAAGCTAGTTTCCCGGAATTAGAAGGACAAGAGGCTTTGATTCTTGACAGCCAGGAAGGGAAGCCTGGTGATTACAACTGGTATATGTTGTTTCTGACGTATTTACTCACTTTGCTATGTAACATATTGCATTAAGTTTAATTTTCTTCTTAATGACTACAGCCAAAATGTTTTGACGATTTGGCCTATATTAAGAAAAAGCCCTCAACTAAGAGACACATATCCACATATTCAGAAACCAACAGATATTGGAGAGGTATCATTTTCCTGTCAATCATGGTTTTCTTTAAGTACACTAGTTCTTTTTTTAACAGTAATTATATGTTTCTCTGTGGTATGTTATTTTTATTATAGGCCATCAAGAATAATCTTCCCCATTATGCCAATGACATGATAGACGAAGGAACCTCCATTGAAGATGTTGGTTTCGTAGCTATTTCGTTATCACGGGAATGGATGGTTGAGGAGTATTTCTTTCTTTTTCTTTTCTAACTCTTTTAAAACATACATTACGATTCTAACTTAAATTGTTCTTGTTTCCTTGCAGAGCATTCATAAGATGCTAAAAGACGGTATAGACACATGGGCACCAAAACTTCCTGTGGAAACGGTACTAATAGCCTTTCCCTCATTGGATGAGGAAATATACGTGGGTCTCGGTCGACGACTTGCTATCGCACTCGCACAATTTCGTATGCTCAAGTTTTCTAAAGTTGCAGCGGCTTTTAGCCTAGCTCGTGATTCGGCTCAGGTATATATGCAGTTGATTTAGCTGTTTGAACATTATTTGTTATATGAAGTCATGTTATATTTACATCTTTATATATTATATAAAATTACATTTTTCTGCCTGTTTTATATACAATAGGCATATTTTGCAGTATATGAGTTTAATAATTCCATTTATTTCAGGCGCGTTACTTTCAAAACTTGCCTAATTGGGGTGAAGGCATATTGAGCAGGTTGTTTTCGATTAAAAAAATTAAAAAATTGTAGTAGGTGCAATAGGTGAATTTGGGGGTGGATATTTTTTTTTTAGAAAAATAACTTTAGACAACGTTTTATACAAACGTTGTGGATACTCAAAGACAACGTTTGAAAAAACGTTGTGGAACTTATTGACAACGTTTAAAAAACGTTGTCAAAAACCTATTACAACGTTGTCAAAAACCTATTACTCAAAGACAACGTTTGAAAAAACGTTGTGGAACTTATTGACAACGTTTAAAAAACGTTGTCAAAAACCTATTACAACGTTTAAATAAACGTTGTTGAAGTTAGTAACAACGTTTACAAAACGTTGTTAAAGGTTTTTAACAAAAAACGGAATCGCTATTACAACAACGTTTCCGCAACGTTTAAAGAACGTTGTCATATAGATGGACCTAAGACAACGTCGGATAATACAACGTTTTAAGAAACGTTGTCAAAAACCTATTACAACGTTTAAAAAACGTTGTCAAAGACCTTTTTTGTTGTAGTGACGATGCTTCCAGGCGGCTCGAGCCCTTGAACTCGCACAAGGAGAGGCCAAAGATACCTCACTCTTGCCACTGGGCTAAGAGGTCATTGGTTTCCTCCTTAGAATATTGAATAGATAACAGACTTGCTGATGATGCATCTTCTCTGAACTTGAGTATCCAGTTCTAAGCCCTGTTTTAAAAGAACTGTCTGTACCATCTGCAATGACAAGTTTGTCTGCAAACCAGCGTTTTTTTCGTTAATATTGCAGAAGCGGGTCTACATCAATCTTTTTAAATATTTCTAATTGTAAAATATTTTTGAGTTGATTTTTACGAAGATCAGAGCTTTTGGTTTTTATTTGTCACATCTACATGGCTAATTAATTCTTGGGCTTTTTTATATATGCATTTAGTTGTTTATTTGAAGTTTATTCTTTATCCTTTAAAATGTGCTTACATGAAAATTGGACTATTATATTATCATTTTACGTAATATAACAATAAATTAATATATGAAAAGTATCAGCGGGACTACCGTTCATAGTGTAGATTAGAAACTGAAACGATACTCGACCTACTGCATGTGTAACAGGTTTTGGTCATTGTTACGGTAAAAAGCTTTTGACTTTTCATGTTTAATTTCAATGAAGATAGAAAAAATGTCTTCTTTCTGTCCTTTAAAATTAGACGGTACTGAATCTAAGCCCTTGATCCTTTCTTTTCTTTTCTCAGGTTATCATGCCCAGGTTTGGCTGGAGATGGTTTATCGCACTTTCATCCGGACCGTCTTTTATAGTGCTTCTCTTATACGTTCTCACTCCAGAGTCCCCAAGGTTTCTATGCATGAAAGGAAGATTTAATGAGGCTCGTAATATTCTGGAAAAAGCAGCATTGTTGAATGGAACAACACTCCAAACTGGACTACTGGTTTCTGATCAAATGCAGGACTGTAACAAAGAGTTTGCCCCATCAAAAAATAGCCCTTTGCTCTCACCCAAAGCGGATAAAACGTATAAATTAAAATCCAGTTTCGCATCACTTTCTGTACTTTTTTCTCCACAATTAATCAAAACAAACCTTCTATTATGGTTCTTATTTTTGGGGAATACATTTTCGTATTATGGCATTATATTGCTGACCAAGGTTATCACGGCGCCAAGGCGAGGCGAGGCGCTCGGCTACCGCCCGGACGCCTAGGCGCCTAGGCGCCCGCCTAGGCGCCCGCCTAGGCGACAATTAGGCGTTAAATAAAAAATATATTTAATAAATAATAATAATTAATATTTCACTATTAAAATTAATAAACAACATTATATTAAGTCCACATTTTATAATTAAAGCCATAAAATTCAACACAAATAAATAAAGGGTACGAAGTTCACATAAGTAGCAAATACAATAACATAAAATACAAGCTCTCATCTCTCAAATATCATCAAAAATCAAATCATTAGCATATCCTTCATTGCCCTCATTCTCACTATCATGAGCATTGGTAGTCTCTTGGCCATAATCATCATCAAGATCAACATCATCATCGGGAAAACCATCATCTTCTTCTCCATCTTCTTCATCACGTAATCTAGAATTAGTACTAGTTCTACGACGCCGAGCATAAATTAGTACTTCACCACCACGCGAACCCCTGCTCTCATCAAATTGAGAGTCTAAATGAGATCTCCTAGAAAGATTACGGCCTTGGAGATTATTCGATGCACCTGTTGCTTCATCAACATGGCTCCATAAAAGATTATCGCCCGGATGAACAACCTCATTGTCGACCCATTCATTATCCCATTGGAAATCTTCTATGATCAATGGATTGAAACTAGCCCCTTCTTCACGACGCTTTTGGAATCGATTGGCAATCTTCCGATTATATTGAATATACACCAAATCATTGAGTCTTTGATGCTCAAGCCTATTTCTCTTTTTGGTGTGGATCTAAAAAAAAAATAATAAATTAAAATTCAAAATTTATTTACTTATTAATGACACTTAGTACTTACAAATTCAAATGTGCTCCAATTTCGCTCGCATCCGGAAGACGAGCAACAAAGACCAATGATACGCTTTGCAAGTAATTGAAGCTCAATTGCATTTACACCGAAGGCATTCCACCAATCAACTAAAATGTAAAAAAAAAAATTGTTACTTCTCAACAAATATAATTTAGAAAGAGAGAACATACATTTTATAAGTTAAGTTGGATACTTACGAGGAGTCTTAGTCTTTTGTTGCTTGATTGCTAGTTGCTTCCCGAAACTCCCTCGCATGTGCTCGTAATCATCAACTTGATTACTTATCTTGATTTGTAAAGCCTCATCCGTCACCATTTTTTCAAGCACGTCATTGAACATCCCTCGTTGCTTAGCCGCATAGGTTAGGTCATTTTGTTTGAGGTCAAAATATTTAGAAGGATTTAAGAACAAAGCCGCTCCATATAATTTGACCTCCATTTGAACTTCCCACCTCGTCTCAATAATTTCCATCACACTATCCAACAGTCTCGGCTTATTTGCAAATGACTCCGAGATTGTTTTTTTTTGCATGATCCATGGCCACGGTAAGTTCGGGCATTGCGGGTGTCTCATCGGCATCAACTATCCTCATTGCGGGTGTTCTCGAAATCTCCCATAATATATCTGCAAATTAAAAAAATAATAAAAAAATTTTAGCAAAACATTTTCAGCATTATATATATTTAAGAAAGAAAAGTTGCACTTTAAATACCTAAAAAAAAAACTGCACTGTAAAGAAATATTTGCAGTTCACATAAAAATCCCATTTTTTAAACCAACAGTTGCACTCTCTTATTTGTAACGAATTGAGACAGCACACCAAAAATAAAACATCTTTGAAACCCACTTATTTAAAAACCCATACTTTAACACCCATATTAAATCCCATTTTCTACAACCAATACTTTAAAACCCGTTTTCTAAAACATAAGCTGTACCCTTAATTAAATTGCAGGAACAAATATCGAAATGAGAAAAAAAAACTGTAAGAAAACGGAAAGAAGAAAAAGAGAAGCAGAACGGGAAGAAGAGAAAGACAAAGGGGTGATATCATTACCTGAAAGAGGAGCGGCGGACGGCGACCGGCGTGGATGGATCGGACGGGCGGCGCGGAGACGGCGGACGCAAAAAGGAGGGCTAGGTTTTTTCTCTGTGTTCTGTCAGGTAAGGAAGGAAATCCGTGTTCCGTATGTTTGGTTTTGGTTGTCGACTGAATCTGTAGCCTTTAAACAACAGTTTTTTTTAATTAAAACAAGAATTTACCTGTTTGCCCTTGACTGAGGCGACAAGGCGTCGCCTTTCTCGCCTAGGCGTCGCCTAGGCGACGCCGCGCTCGCCTAGCTCAAATCTAGGCGAGGCGATGGATTCAGGCGGCCTGGCCGGACCGCCTTGCCGCCTAGGCGTCGCCTACGCGTCGCCTAGGCGATGCCGTGATAACCATGTTGCTGACCTCTGAGCTGAGCAGTGATCAAAGTAAATGCATATCCGGCACGTCGAATTTGGTGAGAAGTCCAAATGCAAGCCTTTACATGGACGTATTTGTTACCAGCTTGGCAGGTGATGCTGAAATTGATGTGATTAAGAGTTTGACCATATTATTATCGATTTTAGGGATAACTACAAAAACTACTGTTGGGGTTTCGTTAAATTACAGAAGACAGAGAAAAGAATAAGCCAGCGGACTTTGAAAATTACAAAAACCACCATTGAGTTTATATCTTACATTTTGCACCTTTCGTTAGTGAAGCTAATGGAACTTGCCGGCGAAATCATCAAGTACTTTACAATTATATCCCTCAACTTTTATCAAAAAAGGAAATTGTTCATCGTACAACATAATTCGCATCCCTCAGTTTTCTAACAGTTGCAAATGATTTGACGAAAACTTGGGGCTATTTTTAGTATTTTGAAAAGTTGATGGGTGTAGTCATAAATATTTGATGACGTCAGCAAATTCTGTAGTCTCACTGATGTTTGTGGCAAAATGTTAGATAGAATCAAATCTCATGTGTGGTTTTTGTAAGTTTCAAAGTTTGCTGGTTTTTTCTTGTAAATACCCCAAACCTTAGGGTTAGTTCTTGTAAATATACCTTAATTTGGATATAAAGCTGACTCAAAAGGTTTTTCTTTTTCCCCCTTTCAGAGGTTCCTGGCTTTATTTTTGCAGCCTTCATTGTGGACAGAGTGGGTCGCAAGCTTTCCATGGCAATCATGTTTGTGTTATCTTCGGTGTTACTTCTTCCACTATTGGTCCATCAGAATGAGATCTTGACCGTGGCTTTACTGTTTGGAGCTCGAGCATTTGTTTCAGCATCGTTCATTGTTGCCTGTATATATGCCCCAGAGGTACATTTTTCTGTAAAACTTAAGCTGGTGAAACTTAATCCTGGTTTTGATGGATGGTAGAAGCTCTTTTTGTGGAATCTTGATGGATGGTAGAAGCTCTTTTTGTGGAATCTTGTCGTAACATTTGTTGTTTTGGCTCCCCTAGTCTTGGTCCCCATTCGAGTTACCATGTTCTTAAAGCAACATGAAAATCTCAAAAACATTTATAACAAGAAAAACATGCCAAAAATTCTCATCATAACATAATATAGGTAAACTTCAAAAAAAAACTACAAGTAGCCTAATTACAAAAATAACCCAGAGCTGTTTAAAATAATTACAAAAAAAAAAAAACGAACATATATCTATGTTGCTTTGCTGGAATGTTGGTCCGTGACCAATATAGCACCATGAAATCAAAGCACTTGACTCGCACGGCTTTCCACTTGTTCAGTTTTTTGGTTTATCTTTTCGTTTGTCGTTTGGTAGGTGTATCCGACTGAAATGAGGACGACTGGTGTTGGAGCAGCTATTGCTTTTGGGAGGATAGGCGGTATGATATGTCCTCTTGTGGCAGTTGGGTTGGTTAGTGCCTCTCAGCAAGCATATGCTGTCATTTTGTTCCAGGTTGTGATACTTCTATGCGCACTCTGCGTCTTGCTATCCCCATTGGAGACGAGTGGGAGAGATTTGGCTTAAATTCTTGGGGGATGCGGAGCAGTAATAAAGAGCAGTGAGGTGTAAAATCAGATGCGTCATTTTTTTTTTCCTTATATCTCCTGCAGTTGATGGGAACTGTGCGTTTGTCTTTCATGTTAAATGAAGTATAATGGCGGTTTTTAGGTTCTTGAAAGACTCTTGAGGGAGGTAATTTCAAAACATAATCTTTTTTCTACTTGCAGAGTCTACTATCAAAGTAAAATATTTTTTTTTAGCTCACCCCGACTTAGTGGTGTTGGGGTTTGAACCCATCACCTTTGGCCTCCGAACAACGCCATTCTACCACTAGGTTATTCCCACTAGGACTACTGTCAAAATAAAATCTTAATATCAAAAAATTGAAATTTGTTCTGAAATTATTATTCGTGTCTTACTTAATATTGATTAGATTAGGTATTATAGATGGTAGAGATTCTAGACTTTCCAGAGGTATTAAGAATTTACCGTAGTTATGTTCGTAACAAAATAGGAATGCTCGAACTGTAAGAATAAAAAAAATTCGAACAACACAAAAATATATATGTATATTATATATTAATAATAACCAATATTCTAAATATATAATATATTATATCTAGATATATATTTTTTACATATATACTGCAGATTAACAGATAATCAAGAAGAAAATCAGAGATTCCAGAAAACTCCTTTAGAACACTTTTTGGCGGCTTCGATCTCCTGGTAATTGGAACTCTAGCAAATTTGACACTGAAACGTCTCCACGAAAGAAGAAACAACAGATTCGTCGTTGGCCTACCACAGCCCAAGTAGCACCTTTTCTTGAAACCCTAGAACTAAAGATCGAGCCTTGATTTATCACTCATTTCTCACAAAGATAAAAAGATCTCAATTTCACTCGGTTTGCAAAGGTAGGTCGATTTGAGTGTGTCTCTCCATCTAACAAGTTGGCCCCGTTTTATACTGGTGGGGGACGAGAGGGTTGAGGGATTCGCTGCAACAACTGGAGGTTGGAGCGATTCCATCGGGGGAGGAGCGAGAGAAACGGGAGGAATAAATTCGAGAGAGAGAGAGAGAGAGAGAGAGAGAGAGAAGGTAAGGAGGCGTAAATGAGTGGGTTAGGGTTTAGGATAGATATATAAGAGGAGACTAGCGGTCGAGATTACGTCAAGACATCGAACGATTTACAAATTAAAAGGGCTGTTGGGTCAGCATCATAATAACTTTACCATATATATACATTTGCTATATTTATAGACATTTGTCATATTTATATTACATCTTAAATTTTATATATAATACACCACTTTAAATACAGTGAGGAGGGCACTTGCTAGGTGCTCCGGTGCGAGGTAATATTTGACTCAAATTACTTTATTCAAAGTGGGAGGAGTGGTGTATTATTATTATTATTATTATTATTATTAATATTATTATTATTTATAATTTCAAAAAGCAACCTTGAAATTTGACAAAATCACGAATGCCCCAACTTACTCCCAGATATAAAACACCCAACATTAAAATCATGGCTTTTAATTCAGATTTCAGTGTTAATATCAAAGGTGTTATAAAAAACGAGAATAAATAAACCACACAAGAATTTACGTGGTTCGATCAAATGATCTACGTCCATGTTCGGAGAGATCCGAAACTTCACTAATATATTTGGAGGATGTTTACAATGATTCTAACCCTTAAATTTTGTAGCAAAAGCTACCAAGAGTTTTCTATATTACAAGAGGAGAGAAAATGAGGGAGAATGCTTAGAATTGGTGTGTCTTCCATCTCCCAAAACACATCTATTTATAGTAAACTTTGGGGTATGAAATGACAAAATTGTCAACATTCAAAGTCATCAATATATGACTATGAATGTAGCTCAAAAATGAAGACTTGATAATTTCTCATTTTCACATTTAGATGAAGGCTTTCTTCCTTTCACATGAGCATTTCATATTTTATTCATAATACTCTCCCTTGGAATGCTCATTTCAATAGCTGCCATATTCATGTTATCTCCTTACCGGGAAAATTCAATGGCATAGAGTATAACACATATAGCTCCCCCTCATCTTGACATTATCTCATAAACTGGTTAGCTTTCGCATTCCTGTAACACCCACAATCCGCTCAGGGATATTACACGCCGTAGACCCTCTCCTCGAGGATCTACCAGGCTGATAACTAAAATCAAACATCTAAACCTCGCCTTTAAGGCTAAAATGACTCAGTAGACCGACTTGGTCTTTCAATAATAACATACAATTCAATTCCAAAACACATACGCAGGGTCAAAATACAATAAACTCCGTCAACGGGAAAAGATCTTGCGGCGGAAAAGAAAATACAACTAGACCAAAACGACATCAACGGATCCTCGTGTGATTAGTATCGTTCATCTTTCATCATCCTTCGTGCCCACCGTGCTATGCTCCAAAACACGAATGCAAAATAGACATCCACCCCGAATACTGGGTTAGCAAACTCCACTGTTTTGCTAGTGCAAGTACAAGTGCAAAAATACGAGCCATACAATACAAGTTCCAAGAACAATAATAATCAGGAATCCTCAAAGATCCAAACGTAAAGAAAAGTGCTTCCCGAGGCAAGAGTTTGGGTAAACATTTCCAAAACCGAAAGATCGCAAATAAGGGAAACAATTTACAAAACAGTTTAAAATGCCATCGAGAGTTTTAATAGAAAACAATTTAGGATTATAAAATCCTTCTCTTTCCAAAATTCAATAGGGTCACAGCCCAAATATTTTGTTTTCGCAAATAGGAAACCACCAACAATTTACAGGGTCAGAGCCCAACATCACGTGTCCTCAACGGACGTAAAATCAACGAAACATAATCACGCACGCGCATCGCCTAGGACCGGGACGCTATCACCGACATCCCACCCGAGGCCTCGAAGGACCCTCCCGAGCTGGCTAGCGAAACAAATCACACACATCTCACGATTGGATCAATCGCTTGTTGCATCCTGGCCACATGATCGCATGCCATGTGCCACCGTAGATTATCTCAGGCTCTCACGATTGGATCAATCACTTGTTGCATCCTGACCACATGATCACGTGCCATGTGTCACCGTAGACCTTCAACCATATCCACACATTCACACAAATAACATATCACATCAAGGATATTCAAACAATTCGTCCAGAGGCATCAAACACTTAGCAAAACACCACGTCAATCCACAACGCACCGAAATGAAATAATATACGTCCACACACAATACCAAGTGCAACATTAACACCAAGCATATACATAGAATTCACATAGTTATTCACAAACCACGCCATTCACAAAACACATGCGTTTTGAAAGCAAGCCTTTAACAAGGCTAAACCGAATCTTTTGAAAGTTCAATTCAAACGACCAAACAACCACATTTAGACGATCACTAATTATCATATCCATAAAACAAGAATAGTATGGACAAGGTACTTGCCTCGAAATCACGATCGCAATAAGACGACGGATAGGACGCGGTCGAATAGCCCCGAACCCCCGAACAATATCAAGAACGTGATAGCACCACGAGTATTACGAGAATAACACCACACGAATCATCAATCACCAAACGGGATTCAACATCGGAATCCTCGAACACCTATAAACCTCCTGAAGGAACAATAACACATGGTTACGACGAGAATCAAGGCCAAAACAACGGAAATCCCAACAAACTATCGAAGGGAAACTCATTGGGACATTTAATCGAACACTAAATGTTCAATAATTCCCAAGAACACTCGAATCGTCAATCGAGTTAAACAAACTTGATATATGGATATACAACCCATAGAACACGGTTAATAACATCATACTACACCAATCGATGTATCAAAATCGGATTAGAAACGAAATCAAGAACAATTTCTCCAAAAAGTCAACTTGAAGGAAAATCAAGAATATACCTTGATTTGACGAAGAACACGGATTGGATGATGATATAATCAACAAGAATTTTCCAAAATGCCTTGGAAATGATTAGAATCGGCCAAGAACTCGATTTCCCGAGCCTCTCGTCGCCAGCTGCCGAAAAAGGAAGAAAATCGCGTAAAAAATGAAGTCTGGCCGAGCCAGGCTATATATAGCCGGCAGGGTTACGGCCGTAACCGGCAGTGCCTTACGGCCGTAACTCGGTCCCTTACGGCCGTACTCGGCAGGCCTTACGGCCGTAACCGGCATTCGTCAAAAATACGCGGCACCGGACACTTACGGCCTTAACTCGCACACATTACGGCCAGAATCGCCTTCGAGAAGCCGCCAGCGCCATACGGCCGTGCCGATCACGCCTTACGGCCGTAATCGCTGCGCGGCCGTAACCGCACCTTACGGCCAGTAACTCGGCCAGTGAGCCTGCTCGTGGCCACTCCGACGGCCCGGACGACCCCGAAACCCGAACCTGAGTAAAAATCGAAGATACGGTTACGAAGTACTCGCAAAGACGAATCCAAGCGCTAAGAGAACACACGATTCCGAGCACCCGAAGTGTGGGAATTCGACAACGGAAGTAATTACCCCAAACTTTGGGAAATTACAAAAATGGCCCAAAATGTCCGAAAATCACGATACGTGATCGAAACACCGAACCAAAGCTCGCAACATGAATAATAACATTAAATGAACTTGCGAGAAACTCGAAACAACAGTTTCGGACGAGATTCGCAAGAATCGAACTCAAGTGCGGAAAAGTCGCTAAAAAGCACGGAACTCAACAAAACGACACCGAAATGAACTCGGATGACAAAAAGTGCAGAATTAATCATTCTCGAAATGACGAAACGGTCATGAAAGAGTCGTCAAAATGGACTTCCACCGAAAAAAGAAAATTACCGAAATTCAAAATTGCGGATATTACATTCTACCCTCCTTAAAAGAAGTTTCGTCCCGAAACTTAAAACAAGTAGGGAGAACCAATATCCCCGCCAGGAAAACTCAACGAGATACACAAGAAATGCATAACTTACGCCCATCGGCGAAACGTTACAAGCAACGCAAAGGAATATACGGCATGAAAACACGCTCCAGGACGACCAACACAACGCCACCGGTAGAGACATAATAAAACCAACAAGTGACAAGCGTCATCAAACAGATAATACAATCAAGTCAATTATCAAAACAATCACAAAACACAAAGTACTTGTTACAAGAAAACACGCACAGTCAAGAAAACAGAGAATAAACACAAAACGACCCACAAGGGCAATCATAAATAATTCGGACTACGCCGAAATCCTCAAAACCACACTAGGCATCTCCGTGTCCTTTCGGAACAGAGACGCAACCTCGATCCCCAAACCTCTCAGCTACCGTCTCGCAATGTACGGATCGGTGACCCACCTGGCCACACTCGAAACAGCTGACTAACGGTGAACGACAATTCTTCGCAGTATGGCCCGCTCGACTACAGTTATAACATATCTTCGAAGTGCTCACATTACTCACTGCATGGGTACTACTCCTCTGATCACGCGATCTAGGAACCATTTTGGGATGACGAAACGAAGTCCCAACCTCAAGGGGCCCACTCCCGATTTCTGAAAAGTCCCCAACGGTTTTGTTTCTTCGAGTCGAGACATACTCTCGGCCGATAACTGGATAGCTCATAGGCTAACGCCTATTCGATAATCTCTCGGGAAGTACAAGCAAGACTCGCCATGTCTTGTGAATCTCCGGCTTCATCCGCCTACTAAAATGACAAATCTTGTCCTCCTCTGTCCTTACTTGATTCTCGCACATAGCCGAGCCGTTTGCTAAAATCAATAATAGCTTGAGACAATGGTACATCCTGCGGTTTTGCCGAAAAGAATTCATTAATCCTCTGATTTACGATCGGTTCGGACAAAACTCATCTCTCATGAATTTACGGAACTCGCCACGTGACAACGCGATCTCGAGGCTTAATAGCCTCCCACCAAATAGCGGCATCTTTGTCGAGAAGATACCGAGCGACCGGTACCTTACGTTCTTAGGACAATCAACTACCTCGAATATCTTTTCCAACTGGAAAAGCCAACCATCCCACCTAATGCATTTGCGGCACCAATAAACGAGGGGATTCATACGAACCACTTCTCGAAGCCACCGATTGCACCGGTGTCTTTGGTCACATCTAACACGCTGAATCGCCTGAGTCAATCGAGTCATCCGAGTGGCTACTCGCAAAATAGTAGCAACACCAATACCAATACCATCACCGGCGCATGATCCCGATCACGCATCCGGCCGCCACGACCACGACCTCGGCCCTTCGGCATCTTGAATAAGTAACCATTCAAAGACTGTAAAAATCATAGCACATAACACATACAACGATTACCATCGCAAGGCAACACACACATGAATATAATAAAGAAGCGGCATCGTTCGGCGACCTTAACGGCCCGAACAATAACCAGCACATAATCACAAACCTCATGAAACAATCACCCATGTGCATAAACGCACAAACCCAAGCTTTAACAGCTCACACGGGTGCGGTAACACGCAAGCCACCACGAAATGACAACATTAAAGATCGTCATCACACCTCCCACAAAGGGTTAACAAAATATATGCGTGGCAACGACTCAACGCTCACGCCACCAATTCAATCACAATTCGGAGGGCTAACACCCTAACAGCAATACCAACATCATACACACCTTCTCCGACCACAAGCAGGAAATGATGGGTTTTAAAACGAAAACCACCTTTTGAAGACAGTTTGGAAACACGAGTTGATCTTGAGTATCATTTTACAAAAAGTTGAACAAACATCATTTTCGAGACTTTGAAAATCATCTTGCGTTTGAACAAAAATGAGGACACCTTTCTTTTAGTGAAAAACTTTCAAAAATATTCGACCCTTGGGTTTAAGCAACTGCATTTGAGAATATCTCAAAATGTTTTTGGTCCTCAATTGGAAAATTTTTGAAATGTATTGCGGCATTAGAAAGCACCTTAAAAACACCGCAAGAAAATAATTCGTTTTAAAAGTACGTCTCGAATTTGAATTTTCTAAGATACTCAAGGTTTTCAAGGATAATTCAATGGGCTAAAATGCCCAAAAATTTCAGGTAATTATACGGAACATTATCGCGCTGTGGGTCCCGTGCCGGAACCCACCAGGATAAAAACCATTTACAAAAACGCCAAAAAGGCCGATGACGGTAATATTTCAAAAACTCACAAAAGCCATTTACAAAATACTAAGTACAGTCACAAGAATTTTGCCAAAACGATCAAGGCCATAACGCCAAAAACTCGGTTAAAGGAATCGGTTTTCGAATTCAAACTCAGTTGGCAAAGGTCGAAAGCCATTTGAAAGAACTCACGCAGCGGAAAAAATTATAGTCCAAGATACACAATCCAGCAACACTACTCCTCATATGAACGAAATATGAGAGTCAAATAACCACATATCAAGAAATCAAAATCCATAAGAGGATTCCGTCATTAATCAAATAATCATAAAAATAGCTCGTGTCACATGAGGCACAATACAAAAAAGGGAGACTTACATCCACAGGTCGCACGAAGATGATGATCGCCCACGATACTAATCACGACCAACAAACTTAGACGACGCGTCGCGACACTACGCAGTCAGACAAAATCCGACGAAACAAGACTCAAACAACACGACTTGACCCGACAGCCTAGGTTTCCTCAACCTAAGCTCTGATACCATTTATGTAACACCCCCAATCCGCTCAGGGATATTACACGCCGTAGACCCTCTCCTCGAGGATCTACCAGGCTGATAACTAAAATCAAACATCTAAACCTCGCCTTTAAGGCTAAAATGACTCAGTAGACCGACTTGGTCTTTCAATAATAACATACAATTCAATTCCAAACACATACCCACGCAGGGGTCAAAATACAATAAACTCCCGTACAACGGGGAAAAGATACTGCAGCGGAAAAGAAAATACAACTAGACCAAAACGACATCAACAGATCCTCGTGTGATTAGTATCGTTCATCTTTCAACATCCTTCGTGCCGACCCTGTGCTATGCTCAAAAACCTGAATGCAAAAATAGACATCCACCCCCCGAATACTCGGGGGTTAGCAAAACTCCACTGTTTTGCTAGTGCAAGTACAAGTGCAAAAATACGAGCCATACAATACAAGTTCCAAGAACAATAATAATCAGGAATCCTCAAAGATCCAAACGTAAAGAAAAGTGCTTCCCGAGGCAAGAGTTTGGGTAAACATTTCCAAAACCGAAAGATCGCAAATAAGGGAAACAATTTACAAAACAGTTTAAAATGCCATCGAGAGTTTTAATAGAAAACAATTTAGGATTATAAAATCCTTCTCTTTCCAAAATTCAATAGGGTCACAGCCCAAATGTTTTGTTTTTGCAAATAGGATACCACCAACAATTTACAGGGTCAGAGCCCAACATCACGTGTCCTCAACGGACGTAAAATCAACAAAACATAATCACGCACGCGCATCACCTAGGACCGGGACGCTACCACCGACATCCCACCCGAGGCCTCGAAGGACCCTCCTGAGATGGCTAGCGAAACAAATCACACACATCTCACGGTTGGATCAATCGCTTGTTGCATCCTGGCCACATGATCGCATGCCATGTGCCACCGTAGATTATCTCAGGCTCTCACGGTTGGATCAATCACTTGTTGCATCCTGACCACATGATCACGTGCCATGTGTCACCGTAGACCTTCAACCATATCCACACATTCACACAAATAACATATCACATCAAGGATATTCAAACAATTCGCCCAAAGGCATCAAACACTTAGCAAAACACCACGTCAATCCACAACGCACCGAAATGAAATAATATACGTCCACACACAATACCAAGTGCAACATTAACACCAAGCATATACATAGAATTCACATAGTTATTCACAAACCACTCCATTCACAAAACACACGCGTTTTGAAAGCAAGCCTTTAACAAGGCTAAACCGAATCTTTTGAAAGTTCAATTCAAACGACCAAACAACCACATTTAGACGATCACTAATTATCATATCCATAAAACAAGAATAGTATGGACAAGGTACTTGCCTCGAAATCACGATCGCAATAAGACGACGGATAGGACGCGGTCGAATAGCCCCGAACCCCCGAACAATATCAAGAACGTGATAGCACCACGAGTATTACGAGAATAACACCACACGAATCATCAATCACCAAACGGGATTCAACATCAGAATCCTCGAACACCTATAAACCTCCGGAAGGAACAATAACACATGGTTACGACGAGAATCAAGGCCAAAACAACGGAAATCCCAACAAACTATCGAAGGGAAACTCATTGGGACATTTAATCGAACACTAAATGTTCAATAATTCCCAAGAACACTCGAATCGTCAATCGAGTTAAACAAACTTGATATATGGATATACAACCCATAGAACACGATTAATAACATCATACTACACCAATCGATGTATCAAAATCGGATTAGAAACGAAATCAAGAACAATTTCTCCAAAAAGTCAACTTGAAGAAAAATCAAGAATATACCTTGATTTGACGAAGAACACGGATTAGATGATGATATAATCAACAAGAATCTTCCAAAATGCCTTGGAAGTGATTAGAATCGGCCAAGAACTCGATTTCCCGAGCCTCTCGTCGCCAAATACGAAAAGGAAGAAAATCGCGTAAAATGAAGTCCGCCGAGCTGTGCTATATATAGCCGCAGGTTACTGGCCAGAATCGCAAAGGCCTTACGGCCAGAACTCGTCCCTTACGGCCGTATTTCGCAGCCTTACGGCCAGAATCGCATTCGTCAAAATCGCCAAAGACTAAATGACACTTACGGCTTTAACTCGCACACATTACGGCCAGAATCGCCTTCGCCAGAAGCCGCCAGCGCCATACGGCCATACCCGATCACGCCTTACGGCCGTAATCGCACACGTTACGGCCAGAATCGCACCTTACGGCCAGAACTCGGCCAAAGCTGCTCCGGCCGTGACTCGGTCGTGGCCACTCCGACGGCCCGGACGACCCCGAAACCCGAACCTGAGTAAAAATTGAAGATACAGTTACGAAGTACTCGCGAAGACGAATCCAAGCGCTAAGAGAACACACGATTCCGACCACCCGAAGTGTCGGAATTCGACAACGGAAGTAATTACCCCAAACTTTGGGAAATTACAAAAATAGCCCAAAATGTCCGAAAATCACGATACGTGATCGAAACACCGAACCAAAGCTCGCAACATGAATAATAACATTAAATGAACTTGCGAGAAACTCGAAACAACAGTTTCGGACGAGATTCGCAAGAATCGAACTCAAGTGCGGAAAAGTTGCTAAAAAGCACGGAACTCAACAAAACGACACCGAAACGAACTCGGATGACAAAAAGTGCAGAATTAATCATTCTCGAAATGACGAAACGGTCATGAGCGAGTCGTCAAAACGGACTTCCGCCGAAAAAAGAAAATTACCGAAATTCGAAATTGCGAATATTACAATTCCGATGTCATGAACATGCTTTCTGAATACTGAGGTGGGAAGAGCCTTTGTAGATAAATCTGCCGAGTTGTCGCAGTAACGAACATACTGGATGTGGATAACATTGTTCTTTTCCAACTCTTGAGTACATGCAAAATATTTTGGAGAAATATGCTTTGTTCTGTCACTCTTTATGAATCCTTCCTTCATCTGATTAATACATGCAAAATTATCTTCATAAAGTGTGATGGGATCATTATTTGGCAAAAGACCACTTGTGGTTCTGATAAGTTGTCATAGATCTCAACCACACACACTCTCGACTTGCTTCATGCAACGCAATAACCTCAGCATGGTTTGATGATGTAGTTACGAGCATTTGCTTCTGGAACGCCAGGAAATTGCAGTTCCTTCACATGTAAATACATATCCAGTTTGAGATCTACTTTTATGTGGATCTGACATGTATCCTGCATCTGCATAGCCAATCAGGTTTTGCATTGTTAGGGTAAAATAATCCCAAACCAATTGTTCCTTGAAGGTAACGAAACACATGCTTGATTCCGTTCTAGTGTCTCCTAGTAGGAGATGAACTGAATCTTGCTAATAAATTTACAGCAAAAGCTATATCAGGTCGAGTACAATTAGCAAGATACATAAGATCTCCAATTGCACTGAAATATGGTACTTCTGGACCAAGAATCTGTTCAGATTCCTCACATGGACGAAATGGATCCTTTTTCACATCAAGAGATCTAACGACCATTGTGGTACTCAATGGATCCGATTTATCCATATTAGCTATGATTAAGCTGCCTCGTTAAAAACCTTGCTGGGAAAACCCAATGGGATAAAACCCTAGTCAAGGAAAATAGTACAACAAATAATTTTCTTTCACAAAACCTTATTTTGAGTGACTGCACGCACTGATAATATGGTTAAAATTCTCGTGAGGAGTCACTTTTAGTAAGCCCATATGTTATAGTTTTACTATAAGGGCATATATTTCAATTTCGATGGATTTCAATATCCTCATTTCCAATATATAATTTTCCCAATCATGGATATCTGCATTTCATTGTTATCCTCATTTCATGGATATCTTCATATCATTTATTGATATCCTCTTTTCATTCATAGCGCTATATTGTGTCGACATATTTCAACATTTCTTTCCCCATAGGGACATAACTCGTCGAGATATCTCATTATCAATCATCCATTGGGATTGCATATTGTGGTTATGTCTATATACTTTTCAAAAGTATATGCCTCCTTTTATCATTTGCTTTGATTCATATTCGGGGAATTATTATGTATTTATCAAAGCAGTTGTAGTTGGTATCAAAGATTAATAATCTATCATGCATCTTTGAACTTCAAGTTCATATAATTGTGAGGATATAGTGTGATGCATTTCACATATTTCCAACTACCAATACCCCCCCTCATGCTGAGAGATTTCCTGAGCACCAAACTCATATGCTAGCATCCCAGTATTTATCTCCAGTCATGGGAGTTTATATATTATGTTCTCGATATTGGCTGGAGGACTTCGAATAGTATGCCAATTGATATCTCACTTGTATACGCATATCTTGATCCTTTCTGGGATCTATTCAAGTTTATCTGGGATATATTACTAGCTTTATCTGATCTGGAATATATGCTCAAACCGTGAGTAAGTCATCCCGTAAATTTTCTGATTACGAGTCATATACACATGTGACTATCTAGTGGATCCATAATATCTAGTAGTTCACATGTAGAGGAAGTGGGCCCATACTCCCCCTTAATATATTCCAAATTTATTAGGGATTCATTCCCAATATTGGCTAGTAGTGATATTAATCGAGAACAAACATTTGCATATATGATCTGTCTATATCAACATATAGATATTTTACCGGCATATCACATCACCTTTCGGTGCCATTATTGCACATCATTATTAACATGGAGTCGCCGCTCCCACATGTCGGATTATGTTCATTATTCAAATTCATAACCGTAGTTCATACGCTTCAGGGTATGAATTATTCAAACGCGGAGTCAAATCTCATATGAGTAATTCCAATCTATAAATAGATTATCATTGTTTTCAGTAAATGTGTGGTTTGAAACCACCACTTTAAGATAAGTAAGAGACATAATTTAAACTGTAAAATAATTAACTGCTTCTACTAGAGCAGGATCGTCCAATCAGTTCCTCAAAATATAGTCATCGTCAAGGTATCGATCGAAATATCGACTACCGTTAATAGTAAGTGTAAGAGCATGTATTCAGAAATCTTTGTGATTTCCAGCGTTTGATATTAATTCATCCATTTTAATAAATTTTGATAATAACGTAAATGAAAAGAGTTAACACCCATATCAATATTAGTGTCAAATTGAAGCTCTCGTAAAATAGATCACGACAGTGTCAAGAAAAATTAATTCTGAAATCATATGAATATAATATATAAAAGAAACCAGATTTATGATTTGATGAATTAAAAGAATATTATATTCTTTTATATTTTATTTTATCTTCTTGTTACGTTTTTATTACCGTGTGTGTCCTTTTTCGTGCAGAACTTCATCGTCTCTTTTCTTTATTTATTCTGCTCTTTTTTTTTTAATTATCACATTTGTACATACACATGTTCACACCAAGAGTACCTTAAACTCAGAAGAGAACAACTCGCCCTCCATCGGTCAATACCATTGCTAAAGTTGCCTGTAGGTCACAAGTCGTCCAGGAACAAGTCTAGAGGGGGGGTGAATAGACTTGTTGAAACTCTTGAACTCTTTTTCACGAAGAGTGAGTTTCTTCAGCTGATAGTTAGACAAATGACTTGGAGTCGTTTGTTCTTGGATATGTGCGGAAGTCAGCTGATGACGAATAGAAATCAACTATGAAACACTTAACAATGTATGCAGCAGTTAAAGTATGATGCAGTAAAACAGTAAATAACACAGGCAATTATAGTGGTCTCAGAGGTGGGGTAATCCTCTACTAATCCACTTTTCTCCAAACCAGTTGGAGATGAATTCACTATAATTTTCAACCAGTGATAAATATTACAGTGATTCAAACCACACTACAACAGCTTCCAACCAGTGGAAATCCGTGCCGTTGTACACACTTGACTGCCTTGCACCTCTTGATCCTCGATCCTCGGATGCCTTCTGATCTCTTACTTCAACCAGTGAAGTACCCCGTACTCAAGATTATAGACAAGAGTTTTTGTCTTCTCCAACTTAAGAGCTTCCTTAAGTATGAACTTTTAGATCTGCTCTTTTCACGATGCTATTGATTGCTTTAGATTGCTTGATTGCTTTGATCGCTAGAATGTATGTTCGCACCGGTAGTTGCTCAGTTTCAAATCTTCGGATATATATAGGTCACGATCTCTGAGCTTTTTCCTTGTAGCCGTTGCAAATCTTTTGAACAAATCCGTCCGTTGGAGGAGACTTCATTGTTTAATCTTTACGAACGTTTGCAATTTGGATTCCCATTATTTTATTTTATCTTCCGACCGTTGTGAAGACTTCTGCATGTGAGCGCCGAATCTTTTGAATATAAAATGATTAAAGTCTTCAAGGTGGGTCTGGATGATTTATTTAAATCATATCTCTTGCGGGAATCACTCCAATTTGTCTCTTCACGTTGCATGTGAGCTTTCCGTGATATTTGACTTTTCAACGCATGCTGACGTGGACTTGGAGTACTTGGCTGCCTTTGAGTAGGCTGGTATTGTAATATCCGCGTTTTCTATCCTTGGTAATTTCTATTTTTGGTGCATATTCGTTTCGGACAACTCGCCTGGCACTATTTTGTAATTCTGAACCTATTTTGTTCTTGGAGTTTTCCGTTTAGACGGGTCTTGATAATGTTTTTACGTAATTTCATCTCGTGTTATATTCTGTCTCATGTGTATTCGATTCTCGTTAAACTCGTTCGATTTCGTCGTTTTCTTACTTCCATGAGTTCGTATGCTTGTGTAGAGCATGTTGCGAGTTTCGGATTGTTAATCCGACGTTGTGTCGTGATTTTTCGGATGTTTGGGCCGTTTTTGTAATTTCCTAGAAGTTTAGGGAATTTGTCCCTTGTTCGACTTTGGTTGTGTACCTCAGATCGTTTTTGGGTTCCGTACTTCCACTACGTGTTATTGTTGCCCAAATATCGATCCCTGTTGCTTTTATTCTCCTTCCGGATCATTTTTCGTCATTTTGGGACCCGAGGGGGGGTGTGGGCCGCGGCACAAGTATTGTGCGCCGCGGCACACACATCACCCAGTTGTTGCCTAAACAAACTGTACCGTGTGCCGCGGCACAAGGATTGTGCGCCGCGGCACACAGCCGAGTCAGTGCCGCGGCACACTTGTCCGTGCCGCGGCACACTTGTCCGTGCCGCGGCACACCCGTGTGACACTTGCCGGCCAAATCGACTGTACCGCGTGCCGCGGCACAGTCCGGCAGTGCCGCGGCACATGCCGAGTCTGAGCCGCGGCACACTTCGGATGAGCCGCGGCACAACGAGCGGTCAGCCGACCACTGGGCACAATTTTTGGCTCTGTGCCGCGGCACAGTTTATCTGAGCCGCGGCACACGGCGCGGTCAGCGCTATATCAGCGTTTTATTCAGCGAAATCACTCATTTCCTTCCCCCTTCTTCAACCGTGCGAGAGAGAGAGAGAGTCTTGAGAGGGAGAGTTCCTCCATCTATCACTTAATTGTGTAGATTTCTTCATCCCTTTTCGATCGAGTGGCTCGGATTGCGGATCTAACACGTGGTTTTGAATTTGAATGCTTGATTCTTCAAGAGGTAAGAATTCCTTTAACCCTAGTATGATTTTTGGGGAGGGTTTGGTGGTGATCTTGTGTTTTAATTCGAATTAACCGATGTTGTTATTAGGTTTTGATAGTATTCTCGCGACCCATGGTTTTCTTGTTTTTGATTGGGATGAAATCCCGTTGTTTTACCATTGACCGATTTCATTTCCTTATGCACTCTTGGTGTCCGATGAATTGCCCCAACGGGTAGGATTAGGATTAATTCTTACCTTTCCGCGTTATTGAGACTTGTGTATACCGTTATTGTGTTAGGATTGGATTTGGGAGGATTGTTCGGACCGAAACCTATTCCGTCGTCGTTTCCTTCGTCTCGTTTCATTCAAGGCAAGTACATGTATTACATTTCGTTATGTATATTGTGATTTTCGAAATGAATGATGAATGGTGATTTATGGGTGCGTGAGTTGTGTTCCTTCCACTCGGAGTGTCCGACGGGATGTCTGGGGGTCGATACTAAGGGGTACGGCCGCGGAAGTGGACTTGGGTGCGTGTGTGATTGAACTTCCACCCGGAGTGTTCGACGGGATGTCTGGGGGTCGATACTAAGGGGTACGGCCGCGGAAGTGGTATCCCACCCGGAGTGTTCGACGGGATGTCTGGGGGTCGATACTAAGGGGTACGGCCACGGGATACCAGTTGTGATTTTGTGATATCGTGATGACTGAAAATCGATGTGATTGCCAATGTAGTATTCCGGAATATATATGTGGCAAATGACCTATGTTTGAGATGATTGTGTAAAACCGTATTTTTGTATATAATGTTGTGTAATTGTGTACTTGCACTAGCTATTCGAATGCTAACCCCTTAAATGGGGGAAATGCGTCTTATGCATTTCAGGTACCGGGAGAGCTGAGGAGCAGGCACGGGGCACGCACGCGAAGGATGGGATGGCTTGATGATAGTGGCTCGAGTCTGTATTGTTTATTTTTATGTTTTGTCATTGCATATGTCGAGTATTGGATTTAAACTGTTTATTCTTGAACTTGGTTTAAGTCCCCTGCGTGGGCAACGAATTGATAATTACATTATGTTTTATGTACTCCGTTGAAATGTTTTGGCCGAGGCCACGGCCCTATTTACTTTCGAGTGCATCTTTTGGGGTTTTCATTGTGGTTATGTGTCATGTGTTAGCCTGGTAGACCTCAAGAGGGTTCTACGGCGTGTAATGTCCCATTTGTGAATTGGGGTGTTACATTTATGGTATCGCAGCTTAGGTTTTGAATACCTAGGCTGTCGGTTAATTTTGGGTCTGTTAGTGGCGTCATTTAGAGTCAGTCGTTGAGCCTAATATCATCATGCTACCGTCTTTTCGTGCGACCCGTGGCTGTAAGTCTCCTCGAACTCTTATATTCCTGTAATTCGTTTTCTTGCATTGTTCGGGATTGTGAATTGTGATACCAACTTTGTCAATTGTGAATCTTTTTGATTTTGTCCCTTTCATTCTTCCTCTAGTATGTTGAGAGGTCGTGGTGGTAGACCAGCTAGGGGACGCGGCCGAGGCCGTGGTCGGGGTGCTGATAATGAAGAGGGCTCACTTTCTCAGTCCTCTGCGGGCTCAGCCTCTCACTCAGTGCCGTCGGGTAATAATGCCGGCCAGAGCTCGCCGTACTTGCCAGATTAGTAGCTCGGCTTGCTCAGATAGCCGGGCGGACGCGAATCCGCCCCGACACCGAAGAGGAGGCTAGTAAATGGCTTCAGACGGTGACTAAGATGCACCCTCCTCGTTTCTCGAGCTTCGACTCCATCGGTTGGGAGAATTGGCTCTTTCGGTTGTCCAGACCTTTGATGCCGTAGCTTGCCACGAAGACAAGAGGGTACATATCGCCCGATACCTCTGGATAAGGAAGGCTGCGGAATGGTGGGAGGCCGTTGTGCCCGAGACCGTCGAGCTACTTGGGAGGAATTCAAGGTGCTATGGAAGGCAGTATTGTCCGCCCGGTCAAGGAGCGCAGACTGTGGAATTCTTCACCGCTACACCTCGGGATGTGCCTATTTCTCGTGCCATCATTTCTTACAATCGTGATTGGGTTTCGTAAGAGATCAAGTGAGAACGGAGGCTGATAAAATCCGTTACTTCAATATGCGCATGAAGCCGCATATTAGGCAGAGTATGGCACCGCTCATGTGTGCCACTTTGAAGGAATACCAGGATCGCGCCCTAGCGATCGAGATGGCGGTTCCGGAATCAGAGTCGGTTTCGGAAGCTAAGAAGCAGAAGACTACCGGTGGGCTCTCGACCGGGAAGGGTGGTCAGTTTTCGAGGTCTCGTTCTGCTCCCATACCGGGGAAGAGGCCGTTCCATCAGGCCGGTGGATCTCAGGGTAACCGTTCAGTTCAGACCGTTGCTTCTGGTGGCAGGGTTTGTTTTAACTGCAACCAATATGAGCATTTGATGAAGGATTGTCCTTTTCCTCCAGTTACTTGCTACACTTGCGGGCAGACCGGGCATCGGGCGACTCATTGTGAGAGAGCCACCAGGGCCGCTAGAGTTCCGACTACCACTGCCGATCAGAGGGATCACAGCTCTCCGGCTACTCATGTTCCGCAGAGTTCGGGTCGTGGTAGGGGTCGGGGTCAGCCGGATCGCCGTACAGCGTCTAGTTCGGGTTCAGTCCACCCCCGATTGTACCAGATGAGGCGCACAGAGGAGGCGGACATTGCGGTGGCGTCAGGTACCACTCAGATCCTTACTCATCCCGTTTCCGTGCTTTTTGATTCGGGTGCTACCCATTCCTTTATTGCATCGGATTGTGTGAATCGTATTGGCTTTAACTGCTTGTTTGAATGTGAACCGTTTGTGGTGGGTACGCCTAGCGGGGATCGTATGGTTGGGGACCGGGAAGTTAGGGATTGCCCCGTAAGGATCGGGAGCCGAGACTGGCCCTCGAACCTCATTGTTATCGACCTTAAGGGTGAGGATTTAATCCTCGGGGACGATTGGTTAGAGCGTCACGGTGCTATCATGAACTATCGGACTCGTACTATCTCGATCGTGGCCGAGGATGGCACCGAGCATACTCTCGTTGGCTGTAAGCCGGGTAGATCGGGGAGTGTGATTAGCGCCTTAAAGGCGATGAAACTTCTGAACCAGGGTTGTGTCGGCTATTGGTGTTACGCTCTGCAAGTGGAGGATGGTGGAATTGACATGTCATCAATTCCAGTTGTTTGTGAGTATCCCGATGTTTTCCGAGACGACTTGCCGGGATTACCACCGCAGCAAGAGGTGGAGTTTTCTATCGATCTTGAGCCGAATGCAGCCCCTATTTCTCGAGCACCGTACCGTATGGCACCGTCGGAGATGTTAGAGTTGAAGAATCAGTTGGGAGAATTGTTAGATAAAGGGTATATTCGACCGAGCGCATCGCCTTGGGGTGCACCCGTACTCTTTGTTAAGAAAAAGGATGGGTCGCTTCGTTTATGCATCGATTATCGAGAATTAAACAAGTCGACCATCAAAAATAAATACCCTTTGCCCCGGATCGACGACTTGTTTAATCAGCTTCAGGGGGCGACGGTCTTTTCGAAGATCGATTTGCGATCGGGTTACTACCAGTTGAGGATTCGGGACATCGATATACCGAAAGCTGCCTTTCGGACGAGATATGGCCATTACGAGTTTATGGTTATGCCTTTCGGGCTAACTAACGCCCCATCAGTGTTCATGCAGTTAATGAACAAGGTTTTTATTGAGTATTTGGACAAATTCGTAGTCGTTTTCATCGACGATATTCTTATCTATTCTCGGAGTCGGGAGGAGCATGCCCTACATCTCCGGATTGTATTAGACACCTTGAGGGCTGAGCAGTTGTACGCGAAGTTCTCTAAGTGTGAGTTTTGGCTCGAGGAAGTGACGTTCCTCGGGCATGTGATTTCAGCAGAGGGAGTTCGGGTAGATCCGCAGAAGATAGAGGCAGTGATGGCTTGGGAGCCGCCTAAGAATGTGAAGGAGGTGAGGAGTTTTCTGGGTCTTGCCGGCTATTACCGCAGATTCGTTGAGGGATTTTCTAAGATTGCTAGACCACTCAGTCAGTTGCTCCAGAAAACTCAGAAGTTCGAGTGGACTGCAGACAGGCAGGACAACTTTGACGAGTTAAAGAGACGTCTGACTACCGCACCCGTTTTAGCATTGCCTCAGGGGAACGAGGATTTCGTAGTGTATAGCGATGCTTCGGGCCTTGGTCTAGGATGTGTTTTGATGCAGAGAGACAGAGTGATTGCTTATGCGTCCCGCCAATTGAAGCCTTATGAAGTAAACTATCCCACGCACGATTTGGAGTTAGCTGCGGTCGTTTTCGCCTTAAAAATCTGGAGGCACTACCTCTATGGGTCATCATGTAAGATTTTTACGGATCACAAGAGTTTGAAGTACATCTTCAGCCAGAAAGAGTTGAACATGAGACAGCGTAGGTGGTTAGAACTAATTAAAGATTACGACCTTGAGATACTTTACCATCCGGGTAAGGCCAACGTAGTGGCTGATGCGTTGAGCAGAAAACCGATGGCTTTGTAGATGTTAGAGGTACTTACACCGCAGAGTAAGATCCAGTGAGATTTCATCCGTCAGAATATTGAGGTTTGGGTTCAGAGAGTTCAGGGTCAGTTATGTGCATTAGAAATCACTTCGTCCTTGACTGATGATATCAAGGCAAAGCAGTATGACGATCCGTTTTTGGTCCAGCTTAAGGAGGATGTGAGGAAAGGGAAAGCCCCTGGATTTGTGGTTCACGATGATGGAGTTTTGAGGTTTCGCGGCAGACTTTGTGTACCATGTGATATTGAACTGAGACAGAAGATCTTAAGCGAAGCTCATACCACGCCCTACTCCATACATCCTGGTACGAGTAAAATGTACAAGGACGTGAGGAGTAACTACTGGTGGAGTAATTTGAAGATGGATGTTAGCGAGTTTGTGGCGAAGTGTTTGACTGTCGGCAGGTTAAGATCGAGCATCGGCGACCGCTGGGTCATATTTACCACTTCCTATCCCGAGTGGAAATGGGAGGATATTTCTATGGATTTCATTACCAATATGCCTAAGACTGACGGAATGAACATGATTTGGGTCGTTGTTGATCGACTAACCAAATCAGCTCATTTTCTAAGTATTAAGGACACTTGGGGGCCGGAGAGGCTTGCACGAGTGTTTGTTGCGGAAATAGTGAGATTGCATGGGACCCCTAAGAGCATTGTTTCGGATCGTGATGGCCGGTTCATATCACATTTTTGGCAGGCCGTTCATAGAGCTTTGGGAACCGAGTTGAGACTTAGTACATCCTACCACCCCCAGACAGACGGACAGTCTGAGCGGACGATACAGACGCTAGAAGATATGTTGAGAGCCTGTGCCTTAGATTGGAAGGATGATTGGGAGACACACTTGCCGTTGATCGAGTTCACGTATAACAATAGTTGGCATGCCTCGATCAAAATGGCACCATTCGAAGCGTTGTATGGAAGGAGGTGCAGATCACCGTTGTGTTGGGATGATACGTCCGAGCTAATCGGTACCGAGCCCGATCTGATAGTTGAGACGAGGGAGAAGATTACCCTGATTCGTGGTAGATTGCTGACGGCCCAGAGTCGGCAGAAGTCTTATGCCGATACACGTCGCCGACCGTTGGAGTTTGAGGTGGGAGATCATGTCTTGCTTAAGGTGTCGCCGACGCGGGGAGTTTACCGTTTCGGTCGGAAGGGTAAACTTAGTCCGAGATTTATTAGACCGTTCGAGATTCTAGAGAGAGTTGGAGAGCTTGCATATCGGTTAGGCTTGCCGCCGTCCCTGAGCCACGTGCATAATGTATTTCATGTTTCCCAGCTTAGGAAGTACGTACCGGACCCTAGCCATATTATTGATTTTGGAGAGATCGAGTTGGGGCCCGACATTACCTTCGAGGAGAAGCCGATTCAGATCTTAGAGCGTCGGGTTAAGCAACTCAGGCACAAAACCATCCCTTTGGTCAAAGTGCAGTGGTCGAGGCATGGATCCGAGGGGGCCACGTGGGAAACAGAGGAGAGTATGAGGTCGAGATACCCCGAGTTATTCGTGTTGTAAGTTTCGGGACGAAACTTATTTTTAGGGGGAGATAATGTAATATCCGCGTTTTCTATCCTTGGTAATTTCTATTTTTGGTGCATATTCGTTTCGGACAACTCGCCTGGCACTATTTTGTAATTCTGAACCTATTTTGTTCTTGGAGTTTTCCGTTTAGACGGGTCTTGATAATGTTTTTACGTAATTTCATCTCGTGTTATATTCTGTCTCATGTGTATTCGATTCTCGTTAAACTCGTTCGATTTCGTCGTTTTCTTACTTCCATGAGTTCGTATGCTTGTGTAGAGCATGTTGCGAGTTTCGGATTGTTAATCCGACGTTGTGTCGTGATTTTTCGGATGTTTGGGCCGTTTTTGTAATTTCCTAGAAGTTTAGGGAATTTGTCCCTTGTTCGACTTTGGTTGTGTACCTCAGATCGTTTTTGGGTTCCGTACTTCCACTATGTGTTATTGTTGCCCAAATATCGATCCCTGTTTCTTTTATTCTCCTTCCGGATCATTTTTCGTCATTTTGGGACCCGAGGGGGGGTGTGGGCCGCGGCACAAGTATTGTGCGCCGCGGCACACACATCACCCAGTTGTTGCCTAAACAAATCGTACTGTGTGCCGCGGCACAAGGATTGTGCGCCGCGCACACATGAAGTCAAGCCGCGGCACACTTGTCCGTGCCGCGGCACACCCGTGACACTTGCCGGCCAAATCGATCAGTACCGCGTGCGCAAGATCCCGGCAGTTGCCGCGGCACATGCCGAGTCCGAGCCGCGGCACACTTCGGATGAGCCGCGCACAACGAGCGGTCCACCACCACCGGCACAATTTTGGCTGTGCCGCGGCACGCTTTATCTCGAGCCGCGCACACGGGCGCGATCAGCGCTATATCAGCGTTTTATTCAAATAAATCACTCATTTCCTTCCCCTTCTTCAACCGTGCGAGAGAGAGAGAGTCTTGAGAGGGAGAGTTCCTCCATCTATCACTTAATTGTGTAGATTTCTTCATCCCTTTTCGATCGAGTGGCTCGGATTGCGAATCTAACACGTGGTTTTGAATTTGAATGCTTGATTCTTCAAGAGGTAAGAATTCCTTTAACCCTAGTATGATTTTTGGGGAGGGTTTGGTGGTGATCTTGTGTTTTAATTCGAATTAACCGATGTTGTTATTAGGTTTTGATAGTATTCTCGCGACCCATGGTTTTCTTGTTTTTGATTGGGATGAAATCCCGTTGTTTTACCATCGACCGATTTCATTTCCTTATGCACTCTTGGTGTCCGATGAATTGCCCCAACGGGTAGGATTAGGATTAATTCTTACCTTCCGCGTATTGAGACTTGTGTATACCGTTATTGTGTTAGGATTGGATTTGGGAGGATTGTTCGACCAAACCTATTCCGTCGTCGCTTCCTTCGCCTCGTTTCATTCAACTCAAGTACATGTATTACATTTCGTTATGTATATTGTGATTTTCGAAATGAATGATGAATGGTGATTTATGGGTGCGTGAGTTGTGTTCCTTCCACCGGAGTGTCCGAAGCGGATGTCCTGGGGTCGATACTAAGGGAATGCGACCGCGGAAGTGGACTTGGGTGCGTGTGTGATTGAACTTCCACCCGGAGTGTTCGACGGTATGTCCGGGGTCGATACTAAGGGGTACGGCCATGAAGTGGTATCCCACCCGGAGTGTTCGACGGGATGTCTGGGGGTCGATACTAAGGGGTTCGGCCACGGGATACCAGTTGTGATTTTGTGATATCGTGATGACTGAAAATCGATGTGATTGCCAATGTAGTATTCCGGAATATATATGTGGCAAATGACCTATGTTTGAGATGATTGTGTAAAACCGTATTTTTGTATATAATGTTGTGTAATTGTGTACTTGCACTAGCTATTCGAATGCTAACCCCTTAAATGGGGGAAATGCGTCTTATGCATTTCAGGTACCGGGAGAGCTGAGGAGCAGGCACGGGGCACGCACGCGAAGGATGGGATGGCTTGATGATAGTGGCTCTAGTCTGTATTGTTTATTTTTATGTTTTGTCATTGCATATGTCGAGTATTGGAGTTAAACTGTTTATTCTTGAACTTGGTTTAAGTCCCCTGCGTGGGCAACGAATTGATAATTACATTATGTTTTATGTACTCCGTTGAAATGTTTTGGCCGAGGCCACGGCCCTATTTACTTTCGAGTGCATCTTTTGGGGTTTTCATTGTGGTTATGTGTCATGTGTTAGCCTGGTAGACCTCAAGAGGGTTCTACGGCGTGTAATGTCCCATTTGTGAATTGGGGTGTTACAGGTATGCAGCTAACATCTCTGCAGATAGGTCCTCTCGGCTGTTCACTATTTGTGACTTATCTGATCAGGTGACTTCCCTGAGGTACCTCGGTTGCAGTCTGGTCAAACTTCTCTGATAAATTTAGTTGACCAGAGCTACTCTGACTGGAGTCGGCTGTTCCTCTCTGATGGACTAAGCTGTACTTAGTACTTAGCTGTTTTTCAGCCTAACTAATTTTGGCCTACAAAAGATACTCATTTGGTTCTTCTTTACATTTTGCCAAGTTTTATACTTAACATATTTGGCCTATGGAAGATACTCATTTGGTTCTTCCTTACATTTTGCCAAGTAATAAACATTTGATTTTATATTAATGACATCATCAAAATCTAACAAGTATTCCTAACAAATTCCCCCTATTTTGATGATGGCAAAACTAAGTAAGAAATTAAATGACCAAGTCTGCACTTAAGTGCGAGACATAAACTAAAATCAGTCTAATATTGAGACAACTGGAAATTGTCATTCAACAGACTGTTATAAAATTTTCTGACTTGTTTATTATTGAAATGTTACAAGAAGGTTTTTACAGATACAGAAAATAAAATTACAAATACAAAGAGATAAAGCTATCTGCCTCTACCTCTGCCTCTTCGAATAGGCTGCTTGGCAGGTTTGAAGGGTTTGGCTCCGATTGGTCTTATTTTGACTGGAGCAAGACCATATTTTCTGTTCACAACAAGTGCTGCGAAGTCTTGTTCTTGCTGGGATCTGAATCTGTTCTCAAGACACAATAGCTTGATTTCTCTTTGAAGTGCTAACTCATCAAGTTCACCGTCCATACGGGTCGGTGCTTCCTCTGCTCTGAAAGGAGGGATCATAGGATAAGCATTTTAATTTTTCGCGTGCTTCTTCAGGACAGCCCAAAGCTTCGGATGGATTTCTTCCATGAAGTTTATGAAAATTTCTTGTGGGGAGAGTTTATCATCCTGGAGTAGTTCCCAGATGTAATAGTCTTTGATGAACCTCTTCCTAGCAGATCCCCACATCTTAAGAGCTTCAAATGGAATAAAGTCCTCCACAAACCACAGCTCCTTCCCTTCCCATTCTAGAGTAGGTTCAAAACCACCTCTAGTCCTTCTTCTCTTTCCTTCAGGCTGGTTAGCCTAGTCGTTTGGATCTACAGCTTCCTTTCTTTTCAGACTGGAAGGTCCTTCAATTTGAAGAACATCCTGCTTCTTCTTGCTTCTGATTTCTCTCTCTTCCCCCTGAACTCTCTCTTCCCCCTTTTTGCCAGCATCAACAAGGGTAGTTAACTGCTGTTCCATCCTGCTCATCCAATCAGACATGCCAAATGGCATTCTGTTGTTGGTAGGGGGAGGGGGCTGAGGAATTTATCTCTGTAGAAGGGTGTCTATCTTGGCATTTATTGACTGAAGGTCAGGAGTGACCTGAGATGATAGCAGCTCTCCAATAGTATCTCTGACGATTTGCTTGATCAGCTCAGTCATGGTGGGGGATATCTGAGCTGATGGAGAGTGCTCTCCTGAGCCTTCTGCAAAGGAACCACTATACTGCAGGCTCCTGTCTGCAGCTGGTAGGTCAGAGTGGGTTTTCTCCGGGGTCCCTGACCTGGAGTCTTCAGCCAGCTCTGCGTCTAGGCTGGTGTACCGGGCAGGTACCACAGTTCTATCTGCAGCTTCGTGAATAGGCTCTGGCTCCGGCTCTTGTTCTGGCTCCTTGTCTCCTTCTCTCTCTTCCTCTTTCCCTTCTTCTTCCTTTTCTCCAGAGTTTTCTTTTTCTTTTTCTTTTTCATTTTCTTTTTCTGCTCCTGCTTCTCCTCCATCATCATTATCATCATCATCATCATCATTCTTATCATCATCCTGCTCCTTCTTTTCTCCTTCATCATCCTCATCCTCATTCTACTTTTCTTCTTCATCTTTTTCTTGATCTACTTCTTCTCCTTCTTCTTCATCTCCTTCATCAGCCAATTCTTCTTTCTTCTCAATCTCCTCTGGCTGTTTTTCAACTGGAATATTTTCTTCTGTTTTTCTCTCTTCTTCTTCTTCAGCCACCAAATCAATAATTTCATTATCTCCAACAACTTCTTCAATCCTAATATCCTTTTCAACTTCCTCCTCCTCCTCCTCTCCAAAAATGCCATCAAAAATGCTGAGCATGATAGAATGGATAAAGTGGTCCATGTTTGTTTTAAAATGTGACATGAACCATTTATCCTGGAGGATTAAAGCCAAGTCTGATTCTTTGCAAAATTCAATCAGAACCTCCTCAGTGGCTTGGGGATATTCCCAACCACTAGTTGCAACGTAGGTTTGAAGATTTGTAAAAGGCATAGTTTTAAAAGATTTCCACTCTTCAAAAATATGTACAAAAGAGTGTTTTACTGCTTGTGGTTTAACAAGCTGGAGTTGTTCAATAGAAAGATTGAAGGTATTATTTTCTAACAGGTTAAAAGTATAGTCAGCTTCAGGAATAGAGATTATTAGACCTGCTTCCTCTTCTTCGGATATGTAGACTGGGGGTGTGAGAACAAGTACAATCCGAGTTTCAGTGGTGTCTGGTGCAGGCAGGTCTTCAGGGTGAATTGGTGATGGAACTGAGGGGCTGGTAAGGTGTTCAGACTTCTCTCCCTCGCTAAACTGCAGTTTCCTTGGCCTCTTAGGAGAGGGTTCCGGTGATGACGGTAGGTTAGAGGGTCCTTCTGGGGCTGGTCCCCGTCTCTTGAATCTGATAGCAATTGGTGTATCGTCGGACTCATTGTCGGACTCGACTGCAGTTCCGATCTCAGCTGCAGGTCTGTCCGACTCCTCTGATAAATTGTATCTTGGATATGACCTTGAGTCCGGCAGCTCCTTCAACAACTGAGCTGCTTTCTCAGTGCCTCCGACTTTCTTCTTCTCATGGTCCATGTGACCTAGCCTCTTATTGGGGTGGAAAGGGTCAGTGTTTCCCTTAGCCACTCCGGTCTTCTCCAAAAACCAACTGAGATGCGTTCCGAACGCCAACTTTGTCTTGAACTTCTTCTCACCGTCAAGCCACTCGACCTTGTTCACCTCGCGCACGAGTTGCCTGAAAATATAGTCTGCCCAATCGATTTCCTCTTCCTGAATCAACGCACCCAACACCATAAACTTCTACGATGACAGTTGGTCATAACTGTCTGCCATCCCCATGACTATCTTGTTGGTAATATTCAACGCAACACGGTAAATCCTTTTTAATTCATTCCTCTTGGCTGTAAATTTCAATTTTTCTGGGATATTTTCGACTTTAATCGTTTTCCAGGTTTCGGCGGCGGATTGTTTGAGCGCTTCGACCGCCAAACCATGGTGCTTCATCCCGAATACAGAACGAATCGTCTCTCGATAAATGCTGACAGGTACTCCGCCGACTTTGCTGTGAATCCCGTCTTGAATCAGATAAGCGTTGCGATAGAACTCAACAACATCCTCTTTGAACAGATGCTGCAGGTTGATGTCGAGAAATGGGTAGATCCCATTCAGCTTCATTGCCCGGATCAAATTGAGCATGTCGTAGTCCTCCAGGTTTGCTTCTAGTAAACCTTCAAAGTCGACAACCATGGAGAAAATGACCTGGTCCTTCACCGCCTTCAAATTCACTCCTTCGAAAGATGCCATTTCTGCAAATAGAGGATTTTTAGTGTATATTTTTGCTCTGTAAAGTCTAGGGTTTCTGTAAGCGTAAGAAGTAAAGTGAAAGGTCTTCTTTCCTTATAAAGAAGATGAAAAGACGTTTGTATTAGTTTATTATATATTTGAACGGTGGTACGCCTTTTGATATTCTTTTGAATTTTAAATTTGAATCGGTGGCCCAATTTAAAATTCGACGGTTGATTCTGATTGGCCATCGTGGAGGTTGATTTAATAGGCGTTTGACGCATGTATTAAAATTTCCACTTGGCTTATAAAAAATGTATATTTAAATGCCATTCGTTAGCCAAAATTAATATTATAAATGTGGCAGATAATAATTAAATATTCAGAGGTCAGTTTAGAAAACTTAGTCGTCCGATTTTGTTGATTTGACCACTCGCAATGTGTTAGTTGACTTCGCCCGGTATTCTCAATGCTAAGTTGCTTGCCTCGGCCTTCGTCTTCTACTTTGCATCAGCTTAGGCTGATTCTGAGGGTCCGTCCTTCCTTTAACTTGCTTCAGTACTAGATTCCCAATCTAGTAATCCAAGGTCTCTGCTCAGCTCTAGGAACCTTTCTTCTGGCAAGGGTTTAGTGAAGATGTCAACTATTTGGTAGTCTGTGCTGACTCTTTCAACTCTAACCCTTTTGTTAAGCACATGGTCTCTAATGAAATGGTGCTTAACGTCAATGTGCTTCGTCCTTGAGTGAAAAACCGGATTGTTGGTTATTGCAATAGCACTATTGTTGTCACACCAGATTGGGACTTCGTTGGCAATGATATTATAGTCCCTTAGCTGTTGTCTGATCCATAGAATCTGCAGGCACAACCTACTGCAGACTAGGTATTCGACTCAGAGTGGAGATAGAGTTAGAAACTCGCTTCTTGCTAAACCAGATATCACCTGGTTCCTAGGAATTGACACGTTCCACTAGTGCTCTTCCCGTTGATTTTGCATCTCGCGAAATCCGCATCCGAGTATCCCGATAGCTCGAAGTTGTCATCCTTGGGGTACCATAGTCCAACATTAATTGTAGACTTTAGGTACTTAATTATTCTCTTGGCCGCATCTAGGTGTGATTGCTTCGGCTTGACTGGAATCTGCACAAACTCCAACGGCATATGATATGTCTCGGCTTGCGGTGAGGAGGCGAAGAGATCCGATGAGTCCTCTGTAGTGGGTTGAGTCCACTGATATGCCTGCCTCGTCTGCATCCAGGTGAGTACTTGTGCTCATTGGAATTCTTGCGGGTTTGGCTGATTCCATTCCATATCTTTTGATAAGATCTCTGGTATACTTTGCTTGGTTGATGAAAATTCCTTTTTCCATCTGCTTAACTTGTAATCCGAGAAAGAAGTTAAGCTTTCCCATCATACTCATCTCAAATTCTCCTTGCATGAGGTTGGAGAATTTCTCGCATAGCTCTGGATTGGTTGATCCGAATATGATGTCATCCACATAAATCTGGACTATTAATATGTGGTCTCTGTGCTCTACTCTGAATAGGGTCTTGTCCACTTTCCCTTTGCAAAATCCATTTTTCTCAAGAAACACAGACAGTGTTTCATACCACGCTCTTGGTGCTTGCTTGAGTCCATACAGAGTCTTCAATAGCTTATAGACTTTGTCTCCTTTGACAAAACCTGGGGGTTGCTCTACATAGACTTCTTCTTCAAGGATTCCGTTCAGAAACGCACTTTTTACATCCATCTGGTAGACTTCAAAGTCCTTGAATGCAGCATATGCGAGGAATAGTCTGATGGCCTCTAGTCTTGCAACAGGTGCATAGGTTTCATCAAAATCTATTCCCTCACACTGTGCATATCCTTTTGCTACGAGCCTGGCTTTATTCCTAACAACAGCTCCGTCTTCATCACTCTTGTTTTTATACACCCATTTGGTGCCAATAACTTTCTTGTGATCAGGTCTGTCTGTTAGTTCCCAAACTTTGTTTCTTTCTATCTGCTCCAATTCCTCTTGCATGGCATTAATCCATGAGTAATCTTAGCTTGTTCTGTAGTCTTGGGTTCAATTTGTGACATAAAACATGAGAACATCGCCATTCCTGCTGGTAGGGTTGACTGTCTCGTCTTAACTCCATCAGTCAACTTTCCGATAATTTGCTGAATTGGGTGATCCTTGAGCCATTTGGGAATATCGTCCTCTTCTGGGTTTGTTCCCCCTGTTGGATTGCTCTGGTGGTTATCTGCATCAGCTGGATTCTGGTCTGCAACTGGATCAGCTACCGCCTTGTCATCTGCAGCTTGGTTCTGATCTGCAGATGAGTCTTTGTCGACTCATGGTCTTCTTCCACAAAGAATCGGATCGGATAGGTTTGGTGATCTGTCGATCTGTGATTGGGTCTTCATCACTGCCGGTTGGGTCATCAGCCGGTCTGCAGTGAGTCCACCATTCCAGTGTCATGTATAATGACTTCTTCAAGGGTTGCTGACTTGAGCTTGTTCTCAATTAGCTCAAGTTGTTTCCTGTACTCAACGGTGGATTCATCAAAAACAACATGGGGTGTTTCCTCCACAACTAAGGTTCTTTTATTAAAAACTCTATATGCCTTGCTTCTTTAGGAATATCCCATAAAGAGACCGTCATCAGTTTTAGCATCAAAGGCATTTAGCTGTGTTTTACCATTGTTGTGGATGAAACACTTACAACCAAAAACATGAAAGTAAGCAACTTGAGGAGTTCTATTATTCCAAACCTCATAGGGAGTTTTGCCATGTCTCCCTACTATCATACTCTGCTGGGTGTGACAGTGTGTTAACAGCTTGACCCGTAACCTTTGGGTAGGTCTGCCTCGCAATCATGGACCTTGCCGCTTCCTTCGTGGTTCTGTTCCTTCTTTCAAGAACACCATTCTCAAGGCTGGGCGTCAGAGAGCTCATGCAGGGATCCCATTCGATCGCTGTAATCGATTATCGCCTTGTTGAGAAACTCTCCTCCTCTATCCGATCCGATCTTGATTATGGAGAGGGATTTCTCATTCGGATCCTTCTCGCAGCTCGTAACTTGGTCAGGGTTTCACTTTTCTTGTATAGAAAAATGATCCAAGTGTACCTTGAATAATCATCTACTATTACAAGTGCATGCTTCCGGCCGCTCAAAGTTCTTGGCTTGATAGGACCAAATAGATCCATGTGGAGTAGATCTAAGATCCTTGTTGTGAGCGTTGTAGGCTGAACTGGTTTGAACGATGCCTTGGTCTGCTTTCCCTTCTGACATGCATCACAGAGTGCTTCCTTCTTGAATGCTTCATTTGGAAGTCCTCTGACCAGCTTCTGAGAGCTAATCTTGTTGATGGCTTTGAAGTTTAGGTGACATAGTCTTTTGTGCCATAGCCATCCATTCTCAGCTACAGTCTTGGATAGAAAACAAGAGTTAGGTGTTCCTGTGTTCCAATCAATCATGTAAACATCTCTTCTTCGGAAACCTTGTAGCTTTATTTCTCCAGATAAGATGTCTATCACCATACACTTCAAGATGGTCAAGACTACTAGATTCTTCTCGTCACAGAACTGGATTATGCTCAGGAGGTTGTACTTGAGCCCTTTGACATAATGAACTTTGGATATCACAATGTTTCCTCGGTGCAGCTCTCCAAAGCCTTTTGTCTGTCCTCTAGAGCTATCTCCAAAGGTTACATCGGGACCTCTTTCTTTGATGTATTTGGTCAGCATCTTCTTGTTCCCGGTCATATGCCTCGAGCATCCAGAGTCTACAAATCATTCTTCACCTCCAAAATTTGAGCTTGAGGAGATATGGTTGTAGTCCTTCCACCTTTTCTGCAATTAAACAAGCAGAGATTTAGGTACCCAAATTTGTGTGGGTCCTTTGGGGTTAGTTAGTTTCCTGGAGAATTGATTTCTCCTTGGATTATAGAAATTGTTATTATTATTATTATAACCCTTGTAATGTGTCTGTGGTCGAGGTCTGAATCTCCTGGTTGGATTGTATACCGGATATTCCTCAAAATTTTGATAGTGTGGGCCATTTCTATATCTAGGCTGAGACCATTTATTAAACCTTTGTGGTCTCCACACTTGTTCATTTTGTTAATTATGATATCCTTGAGTTTTCCTTCCGCCCCTCCCATGATGAATTCTATTTTTGGGGAGTTGTTGGTAATAGTGGGCATGTTGTCTGGCCGCTTTGCTTTTGCACAGCTTTGCTGTCGCTGTCTAGGTGGTATGCAGTGTAACATTGCGGCACTTAGACGTTTGACTTGCCGCACTGTTTTGAATATCGGTTTATATACAGTGCTCGTGAATCGAGACTATTGTTTCTCCCTTGATAAACTTGGTTTCAGAACTAGAGGGAGTGTGAGAATCATATCCAAGGCCTGATTTGGTATATAGTGACCTTTTATAAGTACACAATTCTCCCAGGGTTGAAGACGCCTTCAGGGAGGTTATTTCCTGCGCCTGAGTTTTATTTATCTGTGCCAGCTTAGTAAACTCAGCTTTGGCATGAGCAAGTGCAGCTGATTTTTCTTTAAGTAAAATGGTTAGCCGATCTATCTCAGCTGTATTGACATTTGCCCGGTTTTTAAAGTCAGCTGTAGTCGTCTCAACCTTATACAAATCTAGGCTGAGTTTTTCGAAATCATTTTTCAGCTGCCTATTCTCATCTTGCATCCGAGTCTTCTCTGCTGATACAGCTTGGTGTGCAGATTTGAGTGTTTCAAAATCTTTAAATAACTGATTTACCGATTCATGTAGATCCATATCTTGTGAAATGGCTGAGCTATTATTTGAACCGGTGGGTTTAGAAGTTACCTCTTCATCAACTAGGTTTGCCATCAGGCAATCATACTCCTCGTCTTCATCAGAAAAGAAACCGCTGCTTGATTTGACATGCTCCTGGTCTTCTCCGATGAGGGCCTTTCTTCTATCCTCCTTTCTGCCCACCTCCTTCTTGGTTTCGTCCTTCTTGAGCTCGGGACAATCTATTTGGATGTGTCCTATTTTGTGACAGTTGTATCATTCTACTTTCCAGCTCCCAGCCTTCTGGTTCCTTCTTGGATTCTCCTTGTAGTTTTTCTTATACTTGGAGTAGTTCTTTCTGAAATTGCTGAACCTTTGCATTATGAAAGCCATTTCTTCCTCAAAATCTAGTGGATTTGGAGGTTTCACATCGAATAGGCTCTTGGCGGGGACTCGGCCGCAAATGCGATTCCCTTCTCTGTGCTCAATTGAGGATGAACTTGGAAGCTCGAACTCATAAGCCTTCGGATCGAGAACAGACTCGAATCTTTATCTTATTCAGGTCCTTGGACTCTCTCATGGCTACGGCCTTCATGCTCCATTCGGGATTGAGAAATCTGAGGACCTTTAGTGCCATTTCCCTGTTGCCATAGGTTTTGCCCAGGGAGTTGATCTCATTGATAATTTCAGTGAACCTTGTGTCCACTTGATCTATGGATTCACCATTCTTCATTTTAAAGTTGTCAAATTTTTGGATAGCAATTGACAGCTTGTTTTCCTTGATCAGCTCCGTTCCTTCACACATTAGAGCTAATGTGTCCCAAATTTCTTTGGCATTCTTACAGTTCTTGATCTTGACCATGGTGGATTTATCAAGAGTTTGATATAACACATCTCTGGCCCGGTTGTCAAGATTAGCTAGTTTTCTTTCTTCGGGAGTCAGCTCCGTCCTCTTCTTAGGAATCTTGTCTGGCCTCCCAGCTGCGATCTCCTCGGCTGTGTTGTCCTTCTCAAAGATGAATGGACCATCTTCAATGATGCACCACATGTCGTCATGAATTGAGGATAAGTGTGCCTGCATTCTTATCTTCCACAGATCATACTCGTCAACTAAAAAGACAGAGAGTCTAGAGTGCATGTGTTCCATTATAAAGTGAGAGTTAAGATATATCTAATATAGATCTGGTTCGTGAAAAAAAATGAACCAACCTCTCCGATACCACTTGTAGGTCACAAGTCGTCCAGGAACAAGTCTAGAGGGGGGGTGAATAGACTTGTTGAAACTCTTGAACTCTTTTTCACGAAGAGTGAGTTTCTTCAGCTGATAGTTAGACAAATGACTTGGAGTCGTTTGTTCTTGGATATGTGCGGAAGTCAGCTGATGACGAATAGAAATCAACTATGACACACTTAACAATGTATGCATCAGTTAAAGTATGATGCAGTAAAACAGTAAATAACACAGGCAATTATAGTGGTCTCAGAGGTGGGGTAATCCTCTACTAATCCACTTTTCTCCAAACCAGTTGGAGATGAATTCACTATAATTTTCAACCAGTGATAAATATTACAGTGATTCAAACCACACTACAACAGCTTCCAACCAGTGGAAATCCGTGCCGTTGTACACACTTGACTGACTTGCACCTCTTGATCCTCGATCCTCGGATGCCTTTACAGTCTCTTACTTCAACCAGTGAAGTACCCCGTACTCAAGATTATAGACAAGAGTTTTTGTCTTCTCCAACTTAAGAGCTTCCTTAAGTATGAACTTTTAGATCTGCTCTTTTCACGATGCTATTGATTGCTTTAGATTGCTTGATTGCTTTGATCGCTAGAATGTATGTTCGCACCGGTAGTTGCTCAGTTTCAAATCTTCGGATATATATAGGTCACGATCTCTGAGCTTTTTCCTTGTAGCCGTTGCAAATCTTTTGAACAAATCCGTCCGTTGGAGGGAGACTTCATTGTTTAATCTTTCTGAACGTTTGCAAGGCTGGATTCCCATTATTTTATTTTATCTTCCGACCGTTGTGAAGACTTCTGCATGTGAGCGCCGAATCTTTTGAATATAAAATGATTAAAGTCTTCAAGGTGGGTCTGGATGATTTATTTAAATCATATCTCTTGCGGGAATCACTCCAATTTGTCTCTTCACGTTGCATGTGAGCTTTCCGTGATATTTGACTTTTCAACGCATGCTGACGTGGACTTGGAGTACTTGGCTGCCTTTGAGTAGGCTGGTATGCAGCTAACATTTCTGCAGATAGGTCCTCTCACTGCTCACCTTGCTTGTGACTTATCCGATCAGTGACTTCCCGAGGTACCTCTACCGATCTGGTCAAACTTCTCTGATAAATTTAGTTGACCAGAGCTACTCTGACTGGAGTCGCTGTTCCTCTCTGATGGACTAAGCTGTACTTAGTACTTAGCCGTTTTTCAGCCTAACTAATTTTGGCCTACAGAAGATACTCATTTGGTTCTTCTTTACATTTTGCCAAGTTTTATACTTAACATATTTGGCCTATGGAAGATACTCATTTGGTTCTTCCTTACATTTTGCCAAGTAATAAACATTTGATTTTATATTAATGACATCATCAAAATCTAACAAGTATTCCTAACATCGCCATCGTACCCGATCAGCTCTCCCTCTCTTCTTTCATCGATCTGTGTTGTTGGTCTACGAAAATCTGGCATAACCACTACCGTTGTCCTGTTTGTTCAATGACTCGAGTTTCAGGACATCATGAACGCGAATATGAGTCGTCCGATCGCTCGAGACGGTGAGTACCTCCACGATCTGATTTGCTTCAGACATACGACCAGACGGAGAAGGTCGAGCTGTTGAGGATCTCTCTAGCAACGTATCTTATAATAGAGGATGATTGGTTGAGTAATAATTCAATTTCTAATACAGAAGATCATCTAAAAATGCAACTGTAGAGCATACTCTTGTCATATTACTCAGATAGTTAGAGTCGTGCTGATAACGTGTTATGAAAAACGAGAATAAATAAACCACATAAGAATTTACGTGGTTCGATCAAATGATCTACGTCCACGATCGGAGGGATCCGAAACTTCACTAATATATTTGGAGGATGTTTACAATAATTCTAACCCTTAAACTTTGTAGCAAAAGCTACCAAGGGTTTTCTATATTACAAGAGGAGAGAAAATGAGGGAGAATTCTATAGCTCAAGAATGCTTAGAATTGGTGTGTCTTCCATCTCCCAAAACACATTTATTTATAGTAAACTTTGGGGTACGAAATGACAAAATTGTCAACCTTCAAAATCATTAATATATGGAATGTAGCTCAAAAATGAAGACTTGATAATTTCTCATTTTCACATTTAGATGAAGGCTTTCTTCCTTTCACATGAGCATTTTACATTTTATTCATAACAAAAGGGACAATTGTAATATTTTATTAGACTTGTATATAGTTAAGGACAAAGATACTTGTGTAAAAAAAAAACCCACTTAAATTCTAATTTAGGGTTATTTACAAAAAAGAAAAAAGAAAAAAGAGTTTATGATACATTTTTGATTTACGAAACCTTCGATCTATGTTGCACAGGTGCGGGGGGTGGGTGCGGGTGTGGGCAGATACGGGTGCGGGGATACGATTTATTGAAAATGTTAGGGTGCGATACGACAAGGATACGTCTGTTTATTTTATATTTTATTATATATAACACTTGTTAAATATAAAAAATAACAATTCAAATATCACCATAAAACCAATTCAAATATATAAAACAAGTCATACAAAAAATAATTCAAAATGACTTTGAGGAGCGGAGCTTTCTGATGCTGTTCGTGAATGCTGCTAAAAGTAAAAATAATTACTTATTAAATAATTTACTTTTTGTATTTTAGTTTATTTCATTTACTTTTTAAAAATTACAAAAATACAGTAAAAAAAAAATCACCCACGCCCCCTCCAGGCACCGGATACGCGTATCCTGTGCAAAGATACACGAGTTCGATTTTTTTTTTTTGCACGGATTCGCCACGCGAATCGCACCTGCACCCACACCCATACAATATCCAATACTGCATACTGGTCAATTTTGAAGAATCCGTGCATCATAGCCTCCAATATTACCCTCTTCTTCTCTCTCACTTCTCTTCCGTTTTCTTTCCCATAACCTCAATTCATTCATCTTCCTTCTTCTTCTTCTCTCTCTCTCTCTCTTGTTTTTTCTTCTTCTCTCTCCCTCCGATTCATATACCTATGCAATTCACCGATCTTGGACAGAAAGTATCACATTTCCTAGTAGGGTACGGCGAAAGCAGACTTGTGATTTAGAGTTGTCTCATGGTGGTGTGTTGGTAGTGACGATCGTGATGCGGCCAGGAACAATGCGAACAACGAGAACGACGATTACACAGAAGAATAAATGATTCATTTTGTAAAACCCATATAGCAACCTGCCAAAAATCTTGTGTTTTTTAATTAACTAGATGTTCTCCGGTGCGATGCACCGCATAAGATATTCTTTTATTATAAAATAATTTCTCAATCTCTAAATTTATTTTTGATGGCCTTCGACATGAGTATCATGTTAGCGTAATATTAATAAAAGACTTATTGAGTGTATTATGAGGTGTAATATAATTCAAGAAAGCGTACCACATTAGCGGAGTGTTAAGTCAATTAGTGTCCATTACATGAACAAATTTCCTGCACATACTGAAAAAAAGTAGGAACAAATTTTGGGAACGAAAGTAATATGTGATTAAGTCTTAATATATGTATGTGTCCAGTCCAGTGTATGTTTTATTATTTTTAGTTATTATAATTAAATAAATATCATAATTTATTTTTTATATAAACAATAAATGAGTTGATATATTTTTATTTTGCATCAATTAATTTTATTGAAAATAAATATTCATATGTTTTCTAATATAATTTTTTTGTGCAATCGGTCATTATTGTAAACCCATCAAATTTGTTATATTCATATGGATGTCTAGTTGCAAATTGTGAAATAAAAATTAATTTGACATATTTTTCATTAAAATAAACTTGATTTAAAAAATTATAAATATTTAAAATTTTAAGCTAAAAAAATAAAGCAAGGATTTTTTTATTGGTAGATGAGTGTAAGTTGTTGAATAAAACTCCCACAATACATATCTAGAATTTTTTTTGGAAATTTAAGAATACATCTCTATATATAAATTATATTTTAAAATAAAAAATCAAAAAACTTACAAAGTGACATGTGTCACGACTCTCTTTTAATAGAAGTATAGATTAGGTAAAATAAGACTACTTTTTGTAACTACAACAAAACCTCGATAAATGAATATGATCGGGACCGGAGAAAAATATTCATTTAACGAAATTATTCATTTATCGAAAGAAAATTTGAACATGTTATAAAGAGTTGGGACCGGAAAAAATTATTCATTTGGCGAGAATATTCGTTTATCGAACATTTATTTATCGAGATTTAACTGTAGATCTTATTTTTTTTTTTATTTTTTTTTTATTTTTGTTTGGTTTGCTAATGGGGACCGTCTCTAATGGACTATATCTTGACTTGATGGCAGGATATTGCCCTGTAAAATCTAGTACGTGCATATATTATTACATGAGAGCATCTTCTCCCTTCCTCCTAACTACTAATCCCCCTCGTTATGACGAAATAGCCTTTTTTATAAAAAAACTCTTCTTTTATTTAATTGTAATTTATATTAAAATAAACATTTTATTTTATTTTTATCTATTTTAATTATGTATGTTATATTCTTAATTTTAGATCGCTTTTAATTAAAATATATTATTATAAAGGTTATAAAAATTTAGAGATTATTTTTATTAAAAGTACTGTACATTCAATCACAATCACGATCCAATTTTTATCTAAATTAATTATGTATGTGTTTCAGGAGAAAGTAAGAAAATTGTAAAGATGAATCAATCGATTGTATTCATAATACTGATAGAGGTGACCTTTATATAGGCATTACAATGAGAGTCTTTTCATACATAGGATTCCTAGTTAAGGTAAGACATTTAATGAGATCCTACTACCTCTAGGAGATCTAAAACCTCCAATCTATGTATCTTCCGACAACCAGTATTAGGCAAGACACCAACAGGGGAAAGATATCCCGAAACACTCCCCCATATCAAGCACTAATACAATCATGGTGCATAAGATGTTGCCTTGGTAAAAAAATCTTTCCAAGTCAAACAAAACCCCGTGGGGAAAAAATAAAGACTTGGTGAGGAAAAAGAGCACAACGCACCAACTACAAATGCGAGAATCATGTGGAGTATACTCCTCCTGAAGTACACACAACCGCTCATTCCCATGGGCTATCACTTGTTGAGCTCGGACAATCGACGCATGCAGATGCTCCTCACATGTTTCTCAAATGTAGATTTTGGCAGAGACTTAGTGAACAAGTCTGCAATATTCTCATCGGAACTCACTTGTTTCACTTCGATATTCAGCAATTTCTGTTGTTGATTGTAGAAGAATTTCGGCGAGATATGTTTGGTATTGTCACCCTTAATGAAACCTAACTTCATCTGCTCAATGCATGCCGCATTGTCCTCAAAGATACAAGTTCATCGTATATGGTCTATGACTGACCGAAGCCAAGTGCACTCACTCACATCAATGTCGATGACGAGCGGTGCTTTCAATCATTTTCTAGACTTGAAAAATGGATGATCGTGTGAGTTTTTCAAAATGTGAATCATCATGTCGCGTTCAGGGTGACCAAGTCGGTCATGCCACAGTTGGTATGCTTCGGAATCACAAAGTTCGCGACTCATAGCATAGGATTCAGTAACTCTTATTGTAGTTTGGTATAAACCACTACTTAGACTCATTAGTTTCTCGAGAATGCGGCGTCTTCCGCATTCTGCCAGAGTAACACACAAAATTCTATCATACTCTCACAATGCGTATCAAGGTGATAACCGTTGGCACGGATGTCCCTAAAACTAAGTAAGATTTGGTTTGCTCTTGGGGCATAGAGAGCATTTGTGATATTGATATGTGTACAATTAGGTAGCAAGAAGTGAGCTGGTCCCCTCTCTTGAATTATTTGGGAGGAACCAATCATTGTTTCCACTGAGTGAAGAGATAAATTCACCACTAGAAGGAGGGGTTGAATAGTGGTAATACGGAATATCGAACTTTCTCGCGAATAAAGGTAAAATGTGCGAAGAGTAAAAGACTCAAAGATATATAGAGATTCGGCAACTTGCCTACGTCCTCTCTCCGATTAATTTTTCTATTGGCTAAAGAACAACCACACACACTTATCTCGTCTTCTATGGGTCCGAGCACAACAACCGTTACAACTGCTTGTCTTCTATTGGTCCAAGCACAACCACTCTCAAAATAAACTTTTTATATCTAGTGTTCTATCGGAACTAGACAATCCTCACTTACGAATGTTGGAGTGTAATCCTAACAATGCCAGATCAAAAATCCTAATAACACCGGATTAGTGACTCTTGATTCGTTTCTCTTACGCTCGTGTATGAGTGATGCAACACTCACAACCAATGAAAAGAATACAAAGTATAATAAATATTACAATATGTATCACTCTTGTATCTTTTCTTCTCACAACTTAGAATGCAATAATCAGTAGTAATCTGAGCTCAAGAATGCTTTGAATGCTTAAATGCTTGAATGCTTGAAGTTGTGTTGAGATACCCAAAGGATATGGGTATTTATAGTGTCAAGTCCTTCTTCAAATTCTGAAATTTGTATTATTATCGTGTGCTAATAATCCTTCATAGCGTGCGTTATCGACGCTTTGACTTGGCTGAAATGAGCGGTCTGTAGACTGTTCCAATGGTAAAAATACATGCCTAGCGTGCGCTAGACATCCCTTGGTAGCGTGCGTTAACGTTGGTCAACAGGTCTTCACTTTTGACTTTGAATAGTGTTGGTTTGTCTCCCCAACGTCTCTTTTTCAACGGATAAAATTATACTTAGCGTGCGCTAGTAATTATACTTAGCGTGCGCTAGTATTATTTAATATTCGCTTTCCAGATTTTCCGGATTTCCTTTTTGACCTCTGCGTTCCAACGGATAAAATGTTCAACGGTAGAAATTCGAACGCTTAGCGTGCGCAAACAAGTTTATGTAGCGTGCGCTATTCATTTTCCAGATAACGTACGTTAGCTTGTATAACGTACGTAAGTGCTTCCTTCTTTGAGTCCAGAGGCTAGTGGACCTCCAATATGTTTCTGGTAGCGTGCGAAATATTGTCATGTAACATGCGCAAATACTTATGAATAGCGTGCGTAAATATTTGACCATAGCGTGCGCAAATGATTTCCTTTTTCTGTCCAGACCTTACTGTCCTCTCTGCCTTGTTTAAGTGGGACGCGATAGCGTGCGCTAGAGAGATGTTAGCGTGCGCTAATTTTGGCAACTTAGCGTGTGCTGATAATATAGACTTTGCGTGCGCTATTCATCAGGTAGGATTCCAACTTGATTGCGGGTGACTTGCCTGTCTGCTTAGGGCCCTCGATAGCGTGCGCTACTCTGCATCATGTAGCGTGCGCTAGGAACAAGTTTTTCCTTCAATGAAACAGCTCGTTGAGATAGATTTTGTTAAATGTTTTGAATCTAATCATCATCAAAATACTTTTGAGTCAACAATCTCCCCTTTTTGATGATGTCAAAACATTTAATATATTCTGCAAAACCATTTTAAAAAATGTCGAATCAAAGTAATTTGTTCGATATGTTAATATGTTTGGTTTTGAAGTGTTTCTCCCCCTTTTTGACATTAACAAAAAGGACTCCCCCTGAAATGTTGTGTATACAACAACATACCAATCAAATGACATAGGTCAAAACAGAACACATAATTAAGACATTAACAAACCAAAGTACATATAAACCAATAATTATGAAAAACATCGAAGGGAATGCGCACTTCTTTAACGAAAATAATCCAAACATTACAAACAAATAACCAAAGCATATGACATCAAAAACACATGAAATAAAGTTTGCTACATCGAGAATCAAGATCCTAAAAACTATGACGCTTGGTCGGATGAGGAGGACGTAAATGGAAAAGACAGATGAGTGAATCGGATAAGTCTTCAATTAGCCCACGGACTCCTTGAACTTCCGAACAGAGAGAACGAACATCTTCACAAATTTCTAGCTATGAAGTTTCGATGCTACGCATCCGGGTAATGAGATCACTCTCCTCTTCCTCGGTGAATGATTCTCTCATCAGTCGTTTGCCTTTTGAGGTAGGCTTTCTCATAAAGACTCCGGTTTGAAATTCACGAATAGTGTGTGGCGCACATCTAGTAATCCGTTCTTCTGGCGTCGGCATTCTAGTCCCTTTCTCCACTTGATCATCTTCCTTAAGATACGGAAAGATAATCCAGCCCCGGTTGACGGTCCTCACATAATGTATGGCCTTGAGCGGGTAGTCGGAAATCTCATGGCCGCTGGACACAGGAACAACCTTGTCTTTCATGAAGTCCACTTTATGAAGCTTAAAAATCTCCATTAGGATGGAGCCGTATGGCATTCCAGCCTTGCGGGACCTTGAGGCGTAGTTTTTGGACCGAAAGAGATCGCCTTTGACTTTTATCCAACCCGTAATAATGGTGGCGAAATCAATCCTATCATCGTTCAGCACTCGATATACCACGTGCTTGTCGATCCCAACCAATTTGTGTTGTGTGTTGACCTTAGGCATAATGCATTTGGTGAGCGCGACCAATAAGAGCCGAATGTTAATGCCGAAGTCATTATTCTCGAAGACCTCATCGGTGATATCGATGACAGCTTTCGAGCTTAAGAACTCCTTGACTTCAAGCTCAGTCACATCAGATTCTATTGGTCCGAGCACAACAACCGTTACAACCGCTTGTCTTCTATTGGTCCAAGCACAACCACTCTCAAAATAAACTTTTTGTATCTAGTGTTCTATCGGAACTAGACAATCTTCACTTACGAATGTTAGAGTGTAATCCTAATAATGCCAAATCAAAGATCCTAATAACACCGGATTAGTGACTCTTGATTCTTTTCTCTTACGCTTGTGTATGAGTGATGCAACACTCACAACCAATGAAAAGAATACAAAGTATAAGAAATATTACAATATGTATCACTCTTGTATCTTTTCTTCTCACAACTTAGAATGCAATAATCAGTAGTAATCTGAGCTCAAGATTGCTTTGAATGCTTAAATGCTTGAATGCTCGAATGCCTGAAGTTGTGTTGAGATACCCAAAGGATATGGGTATTTATAGTGTCAAGTCCTTCTTCAAATTCTGAAATTTGTATTACTGGCGTGCGCTAATAATCCTTCATAGTGTGCGTTATCGGCGCTTTGACTTGGCTGAAATGAACGGTCTGTAGACTGTTCCAACGATAAAAATACATGCCTAGAATGCGCTAGACATCCCTTAGTAGCGTGCGTTAACGTTGGTCAACATGTCTTCACTTTTGACTTTGAATCGTGTCGGTTTGTCTCCCCAACATCTCTTTTCCAACGGATAAAATTGTACTTAGCGTGCGCTAGTATTATTTAATATTAGCTTTCCAAATTTTTTGTATTTCCTTTTTGACCTCTGCGTTCCAACGGATAAAATGTTTAACGGTAGAAATTCGAACGCTTAGCGTGCGCTAACAAGTTTGTGTAGCGTGCGCTATTCATTTTCCAGATAACGTACGTTAGCTTGTATAATGTACGTAAATGCTTCCTTATTTGAGTCCAGAGGCTACTGGACCTCTAATATGTTTTCGGTAGCATGCGCAAATATTGTCATGTAACATGCGCAAATACTTATGAATAGCGTACGTAAATATTTGACCGTAGCATGCGCAAATGATTTCCTTCTTTCTGTCCAGACCTTGCTGTCCTCTCTGCCTTGTTTAAGTGGGAGGCGATAACGTGCGCTAGAGATATGTTAGCGTGCGCTAATTTTGGCAACTTAGCGTGCGCTGATAATTTTTGTGTGTGCTATCCATCAGGTAGGATTCCAACTTGACTGCAAGTGACTTGCCTGTCTGCTTAGGGCCCTCGATAGCGTGCGCTACTCTGCATCCTGTAGCGTGCGCTAGGAACAAGTTTCTCCTTCAATGAAACAGCTCGTTGAGATAGATTTTGTTAAATATTTTGAATCTAATCATCATCAAAATACTTTTGAGTCAACACTGAGGATATGTATGGCACAATATCCTAAATAATTGCCTATTCCGAAGAATATTGTGGGTTGTTCCACTATCAGCAAGGCACTCAATTTCATCATGACACATTTATAATAAGACATGAAACTCGATTAGTCTTGTGTTGAAATACATAGCGAAAACTCACTAACTTCGAGTTTGGAGAAATTCGACCAAGTTGGTTAGGATCAAAGTTAGCACAATCGTTGGAAATAATTTCCGCGCAGCTTGACCTTGGTTCACTAAAACAGCAATAACTCCTTCGGTAACAAGTTTATGAACGAACAGTTAGTTGTTCTGAAAACTAGATTTCCATATTTTTCCATCCTAACTTGGTCGTAATCATCGCCATATGAGCCGCCAAAGTAATAATAAGATAACTCTCACTTATGGTCGTGACTCTCTTTAAGATTATGCACTCAGCATTGGTAAATATTTGAAGCCATCTCTTCTAAGATTTGTACGGCTTCGGTGGGTCTTTTTCCCAATAAATATCCTACCCTGAGGAATCTACCATCATTTCCCTACGTCTCAACAACTTGTTATAAAAATAGCATATGTGGTGTTCCTCGAAGAACCCATGTCGTGAGCACTCCCCCAGGAGTTGACAAAATCATCCCACACCTTGTAAAACAACCTTTCGTCCAATTATCTAAATTTTGTAATCTCAATTTGCAATTTCATCATCTTGCTATGTGGAAAAAACCTATGGAGAAGTTTCTTAGCCGTATCCTCCCAAGTATTGATGGTGCCTAGACCAAGAGAGTTGTGCCAAAATTTCTCCTTTTCCCTGGATGACAAAGAGAAAATATGAAGTTTATCTGCATCTTCCGGTACATCACTTAGCTTAAATGCCCCATAGTTGCGCAACCTGAGCATTTGGATCTTGAAGAGGGCCTGTCCCAAACTTCTCTTGTTCGGATATCCTAATCAATGATGGATTGAGCTCAAAATTATTTGCAGCTATAGCTGATACATAACCCATCCCAAAGTTTTGATTTGTGACTCGTTGAAACATCTCGTTGATGAAACTGAACTGATCGGTCACCAAGAACCGGGTTAATCTCAGAAGTTTATCTAAGAAAACCCGAATATGTAAAGTATTGCTCTCTCTCTCTGTGCTTCTTTCTCTCTCTAGAATACTTCTCTCTATAATACTGAAAAATGCTTGTCCTTCAAGAAGAGAGGCTTCTTCCTTATTTATAGAAGGGAGGAGCCGCCTTCTTTTGTGAGGCCTCTTTCTGATATTAGGGAAGATCCCAGATATTCTGAGATTTAGACTGCAGCTTCCCATCCCTGGATATCCTGGATTTAGACTGCGGCTTATCCTTCCCCAGATTTCCGGGATTCTGGCAGGTGGGTCAGATCCCAGTCTTTCGGGAGCCTGATCTTTACGAGCCCGGACGTTCCCATCTCGGGTTGGGATTCTATAGGCCGGACTACTCTATGGAAGGCCTCCTAGGTCGAGTCATTTCGTTATCCCATAAAGATGTCGGTAAGTTGGTTCTCTGACCTAGGTATGGGCCAGCCAGGTCGGACTAACTCCGCTCGGGCCTTTCCTTTTTATCCGGAGGTCGGTTCATTTTGGGCTTCTCTAGACCGGGCTTTTAAGAGGTCTACATTTGTCATCCTATCAACCAGTCCCCCCTACTCTAGTCGAGCTGTAAGACCGAGTAGAGTAAGATTTATTTTAGATTGACGACCTCGATGCGGTAATCCCCGGGAATCAAGTTTCCAGGTAACGAGGATTATCAAGATTTGTGCGCATTTATACCCGCGCCTTTTCCTTTTCCTAATCTCGCCTCCCAACCGTCGTATCCTACGCTTAGGCCCAGGTGTCAACCCACTATCGGTTTGCTAGGGCGGTGTTGGATCTAGGCCGTTCTCTCGGATAGGGTATCGGACGCTTCAGATCGTCCCTATCCTTCTTGGTTTTCGCCCCTCCCTCCTATAAAAGGAGGTCTTCTTCTTCCTCTATCATTTCTGCATTTTTTATATCCTCAACCTCTGGTGCGAAAATTCTCAGGCGACACTAGCGATCACAGCTATCTGCTTCCGTCGACGCGCTTGCTCTCCTCCGGCGATCTTCCTTCCACCCAATTTCATGGGTATGTCTATCTGAGTACCTTTCACTCCCCCCTTTTTTTATATATATTTTTACCTTTCTCTCCCCCTTTTTCTTCTTTTGACGATGTCTTCCACCTCCGATTCCCAAAATATCTCCAGTCAATCGGCTGTATTCCTTTTTGAAAGGTTTATCTTCTTCTGATGGGGATTCGGGGAGTAGGTCGGAGCGAGCTATAGGCTCCTCCCTTTGTCTTAGGGACGAACCTTTAGGCGATATAGACTGGTCCAAGCTAGATGACATTCATCCTAACCTTCCCTCTGGCATCCCTTTGATTATCGTAGATCCTCCATCTCCTCCTCTTTCAGGTGAGGTGACTATTATCGGCCGTTTTGCCGATCCTTACCAAGCGGTCGCAGGGGCTACGTGTGTCCTTCCTCCCCATCCTTTATCTAGGACTAGCCCAGCCGCCCTAGAGAGCTTTATAAGATTTCTAAGGCCTCCTCCGGGGTGGGATTTTGTCACACCTCAGGATTTTGACACCCCTGATCACCCTCCTCCAGGTCATATTACTTGGTTTGTAGATCAGGTGAATAGCGGTCTTCGCTTTCCTCTTCACCCCTTCCTTATTTCCCTTTCTACTAAATATAACCTCCCACTTAATCAGGTTTCCCCCAATTCCTTTCGTTATATGATCGGTTATCTTGTGTTATGTCATTATAGACACGAGGAACCCGACCTAGATTTTTTTATTTTTGCTTCCGGTTAAAGAGCTTTAAAGGTTCCGCTTATTTGACCTCTCGGAATGATGCCCATTTCTTTACCCACCTCCCTTCCAATGTGAAGGATTGGAGGTCGCGGTTCTTTTTTTTCCGCCTCCCCTCAGGTGACTCTTGGGGCTTTCCCACGGAATGGGTACAGGCCACTCCGATCCAGGCTCCGATTCCTAGACGCAGCTCTGTCTGAGCTGGGTGGGTTAGTAAGGTTCACGAATGGAATGCCGTTTCCTATAATGCCTTCCAGCTGACACATTTTCACGACCTTTTATTTCATTATGGGCTGAGCTTGAATCCTTATCCAGCTATTCCCGACATTGGTAGGTTTTAATGGCTTTATCTTGGTACACTTCTGTCATTATTTTTTCTTCAGCGAACTTGCTGACCTATTGTATTATTTTCTGTAGATCATTTCATGCAGACCTGCCAATCCGATGCCCCCAAGCCTGCTGAGCCTGTGAAGGACAACGCCCCCAGGTCGGCGAATCCCCCAAGGGAGAGGGCAGAGGGTTCGTACAAACCGAGCAGAGGCCCGTATCCAAAACCAAGGCTGGGGTAACCGTGCCTTCTGACCTGGCCCCTCCTTTAACCACGGGGCGGAGCCCTGCGAGCTCTTCTTTGCAGCTGCAGGTCACCAAGCGGACTTACTCTCCCAGCTCCTCCGCTCCTTCCAAACGGCCTAAGGCTACGAATCCTTCTAGCTCAACTATGGAGACCTTGTTGCGCTGTAAAGAGTTCGAGAAATTCCTCCCATATTTCAGCTCCATAGTCCTAGATAAGGATAGGCAGGCACTACGCAATTCCTCGCCGGACGCCCGCCTAAACTTAATGATGATGTATTTTGGGAAGGTATTCCTCATTTACTTTTCCTTCTCTTATTCATTTTTTTATTCTTATCTATGTTTTTGATGATATTGTTCTTCTTTTTCAGCTCTGTGCTACTTTAGTGAGTTTTGCGGAAGAGCAGAAGGACGGGGCTTCGTCTTCTTCTCAAATGACCCAAACATCGGCTGAGCTTAAGGCTGCCGTGAAGGCTAAAGATGATCTCGCTTCCCGATTACAAGAGAGGGAACATCACTTAGATAGTGCCCTCAAGAAGATCTCCGAGCGGGAGACGGTTTTGGAGCGAGCTCAGATGGCCAATGTTCAGCTGAACCAAGAGCTAAAGCTTTCGAAAGCTCAGACTCAAACCGAATCGGAGAAGGTCATCTAGCTCGAGGCTCAGTTAGCAGAGGCCAAGGATGAATCTGAGAAGATTACCCAGCTCGAGGCTCAGCTTGCGCAGGAGTCAGAGAAGATTACCCAGCTTGAAGCTCCGCTTGCCGAGGCTAGGGAGTCAGCCTACGAGCGAGGAATTTCAGACGGCCAATGCCACTTCCTGACCAGCGACATCAATCCTTCCTAGAGGCCTATCGCTCTGCCCTCATAGCTCGGTACCACAATTCTACCGCCTACCTGGTTCAGCTGGCTTCTGCTGCGACGCAGTATTTTGATTTCGCCTTATCTCACGCCCGCGGGCAGTTGACCACTTTGGGCTTTACGGGGGAGCTGGACAGGGATGCGGATTTGGAAGGGGATCCTGTCCCCTCAGGTTGGTCTGGCGATGTGAATGAATCTCCCGATGCAGCCTGGTGGGAGGACGCCCTTGGAGAGTCCCTAACGGAATCCTGCATGGACTTGGAGCTGTCCTCTATCCCTTCTGCTTCATCTGGCAGGGCTGATACTCCCGATGCTACTGGGGGGGTTAACCATGATGCTTCCTCCTCGCCTCCTCCACGATCTCCCGAGCCTGTAGTTTAACTTTTACTTGTATAAATATTTTGTTAGGAGTATGACCTTGAATGCCACTCAGAGGATGTTGAGTAAGGGTATTGTACTTGTTATTATGTAATTCTTTATCATAAGGCAAATGGATTTTTCTTTATTTACTGGTAGTTACTGGCATTCCTAACTCGTAAATATATATATAGAAACTAGTCCGTGTATTTGAGAGCGAAACATTCCACTCCTTATTGGATAAGGGGATCGGCACTGGAAAGGTTTATAGCTCAAATACTTAATCTTTTGCAAGTCGATGAAACTTGACCGGGCGTTAAGTTTATGTGAAGACTTGTATGACGTGTTCTTTGACATGGAGAGTGCCTGTCAAACACTAATGGTTAGTGGGAGCACACGTTATAGGTATGCTAATTGGAATAGTATACTCGAACCGAGTCACCCTCGATTCGTCACACAGATTTCACTCCGGGATAGTCAATGACGGAATCGAAAGGTTGTGATAGGTATTCGTGAACCTTCGACTTGAGGATTTAGTAGGGATGTGCTTGTGACGTCAAGATTTTCATTCGAGTAGTTCGACCCTGTAAACCGGAAGTCGGGGGTCAACCTCTATATGCGTCTTGATGGGCAAGTAGCAGGTCCTACTGAATACCAAGATAGAATTCTTTCTCGTGTTAGTGAACGGGTTATATGTCCTATGCGGTTATTGGCAGATGAGATCATAAGTCTTTGGCCAAAGCATTGGAGCTAGTTGTATTGGATATACGAGAGCTCGATGATCTCGATTTGCATTAAATCATGCATAGCGTCAAGTACAGATAGGGTTTGACCGACCGTGACCCTATAACTTGATCGGGACATTTGAAAGAAGGGTTTATACGTTTACTGGTATTCACGACAGAATGGTTTTTGAATGACCCCAATCATTCGTTCTCAGTTGGGGTATAGTGTAGGCTGCCAGGCTGGCTAGGTGGTGCTACTACTCTTTGGTTCCTCCCATTGCTGACTGAGACGGACCTACCGAGTCGCGTAATAGGATTGACGACGGAATGAATCGAGCTTATTCTCTCATTATGAATATTAGATATTGGATATCTAAATTTGGGACATTGGATGTTTAAATTAATTTATTGGATAAATTAATTTACGGCCTAATGAATTAAATAAATTACTTGGTGATTAATTTAATTCATGAATATAATTATTTCTTGGAGAAATTAATTATGTTATTATATATTTGATATGATTAATTAATTGGATTAATTAATCGATATAAATACACCGGAACAGAATCGGAGTTTATCTGTTTGGACTCTCAGGAGTCCAAACCTAACCGAACTCGTCCGTTTTTCATCATGGCCGCCCCCCTTCCACCAACCTTCCCTTGTCTTTAGTTTCTAATTTTATATGGATGATAATGACATGGTGGGGATACCTCTCATGTGAATGAGTTGTATGGTTTGGTAGAAGGTGTATAAAGAATTAAATGAAGACTTGTGATCAATAATCACTTCACTTCACTTGGTGCATTGTTTCATACTTGAGTTTCAAGAGAGAAGGAAGAACTTAGAGTTCCTTTCAAAGTCTTCATCTTCTTCTTTAGTTGTTCTTGATTTTCTTGGAATAAAAATTGAGAAATAATAGAGAGATTGTGAGTTATACACTTAGAGTGTTATAATCACAAATTGGAAGCTTCATCATCCTATCTCTAGCCGTATCCTTGGAGGATAGCAAGGTGATCGTCGTTCTGTTCGTTTCTCCAGCGCGTGGCAAGTAGAGACGCGGTGCTTTCAGCGTTGGATCATCCAAGAGCTTGGAGCGGATTGGATTCGTGGAAAGTAATCAAAAGCTTGGGGAATAGCTCAAGAGAAGGACACCATTTAATCAACGACTACAAGGGTATGCTTCTCGTATCTTTTGTGTTTTGTTTTAATATTCGTATATACATAGCTCGATTGATCCTCGTAGGGATTCAGATCGAATTAATTTTCGTTTTACCGCTTCCACTGGGCCTTCTTTTTAGGCACCGAATCCCAATTGTAGTATCGGAGCGTAGGTCTTGCGATTATATACGATATTTGGCATTTGGAATGCTTGATTGGATGGTGAATGATTTGGAATCATTTATAGTCATAATCGTGGTGTATGTTTTCTGTTCGTTGTAGTTATATTTTTTGTAAGTTTATGTCCAAATATAAATCTTTAATTTCTGGGAAATGTGATTTATATTGAAGATATAAAAGTTGGAAAATATATATTGGATATCTGGTCGAAAATCTAGCCCCGAATTGCCGTTGGACGGCCCGGGAGTGGACCGAAAGGGGGCCGCGGTCAAGGGCTGTTGCAGCTGTTTCATGCATTCTGGACTGGGGTCCACGGCCCAGGGCTCAGGGCAGCCCTACTTGCTGCCCGATGTGTTTCGGGCGCGGTCCCGCCCCTTCCGGACCTGCTTCGGGCTCGTTTTCTTCGTGTATTCCTGAAAATTTATTTCCAACATTTTAAATTGGATTTAATAGGATTAAATTATATATGGTATTTCATTTTATAAGGGATAATCGATTTATTGGATACTTGTGATCGACCGAATTATTTCGAATGTCTTCATATTACCGGTTGTGTGAATTGATTGGATCGATTCTATTTGTTGTTTATATGTTGATATGTATCTCTATATCCGTTTATATAGTATTTATTGGATGAATGCTTTTGAACGGGGATGTGGTTCATGGACTTAGTTTTGAATCGGTCGGTTTTATTCGATTGGGTTATAAAGGCCGTTTTGAGCCTATTTATTTTACTAGAAATATTTGTATCTAGGATGCAATTTTTCAATGTAAAATTTATATGTAGTGACGAAGACCGGAGGAAGATCCGTTCGAGAAGACGAAGATTCAAGACCGAAGACTTGTAATTAGATTACGGAGTTTATGATTCTAGGAACGACCCATGAACTACATGTTGGTAGCAACTAGGTTGTATTCATATTGTATGAATGCACAAACACGCTTAAATGAATTAATGTGCAAAGTGTAACATTAATCGCGAGAATTCTCCCACGACATATTAAGTTTATAAGGTTTCAAGGTTTTCCTTCCCTCCATCGAGCTTTCGGGAAATTGAAATCCAAACCGGATGTGCTATGCTTCCGAGTTATCGGGGTAGTCATTCAGGGAGGATGGATAAATTACCGAGAGCGCATTGGATGCCTTCGGTTGGAGCAAATTTTATCCCTAGAAACATGATAGGTTGCCAGATAAGATTCAATTGCGAAATTAATTTGCATCGATGGTATAAACTTAACTTGTTCACGAACTATAGAAACCGTATATGTTCAGGGGAGTGAACAAGGGGAAAAAGAAGATCGAATCATCCATTAGATGGGTTGGTGTTGGACACCACTTTTTGAAAATTAATAGACTAGAAACCTATTCGATTGCCCTCTATTAAGATTTATAAAGAACTCGATCACCACTATGAAGTAGAGCGAACGATACTTCCGGATTTCATATGGGAGTGTGTTATTCTGATAAAAATAGTGGGAGCTGGGTAATAAGAATAGAAAAGACCTTAATTCTATACTCTGATCATAATTGAATGAGTCACTAATTAATCTGTCGTACTTAATGCAGACATAACTCTCAATATGACAATGAACCCACTCGCAATTTCACTCGAAAAGAACACCTTGATCGGACCTAGTTTTGTGGATTGGCTCCGCAATCTGATGAGTCTTCAGTATAGAGGCACTGGGATACGTCTTGGAGACAGACATTTCGGCGTCTCTAGTGCGGACAAGAGCCAATCAGGAAGAGATTGAAAACCACGAAAAGTGGGTTAAGGATGACATAAAAGTCCGTGCTTACATGATGGCTTCTATGTCTAATGAGTTTCAGAGAGCTCATGAGAAAATGACTTCTGCTAGGCAGATTCTATCTCACTTAACCAAGCGTTATGGTGAGCACAGTCGAACTGCTAGATATGAGATGTCCAAGCAATTGTTCGGTGCAAGGATGAAGTAAGGTGAGAAGGTTGGGGACCACGTCCTAAAAATGATATCTATGATCAAGAGATTGTAGGATCTTGATTTTAAGATGGATACTTCTCTTCAAACCGACCTTATCCTACAGTCTCTCCCTGATTCCTTCTCACAGTTTGTTATGAACTTCGCTGGGCTAATGAATAAACTGGTGACCGCTCAGTCTCAAATGAAGACTACGCGGATGAAGGAGTCTGCCCTTGTGATTTCTTCTGGACCTCGGAGGTCTAAGTCTAAGAATAAGAAGAAAAAGACCAAGAAGCAGATGGAACCACAAGTCAAGGACTTCAAGGGAAAGGGCAAGGCCCCGATGGTTCCAAAGAGCAAGAAGAAGGACGCTTGTCTCAAGTGCGGTGAGATGGGCCACTGGGCTAGAGACTGTCCAATTCTCCATGGAACTTTAGGTACAGAACTTTTAGTTTTGGAAACAAATTGTTCTGCTACTGTATTTTCTACTTCATGGATACTGGATTCTGGTGCTAGTTCTCATATTTGTACCGTGAATCAGGATCTGGAACAAAGTAGGAAGCTTGGAGCTTGGGAAGTGATGATTACTGTCAGAAGTGGGCATAATGTCGAGGCAACCGACATATGATCACTTCTTTTGGGTTTAGAATCCGATTTTGTTCTGACTTTAGAAGATGTGCTTGTTCTGCCCCAGGGGCATAAAAACATTGTATCCATTCCGGTCATGGATCAGAAAGGCTTGTTATTTTTCATTGGTGATGGTTCCTGCAAAATTTATTTTAGAAATAAACTAGTGGGCACTGCTACATTGTTGAATGGACGATATCATCTAAACCTCAGTAACAAAGTCGTTGTGAATACTATGACTAGGAAGCGTGGTAGGGATGAAACTAATCAAGTTTTGAAATGGCATCTTAGACTTGGTCATGTTGGTCAGACCAAGGTTTACAAAATGGAAAAAGATGGACTTATGGGTCCATTGGGATCGAATCCTTTTCCTACTTGTGAATCTTGCCTTCAAGGCAAAATGACTAAGTCCCCCTTCATATGGACTTTTGAAAGAGCCGCTGATAAACTCGGATTAATCCATACCGATGTATGTGGTACTTTGGAAGCAGCACATGATGATATCAGTATTTCATTACGTTTACAGATGATCATACTAGGTATGGTTATGTACACTTGATGAAATATAAATCCGAGGCCTTTGAGAAATTCCAGGAATTTAAGGCCATAGTCGAGAAACAAACTGGAAATCATATCAAAACACTTCGGTCGGACCGAGGTGGCGAGTATATGAGTACGGAGTTTGACGAGTTCCTTAAGGAACATGGAATAGTATCACAACTAACACCTCCAGGTACTCCTCAGTTAAATGGTGTGTCAGAAAGAAGGAACCAGACCTTGTTGAACATGGTCCATTCCATGCTAGGCTATACTGACTTACCAATTTACCCGTGGGGGTATGCACTCCTAACCGCCGCTTATATCTTGAACAGATGTCCTTCCAAATCCATTCCTAAAACTCCACATGAGATGTGGTAGGGCAGGAAACCAAGTCTTAATCACATTAGGATTTGGGAATGTCCCGCCTCTGTCAAGAAGACTAAGGTGGAAAAGTTGGAAGCAAGGCCCGCAAAGGGACGTTTCATTGGATTCCCATCTGGAACGATGGGTTATCTAGTCTACATGCCCGGAGCAGGTAGAAGTATTTCTTTCGAAGAATACAATGAAACCCCTCAGGAGACACCTGTACAAGAAGTTGGAACCGAACCTTCTAAAACACAAGTAGAACCACCTCGTAGGTCTAGTAGGATGTCTCATTTGCCTGAGAGGTATGGCCTTGTACACTTGGAGGAGCTGGGTCTCCATGAGGTTCCAAGTGATAGCCAAGAGACCAGCCCAACGACCTACGACCTAGCGATGGTGGATGTAGACTCCGTGATATGGACTGTAGCAGCCTTCATGTAGTTGGGATCTTCGTTTTGACGAGGCAGTCAATTAGTTTTACTTCATGCAAAATAAAGAGAAACCTTGTGTATACAAGAGGGTTAGTGGGAGCAAGATTGCATTCTTAGTACTATATGTAGATGACATTCTACTAATAGGAAATGATGTGGGAATGCTCAGTTTTGTGAAAGCTTAGCTTTAGAGTAATTTCTCCATGAAAGACTTGGGAGAAGCAACCTATATTCTTGGTATTCGGCTCTACCGGGATAGAGCGAACAGAACAACAGGTCTTTCCCAAGCCCTCTATATAGATAAAATCTTAAAGCGATTTAAGATGGATGATTCTAAAAGAGGATTCCTTATGATATGACATGGAATAAAAATCACCTCGAAGATGTGTCCTCATAGTGAGGAACAACGAAAGAAAATGGGTAATATACCATATGTTTTGGCCGTGGGTAGCCTAATGTATGCTATGTTGTGTACGAGACCTGACATTGCGCATGCCGTGAGCGTGGTAAGTAGGTTTCAGGAAAACTCATGTAGGGGACATTGGACTGCCGTAAAGAACGTTCTCAAGTATTTAAGAAGGACTAGAGATATGGTTCTGATGTATGGCGGTGGATAACTGAATGTGATGGGCTTCACTGATTCAGACTTCCTAGGACATAAAGGCAACTCTATGTCTACTTCTGGCTACATTTTACACTTAATAGAGGATCAGTAGCTTGGCATAGTGCCAAGCATAGCGCGACTGCTGATTCCACCTATTAGGCTGAGTATAAAGCGGCCTCGGAGGCCTCCAAAGGAAGGATTAATAAGTTACTGGGTAAACTTCACGTGACACCATGTGTTGCGCTGCCTGTTTTTGTTTTTATACGATAACAATGGAGCAGTAGCACATGCCTAGGAGATGAGGTTTCATAATGGTACAAAACATATTGAGAGAGAGTATCATCTCGTAAGAGAATTTGTTCGCAAGGGATACATTGTGATGCATAGAGTAGACTCAGCCGACAACGTCGCTGATCAACTGACCAAGCCACTTCCTCAGATTAGCTTGGAGCGTCATCTGGAGAACATGGGTATTAAGTACCATAGTGTGTGGCATTGAGTGTAAGTGGGAGATTGTTAGGAGTATGCCCTCGAATGCCACTCAGAGAATGTTGAGTGAGGGCATTGTACTTGTTATTATGTAATTTTTTATCATAAGGCAAATGGATGTTTCTTTATTTAGTGGTAGTTACTGGTATTCCTAACTCGTAAATATATATATAGAAACTAGTCCGTGTATTTGAGAGCAAAACATTCCACTCTTATTGGATAAGGGGATCGGCACTGGAAAGGTTTATAGCTCAAATACTTAATCGTTCGCAAGCCGATGAAACTTGAATGGGCGTTAAGTTTATGTGAAGACTTGTATGACGTGTTTTTTGACATGGAGAGTGCATGTCGAACACTAATGGTCAGTGGAAGCACACGTTATAGGTATGCTAATTGGATTAGTATACTCAAACCGACTCACCCTCGATTCGTCACATGGACTTCACTTCGGAACAGTCAATGACAGAATCGAAATGTTGTGATAGGTATTCATGAACCTTCGACTTGAGGATTTAGTAGGGATGTGCTTGTGACGTCAATATTTTCATTAGAGTAGTTTGAACCTATAAACCGGAAGGCGGGGGTCAATCTCGACGTGCGTCTTGATGGGCAAGTAGCAGGTCCTACTGAATACCAAGATAGAATTCTTCCTGTTAGTGAACGAGTTATATGTCCTATGCGGTTATTGGCAGATGAGATCATAAGTCTTTGGCCAAAGCATTGGAGCTAGTTATATTGGATACACGAGAGCTCGATGATCTTGATTTGCATTAACTCATGCATAGCATCAAGTACAGATAGTGTTTGACTGACCATGACCCTATAACTTGATCGAGACATTTGAAAGAAGGGTTTATACGTTTACCGGTATTCACGACGGAATGGTTCTTGAATGATCCCAATCATTCGTTCTCAGTTGGGATACAGTGTAGGCCGCCAGGCTGGCTAGGTGGTGCTACTACTCTTTGGTTCCTCCCATTGCTGACTGAGACGGACCTACCGAGTCGTGCAATAGGATTGACGATGGAATGAATTGAACTTATTCTCTCATTATGAATATTAGATAATGGATATCTAAATTTGGGACATTGGATGTTTAAATTGATTTATTGGATAAATTAATTTACGGCCTAATGAATTAAATAAATTACTGGGTGATTAATTTAATTCATGAATATAGAGAAATTAATTATGTTATTATGTATTTGATATGATTAATTAATTAGATTAATTAATCGATATAAATACACCGGAATGGAATCAGAGTTTATCTGTTTGGACTCTCGAGAGTCCGAAACAAACCGAACTCGTCCGTTTTTTCATCATGGCCGCCCCGCCCCTTTCCACCAACTTTCCCTTGTCTAGTGTTTCCAATTTTATATGGATGATAATGACATGGTGGGGATACCTCTCATGTGAATGAGTTGTATGGTTTGGTGGAAGGTGTATAAAAAATTAAATGAAGACTTGTGATCAATAATCACTTCACTTCACTTGGTGCATTGTTTCATGCGTGAGTTTCAAGAGAGAAGAAAGAACTTAGAGTTCCTTTCAAAGTCTTCATCTTCTTCATTAGTTGTTCTTGATTTTCTTGGAAGAAAAATTGAGAAATAATAGAGAGATTGTGAGTATACCCTTAGAGTATTATAATCACAAATTGGAAGCTTCATCATCCTAGCTCTAGCCGTATCCTTGGAGGATAGTAAGGTGATCGTCGTTCCGTTCATTTCTCCGGCGCGTGGCAAGTAGAGACGCGGTTCATTTGGCGTTAGATCATCCAAGAGCTTGGAGCGGATTGGATTCGTGGAAAGCAATCAAAATCTTGGGGAATAGCTCAAGAGAAGGACACCATTTAATCAACGACTACAAGGGTATGCTTCTCGTATCTTTTGTGTTTCGTTTTAATATTCGTATATACGTAGCTCGATCGATCCTCGTAGGGATTTGGACGAATTATTTTTCATTTTACCACTTCCGCTGGGCCTTCATTTTAGGCACCGAATCCCAACATATTTATCCTTTTCATTGTCTTTATACTGGTTTCGATGTTTTTAATGAAAAAATCTCTTATGTGAATGCAGTTCGTATGTGTACGATATTGACATGCCTCTTTTTAACATAGCTCGGGTACTTCAAACAACTCTTTGAAGTTATCGTAGCTTAACTAAAAAAAACACTTTTCAAATTTAATATAGCTCGGCTACTTTAAACAACTTCTTTAAGTTGACTTAACTTGGCTTTATCCACGACCTTAATATAGATCAGATACTTCAAACAGCCTTTCGGAGTTAATGTAGCTTGGCTACTCTAAACAACTTTCAAGTTGATGTAGCTCGGCTATTTCCAACTCTTTTGAGTGGAATATAGCTCGGATACGTTAAACATTTTTTTTACGGCAAAAAACCTTTCTTTCATTCAATATAGCTCGGCTATAAATAACTCTTTGGGGTAGAAAACTCTTTCCAAGTCAATATAGCTCGGCTATTTCCAACTCTTTTGAGTGGAATATAGCTCGAATACTTTAAACAATTTTTTTACGGCAAAGAACCCTTTCTTTCATTGAATATAGCTCGGCTATAAACAACTCTTTGGTGGTAGAAAACTCTTTCCAAGCCAATATAGTTCGGCTATTTCCAACTCTTTTGAGTGGAGTATAGCTCGGATACTTTAAACAATTTTTTTACGGCAAACAACCTTTCTTTGATTCAATATAGCTCGGCTCAAACTTTAGGAAAAGTTCTTTCCTTGCTTAGGTCTGAAGATATTTTTTCCAATCTTGGGTTTCAGGGCAGTTTGCCTTTGTCTGAATCCGAGGGTATTTCACCCGGTCAGATTTTCTAGGGCAGTTCAACCTTGTTTGAATCTGAAGGTATTTCATCTGGTCAGATTTTCTAGGGCAGTTCACCCTTGTTTGAATCTAAAGGTATTTCACCTGGTCAAATTTTCTTGGGCAGTTTACCCTTGTTTGAATCTGAAGGTATTTCACCTGGTCAGATTTTTGAGGGCAGTTCACCCTTGTTTGAATCTAAAGGCATTTCACCTGGTCAAATTTTTTAGGGCAGTTCACCCTTGTTTGAATCTGAAGGCATTTCACCTTGTCAGATTTTCTTTCTAGTTTGTTCGAACCGCACATTCAGAATCGACTTTTATTAAAACATTACAAGCTTTTCCCAACATTTCTTCATACAAAATATTTTTTCAAATGGCATATGTTCCAAGCTCTGTTAATGGGGTGTCCCTCCATATCCTCGAGCTCATAAGCTCCCCCTGCATAAATTCGGATTACCTCGTAAGGGCCTTCCCAGTTTGGTTCCAGCTTTCCTGTTTTTATGACAGCATCAGCTCGCCTGAGCACCAAGTCGCCGACTTGGAACTGTCTCTTCTTTACCTTTTTATCATGAGCTGCTTTTGTCAAGCTTTTGTATCTTTCTGTTCGAGCTGCAGCTATTTCTCTTCTTTATTCGATGGTATCCAACGCCTCCATCATCATTTCTTCGTTTTCCTCCTCGTTGAACCATCGAACTTGGTGTGACATTTCTCCAACCTCTGTCGGGATGACAACTTCAGACCCATATACCATACTGAAGGGTGTTTCGGTATGACCATAGCACCGAGCTGAGTTCGTCCACCCATCCTCCTCCGGCTTTGTCTAGGCGGGTTTTGATCCCTTGCAAGATTGTTCTATTGGTTACTTACACCTGTCCGTTGGTCTGCGGATGAGCTACCGCGGCGTACCGTTGTTTGATGTGCATCCCCTCGCACCAGGACTGGGTTCTCTTCCCATTGAATTGAGTCCCATTATCTGAGATGAGTATTTGAGGTGCTCCATACCTGCAGCAGATGTTGTTAAATAAAAAGCTTATGATTCTTTGTTCGGTGATGGTGGCCACAGGCTCGACCTCTACCCACTTGCTGAAGTAGTCAATGGATACTACTAAAAACTTCCTTCCTCCCGAGCCAGGTGTGAACTGTCCCATAATATTGATTCCCCATTTAGCAAAAGGGCAGGGTGCTCCCATAGTGATCATGTTTTCTGCCAGGATGTGTATTAATGGTGCGTGTATTTGACATTTTTGGCAACATTTAACCATCTCAACCGCCTTCTTGCTCATTGTCGGCCAGAAAAAGCCAGCTCTTAATATTTTGGTAATCAGTGCCCTTCCTTTGGTGTGATCACCGCATCACCCTTCATAAATTTCTTCCAGTATGCCCCGCCCTTCTTCTTCCGAGACGCACCTCAGGTATGGCCCGAGGTATGATCTTTTGTATAATTCATCATTAATGCAACAGAACCTCGCTGCCCTCCGTACTATTTTTGCTCTTTTCTGCCTTTCAATTGTTAGCTCCGATCTTTTCAGATATGCTAAGAAGGGAGTTCGCTAATCCATTATCTCATTTACCTCCATCACATGTTTTGCAATGCTACTCCGAGCTGCTCCTAAAATTGTTATTGTTCGCGAGCGACAATCCACCAGGGAACTTCCCATTTTTGCTAAATAATCAGCTTTTACATTTTCCCCCTGGGAATATGGATCAACTCCCATTCTCCTAGCTTTTGGGCGGCCTCTTTCACCTCTTCGACGTACCTCTTCATCCGCTCCTCATTTATTTCTAATTTTCCTCCTACTTGTTACGTGACTAGCTGAGAATCGGAGTAAGCTATAAGTCATCGCGCACCTAAGTCTATTCCCAGCTGCATTCCTTTAACTAGGGCTTCATACTCGGCCTCGTTGTTGGAGGCTTTGAAATCAAATTTGACGGCAAACTCTAGCTGCTCACCCTATGGGGTAGTGAGAACTATCCCTGCTCTGGAGCCACCAGTCATCGCTGATCCATCAACATGTAGAAGCCATTGCCCTTCCGGCAGCGATGGTGTTGCCCCTTTTGAATGAAATCTGCCAGAGCCTGAGCTTTGATCGCTGTTCTTGGTTCATACTCCATGTCATACTCCACCATTTCCACCGCCCATTTTACCAGGTGACCTGAGGCGTTAGGTCACCCTAGTGTCTATCTCCAGGGCAAGTTGGTTCGTAGCTTTATGGTGGGCTAGGAAGTACGGTCTCAATCGTCGAGCTGTAACTATTAATGCTAGGGATCCTTTCTCTAGCTTGGAGTAGTTCCATTCTGCTCCTTGCAAAATTCGGCTCGTATAATAGATAGGCTTTTGCTGGTTTGCTTCTTCTCTTAACAAGACCGAGCTAACTGCCCCCTTTCCGATGGATAGCTATAGTATGAGCTCCTCTCCTGGTATTGGCTTGGTGAGCAGGGGCAACTCGGCAAAATATTCCTTTAATTTTTCGAAAGCTGCTTGCGCTTCGGAGGTCCATTCAAACTTTTTCCCTTTTCTTAAGAGTTTAAAAAATGGGAATCCCTGCTCGACTGAGCGAGATATAAATCGGCTTAGCCCCGCTATTCTCCCTGTCAGTACCTGGATATCCTTTGTTTTTTGGAGGATTCATTTGTAATACTGCTTTGAATTTTTCTGGGTTGACTTCAATTCCTTGCTCCGCGACCACGTATACTAGAAATTTTCCCGATTTTACCCCAAAAGAACATTTCGATGGGTTGAGCCTCATTCCGTATGTGCACAGATTTTCAAACGTTTCTTATAGATCTCTGATATGCTCTCCTACTTTTACACTTTTTACTAGCATATCATCCACATAGACTTCCATGTTTCTGCCGATTTGGGATTTAAAGATTCTATCGACCATCCTTTGATATGTGGCTCCCGCGTTCTTTAACCCAAAAGGCATACGCACATGACAAAAGGTTCCTTTTGATACCACGAAGCTGACCCTCTTTCTATCCTCGAGTGTGAGGGGAATCTGATGATATCCCTGAGAGGCATCCATCATGCTGAGCAATTCGCACCCCGAGGTGGAGCCCACCAGCTGGTCTATGCGGAATAATGGGTAGTGATCCTTCGGACGTGCTTTGTTTAGGTCTCGGAAATCCATGCACATTCTCTATTTCCCTTGGCTTTTCCCTACCATGACAGTGTTGCATAACCACTCCAGAATCTGGATTTCCATTATTTTCCAGCTCGGAGGAGCTTGTCAACTTCTTCCCCAATAATTCCATCCATCTCCGGCCCAAAGTGCCTCCTCTTCTGCTTTACCGGCCTTACGGTTGGGTCGATGTTTAATCTGTGTTTGGTGACTGTTAGGCTTATTCCTACCAGATCCTCGGCCTCGAACGCGAAGATATCCATAAATCTCCTTAGCAGGTTTTTAGTAGTGGACACTAAATCGGCCTATAATGCTATTTTAGGGCGGTCAGGTCTCAACAAGTTTGAGGCGGTAACATCCACCTCGCACATGAAAGTAAAATTCCCCGTAGGAAGTGAGGTAGGGAAGGTAGCTGGAGATCAGTTTGTTTCCCGGTCTTGCTACCAAACAACGGTGAAACAGGGAGTACAACGCAGTAAGAGGACGCCCGAGCTGAGAGGCCCAGATACGGAGTTTAAGAAGAATAAGAAATCAAAAGTGCCCGAGGAAGCTCAGGAAGAAGGTGTCAAGCCTAATGCGGAGTTGATGGAGATAGAATTAGTTCTGGGAATGCCAGAAATGAAAACTCGCGTGGGAAATCGGTTAGATGGCAGGATAATTGATCGATGACTAGAATAATATGTTGCGGTCGAGTTCGAGTATGTTCGGGAATTACATTAGTCAGGGCCGAGGAACTCATAGACGAAGGCAAGGAATTGGTAGCGGCTTCACTACCATCGTATCAGTATCGAGGCAAGTTATTACTTGCTCAGTTTATAATATTTAATGAATGGTTTCAGTTTCATTCGTTTATAATTCGTATAGCAATGATTATAATTGTAAACTTTGGAGATTTGGGATCGTATGTTGTTTTCGGATTTTGGGAATTCAATCATAATGTATATGATTTACATTTGTTATTGGTATATTTGGGTATCGAGGATACATTGTGGTAAATGCTAGGATACAAGTTATCTACAGTCCATGGTACTTTTGGATCGTCGAAATTGTTAGTGATGGTTTAGACATCGAGATTGCTCTCGAAGGACTCGAGGCAAGTACTCTAATCATTTTTATCATTTGTGTCGATCATGTTGTGATACATTCGTGTATTGTTGTTGTCGTGCATTCGTGTATTGTTGTTAACATGTATTTGTGCATTGTTGTCGTAGTCGTATGTCTACATCGTGTTGGTCCGATGGGATCATCTTGGGTATCTATGCTGTGTGCGCTGTATCGCTGGACGGGTTTTCCACCATGCGTTGGTCCGATGGGATCATCATGGGAATCTATAACTGTGTGCGCTGGATCGTTGGATGACCATATATTGCTATTGTGCTTATATGTATATTATTGGTTATCCATCTCGTGTTGATCTAACAGGATCATCTTGGGATCTATGTTGTGTGCGCTGGATCATCAGATTTCCATTGAGTATACATTGTTGTTATTATTGTGGGCATATTGATGTCGTCATGTGAGTATGCATTAGTAGGTCTTGTGTTAGGACCATGTCAGTATGTTGTATTGATCTGATCTCGGATTAGACTAACATGATTCATTGTGGCATTGCGTATCTTGAGGTATGTTCCGTATTTCCTTCTTGGTTCTTGTCTTTGGATGGACAATTGATTATCGTATTGATATTTGATGATGTTATCCGATGGATCAAATTGGTCAGTGTTGGTATATTTTGTATCAGTGAGTTATGATGATGTTTTGAGAATATTGGCTATTGTCTGGGATACAGTACAAATGTTTGTGTACGATTCAGTGTGTTTTTGAGAATACGAGATGTGGAATATGGTGAGGATTACTTTGATGAGGATTATCACGAATTGGTAAGGTTATGACGGTAAGATTACATTGATAGTATTCTCACCTAGCATCTTCATTGGTATGTAATTATTGACGTGATGTGATCGTTATCATTGTTGAATATTATGGCTGACCCCGTCATGGGCTTTATTTTTAGGTTCTTGGGATATCGAGCTAGTAGCGGTCGTGAAGAGATGAGCTTCCCGGAGGATACTGTCTATGCGTGTGTTTGTGAATTGAGTACTTTGATTAGTTATTATTTTCCGCTGCAAAAGTATTTTTAATTATTTGTTATACCCGCTGCGAGTGTGTTTAAAATGGCTTGCTAGTATTTTGCAAACTTGGGTTTATTTTGGAAAATCATCTTCTAAACTATTTTGTCGGTACGTGTAAGCGATGACTTAACATATACTTTTAGATAGATAACTTTTGGCATTTCAGCCTTGTACTTTCAAATGAGATTTTACGACGGTATTAATAGATGGATTTCATAGAGTCTTTGAATATTTTTAAAAAGGATATTACCCTCATCGCTGCTTAGGCGTGTTTGAAATGTTTGTAAAAATGTCTTTTAGCCTTGTGGGTTCCTTTTCGGGGCCCACGGCGCTGTAATATTCCCGGATGGCTGTGGGGTGTTACATCTGCATCAAGAGGAACTGGGTGTCTATGATATGACAGAAAGTAGTCAAAAGAATGATCCTTCTACATACGACCAAGCGATGGTAGATGTTGATGTTGGAGCAAGATTGGTCGGTATCGCCGTTTGGAGATAGAGTTATAAAACTCTTTCGCGTTGTGGAAGCGATTTAAATAACGGTGCGAAAAATAAATCGTCAAAGGATTTATAGAGGTTCGGCCAAACGTGCCTACGTCCTCTCTTCGGTATCTTTTTCTATAGGCTAAAGATCAACCTATGCACCTCTCTTCTATCGGTCGAGGGATAACCATTACAAACTCGTCGTCTATCGGTCTGAGTAAACCGTTCAATCACTTGTCTTTTTGTCGGTCCAAGTTAAACCGTTTTCCTTTTCTATTGGACAAGGAATGAACCAATCTAGCTTTCTATGGGTACTAGATAAACCTCACGTGGATATAGATTGCGATTCTAATAATACCGGATCCTTGATCCTAATAACACCGAATCCAATCTTATCCTTTCATTTTCCTCTCTTATATGATTTCGTGTATAACACTCAATCACTAAATAATATAAGCTCAAATATAACAACTAGAATGATTACAATGATATCTCAAGTATGAATGATTTGCTCAAGGTTGTTGTGTGGATTAATACCAAGTGGTTTGGTATTTATATCCATTTCCCTCCAACTAGCCGTTAGCTCCATTTGACTCTTTAGCGTGTGCTAGCCTTCTTGCGTAGCGTACATTAAGCTCGTTACGTACGTTATAGATGTCCTGTATCGTACGTTATCAGCTTTCAGTTTCAGTCCAATGGCTTTCGTTTCTTCCTTTACGTACGTTGTCACTTTTCGTTACGTACGTTAAGCAGTCTCTTTAGCGTACGTTAACTACATTCAGTAGCGTACGGTAATCATATATAGCCGTTGCCTGCATTTGTCAAAGTATCCGTTGAGCGCTTGACTTTGACCTGAAATCTTCCAACGTTCATCTGATTTGAATTCTCATTACGTACGTTAACCTGTATGTGTTATGTACGTTAAATTGCCTTCGATAGCGTGCGCTATACAATGCGTATAGTGTGCGTTAAGCTTATCATCTGCAGTCAACTTTCACTCGTCTGATCAGGTAGCGTACATCATCTCCTCTACGTTACGTATGTTATGCTCTATCAGGTGACTTTATGTTCAGGTAACTTTGTTCTCGACTGATCAGGTAACTATTCCCATCTTGGCTGATCAGGTAGCTTTCCCAGCTTAAATGACTTTGTTGTTTTGTTTTGCTTCCTTGTTGTTTTTCTTTGTTTAACAACTAATCATCAAAACTCGATTAATGAATATTTGGAATAAAATATTTCAACAATCTCCCCCTTGTTGATGATTACAAAACAACAACTTGAATTGGATAAAACCTGCAAAATAAAGTATATATATTTGTACGAATCAAAGTTTTCGGCTTTGATCGTTTCGTTAGTTTCTCCATTTCGACTTCTTCTTTTCATTCTTCAACTTCTTCGTTTTCTTTTTCGACTTTCTTCGACTTTTCTCTTCCTTTTGGATTCGTATGAAATTTTTTATTTTTCTCTCCCCCTTTTTACTTTTATTTTTTCTCGTCATTCTTCCATGACGCTTTTATCCCATTCAACTATTCTCTCCCCCTTTTTGTTATCAGCAAAAAGTGTAAATAAAATACAAATAACGATTGATTATAAAATGTATGCAAAAATAGGTAATCTCCCCCTGACAAAAATCTCCCCCTTTTTGAAAAATATAATACTCCCCCTGAGTAAAATACTAATTGATAAAATATAATTTTTGGGGATCCAACCGAAAGTCGGTCGTTTTTTATTTAAATAGATGATATTCGGAATAGTGGTTCCTTTAGAAATCCAAATCTTTTTAATTTTAATCGTCCGATGTGATCTTTTACAATTCGAAATATGGTGCCCAATTTTTAAATATTTTTCACATCGGGGTATTTTGAAATTTACGGATTCGGTTTTAATACGAGGTTTGAATCTGAACCCATGTTTATTCAAAGTATATTTTTGAACCGATAATATTTGTTCAAATTTATCATTACCGCGTGAAAATTTCTTTGTCAAAACTTTAAGTTCGTCTTGGACTTTTAAAAGATCATTCTTTAAAATATTTTCATTTTCAAGACATTGAGAATGATCGATCTCGGCAATTTTCCCTTTTCCAAGAATTTTGGAAATTTCAATTTTCAATAGTTTGTTTTTTGATTGGAGGGATTTAATTTCGGATAGAGCATTTTGAAAATCGGTATGCAATAATTCGAATGCTTCAAATAATTCGTCTTGACATGACGTACTAACCTGGCTTTTGACGTCGCTTTCATCGAATGAACTTCTTGCCATGAGTGTGAGATTATTATGATTGATGAAATCTTCGTCCTCGTCTTCGTCACTCCACGTGGCAATTAGAACTTCCTTGTTTTGATTTGCTCGGCAATTCTTCGCGAAATGGCCTCGTTTACCACATATTCGACAATTGTTGTCGAATTTCTTAGATTCGCCCGTCTTGATGTCTTTCTTTCTCCAGTTTAATAAGTTTTAAAACCTATTAATATTCTTGGCATAATATGCCGATTCTTCATCACTTTAGTCCACCGGGATTTCTTCTTTGCGCGACATCTTAGATTTTAAAGCTATTGATTTTTCTTTCGGTTTCGGCTTTCCGTTTCGAGATTTAAGGACTATCTCGTAATTTATTAGTGAACCAACGAGGGCATTAAAATCAAGATTATTGAGATCTTTTGATTCTATAATCGTCATCACCGTTCCGTCCCATTATCAAGGTAGTGATCATAGGATTTTCTTTACTTTTTCACTACTCGAAAGGGGCTTTCCATAACAAGCCAATCCATTTGTAATGACCAAAAATCGGCCGAGCATGATTATAATGGATTCTTCTTCTTTCATTTGGAATAGCTTGTATTCATGAAGAAGCACATTAATCTTTGTCTCCTTCACTTGAGACGTTCCTTCGTGTGTGACTTCTAACATCTTCCATATCTCTTTGGCACTTTCACACGAGGATTCCGATTGTGTTCTTCCAGATTGAAAGCACAATAAAGAAGTCGAGTTGCCTTACAGTTGTGATGATCATTTTTCCAATCTTCATCACTATATTCTTCGAAGCTTTTTAGAGAGCCATCTGGTTTTGTAGGAATTCGGACCTAGGCAAATCACTTTCCAAAGCTCGATGTCATAAGCACGGATGAATATTGACATCTTCTTCTTACATTTCATAAAGTTTGATCTGTCAAAGAATGGTGGTCGGTTCAAGGCAAGACCTTCGACCGGGGCAAATTGAAACGCCATTTGGATCGACTTCTCCTCGGATGTTAAGCCGCTTCCAGGAGGTACCGCTCCAATACAAATTGTTGGAGCAAGATTAGTCAGTATCGCCATTTGGAGATAGAGTTATAAAACTCTTTCGCATTGCGGAAGAGATTTAAATAAAAATGCGGAAAATAAGTCGACACAGGATCTATAGAGGTTCTGCCAAACGTGTCTACGTACTCTCTTCGGTATCTTTTTCTATAGGCTAAAGATCAACCTCTGCACCTCTCTTCTATCGATCGAGGGATAACCGTTACATACCCGTCTTCTATCGGTCTGAGTAAACCGTTCAATCACTTGTCTTTTTGTCGTTCCAAGTTAAACCGTTTTCCTTTTCTATTAGACAAGGAATAAACCAATCTATCTTTCTATAGGTACTAGATAAACCTCACGTGGATATAGATTGCGATTCTAACAATGCCGGATACTTGATCCTAATAACACTGAATCCAATCTTATCCTTTCTTTTTCCTCTCTTGTATGATTTCGTGTATAACACTCAATCACTAAACAATATAAGCTTAAATACAACAACTAGGATGATTACAATGATATCTCAAGTATGAATGATTTGCTCAAGGTTGTTGTGTGGATTAATACCAAGTGATTTGGTATTTATAGCTATTTTTCTCCAACTAGCCGTTAGCTCCATTTGACTCTTTAGCGTGCGCTAGCCTTCTTGCGTAGCGGATGTTAAGCTCGTTACGTACGTTATATATGTCCTGTATCGTACGTTATCGACTTCCAGTTCCAGTCCAGTGGCTTTCGTTTCTTGCTTTACGTATGTTGTCACTTTTCATTACGTACGTTAAGCAGTCTCTTTAGCGTACGTTAACTACATTCAGTAGCATACGTTAATCACATGTAGCCGTTGCCTGCATTTGTCAAAGTATACGTTGAGCACTTGACTTTGACCCGGAATCTTCCAACGTTCATCTGATTTGAATTCTCATTACGTACGTTAACCTGTCTGTGTTACATACGTTAAATTGCCTTCGATAGCGTGCGCTATATAATGCGTATAGCGTGCGTTAAGCTTATCATCTACAGTCAACTTTCACTCGTCTGATCAGGTAGCGTACGTTATCTCCTCTACGTTACGTACGTTGTGCTCTATCAGGTGACTTTATGATCAGGTAACTTTGTTTTCGACTGATCAGGTAACTATTCCCATCTTGGCTGATCAGGTAGCTTTCCGAGCTTAAATGACTTTGTTGTTTTGTTTTGCTTCCTTGTTGTTTTTCTTTGTTTAACAACTAATCATCAAAACTCGATTAATGAATATTTGGAATAAAATATTCCAACAATCTCCCCCTTGTTGATGATTACAAAACAACAACTTGAATTGGATAAAACCTGCCAAATAAAGTATATATATTTGTAGGAATTAAAGTTTTTGGCTTTGATCGTTTTGTTAGTTTCTCCTTTTCGACTTCTTCTTTTCATTTTTCAACTTCTTCATTTTCTTTTTTGACTTTCTTCGACTTTTCTCTTCCTTTCGGATTCGTATGAAATTTTTTATTTTTCTCTCCCCCTTTTTACTTTTATTTTTTCTCGTCATTCTTCCATGACGCTTTTTATCCCATTCAACTATTCTCTCCCCCTTTTGTTATCAGCAAAAAATGTAAATAAAATGCAAATAACGATTGATTATAAAATGTATGCAAAAATAGGTAATCTCCCCATGACAAAAATCTCCCCCTTTTTGAAAAATATAACTCTCCCTGAGTAAAATACTAATTGATACAAATTAATTTTTGGAGATCCAACCGAAAGTCGGTCTTTTTTTATTTAAATAGACGATATTCGGAATAGTGGTTCCTTTAGGAATCCAAATCTTTTTAATTTTAATAGTCCGACGTGGGATTTTACAATTCGAAATATGGTGCCTAATTTTTTAACATTTTTCACATCGGGGTATTTTGAAATTTATGGATTCGGTTTTAATACGAGGTTTGAATCCTAACTCTTGTTTATTCAAAGTATATTTTTGAACCAATAATATTTGTTCAGATTTATCATTACCGCATGAAAATTTCTTTATCAAAACTTTAAGTTTGTCTTGGACTTTTAAAAGATCCTTCTTTAAAATATTTTCATTTTCAAGACATTGAGAATGATCGATCTCGACAATTTTCCCTTTTTCAAGAATTTTGGAAACTTCAATTTCCAATAGTTTATTTTTTGATTGGGGGATTTAATTTCGGATAAAGTATTTTGAAAATCGGTATGCAATAATTCAAATGCTTCAAATAATTCGTCTTGAGACGACGTACTAACCTGGCTTTTGACCTCGCTTTCGTCGAATGAACTTCTTGCCATGAGTGCGAGATTATTTGATTGATGAAATCTTTGTCCTCGTCTTCGTCACTCCAAGTGGTACTTAGAACTTCCTTCTTTTAATTTGCTCGGCAATTCTTCGTGAAATGGCATGGTTTACCACAGATCCGACAGTTGTTGTCGAATTTCTTAGATTCGCCCGTCTTGATGTCTTTCTTTCTCCGGTTTAATAAGTTTTGAAACTTATTAATATTCTTGGCATAATATGCCGATTCTTCGTCACTTTCGTCCACCGGGATTTCTTCTTTGCGTGACATCTTAGCTTTTAAAGCTATTGATTTTTCTTTCGGTTTCGGCTTTGCGTTTCGAGATTTAAGGACTATCTTGTAATTTATTTGTGAACCAACGAGGGCACTAAAATCAAAATTATTGAGATCTTTCGATTCCATAATCGCCGTCACCGTTCCGTCCCATTCTTGAGGTAGTGATCGTAGGATTTTCTTTACTTTTTCACTACTCGAAATGGGCTTTCCATAACAAGCCAATCTATTTGTAATGACCGAAAATCGGTCGAGCATGATTGTAATGGATTCTTCTTTTTTCATTTGGAATAGCTTGTATTCACGAAGAAGCATATTAATCTTTGTCTTCTTCACTTGAGACGTTCCTTCGTGTGTGACTTCTAACATCTTCCATATCTCTTTGGCACGAGGATATCCGGTTGTGTTCTTCCAGATTTAAAGGACAATAAAGAAGTTGAGTTGCCTTACAGTTGTGATGATCATTTTTACAATATTCATCACTATATTCTTCGAAGCTTTTTAGAGAGCCATCCAGTTTTGTAGGAATTTTCAGACCTAGGCAAATCATTTTCCAAAGCTCGATGTCATAAGCATGGATGAATATTGACATCTTCTTCTTCCATGTCATGAAGTTTGATCCGTCAAAGAATGGTGTTCGGTTCAAGGCAAGACCTTCGACTGGGGCAAATTGAAACGCCATTTGGATCGACTTCTCCTAGGATGTTAAGCCGCTTCCAGGAGGTACCGCTCCGATACCAATTGTTGGAGCAAGAGTGGTTGGTATCACCGTTTGGAGATAGAGTTATAAAACTCTTTCGCATTGCGGAAGCGATTTAAATAAAGGTGCGGAAAATAAGTCGACACAAGATCTATAGAGGTTCGGCCAAACGTGCCTACGTCCTCTCTTCGGTATCTTTTTCTATAGGCTAAAGATCAACCTATGCATCTCTCTTCTATCGGTCCAGGGATAACCATTACAAACCCGTTTTCTATCGGTCCGAGTAAACTGTTCAATCACTTGTCTTTTTGTCGGTCCAAGTTAGACCGTTTTTCTTTTCTATTGGACAAGGAATCAACCAATCTAGCTTTCTATAGGTATTAGATAAATATCATGTGGATATAGATTGCGATTCTAACAATGCCGGATCCTTGATCCTAATAACACCGAATCCAATCTTATCCTTTCTTTTTCCTCTCTTGTATGATTTCATATATAACACTCAATCACTAAACTATATAAGCTCAAATACAACAACTAGAATGATTACAATGATATCTCAAGTATGAATGATTTGCTCAAGGTTGTTGTGTGGATTAATAGCAAGTGGTTTGGTATTTATAGCCATTTTCCTCCAACTAGCCGTTAGCTCCATTCTCGAGGTAGTGATCGTAGGATTTTCTTTATTTTTTCACTACTCGAAAGGGGCTTTCCATAACAAGCCAATCCATTTGTAATGACCGAAAATCGGTCGAGCATGATTGTAATGGATTCTTCTTATTTCATTTGGAATAGCTCGTATTCATGAAGAAGCATATTAATCTTTGTCTCCTTCACTTGAGACGTTCCTTCGTGTGTGACTTCTAACATCTTTCATATCTCTTTGGCACTTTCACATGAGGATATCCGGTTGTGTTCTTCCAGATTTAAAACACAATAAAGAAGTTGAGTTGCCTTACAGTTGTGATGATCATTTTTCCAATCTTCATCACTATATTCTTCAAAGCTTTTTAGAGAGCCGTCCGGTTTTGTAGGAATTTTTGGACCTAGGCAAATCACTTTCCAAAGCTCGATGTCATAAGCACGGATGAATATTGATATCTTCTTCTTCCATGTCATAAAGTTTGATCCGTCAAAGAATGGTGGTCAGTTCAAGGCAAGACCTTCGACCGACGCAAATTGAAACGGCATTTGGATCAACTTCTCCTCGGATGTTAAGCCTCTTCTAGGAGGTACCACTCCGATACCAATTGTTGGAGCAAGATTGGTCAGTATCGCCGTTTGGAGATAGAGTTATAAAACTCTTTTGTGTTGCGGAAGCCATTTAAATAAAGGTGTGGAAAATAAGTCGACACAGGATCTATAGAGGTTCGGCTAAACGTGCCTACGTCCTCTCTTCGGTATCTTTTTCTATAGGCTAAAGATCAACCTCTGAACCTCTCTTCTATCGGTCGAGGTATAACCGTTACAAACCCATCTTCTATCAGTCCGATTAAACCGTTCAATCACTTGTCTTTTTGTTGGTCCAAGTTAAACCGTTTTCCTTTTCTATTCGACAAGGAATCAACCAATCTAGCTTCTATAGGTACTAGATAAACCTCACGTGGATATAGATTGCGATTCTAATAATGTCGGATCATTGATCCTAATAACACCGAATCCAATCTTATCCTTTCTTTCCCCTCTCTTGTATGATTTCGTGTATAACACTCAATCACTAAACAATATAAGCTCAAATACAACAACTAGAATGATTACAATGATATCTCAAGTATGAATGATTTGCTCAAGGTTGTTGAGTGGATTAATACCAAGTGGTTTGGTATTTATAGGCATTTTCCACCAACTAGTCGTTAGCTCTATTTGGCTCTTTAGCATGCACTAGCCTTCTTGCATAGCGTACATTAAGCCCGTTTCGTACGTTATAGATGTCCTGTAGCATACGTTATCGGCTTCCAGTTTCAGTCCAGTGGCTTTCGTTTCTTCCTTTACGTATGTTGTCACTTTTCATTATGTACGTTAAGCAGTCTCTTTAGCGTACGTTAACTACATTCAGTAGCGTACGTTAATCACATATAGTTGTTACCTACATTTGTCAAAGTATCCGTTGAGCGCTTGACTTTTTCCCGGAATCTTTCAACGTTCATCTTATTTGAATTCTCATTACATACGTTAACCTGTCTGTGTTACGTACGTTAAATTGCCTTCGAAAGCATGTGCTATACAATGCGTATAGCATGCGTTAAGTTTATCATCTGCAGTCAACTTTCACTCGTCTGATCAGGTAGCATACGTTATCTCCTTTGTGTTATGTACGTTATGCTCTATCAGGTGACTTTATGATCAGGTAACTTTGTTCTCGACTGATCAGGTAACTATTCCCATCTTGGCTGATCAGGTAGCTTTCCCAGCTTAAATGACTTTGTTGTTTTGTTTTGCTTCCTTGTTGTTTTTCTTTGTTTAACAACTAATCATCAAAACTCGATTAATGAATATTTGCAATAAAATATTCCAACAGTTGACTCCGCAAAGTGGCAAGAGGTTATGGAAGCTGAGATAGACTCAATGCATGCTAACTAGGTCTGGACTTTAGTAGATCGTCCTAAAGGCATGGTGCCTATTGGAAATAAATGGATCTATAAAATAAAGACTGATGGAGATGGAAATGTTGATACCTATAAGACCAAACTTGTGGCAAAAGGGTATTCCCAAAGAGAGGGAACCGATTACTTCGAGACCTTCTCACCTGTAGCCATGATTAAGTCTATTCGCATGATGCTTGCCGTAGCAGCCCACTTAGATTATGAAATATGGCAAATGGATGTGAAAATGGCATTCCTAAATAGGTTCCTCGGGGAGGAGATTTACATGGAACAGTCTAAGGGATTCATATGTGAAACCAATATTCATAAAGTATGAAAACTTCAGCGTGTCATTTTAGACTGAAGCAAAGCTTCGTGAAGTTGGAATCTTCGTTTTAACGAGACAGTCAAAGAGTTTGATTTTGTCCAAAATGAAGAGGAGCCCTGTATTTACAACAAGGTTAGTGGGAGCAAAATTGTATTCTTAATGCTATATATGGATGACATTCTACTTATAGGAAACGACGTAGGAATGCTCAGTTCGGTGCAAGCTTGGCTTTCTAAAGAATTCTCAATGAAAGACTTGGGAGAAGCCACCTACATTCTGGGTATTCGACTCTACCAGGATAGAGCGAAAAGAATATTAGGTCTTTCCCAAGCCCTCTATATAGAAAAGATCCTGAAGCGATTTAGGATGCAAGATTCTAAGAGAGGGTTCCTACCTATGTGACATGGCATAAAACTTTTCTTAGAGAGATGTCCTAAAAGTGAGGAAGATAAAAAGGAAATGAGTAAGGTGACCTATGCTTCAGCAGTGGGTAGCCTCATGTACGCTATGATTTGCACTAGATAGGACATTACCGATGCTGTGAGCGTAGTAAGTCAGTTTTAGTCAAATCCAGGGCAGGAACATTAGACTATTACGAAGAACATTCTTAATTACCTAAGGAGGACTAAAGACTTGGTTCTTACATATGGCGGTGGAGAACTTAAAGTGATGGGTTATACGGACTAGATTTTTCGAGATACATGGATGCTCAGATGTCCACATCAAGATATATCTTTACTCTGAATGGTGGTGCAGTATCTTGGAGAAGTGCAAGCAAAGCTCGACTGCAATCTCTACATGTCAAGTCGAATATCAGGCAGCAACGGAGGCTGCTAAAGAAGATTTTTGGATTAAGAAGTTCACTGAGGAACTTCAAGTGGTTCCTAATGCAGAGAATCCTGTGACGCTGTTTTGTGACAACGACGGAGCTGTTGCACAGGCTAAGGAGCCTAGGGCTCACCACAACACCAAACATATTACGAGAAAATATCATTTTGTTAGAGAAATGGTTCAGGAAGGGAATGTTATACTGCAGAGAATAGACACATCAAATAACGTTGCTGATCCACTTACTAAGCCACTATCTCAGAAGGTCTTAGAGAGACATCTGTAGAGTATGGGTATTGGATACCATAGTTTGTGGCATTGAGTCCAAGTGGGAGACTGTTAGGAATATGCCCCGAATGCCACTCAGATGATGAGAGAGTGAGAGCATTGTATTGTTATTATGAATATTAATTTAAATAAGGTATTTATTATTTCTATATTATTTTATATCACAGGCATTGTGATTTGGTATATAAAATAATAGTCCTTGCATTTGAGAGCAAACATTCCACTCCTTATGGAGATAAGGAGATAGGCATTGGAAGTGTTTAGGACTTGGATGCTTAATTAGTTCGCAGGTCGATAAAACTTAACTGGGCACTAAGTTTATACAAGTCTTTTATAACATGTACTTTGATATGTAGAGTGTCTGTCTTCACTAAGGGTTAGTGGGAGCATATGTTATAGATATGCTAATGAGATTAGTATACTCGAACACGAATCACCTCGATTCGTTCATATGGATATCACTCAGGGATGTCAATGACTAAATCGAAAGGTTATGATAGGTATACGTGGACCTTTGACTTGAGGTTTCAGTAGGAGATGTGCTTGTGACATTAAGTTTGTCATTAGAGTAGTTCGTTCCAATCGCCAGTTGGTGGGGTCAACCTCGAAATGCAACTTAGTGGGTAAGTAGCAGTCTCTACTGAATACCAAGATATGATTCTTTCTCCTGTTAGTGAGCAGGTAAAAGTCCTATGTAGTTAATGGAAAATGAGATCATAAGTCTTTGACCAAAGAAGTTAGAGCTAGTTGTATTTGATACACGAGAGCTCGGTGACCTCGGTTTATATTAACAAATGCATAGAGTCAAGTTATAATAGGGTTTGACATTACTGTGACCCTAATACTTGATCGGGACATTTGATTGAAGGGTTTATACATATACGGTATTCATAACGTAAAGGTTTTGAAATGATCCATATCATTCGTTCTCAATTGGGTTACAGTGTGGACCATGGGACTGGCTAAGTGTTACTCACACTCTTTGATTCCTCCCATTGCCGACTGAGACGAACCTATGGAGTCGCGGCACAGGATAGATGACGGAATATGATAAGGATATTTTCTCTTAATGAATATTAGACATTAGATGTCTAATTTAAATTATTGGATAATAGTTATTTTAATATATTGGATAAATTAAATTGATCTAGTGAATTAAATAAATTACTAGGTAATTAATTTAATTCATACTATTTCTTAAAGAATTTATATTTAACATAATTAATTAGTTGGATTAACTAATTGTATCAATATTTAAATGTACCAAGGTTTATCTATTGGATTAGATAGACGAGTGTCCGTTTCACGGACCAAAACGAACCAACCTTCCTTTTCCTTTTCTTGGCTGAACCACCACGTTAGTTAATATCTCGTGGTAAGTTGACTACATCTTGTGATCTATTTTTTTTTTTTTTGATGACCCAGGTTTAATCCTGGGGGTTGTAGGTCCGATCCCTCATTCCTACCCCCGGTTGAATCGCAGGTTATGCCTCAGCAACCCAATTTTGAGGATGCTTCAACTGAATAAACACACAAGGTCCAAATCCCTGAAAAGAGCGGATGCTCCCACGAGGATTCGAACCCACGCTGCGTGCCACCAGCGCGAAAGATATCCCCCTCCTTTGCCACTGAGCTATGCCCAAGGGATATCTTGTGATCTATTTTTCATTCATCACGTGTGAGTTGTAATATTTAATGATCATCACATGTTATGTAAAGTAAAGACTTTGAAAGTCTTCATTATATAACTTGAAAAGGTTGAGTGTAAAACTATTTTTTCATAAGTAGATGTCACGGCCGAACGGTGGAAGGAAAAAAAGGAGAGAAATAGAGAGAAAAGAGAAAGAAAAGAAAAGGGAAGAAAGAGTTTCTTCCCGATTTATTTTCTTTGAGATATAATTTATTCTTCAAATTTAATTCTTTGCGAGTTAAAATTAAAAAAATTATCATTTCATCACTTCAAATAGCCGTCGACCTTGGAGGGCTTGGAGTGGCGATTACATTTTTCCGGTCATCTTTTCAACGCGTGATACGTTGAGGCACGATTTTTTCGGTGCTCGGGAATTTCCAAAAGCTCATTCGATTGGATTCATGTTCGTGCTCGGAATCAAGAAGATATTATCAAAGGTCTACGAGGGTATGATTTCTTAATTTATCTTCATCTATTTATATTCGTTTATATGATGCTTGATCGATCCATTTTTGCGGTTTGGTTTTTATCCAGTTTGACCGGTTTATTTTTTGCTGCATAACTCTGTTTTTAATCACCGGATCCCAATAGTTACCTGTGTGTTGAGCTGGTTGCGACGGTGGTCATGTTCGACCTTGCCGGCCATGATGTTGTGGATATGTTGTGTTGTCAACCTTGTCGATTGATGTCTGTTGTTTTAGTTTTACATTTGACCTAATTGGTCGTTGTGTGTGGGTATATGTGTTAAACGGGTCTTGCCTTGTGGATTTCCAAAATAGATCCACGGTGCTGTAACAGTTCCGACCCAGGATGGGGGTGTTATAGATACTTGGGGACCAGAGATGTTGTCCAGTGTATTTATAATGGAGATTGTGAGGTTGCACATTACACCTAAGACTATTGTTTCTGATCGGAATGACCATTGTGTCATATTTTTGGCAGGCGGTCCGTCAGGCCTTGTGTACCGAGTTGAGGTTTAGTACGTGTTTTTATCCATAGTCAGATGGTCAGACCGAACAGATGATTCAAACATTGGAAAATATGCTATGGGCATGCGCTTTAGACTGGAGTAGTGATTGGGAACTCGATTTTCCTTTTATCGAGTTTACATACAATAATAGTTCGCATACATCAATCAAAATGGCACCTTTCGAGGCACCTAATGATAGGCGGTGTAGATCACTATTACGTTGGGATGAGGCCTCGAGTTAGTTGGGCGGAGTTGGATATGTTGTTGGAATCTAAGGAGAAGATTTCTATAGCTCGAGACATATTGTTGACTGCCCAAAGTAAAAAAAAATCCTTTGGTGATGTTTGTCATAGACCTTTAAAGTTCGATGTGGGAGACCATGTTTTGCTTAATGTGTCGCCGACCGAATGAGTATTTTGCTTCGGGAAGAAAGAGAAGCTTAATCCGAGGTTTGTCGAGCAATTTGAGATTTAGACAGAGTCGGTGAGTTGACTTATCGCTTGGCGTTACCTTCAGCTTTAAGTCACGTCCACAACGTCTTTCATGTTTCTCAATTGAACAAGTATATTCCGAACCCAAGCCATATCATTTGATTTTGGGGATATTGAGATAGCTGATGATGTCACGTTTGAAAAGAGATCGGTGAAGATCTTTGAACGTCGTGAGAAACAACTTCGGCACAAAACCATCCCATTGGGAAAAATGCATTGGTCGAGGCATGGAGTCGAGGAAGAAACTTGGGAAACCGAAGATAGCATGCTTGCCAAGTACCTCGAGTTGTTCATTTCTTAAGTTTTAGGATAAAACTTGTTCTTAGAGGTGGATAATATAATATCCGAGATTTTTCCATTTTTAGTAATTTCTACTTTTAGCATTTTTTCTATTTCCGACGACGCTTTTAATCATTTTGACATTTTGAAAGTATTTTGTTCTGCACTTTTTGGCATTCTAACGAGTTTTGAGGTTGTTTTTAATGAAGCCGTGTGATGTTGTGACTTTTCTGCATTTGGGTTTGATTCTTGAAAATCTTGTTTGAAACTGTCGTTTCGGTGTTTCTACAAGTTCGTTTAATGTTTTCAGATGTGTTGTGCACTTTGGTATTATTGTTTGATCCCGAGCCGTATTTTTCAGATGCTTGAGCCGTTTTATAATTTTCCAAAGGTTTGGGCATTTTTATTCATATTCATTTTCCCGTACCTTTAGTTTCGTCTTATTTTCTAAATCGCAGCGTTTTGAGACTGTTCAGGACTGACAGGACAGTAGGATTAAACCTGCTGTCAGAAAGAAGGTTACGGCCGTAACTTGCAGTATGTTACGCCCGTAATGGGGATAAGGTTACAACCGTAAGGGCCATACTATTATAGTCTTAATGAAGCCGCTGTATTAAGCAGTGGGCTGTTCTAAAACAGAACATATTTTATCCCCTTTTCTCTCACGCGACGGGTAGAGCTTCTAAGGGAGATTCAGGGAGATTTTTGCATGAAAGTTCATCAGTTTTTCATCCTCCAGCATAATCATCAAGATTTTGGTGTGGATTAACAACTTCAATCATCCTTTTCCCCTTTGAATCGAGGTAGTCATCCTAGAACCCTAATTTCGGGATTTATGGGCTTTCTTCATGATTTCATCCGATTTAACTTGTATGGATCATAAAATCAGGTTAGGTATGAATTATCTATCCCTAAAATGTGTTTATCCTACGAATTCGTTGTGATTTCTATACTTTGATGAAATCGAGGGGTTTGGCTGATCCGCCCTCTACATGTTGAATTGTTGATTTACATGAATCGTGGGTGGGCTTTTGGGTAGAATTTAGTTTCGAATACACTCATGTTGTTGTTGATAGTTGTTTTATGGATCATTTAGGTCCGGAGTTTTTGTTTCCCTTCAACCGCGATCGTCTATCGCCTCGTAGCATTTCATCATGTCCCGAAGGCAAGTAATTCTTATGAAATTACATTCTTAAATGTGAAAAGTGATGCATATGTATGTGAGAGTATATATGTTCACTCCGGAAGGGTCCTATGGGACCTTGGAGGGGTTCACATTTGGTTGGATTCACGAACATTAGGGTTAACCACTCTGAGGGGGTCCTACGGGGCCTTGGAGGGATTTGCAAATGGTTGGATCCATGGTTATTCATGAGTGTTTGTTACTATTGTGGCATGTTTTAGATATTGCATTTCCGGAAATCATTATCTCAGCTTCGGGAATATTGGTGCTTGTACTTTAATATGTTAGATGTAATAGTTCATTTTTATTACTTGCACTAGCTATTCCACGGCTAACTTCATTCGGGAGAGGTACGTTTTATGTATTTCAATTGTGGAGAAACCAAGCGAGCAGGCATCGGGATGGTACGACGATGATGGCCAAGTGTGATACCGTGCTGAATTATATTATGTTCTTTTCAGTTATGTATTTTGGATTCTTGCGTCACATAATTTTTAGTTGGTACTCGAGTACTATAGGAGTCTTTCCTTTGGTTGCCATATGTTTTATTTGTTTTTCTTTAGATATTGTAATTTTTGTTGGAGTTTTTACCGGACTGCTATTTATTGGATACTGTTATTACAACCATAAAGGTTGGAGTGTGTTTGTGTATGAGATTAACATTGTGGGTCCTAGGTAGGAATTCACGATGCTATGATATAACACACTTAAGGGAAAATCACCATCCCATGCAAGACATCCCCATGCAAACGATTGATATAGTAAATGTTGAATATGGTACCTGTTAGGAGTATGCCCTCGAATGCCACTCAGAGGATGTTAGAATGAGGGCATTGTACTTGTTATTATGTAAATCATTATCAGAAGGTAATTATATATTTCTTTATTTACTGGTAGTCATTGGCATTCCTGACTTGTAAATATATATATATATATATATATATATATAGAGAGAGAGAGAGAGAGAAACTAGTCCGTGTATTTGAGAACAAAACATTACACCCCTTATTAGATAAGGGGATAGGCACTGGAAAGGTTTATAGCTCAAATACTTAATCGTTCGATGAAACTTGACTGGGCGTTAAGTTTATGTGAAGACTTGTTTGACGTGTTCTTTGACTTGGAGAGTGCCTGTCGATCACTAATGGTTAGTAGGAGCACACGTTATAGGTATGTTAATGAGATTAGTATACTCGAACCGACTCACCCTCGATTCGTCACACGGATTTCACTCCGGGACAGTCAATGACGGAATTGAAAGGTTGTTATAGGTATTTGTGAACCTTCGACATGAGGATTTAGTAGGAATGCGCTTGTGACGTTAATATTTTCAGTAGAGTAGTTCAACCCAGAAAACCGGAAGGTGGGGGTCCACCTCGATGTGCATCTTGACGGGCAAGTAGCAGGTTCTACTAAATACCAAGATAGGATCCTTTCTCCTGTTAGTGAATGGGTATATGTCCTATGCGGTTATTGGCAGATGAGATCATAAGTCTTTGTCCAAAGCATTGGAGCTAGTTGTGTTGGATACACGAGAGCTCAGTGATCTCGATTTGCATTAACTCATGCATAGCGTCAACTACAGATAGGGTTTGACTGACCGTGACCCTATAACTTGATCGGGACATTTGGAAGAAGGGTTTATATGTATACTGGTATTCACGATAGAAAGGTTTTTGGAATGATCCCAGTCATTCGTTCTTAGTTAGTTTACAGTGTAGGCAGCAGGACTGGCTAGGTGGTGCTATCACTCTTTGATTCCTCCCATTACTAACTGAGACGGGCCTACCGAGTCGCGCATTAGGATAGACGACGGAATAAATCGAGCTTATTCTCTCTTTATAAATATTAGATATTGGATATCTAATTTATTGGACATTGATGTCTAATTAATTTTGGGACATTAGATGTCTAAATTATTTTATTGGATAAATTAATTTACGGCCTAATGAATTAAATAAATTACTAGGTGATTAATTTAATTCATAAATATAATTATTTCTTAGAGAAATTAATTGTATTATTTTGTATTTGATATGATTAATTAATTGGATTAATTAATTAATATAAATAAATCGAAGCGGAATGTAGTTTATCTGATTAGACACTCGAGAGTCCGATACGAACTGAACTCCCCCGGAGCTTCAAGATGGCCAACCCCTCTTTCATTTAATCACATGAAGTCTTGTCTTCCACCTTTATTGGTGGAAGACTATTGATTATGTAATCAAAAGGGACATACACATGTGATGAATACTTAAGGGAAGACTTGGAAAAAGGTTGAAAGTAGAAATAAAAACATCTCCTCCTTGATCTTTATGATAAGCTGTGAGTTTACATCAAGAGACAGAGGAGTGTTTTCTTTCTTCATCTTCATCTTTTTTCTTCATTTTTCTTGGAGAAAAACAATTAAGAGAAAATTAATTTATACACTTAGAGTGTGATAAATAAATATTTGTAAGCTCCAACCATTCTATTCGAGCCGTATCCTTAGAGGATAATAGGGTGGGAGTTATTCCGGTCGACTTTCGGCTTGTGGCAAGTCGAGGCATGGTGTTTCGGTGCTCGGGATCACCAAAAGCTTGGTGAATCGGCTTTATGGAGAAGATCGCAAACCTCAACCATTTAATCAAAGGACTACAAGGATATGATTTCGTATCTCTCTCTTGTTTAGTTTTATATATTCGTATATACGTAGCTTGATTGATCTTATTGGGCATTCAGATCGAATTTGATTCGTATATTGCTTCCGCTGCACCTTTGTTTTTAGGCCGAATCCCAACAGTGGTATCAGTGCAAGGTCTTGCCATCGTATATATGATATATTGCATTTGGTATGCTTGATTGTATGGTTAATGATTTGGAATCATTTATTGTTGTAATCGTAGTATATTTTTGTTCGTTCGTTGTAGTTATATTTTTTGTAAATCTATATCTAAATATAAATATTTATTTTCATGAAATATGATTTATATTGAAGATATAAAAGTAAAAAAATATTGATATTTGATATCTGGTCAAAAATCAAGCCCCGAATTGCTGTTGGACGGCCCGAGAAATGGACCGAAAGGAGCTGCCGTGCGGTCTGGCACTGCTGGACCGCGGTCTGGGATGTGGATCGCGATCTGGGCTCGTGGGATCACGATCCGGCCCTACTTCTGGCCCAGCCGTGCGGCCTGGACACCAGGGACCGCGATCTAGGGTGTTCGGATCGCGATCCAGGCCCCTTCCGGACCTGTTTCGGGCTCATTTCCTCCATGTATTCAAGAAAATTAATCTCCCGTATTTAAATTGGATTTAATATGATTAAAATAATATATGGTATTCAATTTATAAGGGAAAATTGATTAATTGGAATACTCATGATTGACCGGATTACTTCGAACGATTTCACATTACCGATTGTGTGAATTTATTGGATCAATTCTATTAATGGTTAATTTTATATATTGGTTGGATCAATATATTTAACATATAATCCATTTATCTAGTATTTATTGGATAAATGCTTGTGAATGGGGATGTAGTTCATGGACCTAGTTTTGAATCATTCGGTTTTATTCGATTGGGTTGTAAAGGGCCATTTTGAGCCTATTTATTTTACTAGAAAAATTTGTATAAGATGCAATTTTTCAATGTAAAATTTATATGTAATGACAAAGACCGGAGGAAGATCCGTTCGAGAAGACGAAGATTCAAGACCGGAGACATGTAATTAGATTACGATGTTTTGGTTCTAGGAACGGCCCATGAACTGCATGTTGGTAGCAACTAAGTTGTGGATGTTTTTATTCATATAGTATGAATGCAATAAACACGCTTAAATGAAATGATGTGCAAAGTGTAACATTAATCGCGAAAATTCACTCACGACAAAATATTAAGTTTAAAAGGTTTCAAGGTTTTCTTTCCCTCCATCGAGATTTCGGAAAATTGAAATCCAAACCGGATGTGCTATGCTTCCGAGTTATCGGGGTAGTCGTTCGGGAAGGGTCAATAAATTACCAAGAGTGCATTGGATGCCTTCAGTTGGAGCAAATTTTATCCCTAGAAACCTGTTAGGTTGTCGGATAAGATTCAATTGCGAAACTGATCAGCGTCGATGGTGTAAACTTGACTTGTTCACGAACCATAGAAACCGTATAGGTTGAGGGGGGTGAACAAGGGGAAAAAGAAGATCGAATCATCCATTAGATGCACCACTTTATAAAGATTAATAGACTTGAAACCTGTTTGGTTGCCCTCTATTAAAATTTATAAAGAACTCGATCACCACTATGAAGTATAGCGAACGAATACTTCCGGATTTCATAGGGAAGTGTGTTATTCCAATAAAAATAGTGGGAGCTGGGTTAAAAGAATATAAAAGTACTTAATTCTAAACTCAGACCATAATTGAACGAGTCCCTTGTCAATCTAGTGTACTTTATGCAGACATAAAACTCTCAATAATGACAATGAACCCACTCACTATACTATTAGAGAAGAATACCTTAATTGGGCCTAACTTTGTGGATTGGATCAACAACCTGATGATAGTCCTCAGTATGGAGATACTGGGATACGTCTTGGAGGCGGACATTCCGGCGGCTTCGTTACGGACCAGAGCCAGTCAGGAAGATATTGAAAACAACGAAAAGTAGGTTAAGGATGACATTAGAGTCCGTGGTTATATGATGGCCTCTATGTCTAATGAGCTTCAGAGAGCTCATGAGAAAATGACTTATGCTAGGCAGATTTTATCTCACTTAACCGGCCTTTATGGTGAGCACAGTCGAACTGCTAGATATGAGATATCTAAAGAGCTTTTTGTTGCCAGGATGAAGGAAGGTGAGAAAGTCGGGGACCATGTCCTCAAAATGATCTCTATGATCGATAGATTGGAGGCTCTTGATTTTAGGATGCATGCTTCTCTACAAACTGTCCTTATCCTGCAATCTCTTCCTGATTTCTTCTCACAGTTTGTTCTGAGATTCAACTGCAATGAGATTTCTTGCAATTTAGCAGGGTTGATAAACAAACTTGTAACCTCTCAGTCTCAGATGAAGACTCCATGGGTGGAGGAGTCTGCCCTTGTGATTTCTTCCGGATCTCGGAAATTCAAGAATAATAATACCAAGAAGCAGATAGACCCACAAAACAAGAACCTTAAGGGTAAGGGCAAGTCCCCAATGGTTCCTAAAAGCAAGAAGGTGGAGACGGACACATGTCTCAAATGCAGTGAGCTGGGCCACTGTGGGCAAGAGACTGTCCGATCCTTCATGGAGCCTCAGGTACGGAACTTTTAGTTTTGGAAACTATTCTGCTACCGTATTTTCTACTTCTTGGATACTGGATTCAGGTGCTAGTTCTCACATTTGTACCGTGAATCAGGATCTAGAACAAAGTAGAAAACTTGGAGCTGGGGAAGTGATGATTACTGTCGGAAGCGGACATAGTGTCGAATCAATTGATATATGATCACTTCTTTTGGATTTAGAATCCGACTTTGTTTTGACAATAGATGATGTACTAGTGCTGCCGAGGGGCATAAGAACATTGTATCCATTCTGGAGATGGATCGTGAAGGCTTTTCATTTTTCCTTGGTGATGGTTCTTGCAAAATTTATTTTCAAAATAAACTAATAGGAACTGTCACATTGTTAATGGATTGTATCATCTAAATCTAAGTAACAAAGTCGTTGTGAATACTATGACTAGGAAGCGTGGTAGGGATGAAACTAATCAAGTTTTGAAATGGCATCTTAGACTTGGTCATATTAGTTAGACCAAGGTTTATAGAATGGAAAAAGATGGACTTATGGGTTCATTGGGATCGGGTCCTTTTCCACCTTGTGAATCTTGCCTTAAAGGCAAAATGACTAAGTCCCCATTCACAGGGACAATTGAAAGAGCCGCTGATAAACTTAGATTTGTCCATACCGACATGTGTGGTGCTTTGGAAGTAGCACGTGATGGATATCAGTATTTCATTACGTTTACGGATGATCATACTAGGTATGGTTATGTATACTTTAATGAAACATAAATCCGAGGCCTTTGAGAAATTCCAGGAATTCAAGGCCCTAGTCGAAAAACAAACTGCTAATCATATCAAGGCACTTAGGTCAGACCGAGGTGGCGAATATATAAGTACAGAGTTTGACGAGTTCCTAAAGGAGCACGAAATAGTATCACAACTAACACCTCCAGGAACTCCCCAGTTAAATGGTGTATCAGAAAGAAGGAACCGAATCTTGTTGGACATGGTTCGTTCCATGCTTAGCTATACCGACTTTCCAATTTACCTATGAGGGTATGCGGTCCTAACTACTGCTTATATCTTGAACAGATGTCCTTCCAAGTCCGTTTCTATAACTCCACATGAGAAGTGGGAGGGCAGGGAACCAAGTCTTAATCATATTAAAATTTGAGGATGTCCCGCCTAGATCAAGAAGAATAAGGGGGAGAAGTTAGAAGCTAGGTCCTTCAAGGCATGTTTTATTGGATTCCCATCTGGGACAATGGGTTATCTATTCTATATGCCTGTAGATCGAAAGATCATTATTGCTTTGGAAGCACACTTCCTGGAAGATGAGTTCATTTAGGAAGGTGGAGTAGGTAGAAGTATTTCTTTGGAAGAATACAATGAAACTCCTCAGGAGACACCTGTACAAGAAGTTGGAACCACACCTTCTGAAACACAAGTACAACCACCTCGTAGGTACAGTAGGGTGTCTCAATTACCTGAGAGGTATGGTTTTATGCACTTGGAGGAAATGAGTCTCCATGAGGTTGCAGGTGATGACCAAGAGACCCACCCATGACTTATGACCTAGGAATGGTGGTTGTAGACTCCGTGAAATGGGCTGTAGCTGGCTTCACATAGTTGGGATCTTCATTTTGACGAGGCAGTCAAAGATTTTGATTTCGTGCAAAATGAAGAGGAACCTTGTGCATACAAGAGGGTTAGTGGGAGCAAGATCGCATTCTTAGTACTATATGTAGATGACATTGTATTAATAGAACGATGTGGTAATGATCAGTTCTGTAAAAGCTTGGCTTTCGAGTAGGTTCTTCATGAAAGACTTGGGAGAAGCAACCTATATTCTTGGGATTCGGCTCTACCAGGATAGAGCGAAGAGAATGATAGGTCTTTCCCAAGCCCTCTATATAGATAAAATCTTAAAGCGATTTAAGATTGATGATTCTAAAAGAGGGTTCCTGACGATGCGACATGGAATAAAACTCACCTCGAAGATGTGTCCTCAAAGTGAGGAACAACAAAAGGAAATGAGTAATATACCATATGTTTCGGCAGTGAGTAGCCTTATGTATGCTATGTTGTGTACGAGATCTAACATTGCGCATGCTGTGAACGTGGTAAGTAGGTTTCAGGAAAACCCAGGGAGGGAACATTGGACTGTCGTAAAGAACGTTCTCAAGTACTTAAGAAGGACTAGAGATCTGGTTCTTATGTATGGTGGTGGAGAACTGAATGTGACGGGCTTCACTAATTCAGACTTCCAAGGACAGAAAGACGACTCAACGTCCACTTCCGACTACATTTTTACCCTTAATGGAGGAGCAAGATCTTGGCGAAGCACCAAGCAAAGTGCGACTGCTGATTCCACCTGTCAGGCTAAGTATCAAGCGGCCTCGGAGGCCTCCAAAGGAAGGGTTTTGGATTAAGAAGTTATTGGGTTAACTTCAAGTGACACCATGTGATGCGCTGCCTATTTTCATTTTTATACAATAACATTGGAGTGGTAACACATGCCTAGGAGCCTAGGTTTCACAACGGTACAAAACATATTGAGAGAAAGTATCATCTCATGAGAGAATTTGTTTGCAAAGGATACATTGTGCTGCATAGAGTAGACTCAGTTGACAACATCACTGATCTACTGACCAAGCCACTTTCTCAGATGAGCTTGGAGCGTCATATGGAGAACATGGGTATTAGATACCATAGTGTGTGGCATTGAGTGCAAGCGGGAGATTGTGAGGAGTATACCCTTGAATGCCACTCAGAGAATGTTAGAGTGAGGGCATTGTACTTGTTATTATGTAAATCATTATCAGAAGGCAATTGCATGTTTCTTTATTTACTGGTAGTCATTGGCATTCCTGACTTGTAAATATATATAGAAGCTAGTCCGTGTATCTGAGAGCAAAACATTCTACTCCTTATTGGATAAGGGGATAGGCACTGAAAAGGTCTATAGCTCAAATACTTAATCGTTCGCAAGTCGATGAAACTTGACTGGGCGTTAAGTTTATGTGAAGAATTATATGACATGTTCTTTGACTTGGAGAGTGTCTGTCGATCACTAATGGTTAGAGGAAGCACACATTATAGGTATGTTAATGAGATTAGTATACTCGAACCGACTCACCCTCGATTCGTCACACGGATTTCACTTCAGGATAGTCAATGACGGAATCGAAAGGTTGTGATAGTTACTCGTGAACCTTCGACTTGAGGATTTAGTAGGGATGTGTTTGTGACGTTAAGATTTTCATTAGAGTAGTTCGACCCAGAAAATTGGAAGTTGGGGGTCAACCTCGACGTGCATCTTGACGGGCAAGTAGCAGGTTCTACTATATACCAAGATAGGATTCTTTCCCCTGTTAGTGAACGGGTATATGTCCTATGCGGTTATTGGCAGATGAGATCCTAAGTCTTTGGCCAAAGCATTGGAGCTAGTTGTATTGGATACACGAGGGCTCAGTGATATCGATTTGCATTAACTCATGCATAGGGTTTGACTGACCGTGACCCTGTAACTGTAACACCCCAATTTCATTGCAGGTAATTACACGCCGTAGGACCCACCAGGGCCTACCAGGATGACGTCACACACACACAATACACAATAGTAAAAGATGTACGATACAAAAACATAAGTTGGAGCTCGGTCGCGGCCAAAATGTATGAGTTTAACACCATTCAACCAAGTACATAAACATCACACGACATATTACAACGAAACCAAATACAACATTAAATAAGAAGACCAATAACAACATTTCCAAAACAACTACTGACTCGAGCTCTTTAACATCCGGTCTGCCCGTCAGCTCCATGTGTGCCAAGTGTAGGCTCCTGGACCTCAAGAATACCTGAAATGTATCAAACATTCCACCCCAACAAGGGGTTAGAAACAAATGCTAGTGCAAGTATAATATTGCAATATTTTAATACACAGGCATTTCCAATATCATATCAAAATCCAAAAACAGTTCATTTGTCACGATATTCCGGAATATCCAATACCAATCATCAGTAAAACATCACTCGAAGGTAATCCTCGCGACAAGGCACCTTAGCCAAGTCCTTGTGTGCCCCGTCGAGCAATCCCCAGGTGAGAATACCACCGCCCTGACCTGTCCCCAACCGAAACATTACACAACAACCGATCCATTACACAGTATTTCTCGACCAAACGACAAAATGAAAAAATTACTAATAATATCAGAAAAACGTGAATATTACATTATCTCCCTCTAACAAAAAGTTTCATCCCGAAACTTTAAGATACGAATAACCTGGATACCTCAACCTCATACTGTCCTCGGTCTCCCACGTAGCTTCCTCCATTACATGCCTTGACCATTGTACCTCACCAAAGGAACGGTTTTGTGTCTAAGCTGTTTTACTCTACGCTCCAAAATCTGAATCGGTTTCTCTTCAAAGGTGGTGTCGGAACCTAATTCAATTTCCCAAAAATCGATAATATGGGTAAGATCCGGCACGCACTTTCTCAATTGGGTATGCACATGACTTAACAATGGTGGGAGACCTAAACGATAAGCAAGCTCACCAATTCCCTCTAAAATCTCAAATGGCCTGATATATCTCGGACTAAGCTTACTTCTCTTCCCAAAGCGATAAACTCCTTGAGTTGGAGACACTTTTAACAACACGTGATCTCCGACTTCGAACTTCAACGGACGACGTCGATTGTCGGAATACGATCTCTGTTGGCTTGGGGCAGCTAAGAGTCTCTCACGGATTAAAATAATCTTCTCCCTGGTCTCCACTAACATGTCCGGCTCCGTTCCGATCAACTCGGACGAATCATCCCAACATAGTGGCGATTTACATCTTCATCCATATAAGGCCTCAAACGGTGCCATCTTAATCGATGTATGCCAACTACTATTATACGCAAATTCAATTAGCGGCAAGTGCGATTCCCAATCATCTTTTCAATTTAAATCACATGCTCGTAACATATCATCAAGAGTTTGAATTGTCCATTCGGATTGCCATTGGTCTGAGGGTGATACGATGTACTAAGACTCAGTTCCGTCCCCAAAGCTCGATGAACAGACTACCAGAAGTGTGACATAAATCTACCATCTCGATAAAAAATACTCTTAGGAATCCCATACATCCTAACGACTTCTGCGATGAACACACGGGCCAATTTATCAGGTCCCCACTTATCTTTAATTCCCAGCAAATGGGATGATTTGGTTATTCGATCAATGATAACCCAGATCATGTTCATCCCCGATCGTGTCTTCAGCATATTAGTGACAGAATCCATCGTAATATCCTCCCATTTCCATTCCAGAATTGGAAGTGATTTCAGCAACCCTACTGGTCATTGATGTTCAATTTTGACTTGTTGGCATGTCAAACATTTCGAAACAAACTCCTTGACATCAATCTTCATATTACTCCACCAATAATTACTCCTCACATCCTTGTACATTTTGCTTGTACCAGGGTGGAGAGAATACGGTGTAGTATGAGCTTCTCTCAGTATGGCCTGTCTAAGCTCTGCGTATGATGGTACGCAAAGTCTGCCTCGAAATCTCAGAACTCCATCATCCTGAGCCACAAATCCGGGAGCTCTTCCTCTAACTACATCCTCTCTTAGCTGGGCTAGTAAAGGATCCTCCAATTGTTTCACTTTAATGTCATCGACTAAGGATGAAGTGATTTCCAAAGTGCATAATTGGCCCTGAACTCTTTGAAGCCAAATCTCTATATCCTGGTTGACGATCTCTCGACAGATCTCCGATTGAGACGTAAGTACCTCCAGCATTTGAAGTGATATCGACTTTCGGCTTAGCGTGTCTGCTACCACATTAGCCTTCCCCAGATGGTATAATATCTCAAGATCATAATCCTTGATCAATTTTAACCATCGATGCTTTCTCATGTTTAGCTCTTTCTGGCTGAATATATACTTTAGGCTCTTGTGATTAGTGTAAATTTTACACATAGAACCATAGAGGTAATGTCTCCAAGTCTTCAGAGCAAAAACGACTGCTGCTAACTCCAAATCATGAGTAGGGTAATTCATATCATACGGTTTTAATTGTCGGGACGCATAAGGTATCACCCTTCCTTTATGCATTAGAACACAGCCCAACCCAAGCCCTGAAGCATCACTATAAACTTCAAAATCATCGGTACCTTGAGGTAATGCTAATACTGGCGCCGAAGTTAACCGTCTCTTCAACTCATCAAAGCTATTCTGCCTCTCGATATTCCATTTGAACTCTAGGATTTCTGGAGAAACTGTGTAAGTGGTCGAGCGATCTTCGAAAATCCCTCAACAAATCTACGGTAATATTCAGCAAGTCCCAAGAAACTTCGTGACACCTTCACATTCCTAGTGTGGTTCCCACTCAAGAATTGCCGCTATCTTCTGGGGATCCACTCGAACTCCATCAGCCGAAATTACATGCCCAAGAAAGGTTACCTCCTTAAGCTAAAAATCACATTTAGAAAACTTTGCGTAGAGTTGCTCTGTTCTCAAAGTGTTCAATACAATGTGGAGATGTTCAGCATGGTCCCCCTCGTTCCGTGAGTAGATAAGGATGCCGTCGATGAAGACGACCACGAACTTATCAAGATAATCAATAAAGACTTTGTTCATCAACTGCATGAACACGGCAGGAGCATTAGTTAACCTAAATGGCATAACTACAAACTCGTAGTGGCCATAGCGAGTACGAAAATCAGTCTTTGGGACGTTAGGATCCCAAATCCTCAGCTGATAATACCCCGAGCGCAGATCAATCTTAGAGAAAACAGTAGCACCCTGAAGCCGATCGAGCAAGTCATCTATACGAGGCAATGGATACTTGTTCTTGATGGTCAGCTTATTCAATTCCCAATAATCAATACACAGACGTAACGATCCATCCTTCTTAACAAAGAGAACTGGTGTACCCCAAGGCGAAGCACTCAGACGAATATATCCTTTATCAAGGAGTTCACCCAACTATTTCTTCAGTTCCAACATCTCGGCAGGTGCCATATGATATGGCGCATGAGATACAGGAACCGCACTCGGCTCAAGGTCAATGGAAAACTCTACGTCTCTAGATGGAGGTAATCCCAAGATCCTCCGGAAACACGTCAGGATACTCATTTACAACTGGAATCGACGATAAATCAATTATGTCATCATCAGTACTCATGGCAAAGCACCAATAACCAATACAGTCTTGTTTTAATAATTTCATTGCCTTGACGGCTGAAATCACTCTGCCCGAACTACCCAGTTTACAACCCACAAAAGTATGTTCGATACCATTTTCGGCTACTATCGAAATAGTTCACATCCGATAGTTCATAATAGCTCTGTGCCGACTCAACCAATCATCTCCGAGGATTACATCCTCTCCCTTCAGATGTACCACAATGAGGTCTGAAGGCCAATCCTGACTCCCAATATACACAAGACAGTTCTTAACCTCACGGTTACCAATCAAACGCTCCCCACTAGGAGTACCCACAACAAACGGTTCACACTCAGTCAAACAATCAAGGCCCAAATGTTTTACACAATCAAGAGAAATAAAGGAGAGTATCTCCTGAATCAAATAATATTGATTCAGGTTGAGAAAGTATCTGTGTGGTACCTGCAGCTACTAGAGCCTCTACGTCATCTGCGCATCTCATTTGGTACATTCTCGGCTGTACCGAACCCACACTCAATGCAACCTGACGGTCTAACCGACCTCGGCCTCTACCTCGTCCTGAAGTTTACTGTGGCGGATTAGCTGTAGCCCCCAGGTTCACACTTGGAGTTGGTGCCAAATTTTGATGTTTGGCAAACCTGGTGGCGATCTCACAATAAGCAGCCCGGTGACCGGTCTGTCCGCACATAAAACAGTTCACGGGAGGAAGTAGACACTCTCGGGATAGATGACCTGCTTTATTGCAATTATAACATTGCCCTCTACCAAATGCAGAAAATTGGCCCGATCGGAAACTTGGAGAACTATTAGCTTGATGAATCGGCTTCCCGATAGCAGAATGAGAAGCCTGACGTTTACGAAATCCACTACCCTTACTTTCCAAACAACCACCAGTCGTCCTTATCTTCTTGCTCTTGGTACCCGATCCTGATGAAGAAATAGCCATCTCGATGGCCAAGGCATGATCCTGGTATTCTGTCAAAGTAGCACATCTGAAGCCCGCCATACTCTCTCGGATCCTGGGTTTCATCCTCAAATCAAAGTAACGGATCTTATCCGCTTCGGTCCTCACCTGCTCACGAGCATGACTCAACTGCTGATTATATGTAACAATGGCTTCACTGATAGGTACATCATGTGGAGTTGCAATAAAGAAGTCCGCAATTCGTTTCTATTTAACTGGCCAAGGACAATACTCCTCCTCTACCGCAACTTTAAACTCGGCCCAAGTGGCCACACGATCACTAGGTCCAACATCTTCCCACCAATCCGCAGCTTTCTTGTCAAGAAAGTACTACGCAATAAGAACTCGTCTCTCCTCGGGACATGCGATAGCATCGAAAATCTTACCAAACTGTAACAACCAACATTCCTAGCCCAACAGGTCAGACGCACCTGCGAAACGGGGAGGTTGCATCTTCATCACTCCCTGGAGCCACTTAGTAGCCCCAGCAATCTCGTCTACCGGTTGCTCACGGTGCCCGACTTGGTTCAACTGAACTAACTGTGTTGCTACTTGCTGTAGTATAGCAGCTATGCCAGCATCCATATTAGGGCCAGCTGACGGTCCTTGATTAACAGAAGGATCTAGCTGGCCGCCAGAGCTCAAAGGAACGGTGTTTGGTTCCATACGGGATGCTGAGTCAAATGCGGCATTAGAAGGTGCAATAGATTCATTAGCGGTACCACGTCCACGGCCTCTGCTGCATCCACGTCCGCCATAACCTCTCAACATGCTAAGAGTTAAAAGAAATAAAATTATCAGCACAATTCATAAATCCACGGAATTCAAGTTTTCCATCATGAAAGCAACAAAATGCACGAAGGGTTCAAGAAGTCTTACTACCACGGGTGGCACGGTTCGATGGTAGCACACGATGTTAAGCTCGGTCAGTATACACGACTCTTAGGACATGACAGACCCAATAATCAATGACCTAGGTGTTCCCGAACCTAGGCTCTGATACCATAAATGTAACACCCAAATTTCATTGCGGGTAATTACACGCCGTAGGACCCACTAGGGCCTACCAGGATGACGTCATACACACACAATACATAACAGTAGAAGATGTACGATACACGCCGCGGCCAAAATGTATGATTTTAACACTATTCAACCAAGTACATAAACATCACACTGTAATATCCGCATTTTTCTTCCCCCTTGTATTTTCTTTTTTCGGTGTATTTCTCGGTCGTGGTGACCCTCATGTACCTTACAGTATATCTTTTCCATCATCTATTGATTTGAGACTCGTTATTGTTGTGCGGAACCGCTGTTTCGGGGTTGCCGTGGATCCGTTCTATGTTTTGATACGCTTTGAGGTGTTCCGTTTGATGTTTCGTTCATATTCCGGTGTTGTGAACCGTTTATATTTCGTAACCTAGCGCACGCTATCTTTTCTGCATAGCGCGCGCTAGGGGTCCCTTAGTAGTGCACGCTACGACTGATTCGTAGCGCGCGCTAGAGAGCAAGCCCTGGGAGTGGCAGTGCTATTTTCCAGCCTTCTGGACTGGCGTATTAGCGTACGCTACGTAGACTAGCGCACGCTAATGTCGGGAGGCTAGCGCACGCTGATGATACCTGGTAGCGTGCGCTAGCGTGAGTGTCCAGTACTGGACAGTTTACTACTGGACTCGGTCAGGTGCCAGTTAGCGCACGCTACACTTGTATGGTAGCGCACGCTAACGGCTCAGGTGAGTAGTGGGCAGTTAACTTCTGGACTCGGCTGATGTCCAGGTAGCGCACGCTATTGGTCGATAGCGGGCGCTACCAAGAGGTTTTTAGCGCACGCTACGTCTCGAGTAGCGTACGCTAACAGCCAGAAGTCTGGCTACTGTACTGGACGCTAACTGTTTGGCTTGTAATTTTATCCCGTTAGCGCACGCTAACCTTGAGGATTAGCGCACGCTAACACTCCCTGGCATTATAAACCAGGGAGTTGACCCAGATGAACATAATATTTTCATTTCTTCTCCCCCTGCGACGCAGAACTTCTCCAGGCGATTTTTGAGCGATCCCTTCCTCCGATTATTTCAGGCATCCTCTACCTTGAGTTTTTGAAGTAGATTAACAACACCTACTTGTATTCTTCAACCTCAATCCAAGATAAATCTCTTAGAACCCTACTTTTGGGCGATTTGGGGGTTTGGGGATTTTCTTCCAATCCGTTCCGTTTTGTTGGTGGATTCATGATGATTATGATTAATCTTGTTGGTATTCTTAGTTTCCCTATGGATTCATGGTATATTTCGTAGTTTTTGCGGAATCGAGAGGGTTTGGTTGTGGTCCACCCTCGTTGTTGTTTATATATGGATATACATGAATCGTAGGCGGGTTTTCGGGTGTATTCCAATTCCGTATTCGTCTAAGAGTTGGTTGTAATTATGTTCTTCGAATCGTTAGGTTCAGTTCCGTTGATTTCCAGCGTTTGTCAGTGATTATCCTTTCCATTCGTTGCGTCGTCTATTATTCAAGGCAAGTATTTTTGGAAACCTTTATGCTTAACGTGAAATGGTAATGTATATTGTGTGTGATTGCTCACCTCGGGAGGGTCCGACGGGATCACGGAGGGAATCCAATGGTATAGCCCTGGATTCACGAGTTTTTTTCGCTAGCCAGCTCGGGAGGGTCCTTAGGGATCACGGAGCGGGATCAATGGTATAGCCCTGTTCCCAAGGCGATGCGTGTGCGTGATTTGTTTTATAATATGGCCAGCTCGGGAGGGTCCTTATGGATCACGGAGCGGGATCAATGGTATAGCCCTGTTCCCATGGCAAATTGTTTGACTGTTTATTTCCGGAAAAGACATGTCTGGTTTTGGTTTTTGAAATGATATTGGTGCATGTACTATGAAATGTGTAAGCGATTGGTTTGCCTTGATTACTTGTACTAGCGTAATTGCTAACCCCTTTGGGGAACCCGTTTTGGGGAAATTCTTGTTATGGATTTCAGGTTATGATCATCCCATTTAACGAGCTACTGGGACAGTACGAGGATGTTGGCCAGGGTCGTTGACATGTGCACTTGGGTCTACTTATTTCTTTTGTGCACTTCGGTATGGTTGTTTCCTATATTTATAAACTGATAGACTGTACTCGCGAGTACTTAGGCTTTTCAATTCAAACCCCGTGTTGTATTATTTTAAATTGCTACATTGTCGATTGTTGCTCATTTCGTCGGTTGATTCGGGTGTATTTTCATGTGATGTATTATTTGATTGTGTATCCTCGCTAACCGAGATGGTTAGTCGAGGGGTGTTCGCTTGTTGTATCCTGGTGGGTCCCATGTAGGGGTCCACGGCGCTGTAACATACTCCGAATATCTCGGGGTGTTACAGAAATGGTATGAGAGCTCTAGGTTTATGGATACCTAGGCTTGTCGGTTATTTGGGTCTAGTCGTGTTTTGTTTTGCACATTGTCACACCGCTGCCGGCATCTCAGTACTTCCAGTGTTCGTAAGTTTCCTTACTCGATTCTTTACTTTCTCGTACTGTATTCCGTTTCTTGAACTGTGGTTATTCTCCCTCCTTTGCTTATCATCGTAGTTGCTTTTTCCTTCCTTACTCATCCTCGATATACTTCTGTTATCTCTTAACACCAGTATGGATGCCGGAGGAAACCGTGGTCGTGGTCGTGGTCGTGGTCGTGGACGCGGACGAGGACGTGCGGCAGCCGGTGGGGCGGCCACGTCGCATTCTTCAGGAGCCGGCAGTACCGGCGACCGTCACAGTCACGCTTCTTCTCAGGAGCGCGCCGATCTTGGTATTGCGGCTGTTATGCAGCAAATGGTTAACCAAATGGCGGCTATAGATCAGGTGGTCCAGAACCCCGATCAGGCCCATGCTAATCGGGGCGGAGCGGATCGCTGGCTTCAGGATGTCATCAAGATGCATCCTCCTCAGTTTTCGGGAGCTTCGGACCCGATCGGCTGGGAAGGGTGGATCAAGGAGATATCTAAAGTCTTCACTGCTACCAACTGCCCCGAGGACCGTAAGGTCCCTATTGCTCAATACTTTCTCACGGGAGACGCTACGGATTGGTGGGAGGCCGTTGGTCCCAAAGACCATGTTGCTTCGTGGGCCGAATTTCAGGAACTGATGGAGACCGAATATTGACCGTGGCCAGTCAGACAAGCGAGAGTGCATGCCTTCTATGATGCTCAACCTCGGGATATTCCTGTATCCCAAGCTATTGCCGATTTTAACAAGGAGTTGAGTTATGTGAAGACCCAAGTTGTCGCTGAGAGCGACAAAATTTTCCATTTTTCCAGGAGGATGAAACTGTCCATTCGGGACTATATGTCTGGACTCGTCTGCACTACCTTGAAGGATTATCAGAGTAGGGCCCTCGCTTATGATATGTCAGTGACGGCTAGTGATTTGGCTCGTGAGAGCAAGAAGCAGAAGTCGGTCGGAAATTTTTCTGGTCCCAAGAGTGGAGGCCAGCAGAAATCTCGAGCTGCGAATATTTCTACGGGCGGTTCGGCTCGTTTCTCTGGGAGCTTTCGGGGTGCCGCGAACCTTCGCTTGTGAGCCCACATGCTTTAACTGTGGCTTTTCGGGTCATAAGAGCCGGGACTGTCCTCGTCCGCCTTTAACTTGTCATACTTGTGGTCAGTCGGGCCACAAGGCTTCTTTTTGTGATCAGCTCAGACAGCTTCGCGGTGCCCGTTCTTCTCACCCAACACCTATGGAGCCGAGTGTGAACCAGGGCTCATTTGCTCCTCCGCCTCCACCGAGTGCCGGCCGAGGTAGGGGTCGGGGTCAGCCCGCTAGGGGAGGAGCTTCCATTGACGGCTCTGCCCAACCGCATATCTATGAGATTAGGAGGGCCGATGACCCAGCGGCCACCGTGGCGACAGGTACCGTTCATATCCTTTCCCATCCTGTCGATGTGCTTTTTGATTCGGGAGCTACGCATTCATTCATTTCTCTAGAGTGTGTACGCCGTTTGAGTCTCGACTGCTTGTCACCTTGCAAGCCTTTCGTCGTTAAACTTCCTAGTGGTGATAGAATTGTCGGTGATCGAGAGGTCCGAGACTGCTCTGTGTTTATTTGTGAGAGAGCTTGGCTCTCTAATCTTATTGTTGTTAATATTGAGGGTGAGGATTTGATTCTCGGGGATGATTGGCTCGAGCGGCATGGCGTAATCATGAACTACCGCACGAGAATCATCACTATGTTAGCCGAGGACGGCACCGAACACTCTTTCGCAGGGCGAAAGAGGGGAAACCAGAAGTTCGTTATTAATGCCTTGAAGGCGATGAGTCTCCTGCAAAAGGGGTATACTGGTTATTGGTGCTATACCTTGAAGGCGGAGGATGGTGGAGTCGAGCTTTCGTCGATTCCAGTCGTTAGTGAGTTTCCTGATGTATTTCCTGACGAGTTACCGGGATTGCCACCGGATCGTGAGGTTGAGTTTGCTATAGAGTTAGAGCCGGGTGCGGCTCCGATTTCGAAGGCGCCGTATCGCATGGCACCTTCAGAGATGTCAGAGTTGAAGAAGCAGTTGAGTGAGCTTCTTGAGTCGGGGTATGTTCGACCGAGCGCCTCGCCTTGGGGCGCAGCGGTCCTATTTGTGCGGAAGAAGGATGGTTCACTACGTTTGTGTATCGACTATCGCGAACTAAACAAGGTGACCATCAAGAACAAGTATCCTTTGCCGAGAATTGATGACTTGTTCGATCAGTTGCAGGGAGCTGCGGTATTCTCGAAGATTGATTTGAAGTCGGGGTACTATCAGCTTCGGGTGAGGGAGTCCGACGTGCCGAAAACAGCTTTTCGGACGAGATACGGACATTATGAGTTCGTAGTTATGCCTTTCGGGTTAACTAATGCGCCGGCGGTGTTCATGCAGTTGATGAACAAAGTCTTTATCGAGTATTTGGATAAGTGTGTCGTCGTCTTCATTGACGATATTCTTATTTACTCGAGGAACGAGGAAGAGCATGCCCATCATTTGCGGATAGTGTTAGACATTTTGAGGACCGAGCGACTCTATGCGAAGTTCTCGAAATGTGAGTTCTGGCTAAGGGAAGTGATGTTTTTGGGTCACGTGATTTCAGCCGAGGGAGTTCGTGTGGATCCGCAGAAAATTGAGGCAATGTTGGATTGGGCACCACCCACAAATGTGAAGGATGTCCGTAGTTTCTTGGGTTTGGCTGGCTACTACCGTAGGTTCGTCGAGTGTTTCTCAAAACTAGCTCGGCCACTTACACAGTTGCTCCAGAAATTCGAGAAGTTCGTCTGGAATGACGAGAGACAGTCGAGTTTTGAGGAACTGAAGAAGCGTTTGACTTCAGCCCCAGTTTTGGCTTTGCCATGTGGCAACGAGGGATTCGCCGTTTATAGCGATGCTTCGGGTCAGGGTCTTGGGTGCATATTGATGCAGCACGGCAAGACCATTGCCTTTGCATCGAGACAGTTGAGGCCGTATGAGCTGAACTACCCTACTCATGATTTGGAGTTAGCGGCCGTTGTGTTCGCACTCAAGATTTGGCGTCACTATCTTTTCGGCTCTACATGTCAGATTTTTACCGATCATAAAAGTCTGAAATACATATTTACTCAGCGGGAGTTGAATATGAGGCAAATGAGGTGGTTAGAGCTGATTAAGGATTACGACCTCGAAATCCTTTATCATCCGGGCAAGGCGAACGTCGTGGCCGATGCCTTGAGTCGGAAACCGATTGCGTTGCGAACGCTTGAGGTCCTTACGTCTCAGTCTGAGCTTCGACGCGCTTTGATCGAGTTAGATGTTGAGGTTTTGTTGCCTGGAGCTGTTGGGCAACTTTGTGCTTTAGAGATTTCGTCGTCTTTGATCGATGAAATTAAGCTGAAACAATTAGAGGATCCAATGATTACTCAAATCCGAGAGAACATTCTTAAGAGAAAGTCTCCTGGGTTTGTGATTCACAAGGATGGTGTTTTGAGATTTCAGAGTCGGCTTTGTGTGCCGAACGACTCAGAGTTGAGACAGAATATTTTGCGTGAAGCCCATGCTACACCTTATTCCGTTCATCCTGGTTCGAGTAAGATGTACAAGGACCTGAGGAGGAATTTCTGGTAGAATGATATGAAGGAGGAGGTCGCACAGTTTGTAGCGAGATGTTTGACTTGTCAGCAGGTCAAAATCGAGCATCAGCGACCGGCTGGGTTATTGCAGTCATTTCCCGTTCCAGAATGGAAATGGAAAGATATATCGATGGATTTTGTCACGAGTTTGCCGAGATCGAGGTCGGGCATGAATATGGTATGGGTGATTGCTGATCGTCTGACCAAGTCGGCACATTTTCTGGGCATCAAGGACACTTGGGGTCCAGAAAAGTTGGCTCGTGTGTTTATCGCGCAGATTGTGAGGCTTCACGGTACTCCGAAGTCTATTATTTCGGATCGTGATGGCCGTTTCGTATCGCACTTTTGGCAGGCGGTGCATAAAGCGTTGGGTACCCGTTTGCATTTGAGTACCTCTTTTCATCCCCAGTCAGATGGACAGTCGGAACGCACTATCCACACATTCGAGGACATGTTGCGTGCTTGTGCTCTCGACTGGAGTAGTGACTGGGAGGAGCAATTGCCATTAATCGAATTCACGTACAACAATAGTTGGCACGCGACGATTCGGATGGCACCGTATGAGGCGCTCTACGGGCGGCGTTGTCGATCGCCGATTTGTTGGAATGAGGCGTCCGATTTGGTTGGGACCGAACCGGATGTCGTTTTAGAGACGAGACGGAAGATAGAATTAATTCGGGAACGGATGTTGACTGCCCAGAGTCGACAGAAGTCATATGCCGATGTCCGTTGTCGACCTTTAGAATTCGAGGTGGGAGACCACGTTTTGCTGAAGGTGTCGCCGACGAGAGGAGTTTTCCGTTTCGGGAAGAAGGGAAAGTTGAGTCCTAGATTTATTGGACCCTTCGAGATTCTCGAGCGAGTCGGTGGGTTAGCATACCGTTTGGCGTTACCCTCGGCCTTGAGTCATGTTCATAGCATTTTTCATGTTTCCCAGCTGAGGAAATATGTCCCGGACCCTAGTCACATCATCGATTATGATGAGATTGACGTCGCCGAGGATATAACTTTTGAGGAGCGTCCTTTGAAGATTTTAGAGCATCGGGAGAAATGACTGAGGCATAAGACCATCCCTTTGGTCAAGGTGCAGTGGTCAAGACACGGTGTCGAGGAGGAAACTTGGGAAACCGAGGATAGCATGCGTGCTAGGTACCCTGAGTTGTTTGTTTCTTAAGTTTCAGGACGAAACTTGTTTTTAGAGGGGTAGAATGTAATATCCGCATTTTTCTTCCCCCTTGTATTTTCTTTTTTCGGTGTATTTCTCGGTCGTGGTGACCCTCATGTACCTTACAGTATATCTTTCCCATCATCTATTGATCTGAGACTCGTTATTGTTGTGCGGAACCACTGTTTCGGGGTTGCCGTGGATCCATTCTATGTTTTGATACGCTTTGAGGTGTTCCGTTTGATGTTTCGTTCATATTCCAGTGTTGTGAACCGTTTATATTTCGTAACCTAGCGCACGCTATCTTTTCTGCATAGCGCGTGCTAGGGGTCCCTTAGTAGCGCACGCTACGACTGATTCGTAGCGCGCGCTAGAGAGCAATCCCTGGGAGTGGCAGTGCTATTTTCCAGCCTTCTGGACTGGCGTATTAGCGTACGCTACGTAGACTAGCGCACGCTAATGTCGGGAGGCTAGCGCACGCTGATGATACCTGGTAGCGTGCGCTAGCGTGAGTGTCCAGTACTGGACAGTTTACTACTGGACTCGGTCAGGTGCCAGTTAGCGCACGCTACACTTGTATGGTAGCGCACACTAACCGGTCAGGTGAGTAGTGGGCAGTTAACTTCTGGACTCGGCTGATGTCCAGGTAGCGCACGCTATTGGTCGATAGCGCGCGCTACCAAGAGGTTTTTAGCACACGCTACGTCTCGAGTAGCGCACGCTAACGGCCAGAAGTCTGGCTACTGGACTGGACGCTAACTGTTTGGCTTGTAATTTTATCCCGTTAGCGCACGCTAACCTTGAGGATTAGCGCGCGCTAACACTCCCTGGCTATATAAACCAGGGAGTTGACCCAGATGAACATTATATTTTCATTTCTTCTCCCCCCGCGACGCAGAACTTCTCCAGGCGATTTCCGAGCGATCCCTTCCTCCGATTATTTCAGGCATCATCTACCTTGAGTTTTTGAAGTAGATTAACAACACCTACTTGTATTCTTCAACCTCAATCCAAGGTAAATCTCTTAGAACCCTACTTTTGGGCGATTTTGGGGGTTTTGGGATTTTCTTCCAATCCGTTCCGTTTTGTTGGTGGATTCATGATGATTATGATTAATCTTGTTGGTATTCTTAGTTTCCCTACGGATTCATGGTATATTTCGTAGTTTTTGCGGAATCGAGAGGGTTTGGTTGTGGTCCACCCTCGTTGTTGTTTATATACGGATATACATGAATCGTAGGCGGGTTTTCGGGTGTATTCCAATTCCGTATTCGTCTAAGAGTTGGTTGTAATTATGTTCTTCGAATCGTTAGGTTCGGTTCCGTTGATTTCCAGCGTCCGTCGGTGATTATCCTTTCCATTCGTTGCGTCGTCGATTATTCAAGGCAAGTATTTTTGGAAACCTTTATGCTTAACGTGAAATGGTAATGTATATTGTGTGTGATTGCTCACCTCGGGAGGGTCCGACGGGATCACGGAGGGAATCCAATGGTATAGCCCTGGATTCACGAGTTTGTTTCGCTAGCCAGCTCGGGAGGGTCCTTAGGGATCACGGAGCGGGATCAATGGTATAGCCCTGTTCCCAAGGCGATGCGTGTGCGTGATTTGTTTTATAATATGGCCAGCTCGGGAGGGTCCTTAGGGATCACGGAGCGGGATCAATGGTATAGCCCTGTTCCCATGGCAAATTGTATGACTATTTATTTCCGGAATAGACATGTCTGGTTTTGGTTTTTGAAATGATATTGGTGCATGTACTATGAAATGTGTAAGCGATTGGTTTGCCTTGATTACTTGTACTAGCGTAATTGCTAACCCCTTTGGGGGACCCGTTTTGGGGAAATTCTTGTTATGGATTTCAGGTTATGATCATCCGGACGAACGAGCGCTGGGACAGTACGAGGATGTTGGCCAGGGTCGTTGACATGTGCACTTGGGTCTACTTATTTCTTTTGTGCACTTCGGTATGGTTGTTTCCTATATTTATAAACTGATAGACTGTACTCGCGAGTACTTAGGCTTTTCAATTCAAACCCCGTGTTGTATTATTTTAAATTGCTACATTGTCGATTGTTGCTCATTTCGTCGGTTGCTTCGGGTGTATTTTCATGTGATGTATTATTTGATTGTGTATCCTCGCTAACCGAGATGGTTAGTCGAGGGGTGTTTGCTTGTTGTAGCCTACTGGGTCCCATGTAGGGGTCCACGGCGCTGTAACATACTCCGAATATCTCGGGGTGTTACACACACGACATATTACAACGAAACCAAATACAATTAAATAAGATCAACAACAACATTTCCAAAACAACTACTGACTCGAGCTCTTTAACATCCGGTCTGCCCGTCAGCTCCGTGTGCACCACGTGTAGGCTCCTGAACCTCGAGAGTACCTGAAATGTATCAAAGATCCCACCCCAACAAGGGGTTAGCAACAACTGCTAGTGCAAGTACAACATTACAATATTTTAATACACAGGCATTTCCCATATCATTTCAAAATGCAAAAACAGTTCATTTCTCACGATATTCCAGAATATCCAATAACAATCATCAGTAAAACATGACTCGAAGGTAATCCTCGTGACAAGGCCCCTCAGCCAAGTCCTTGTGTGCCCCGTCGAGCAATACCCAGGTGAGAATACCACTGTCCTGACCTGTCCCCAAGTATCGATCCTCAGAGGTCCCGTCGAACCTTCCCCAAGTGGGCATCCTCATAACACATAAAAATTCACATCAGCATCACATAAATGCATGCCATAAACCATTGCAATAAGGTACTTGCCTGGATTTCTAACACACGAAGGAACGACGAATGAAAATGGCTTCAGTCCGAGTTATCTTCCAAATTCCGTTCCTAACAAGAATCGAGACTCAATCAACTACAATTCCGCTGGAAATCTAATAATCACCCTAAGTTCTACACTTAAGAGCAATTTGCCGAACACCATGGAGGCATTCCAAATTATACGAGATATACGGAGAAAAACTCGGAATCAATCCATAAAACTTCGAGGAATACATGAAAACATGATTATACAACTATAATCTATCATCGATTCGAAGCTACATCCATCGAAAAAACGAAATCCACCAAAACCCCCAAAATTCCCAAAATTAGGGTTCCAAGGAATATTACCTCAGATCTTTGGTGAAAGATGTTAGAAGGTGGATAAATCCTTGCTAGGAGTTGAAGGATGTTGATATCTAAAGAGGTTTGGTCGAAATCCTTGCGTACATAGCCCTGGAACCGTCTAGATCGCCGGAGAAGAGAATGAGAAGTGAAAAATGAGAAAAAGTTGACTACTCAAGCCTATATATATATATATATATATATATATATATGCTTGAGTAGTCAACTTTTTCTCATTTTCACTTTTCATTTATATAAGCACGCCTTAGCGTGCGCTAACGGTTTATAGTTAGCGTGCGATAACTGGCCAACCTTGGTCTAGAACCTTCGGCTAGGACCCGCTAGCATGCGCTAATGCTCTACAGTTACCGTGCGCTAACTGTTCCACCGACATGACCTAAACTCACTGCCAACTCCAGAATGTTCTGCCCAGCCCTAATAGCGTACGCTACTCGATAATTAACGTGCACTACCAAGTCACATTAGCGCGCGCTATCGGCCTCAATAGCGTGTGCTACCTATTCCTTTCCAGAGTCCAGAAATATTCTGTCTCTACTGTTCGGCCGAAATAGTGTGCGTTATCACGGTATAGCGTGCGCTACTAAAGCAACATAACGCACGCTATCACACGGCGTAGCGTGCGCTACCTGTTCAGTCCGTCCTGAGTCCAGAACCCTAAAAAAAACATTCTGTCCTTACTGGAGTACCGGATTAGCGCGCGTTACCTAACATCTCTAACGTGTGCTAATCTACCACCATACCGTTCATTAATCTGCAGACTTTGCGTGCGCTAATCTTCCCATGCACAACACAACTATCTAAACCAATCGAAACATTACACAACAACTGATCCATTACACAGTAGTTCTCAACCAAACGACAAAATGAAAAAAAATACTAACAATATCAGAAAAATGTGAATATTACAATAACTTGATTGGGACATTTGAAAGAAGGGTTTAAACGTATACCGGTATTCACAACCGAAAGATTTTTGGAATGATCCCAGTCATTCGTTCTTAGTTAGGTTACAGTGTAGGCCGCAGGACCGGCTAGGTGGTGCTATCACTCTTTGGTTTCTCTCATTCCTAACTGAGACGGGCCTACCAAGTCGCGCATTAGGATAGACGATGGAATAAATTGAGCTTATTCTCTCTTTATAAATATTAGATATTGGATATCTAATTTATTGGACATTGGATGTCTAATTAATTTTGGGATATTGGATGTCTAAATTAATTTATTGGATAAATTAATTTACGGCCTAATGAATTAAATAAATTACTAAGTGATTAATTTAATTCATAAATATAATTATTTCTTAGAGAAATTAATTATATTATTTTGTATTTGATATAATTAATTAATTGGATTAATTAATTAATATAAATACATCGAAGCGGAACGGAGTTTATCTAATTAGATACTCAGGAGTCCGATACGAACCGAACTCCTCCGGAGCTTCAAGATGGCCAATCCCTCTTTTATTTAATCACATGAAGTCTTGTCTTCCACCTTTATTGGTGGAAGACAATTGATTTTGTAATTAAAAGGGACATACACATGTGATGAATAATTGAGGGAAGACTTGAAAAAAGGTTGAAAGTAGAAATAAAAACATCTCCTCTATATTTATGATAAGCCGTGAGTTTACATCAAGAGAGAGAGAGAGAGGAGTATTTTATTTCTTCATCTTCATCTTTCTTCTTCATTTTTCTTGGAGGAAAATAATTGAGAGAAAATTAATATAGACACTTAGAGTGTGATAAATAAAATTTTGTAAGCTCCAACCATCATATTCTAGCTGTATCCTTAGAGGATAATAGGGTGGGAGTTATTCCGGTCGACTTCCGACGCATGGCAAGTAGAGGCACGGTGTTTCGGTGCTCGGTATCACCAAAAGCTTGGTGAATTGGATTTGTGGAGAAGATCGCAAACCTCAACCATTTAATCAAGGACTACAAGGGTATGATTTCGTATCTCTCTCTTGTTTAGTTTTATATATTCGTATATACGTAGCTTGATCGATCCTCTTGGGGATTCGGATCGAATTTGATTCATATATTGCTTCCGTTGAGCCTTCATTTTTAGGCCCGGAATCCCAACAGTACCGCCACTTGAAGGGGAGTTAGATAGTGAGGTTAACAATATAGAATTCTTTTGCGATTGCGGAAGCGATAAAGTGCGGAATGTAAATGAAACAGCGATATATAGAGGTTCGAAAATGTGCCTACATCCTCTCTCATTATCTTTATCTATAGGCTTAAGATAAATCTTTCCGCCTTGTCTTCTATCCATCCGAGGGAAACTATTACAATCTTGTCTTCTATCGGTCCAAAATAAACCGTTACCATCTTGTCTTTATGTCTGTCCAAGATAAACCATTTTTCTTTTCTGTCAGATAAGGAATCAACATTTCTAGCTTTCTATCGGTACTAGAAAAATCTCTCTTGGATTTAAATTATGATTCTAACAATGCCGGATCCACGATCCTAATAACACCGAATCACATCTACAATAAATTTTTTTTTCTCGTGTATGGTATTGAGTAAATTAAACACTCGAACTCTTATCAATTAAGCTCGATTACAACAACAATAATGTTTTGTAACATATATCAGATGTATAGTAATTTGCTTGAAGTTGTATTTATTAATACCAAATGCATTGGTACTTATAGGCTTGAGAGCCAAACTAGCCGTTGCTGCCCGCTTCTCTTTACCGTGCGCTATATACATGGAGTAGCGTATGTTAAGGCACTTTAGCATACGTAAGGCTTGTCTATACAATACGTTATTGCATGTCCATTTCAGTCCAGTAGCTACTGCATCTTTCATAACGTGCGCTATATCATTATGTAGCGTACATTAGATATATCCTCTGATAGCCGTTGAAATGATGACATACTCCATGACATCAACAATCTAATTTTGAATTCAGTTTTCAAATGTTTTAGCGTACGTTAATCCTTATACTTACCGTACGTTAATTCTTCGTCATTGCATGCGTTTTCCCACATGACCGTTTATATTTGATGACTTTCCAGAATCCTTCGACGGGCTGATATTCAAACCTTTTAGCTTACGTTATTTGCTTTGTACAGTGTATGTTATATCTTGCTCTTAGCGGGCGTTAACTTGCACCATAGCGTGCGTTAACTGCATGGTTCTTTGCTTTTCTATCCAGCTCTTGCGCATTCGACTTCTTCTTGATTAATTGTTGTTTTTCTTTGTTAATCAACTTATCATCAAAACCTTGAATATGAATGTGTGGAATAAACTATTCCAACAATCTACCCCTTTTTGATGATGACTAAACAACAATTCTTCAATTAGATTATTACCTGTAAAATACAAAAATACAGATCAAAGTTTTTGCTTTGTCCGTTTTTGTTAGACTCCCTATGACACCTTCTCTTCTCGTCTCTTCTCCCCATTCATTCTTCCATTTTTCTCCCATTTTTTTGTCATTAGCAAAAAGCATATTTAATCATTAAATCAATGAAAAATTATTTTGAAAAAAATGGTGAAACCCCCCGGAAAATACTAATTCCCCTTGAGTTAAATACCAATTTATTTGAATAATCAATTTTGAATTTTGGGAATCATCCGACTCTTGGTCTTTTTTTATTTGGCAACACTACACCATATATGAGTTTCAGCAACACCTGAAAAATTGTGTTCAAAAGTCCAAAAAGTGTTGCTGAAGGCAGAAAAACAAGCTATGACTACACTTTGACCAAATTCGAAGGTGTTACAAAAACGGCCGCAACCATAGGGGTCTAAGGTAACACTTTTCTTGTTTTTGGTAACATGTTAAAAAAGTGTAGCAATAGACCCTATGCCAACACTTTTATTGTCTGTAGCTACACTAGATTTTGTGTTGCTGTAGACTTAAGGCCACACTTTTATATTTTTAGTGACACAAAAATTTGTGTAGCCGTAGACCTATGCTAACACTCATGAGGTCTAATGTAACATTAAATTGTGAAACACTTTGACATCTTTACCAACAACTTTAACACTATGGTTACACTTATATATGAACAGTTCTAACTTTTGCCAACACACTTTTAATATTTGCCAACACAATTTTTATATTTTGCCAACAGAAAGAATTATAAATTATAGTCTATGGCTATATTTTTGCAGGTTTTTACCAACATTTTTCATGGTAAAAAGCAAAATGTTATATTGGAAAATAAATATTACCATAAAATAGTCAATACCATTAAAACACTCAACCATAACAACATCCAAAATACATGACTGCTAATATTCAATCCATAATAGCTAAGAACAAGTTACGATCGCAATCCATAAATATAACAAAACTACTTAAGTCACTTAGCTAGCATAATATAAAATGATGAGATCAGTCAAGGAGTGACATTATCACCGCCATAGGACTCCTCGACTGATTTCTGAGAGTCATCAATCTTTAAGTTCAAATCTGGATTCTTCTCGGCCAACATATTCATCATTTCTCGAACTTTTTGGTCAAATTTTTCATTCATCTCTTGTTGAAGTTGAGCCCTAATCTTAGCAGTTAGGTCCGCCACGTACAGATCAACAACTTGAACGGATGGTGATGCTGAAGACTTCGATTTTGGTTCCTTTTTCTGAATAAGTCTCCCAATTAGATAAGATGGTCGGTGTTCTTTGCCATCATGAATCAATTTATTAGCCTCAACACCTTCGGGCCAAGAGCTTTCATAACATCAGTCTGTAAATAAAAGTATCAAGTACTTCCCTCAAATATTTAACATAAACATAAAATACAAACAATAACAATATTGGAAAATTATCTTAATTTCTGCTTCACAAGTCAACTACCCTATTAACAAAAAAACAATATGCGGCACATCTAGAATTTCAGTAAAATTGTAAAACAATATATACCAACACCAAACATAAAAGCAATATATAAGTAGAATTGTACTTATCAACCATGGCCATTTAAGATATCAACCAAGGCCATCTAAATCTGCAATAAATAGGACACCAATATATATGATCTATTGTATTTATATTTTACTGCTTCCTATCTATTGTATTTACATAGGCATTCTTAAACTGTGTTTATGAATTTTTTGTTAAAAAACAGAAAAAATCTTAAAGAAATACCTGAATACCTTCCAAGAGTCTGCAGTGATTTTGCTTTGAGAATCCTGCATTCCAGCTTTTCTCCAACACTTCTCTATCCTATAGACACCATCATATCTGTATCCCTTCTCTGGTGCATATGAAGAACTCTCATCTTTCTCTGATCTGTTCAAAAGTTTGAGGGGGATCAAAATGAGTTTGTCAGAGTTGGTAACGGTATTGTATGGGGAGCTGCTGTCGACCAAGCTGGTATGGGGAAAGAAAAAAAAGACATGATACATGAAGCAAAATTAGCACTAATTCCCACATGGCTTGATGTTGGGAGTAATTCACCGCTTTTAAGTTTTACCCTATCAAATAGTACGAGTTAGCCCTGGGGACCCATGATTCATGAATAGTCAAGGTCAAGCACAGAACTCGGTGTTAGTGATTTGGGATTCCGTAAGGGCCGTGACAAACAACTCGTCCAGACCGCCAACTTCAAAGAAAGCGTGGCATTTGAAACACACCTCAAATACTTTGATGGCGAAGTTCAGATTCAGAGGCCCCAAAAGGCAATTAGTGGACTGCAGATGTCACTGCTTTATGATGTTTAATGAAGCTAGGTCGAGCGTATTGATCACATGCGACATAACTCCAGATAAGACACCTCAAGCAACTAGTGTTACACATTTGAGCAAGTTAGAAGAAATAGTGGCCATCCTGGCAACAAAAATCATGAAGCAAACTGAATAAAGGAATATTCTATGTGAAAAAACTCAAAATGGATGCATCATTGACAGCAACTATTTCGGACATTTGTCTTTAGTGCAGTTGAGCAATAGAAGAGACTTAAGCAACATCGCTCTAGTCTTTGCTAACAAAGAGAAACAAGAAAGTTCTTTTAACAATGAGTGAGGAGGACAAGTAGAAAGTCCTTAATACTTGACTACACGAACATGATAGCCTTTGTCACAACTAACACGCGAAGACTGATTTGGCCCCTCAAACTCCTGATTGAATGACTGCTCCTTGTTAGTGCGCTTATTTCCACTTAGATCTCATCCCCACCGCCATACTCAAAAATTAAGAAACGGTAACCCATGAAATCGGTCTTGAAAGATACAAATTAGTCATGGAGAATACCATAGACGGAGAAAAATACAAGTAACCCGACAAGCAAACTCACAGCGTGCATCGACATTGGCGGCCCATTGTCACTTTGAGAATGACGTCTCTAAGCTCGGATCTTCTAACTATAGTGATTTTTATTCTTGAGATAACCGCAGCAACATCTATTCCTTCAAAAACACGAAGAGCACCTTCCACGTTTCCTTTTTGATACTCGAGTCGTCCCAATAAAGCTCTCGCTTCCTATAAGTTTAGATAATCATTTTATCTTTAAGTCGACACCTTAATATAACTGGTATGATCTTTCTATATGTATGATCATACATTAATTAAAACACTGTCCTTTGATGAATTCTACAATTGCATATATCCGGCATATAACGTAATCTTCAGAAAAGAATGATTTTCAGCTTCTAGGTTGAAACTCATTTTTCCACCTATGGAAATATTTGAAACCAGTACAAACCACATTTATTCAAGAAAGTTCGCTCGGACATTGTATGTAACACACACATACACACACACACACACACACATATATATATATATATATTCTGCCGGGCATTTTAAATTTTGACAATTAGCTAGCGCGATATACCAAAGAAAGAGTCACCAACCTCATAATTTAAATATCGTCGGACGCCTTGAGGGCATCCCTAGGAAGACTTTCAACCGAAGCATCCTGCACATTTATACAAGCTGGACTTCTCTGAGCACTTTTCACAGTCACCTTACGGGCACTAAAATCTACTGAGTCAATAGCAGCAGGCTTTAATGGCTGCTCACACAAACCGGACACACGCGGAGGAAGTAGGTCACCCTCCCTGCAAATGGAGGGCCCACCCACAATTCCATCCGGGTTCTCAACAAATCCAGGCACTAAATCACGATTTGGACCATCGAAAGAAACAAAGGGCCGAGCTTTTATACCTGGACTGGGACGATTTGAAGCAATTGGAAAATCGGAGGGACCTGTAATACCTGGACCTGCCGGAATGAGGGAGCAGCGGGAATCCTTGACTGGCGTGTTCACCATCACGACTGCAGGACCGGAACACAAAAATGAAGCGAGCGGGATTAGGCAGAGAAAGCCGATACCCAGCTACAAATACTGAAATTGATGAAAGCCCACCGCACAAGGCGGCGGACGGGATTAGAAGTGCGACGACTATCTGGAATTAGGAGTTTGAAACTGTTCGAAAGAAATAAATGGAGTCTGGTGCACATCTTTTGAAATCTAAAAGAAGGTTTTGATTTATTAGCGGGGTCGCTAAAAGAACAGATCAAGGCATCCGAATTAATTCTAAAAGAAAAGATATTATTATTAATAAACTAAAAATGTTAAGTTCATATATAAAATGAAAAAACAGATATTATGTATATTAATTATAATATATTACATATATATTATATATATATGTATATATATATATATATAATAAATATATTAACCGGGTACATGAGTATGGTAATCGGGTCGGATAGACGGGTAAATGCTAAACTCATATTCTACCCTTACTCTAGCATAATTTAACGGGCACGAGTACTGCCCTACCCGCTACTCGATTTTTCGGGCAGTGCCCTACCTATTTACCCATTTACCCGTGGGCAACCTGACCTGACGGGTAAAACTGACATCCCTAATCGGGATAGGGATTTTATATCCCATCATTTTACCTAGATTTTAATTTTAGTCCTAAGTTTCTAATTCCTTCAGTTTCACCCAAGTCAAATTTTACCTTTGTAATTCGGAATGAAGAAAACGGCTTGCAGAGCAGACCGACATATGATATATATTTAATGTTGCGTATTTCTTTTAAATTCCGCTTAAGTTAATATAAAACAATTAACCTTGTTTTTGACAATTATTTTCCGCTGCTGGATTTTACGGTTGTATTGGAGATTTGAAATCGTTTTAAATTTTCCGCAAAATATTTTAGAAAATGTATGTTTCGTAATGACTTGAAATTTCTACAAGTTTTCCTTATTATAAAAAAAATATATATTCATAAAATACCTTATAAAAATCGGGTCGTTACAGTTGAAAATAATTTATTTGGACCGCCTAAAATATTTTAGCAAAGCCCTCCTATTTCTTTTAGTGTTTAGTTACACTTTTTTTAAATGGCAACGGCTACACCAAATTTTGTGTTAGCGTAGATGTTCAATTTAGTCTATGTAACACTAATTTATATCAATAATAACGTTAGAAAAATGTGTAGCCTTAAATCAAATTTGACCAATTTTAAGGCAACTAAAGCTACACTTTTGCTTGTAACATCAAAAAAAATGTTGTTAAAAGCCATATATGGTGTAGTGCAAATATAAGATGTTCGCTATTATGGTTCCCTTTGGAATCCATTTTTTTTATTTTTATCGTTCGTCTTGGACTTTTATAATTTATAATGTGTTGCCCGTTTTCAAACATTTACCATAATTTGGTATTTCCAAATTTAAGGATTGATTTGGTTTATTTTTATCACTTGGTTTGAATCCTAATCCTTGTTTATTTTAACAAAAAATTTTGAATCGACGGTAATTTTTCAAATTTGTCACTACCGCAAGGAAATTTATTTGTTAAATTTTTAAGTCGTTTTGAGATTTTAATAAATCATTTTTAAATATATTCTCTCTTTCTAAACAAAGAGAATGACCGTTTTCAATAAATTTCTCCTTTTCTTGATCTTTGGTTTCATCTTCCAATAATTTATTTTTCATTTTGAGGGATTTGTTATCTTCTATTGAATTTTGAAAATCTGTGTGTAATAACTAGAAAGCATTAAACAGTTCATATTGAGATGAGGTACTTAGGCTTTCATCGTCACTTTCGTCGAACGAACTCCTTGCCATGAGTGCAAGATTATTTTGAATATTTTCATCTTTATCTTCTTTGTCACTCCGGTGGCTATTAGCACTTCCTTCTTAGAAGTCGAGCCATGATAATTTTTCGCAAAGTGGCAGAGTTTTCCACAATTTCGATAATTATTGTCGAACTGATTTGACTCATTCCGGACTTGTGAAAGGATGTCTTTCTTTGTCGGTTTAATAAGTTTTGATACTTATTAATGTCCTTGGCATACAGTGCCGATTCTTCATCATTATCATCTACCGGGATTTCTTCTTCATTTCTAGACATCTTTTTAGCTTTTAAAGCTATCGTTTTCCTCCTTGGGTTTTGGCTTGGTATTTCGAGATTTAAGCACAATCTCGTCGTTGATTAGCGAGCCGACAAGGGCACTAAAATCAGAGTGTTGAGATCTTTAGATTTCATGGTAGCCGTAACCATCCTGTCCCAGTCAAAAGATAGTGATCGTAATATCTTTTTTACTTTTTCACTGATAATGGTTTTCCAAAACATGCTAGTCCATTTGTAATGATCGAAAATCGATCAAGCATGTTTGTTATGGACTCGTCATTCTTCATCATAAATAGCTCGTAGTCGCGGAGAAGCATATTTATCTTGGTCTCCTTGACTTGATTCATTCCTTCGTGAGTTACCTCTAGCATTTTCTAAATTTCTTTGGCACTATCACACGAGGAAACCCGATTGTGTTCTTCCGGATATAAAGCACAATAAAGCAATTGTGTTGCTTTGCAATTGTAATGGTTATTTTTCCAATCCGTATCATTATATTCTTCGAAGATTTTGAGAGAGCTATCGACTTTCATATGAATTTTTGGACCAAGGCATATTACCTTCCAAAGTTCGATATCAAAGGCTCGAATGATGTTGACATTTTTTTCTTCGATGTCATGAAGTTAGATCCATAAAAAATGGAGGTTGGTTTAAGGCGAAGCCTTTGCCCGGGGCAAAATGAAGCGCCATTGGATCTTTTTCTTATCGTATGTTAAGCCGACTACAAGAGATACCCGCTCTGATACCAATTGTTGAATATGGTACCGCCACTTGAAGGGGGATTGAATAGTGCGGTTAAGAATATAGAATTCTTTTGCGATTGCGGAAGTGATAAAATGCGGAATGTAAATGACACAACGATATATAGAGGTTCGGCAATGTGTCTACGGCCTCTCTCGTTATCTTTTTCTATATGCTTTGTCTTCTATCGGTTCGAGGGAAATCGTTACAATCTTGTCTCTATGTCGGTCCAAGATAAACTATTTTTCTTTTTTATCGGATAAGGAATCAATATTTCTAGCTTTCTATCGGTACTAGAAAAACCTCTATTGTATTTAGATTATAATCCTAACAATGCTGGATCCACGATCCTAATAACACGATATCATAAGAAAAATCCAATAAGGCGGTAGAAGTGATAAGTCAAGAGCCGATGGAAGATGTAAGTTATGTGAACCCATGAAATTTTGGAAAGTTAGTGAGGAATCAAGGAGTTTACTATCTGGGTAATAGAAATCATCCGAATTTTTGGTGTTTTTGGAGTTTTATTGATTCAAATCGCTAACTTTTGTGATAATTACGTGCTTCTATAGATTATGGATTAGCTGACTCCTAAATTGCCAATCGAGCCTCGCCTTTGCCGTATTTTTCATGCGTTAATAGTTTGTGTCGCATGGTTGCCAATCGAAGTCTCTGTTGATTGATCCATAAAGCCATATTTGTCATCTAAATTCGTGATATCATTGATAAGTCAAGTTTTACATATTTGTGTAGTATGTTTTACTGTTGGGATATTTTATTCCACACATTTATATTAAAGATTTTGATGATAAGTTGGTAAACAAAGAAAAACAATAATTAATCAAGAAGAAGTCGAATGCGCAAGAGCTGGACAGAAAAGCAAAGAACCATGCAGTTAACGCACGCTATGGTGCAAGTTAACGCGCGCTAAGAGCAAGATATAACATATGCTATACAAAGCAAATAACGTACACTAAAAAGTTTGAATATCAGTCCATTGAAGGATTCTGGAAGGTCATCAAATAAAAACGATCATGTTTGGAAAACGCACGTAATGACGAAGCATTAACGTACTAAATATAAGGATTAACGTATGCTAAAACATTTGAAAGCTTATTTAAAATTAGATCGTTGATGTCATGGAGTATGTCATCATTTCAACGGCTTTCTCAAGATACATGTAACGTATGCTACATAATGATATAGCGCACGCTATGAAATATGCAGTAGCTACTGGACTGAAATGGACATGAAATAACGTACGCTGCAAGCAAGCCTTACGTACGCTAAAGTACCTTAACGTATGCTACACCATGTATATAGCGCACGGTAAAGAGAAGAAGGCAGCAACGGCTAGTTTGACTCTGAAGTCTATAAATACCAATGCATTTGGTATTAATAAATACAACAACTTCAAGCAAATTGCTATACATCTTATATACGTTATAAATGTTATTGTTGTTGTAATCGGTCTTAATTGATAAGAGTTTGAGTATTTATTTCACTCAACCATACACGAGAGAAAAGAAAGGATTGTAGATTTGAGCGGATGAAAACAAGGAGAATAGTTCTTTTTAATAGATATTATAGCTGCAGCTTGTTGGTGGAGAGGCTTCATTTTCTGGATCTAAATTTGGTTGATTTTTTTCTGAGTTTTCCTGTACTCTGAATTTTTGGAAGAAGAGTTTTTGAGTTTTTGAGTTTTTTTTTAGATATTGAAGAAGAGTTTTTTCGAACACAAGAGACAGGATCGGCCCTAACAATATGAGGGCTATAGGACAAATTATTTCTGGGGTCTCTTTATATATATTAAAAGTAAAAAAATTATGCAAACATATAAAAATTTACAATTCATAATTAGAGTCAAGATAAAACTACTCTTCTAGTATTTTCCGCTGCAGATCTTATAATCTAACTTCTCAACAAAAAAATTAATAAAATAGTAGAGATTGAAAAACACGCCAAAAACCTTGGTTTGGGTGGGGGTGGCCTAGTGGCTGCTGCCCACCAGCTCTAAATATTGATAAAATTATCACGTCAAAAGTAAAAAGGTTACTGACGCGTTGCAACAGTCTGTCTGACACAAATCTTCTGACTTTGCGTGTTTTTTAATTTATTTGTTTTTTTATAAACTGAATATAATATAATTTTTTATTGGGACATAGGGGCTTGTCTAATTTTTGGACTCTATTCTTGGGCCTAATTGACCTACAATCAGGACCGACCCTAACAAAAGAATAACTTGTGAATTGAGAAATGTAGGACCGCATCCATAAATATTATAGACCCGAGTGCATGTATATCAGTCCCTCCATGTGATCGGCTTGTAAATAGCAAAATTAATTTACTATAAATTAAAAACCCCAAAATTCCTTGAATTTGGCCGCTTTGGAGTTCGCAATCTTTAAAACTTGTCAAATCTCCAGCCTCCAACCCAAATTTACATGTGGCCAAATCCGGGTCCGATCCATCGGGTCCACGGGTCGGCCAACCTAGACTCGGACCCCACCCGTACATATATAATATATGGGTCCGGGTCTTCATGGGTCGACCATGGGTCTGGGTCCGGGTCCGGGTTGGACCCGCCAGATCATGGGTTGACCCATGAATTTTTTCTAGAATGTATTTTTAAGATTTTATTTATTATCATTTGATACAAAAAATAAATTAACTAATGAACAAAAGAAAAAATAAAAAAAATGGGCTTGCATTTAATTTAAGTTTTTGCTTAAAATTAAATTGCCTACGTATCCTCGTGAGGACTCAAAGCCCTATGTACTTCTCTTACTTATCTTATTACCTTTAGTCCAAGTTGATATCGCCGTCGTCTTTGTCGTCGGTTTGGCTCCTTTAACTAGACTCTCCTTTAGTGATGCCTTCTGGAAGTGCATCTTGATCCGCTAAGAGGTCATTTCACCTATTTTCTTGGTTATCTCCCATATATTCTGTAATGGAAGCCACATCTTATTCAAGACGAAAGCCTTCAAGAAGATTGTCACTGAAGGACATCTCCTCACCGTTCTTGATCTCGTAGCTCGGCTTTTATTCAGAGGATTGTCACAAATAAAGAGCCCCGAAAAGTGTGGACCATATCTTGAGGAGATGTCCTACTGCTAATGAAATTTGGAGAAGAATAGCCCTGGGAATGGCCACGGGATTGTTCGATATTTGGCTAGACAATAATGTTAGGGTCAGAGAGGGAAGAGAAGGACTAGGAATATGGAACACAGCTTTTGCAGTTATCTGTTGGTGGCCTTGGAAGTGGCGGAATGACAAAGTCATCTCTACTATCATCAAGGATATCGAACCGAAGATAAGTTGGCTTCGAAGCCAGTATATGAAAATAGAAAGAGCGTTCCTACAAGTAATTAGACCAGGAGGGAGCTTTACAAATGAAAGAGAAACTTGGATTCTATGGAATAAACCAGATAAAGGATGGATGAAGATCAACACGGATGGCATCGTAAATAACACGACGAATCATGCTGGGAGCAGAAGGGTCATCCGGGGTGAACATGGGTTTTGGACTACGGGATTCTCATTTAATTCAGGATTTATTCGATTGATGAAGCTGGGGCTAGGGCTGTTCTTGTAACACCCCAAATTAGGCGGATATTACAGTGCCGTGGACCCCCAACTGGGACCCACCAGGCGAATAGAAATTAATGAATAAATAATATAATTGTAGTACCAAACCACATTATATCATCAGTTACTCCGATGAGGAGTTTTAAGTACAACATACCCAGAAAATACAGAATACATGTATATTTTATATGAAGATAAAATATACAACACTGAATAAAATGAATATCCAAATGGAAATTTGCAGCGGAAATAAAAATGAAGAAACATGAATGACTGAAAATGACTGGGGGCCCCCTACTAGTATCACTGGGACTCCTCGCCGTCAACATTCTCTTCCCGTGCTTTTGCCCTGCCATGACCTAAAAACAATATCCCCAACGGGGTCAGTTACACAGAACAACAATCCTCAAGAGTTGAATAAACACAATCATATATATCTTAGTTATGAAATTAAGTCGAAGAGGGGCATCATAGTACGCCCGTAATGGGACGTACAAGTGCACAAGACGAGTGATCGGACACACCCGACCTTGTACCTAATTAGTCTCACGGGGGCACGTTACCGTGTGCACATTCCATTGTGTCGGTGAACCCGCATCACATGACTATCGTGTGCCCGACTAAAAATTCCACACATAACCACCCGGCCACGCAATATGAACCCAGAAGGTCACAAGAACAAAAGTGACCATGATGAATATTAATGAATAACAATCCGACAAGGGTCAAGAATGACTCACCTAGATGAAATAATAATGAAATGAATGATAGCTCACTGAAATGATTGGAACCGTCGTTCCTCGTGAATTGAATGATTAGTTTGATAATTACAAGTCTCAACATGATTAATACACTATGAATGAATTATGAATATGAATGAACAACAACAAAAGGAATGAGTATCCTTTTAACCGAGTAAGAATTAACTTACACAAATACCGGTGATGAAATGTCCTTCCTCGAACAAACGTCCTAAGTGGAAAGATCGGTCGCCCGAACAACCTTGAATAACATAATTACCAACAATTCGATTAATACACGTGTCAATTGTGATTATGACCCAATCAAGAGGTCGATACAACACATCCAAACTCATTGGAGCATTATGACAAACACTTTGTAAACAATCTCCCATTATGTACAACCAATCCTAATTGTATCGAAAACCAACTTCCAAATGACTCATTTACTCCAACAAAACACCATCAACATAATCGATAATCCAATAAGAATACACAACTCGAGATTACGATAACATCTAATTGAAAACCCCCAAAAATCCAAAGTCAACCCTCAAGGGTTCTTGAATAAATCCCCACATACTTAACAAATCCAGAAAATACACCAATAAATTTGTAGGAACACATGTATCCAAGGTAGATAATCCATATCCAACATAATAGCAAGCTAACTTGAAGAGATCGGAAGGAAACATTCAAATCCCGAAATTCTAGATTCAAAAAATGTTTACCTAGATTTGGTGTGTTGGAGAGGATTAAATGATGATTAATCCAAACTAGAAGCTTGAAGATGATAATAGGTGATTGCATCTCGAAGAGATCTTCCCAAACCATCCAAAATCGCCCGAAATCGCCCAAGGAAGGAGGAGAGATGTGAAAATGACGAATCTGTACTGAACTGTCCTATATATACAAAACCCAGCTTAGCGCGCGCTAGCTCCTGTGCTTAGCGTGCGCTAGCGGGTTCACCGGGTAGTCCAGTACCCACTGCCTGCGTCGTTAGCGTGCGCTACGTACTTGGTAGCATGCTCTAACGTCTCTTTATTAGCATACGTTAACCTTGTGTTAGCGTGCGTTACCTGACAGTTGATGCCCAGAATATTGGAGTCCAGAACCTACTGTCCTCTGCCTTGCTCGCGTTAGCGTGCGCTACACCTATAACTTAGCGTACGCTACTAATACCATTAGCGTATGTTATGATCCACTCGTAGCATGCACTATGAATTATTCCATTTCAGCCCAATACCTACTGGACTGTCTGAACGAGCCTTAGCGCGCACTACACTGATTGCTTAGCATGCGCTATCCAAACTACTAGCGTGTGCTATTTCCCATTCATAGCGTGAGCTACTACAACTCAAATTCAGTCCAGTGCCTTCTGGACTGTCTGCCTCAAATGCACTAGCGTGCGCTAATACTGAATGATAGCATGCGCTACCAGTACTCAATTAGCGTGCGCTAAAAAGAGTATGTAGCGTACGCTACTCTTCACATCTAGCAACAAAAATATGATGATGATGATGATGATAAAATCCTTGTCTCGATCCTCAAAACAAGGTTGAATGACGAATGATAGCTGATATACGATTCAAATTATGCCGAACGGTGAATACAATGAATGAATATGAATGATGAATGATTATTAATGAGTGAAAAATTACTGAACGACAATTTACTGAATGATAATGAATGAATTTACAACCGGGTATTACATACTCTCCCCTTAAAAAGAGTTTCATCCTCGAAACTAAGGGTCAAACAATTTGGGATAACTCTCCCGCATACTATCCTCGGTTTCCCAGGTAGCCTCTTCGACTGTGTGTCTAGACCACTGAATCTTAACTAAAGGAATCATCTTGTTCCTCAACTGTTTGCTACATCGCTCTAGGACTCGTACAGGACGCTCCTCATACGAATGATCATCAGCGATCTCAATTTCATCGAACTGAAGTATGTGACTCGGATCAGCAACATACTTCCGCAACTGAGAGACGTGAAGCACATTATGAATTCGGCTCAATGCCGGAGGTAAAACCAATCGATAAGCCAGACTGCCTACTCGATCTAAAATCTCAAACGGTCTAATGAATCTTGGACTCAACTTTCCTTTCTTCCCGAAATGGAAAATACCTCGACTTGGGGATACCTTGACCAAGACGTGGTCACCTGTCTCGAACTCTAAGGGTCGACGACGATTATCGGCATATGATTTTTGTCGACTCTGAGCGGTCAACAAATGACTCCTGATCAGCGCTACCTTCTCACGAGCGGCTATAAGCATATCGGGATCGGTGCCAATTGATTCTGATAAGTCATCCCAATACAAGGGAGATTGATGGGTCTGAACCCTGATTCACTCTGATTGCCTCCTCAAGTGGCGATGAAATCTCTAACATGCAAAGTTGCCCTTGCACTCGCTGTAACCAGACCTCGATCTCGGGTCTAAGAAATTCCTGCTGAAACTCCTTCAGAACTATTAAACGAGCAAGCATTTGCTCCTGAATGGACTTGCGACTCAAGGCATCGGCGACAACGTTCGCCTTGCCCGGGTGGTACAGGATCTCAATATCGTAATCTTTGATGAGTTCCAGCCACCGCCTCTGTCGCATATTTAACTCCTTCTGAGTAAATATATACTTCAAACTCTTATGATCGGTGAATATGTGACAGGTGACGCCATAAAGGTAATGACGCCAAATCTTCAACGCGAAGACCACGGCTGCTAGCACCAGGTCGTGGGTCGGATAATTAACCTCGTAAGGTCTCAATTTCCGTGAAGCATAGGCAATAACCTTCCCATTATGCATTAATACACATCCAAGACCGTGTCCGGACGCGTCACTATAAACCACAAATCCTTCCATCCCTTGTGGCAAGGAAAGGGCAGGTGCTGAAATTAACCGGCTCTTGAGTTCTTCAAAACTCCACTGACACACGTCGGACCACGTGTATTTCTTATCCTTCCACAGAAGGTTTGTCATGGGTTGAGCAATTTTAGAAAATCCTTCCACAAACCGCCGATAATAACCGGCTAATCCGAGAAAGCTTCGGATTTCCTTAACATTCTTCGGAGGTAGCCAATATCGGATAGCCTCCGTCTTCTGAGGATCAACACGTACACCGTCTGATGAAATTACATGTCCAAGAAACATCACTTCGGACATCCAGAACTCACATTTTAAAAACTTTCCATAGAGTTGCTCCAGTCTCAACACATTGAGAACCTGATGAAGGTGAACCTCGTGCTCCTCTCGGTCACGAGACTAAATCAAAATGTCATCAATGAAGACAACCACAAGCTGATCCTAATAGTCGATGAAAACCCGATTCATTAACTCCATGAACACCGCAGGTGCATTAGTTAACCCAAACGGCATTGCCACAACTCATAATGACCATAGCGTGTTCGCAACGCCGTCCTTGCGATATCCGACTCTCGAATTCACAACTGATGATATCTAGATCTTATGTCGATCTTGGAAAATACTGAAGCTCACTGAAGTTGATCTAAGAGATCATCGACACACAAACGAAAAGGACCGTCATTCTTCTTGACAAATAACACTGGTGCTCCCCACGGGGACGTACTCGGTCGAAAATAACCCTTCTCGGTCAAATCCTCCAATTGATTCTTTAGTTCCTGCACTTCGGTCGGGGCCATCCGATACAGTGCCTTCGATAATGGGGACGTACCAGGCTCCAACTCTATCGTGAATTCCACATCCCTCGGTGGAGGTAAACCAGGTAGCTCGTCTGGGAGTACATCGTCAATCGATAACAATGATACTATGAATGGTTGAACACCTCGATTGCCCTAGAATGGCCAATCGATGACAATGATACGATGAATGATTGAACACCTCGATTGACTTAGAACGGCCAATCGATGACAATGGTACAATGAATAATTGAACACCTCGATTGCCTCAGAACGGTCAATTGATGACAATGATAATGAATGATTGAACAACCCTGATTGAGTAATCTCACTGCTTTCATCATATTAATGATTCTTCCGGAACAATGGGGATTACCTCCCTCAAATACACACTCAGCTCCAACGATTGAAATGATAGTGACCATACACTTACGAATGTTGAGGATGGCATCATGACGATCCATCCAACTAATACCCAATATTACATCGTCCTTAGGTAAATCCACCATGATTAGGTCTACCAACTAATCGCGGTCATTAAGCTTAATTCGGTCAATTCTTAACCTCACGATTTCCGAAAATTCTTCTACCGTCTAGTAGACCAATGACATAACCTTTACAACTAGTGGAACTATCCAGAAGTAGTCTATTCAAACATGACTCGAAAATGAATGAATGCGATGCACCAGTATCACAAAGGGTACACACAAGTTGGGATAGAATTTCGAGTATACCTGAGATCATTCGGGCCTCCAGATCGTCGGTCCTCTTCATCTCGTGAATTTGGGGCTTGTCGGCCCCCGAACCGGATGCTCCTATCTGATTAGTATGAGCTTCGCCTTTAGTTGCTCCCGTCGTCTTAAACAGCACGGACTGAGTGGCCTGATTCTAAACCGCTGATTGCTTCGGGGCCTGAGATGCCACCGGAGTATGCTTGAAGTCTCTTCGGCAGAAACGGACCTTATGCCCGGCAATCCCACAGTTGAAACAGGTGATAGCCTGCCTCGAACACCTAGTGCTGAAATGACCCGGCGCTCCATAGTTGAAACAGGTGATGGCCGAACTGGCCGCTCGGGATTGAGACTCTGCGGGCTTATGCACCGTAGGAGGTCGCTCAGAAGAAGTAGAGCCCACACGAGACTTCTTTGAAGGTCGACTGACCGCCTTTGGACTAATTACGCTTCGTTGATTTCTTGCTAGCAGATGAAGGTTGTTGCTCAGCAATTTCCTTAGTAGTAAGCTCGTCAGTAAGAGATTTCTCGATTAATTCGGTCAGAGCAGTGCATTGGTGATTAAGCAATTGCATTTGGGCCATCATGCCTTGCATAAAAGCGAGTGGATCAACCCGAACACCTTCTGATTGAGCTGTGACCCGGGTACGACTTCCCGATTGTGAATGATTATTCCCCTGGTTTCAGCCCACACCGCGGCCTCTCCCCCTGCGTCCTTTGACAACTCGCTCCATACTGGAGTAGGAAGGCCAAATGATGATTATAGATCTCGCATGAGTACATCGTTATGATTACATTATGAAATGATAAACATGAGCATACGCGCTCTAACACAGTGATTGCATGAATGATTAACTGAGGTGACATGATTATCTGATGAAATTCTTGAAATGATTATCTTGAAAAAGTTAGCAAGATTAATGATACGATCCTTATGATCAACAACTGAGTAATGAAATAAACTGAGTGATTAATGAGTTAACATGATCGACGTGATCAAAATGAAAATGATGATTGAGGATTGTTGACTGATGAATGATGAATGAGTGATTCTTATTGCCAGAAATTAAACCATAGCGTTAGAAATCTTACAGTTCTCTCGGTCTGAGGGACTTGGCATTTGCACAGGTCACACGTGACGCGAAAGTCCAATGATACTAGTCAGATGGCGATGATTTCAAATGAGACATGACTCGGAAGGTAGTATTCGAAACCACTCTCCGATACCAACTCTGTAACACCCCAAACAAGGCGACTATTACAGTGTCGTGGACCCCCGACTGGGACCCACCAGGCGAATGAAAATTAATGACTTAAATAATATAATTATAGTACCGAACCACATTATATCATTAATTACTCCGATGAGGAGTTTCAAGTACAACACACCCAAGATAATACAGAATACATGTATATTTTATATGAAGATAAAATATACAACACTGAATGAAAATGAGTATCCAAACGGAAATCTGCAGCGGAAATAAAATGAAGACAACATGAATGACTGAAAGGACTGGGGGCCCCTACTAGTATCACCGGGACTCCTAGCCATCAACGTTCTCTTCCCGTGCTTTTGCCTTGCCATGACCTGAAAACAATATCACCTAACGGGGTCAGTTGCACAGAACAACAATCCTCAAGAGTTGAACAATATACAACAATCACATAAATGAATTGATGAATTAAGTTGAATGATGAGCATCAATGTACGCCCGAATGAAAAGCGTGAGAGCACAAATAGCCGAGTGTCTGGAGCCCCGCATATACACCCGCTATTGGCCTAATTAGTCTCACGGTCCAATGTGTCCGGAGTCCCGTGTATAAACATTACCGTGCGCACAGTCCAATGTGTCCGGAGTCCCGCATATACACATGACCATAGTGTGCCCGACTACAATTTCACACATGCGCCAACTGGCCATGCAATATAATTCTGGAAGATCACCAGAACAAAAATGATCAAGGTTAGGAGTAATGAATAGAATCCGATAAGGATCAAGAACGACTCACCGAGATGAAATAATGATACAACGAGTGATAGCTTCAATGAAATGATTTTGGAACCGTCGTTCCTCGTGAGTTACATGATGAGTTGATAAATACAATTCTCGACATAAATGATATATGATGAGTGAATTACATGTATGAATGAAAAACAACGTAAGGAATGAATATCCTTTTAACCGAGTAAGAATTAACTTACACAATACCGGTGAAGAATGTCCTTCCACGAACAAACGTCCTAAATGAGATGTCGTTCGCTCGAACAACCTTGAATAATATAATTACCAACAATACGTTCAAAATACAAATCAAACACGATTATAACTAACTCAAAACGTCGATACGACTAAACCAAGATTATTGGGGCATTATATCAAACACGTTGTAACCAATCTTCGATTGTTTACAACCAATCCTTAATTATACCAATATCAAATCCCCAAGGAGTGTTTCAAACCAACAAAACATCTTCAATACAATCAATAATCCAATATGAATATCCAATTCGTCATTTCAACAACAACTAATCAAAAACCCCCCAAATCCAACTCAATATTCAAAGTGTTCTTGAATAATCCTTTAATAATCCAATGAATATTCATACAAACTCATAATCATATGTATATCTCTTCATACAACATGATTATAACGTCCAAAACATCATATCTCAACACAAAATCGAAATACAAGATGTTGAAGAATTTTACCTTTGAAGATCCAAACACTTCGATCCGGTGAATTCGTGTTAAATCCACTATCTAAGCTTCCCAACGAATGAAGATGATGAAATCCGAATACACAAGTGATTGATGATGACAAAATCTCTCCCTCAAGACTTCTCTCTCAGAGCTCAAGTGGAGAAATGAGAAAATGAGCTCAAAGTCTCATCCAAGTCCTTAAATACAGCTCCGGGTTACGGCCGTAACTCACCTATCTTACGGCCGTAACCTTCCAAGGTCAACGGCCTTACGGCCGTAACAAGCCCTCCTTACGGGCGTAACTCGGCCTCATCGAAAAATCGGCCGACATACATACGGCCGTACCCGCACATGCCGTACGGGTGTATCTAGACTGATACGGCCGTACTCGGCAAGACTTACGGGCGTATGAAACCTTCGTCCAAACTGGTCGGGCACCCTGCTCGAATCGTACGGCCGTAACCGGCTAAGCCTTACGGTCGTACCTGCCTCATCTTACGGCCGTATGCCGCAACCTTACGGCCGTTAGCCCTCTTCGTCCGACATTTCCTGAAAACCACGAATGCATGTTACGGCCGTAGCCTACCTATCCTTACGGCCGTATCTCACCTTCGGCCAAAACAACCTTAAGCCAACGAATGCATGTTACGGCCGTAATGCATGATTAGTTACGGCCGTAACTCCTTGCTGAAAGTGCCGAAAATCTGACAACTCCGTCTACTCGGTACAACCGGTGAATGATCCAACATACAATACTTGTATGAATGTAATTAAGACCAATAACACGCGATAGATAATACTTCCAACACAAGACTACCATTCACGATGATTATGATAATACTCTCGTCTCGGTCCTCAGACGGAGATGAATGATGATCGGTAACTGCTACGTGGTTACAAAATGCCAACGATGAATACAATGAATGAATCATGAATGATGAGTGATTATTAATGAGTGAAAAATTACTGAGTGATAATTACTGACTGATAATTACTGAATGATAATGAATGAATTACAACCGGGTATTACATACACACCGATCGCTGATGCTCTATCTTGACTTGCTGACAGGTTAAACATCTCGAAACAAATTCTGCGACTTCTCGCTTCATATTACTCCACCAGTAATTTTGTTTCAAGTCTTTGTACATCTTGCTAGACCCCGGATGAATAGAATAATGGGTAGCATGAGCTTCTCTCAAAATCGAGTTTTTCAACTCGTCATTCGCCGGTACGCATAACCGGTTCTTAAATCCCAAAATTCAATCCTCGTGGACCACAGATCCAGGGGCTTTCTCCTGAGCCACATCCTCTCGGATGCGCAACAAAAACAGGTCTGACCCCTGATTCACTCTGATCGCCTCCTCAAGTGGCGATGAAATCTCCAACATGCAAAGTTGCCCTTGCACTCGCTGTAACCAGACCTCGATCTCGGGTCTTAGGAATTCCTGTTGAAGTTCCTTCTGAACAGTCAAAAGAGCAAGCATTTGCTCCTGAACGGACTTACGACTCAAGGCGTCGGCGACAACGTTCGCAATGCCCGGGTGGTATAGTATCTCAATATCATAATCTTTGATTAGTTCCAACCACCGTCTTTGTCGCATATTTAACTCCTTCTGAGTAAATATATACTTCAAACTCTTATGATCGGTGAAAATCTGACAAGTGACGCCATAAAGATAATGTCGCCAAATCTTCAACGCAAAAACCACGGCTGCTAATTCCAGGTCATGGGTCGGATAATTGACCTCGTAAGGTCTAAGCTACCGTGAAGCATAGGCAATAACTTTCCCGTTCTGCATTAGTACACATCCGAGCCCGTTTCCGGACACATCACTATAAACCATGAATCCTTCCGTCCCTTGTGGTAAAGAAAGAACAGGTGCTGAAATTAAACGGTTCTTGAGCTCCTCAAAACTCTGCTGACACGCGTCAGACCATGTGTATTTCTTATCCTTCCGCAAAAGGTTCATCATAGGTTGAGAGATTTTAGAAAATCCATCCACAAATTGCCGGTAATAGCCTGCTAATCCGAGAAAGCTTCGGATTTCCTTAACATTCTTTAGAGTTTGCCAATCTCGGATAGCCTCCGTCTTCTGAGGGTCGAAACGTACTCTGTCTGATGAAATCACATGTCCGAGAAACATCACCTCGAACATCCAGAACTCACATTTGGAAAACTTTCCATAGAGTTGCTCTCGTCTCAACACATCGAGAACCTGATGAAGGTGAACTTTGTGCTCCTCTCGGTCACGAGAATAAATCAAAATGTCGTCTATGAAAACAACCACGAACTGATCCAAATAGTCGATGAAAACCCAATTCATTAACTCCATGAATACCGCAGGTGCATTAGTTAACCCAAACGGCATTGCTACAAACTCGTAGTGCCCATAACGTGTTCGAAATGTCGTCCTTGCGATATCTGACTCTCGAATTTGCAACTGATGATACCCAGATCTTAAATCGATCTTGGAAAATACTAAAGCTCCCTGAAGTTGATCTAAGAGATCATCAATACGGGGTAGGGGATATTTATTTTTAATTGTCACCCTGTTCAACTCCCGATAATCAATACACAAACGAAATGAATCGTCCTTCTTCTTGACAAATAACATTGGTGCTCCCCACGGGGGCGCACTCGGTCGGATATAACCTTTCTCGGTCAATTCCTCTAGTTGATTCTTTAATTCCTGTATTTCAGTCGGGGCCATCCGATACGGTGCTTTCGATAATGGGGACGTACCAGGCTCCAACTCTATCATGAATTCTGTAACACCCCCAAAACCATCCGGAATATTACAGCGCCGTGGGTCCCGCACCGGAACCCACCAGGCTAAAAACTATTTCAAAAATGTTTAAAAATGCCAAAGGCCAATGACGGTAATATTTTAAATACTCAAATATCTTCAAAAACATAGTTCTCAAATACCGTCATAAAATACCATTAGAAAATACAAGGCGAAATGCCAAATTTCGACAGTTTCAAAATGTACGTTAAGCCACCACTTAAAAGTACCGATAAAATAATTTGGAAGAAAGAGTTTGATGAAAATAACCCAAGTTCGTAAAATGCCAAAAAGGCCATTTTGAAATATGCACACGCAGCGGAGATAAACACAATTCAAAATACACATTTGCAGCGGAATAAAACAACCAGAAATAAATACTCAATACTCAAAAACATGCCACAGCCAGTATCACCCGGGAAGCTCATCCCTTGACGACCGCTACTAGCTCGATCTCCGAGTACCTAAAAATAAAGCCCACGACGGGGTCAGCCACAATACTCAACAATGATATTGATCACATCATCATAAATAATTACATACCAATGTAATAATATAGTAAGAATACTACCAAAGAAATCTTACCGTTATAACCTTACCAATTCATAGCAAACCATACTAAATCAGTCCTTACCATAATCCATATTTCGCATTATCAAATGACGAAATGAACTCAACAACAATTATATATACTGTATTCCAAAAATATCAACAATCCTCAAAACATCATCATAACTCATAAGTGTCGAAATAATCCAATATGTGCCAAATCCTGTCCGTCGGATTACACAATCAAATCTCAACCTGGATAAACCAATAATACACAACATTTCTATAGATCAACTATCACATGAGAATGAATACAAATCCCGAAACATCGACGTACAGTCCAAATGCTCATACGATGAATAATAATGATCAACCGATAAATCAACTGAGAATATCATCGACATGATAGCTCTAATAACCGAGAATACAATCAAAAAGGTAGACTCCGACACGATCAACAAAGGATCAACAATAACCGAGAATACCATCAACAAGGTAAACTCCAAATGATCAACAAAAATGGATCTCAAAGAAACAACCTCGACTATCGAACATACCCCTCGGGCTATGAAACAACCAGTCGCAAACCGTCGACCATACCCAACCATAAATGGAGGATGAACGACCAAATAATATGGCTCAAAGATGGACGTCATGATGCGACCCCCACACGACGTGCCGTGGTAACTGCTATCGCTAGTATGATTTTAGTTCCCAAGATCGTTCCAATATTAAGCAAATGATTGTTTTACTTCAAGCCCTCTACGTGACGCGCCGTAGCAAACCGGAAGGTGCGATTCAAACACGCCACGAGGTTTCTAACGCCTCGATAAGTGAATTGAAATCACGATTTATATTTTGGAGACACACTCAACAAAATAAGAAGAAAGTTTGTTAACACAAACACTCACAATTTTTATAAATTTCAAGGTGTCCTTACAAATGAAAATGAGGGCTATTTATAGCCAAAATTCCTACAACTATTACAATATAAAATTATAAAATAAAGACTAAAAAAATATAAATTCAACATTCAAAGCTCCTAAAATCTGAACATGACAAATCAACCCATAAGTTAAGGAGTCAACACATTTTTAGGGGACAAAAATCAAGGACCAAGACTTGAGTTTTGAAAATAAGAAAAACAAAGTTAAAGAAAAATATGCTGTTGTCGTTTTAGTGGAATAACAGATCCTAGACTTCGGATTTTGATCTTGATGTCTTCTAGATAATTGTAGTACTGCCTCTTAGCTTTCCAAATCCACCTGAATCGTCTCAATTGGATATCGGACGTGAAAGTTATGATAAAAATACGAACATGTATCGTATCTGAAATTCCAACGCCGCTTTCAATTGTATCGCATCTTGATTAGGCTTATTGCTTGGAATGATGACATCAACACTTTTAATCTAACATGTGACGGCATCAATAACACAAAATAATATGTTATTATATTTATGATCATCGGTCTGATTAAAATGATTTTGCACGAGCATAGTTAATGAATTCTTTATCGCATTTGCTCGTGATCTTGTTATTGGTCCCACAGGAATGTATAGTTCTTCTTGGATCGATCGATCGCTTCTTGATTCTCTTCATTCCCTCCATCCTCAACAGGATTCGTACTCGAATCTTCTCTACATTGCATCGGCAACGATGTTCTCCTTTCCTTGTTTATACTTGATGATGTAAGGAATCGTTTCGATCTCCTCTAACCATTTGGCATGTCTTTTACTCAACTTATTTTGTCCCTTGAGATGCTTCAATGATTCATGATCCGTGTGAATCACGAACTCCTTAGGCCATAAGTAGTGTTGCCACGTACGTAAAGCTCTAACCAAAGCATACAATTCTTTATCATATGTAGGATAGTTCAACATCGCTCCTCCAAGTTTTTCGCTAAAGTAAGCAATCGGCCTCTTTCCCCGCATTATCTTGCTCCAATTCCTACTCCTGAAGCATCACACTCAACTTCAAAAGTGTTAGAAAAATCTGGTAATGCTAACACAGGTGCGCTGCATAATTTATCCTTTAATGTGTTAAAGGCATTTTCTTGATCATCACCCCAATGAAATTTAGCATGTTTCTTTATAAGTTCATTTAACGGGCGCAATCGTGCTAAAATCTTTAACAAAGCGTCGATAAAAACCTCGCTAAACCGTGAAAACTTCTTACCTCGATTGCATTAGTCGGTCTAGGCCATTCACGTATGGCCCTTATCTTTTCTTCATCAACTTTTATGCCGTCAATACTAACGACATACCCAAGGAATATAACCTCACTCATGCAAAAAGTACATTTCTTAAGACTAGCATATAATTGTTCCTTTTTCAAGGTAATTAAAACCAATCTTAAATGTTCAACGTGTTCGTCCGTACTCTTGCTATAAATGAGAATATCATCAAAGTATACGACAACAAATTTTCCAATATAAGCACGCAAAACATGATTCATTAGCCGCATAAAAGTGCTCGGTGCATTTGTAAGACCAAAAGGCATTACCAACCATTCATATAATCCGTATTTAGTTTTAAAGGCCGTTTTCCATTCATCCCCTTCTTTCATACGAATTTGGTGATAACCTTTCATTAAATCAATTTTACTAAACACACGCGAACCATGTAATTCGTCCAACATATCATCTAACCTTGGAATTGATGTCGATACTTTACCGTGATATTGTTCACCGCTCGGCATCGGTGCACATTCTCCAAGTCCCGTCTTTCTTTGGTACGACAATTATCTAACGGCACAAGGACTCAAACTTTCTCGGATATACCCAATACTTAATAACTCCTCGACTTGCCGCTGAATCTCCTTAGTTTCTTGAGGATTATTTCGGTATCTTGTCGGTTTGGAATGACGGCTCTGCACAAAGTCGATTTGGTGCTCGATCCCTCTTTTGGTGGCAAACCGGTGGTAGCTCTTAGGAAAAACATCATTGAAGTCCCGCAATAGAATTTTTATAGTACTGGAACATTCCGGTTTTATCATCATCAAGAGTGCAAATTCGTTTGGTAAGAAGTAAGTATACGGGTTGCCCCTCCTCAACTTCTTTAACGACTTCCTTTGCACTTATAAATAAACATTTTTTGATTTTTCATTTTTTCTTTTTCTTTCTTTTCTTTTTCTTTTTCTCTTTGTTTTTCTTTTCCTTTTCTTTTCTTTTTCCTTTTCTTTTTGGTTTTCTTTTTCTTTTCCTTTTCTTTTCTTTTCTTCAACTTCTTTTTGGAGTCGAATTTGATCTTCATGGACTTGTATTTTCGTCATGGGAACTAATGTGATTTTCCTCCCATCTTTCTCAAATGAGTAACGATTCTTCTTCCCGCTAAGTTGGGCATCTCGATCGTAATGCCATGGTCTCCCCAACAAAATATGACAAGCGTGCATTGGTACAACGTCACATAGGATATCATCATGGTATTTTCCAATTGTGATGGTTATGAGTACTGTTTATTCACCCGAACCTCTCCGCAATCGTTTAGCCAATGAAGTCTATAAGGCTTAGGATGTCGCCTTGTTGGTAATTCTAACCCTCGACTAGCATCGCACTAGCCACATTGGTGCAACTTCCGTTATCAATGATCACACTACAATTTTTATTTTTCACAAAACATCTAGTGTGAAAAAGATTTTCTCGTTGTTCGTTATCGTTGCTCTCTTCCTCCTTTGCCTTCACATTCAACACCCTCCTAATGACAAGTGCGGGTGCGAATTCTAGCTCCCCTTCATCACTTTCTTCTTTCACTTCTTCGTCATCTTCATCATCAGTTTCATATTCTCCGTCCTCCTAAGTATCATTGCTCGTTTATTAGTGCATTGGGATGCAATGTGTCCTCGTCGTGGCATCGAAAACACTTGATGTCCTGCTTTCGTGTTTGCATTTTCTACGGATGTAGATTTGACTTCGGGTTTTGTTCGACTAGTACTCCCCACCTCAAACTTCCCCTTCATGGTGCTTTTATCAAAGCGCCCTTGGATACGTCTCGATTTCCCGTTTGAGTCTTCCAAGGAGTTGTGTACCCCGTGGAGTAAGTATTGTTGCCTCCCTTTCGCAAATTCCTCTCAATTTTGATCATTGCATATACCATGTCCTCGAACTCAACATAGTATTGTTTATCAACTTCTTTAGAGATTTCCGCCCTCATGCCATGTAGAAATCTTGCCATTGTGGCCTCCTCGACTCCCTCACATCGGCCGGATCATTAACATCTCCATTTCCTTTCGAAAATCTTCTATGCTCCTTGAACCTTGTTTTAAGGATTGAAGGCGAGAAAATAGTTCCTTATGATAATAATTAGGAACAAATCTTCTACGCATTACAATCTTTAATTCCTCCCAACTATTAATTGGCCTCTCTCCATTCCTCCTTCTATCCGTCACAAGTTGGTCCCACCAAATCTTTGGCATACTCGGAAAATTCGGTTATTGCTAACCTCATTTTCTTAGTACTAGCATAGTTGTGGATCAAATATAGTTTCCAACTTCCTCTCCCAGTCAAGGTATGTGTCGGGATCACTCCGCCCTTCGAAGGCTGGGATTTTCATTTTTATATTTCCCATACTTCGGTCTTCCTCGTTTCGTCCTTCCCTTTCATACCGTCTACCTTGTTCTCTCCAACCTCCTCGACCACTTCCTCCTCGATTTTGGTAAGTTCCATCCTCAGAGAATGTTTCATCCTCGTACTCTCTATATGAGATGGGACTCGGATTCCTTCTTCTACGGTGATGCTCATCCTCTTTATTTTTTTGTAAATTTTTGATCGCTTCTTCTTGTCGATCTTGTCTTCTAATTAATTGGGTGAGCATTTCTTGTATGTTCTGAAGGGCTTCGTTTCCTTCATTTTTCTCAATATCGGATTTCGACATTTTTTTTTTTTTTTGCTCTTTTTTTTTTTTTGGCTTTTCTTTTTTTTTTTTTGCCCTTTTTTTTTGCTTTTTTTTTTTTGGCCTTTTTTTTTTGCCTTTCTTTTTTTTTTATTTTTTTTTTTGCCCTTTTTTTTCTCTCTTTTTTTTTGACACACACACACAAATTAGTCCTCACAAGATCCTCACGTATATCGCTCGATCACTCAACGCTCGTGTATCACTCTTTTTTTTTTCTTTTTTTTTTTTTGCACTGTTCTTGCCTTTAATCACTCGGCTTTATATAAATATCCCACAACTCACAAGGTGATTATATAGGCTAGTATTGTGACAAGTATTTAATTTTACAGGGGCGGTAATCCGCACTCCAGCTTTATATTTATTTTATATTTCACTGTGGTGGTAGAACCGACCTTCGTGATAGATATGTATATGTATATATATAATATATATATATATATATATTCACTGTGGTGGTAGAACCGACCTTCGTGATAGATATGTATATGTATATATATTCACTGTGGTGGTAGAACCGACCTTCGTGATAGATATGTATATGTATATATATTCACTGTGGTGGTAGAACCGACCTTTGTGATAAATAGGTATATTTATATATATAGGTATTTTTTTTTATACTTTTTTTTTTATACTTTTTTTTTTGTATACTTTTTTTTTTGTATACTTTTTTTTTGTATACCTTTTTTTTTGTATATATATTTTTTTTTGTATACTTTTTTTTTTGTATACTTTTTTTTTTGTATACTTTTTTTTTGTATATATTTTTTTTGTATACTTTTTTTTTTGTATACTTTTTTTTTTATATTAAGAAGACGGAAGGTTTAGAAGATAGAAAGAAAGAATAGGATGGTAAGATAAGAAGATTATGAAAATGAAGGAAAATAGATACCACTTAGTAATGGAAAAAAACCGAGCTCTGAAGCCAACTGATGCGACCCCCACACGACGTGCCGTGGTAACCGCTATCGCTAGTATGATTTTAGTTCCCAAGATCGTTCCAATATTAAGCAAATGATTGTTTTACTTCAAGCCCTCTACGTGACGCGCCGTAGCAAACCGGAAGGTGCGATTCAAACACGCCACGAGGTTTCTAACGCCTCGATAAGTGAATTGAAATCACGATTTATATTTTGGAGACACACTCAACAAAATAAGAAGAAAGTTTGTTAACACAAACACTCACAATTTTTATAAATTTCAAGGTGTCCTTACAAATGAAAATGAGGGCTATTTATAGCCAAAATTCCTACAACTATTACAATATAAAATTATAAAATAAAGACTAAAAAATATAAATTCAACATTCAAAGCTCCTAAAATCTGAACATGACAAATCAACCCATAAGTTAAGGAGTCAACACATTTTTAGGGGACAAAAATCAAGGACCAAGACTTGAGTTTTGAAAATAAGAAAAACAAAGTTAAAGAAAAATATGCTGTTGTCGTTTTAGTGGAATAACAGATCCTAGACTTCGGATTTTGATCTTGATGTCTTCTAGATAATTGTAGTACTGCCTCTTAGCTTTCCAAATCCACCTGAATCGTCTCAATTGGATATCGGACGTGAAAGTTATGATAAAAATACGAACATGTATCGTATCTGAAATTCCAACGCCGCTTTCAATTGTATCGCATCTTGATTAGGCTTATTGCTTGGAATGATGACATCAACACTTTTAATCTAACATGTGACGGCTTCAATAACACAAATTAATATGTTATTATATTTATGATCACCGGTCTGATTAAAATGATTTTGCACGAGCATTGTTAATGAATTCTTTATCGCATTTGCTCGTGATCTTGTTATTGGTCCCACAGGAATGTATAGTTCTTCTTCTGACTGACTGACTGCTTCTTGATTCTCATCATTCCCTCCATCCTCAAAAGGATTCGTCCTCGAATCTTCTCGACAATGCATCGGCAACGATGTTCTCCTTACCTTGTTTATACTTGATGATGTAAGGAAACGATTCGATCTCCTCTAACCATTTGGCATGTCTTTTACTCAACTTATTTTGTCCCTTGAGATGCTTCAATGATTCATGATCCGTGTGAATCACGAACTCCTTAGGCCATAAGTAGTGTTGCCACGTACGTAAAGCTCTAACCAAAGCATACAATTCTTTATCATATGTAGGATAGTTCAACATCGCTCCTCCAAGTTTTTCGCTAAAGTAAGCAATCGGCCTCTTTCCCTGCATTAATCTGCTCCAATTCCTACTCTGAAGCATCACACTCAACTTCAAAAGTGTTAGAAAACTGTAATGCTAACACAAAGGGCTGCATAATTTATCCTTTAATGTGTTAAAGGCATTTTCTTGATCATCACCCCAATGAAATTTAGCATGTTTCTTTATAAGTTCATTTAACGGGCAACAATCGTGCTAAAATCTTTAACAAAGCGTCGATAAAACCTCGCTAAACCGTGAAAACTTCTTACCTCGGTTGCATTAGTCGGTCTAGGCCATTCACGTATGGCCCTTATCTTTCTTCATCAACTTTTATGCCACAATACTAACTACAAACCCAAGGACAATAACCTCACTAATGCAAAAAGAACATTACTTAAGACTAGCATATAATTGTTCCTTTATCAAGGAAATTAAAACCAAACTTAAAAGTTCAACGTGTTCGTCTCGTACTCTTGCTATAAATGAGAATATCATCAAAGTATACGACAACAAATTTTCCAATATAAGCACGCAAAACATGATTCATTAGCCGCATAAAAGTGCTCGGTGCATTTGTAAGACCAAAAGGCATTACCAACCATTCATATAATCCGTATTTAGTTTTAAAGGCCGTTTTCCATTCATCCCCTTCTTTCATACGAATTTGGTGATAACCTTTCATTAAATCAATTTTACTAAACACACGCGAACCATGTAATTCGTCAACATATCATCTAACCTTGGAATTGGATGTCGATACTTTACCGTGATATTGTTCACCGCTCGTGATCGGTGCACATTCTCCAAGTCTGTCTTTCTTTGGTACGACAATTATCGGAACGGCACAAGGACTCAAACTTTCTCGGATATACCCAATACTTAATAACTCCTCGACTTGCCGCTGAATCTCCTTAGTTTCTTCAGGATTATTTCGGTATCTTTGGTCGGTTTGGAATGACGGCTCCTGGCACAAAGTCGATTTGGTGCTCGATCCTCTTTTTGGTGGCAAACCGGTGGTAGCTCTTAGGAAAAACATCATTGAAGTCCTGCAATAGAATTTTTATAGTACTCGGAACATTCCGGTTTTTATCATCATCAAGAGTGCAAATTCGTTTGGTAAGAAGTAAGTATACGGGTTGCCCCTCCTCAACTTCTTTAACGACTTCCTTTGCACTTATAAATAAACATTTTTTTGATTTTTCATTTTTTTCTTTTTCTTTCTTTTCTTTTTCTTTTTCTCTTTGTTTTTCTTTTTCCTTTTCTTTTTCTTTTTCCTTTTCTTTTTGGTTTTCTTTTTCTTTTTCCTTTTCTTTTTCTTTTTCTTCAACTTCTTTTTGGAGTCGAATTTGATCTTCATGGACTTGTATTTTCGTCATGGGAACTAATGTGATTTTCCTCCCATCTTTCTCAAATGAGTAACGATTCTTCTTCCCGCTAAGTTGGGCATCTCGATCGTAATGCCATGGTCTCCCCAACAAAATATGACAAGCGTGCATTGGTACAACGTCACATAGGATATCATCATGGTATTTTCCAATTGTGATGGTTATGAGTACCTGTTTATTCACCCGAACCTCTCCGCAATCGTTTAGCCAATGAAGTCTATAAGGCTTAGGATGTCGCCTTGTTGGTAATTCTAACCCCTCGACTAGCATCGCACTAGCCACATTGGTGCAACTTCCGTTATCAATGATCACACTACAATTTTTATTTTTCACAAAACATCTAGTGTGAAAAAGATTTTCTCGTTGTTCGTTATCGTTGCTCTCTTCCTCCTTTGCCTTCACATTCAACACCCTCCTAATGACAAGTGCGGGTGCGAATTCTAGCTCCCCTTCATCACTTTCTTCTTTCACTTCTTCGTCATCTTCATCATCCGTTTCATATTCTCCGTCCTCCCTAAGTATCATTGCTCGTTTATTAGTGCATTGGGATGCAATGTGTCCTCGTCCGTGGCATCGAAAACACTTGATGTCCACTGTTTCTCGTGTTTGTATTTTCTACGGATGTAGATTTGACTTCGGGTTTTGTTCGACTAGTACTCCCCACCTCAAACTTCCCCTTCATGGTGCTTTTATCAAAGCGCCCTTGGATACGTCTCGATTTCCCGTTTGAGTCTTCCAAGGAGTTGTGTACCCGTGGAGTAAGTATTGTTGCCTCCCTTTCGCAAATTCCTCTCAATTTTGATCGCCGCATATACCATGTCCTCGAACTCAACATAGTATTGTTTATCAACTTCTTTAGAGATTTCCGCCCTCATGCCATGTAGAAATCTTGCCATTGTGGCCTCCTCGACTCCCTCACATCGGCCGGATCATTAACATCTCCATTTCCTTTCGAAAATCTTCTATGCTCCTTGAACCTTGTTTTAAGGATTGAAGATGAGAAAATAGTTCCTTATGATAATAATTAGGAACAAATCTTCTACGCATTACAATCTTTAATTCCTCCCAACTATTAATTGGCCTCTCTCCATTCCTCCTTCTATCCGTCACAAGTTGGTCCCACCAAATGCTGGCATACTCGGAAAATTCGGTTATTGCTAACCTCATTTTCTTAGTACTAGCATAGTTGTGGCAAATATAGTTTCCAACTTCCTCTCCCAGTCAAGGTATGTGTCGGGATCACTCCGCCCTTCGAAGGCTGGGATTTTCATTTTTATATTTCCCATACTTCGGTCTTCCTCGTTTCGTCCTTCCCTTTCATACCGTCTACCTTGTTCTCTCCAACCTCCTCGACCACTTCCTCCTCGATTTTGGTAAGTTCCATCCTCAGAGAATGTTTCATCCTCGTACTCTCTATATGAGATGGGACTCGGATTCCTTCTTCTACGGTGATGCTCATCCTCTTTATTTTTTTGTAAATTTTTGATCGCTTCTTCTTGTCGATCTTGTCTTCTAATTAATTGGGTGAGCATTTCTTGTATGTTCTGAAGGGCTTCGTTTCCTTCATTTTTCTCAATATCGGATTTCGACATTTTTTTTTTTGCTCTTTTTTTTTTTTGGCTTTTCTTTTTTTTTTTGCCCTTTTTTTTGCTTTTTTTTTTGCCTTTCTTTTTTTTTTTTATTTTTTTTTTTTTTGCCCTTTTTTTTTCTCTCTTTTTTTTTGACACACACACACAAATTAGTCCTCACAAGATCCTCACGTATATCGCTCGATCACTCAACGCTCGTGTATCACTCTTTTTTTTTTTCTTTCTTTTTTTTTTTTTTTGCACTGTTCTTGCCTTTAATCACTCGGCTTTATATAAATATCCCACAACTCACAAGGTGATTATATAGGCTAGTATTGTGACAAGTATTTAATTTTACAGGGGCGGTAATCCGCACTCCAGCTTTATATTTATTTTATATTTCACTGTGGTGGTAGAACCGACCTTCGTGATAGATATGTATATGTATATATATAATATATATATATATATATATTCACTGTGGTGGTAGAACCGACCTTCGTGATAGATATGTATATGTATATATATTCACTGTGGTGGTAGAACCGACCTTCGTGATAGATATGTATATGTATATATATTCACTGTGGTGGTAGAACCGACCTTTGTGATAAATAGGTATATTTATATATATAGGTATTTTTTTTTATACTTTTTTTTTATACTTTTTTTTTTGTATACTTTTTTTTTTTGTATACTTTTTTTTTGTATACCTTTTTTTTTGTATATATATTTTTTTTTGTATACTTTTTTTTTGTATACTTTTTTTTTTGTATACTTTTTTTTTTGTATACTTTTTTTTTGTATATATTTTTTTTTGTATACTTTTTTTTTTGTATACTTTTTTTTTATATTAAGAAGACGGAAGGTTTAGAAGATAGAAAGAAAGAATAGGATGGTAAGATAAGAAGATTATGAAAATGAAGGAAAATAGATACCACTTAGTAATGGAAAAAAACCGAGCTCTGAAGCCAACTGATGCGACCCCCACACGACGTGCCGTGGTAACCGCTATCGCTAGTATGATTTTAGTTCCCAAGATCGTTCCAATATTAAGCAAATGATTGTTTTACTTCAAGCCCTCTACGTGACGCGCCGTAGCAAACCGGAAGGTGCGATTCAAACACGCCACGAGGTTTCTAACGCCTCGATAAGTGAATTGAAATCACGATTTATATTTTGGAGACACACTCAACAAAATAAGAAGAAAGTTTGTTAACACAAACACTCACAATTTTTATAAATTTCAAGGTGTCCTTACAAATGAAAATGAGGGCTATTTATAGCCAAAATTCCTACAACTATTACAATATAAAATTATAAAATAAAGACTAAAAAATATAAATTCAACATTCAAAGCTCCTAAAATCTGAACATGACAAATCAACCCATAAGTTAAGGAGTCAACACATTTTTAGGGGACAAAAATCAAGGACCAAGACTTGAGTTTTGAAAATAAGAAAAACAAAGTTAAAGAAAAATATGCTGTTGTCGTTTTAGTGGAATAACAGATCCTAGACTTCGGATTTTGATCTTGATGTCTTCTAGATAATTGTAGTACTGCCTCTTAGCTTTCCAAATCCACCTGAATCGTCTCAATTGGATATCGGACGTGAAAGTTATGATAAAAATACGAACATGTATCGTATCTGAAATTCCAACGCCTGCTTTCAATTGTATCGCATCTTCAGTTAGGCTTATTGCTTGGAATGATGACATCAACACTTTTAATCTAACATGTGACGGCTTCAATAACACAAATTAATATGTTATTATATTTATGATCACCGGTCTGATTAAAATGATTTTGCACGAGCATTGTTAATGAATTCTTTATCGCATTTGCTCGTGATCTTGTTATTGGTCCCACAGGAATGTATAGTTCTTCTTCTGACTGACTGACTGCTTCTTGATTCTCATCACGTCATAATACGCCCGATCCGGAAATGTGTGCGTGCACAAGCCACCCCGGGTATCGATCAAATGCACGTGTGGTCTTGTACCTAATTAGCCTCACGAACTACGTCTCGTGTGCACGGTTCAATGTGGAAATATCAACACATAACCATAGTGTGCCCAGCTAAAAATCCTACACAATAACCAATCGGCACGCAAATATGACTCCAGTATGTCACGATGCAACATGACAACGAAACTCAAAGAAACACATATCCAATAAGGATCAAAAGACTCACCGAAGTGAACAACAACAGACTGACAATGAAAAGTCTACACGACTAATCAATATCCAAAACATCAATCCTGGGATCATCATCCCCAAATGAATGACCAACACGAGCCACGATCTCAATACAACAGTCCTGGGATCAACATCCCTCAATGAATAACTGATACGAAACTCATTACACGAAACCTCAACATATACAACAACTCAACATACTAATTATCCACATGACTGAACAAATACTTAGATTACCTCAAAGTCGAGGACCATATCCATCAACATCCCCCAATGAGACGATCAACACAACCATTAATACCAACAATAGTCTTGGGATCAACATCCTTCAACGAACAACTAGTACGAATCTCAATATACGAAGCCTCAACATACAACATATACAACAACTCAACATAATAATTATCTCATAACTGAACAATACATAAATTACCTCAAAGCCGAAGACAACATCCTTTCCACGAACAACATCCCTGAATGAATACACAGTTATACAAATAATCTCAAATAAGGTACCATCCATTCAATACCAATAAACCTTTTTCCCGAAACTTATGTCATCACGATAACTATCCTCGATATCCGATATTCAATATCCTTGACCAAAGATAACTCACGTCTTCCCTGAACACAATTAAATCATATACCTTATGATTTATTACAACCAGAGTACGATATACAAACCATTATCCCGACAATTTACATTTCTAACAACATTGTTATACGAATTATAAATGAAATGAAAATGAAACCATTCATCAAATATTATAAACTGAACAAGTAGAAACTTGCCTCGGTACCGATACCACGAAGCCGTTACCAATATCCATTGCCTTTGTCTACGATCTCCTCAGCCCCGACCAAATGCAATCTACGAACTCCGCAGCCTCAACCGCAACACAACGGTCATAAACCACGATCAAACATATCAACCTATTGAAGTAATCAATCAACAACAATCCGATAACAATCAATAACTGACATAGTCAACCAACAAACTCAACGGTTCAACGAAACCTCGATCATAAACAAAACCGAACAATACAACTCAAACAAATACGAACCCATATCCATGATACAAGTCGCAACTCGATAATCAATATAATCGATCAATAAACCCAACGGTTCCACCATATCCCGATTAAACACAAATCCGAACAACCAAATCAATCGATCATGAATTTAAAACCATAACATAATTCATAATCCGATAATCATATCAATAATCAATTTAAACCAACAAGGGTCTAACTTTACCGATTCCAAATTCAATCTTAAATACAATTACAAGTTTCCTCCTTGTATAATCATAATAAAAACCAATTACCGATTATCATCATCAATCCGGGCGATCCGATTAATTCAACATCATAGATAACCATATTCCAAGGGTTTCAAATAATTCCATTATTCGATTTGAACACTTGTTCAATACGTATGAATTCTAAAACCCAAAAGTGAATCATAATCTTATCAAACCCGAAAATCATATTTGTATTCCTATACGAATATTGTACCAAAACACATAACTTAGTTATAGATATGAATATTCCATATTCATATCCAAAACACCAACATCACTTAAACATGTTCATCAATTCATATATATTCCAAGAGTTCCTTAAGAACACAACTTATTCCGACATCACATTCAAAATCCTAAAACGACATAATCCGATGTGTTCTAACATCTAAACAATCCTTATTCACAATTCAAGGTATATATAATCATGTCCTTCAACATATATACTTCTCATAACATCATGAATCGCAACAAACTACCAAGAACATCGAGAATACTACGATTCCATAATCATAACAACATAATCAAATCATTTGATCACCAATTCATTATCTTCCCTTAACAAAATTCTCGTAAATACCAAGAATCATCACAACAATATCAATTCAACCATCATTCATACGAAAACGTGTAAAATTTTCCAAGTTCTACTCATTGAGACATTTCATCGAACACTTTGAAGGCATAGTCCAATTCAATCGATTATTCAAAGAAATACTCGAATTCGTTCCACAAAACTTCAAGAGTATTGAATGATTATGATTTTACAATCAAGTTCAATCAACAATCTGAATCAAAACGAAGCAAATCGGCCAAAACACCAAGAAACCTCAAGAACATCCAAAAAACAAAAGTTTAGGTGTTCTTACCTTCGATCCGGGTGAAGGATGATGTTAATCCATGATTCCAACTTCCAAAACATGTTGTTATAAGTTGATTCTACTCAAAACCATCAATTTATGGTGAAAAATCGCGGAAGGAACGAAGAAAAATGAAAAATGCTCGATGTGACTCGGTCCAGGCCTTATATAGGCCGAGACCTGCCGGCACATTACGGCCGTAACCGGCCATGGCTTACGTACGTAACCGGCCGTGGCCTACCCTACTGTCCATTTTGGCCGACACCCTTACGTACGTAACTGGCAGCTGCTTACGTACGTAACGGGCCCTTACGGCCGTAACCGGCCACAGCCTTACGTACGTTATCGGCCAGTCCTTGCCCCCAGCGAGTCACTGCCGGCCGTGATTGGCCATCCCTGTGAGTCACTGCCGACCATGCTCGGCCACTACAGGTCCTCTCGGCCACGACTCGGCCAGCCACCCCGTACGTACGTAACACTTATTCCGTTGCGTACGTAATACGTACGTTGACTTGCTATAGTATTATACTCGTATTATGTACGTAATACAACCTATATAACGTACGTCCATCCGTTGATTCACCTGTCCACATCCGCGCCGAAAGCCGCCGACCACGGGACCCACTATCCAATCACAAGTCTGATTCCTCCTGTTACGTACGTAATGCCTTATGCATAACGTACGTAAAGCATACCAACTTAGCGTACGTTAGCCCATAAACTTAACGTACGTAATGGCCTTCTGTACTTAGCCAAAATCCAACTGTTCCTGTCCGACGTCTCGACATACTGGATACGAACATACGGCATACTGAATACACATATACTCAGCCCAAAAAATATTCTCATACGATATACCTGATATCCAAATCAGTTCAATTTGATACAACATATCCTCAATGTAACTGTCAATCAAACACGTCAATTACACAAGTATAACTGTCTCAGTCCTCAATTTATTTTATCGATACTGTATAGATACCAAACTATACAGTATATAAAATAATGCGAAAAATTTATACTGAAAATCCGGGTATTACATACTACCCCCTTTAAAATAAGTTTCGTCCTCAAAACTTGCGACCTGTCACCAACAACACATAAATCCAAAACTTTCCAACTCATCACAAAACAATCAAGTGTCGCCACAAGCGAAATAACCAAACCAATATACTTACAGGTGCGTGAAGCTGATGATCACCCGTGATACTAGCACACGACTCCCACATGAAGTCTCAATACAATCAACATACATCAATATCACAAATAGCAATTTGAAAAGAATTTCAAAAATTTTGGAAACTCCAAAAATCGGTTTGACTCAAAAGTCAGGAAAAATCATTTTAAAAAGCCACGCTACTACCGTACTGGTAGAGCCACATAACACACACGCCTGGATTTCACAAAACCGAAGCTCCGATACCATCTTCTGTAACACCCCCAAAACCATCCGGGATATTACAGCGTCGTGGGTCCCGCTCCGGAATCCACCAGGCTAAAAACCATTTCAAAAACATTTAAAAATACCAAAGGCCAATGACGGTAATATTTTAAATACTCAAATATCTTCAAAAACATAGTTCTCAAATACCGTCATAAAATACCATTAGAAAATACAAGGCGAAATGCCAAATTTCGACAGTTTCAAAATGTACGTTAAGCCACCACTTAAACGTACCGATAAAATAATTTGGGAAAAAGAGTTTGACGAAAATAACCCAAGTTCGTAAAATGCCAAAAAGGCCATTTTGAAATATGCACACGCAGCGGAGATAAACACAATTCAAAATACACATTTGCAGCGGAATAAAACAACCAGAAATAAATACTCAATACTCAAAAACATGCCACAGCCAGTATCACCCGGAAAGCTCATCCCTTCACGACCGCTACTAGCTCGATCTCCGAGTACCTAAAAATAAAGCCCACAACGGGGTCATCCACAATACTCAACAATGATATCGATCACATCATCATAAATAATTACATACCAATGTAATAATATAGTAAGAATACTACCAAAAAAATCTTACCGTTATAACCTTACCAATTCATAGCAATCCATACTAAATCAATCCTTACCATAATCCATATTTCGTATTCTCAAATGACGAAATGAACTCAACAACAATTATCTGTACTGTATTCCAAAAATACCAACAATCCTCAAAACATCATCATAACTCATAAGTGTGGAAATAATCTAATATGTGCCAAATCCTGTCCGTCGGATTACACAATCAAATCTCAACCTGGATAAACCAATAATACACAACATTTCTGTAGATCAACTATCACATGACAATGAATACAAATCCCGAAACATCGACGTAGAGTCCAAATGCTCATACGATCAATAACAATGATCAACCGATAAATCAACTGAGAATATCATCGACATGATAGCTCCACTAACCGAGAATACCATCAAAAAGGTAGACTCCGACACGATCAACAAAGGATCAACAATAACCGAGAATACCATCAACAAGGTAAACTCCAAATGATCAACAAAAATGGATCTCAAAGAAACAACCTCGACTGTCGAACATACCCCTCGGGCGTATGAAACAACCAGTCGCAAACCGTCGACCATACCCAACCATAAATGGAGGATGAACGAGCAAACAATATGGCTCAAAGATGGACGTCATAGTACGCCCGATCCGGAAATGTGTCCGTGCAAAAGCCACCCCAGGTATCGATCAAATACACGTGTGGTCTTGTACCTAATTAGCCTCACGAACTACGTGTCGTGTGCACGGTTCAATGTGGAAATATCAACACATAACCATAGTGTGCCCAGCTAAAAATCCTACACAATAACCAATCGGCACGCAGATATGACTCCAGATATGTCACGATGCAACATGACAACGAAACTCAAAGAAACACATATCCAATAAGGATCAAAAGACTCACCGAAGTGAACAACAACAGACTGACAATGAAAAGTCGACACGACTAATCAATATCCAAAACATCAATCTTGGGATCATCATCCCCAAATGAATGGCCAACACGATCTACGATCTCAATACAACAGTCCTGGGATCAACATCCCTCAATGAATAACCGATACGAAACTCATTACACGAAACCTCAACATATACAACAACTCAACATATTAATTATCCACATGACTGAACAAATACTTAGATTACCTCAAAGCCGAGGACCATATCCATAAACATCCCCCAATGAGACGATCAACACAACTATTAATACCAACAATAGTCCTGGGATCAACATCCCTCAACGAACAACCAGTACGAATCTCAATATATGAAGCCTCAACATACAACATATACAACAACTCAACATAATAATTATCTCATAACTGAACAATACATAAATTACCTCAAAGCCGAAGACAACATCCTTTCCACGAACAACATCCCTGAACGAATACATAGTTATACAAATAATCTCAAATAAGGTACCATCCATTCAAAACTAATAAACCTTTATCCCGAAACTTATGTCATCACGATAACTATCCTCGATATCCGATATTCAATATCCTTAACCAAAGATAACTCACGTCTTCCCTGAACACAATTAAATCATTTACCTTATGATTTATTACAACCAGAGTACGATATACAAACCATTATCCCGACAACTTACATTTCTAACAACATTACAATACGAATTATAAATGAAATGAAAACGAAACCATTCATCAAATATTATAAACTGAACAAGTAGAAACTTTCCTCGGTACCGATACCACGAAGCCGTTACCAATATCCATTGCCTTTGTCTACGATGTCCTCAGCCCCGACCAAAAGCAATCTACGAACTTCGCAGCCTCAACCGCAACACAACGGTCATAAACCACGATCAAACATATCAACCTACTGAAGTAATCAATCAACAGCAATTTGATAACAATCAATAACCGACATAGCCAACCAACAAACTCAACGGTTCAACGAAACCTCGATCATAAACAAAACCGAACAATACAACTCAAACAAATACGAACCCATATCCACGATACAAGTCGCAACTCGATAATCAATATAACCGATCAATAAACCCAACGGTTCCACCATATCCCGATTAAACACAAATCCGAACAACCAAATCAACCGATCATGAATTTAAAACCATAACACAATTCATAATCCGATAATCATATCAATAATCAATTTAAACCAACAAGGGTCTAACATTACCGATTCCAAATTCAATCTTAAATACAATAACAAGTTTTCTCCTTGTATAATCATAATAAAAACCAATTACCGATTATCATCATCAATCCGGACGATCCAATTAATTCAACATCATAGATAACCATATTCCAAGGGTTTCAAATAATTCCGTTATTCGATTTGAACACTTGTTCAATACGTATGAATTCTCAAACTCAAAAATGAATCATAATCTTATCAAACCCAAAACCCATATTCGTATTCCTATACGAATATTGTACCAAAACACATAACTTAGTTATAGATATGAATATTCCATATTCATATCCAAAACACCAACATCACTTAAACATGTTCATCAATTCATATATAATCCAAGAGTTCCTTAAGAACACAACTTATTCCGACATCACATTCAAAATCCTCAAATGACATAATCCGATGTGTTCTAACATCTAAACAATCCTTATTCACAATTCAAGGTATATATAATCATGTCCTTCAACATATATACTTCTCATAACATCATGAATCGCAACAAACTATCAAGAACATCGAGAATACTACGATCCCATAATCATAACAACATAATCAAATCATTTGATCACCAATTCATTATCTTCCCTTAACAAAATTCTCGTAAATACCAAGAATCATCACAAATACCAAGAATCAAATCAAATCATTTGATCACCAATTCATTACTGTCCATTTTGGCAGACACCCTTACGTACGTAACCAGCAGCTGCTTACGTACGTAATGGGCCCTTACGGCCGTAACCGGCCACAGCCTTACGTACGTTATCGGCCAGTCCTTGCCCCCAGTGAGTCACTGCCGACCGTGACCAGCCATCCCTGTGAGTCACTGCCGACCATGCTCGGCCACTACAGGCCCTCTCGGCCACGACTCGGCCAGCCACCCCGTACGTACGTAGCACTTATTCCGTTGCGTACGTAATACGTACGTTGACTTGCTACAGTATTATACTCGTATTACGTATGTAATACACCCTATATAACGTACGTATCTCCATCCGTTGACTCACCTGTCCACATCCGCGCCGAAAGCCGCCGACCACGGGCCCCACTATCCTATCACAAGTCTGATTCCTCCTGTTACGTACGTAATGCCTTATGCATAACGTATGTAAAGCGTACCAACTTAGCGTACGTTAGCCCATAAAATTAACGTACATAATGGCCTTCTGTACTTAGCCAAAATCCAACTGTTCCTGTACGACATCTCGACATACTGGATACGAACATACGGCATACTGAATACACATATACTCAGCCCAAAAAATATTCTCATACGATATACCTCATATCCAAATCAGTTCAATCTGATACAACATATCCTCAATATAACTGTCAATCAAACACGTCAATTACACAAGTATAACTGTCTCAGTCCTCAATTTATTTTATCCATACTGTATAGATACCAAACTATACAGTATATCTCAGATAAAATAACGCGAAAAATTTATACTGAAAATCCAGGTATTACAAATTCCACATCTCTCTGTAGAGGTAAACTAGGTAACTCATCTGGAAAAACATCGGCATATTCTCTCACTACAGGAATATCCGCCAACATCACTGATGATTGCTCGGTCTTGGTCATATAGCACTAATAACCGACACACCCCTGGTTGAGTAATTTCACTGCTTTCATCACATTAATGACTCTTCCGGAACAGCTGGGATTACCCCCCTAAAATACACATCGACTCCATCGTCTGAAATAATAGTGACCATACGCTTACGGAAACTGAGGATGGCATCGTGACGATCCATCTAATCAATACCCAAAATAACGTCGTCTCTGGGTAAGTCTGCCACAGTTAGGTCCGCTAGACATTCACAGCCATTAAGCTAAATCAGACAATTCTTAATCTCACGGTCTCCGATAATTCTTCTACTGTTAGGTAGTCCAATGACATAAGGTTCGCAACTAGTAGCACTATCCAAATGAAGTCTACTCAAGCATGACTCGGAAATGAATGAATGCGATGCACCAGTATCAAAAAGGGTACACACAGGTTGAAATAGAATTTCGAGTGTACCTGAGATCATTCGGGCCTCCAGATCGTCGGTCCTCTTCATCTCATAAATTCGGGGCTTGCCAGCCCTGGAACCGGATGCTCCTGTCTGATAGCTGTGGGTTCCGCCTTAGTTTGCTCCCGTCATCTTAAATGACGTGGACTGAGTTGCCTGATTATGAACAGCGGACTGCTTCGGGGCCGGAGATGCCGTCGGAGTAGGTTTGGAGTCTCTTCGGCAGAAACGGGCCTTATGCCCGAAAATCCCATAGTTATTACACGTGATGGTCGGCTTCGGACACTTAGTGCTGAAATGACCCTGCTCTCCACAGTTGAAATAGGTGATGGCCGAATTGGCCGCTCGAGACTGAGATTCCACAGGTTTAGGTACCATAGGAGGTCGCTCGGAAAAAGTAGGGCCCGCATGAGGTTTCTTGAAGGTTGCCTGACTGCCTTCAGACTGATTACGATTCATTGATTTCTTGCTAGCAGATGAGGGTTGTTTCTTAGCAATTTCCTTAGCCGTAAAGCTCATAAGTAAGAGCTTTCTCGATGAATTCGGCCAGAGTGGTGCAATGATGGTTAAACAACTGCATCCGCATACGAGGTTTCAACCTCTTACTGAAATACTTGATCTTATCCGCCTCGGAGTGGATAATAGATGAGGCGAAAGGAAGTAACTCCTGAAACTTCTCAGCGATGGCGAGAACATTATCTTCCGCTGAGGGGTCAGGAATGAGTAATTCTGATAACTTGGCCTCCCTGAGTGGGCCGAATAATACCTTTCCATCATGAGAGTCTTGAACTAGTCCCAAGTGCAAGACCCGTCGGTGGGCTTCAAAAATAGCTACCAAGAGTGAGCGCTCTTACCCAGATAGTAAGCCGCAACTGAAACCTTGTGCCCTTCAGGACACTCCACCATAGCAAATAATTTTTCAAAGTGTTCAAGCCAATGAACAATATCCGCCGGCTCAGACGATCCCTCAAAAGTAGGTGGTCTCTGGCGAGAGATGTCGCCAATTATACTGCTCACACCCCTCTCTTGCCTCTGAGGTGGCGGCGGAGGAGCCTGTTGATTCTGAGCGGTTGAGTTTTGCATCGTCTCCATCAGACGTACCATCTGAGTCATCTGGGCCATCATGCCCTCCATAAAAGTGAGTCGATCAACTCGAACACCTTCTGATTGAGCTGTGTCTCAGGTACGACTCCTTGACGGTGAATGATTATCTCTGGGTGAATGAGTGGCAGTGTCCCTGCTCGTTGAATTAGCATTATTCCTTGCGTTCGCGCGTGTATTCACACGAGCTCTCGGGTTTCGGCCCGCACCGCGGCCTCTTCCCTTGCGTCCTATGACAGCTCTCTCCATACTGAAGTAGGAAAGTCACATGATGATTATAGATCTCGCATGAGTACCACATTATGATTACGTTATGAAATGATAATAATGAGCATACGCGCTCTAACACAATGATTACATGAAGAATCAATTGATGTGGCATGATTATCTGATGATATTTTTGAAATGATTATCTTGAACAAGTTAACAAGATTAATGATACGATCCACAAAATCAACAACTCAGCAATGAAATGAACTGAGTGATTAATGATTTAACATGATCGACATGATCAAAAAATGAAAATGATGATTGAGGATTGTTGACTGATGAATGATGAATAAGTGATTCTTATTGCCAGAAATTATACCATGTCGTCAGAAATCTTATAGTTATTTCGGTCTGAGGGGCTTGGGGCTTGCACAGGTCACACGTGACGCGAGAGTCTAATGATACTAGTCTGGTAAACGATGATTTCAAATGAGACATGACTCGGAAGGTAGTATTCAAAACCACACTCTGATATCAACTCTGTAACACCCCAAATTAGGCGGATATTACAGTGTTGTGGACCCCCAACTGGGACCCACCATGCGAATAAAAATTAATGAATTAAATAATATAATTGTAGTACTAAACCACATTATATCATCAATTACTCCGATGAGGAGTTTCAAGTACAACATACCCAGGAAATACAGAATACATGTATATTTTATATGAATATAAAATATACAACACTGAATAAAATGAATATCCAAACGGAAATTTGCAGCGGAAATAAAAATGAAGAAACATGAATGACTGAAAAGGACTGGGGCCCCCTACTAGTATCACTGGGACTCCTCGCCGTCAACGTTCTCTTCCCATGCTTTTGCCTTGCCATGACCTAAAAACAATATCCCCAACGGGGTCAGTTACACAGAACAACAATCCTCAAGAGTTGAATAAACACAATCATATATATCTTAGTTATGAAATTAAGCTGAAGAGGGGCATCATAGTACACTCCTAATGGGACGTGCAAGTGCACAAGACGAGTGTCCGGACACATCCGCCCTTGTACCTAATTACTCTCACGGAGGCACGTTATCTTGTGCACAGTCCATTGTGTCGGTGAACCCGCATCACATGACTATCGTATGCCCGACTAAAAATTCCACACATAACCACCCGGCCACGCAATATGAACCCAGAAGATCACAAGAACAAAAGTGACCATGATGAATAAAAATCCGAAAAGGGTCAAGAATGACTCACCGAGATGAAATAATAATGAAATGAATGATAGCTCACTGAAATGATTGGAACCGTCGTTCCTCGTGAATTAAATAATTAGTTTGATAATCACAAGTCTCAACATGATTAATACACTATGAATGAATTATGAATATGAATGAACAAGAACGAAAGGAATGAGTATCCTTTTAACCGAGTAAGAATTAACTTACACAAATACCGGTGTTGAAATGTCCTTCCTCGAACAAACGTCTTAAGTGGAAAGATCGGTCGCCCGAACAACCTTGAATAACACAATTACCAACAATTCACTTAATACACGTGTCAATTGTAAATCATGACCCAATCAAGAGGTCGATACAACACATCCAAACTCATTGGAGCATTACGACAAACACTTTGTAAACAATCTCCCATTATTTACAACCAATCCTAATTGTATCGAAAACCAACTTCCAAATGAGTGATTTACTCCAACAAAACACCATCAACATAATCGATAATCCAATAAGAATACACAATTCGAGATTACGATAACATCTAATTGAAAACCCCCAAAAATCCAAAGTCAACCCTCAAGGGTTCTTGAATAAATCCCCACATACTCAACAACTCCGGAAAATACACCAATAAATTTGTAGGTGTTAGGAGTATGCCCTCGAATGCCACTCAGAGGATGTTGAGTGAGGGCATTGTACTTGTTATTATGTAATTCATTATCATAAAGCAAATATATGTTTCTTTATTTACTAGTAGTTACTGGCACTTCTAACTCGTAAATATATATATATATATATATATATGGAAACTAGTCCGTGTATTTGAGAGCAAAACATTCCACTCCTTATTGGATAAGGGGGTCAGCACTGGAAAGGTCTATATCTCAAATGCTTAATCGTTCGCAAGTCGATGAAACTTGACTTGGCGTTAAGTTTATGGGAAGACTTGTATGACGTGTTCTTTGACATGAAGAGTACCTGTCGAACACTAATGGTTAGTGGGAGCACACTTTATAGGTATGCTAATTGAATTAGTATACTCAAACCGACTCACCCTCGATTCATCACACGGATTTCACTCCGGGATAGTCAATGACGGAATTGAAAGGTTGTGATAGGTATTCATGAACCTTCGACCTGAGGATTTGGTAGGGATGTGCTTGTGACGTTAAGTTTTTCATTAGAATAGTTCGATCTAAAAAACCGGAAGGTGAGGGTCAACCTCGACGTGCGTCTTGACGGACAAATAGCAGGTCCTACTGAATACCAAGATAAGATTCTTTCTCCTGTTAGTGAACGGGTTATATGTCATATGCGGTTATTGGCTAATGAGATCATAAGTATTTGGCTAAAGCATTGGAGCTATTTGTATTGGATACACGAGAGCTCGATGATCTCAATTTACATTAACTCATGCATAGCGTCAGGTACATATGGGTTTTGACTGATCGTGACCCTATAACTTGATCGGGACATTTGAAAGAAGGGTTTATACGTATACTGGTATTCACGACAGAATGGTTCTTGAATAATCCCCATCATTCGTTCTTAGTTGGGGTACAGTGTAGGCCGCCAGGCTGGCTTGGTGGTGCTACTACTCTTTGGTTCCTCCCATTGTTGACTGAGACGGATCTACCGAGTCGCGCAATAGGATTGACGACGGAATGAATCGAGCTAATTCTCTCTTTATAAATATTAGATATTGGATATCTAATTTATTGGGACATTGGATGTCTAAATTGATTTATTGGATAAAATAATTTACGGCCTAATGAATTAAATAAATTATTGGGTGATTAATTTAATTCATAGATATAATTATTTCTTAGAGAAATTAATTATATAATTTTGTATTTGATATGTTTACTTAATTAGATTAATTAATTGATATAAATACATCGAAACGGAATTGGAGTTTATCTGTTTGGACTCACGGGAGTCCGAAACGAACCGAACTCGTCCGATTTCTTCTTGATGGCCGCCCTATTTCCACCCACCTTCCCCAGTCTTTGTCTCCATTTTTTAATGGAGACCAAAGACTTAAGAGATTTGGAATCTCTTATAATATTGTGAAGGGTGTCTTTATTATGTGGAGTTGAAGAATAATATGAAGACAACTATCACTTGTCATGTGCAGTCTTCTCACGGCATATACAAGAGAGAGAGAGAGAGAGAGAGAGAGAGAGAAACTTTTTCTCCTGGTTCTTCTTCACCATTTTATTCTTCATTCTTTTTACTACATAATTTTCTTAGAGATAAATTGTGAGAAAAGATTGAAAGATTGTGAGTTATACACTTAGAGTGTAAAATTCATATTTGATAGCTTCATCATCTGATTCTAGCCATAACGTTGGAGGTTAATTGGGTGATCGTCGTCGTTTATCCGGCGCGTGACAAGTAGAGACGTGGTATTTTCAGCGTTGGATCATCCAAGTGCTTGGAGCGGATTGGATTGTAAGGAAGTTCACCTAAAGCTTGGGGAATCGCTCAAGAGAAGAACACCATATAATCAACGGACTACAAGGGTATGATTCGTATCTTCCTTTATTTATTTATATTCGTATATACGTAGCTTGATCGATCCTCGTAGGGATTCAGATCGAATTAATTTTCATTTTACCGCTTCCGCTGGGCCTTCGTTTTATGCACCGAATCCCATTAATGGTATCGGAGCAAGGTTTTGCGATCGTACATACGATATTTAGCATTTGGAATGCTTATTTTGTGATTTAGAATCACTTTGATAATCGTAGATATTTTATTGTTCGTCGTAGTGTCGTTTTTCTGTTATTTTATGTTATGGTATAAATTAGGTTTTTTTTGGAAATATGATTTATATTTATGAAACATAGATCATGAATAACAAGATTTTAGAAATCTGCCCGAATTCGAGCTGTATGCAATCGTTGGACGATATACCATACAGCTGCTTGATTATGGCCGAGCGCGTTGCTGTATGCGGCCGAGCGCGTTGCTGTATGCGGCCGAGCGTTGCTGTATGCAGCCGAGAGCGTTGCTGTATGCGGCCGAGCGCGTTGCTGTATGCAGCCGAGCGTTGCTGTATGTGGCCGAGCGTGTTGCTATATGCGGCCGAGCGCGTTGCTGTATGCGTCCGAGCGTTGCTGTATGCGGCCGAGCGCTTTCTATATGCATACGAGCGCTTGCTATATGCGGCCGAGCGCGTCCTGTATGCGGCTGGGCACTTGCTGTATGGAGCCGAGCGCGTCCTGACAGCGTCCGAGCGCGTCCTGTAGGGATCTGAGCCCGTCCTATAGGGAGTCGAGGGTTTCCTGTAGGCGGCCGAGCGTGTCCTGTAGGCTGCCTAGCAGGGTGCTTGGTGTTGCTTGGCAGTAGGGCTGAGAATCGGGACATCCCGAGGTCCCGGTCCCGAGTCCCGATTGTCCCGGTCCCGAAAATCACCAATTTGGTGGTCCTGGTCCCGGTCCCGTTCGGGACTTCGGGAGTCCCGATTCCAGAAATGGGATAAATGGAAGTCCCGGTCCCGGTCCCGAGGATAATTTTCCGAAATGTCCCGAAATGTCCTGAAATCAGAAAAGGAAAAAAATTGATTGAAATTAGAAATTTCAATCGGGACTTCGGGATAGTCCCGATCGGGACTCGGGACTCCCGAGTCCCGAAATTACCAAAATCTCATGTCCGGTCCCGATCCCGTAAAATTCGGGAATCGGGGTCCCGTTTCTCGTCGGGACTCGGGACGGGACCGGGACTCGGGATTTCCCGGTCCTAAATTCTCAGCCCTACTTGGCAGTTTCCAGGCTGTCGGGCACTGGGTCTCGTTTTTCAGTATATTTTCGATTATTGAATTTCCCAGTGTTAAAATCATTAATTTGGAATTTTTGATGAGGGAAAATTCAAAGAAAATATTTTAAGGGTTTACTACGGACGAAAATTAAATTTTCGATTATTGTTGAATTGATTGGATCAATTCTATTTATTATTGATTATGTATATTGATTAGATCAATGTAATCTTCATGTAATCCATTTATTTAGTATTTATTTGATGAATGCTTTTGAATGGGGATGTGGTTCATGGACTTAGTTTTGAATCGTTTGTTTTATTCGATTGGGTTGTAAAGGCCGTTTTGAGCCTATTTATTTTACTAGAAATATTTGTATCTAGGATGCAATTTTTCAATGTAAAATTTATATGTAATGACGAAGACCGGAGGAAGATCCGTTTCGAGAAGACGAAGATTCAAGACGAAGACTTGTAATTATATTACGGAGTTTTTGTTTTCTAGGAACGGTCCATGAACCACATGTTGGTAGCAACTAGGTTGTAAATGGTTGTTTCATATTGTATGAATGCCACTAACACGCTTAAATGAATTAATGTGCAAAGTGTAACATTAATCGCGAAAAATCTCCCACCACAAATTATTAAGTTTATAAGGTTTCAAGATTTTCCTTCCCTCCATCGAGCTTTCGGGAAATTGAAATTCAAACCGGATGTGCTATGCTTCCGAGTTATCGGGGAGGACGGATAAATTACCAGAAGCGCATTGGATGCCTTCGGTTGGAGAAAATTTTATCCCTAGAAACCTGATAGGTTGCCGGATAAGATTCAATTGTGAAACTGATTTGCGTCGATGGTATAAACTTAACTTGTTCACGAACCATAGAAACCGTATAGGTTGAGGGGAGTGAACAAGGGAAAAAAGAAGATCGAATCATCCATTAGATGGGTTGGTGTTGGACACCACTTTATTAAAATTAATAGACTAGAAACCTGTTCGGTCGCCCTCTATTAAGATTTATAAAGAACTCGATCACCACTATGAAATAGAGCGACGATACTTCTAGATTTCACATGGGAGTGTGTTATTCTGATAAAAATAGTGGGAGGTGGGTAACAAGAATAGAAAAGACCTTAATTCTATACTCAGATCATAATTGAACGAGTCACCAGACATAACTCTCAATATGACAATGAATCCACTCGCAATTCTACTCGAAAAGAACACCTTGAACGGACCTAACTTTGTGGATTGGCTCTGCAATCTGATGATAGTCCTCAGAATAGAGGCACTGGGATACATCTTGGAGACGGACATTCTGGCGCCTCCAGTGCGGACAAGAGCCAATTAAGAAGAGATTGAAACCCACGAAAAGTGGGTTAAGGATGACGTGAAAGTCCGTGCATATATGATGGCTTCCATGTCTAATGAGCTTGAGAGAGCTCATGAGAAAAAGACTTCTGCTAGGCAGATTCTATCTCACTTAATCGAGCTTTATGGTGAGCACAGTCGAACGGCTAGATATGAGATATCTAAACAATTGTTCGGTGTTTGGATGAAGGAAGGTGAGAAGGTTGGGGACCAAGTCCTCAAAATGATATCTATGATCGAGAGGTTGGAGGATCTTGATTTTAAGATGGATACTTCTCTTCAAACCGACCTCATTCTACAGTCTCTTCCTGATTCCTTCTCACAGTTTGTTATGAACTTCAACTGCAATGAGATTGCATGTAATTTAGCTGGGCTAATGAAAAAACTTGTGACCGCTCAGTCTCAGATGAAGACTCCGCGGATGAAGGAGTCTGCTCTTGTGATTTCTTCTGGACCTCGGAGATCTAAGAACAAGAAGAAAAAGAGCAAGAAGCAGACAGGACCACATGTCAAGGAATTCAAGGGAAAGGGCAAGGCCCCGATGGTTTCGAAGAACAAGAAGAAGAAGGATGCTTGTCTCAAGTGCGGTGAGCTGGGCCACTAGGCTAGAGACTATCCGATTCTTCATGGCACTTCAGGTACAGAACTCTTAGTTTTGGAAACAAATTGTTCTGCTACTGTATTTTCTTCTTCCTGGATAATGGATTCTGGTGCTAGTTCTCAAATTTGTACCGTGAATCAGGATATGGAACAAAGTAGGAAGCTTGGACCTGGAGAAGTTATGATCATTGTCGGAAGCGGGCATAGTGTCGGGGCAACAGACATAGGATCACTTCTTTTGGGTTTAGAATCCGGTTTTGTTCTGACTTTAGAAGATGTACTTGTTTTGCCCAAGGGGTATACAAATATTTTATCCATTCCGGTCATGGACCGGATAGGCTTTTCATTTTTCATTGGTGATGGTTCCTGCAAAATTTATTTTAGAAATAAACTCTTGGGCACTGCTACATTGTTAAATGGATTGTATCATCTAAACCTCAGTAACAAAGTCGTTGTGAATACTATGACTAGGAAGCGTGGTAGGGATGAAACTAATCAAGTTTTAAAATGGCATCTACTAGTAGTTTTAAAACTCAGTAACAAAGTCGTTGTGAATACTATGACTAGGAAGCGTGGTAGGGATGAAACTAATCAAGTTTTAAAATGGCATCTACTAGTAGTTTTAAAACTACTAGTAGTTACTGGCACTCCTAACTCGTAAATATATATATATATATATATATATATATATATATGGAAACTAGTCCGTGTATTTGAGAGCAAAACATTCCACTCCTTATTGGATAAGGGGGTCAGCACTGGAAAGGTCTATAGCTCAAATGCTTAATCGTTCACAAGTCGATGAAACTTGACTGGGCGTTAAGTTTATGTGAAGACTTGTATGACGTGTTTTTTGACTTGGAGAGTGCCTGTCGAACACTAATGGTTAGTGGGAGCACACGTTATAGGTATGCTAATTGGATTAGTATACTCGAACCGACTCACCCTCGATTCGTCACACGGATTTCACTCCGGGACAGTCAATGACAGAATCAAAAGGTTGTGATAGGTATTCGTGAACCTTCGACTTGAGGATTTGGTAGGGATGTGCTTTTGACGTTAAGATTTTCATTAGAGTAGTTCGACCCAGAAAACCGGAAGGTGGGGGTGAACCTCGACGTGCGTCTTGACGGACAAGTAGCAGGTCCTACTGAATACCAAGATAGGATTCTTTCTCCTGTTAGTGAACAGGTTATATGTCCTCTGCGGTTATTGGCAAATGAGATCATAAGTCTTTGGCCAAAGCATTGGAGCTATTTGTATTGGATACACGAGAGCTCGACGATCTCGATTTGCATTAACACATGCATAACATCAAGTACAGATAAGGTTTGACTTACCGTGACCCTATAACTTGATCGGGATATTTGAAAGAAGGGTTTATACATATATTGGTATTCACGACAGAATGGTTCTTGAATGATCCCCATCATTCGTTCTCAGTTGGGGTACAGTGTAGGCCGTCAGGCTGGCTAGGTGGTTCTACTACTCTTTGGTTCCTCCCATTGCTGACTGAGACGGACCTACCGAGTCGTGCAATAGGATTGACGGCGGAATGAATTGAGCTAATTCTCTCTTTATAAATATTAGATATTAGATATCTAATTTATTGGGACATTAAATGTCTAAATTGATTTATTGGATAAATTAATTTACGGCCTAATGAATTAAATTAATTACTCGGTGATTAATTTAATTCATATATATAATTATTTCTTGGAGAAATTAATTATATAATTTTGTATTTGATATGATTACTTAATTAGATTAATTAATTGATATAAATATATCTAAACGGAATTGGAGTTTATCTGTTTGGACTCACGGGAGTCCGAAACGAACCGAATCCGTCCGATTTCTTCTTGATGGCTACTAGGGGTGGACTCGGTTCCATTCGGTTTGGTTTTTGACTGAAACTGAGAGTCGAACCAAATATTCGGTTTCGGTTTGATTCGGTTCTTTTTGAAGTTCGGTTCGGTTAAGTTCGGTTTTATAAATATTCGGTTCGGTTTCAATTTGGTTTGATGTTTTTTCGGTTCTTCACAATATAAATTCAAATATTATATGCAATAGAATAAGTTATATATAACAACAAACCAACAAGAGTTATATATATGTTCAAGATAAAAGCTAGAGTTGCATGACCATTTCCAAATATCTCAAAATATATAACAATCATAAATCACAGTAGCTCATTCTCTCAATCTAAATTAATTGAATCACAAATTCATGAGCATATTATCGGTCCTTCTTGGACCCATGAGGGTCTTACAAAAGGAAAACGAATTATACTAAAATTCGAAACACACCAAAATCACAAAAACAAGGTCATTTTAGTATGTTGAAATTTGACTTCGGTCCATTTCAGTTCGGTTCGGTTCCGCTCGACCCCGAACCGAGAACCGAACCAAGTTAGTTCGGTTCGGTTCCATTTTTTTGTTTTTCGGTTCGGTCTTCTTCGGTTTCGGTTTTTCGGTTCTTTTTCGGGGTTTTTCGGTTCGGTTTTCGATTTTCGGTTCCGAAATGCCAACCCTAATGGCTACCCCATTTCCACCCACCTTCCCCTTAGTCTTTGTCTCCATTTTTTAATGAAAACCAAAGACTTAAGAGATTTGGAATCTATTATAATATTGTGAAGGGTGTCTTTATTAGGTGGAGTTGAATAATAATATGAAGACAACTATCACTTGTCATGTGCAGTCTTCTCACGGCATATACAAGAGAGAGAGAGAGAGAGAGAGAGAAAAAAAACTTTTTCTCTTGGTTCTTCTTCACCATTTTATTCTTCATTCTTTTTACTACATAATTTTCTTAGAGATAAATTGTGAGAAAAAATTAAGAGATTGTGAGTTATACACTTAGAGTGTAAAATTCATATTTGATAGCTTAATCATCCGATTCTAGCCGTAACCTTGGAGGTTAATTGGGTGATCGTCGTTCCGTTCGTTTCTCCGGCGCGTGACAAGTAGAGACGTGGTATTTTCGGCGTTGGATCATCCAAGTGCTTGGAGCGGATTGGATTGTAAGGAAGTTCACCTAAAGCTTGGGGAATCGCTCAATAGAAGAACACCATATAATCAACGGACTACAAGGGTATGATTCGTATCTTTCTTTGTTTATTTATATTCGTATATACGTAGCTTGATCGATCCTCGTAGGGATTCGGATTGAATTAATTTTTGTTTTACCGCTTCCGCTGGGCCTTCATTTTAGGCACCAAATCCCATCAGTAGGAACACATGTATCCAAGGTAGATAATTCATATCCAACATAATAGCAAGCTAAATTGAAGAGATTGGAAGGAAACACTCCAATCCCGAAATTCTAGATTCAAGAAATGTTTACCTTGATTTGGTGTGTTGGAGAGGATTAAATGATGATTAATCTGAACTAGAAGCTTGAAGATGATGATAGGTGATTGCAGCTCGAAGATATCTTCCCAAACCATCCAAAATCGCCCGAAATCGCCTAAGGAAGGAGGAGAGATGTGAAAATGATGAATCTGGACTGAACTGTCCTATATATACAAAACACAGCTTAGTGCGCACTAGATCCTGTGCTTAGCGTGTGCTAGCGGGTTCACCGGGTAGTCCAGTACCCACTGCCTGCATCATTAGCGTGTGCTACGTACTTGGTAGCGTGCGCTAATGTCTCTTTATTAGCGTACATTAACCTTGTGTTAGCGTGCATTACCTGATAGTTGATGCCCAGAATATTGGAGTCCAGAACCTACTGTCCTCTGCCTTGCTTGCGTTAGCATGCGCTACACCTATAACTTAGCGTACTGTCACGGGATGGGAGTTTTGCGCAGCTAACCCGTGCGGCACTTAAACAACTAAGCTGAGTCGAGTTGCTAAGTAAGCCTGAAAGTAACGAGAAAAGGGGCAATGGCACAAAAGTATTTTATTAAGTATGAATGCTTGAGTACAAGAGAGCTTTACAATGCTTGATTGCTTGAGGATTTCTGGATGGAGTGAGCAAATGAGGCTCCTCCTCCTTTTATACCAACCTAGGAGAGTTCTGGAGTGGAACTCTCTAGATAGAACTTTCTAGATAGAACACTCTAGATACTTGTAGTACATTTACATGGGCATTTTACATGAGCATTCTACAAAGTGTGTAAGAAGTACATTTCTACATGCTTCTAGAGTCATCTACGAATTTACAAGTATGTAGAGATCTCTGGGTCTTTCTTGATCATTCTAGAACCTTCCGGAACCTTCCGACACATAGAGACTCATGTTAGGGTCATCCGGGTCGCTTTCGCCCGACCCGTCACATCCTCCCCCACCTATTTCAGCGACGTCCTCGGCGCGTTCTCTTGTTTGAACCTCTTGATGTGATCTTGAAATTGCCAGAGTTCGTCTTCTCGTTCCCATGTTGCTTCGCTATCGGGAGGTTTTTCCATTTTACCAAGTATTCGTCTTGGGAGGCACGCCTCTCTTCCGAGTAACTCGTTCGGTCACAATATAGTCCACCTCCTTGTCGAATGAGGTGATTACGGCGATGAGTGCACGATTTGACTCTCCTCGGTGCGGGTCTTCCGAGTCGGCATGGTAGAGTTTCAATTGGCTCGCGTGGAAGACCGGATGTATTTTAAGTTTCGGAGGGAGTTGCAACATATAAGAGACATTTCCAACACGCTTGATTATTGTAAATGGTCCTTCGTACCTCCTCACCAATCCTTTGTGTACTTTGCGCAATGCCTTGAATTGGTTGGTATAAAGTTTGACCATGACCTGATCACCTTCTTGGAATTTAATGTCTCTTCTTTTAGGATCAGCCCACTTCTTCATCTTCCGGACGGCCTTGTCAAGGTAGGCGCGCGTAATGTCTGATTCCTCATGCCATTCTCGGGCAATGCGGTGAGCTGCGGGACTTTTTCCTTCATGTGTCGAGGCGACAGCATTTGGGGTTAGTGGCTGAAAACCCATAATGATTTCGAAAGGGGACTTACCTGTTGCCTCGCATTTCTGCAGATTGTAAGAGAACTGGGCCACATCAAGTAATCTTGGCCAGTCCTTCTGATGGGCGCTTACATAGTGCCTTAGATATAGTTCCAGCAAAGCATTGATTCGTTCGGTCTGTCCGTCTGTTTGGGGATGGAAACTTGTCGAGAACTTGAGGTCGGTTCCCAATAGCTCGAATAGTTCTCTCCAAAATCGTCCAGTGAATTGAGGGTCTCGATCACTCACAATGCTTAAAGGAATCCCCCAAAGTTTGATGATATGTTTGAAGAATAGACGGGCAGCTTCATTAGCATTGCAATCGGGTGATGTGGCAATGAAAGTAGCATACTTACTGTATCGGTCCACCACCACCATGATGCTTCCGAATCCTTCTGATTTCGGGAGAGTTGTGATGAAGTCCATAGACACACTCTCCCAGGGCCTTGATGCAATGGGCAGGGGCTCCAACAATCCTGCCGGCAGATTCTGCTCATTCTTGTCTTGCTGGCACACAAGACAAGTCTTCACGTAGGCTTCAATTTCGTCCCTCATTTGCGGCCAATAGTATGAGGCCTGCACGAGTGCAGTGGTGCGTTTGATTCCTGGGTGACCAGCCCACTTAGTATCATGGCACTCCTTTATGATTTCCTTCCGAAGTTTTCCTCACTTAGGCACAAATATCCGATCGCCGATGGTGCATACGATACCATCTTCCTCCCAAAATCGCCTTGTTTTGCCTTGCCTTATTTTGTCCAAAAGATCTTTCAGTTGGGCGTCTTGTTGGACTCCTTCCTTAATCCGTTGGATGAGGTCGGACTTTGGCATACTTGAACTCATAGTGGCCAGTTCTGCCTTCCTGCTTAGGGCATCTGCGACTACATTAGCTTTCCCCGGCTTGTATTCGAGTCGGTAGTCGAATTCCGCCAAGAAGTCTTGCCATTGAGCTTGCTTGGGACTTAACTTCTTTTGCGTCTGGAAATAACTCGTAGCAATATTGTCCGTCATGATCACAAAGTGTGAGCCAAGCAAGTAATGTCGCCATGTTCGTAGGCAGTGTATGACCGCAGTCATTTCCTTTTCTTGCACCGTATACCGTCTTTCCGTCTCATTTAGTTTCCGGCTCTCAAAGGCAATGGGGTGTCCATCTTGCATGAGCACTCCCCCAATAGCGAAATCAGAGGCGTCAGTTTGTACCTCAAAAGCTTTTGTGTGGTCCGGCAAGGCTAGTACGGGTTCTTCGGACACCGCTTGTTTGAGTTCTTCAAAAGCTTGCTGACACTTGCTGGACCAATGCCATACTTGGTTTTTCTTGAATAGATCGGTCAGTGGGGCTGTTTTAGCCGAGTATCCTCTTATAAAGCGGCGGTAGTAGTTCACCAAGCCGAGAAACGACCGAAGTTCTGGAACCTTGGTCGGGGGTTGCCAATCCCGAATAGCTTTCACCTTTGCATTTTCCATCATGATTTTGCCTCCTTTAACCTTGTGACCGAGAAATTCGACTTCTTTTTGGGCAAATGAACATTTTTCCTTCTTAACATAGAGCTCGTTCTCGCGTAGTACTTGGAAGACTTGTTTAAGGTGTTGAATATGTTCTTCAAGAGTCGAGCTGTACACCACAATATCATCCAAGTAAACAACAACAAATTGGTCAAGGAAAGGGTGAAGTACCTTGTTCATGAGGGTGCAAAAGGTTGCAGGTGCATTCGTGAGACCGACGGGCATGACAAGGAACTCAAAAGCACCGTAGCGAGTCACACATGTGGTCTTGGCCTCATCTCCTTCAGCAATTCGTACTTGATAGTACCCCGAGTGCAGGTCAAGTTTGGTGAAGTACCGCGCCTTGCCAAGTTGGTCGAAGAGATCAGCTATCAACGGTATTGGGTATTTGTTCTTGACAGTGATCCGATTGAGTGCCCTATAGTCGATGCACATTCGAAGGGTGCCATCCTTCTTCTTCTGGAATAGTACGGGTGCACCGTAGGGAGACTTGGAGGGACGTATGTATCCTGTTTCTAGAAGGTCCTTGATTTGCCTTCGTAGTTCCGCGAGTTCGGGCGGTGCCATGCGGTAGGGAGCAGCAGCTGGGGGTTTGGCACCGGGTTCCAACTCGATACAATGATCCACCTCTCGCCTGGGTGGAAGTTTCTTAGGCAACTCTTTAGGCATCACATCCTTGTATTCTTCAAGAATATTCTTCAAGATTTGCGGGTGGTCAGTCCGCGATGAGTCGAGTTTTTCTTCGTCATTGAGCTGCCGAATTGTTACCAAGTAGTTGGGGTACTTCCGCATCCCCTTCTTAAATTGCATGGCCGAGATTAGTTTCTTCTCAACATGGGCTCGTTCAATAGGGACCATGCATGCCTTGTCCCCGTCGTAGATGGCGAGTGTGTTTGTGGCCGGCATAGGGAAGGCTTGGAATCTGTCGAAGAATTCCATGCCTAGAACCATCTTGAAGTCGTCTATGGGGACGACAGAGAAGTCGAGCTTTTCGGACCATGTCCCAAGAGAGAGTGGGACGTCATGAGCAATTCCGGCTATAGGTTTGGCAGGAGAGTTTACTGCCTTCATCGCACCTCCGCGATAGACTGTCTTGAGCCCTAGGCGTTTGGCTTCTTCCTCGGACATGAAGTTATGAGATGCTCCAGTGTCGAGTAATGTGCTAACGGTTTGACCGTTAATAGAGGTGCGAGCAAACATGAGCCCTTTCTTCGGAGTAACGGGCGTCGGGGCTTGTCCCTTAAGAGCGGAAATGTACTGAAGAGAACCCATGCTGTGTCGGGGTTCTTCTAATGGAGTGGCCGAGGTATCATCGGCATTGATTTTTAAGTGGGCAGCAAGGGCGTTTAAAGTCTTCTTCTCTGGACAGTCACGTATCCAATGATTGCCATTGCATATGAAGCAAGGGCTTTTGGGCTTTGATTGCTCCTTTCCTGGGAATTTTTGTTGCCCGATCTTGCCACTTGGGGGTCGGTTAGTTCCCTAATTCTTGCGATTACCGCCATGTCCTTCCTTGCGATTTTCTCCCCCACCTTTTCCATGAATGGGCCGTTTATCTTTACCTTGCCCAGAGTAGTCAGTGAGTGATTCAGCCTTGGCGATAGCTTCGTCAAGGGTCTGAACACCATGTCTATCCAGCTCGGTTTTGGCCCAATCGTTAAGGCCATCGGTGAAATAGAAAAGTGCATCTTTATCGGACATTTCAACTTCAAGCATGAGAGTTGTAAATTCATTGATATAGTCACGAATCGTACCTGTCTGCTTGAGTCTTCGGAGGCGAGCTCTCGCATCTCGTTCAGCATTGCTTGGGGCAAATTGTTTTTGGAGTTCTCTTTGGAAGTCTGCCCAAGTGTCAATGGTGCAGATACCTTTGCCCATATCGCCATACTTCCGGCGCCACCAGAGTTGTGCGGCACCACGTAGGTAATTTGGTGCGCCGCTGACTTTCTGTTCCTCATCTTTTACGCCCATAGCGTCAAAGTATCGTTCCAGGCCGAATAAGAAGTTATCGACCACAGTGGCATTCCGAGTGCCATCGTAGGTTTCGGGCTTCGGCACATCCAAGCGGCGCGCATCAAAAGCGAACGGGGCAGCGGAATTAAATGATGCGGCTCGCTTGTGTTTAGCCTATTCCGACCGGACTTCTTCCACTTCCGAGCGAATAGAGCGTAGCTATTCTTGGACAAAGCCACGGAGACCATGAATCTCCTTCTGGAATTCAATAAGTTGCCCACGCAACATATCCGACTGGTCCATCATAAGTTTCTTCAGTACGCCAGCAATGTCGGCGTATTCTGTCTCCAGAGTGTCGAACATGTCATGGACTTGATCAAGGTTCTCCTCCAAGCTAGCCATCGAGGCTTCCAATGAGGCAATCCGAGGTTCGAAGGCGTCGGCAGAGGGTCCCTTGGACTTGCCTCGGACCTTGTTACCTCGTTGCTCCTCACGACCGCGTTGCTGCTCTTGAGTAGCATCAATAGGGACATCCTGAGTGTTGGCCATTATTCTCGTGTGATATGAGTCGGTTGTGTGTAAACCGTGGCTCCGATACCACTTGTCACGGGATGGGAGTTTTGCGCAGCTAACCCGTGCGGCACTTAAACAACTAAGCTGAGTCGAGTTGCTAAGTAAGCCTGAAAGTAACGAGAAAAGGGGCAATGACACAAAAGGATTTTATTAAGTATGAATGCTTGAGTACAAGAGAGCTTTACAATGCTTGATTGCTTGAGGATTTCTGGATGGAGTGAGCAAATGAGGCTCCTCCTCCTTTTATACCAACCTAGGAGAGTTCTGGAGTGGAACTCTCTAGATAGAACTTTCTAGATAGAACACTCTAGATACTTGTAGTACATTTACATGGGCATTTTACATGAGCATTCTACAAAGTGTGTAAGAAGTACATTTCTACATGCTTCTAGAGTCATCTACGAATTTACAAGTATGTAGAGATCTCTGGGTCTTTCTTGATCATTCTAGAACCTTCCGGAACCTTCCGACACATAGAGACTCATGTTAGGGTCATCCGGGTCGCTTTCGCCCGACCCGTCACAGTACGCTACTAATACCATTAGCGTACGTTATGATCCACTCGTAGCGTGCGCTATGAATTATTCCATTTCAGCCCAGTACCTACTGGACTGTCTGAACGAGCCTTAGCGCGCGCTATACTGATTGCTTAGCGTGCGCTATCCAAACTACTAGTGTGCGCTATTTCCCATTCATAGCGTGCGCTACTACAACTCAAATTCAGTCCAGTGCCTTATGGATTGTCTGCCTCAAATGCACTAGCGTGCGCTAATACTGAACGATAGCGTGCGCTACCAGTACTCAATTAGCGTGCGCTAAAAAGAGTATGTAGCGTACTGTCACGGCCGACAATCGACAACGAGACATGTGTGCGCAGATGGTCGCACAGGGTGCCGAGGGACCGGCACGAGCAGGACGCCATGGATGGCATCGGGTTGCATGGGGATATTCAGCCTTCAAGACGGCGTGACCGGACGGAGAGTCATGCGTGGAAACCGTGGGAGGAGCACGGACGCCGCTATGGGAAGCGGATCGCCCAAGGGGCATTGCGGATAGGACATGTCTGGGACTGTCCGGCAGTGCAGGGGGCGCGGGCAAGGCCGGACGAGCAGCAGTCGTGTGGGACAAGGCACGACGGGACAAGGCCGAGTCTGGGAACAGGACTCGAGCAGGGCGGCCGGACGCGGGCGTGGGATGCCGGGCGCGGCCGGCGTGCGCGAGGTGCGAGAGAGACCCTCCCCCCTATAATAGGCTTAGACGGAAAAAGCCTTGTGAGGGCAGTAGACATTGAAAAGCTGAGGAGCCACTCAGCAGGGAAGACTCGACCGGAAGCAGCTAGAAGCGGACTGGCTTGGTCCAGGAGGTTCGGGAAGAGTCTGGAACATTGCAGAGACGGGCCCAGATGTTCGGGCCGAGACGGGCCGATGCGGGCCGGGACGGACAGAGACGGGCCGGGCGCCCGGGATCATGGAAGAACCTTCTAGGAGCCTCCTAGAAGGATGTAGCACTTGAAGGTTGTGGAGCATTCTAGATTGTACTTGGTCTTGTACTTGTAGAATACTCTAGAATGTGTTTGTAAGACTTGTATATGTAGACAAGTGTGGATGATTCTAGAGATAGGTTCTAGAATTGTAATGTTGTAGATAGGTCTAGAACCCTCCAAATGAGGAGGTGGCATAGAAGGATCTAGAGTCTAGGAGTAGTATAAATAGGCTTGAGGTTGGCTCATTTGCTACCAACCCTCAAAGACTCAACATTCTTGTATTGTGAAGTGTTTGTGAAATAGTGAAGAGTTTTCTCTCAACTCCCAAGTGTTAAACCCCTTCTTACATACTTAGCAACCGAGTGAGTTAGGCTTACTAGCTAGATCGAGGCAATTCTAGTCTAGTGCCGCACGGGTCCGAGGAGCTTTCGAGTGCTCAAACCCAACCCCGTGATAGTACGCTACTCTTCACATCCAGCAACCAAAATATTATGATGATGATGATGATGATAATATCCTCGTCTCGATCCTCAAAACAAGGTTGAATGACGAAGGATAACTGATATACGATGCAAATTATGCCGAACGGTGAATATAATGAATGAATATGAATGATGAATGATTATTAATGAGTGAAAAATTACTGAATGACAATTTACTGAATGATAATGAATGAATTTACAACTGGGTATTACAGTTCTTACAGGCCTAAAAATTGCTTGGGGAAAGGGTATAAAAAAGGTTTGGGTTGCAAGTAACTCTCAAAGGGTTGTCGACGAAATTAATGATACAAGAATAACCGAGAGATCCGCAGGGAATCTGAGAAATATACTACAAGAATGCAGAAGATCTAAATAAAAAGATTGGGACATCCATGTCTGTCATATTTACCGCGAACAGGACAAAGTGGCTGACTTTATGGCAAAGCACGCCTTCTAGTTTTCAATGGGGTTGAGAATATTTGACACCACTCCAGTGGAAGCTCGTGACATGATACTAGATATTGCAAGTGCTCGTAGACTTCAAACGAAATAGTCTCCTCATAGTCTTTGTTGGGGTCTCCCCCTCCTCCATATTGCAAAAAAAAATATAGTTGTTGAAATGAGTTAGTAGGAATTCTTTCTAGTTCTATATTAAATATATTGCTAGTCTTAGGTCTTGTTTTTTTTTTTTTGAGTTTGAATCATATCTCCATATTTAGCTATATATTCAGCAAAAATAGTTTCACAACTATTTTTCTAATATACTTTTAATTGTTCAATATTTGGGATTTTGAAATATAGTTTGGCTCTCAAGAGATACTCAATATTAGGAAAACCCATATTAGAAAGTAGAGGTGGCCAGTGGGTCGGACCAGCCCAGCTCAGCCTGGTCCAGCCCGAGTTTTCTAGGCCCGCGGGCCTCTCGGACCAGACCGAGCCCAGTCCCCCTGGCACCCGGGTGGTCCCGGTCCTGAACTCTCTAGCCCAAGCCCAGCCCAGCCCAGCCTGTCAGGTCTGCGCTTGAGGCCAAACTCGGGCACCGATCCACTGCGGCCCGACCCCCAACTCCGACCCCACCCACCCGCGCCGCCCCACCCACCTAAGTCCACCCTAGCCCACCATTCAAATTTGAATGGGGTTGGGGCTGGGACCCATGCCACGTGGCACCAACCGATTGCTTGGTGCACTAGCCGTTGCCCAACGGTCAGCCCATGAGCTGGGCGAGGCCTAACGGTAGGTTCTAGCCTCTCAGTCAAGTTCAAAAAATAAAGGTAGGTTTGATGCCGATTTTGAGATTTTAGAATGGTGGAAATTACATGAAGAACAATACCCTATATTGGCTAGAATGGCAAGGGATCTCCTTCTCATTCCAGCCTCTACAATTGCTTTGGAGTCCGTTTTTAGCGCAGGTAGAAGAGTTATAACAGATAAACGAACATCTTTATCGCCCGACGTTGTAATACCCCTATCTTTTCTATTTCTGTATATCTCGATTTTTGTGATTCGTTTATGCCAATGTATTATAATTATTATCCCCCGTTTTCTTTTCTCCTACCATGTGTTCTCTCGGTGCGTAATTAAAAATTTGAAATTGAGATTGAGACTCTTACCGAGCATTTCATCATGTTCGTTTCCATGCAATTTCAGAAAATCGAGCCGCCGAGTGATGACGGCTGGACACTGGATGGCCAGATGCAGTAGGAACCAGCCAGGTGCGGCAGGAACCATACAGGTGCGGCAGGAACCAGCCAGGTGCGGCAGGAACCGGCCATGTGCGGCAGGTCATCTCTGGAAGGTTCTCGAGTGTGTTCGGAAGGCGGCGGACTGGTCGTGTCCGGAAGGTTCTCGAGCCTGTTTGGAAGGCTGCGTGCCGAAAGGTTCTCGATCATGTCCAGAAGGCGGCAGGTCGGTCGTGTCTGGAAGGTTTTCGAGTGTGTCCAAGGCAGCGGGCCGGAAGGTTCTCGAACGTGTCTGGAAAGCGGCGGTTCGGAAGGTTCTCGAGCGTGTCCGGAAGGCGGCAGTTCGGAAGGTTCTCGAGCGTGTCCGAAAGGTGGCGGGCCGAAAGGTTCTCGATCGTGTCTGGAAGGTGGTGGGCCAGTCGTGTCCGGAAGGTTCTCGAGCGTGTCCAAGGCGGCGGGCCGGAAGGTTCTCGAGCGTGTCTGGAAAGCGGCAGTCCGGAAGGTTCTTGAGCATGTCCGGAAGGCGGCGGTCCGAAAGGTTCTCGAGTGTGTCCGAAAGGTAGCGGTCCGGAAGGTTCTCGAGCGTGTCCGGGAGGCGGCGGACAGGTCTATAAATATGGCCGAGCAATTGGATTTTTCGCATGTTTTCTCATTCCTCTTCTTTTCTTCCACGGCTGGGACTTGGAACACACGAAGACATGCTGTTAAACTATCAACTCACAAGGTTTTTGAGTTCCTAAAGATGATCTAATCACCCTTTAATCACCTCCAACCGACCGAATTAGGGTAAGTTTTCTAAAGTCCTAGTTTTGGGAAATTTGGGTATTTTTAATGATTTGGTCCGACTATTCCGAGTTAGCCTAGATTATTGAAAGAATATCAATAATCTAGTGGTATTCTACCAATTTGATTGTTTTTCCATAGTTCGATTGGCCCCAATTCGCCGTTTTGTTGAGTTTTAAACCCACGCTTACAAGGTGTCCGGTAGAATGCTGAAGAGGGAATTCGAGCATTCGACGATGTTTTTCCTCGTTTAATCGTTGTATGACTGATAATAGATATTAGAATTGAGTTCCCCACGACGAGCTGGCGTTGAACCCTTCCGTTCGTCGTCTTCATCAAGATTCCGAAGTTCCGATCGACTGTGTTCCTCGGAGTGTTCACGGGAGATTATTGAGGTCGAAAGTCGGGTGAATCGCCCATTCCGTCTTCATGTCAGTCGAACTTTTCCATCCATTAAAAGGTGAGGCAAGTATTTGATCGTGCTTTATGTATAGATTTCAATTGAGTATGTATATACCATGATTTCCAAATGGTTTTGTTAATGCTCTAAAGTCGGCAACTCTATGTTGATATTTTGAAATGTTTTTGAAAAGGATTTCTGAAAAATAAACTATGTTTCAAAGGGATTTCGAAAATATTTTTTTGAAAAGGATTTGGATTTTGAAAATTTTTTCGGAAATAATTTGAGAAAGGTTTTCTACAAATAGTGGATGACTGGTCTTGGTTACTATTTTTTGACATGATATTATTTTATAGATGATTTATCAAGGATGCCTTGAGACGTTATTTCAAATGGGATTGAAAAGCAAAATTGATGAAAGTTTTGGATAATGTTTTGGGACTTGCGTCGGCAAAGTTATGTGACAACATACTGTGAAATGTGGAATGATATGATTGGAATACGACATGTTGAAGCTGTAACAAGGTTGAGATGTTTTGAGACTTGTGGACCGGGTAAAGCCAGAGATTGTCTTGACGAGGGATCTGGGGTATATGGTAGTGTTCAGGTAGTTCGACCGACTCCTGATGTGGTATGTACCATCCGAGGGTAATCCAACCAGGGATGTCCCAACGAGGATTCTGGAATATATACTTGGACTGGGTATGTTCCCGGATACCCAGTGGTTTACTGATCTGCATATTATTCTGGAATAATGACGTGATATGGTGCTGCTTCTGCTTTTAGATTGAGAACGATGTCATTGTCACTATACTGCTGAGGCGCTAGTACTTGGTGAGAATATCCTTCTTCTTGCTATGCTAATAAAATCAGTTATCAGTATTTTATTTATTGCACGTTATACATATTCCTATTATCAAGTACTTGAAACGGCCATTTGCTGACCCCTTCGGGGGTGGATACATTGTTCGTGTATTCAGATACAAGTCCAAATGGTGATCCGGCACAGGAAGGGCACGAGGATGACGAGCAGCAGTGATATTCTCTCGTGTTGCCAGTGTCGGGTTAGTTGATCTTGTTTTGGGTAAGTACTCACGAGTACTGTTTTTGTTGATGTCATGTCGGGTGTGGGTTTGGGTACCGTCTTGAAGTTTTTACCTATTTGTTGAGCTGGTTTTGACTATGGTCATAACCGACCCTGTCGGTCGGGATGTTATGGGTATGTTGTGTTGTTGACCTTGCCGGTTGATATGGGTTGTTTTTGGTTTTACGTTCGACCTGAGTGGTCGTTGTGTGTGTATGGGTGTGTTAAACGGGTCTTGCCTAGTGGATTCCCGAAATGGATCCACGATGTTGTAACAGTTCCGACCCGGGACGGGGTTATTACAGAATATGGTATCGGAGCCTAGGTTTCTGAATACGTAGGCCGTCGGTTACTAGGCCTGTTTTGTCGTGACATGTTGTTAGTTGTTGTTTGTGTTGTGGAATATCACTGGCTGCCATCGTCTCGTGCCACCTACATTGTAAGTCTCTCTGATCCTTAATTTCATTTTCCAAATTGTTTTAATCTCTTTTTTGAACATACCTGGACTTTGAGTCCCTCTTGTGAACTATATTCCATTGGAGTCCTGCCCATTGATTTCTGATTCTATCAGAGACCTGTGAGAAACCAGAGTAACATGTTTGTACTCTTTTGAACTGTGTCTATTATTTTTCCTTCCCTTATACGTTTGAGGATCTTGTGCATACCGGCGTATGGAGATGGTAAGTCTCTCGATTGTAAGTCCCCTCTTATGTGTGCGGTGATTGTGTTGTGCTAATTCGATCAACCTTGATCGAGGGGCTGGTAATTGTTAGTGGTATTAGGGTTTTTGGGATGTACAATGTGTATATGGTACGGGTGAAAATAGTTATATAGTGTATTTTGGAAAATCGGTTATATTATTGATTCCTATATTCTATTAAGAATGAAATTTTAAGTATTGATTTTATCCGCCGCACGAACATTTTAAAAGTGGTGTTTTGAACTCTTTCAAATGGTGAAAACCTACAATTTAATATCGTCTTATTAAACGGTCACATATTTCAGCAAAAAAAAATTCGATTAAACATTTTGGTAGAAGATGAAAGATTTTAAATTTGTGGTACTTGAAACTCAAATTAAATTTTTTTCAAATATTTCAAACTAGTTACGACGTCTTTAAAAATTTTTTACAAAAATAATTTGAAAGTCTACGTGTGAAATAAAACTTCCTCTTCTAAAGTACTTGCAAGTTTTGGGGGGAACGTGACTCGACCCCTTATTTTCAAAAGATTGTTTTTCATAAAGTGCAGGCATGATATTATCATCCTCGTCAAAGGACTAAAAGTTGATTTTAAATTTTACACCCTGCAAGCCCTAGTATTCTGCAGCACGTATAGTGTCGTTTCCTGATATAATAACAACACCCGAGCTTGTACATAGTACACATGCTTCCCGAATTCTTTGATATTTTAGTGTTGCCTACTTTGAGCATGCGGGATGCTGACTGAATCCGGTGGTGTTACTGTGTGGGATGGTATTATATGTCTTAGTATGTCGAATCTTGGAGGAAGTGGATGTGATGACGTTGTGGAAGCAGTGAGGTGGCTCATACGACAACTTTCATGCTATGGTGAAGGAGTACCAGGATCAGACGATACCCTATGAAACCCCCTCAGTGATTGGGTCTATGAGCGAGGCAAAGAGGCAGAAGACATCTGGAAGATTTTTGGGCACAAAGAAACTAAGGTTCCCAAACCCCCGCGTCATTTGAACGCATCATCTTCGCTGTCGGTAGTGAACGCTGGGCATTTCCAAGTCGGCATCGTTAACTTCTAGTAAGACAGGAAGGTGCTTCAACTACAACGTTCAAGGGCATGTTCGTGCAATTGTCCTTCTTCACCCTTGACTCATTAGCAGTACGGGTGTGAAGGTCATCGGATGCGGTATGGTGTGATAGTCCCCGAGCGGAGCAAAATAAATGATCGGAGGGAATCCTATACTCCTACTTCTCCTTTGAATAGCCTAACATTGGCGATTGATGATTTTGTAATAAGTCCTAATCATTACTGTTCCCGATAATGTGACTTTGATTGTTCTCATTTCACCGCTTTATGTTTCCAACTCTGGTTGCCCTAAAGTTTCGTAGCCGAAACTTCTTCTTAGTTTGGGGGAATGTAGTGCTCATGACGTTTCTCAGTAATTCTTAGGAGGGGTGATCTTTCATTGTTGATAACTTGTTCGTGATCCCATCATCAATTTTAAAACTACCTCGTTCTGCTCAGTTTACCGTCATTCGAACAAATTCCAAAACTAATCTATCGAAGCCCAGGGATTATTGTGAACCTTCCGCATTTGAGTTTAGTCCTTGCAGATTTTGTTTGAAAATATCACCCAAGTATTTCTACCAGTGCAACCAACATTTTGACGAGTTGTGAGCTTGGGTGTTATTACTCAAACTCGGAACATGGTTACAGGACGTTTGAGCCATTCTATAATCATTCTAACTTTGGGGGCATTTATTTTCGAACTGATACTCCCCCACTTAGACTTATCTTGTTCATATGTACATTTCTCGCCTCGGCTCGTGTATCAGATACTTGCTTAATTGGTTCATCGCATTTCGGAAATTATCACGTTCACTCATTGCTTGGGACGTTTTGGAGCTGAGCAAAGTGGTTGTTTTCTTTGATTGTTCTACCACTCCCTATTTTAAGTTTCGGCATGAAACTTATTTTAAGAGGGGTAGAATGTAATACCCATATATTTCCCATTTCCGTATATCTCGATTTTTGTGATTCGTTTATGCCAATGTATTATAATTATTATCATTCGTTTTCTTTTCTCCTGCCACGTGTTCTCTCGGTGTGTAATTAAAAATTTGAAATTGGGATCGAGACTCTTACCGAGCATTTCGTCATGTTCGTTTCCTTGCGGTTTTGGAAAATTAAGCCGCCGAGTCATGACGGCGGGACACTGTGTTGTGCGGCGATTTATACGCCTCGACGGCGAACGATAACAAGGCCGAGCGACCGAGTCCACAACCAATCAAGCTATAGCGAACTCGCCTAAACGAAGATAACCGTCCACCTTCGAGTATCTAGTGATCGACTCTCAAGGCAATCGCCTTTTGTCACCCAGCGATCGACTCTGGTGCCCGCCCTAGGACGACCGTTCTGCGCCACGAACAAGACCTTCGTCCGTCAAAGTCTACGAAGACTGGATCTCAAAGAAGCGCCCATGTGCAGATCCGCAAAAGGCACCACATAACGTGGATCGTTGACCATAGCCTGTCACCACCTTCTCACCTACCGACAGGCCCGCCGAACGGTACAAGATGGGACCTCCCATGACAGCGACTCAAACGCGTGTTGGCCTCTCATTGGTTCGCACTTCTGGTAGCCAGCAACTCCTGCGGACTTTAAGGAGACCAGCCCATGTGCTAAAGACGATCGCCCGCTTATTATAATACGGCAGAGGGGATCGCCCAGCAACTCCCAGTGCTATAAATAGAGAACCTCCAACAACTGGAAAAAGGTTCCCAGAAATACGTTCACAAAAGATACACACTCTTAGACTCTTGGCTTCCTCTCTTGAATCTATCTCAGGATTTATCTCTCACCACCTCTCAACTAGAACACGGTCGGCAGAGGCAAGAACTCCCTACAGTATAGATTCGAAGAGACTCGCAAGCCCAGGAGCTCAAACATACAACTAATATACACTGTGAGAGACCGTCGATTTCTCACAGTCGTCACAGCACCCCAACAGTTGTTACAAGAACTCACAGAGCACCATATCTGGTTCTTCCGGCAATCTTCACGCTCAATAGCTAAGATAACTAGGGTCTTTACACTCATTGTAATTGCACTCTAACATTAATATTTGTACTCCAAAGTATTTGTATTAATAACATCTCACGAGAGCATTCAAGCCCGGGACTAACAACCCCGGCAAATCATGTGTTATTTACTTTCCCACGGAAGTGTTCTCGCACCTTGTTTGCTACTTGATCATTCCAGCAATATCTATCTCTGGATAATATTTTGGGTAGCAACAATTGGCGCTAGAGGAAGGGAATCTTAACCTTCATTTTTTATTCCTACCGTCCCGAAGAACACTCACTGTTCTCGGGGCATATACTTGAATTGACACTCACTGCTCTTCAAAGAAAAACCTTCAGAATCATGACGTCTGCGACCACATCGAAGAGAGCCACTCTCCAAACCGCCGAACATTATATCCCGGCTAGATCCGAGCCCCAGCCGACGGCAGAGGGTAGCCGCGGCGACGCGAGCCTCTCGATCCCGCACCTGAGGGACGGCCCCAGCCTTTCGCTCGACCAGTTCCAAACTGCGGAACAGATCGAGGAGGCTATGTCCATCCTAAAGGAGCGACGGAGAGCATGCGCAACGCCCGCTATAACTCCCTCGGCCATTCGCCGCGTGGGAAATGGAAGTTCAAGGGGCTACTGAGCGAGCGATCGTCAGAAAGCCCCGATTCGCGAGAAAAGGCTCTCGCAAGACCGGACGGCTCTGTATTCAGTCGCTTGGGAAGCGATCCATCATGGCGACTGGGGCATTCCGGCCCCAACCACGAGACGATGGAATCCGAGTCCGTCACCAGGAGTTCGGCATACCCAACTCCCAGCCGAATATAAGTCAACTGTTTGGCTCCCACTCCGAACGCCAGGGGGTCAGTACTTGATTGCCTCGGCTCCCGCTCTGAGCGTCTAGCCGCGAGCAGCCAGGCCGTGGCGATGGCCGCTATGCAACGCCAGCTCGACGAGATGAAATTGCTCTTAGATACTGGGAAAAGCACCAGTAGAAAGATCATCGGACCGACCGATCCACTCGCGGTCCACATCAAGCTTGCCCCGGTGCAACCAAGGATCGTTCCTCCCAAAACACCTCTATATGAAGGGAGATCGGACCCCGAGACCCACCTAAGCAAGTTCCGGATCTACATGACCGGGTGTGGGGCATCAGATGCGACCAAGTGCCGAATCTTCCCATTAACGTTGGGCGAGTTGGCCCATAGGTGGTACGTCTCACTACCACCGCGATCGATTATCTCCTTTGAGAAACTGGCGAGTGTCTTCACGTCATACTTCGCCGCCAAGGTCGCCAGACCAGAAGGCCCCCACCGCATGATGAAAATCATGCAGGGGGAAGTCGAATCCGACGCAGATTACATCGACCGGGTGGATGAAATTATTCTAGCCGGCGAGCCCATCAGCGACGAGCTCGCCCTCTACTCGGTCCTGGGGGGATTCTACGGTCATTCACCCATGTTTAGACATCTCACCAAGGACATCCCCCCGACCTACGCGATCTTCTGCGCTAAGGCTGCCGACTTTCTGGCCAGACAGAGGTTGCTCACCCTCCGCCTAGGCGAGGGAACGCCACCTCCTGTCCGAAAGACGGCGATCGCCAAAACCAAAAGGCGGTAGCCAAGCCACCCGGCGATCTCAAGGCTTTCGAGGATGTGGAAGCCCATCTCCTCCACAAGTTCAACCGAACTCCGGCCCATATTTTTTACGCCATCAAGGGGCGCGAACCGCTAAACAAGCCAAAGGCAATAAGGGACCACGGTCATATGGACCACAATCAATATTGTGCCTACCATAAGAATCCCGAGCACAGCACCAACCAATGCCGCGACCTCCTCAGACAACTCTGGAGATTGTTCGAGGAGGGCAAATTGGACAACTTATTGGCTTAGCCTGAGCCCCTTCGATCTCCCAACATGGTCGCCCGAGTCGAACGCGAACAAGCCAGAAAGCTCATACGAGCCAATCCCTCGATCAACCTCGGCGACTATATCTACATGCTTCAATCAAAATGAGGGAATTTCGGAAGTCTCTCCCCGATCTCCCGCCTCATCAAACCAAAGGCTACTGCCTGAGCAAGCGCTTCGAAAAAGAGGATGACTCGCTTGCCCTCTAAAGTTCGTCATCAACATGATGGACCTAGGCAGCGACCGCCTCCCCTAGCACAACGTATACCGTCGAGGATCGTCATCTGACATGATGGTCCGAGGTAGAAAAGTGCCGCCATGGTCGCAAAAATCGATTAAACCGATGATCCGTCCATGCAAGGTTCCTTTGGGCTCCGATCGCTCGCCCTTCGTTTAAGTACGAGGCGAGCGTAGCCGAAGGACTCTCCAAAACAAATCAGAGGATTACTCGCTCGCCCTCTAAAGTTCGTCATCTACATGAAGAACCTAGGCAGGCGATCTCCTCCCCTTACACAACGTATACCGTCGAGGATCGTCATCTGACTTGATGGTCCGAGGTAGAAGAGTGTCGCCATGGTCGTGGAGGACGATGGAACCATTCTCTATGCCCATGCAAGGTCCCTTTGGGCCACGATCGCCCGCCCTTTGTTTAAATACGAGGCCGGCGTAGTCTGAGGGCCCTCCAAAACTAATCTGTGGACACGTTCGCCCGCCCTCAAAGGTCCATCACTCAACGTGGTGGGTCCTTCCCGGACAATGCGACGCGCCCCTCCCCCCGTCTCAACGTATACCGTCGAGGGTCGCCATCTTAATGGCGGCCCGAGGTAGAAAAGAGCTAACAAGCCGCGGACGTGGAGTTGATTAATCTGACGACGCCCCGTGCAAGGAATCCTCCAGACCAAGACCGCACGACCTTCGTTTAAATACGAGGCGAGGCGCAGCCTACGGAGGACCCTCCCAATTAAGTAAGTCGCGAGAACTTAGCCATCAGACGAAATGTCGCTCGCACATAAGGCACGGTCGTGGAGGTCGGTCCATCGAACTCCGCGATCGTGCACGGTTCCTCAAGACCGAGATGGACGGCCTTCCTCGAAGAATCGACAAAATTGAAGACCGCTCACTCGACGATTTATTTTCGCCCCCTTACTTTCACTAAGTGAACAAAAACAAGGGGGAAGAGTGCGGAGCTATTTATACGACTATCGTCCCTATTCAATCACATACGGAGATCGACATTTTTCAGATGTTTGTGCAGCGATCGAATTTGTTGTAAAAGTTACCTATATGAGTTTATCAATTCACTTGGAGCTATACACGCAACAATCCCTCCTCACACATTTGTACAAAGTCATGCAAAGACTCATAAAAGCAATCATTCAAGTAATAAATCGAAGAAACATTCATTTCATTACTTGAAGTAGCAGAGTACATACACGGTCGCCCGAAGGCCTAAATACTACAACGGAAAGCTACAAAATTACAAGGCAAAAGCTAAAACAATAAGAACGAAGAGCATCAGGCCCCTGCCTGGCCTTCGCCTTCAACTACTGGATCGACCCGCGACCCTTCACCAGCCTCCAGAGCCGCCTCCCCATCCTCCGGAGCGTTTGGATGAACAAGGTTTGCCGGAGTCGGGTACCAGCTCAGGTCTACGCCGATTTCCGCAAGATCCAAGATCGGCACGGAGAAAGTAGGATGGAGAGGATGCTCCAACGCATATGCCTTGAAGCTTTCGGCTAGAGGGCCGACCTCCAGCCCTCCCTTCTTAGCAGCACGGAGCGAGTCAGCGAACGCCAGGTAATAGGCAAACTCGCTGACGAACTCCAAGTTGAGAAAGGGATCGGCCTCGGTCGCCTCCAGCTTCCCTTTCAGCTCCGCGACCGCCTGTTGTGCACCTTGAAGCTCGGTCTCCTTGGCGTCCGCCTCTCTCCTCGACGACGCCAGCTCGCTAGTCAGCCGAGCGACAGTCACCTTCAGCTGATCGGCCTCCTTCTGAGCGGCCTCATGCGACCGACAGGCATCTGTCATCTGGTCCCGAAATCGGTCAACCGCCGCCTAGGATCGCTCATAATTGTCACTCGCTGAGGCCTTCCAGGCACCGGCAACCCAGAACCACTTCGCCGGATCGCCCCGCACCTTGTTCGGGACTCCGAGGATCACCCGACCGGATGGGCCATGAATATGATAGCCACCGACAGACCTTTTTTGAACCATCAGCTTGAACAAGTGGTTCATCTCCGATGGCGAGGGATGGCGGTACAGTCGGTGATCGCCGAACAAGGTAAGGGCACATATGATCTGGAGCCACATGTTCGGTGTTAGCTGAAGCGGCACCACGTTCCAGACAGCCAGCAAATGGGAGACAGCAAAAGACAGAGGGAAACGCAGCCCAGCCTCCATAATCGCCTCATTCACGGCGACCATACCCTCCGGAGGTTGGTCGGCCCGATCGTTCTCCGCCGGCACGAAAAGATCCAAATCTGAAGGGATATGGTACCTCGTCCTCCAGACGGCCAGGTCCTTCCTGGTCGCCGAGCTCCTTATCTGGCCAAGGGACCATGGAGATCGCTGCACAGCCCGAAACAGCGATTGCTTAGCAGGTTGATAAGGATGAGCGATCGAGTACTCCCTATAATCGAATTTAGGAGACGGACCGGCCAACCTCTCCATGATTTCAGCAAAGGCCAAATAGGCCTGGCCAAAGGCACTATGCTGCTCTCAGTAGGCCCTCACCGCCAAGTCTCTCTCCATCTGCGAGCGTCTTTGCTCAACTGCCGCCTCCCTGGCAACGTCGGCTTCATTAAATAGTGCCTCGACTTCCGCGGGGTCAATACCGGCGTGGATAGCCTCAGCGACCGTCTCCAAATGAAAGTCTGCGGAGGATCCTCCCCGGGCAGTCGAAGTCCCGGCGGCAGAGGAGGTGCCCATTTCGTATGATGAAGATACTCCAGACATTTTGGAAGAGAAGAGGAGAAAAGTAGTGTTTTCTTACCAAGGGATGAATCGATCGACGATCGGCAGTCAAAGCTTCAGAAAATTCTTCGGCAATATCCTTCTTCTCCGGTGAAAGCGCATAAGGGTCTTAACACTGTAGCCCAACGCCTTTTTATAGGAGATGGCAGGGACTTCCGTGCAAATAAGGAGAATCTCAGCGGCCGAAAGTGCAACCGTCGCAATTAATGCTCCCTTGAAACCCGCGTACGCGTTGTTTCAAGGACACGCCAGACAAGGAGTCATAAATAACCGTCGGTCTCCCCCAACAGGAACTCGACACGTGCCTTGGAGACTTTTCCTCGACCGCTGTCATTTCCCGCTCATTTCAGCGAAATTCAAAATCAATCGACTCAAAGATGATCACCAGTTCCGTAAAATGATGAGTCACTGATCATAATTCAACGATCGCCAACAGAACCACCTCACCCCACGTTTCCAACATCAGAGCGAGCTCGGGGGCAATTATTGTGCGGCAATTTATACGCCTCGATGGCGATCGATAACAAGTCTGAGCGACCGAGTCCACAACCAATCAAGCTATGGCGAACTCGCCTAAACAAAGAGAACAGTCCACCTTCGAGTATCTAGCGATCGACTCTCAAGGCGATCGCCTTTTGGCACCTAGCGATCGACTCTGGTGCCCGCCCTAGGATGACCGTCCTGCGCCATGAACAAGACCTTCGTCCGTCAAAGTCTACGAAGACTGGATCTCAAAGCATCGCCCATGTGCAGATCCGCAAAAGGTGCCGCATAATGTGGATCGTTGACCACAGCCTGTCACCACCTTCTCACCTACCGACAGGCCCGCCGAAAGGTACAAGGTGGGACCTCCTATGACAGCGACTCAAACGCGTGTTGGCCTTTCATTGGTTCGCACTTCTGGCAGCCAGCAACTCCTGCGGACTTTAAGGAGACCAGCCCATGTGCTAAAGACGATCGCCCGCTTATTATAATATGGCAGAGGCGATCGCCCAGCAACTCCCAGTGCTATAAATAGAGAACCTCCAACAACTGGAAAAAGGTTCCCAGAAATACGTTCCCAAAAGATACACACTCTTAGACTCTTGGCTTCCTCTCTTGAATCTATCTCAGGATTTCTCTCTCAGCACCTCTCAACCAGAAGACGGTCGGCAGAGGCAAGAACTCCCTACAGTACAGATTCGAAGAGACTCACAAGACCAGGAGCTCAAACATACAACTAATACACACTGTGAGAGACCGTTGATTTCTCACAGTCGTCACAGCACCCCAACAGTTGTTACAAGAACTCACAGAGCATCATATCTGGTTCTTCCGGCAATCTTCACGCTCAATAGCTAAGATAACTAGGGTCTTTACACTCATTATAATTGCACTCTAACATTAATATTTGTACTACAAAGCATTTGTATTAATAACATCTCGCGAGAGCATTCAAGCCCGGGACTAACAACCCCGGCAAATCTTGTGTTATTTACTTTCCCACGGAAGTGTTCTCGCACCTTGTTTGCTACTCGATCATTCCAGCAATATCTATCTCCGGATAATATTTTGGGTAGCAACACACTGGCCGGCTAGATGCAGCAGGAACCGGCCAGGTACTGCAGGAACCGGCTAGGTGCGGCACGAACCGCCAGGTGCGGCAGGTCGTGTCCAGAAGGTTCTCGAGTGTGTTTGGAAGGCTGCGGGCAGGTCGTGTCCAGAAGGTTCTCGAGTGTGTCCGGAAAGCGGCGAGCCGGTCATGTCTAGAAAGTTCTCGAGCATGGCCAAGGCGGCAGGTCAAAAGGTTCTCGAGCGTGTCCGAAAGGCGACGGTTGTAACACCCCAAATCTCGTAAGGGACATTACACGCCGTAGAACCTTCATAAGGTCTACTAGGCTAACACGTGATACATAATCCACAAAGAAATCCCACAGGACACATTAATAATAGTAAAATAGGGTCGTGGCCTCGGCCAAAACATTTTAATCAAACATCATAAAGTATTAGTCAACACAAGTTCATTGCCCACGCAGGGGACTTTAACCAAATTTGTAAAACAAGCAGTCTAACTCCAACACCCAAGTAAATACAATAACAAAACATCTAACACAGACTCGAGCCTCATCATCATGTGGGGCCATCATTTGCATGCATATCCCGTGCCAGCTCCTCAGCTCGACCGATACGTAAAATGCATTTCCCCCATTTAAGGGGTTAGCATTCGAATAGCTAGTGCAAGTACACAAATTACACTACATTATATACAGATATGATTCAACACAGTCATATCATTTAGAAAACATTTGAAAATCATATTCCGGAATATTCTATTGACAACAAACAGTAATTCATCTCATATCAATATCACAACCATCCACACTTGGTAACCCGTGGCCGTACCTCTTAGTATCGACCCCCAGACGCCCCGTCGAATGCTCAGGGTGGGAAACCATTTCTGCGTCCGTACCCCTTACTATCGGCCCCCAAACGCCCCGTCGAACGCTCCGGGTGGAAGAGCAACAACTCACACACACAATATCATAACTCATCATACGTATCACAACCGTAACACACATAACGAAATGTAATACATGTACTTGCCTTGAATAAAATGACGTGAAGGAAACGGCGAAAGGAAATTTTTCGGTCTGAATAATCTTTACAAATCCGCTCCTATCACAATAACGATACAAACAATCTCAGTATTGCGGAAACGTAGTAATTCATCCTAGTTCTACCCGTTGGGACATTTCATCGATCACAACGAAGTCATAATCGATTCTAATCTATTAACGGTGAAACCTTGAAGTTTAATCCGTTAAACTATAATGAAAGTAAGAGATTACGATTACACAATCGTAATCTAACAACTTATCGAAGCTAAATCGGGTTCAATGGTAAATCATGCCAAAATCCCAAAATTCCCCAAAAAAGGGTTCTAGGAATATACCTCGATTTGAAGATGAGCAACGGATGGTTTGATGCTATAATGATGATATGATGCCTGGATATACCTACCCAACAGAGTTTGGGGTGAAATCGGATGAATCCTATACTTGTAAATCACTCCCGTCGCGAAGAGAATAAGAGAAGGATGAAAAATGAAGGAGAAAACCGCTGCCCAGTTTAATATACTGGGCAGTGTTACAACCGTAATGGTGCTCCAGAACCCACTGGACTAATTTCATTCCCTCATTACGGTCGTTTCGAAGGTGGCATTACGGCCGTAATGCATGGAGACTTACGTCCGTAATACATGCGAACTTACGGCCATAACTTGGCCCTGAAAGTTGGTCAGATCTACATTCTGAAAAATAATGGCTCGACAACCACCGGAGATGAAAATACAAGGGTAGGCCCACCGGATATACTAAAGTTCCCTACGGACAAGTTAAGCATAACAACCATCACATGACTACGACCACCCGAAGGTCGGAGTAAACGAGTATTAACATCAACACGCAAAATAATAAAAATTTACAAAAATGACCCAAACAATCGAAAATCTAAACTCGAGGCCTGAATGACAACTCGAAAAATGGTAAAATATCCAGAATCATTAAAGGAACTTGAAGAAGTAATGAAATGTCAGTATAGAACGAGATTTACGAGAATCAAGCCATAATGCGGAAAAGTTACATAATAAGTAAAATCTCATAAAACAACTCCGAAACTCGATCGGATGGTCATGGATACAGAACAAAATAGTTTCAGAATTCCAAAACAATAACAAGCGAGTCGTCCGAAATGAAAATATATTAAAAATAGAAATTACTAAAAATAGAAAGTGTGGATATTACATTCTCACCCCCCCCCCAAAATAAGTTTCGTCCCGAAACTTACAAAGCGAATAACTCAGGGTATCTCGACTTCATATTCTCTTCCGTCTCCCACGTGGCTTCCTCGGATCCATGTCTCGACCATTGCACTTTAACCAAAGGAATGGTTTTATGCCTAAGTTGCTTCACACGATGCTCCAAAATCTGAATCGGTCTCTCTTCAAAGGTAATGTCGGGACCCAACTCAATATCTCCAAAATCAATAATATGGATAGGGTCCGGTACATACGTCCTAAGCTGGGAAACATGAAACACGTTATGCACGTGACTTAAGGACGGCGGCAGTCCTAACCGATATGCAAGCTCTCCAACTCTCTCTAAAATCTCGAACGGTCTGATATATCTCGGACTAAGTTTACCCTTCCAGCCGAAGTGGTAAACTTCCCGTGTCGGTGATACCTTAAGCAAAACATGGTCCTCCACCTCAAACTCCAACGGTCGGCGATGCGTGTCGGCGTAAGACTTATGTCGACTCTGGGCCGTTAACAACATATCATGAATCAATGCAATCTTCTCTCTCATCTCAAATACCATATCTGGTTCAGTGCCAGTCAACTTGGATGCATCATCCCAACACAACGGTGATCTGCACCTCCTTCCATACAATGCCTTAAATGGTGCCATTTTGATCGAGGTGTGCCAACTATTATTGTACGTGAACTCGATCAACGGCAAGTGCGACTCACAATCATCTTTCCAGTCTAAAGCACAGGCTCTCAACATATTCTCCAGCATCTGTATCGTCCGCTCCGACTGTCCGTCTGTCTGGGAATGGTAGGATGTACTGAGTCTCAACTCAGTTCCCAAAGCTCGATGAACAGCCTGCCAAAAATGTGATATAAACCGACCATCTCGATCTGAAACAATACTCTTAGGAGTCCCATGCAACCTCACGATCTCTGCAATAAACACTCGGGCTAGTCTCTCCGTTCCCCAAGTATCCTTAATACCCAGAAAATGAGCTGATTTGGTTAGTCAATCGACAATAACCCAAATCATGTTCATTCCAGTCCGAGTCCTAGACATACTGGTAATGAAATCCATAGAAATGTCCTCCCACTTCCACTCCGGAATGGGAAGTGGTCGTAATAATCCTGTAGGTCGCTGATGCTCGATCTTAACTCGCTGACAGGTCAAACACTTCACCACAAACTCGCTAACGTCTGTCTTCAAATTGCTTTACCAATAGTTACTCCTTACATCCTTGTACATTTTGCTCGTACCAGGATGTATGGAATAAGGCATAGTATGAGCTTCACTCAAGATCTTCTGTCTCGATTCAATATCACTCGGTACACATAATCTGCCGCGAAATCTCAAAATCCCATCATCCTGAACCACAAATCCAGGGGCTTTCCCCTTCTTCACGTCCTCCCTCAACTAGACTAAAAATGGATCATCATACTGTCTCGCCTTGATATCATCAACCAAAGACGAAGTGATTTCTAACGCACATAACTGACCCTGAACTCTCTGAACGCAAACTTTGATATCCTGACAAATCAAATACCGCTGGATCCTGCTTTGAGGCGTAAGTACCTCTAACATCTGTAGCGCCATCGGCTTACGACTCAACGCATCTGCCACAACATTGGACTTGCCCGGATGATAAAGAATATCGAGATCGTAATCTTTAATTAACTCCAACACCTACGCTGTCTCATGTTCAACTCTTTCTGATTGAAGATATACTTCAGACTCTTGTGATCCGTGTAAATGTTACACGACGACCCATATAGATAATGCCTCCAGATTTTTAAAGCAAAGACGACCGCATCTAACTCTAAATCATGCATAGGGTAACTTACTTCATAAGGTTTCAACTGACGGGATGCATAAGCAATAACCCTATCTCTTTGCATCAAAACACATCCGAGCCCAAGGCCCGAAGCATCACTATACACCACAAAATCCTCGTTTCCCTGAGGCAAAGCTAAAACTGGTGCAGTAGTCAACCATCTCTTCAACTCATCAAAGTTATTCTGTCTATCTGCATCCCACTCGAACTTCTGAGTCTTCTAGAGTAACTGAGTGAGTGGTCTAGCGATCTTAGAAAATCCTTCAACAAACATGCGGTACTAGCCCGCGAGTCCTAGAAAACTACTCACTTCCTTCACATTCTTAGGCGGTTCCCATGCCATCACTGCTTCTATCTTCTGCGGATCTACCCGAACTCCCTCCGCTGAAATCAGGTGCCCGAGGAATATTACTTCCTTGAGCCAGAACTCATACTTAGAAAACTTCACATACAATTGTTCAGCTCTCAAAATGTCTAACACAATCCGGAGATGTAAAGCGTGCTCCTCCTGACTCCGGGAATAGATAAGAATGTCGTCGATAAAGATGACTACAAATTTGTCCAGATACTCAATAAAAACTTTGTTCATCAACTGCATGAACACTGTTGGGGCATTGGTTAGCCTGAAAGGCATAACCACAAACTCATAATGGCGATATCTCGTCCGAAAAGCAGCTTTCGGTATATCACTATCCCGAATCCTCAACTGGTAGTAGCCCGATCGTAAATCAATATTCGAAAAGACTGTCGCTCCCTGAATCTAATCAAATAAGTCGTTAATCCGAGGCAAAAAGTACTTGTTTTTTATGGTCAACTTGTTTAATTCTCGAAGGTCGATGCATAAACGAAGCGATCCATTCTTCTTCTTAACAAAAAGTACAGGCGCACCCCAAGGCGATGCGCTCGGTCGAATATACCCTTTATCTAACAATTCTACCAATTGTTTATTCAACTCCAACATCTCCAACGATGCCATACGGTATGGTGCTCGAGAAATAGGAGCCACATTCGGCTCTAGATCAATAGGAAACTCAACCTCCCGATGTGGTGGTAATCTCGGAAAGTCATCCGTAAATATGTCACGATACTCGTTCATAATTGGAATCGATGACATGTCAACTCCCCCATCTTCTTCCTTCAGAGTGTAACATCAGTAGCCTACACAACCCTGGTTCAGAAGTTTCATTGCCTTCAAAGCACTAATCACATTCCCGATCTACCCAGCTTACAACCGACGAGAGTATGCTCTATGCCATCCTCGGCCACTATCGAGATAGTACGAGTCCGATAGTTCATGATAGCACCGTGACGATCCAACCAATCATCCCCGAGGATCAAATCCTCACCCTTAAGGTCTACGACAATGAGGTTCAAGGGCCATTCCCGGCTTCCAACCATACGATCCCCACTTGGCATAACCACTACAAACGGTTCACACACGAACAAGCAGTCAATACCGATACGACGTATACAATCCGAAGCAATAAAAGAGTGAGTAGCACCCAAATCAAAAGGCACCGAAATTGGATGAGAAAGGATCTGAGTGGTACCTGATGCCACTGGAACGTCTGTCTCCTCTGCACATCTCATTTGATATAACCGGGGGTGTACCGAGCCCGAACTCGATACCGCAAGGCGATCTGGCTGACCCCCGACCCCTACCACGGCCCGAACTCTGGGGAACCTGAGTGACTGGAGTCTTCTGATCTACACTAAGATCTTTCTGAACAGCAGTGGTAGTCGGAGCTCTGGCAGCCCTGGTAGCCCTCTCGCAATGAACTGTCCGGTGCCCGGTTTGCCCGCAAGTAAAGAAAGTAACTAAAGAAAATGGACAATCTTTCACCAAATGCTCGTATTCGTTGCAGTTAAAACAGACTTTGCTGCCAGGTGTAGGGGACTAGACTGAACGGTTACTCTGAGACCCTCCAGCCTGATGAAACGACCTCTTTCTAGATGCAGGAGCAGAATGAGACTTTGAAAATCGACCACCCTTACCGGCTGAAAAACTGCCAGCAGTCTTCTGTTTCTTTGCCTCAGAACCCAGCTCTGACTCCGGGACTGCCATCTCAATCGCTAGAGCGCGGTCCTGATACTCCTTCAATGTGGCACACATGAGTGGTGCCATGCTCTGTCTGATATGCGGCTTCATGCGCATATTAAAGTAGTGAATCTTATCAGCCTTGGTCCTCACTTGTTCTTTCACATATCCCAACTACTGGTTATAAGTAATGATGGCCTGAGAGATCGGTACATCCTGAGGCGTAGCAGTAAAGAACTCCGCGATCCTATGCTCCCGAACCAGAGGTGGACAGTACTCGACTTCCATAGCGGTCTTAAACTCCTCCCAGGTAGCTAAACGGTCCCTCGGCATCACAGCTTGCCACCACTCCACAGCTTCCTTATCCAGGAGGTACTGAGCAATAGGTACCCTCCTGTCGTCAGGACAAGCCACGGCATCGAACATCCTACCCATCTGAAAAAGCCAATTCTCCCAACCCAGGGAGTCAGTAGAACCAGCGAAGCGAGGGGGGTGCATCTTGGTTACTGTTGGGATAACAAAAACCCGGTATCGAAGCTGTTGGGATAAATGTATCGATCGTGTTAACAGAATATTTTGACAATATGCCAAATCCTGCATACCGCTAATAGCTGTATCGAAAAGCTGATCAAGTATCAACCTGTATCGAGGACTTCTCGTAGTCCCACCATACAGTGAATCTATCATACAGCAAAGAGTCCCGCATAGCTAAGTATGGAAGCTGTCTCAAAACATCAATACAACAATTCTTCCATACAGCCCTCAAACAGTACAAGAAGGAATCTTCAGTATTAGCTAGAAGTCAAGTCCCGTTTGATAAAGAAGTATTTAAATACTAAAGGATAAAGTATTTAAATACTGTAAGTCATCAGAAGATCTTCAAATCCCGCAATATCCGGATCTCAGCCTATTCAAGTCAACTATCAAGTTGTCACAGAATCTTGCTCAACGGATATATTTCATAGGCTATATATATCTCCAGAGTTTGAAGATCATACACACACGACTTGCAACAACAACCAACAAGTGCTTACACGAATATTCAGAGCAAAACATATCTCCCAAAACATTCTGCTATTCTGAAAGAAGAGATATACAGTGCTCAAACCGTAAACAACACATCATCAGCTATAAGCTCATAAAGTCAAAGCTGTTGTTCAAATATTGTTCTAACCCTTGAACAAACCCATCAGACCTGTGTGGACTGAGAATCCTTGCTCTTCCCGAACTGTGTGTGACGGACTTGCATTGAAGAAGACGAAGCTTCAGAACTGTGTGTGAAGAAGCCAGTCACGTGTTAGCTCAAACCAATCTGTGTGAACGGTTGAAAGCTAAGATCTTTATATCAATCTGTGTGAACGATATATTGATTAAGTTTGGTTATAATTACGTAGTTGTGTACACAATAATTATAATAAACATTTTACTCCTGTGTGGAGGACCAGTGGACGTAGAAGGGTTTACCTCGAACCACTTTAAATATTATGTTATTTACCTTCTGCCTTTATTGTTTTATTAATTGTGATTATTTAAGTATACATTGCATACCTAGTTGTTGTATCCTCAGCAACTTACTGTATTATAGACTTCCGCTACGCACTCAGATTTGAAAACCATACAACCTGTTGTTTCAAACACTTTCCAAGCTGTATCCTGTATACTTAGTGGCCAACAGTTAGTTTCTGAAGCCATTTACTAGCTTCATCTTCTGGAGTCGGGGTGGATTCTGACGTCCACCCTGAGCTATCTGAGCGAGCTGAGCTACCAACTGCTGAAGTACAGCAGTAGCTCCAATGCCGGCATTAATACCCGATGGCTGATCCTGACTGAGTGACAAATTCTGCTGCCTGTCAGAACTCAAGGGTAGAGTATTCGGCACTGAATGAGAGGCCGAATCTGCAGAGGACTGAGAAAGCAGAACTTCCTCACTATTAGCAACACGGCCTCGGTCGCGCCCCCTAGCTGGTCTACCGCGACCTCTCAACATACTGAAGAAAAGAATTGAAAAGAATAAGATCAGAAAAATTCACAGCTTACAAAGTTGGTACCACAACTCATAATTCCAATCTACACAAGGGAAATGAATTACAGAAATGTAAGAGTTCGAGGAGACTTACAGCCACGGGTCGCACGAAGAGATGGTAGCATGATGATGTCGGGCTCAAAAACTGACTCTTGCAACACGACTGACAGACCCAAAATTAACCAACAACCTAGGTATTCATAACCTAAGGCTCTGATACCATAAATGTAACACCCCAAATCTCGTAAGAGACATTACACGCAGTAGAACCTTCATAAGGTCTACCAGGCTAACACATGACACATAATCCACGAAGAAATTTCACAGGACACATTAATAATAGTAAAACAGGGCCATGGCCTCAGACAAAACATTTTAATCAAACATCATAAAGTATAAGTCAACAGAAGTTCATTGCCCACGCATGGGACTTTAACCAAATTTTATAAAACAACCAGTCTAACTCCAACACCCAAGTAAATACAATAACAAAACATCAAACACAGACTCGAGCCTCATCATCATGCTGGGCCATCATTTGCATGCATATCCCGTGCCAGCTCCTCAGCTCGATCGATACCTGAAATACATAAAATGCATATCCCGCATTTAAGGGGTTAGCATTCGAATAGCTAGTGCAAGTACACAACTACACTACATTATATATAGATACGATTCAACACAATCATATCATTTAGAAAACATTTGGAAATCATATTCCAGAATATTCTGTTGACAACAAACAATAATTCATCTCATATCAATATCACAACCATCCACACTTGGTAACCCGTGTCCGTACCTCTTAGTATCGAGCCCCAGACGCCCCGTCGAACGCTCCGGGTGGGAAACCACTTCCGTGGCCCTACCCCTTATTATCGGCCCCCAGACGCCCCGTCGAACGCTCCAGGTGGAAAAGCAACAACTCACACACACAATATCATAACTCATCATACGTATCACAACCGTAACATACGTAACGAAATGTAATACATGTACTTGCCTTGAATAAAATGACGTGAAGGAAACGGCGAAAGGAAAGGTTTCGGTCCGAATAATCTTCACAAATCCACTACTATCACAATAATGATAGACAAACAATCTCAATATTGCAGAAATGTAGGAATTCATCCTAGTTCTACCCGTTGGGACATTTCACCAGTCACTACGAAGTCATAATCGATTCTAGTCTATTAACGGTGAAACCTTGAAGTTTAATCCGTTAAACTATAATGAAAGCAAGATATTATGATTACACAATCGTAATCTAACAACTTATCAAAGCTAAATCGGGTTCAATGGTAAAATCATGCCAAAATCCCGAAATCCCCCAAAAACAAGGGTTCTAGGAATATAACTCGATTTGAAGATGAGCAACGGATGATTTGATACTAGAATGATGATATGATGCCTGGATATACCTCCCCAACAGAGTTTTGGGTGAAATCGGACGAATCCTATAATTGGAAATTGCTCCCGTCGTGAAGAGAAAAAGAGAAGGATGAAAAATGAAGGAGAAAATCGCTGCCCAGTTCAATATACTGGGCAGTGTTACGGCCGTAACATGTGCACCATTGCGGCTGTAATGGTGCTCCAGAACCTACTGGACTAATTTCACACCCTCATTACGGCCGTTACGAAGGTGGCATTATGGTCGTAATGCATGGAGACTTACGGCTGTAATACATGCGACCTTACGGCCGTAACTTGGCCCTGAAAGTTGGTCAGGCCTGCATTCTGAAAAATAATGGCTCGACAACCACCAGAGATGAAAATACAAGGGTAGGTCCACTGGATATACTAAAGTTCCCTACGGACGAGTTAAGCATAACAACCATCACATGCCTCCGACCACCCGAAGGTCGGAATAAACGAGTATTAACATCAACACTCAAAATAATAAGAATTTACAAAAATAACCCAAACATTCGAAAATCTAAACTGGAGGCCTGAACGACAACTCAAAAAGTTGTAACATATCCAGAATCATTAAAGAAACTTGAAGAAGTAATGAAATGTCAATATAGAACGAGATTTACGAGAATCGAACCTCAATGCGGAAAAGTTACGTAATAAGTAAAATCTCATAAAAATAACTCCGAAACTCGACCGGATGGTCATGGATACAGAACAAAATAGTTTAAGAATTCCAAAACAATAACAAGCGAGTCGTCCGAAATGAAAATACACTAAAAATAGAAATTACTAAAAATAGAAAGTGCGGATATTACAGCGGTCCGGAAGCCTCTCAAGCGTGTCCGGAAGCCTCTCAAGCGTGTCCAGAAGGCGGCGGTCTGGAAGGTTGTCAAGCGTGTTTGAAAGGCGGCAGGCTGTAAGGTTCTCGATTGTGTTCGAAAGGCGATGGGCCGGTCATCTCCGAAAGGTTCTCGAGCGTGTCCAAGGCAGCGGGCTGTAAGGTTCTCGAGCGTGTCCGGAAGGCGGCGGTCCGGAAGGTTCTCGAGCATATCCGGAAGGCGGCGGTCCAAAAGGTTCTCGAGTGTGTCCGAAAGGTGGCGGGCCGGAAGGTTCTCCAGCTTGTCCAGGAGGCGGCGAGCAGGTCTATAAATATGGCCGACCAGTCGGACTTTCCGTACGTTTTCTCATTCATCCTCTTTTATTTCCATGGCTGGGACTTGGAAGATATGAAGACATGCTGTTAAACTATCAATACTAAGGTTTTTGAGTTCCTAACGACGATCTAATCACCCTCTAATCACCTCCGATAGACCGAATCAGGGTAAGTTTTCTAAAGTCCTAGTTTTGGGAAATTTGGGTATTTTGAATGATTTGGTCCAACTATTCCGAGTTAGCCTAGATTATTGAAAGATTATCAACAATCTAGCGGTATTCTACCAATTTCATTGTTTTTCCGCAGTTCTATTGGCCGCAATTCACCGTTTTGTTGAGTTTTGAACCCACACTTACAAGGTGTCTGGTAGAATGCCAAAGAGGGAATTCCGGCGTTCGATGATGTTTTTCCTCGTGTAATCACTGTATGACTGATAATAGGGTATTATAATCGAGTTCCCTGCGAGGAACTGGCATTAAACCCTTCCGTTCGTCGTCTTCATCAAGATTCCGAAGTTCCAATCGATCGTGTTCCTCGGAGTGTTCACGGGAGATTACTGAGGTCGAAAGTCGGGTGAATCGCCCATTTCGTCTTCATGTCAGTCGAACTTTTCCATCCGTTAAAAGGCCAGACAAGTATTTGATTGTGCTTTATGTATAAATTGCAACTGAGTACGTATATACCGTGATTTGCAAATGGATTTGTTCATGCTCTAAAGTTGGCAACTCTATGTTGATATTTTGAAAAGTTTTTGAAAAGGATTTCTAAAAAATAAACTATGTTTCAAAGGGATTTCGAAAATATTTTTTTTCGAAAAGGATTTGGATTTCGAAAATGTTTACGGAAATGATTTGAGAAAGGTTTTCTGCAAATACTGGATGACTGATCTTGGTTACTGTTTTCTGACATGATATTATTTCATAAATGATTTATCGAGGATGCCTCGAAACGTTATTTCAAATGGGATTGAAAAGCAAAATTGCTGAAAGTTTTGAGATAATGTTTTGGGACTTGCGTCGGCAAAGTTATGTGACAACGTATTGTGAAATGTGGGATGATATGATTGGAATACGACATGTTGAAGTTGTACCAAGGTTGAGATGTTTTGAGACTTGTGGACCGGGTAAAGCTAGGGATTGCCTTGACGAGGGCTCTGGGGTACATGGTAGTGTTCAGGTAGTTCGGCCGACTCCTGACGTGGTATGTACCACCCGGAGGGTAATCCAACTAGGGACGTCCCGATGGGGACTCTGGGGTATATACTTGGACTGGGTATGTACCTGGATGCCCAGTGGTTTAATGATGTGCATATTATTCCGGAATAATGACGTGACATGGTACTGCTTATGATTTTGGATTGTGAACGATGTCGTTGTCACTATACTATTGAGGCGCTAGTACTCGGTGAGAATACCCTTCTTCTTGCTTTGCTAATAAACTCAGCTATCAGTATTTTATTTATTGCACGTTACACATATTCCTGTTATCAAGTATTTGCACCGGCCTTTTGCTGACCCCTCCGGGGTGGATACATTGTTTGTGTATTCAGGTACAAGTCCTAATGGTGAGCCGGCGCAGGAAGGACACGAGGATGACGAGCAGCAGTGATATTCTCTCGTGTTGCCAGTGTCGGGTTAGTTGATCTTGATTTTGATAAGTACTCGCAAGTATTGTTTTTATTGATGTCATGCCGGTTGTGGGCTTGGGTACCGTCTTGAAGTTGTTACCTATTTGTTGAGCTGGTTTTGATTATGGTCATAACCGACCCTATCGGTCGAGATGTTATGGGTATGTTGTGTTGTTGACCTTGCCGGTTGACGTGGGTTGTTTTTGGTTTTATGTTTGACCTGAGTGGTCGTTGTGTGTTTATGTGTGTGTTAAACAGGTCTTGCCTTGTGGATTCCCGAAATGGATCCACGGCGCTGTAACAATTCCGATCCGGGATGGGGTTGTTACAAACATTGTGAAGATTCTGGTCTGTAAAAAAGAATGTGAACAAGCAGAAAACATCAACAAGGACGGACGGAAGAAGAAGACGAACACACGAGGATGATGATCCGTGGATAATGATGGATTGTTCATCCGAATCGTGAGCTTCAGCGAGTGCCAACACGACGATTGAACACATCATCCTACCTTCAAATTCCACGTAAGTAAAGAGGTAAGTAAAAAGAACTACGTGGACTTTGATTCCTTAGGATACGTAGGCAACTTAATTTTAAAAATAGATTAAATTTCAAAAAATAATCTAATTTTTACATATTAAGTCCAAGTCCAATTTTTTCTCCTTAATCCCATTTAATTTAATATTAACTCATTTTAAAAATTCAAAATGAATTTTCTTAAACAGACTGAAGCAGTTTTTTTACTAATTTTTATAATTTTATTTAATTCAAAACAGTTTTTTAATTGATTTTTAATTAATATTAACTAATTTATTTTAAAAATTAAAAAAACAGATTTTTCCAAGTTGATTTTTAATTTAACGTTAACATACTTTTAAATTCAAACAATTTTTTTTTGAATATTTTATTTTAATATACGGCCCGACCACTGCGCAGCCAGACCGGCCAGGGGCGGCCGAGAGCGGGTGGGCGGTGGCGCGGCCCAGCAATCTGAGCCCGGCTGGGCCTACCGCAAATATGGGTCGGTCCTGGGCTCCCTAGTCATAGCCCCGGTCCAGGCCCGGCCCATGACCACATCTATTAAAAAGAATATTATAATAAATCTCAAACATCATGAATACGATTAAAATACTTTAGCCATTTTAAAAACATATTATAAATAACATTATCCAATCTTGAGAACTTACTACAAGCATTCTTTTCGGAAATAATAAAATAACAATGAAATAAAATTTTAGGCGCGGTGGAATAATAACAACCACTTAGATGTTTAGTTGTATTTTTAAAAGTCTTTAATAATGTTATTAAATTTTTTGTTTCATCCCAAAAATTGGCAATAAAAATAATTATTTTAATTGGAAATAATTTTCAAAATTTCACTCAATAATTATTTATAGTCACAACTTGAATTTATCATCTCATAAATTGAGATTCATCTATATTTTATATCCAAATCAAAGGTTTGATTACATTTATTTTGATTTTAAAAATTTAACACAATATGATATCTTTGCTAACTTTAGTCGGCGGCGGCCGGGCAGGTTACACGAGTCCGGGTCGACGGCAAGCGATGGATCCGGCTCCTGGGGCACCCTATCCGAATTCAGAACCAGACCCACATAGAATATTCCAGAAAGTCAAAACTGAACCACAAATCTTGTTCAGCACCCTCCACACAACAAAAACGTTCGCGAATCAAACCGGATCCCCGCATACCCTCTAAAGTTTTTATATTAGTTTTTTCCTCCAATTCCAAATTCCTCTTTTTAATTCGACGCGTTGTCGTTAAGAGTTTTGACCCGTATTGGAATTGTGTAAGGATGGAGGGAGGTGCGGCGGTGTCGACGGAAAAGGCGGCGACGGAATCAGCTTCGTACACGTACTGGGTCAGAGAGGTGAGCTGTGATGCCGCGCCTTTACCGGCGCCCAAGAAGATTGACCCGGCGGACATCTGCAATCAAACTAGCCAAACCCATCTGGGTTCAGCCTGGAATCGGGTACGCATTTTGGTAACATGGGGAAAAGTTCATATTTTTGGCTTGTTCGAATGAAGGTGGTTTTTTTGTTTTTTTTTTTTATTTCTTAATATTGCTCTTTTGCTTGTTGCTTTTGGACGGGTGGTGATTGTTGGCTCTTAAATCTTTAGGGATTGTGGTGGTAGTGGATGAAGTTGTGAGAAGATGTAAAACGGTAGATATTGGATGCAAGTCGTAGTTGCAGCATTACTATACATATAATTGTGAATTCTTCAAATTATATTATATGATATACCTTATTTTTATGTTAAGTACATATCCAGAGAAGGGAGGGGTTGTGGGGATACAGAAGAGTGAAGACCTTTAGTATCGAATCACATGGTTAGTGGTTATGTATGGCATTTAGGAGATAGATGATTATAAAAAAAGATATTTCTCGATTTTTCAATTAAGACTAATATCAATTTTTCTTTTCTTTCTTAACAATGAAGAAAGGGAGGAAGATCTCACGCTGACTGAGTTTTTGAAGCAACCTCAAGATCTTAAGTGTTGATACCTGAGATTGGTTTGTTATCTTAGCGGAAGATTTTTTATCCCTTTTCTTGGACAAAACATGATATGTGGCCCCTTCGGCCATAATATGACAACCATACTTGGGGTAACTTTGCAAATTTGGCACGGTACATTTCTCGGCATCAGGATTGCCGTCTCATAAGAAAATGAAAATGTGAGTAAGTGTAAAATGGCCAAGTCAACTCAAAAGAGCTGAAAATCATGAAGAAGGGTTGGAACATTTTGCGTTTAGATAAGAGGCTAAAATCCAGAGCAACAGAATCATAATGTATTATAGATAATAAGTGACTCATCGATCGTGTATCTGACAAATGGAAATATATCTGAAACTAGTTGTTGGACTTGTTGTGTCGAGATTTATTCACCTCGACTGGCGATTGACTTCAGGGCCGAGCGACCGAGTCCACAACCAATCAAGCTATGGCGAACTCGCCTAAACGAAGATACCAGACCACCTTCAGGTATCTAGCGATCGACTCCCAAGGCGATCGCCCTTTGGCACCTAGCAATCGACTCTGGTGCCCGGCTAAGGACGACCGTCCTACGCCCCAAACAGAGACCATCGTCCATCAAAGTCTACGAAGACTGTATCCCGAAACACATAGTTGTTAAAGGCGCGCCTCAGGCGCAAGGCGCGCAGAAAAAAAGGCAGGTCGCCTTTTAAGCCTCCAGGCGGGCGACCTCAGCCAGGTGCGCGCCTTGTGTTAGAATTCAAACCCTTCTAGAATGGAGGCCAAGTAATTAAACATGTGAAGCCATCTACCTTTGAACAATTAGTTGGCAAGTTTGACAAGAAAAGGATGGGAAACTTCACAACACCCCATCATGGTTGATCCTTTCACACCATGGTTTCACACCATGTTTACTACCTATAAATAAGACTTGTTTGTAGCATTTGTAACCATCCCATCTCCAAGAGTGAGTTCAAAGAGTGAATAACAATCCAAGTTGAGATTGAGTGAGTTTGAGAGTTTTTCTATTTTGTGAGTTTGTATCTATTCTTGAGTGATAATAGAACAAATATTTTTCTCTCAAATCATTAGAAATTCACTATAATGATCCGTTAATTTCCAACAAGTGGTATCGGAGAAAGGTTTGGAGTGCTAATCGGAAATGGTAGAGGGCTGAAAATTTCGAGTTTTACAAAGGTGGTGAAACTCGGTTTGAGGATATCGTTAGATTCCTTGCGTCGAGACGAGTTCGGAGGTATTTTCGAATACAAAACCGACGTCGGAAGAAGCCGTACGGCCGAAAGAATAGTCTCAAGGTTGAAGATGATGAACAGTAATTTCTGCAAATAAGTTTTCCGAAATTACATACCGATCCTGAACTTTGAAATTTTTTAATTCGGTCCCTAAATTTCCGAAATTTTTATTTTGACCCCAAAAAATTCAAAACTATACTTTTGGTCCCGAAGCTTTGTTAAAATAATGGCTGATTTTACGACCTCTATTGAGAAGCTCAATAACAATAATTATGGGTCATGGAGTACCGTATGAAGTTTTACCTACTCGGGCAAGACTTATGGGATATCGTGAACGGAGCCGAGACAACACCACCAAGGGAGGCCAAAGCATAGACACAACCTCAGACATCTCAACCTCAACAAGTGCGACCAGAGATCGCACATCAAAGGCCATGCCGACCACGATGCTTTAAAGAAATGGAAGGTTAAGGCGTGCAAAGCTATGTATGCCTTAGCGTAGGCTGTAGAAGATGAATTTCTCCAGGATCAAAGATGTCCGAACAGAAGGAAGCTTGGGATACATTAGCGGCTATTTTCGCGAAGAAAAATGATGCAAAATTACAAAGGCTTGAAAATGAGCTTTTGTCGATCTCCCAGAGAAATATGCGTGAGTCAATATTTCTCAAAGGTGAAATCTCTTTGTGATGAGATTTCTAAACTAGATCTGAAAATGGCATTACAAACCGGGATGAAAAGAATTATCATCCACGGATTGAAGTCGGAGTATAAGAGTATTATCACGGCAACTCGGGTGGGCCACCGAGCCTACTTTAGCAGTCTGGAGAATTTGCTCATTAATGAAGAGGATCTAGATAAACCCACGTCTAGTCGAGCAACCAATAGTGAAGAGACATACTTTTCACTAATAGAAGAGACAATCAAGGACGCGGACGAGGACGCGGTCGTGGTCGAGGACGAGGACGTGGTTTCGGAGATTGATAGTCAAGAAAGAGATGTTCGAGGAAACCAAGATAGAGGTTTCGGTCGGGGAGCTCGAGGAGCTCAACATAATCGAAATGGTCGAACCGGTGGCAACAAAAGGATCGTCAAAGTGACGAATGTTTCAATTGCGGTAAGAAAGGACATTATGCAAAAATTCTTTGGTCCAAGAGAGTTGAAGGAAATGCGGCAACAACATCTAAGGACAAGGCTCCGGGAGAAGAAGATTGGGATTTCGAGACTTCCTTCTATGCCGAGGAGGTAGATCTGGCGATACACGAGGGAAAGGCCCAAGAGAGGAATTCGCACTTCTGCGGTATGTGAGCGATTAGTCGATTACAAGAATGATTGGATCGTTGACTCTGGTTGTTCCAATCATATAAGGAGATGAGTTGAAACTTGTAAGTATGACCAAGTACAACGGAGATCGAGTTATTGTGACGGTGATAACACACAATTACCAATAGCCCATGTTGGCAAGACACAATCACACAAAGGTACGGACATGAAGAAGTACAACTCGACAATGTCTATCATGTCCCGAGGATGAAGAAGAACTGTTGTCGATTACCACAATTAAGCGCCTGTAATTATGTGTTGTTTGGCCCGACGATGTGAAAGTGTATCGTGAATTGAAAGTCATAGGTACACCGTTTGTGGATGGACCAAAAATGAAGGCTATCTATGTGATGTCGGTGAAGAAGCTATGTTGCGAAGGTAGGAGAAGTGACACGAGACCTATGGCATGCACGACTTGGGCATGTCAATTATGGGCGAAAATTATGATGAAGAAGTCCATGCCGAGGGGACTTCCTCAACTCGAGATCCGTGTCTTTGGATGTCAATATGGTAAGGCACATCAACCGCCTTACAAAGAGTCAAAGTTCAAAGCAAGGAGCCGTTGGAATTGGTCACTCGGATGTGCTTGGGAAGATCAAACAAAAGTCGACAAGCGGTTATCAATATCGATAACCTTTATTGATGATTTCTCAAGGTATGTATGGGTATATTTCTTGAAGCATAAAGATGAGGTTTTTGAAAAGTTCAGAAATTCAAAGATACGGTAGAACGTGAGTTTGGAAGGAAGATCAAGTGCCTCCGTCGATAATGGAGGAGAATACACTTCTAATGAATTCAACAACTACCTCAAGGAGTGCGACATCCGAAGCTGACTAACTTGTGCAAAACTCCACAAAATGGAGTAGCGGAGAGGAAGAACCGTCACCTAGCAGAGACATGTAGAAGTCTTCTACATGCAAAGAATGTTGATACAAGATTTTGGGCGAATGCATGAAGACAGTAGTCTATATCACCAACAGGCTACCACAATCGAGGTGGAATTTATTTCACCATTTCAAAAATTGTATAATGTAAAACCAACGGTGAATTATTTTCGAGTGTTTGGTTGTGTATGTTATGTGTTTATTACGATGAAGATCGCACCAAGTTCGACAAGAAAGTCATTTGCATATTCGTTGGATATGATGAACAAAAGAAAGGTGGAGATCTTTGCGATCCAAATACAAACAAGATTTATATCTCACGAAATGTTGTATTCGATGAGGCATCTTCATGGTGGGCAAACAAGGTGGCATTACCAGATACACATGAGCTGCAAGGAAAGCTACAAAGCAAGTTGCAGCTACATTCCTCTCAAGACAACAATGACATAGAAGAACCAAGATCCCCGTCGGATCAAGTTGAGGTACGGTCCAAATCAAGAAGCCCTTGGAGAACAGGTGTACATGAAACACCGGATGGAGTACAGACTAGTCAAGGAAGAGCAGGAACCTTCACAACCTCAAGTGCGAAGGTCAACCAGAGAAAGACGGCCAAATCCAAAGTATGTAGATCTCGCTTATCTTTGAAGTCAAAGAGCCAAGTACATTTGAAGAAGCATCAAATAGTCAGTGGAGAAAGGCCATGGAAGAAGAGATTTTGGCATTAAAACAAAATCAAACTTGGAAATTAGTGCCAAACACGAAGGTGTTAGACCCATATCCTGCAAATGGGTTTACAAGTTGAAGATTCGTCCAAATGGTACAATTGAGCATAAGGCTCGATTAGTTGTTCGTGGATTCTCTCAAGAGTATGGCATAGACTATGACGAGGCGTTTAGTCCATTGCAAAGATTACTACGGTTCGTGTCTTACTAGCCTTAGCGGCAAGTAAGTCTTGGAAATTATGGCAAATGGATGTGAAGAATGCGTTTTTACATGGGGAACTTGATCGTGATATCTATATTGATCAACCTAAAGGATTTGTGAATTATGAAAAGCCTGAGTACGTGTGCAAGTTGAAAAAGGCGTTGTATGGCTTGAGCAGCACCCCGAGCATGGTACCTAAAAAATTGAGTTTCTAATCCAAAGTGGTTATCATGTTGCCCAAGATTCAAGCTTGTTCGTGAAAACTCAAGGAGGCAAGCTAGCGGTAGTCCTTGTATATGTGGATGATCTAATCATCATTTGGCGATGACGAAGACGAGATTGACAAACAAGGGCAAACTTGTCGATCCGATTTCAAATGAAGGAACTTGGTGGCGAAACACTTCTAGGATTGGAAGTCGAAAGAGCAGATGATGGTATATTTCTTGGTCGGCGAAATATGCAAAGGATTTAATCGAGAAGTTTGGGCTAATCGTGCAAGCCAATATCTACCCCGATGGAGCCAAACTTGAAGGCTGTGTGCCTACGATGGGAAAGACTTGGAGGACACAAGAATGTACCGAAACGGATAGTAGGTAGTCTTATCTATCTAACTCTTTCTAGACACGATATAGCATTCATTGTAGGTGTTACTAGCGAGTTCATGCGAAACCTAAGAAGCCACATCTCGAAGCGATCGAAAGGATCTGAGATATGTTAAAGGCACAATTAATTGGGGACTTTTCTACAAGAAGGGAGTCTGAAGCAAGGTCGGCGGCTATTGTGATGCCGACTATGCTAGGAGACTATGATACCGGGAGATCGACTACGGGATATATATTCATCTTGGTTCGGGAGCTATATCATGGTGCGGAAGAGACAACCTACCGTTTCTCTTTCAACTCGAAGCGGAATATAGAGCGAGCGATGGCGGCACAAGAGTGTGCTTGGTTGACTCAACTCATGAAGGATTTGAACCAACCAATAGAAGATGGAGTTGCATTACACCGTGACAATCAGCCGTGATTCGTTTGTTGAGAATCCGGTATTTCATGCTCGGACCAAACATGTCGAAGTACATTATCATTTCTTACGAGAGAAGGTACTCGAGGAGATATTGACATGAAACGATCAATCTGAAGATCAAGTTGCGAGACATATTTACGAAGAGCTTATCCGCAACAAAGATTTATGAGTTTCGAAAATTACTCGGAATGCAAAGTCGGGTTTGAGGGGGAGTGTTAGAATTCAAACCCTTCTAGAATGGAGGCTAAGTAATTAAACATGTGAAGCCATCTACCTTTGAACAGTTAGTTGGCAAGTTTGACAAGAAAAGGATGGGAAACTTCACAACACCCCATCATGGTTGATCCTTTCACACCATGGTTTCACACCATGTTTACTACCTATAAATAAGACTTGTTTGTAGCATTTGTAACCATCTCATCTCCAAGAGTGAGTTCAAAGAGTGAATAACAATCCAAGTTGAGATTGAGTGAGTTTGAGAGTTTTTCTATTTTGTGAGTTTGTATCTATTCTTGAGTGATAATAGAACAAATATTTTTCTCTCAAATCATTAGAAATTCACTATAATGATCCGCTAATTTCCAACACCTTGGTGCGCCTCGGTGCGCCTTTTTGCTGCGCCTTGGTGCGCCTCGGTGCGCCTCAGGCGCGCCTCGACAATAGGACTTCTTTTTTGTTTGTTTTCTTTATTTTTCAGAATATTCTAAAAGTTATTTGGTTGTATTGACGCTTCAATTTTATTAATTATCAAGTTTTTCATGGATAGTTATATTTTCTTGTGACTATGTTCTTATAAATTTCATAATTCAATTTAATTTATTTTTTAGTTTTTATGCGCCTCACATCCCTCAGGCGCGCGCCTCGCCTTGCGCCTTGCGCCTCAGGCGATGGGAGCCCGAATCGCCTTGGTGCGCCTTTCGCCTTTAACAACTATGCCGAAACAGCACCCATGTGCAGATCCGAGACAGGTGCCACGCTTCGTGGATCATTGACCACCAACAGCTGTCTCTGACAAGGACGGCTTCACCTACCGACAAGCCCGCCGAAAGGTACAAGGTGGGACCGCCCGTGACAGCGACTCAGACGCGTGCAGACTTCTCATTGGACCGCACAACTGACTGCCAGCAACTCCTGCAGACTTTAAGAAGACAAGCTACGATCGCCCGCTTATTATAATACAGCAAAGGCGATCGCCCAGCATGCCCAAGTGCTATAAATAGAGAACCTCCACATACAAGAAAGAGGTTCATGAATTCTTCATTCAGTTCAGGAATTCTTCATTCAGTTGAGGAATTCTTCATTCGGTTCACACATTCTCCATTAAGTTCAGAGAAAATACATACAATCATACTTACATTCAAGCTCTTGGCTTCATCTTTGGAATCTACCTCAGGATTTCTCTCTCAGCACCTCTCATCCAGAAGACGGTCGGCAGAGGCAAGGAGTCTCCACAGTGCAGATTCACAGAAGCTCACAAGCTCGGGAGCTCAAGCATACAGCAGCTACACACCGTGAGAGACCGTCGATTCCTCACGGTTGTCACAGCTCATCAACGTTGTTACAAGAACTCACAGAGCATCATATCTGGTTCTTCCGGCAATCTACACGCTCACCAGCTAAGATAACAATGGTCTTTACACTCATTGTAATTGTACTCTTATATTAATACTTGTATCCCCGAATATTGGTATTAATAACATCTCGCGAGAGCATTCAAGCCCGGGATTAACAACCCCGACAAACCTTGTGTTATCTATTTTCCCACGGAAGTGTTCTCGCATTTGTTTGTTACTCGATCATTCCAGCGATATTATCTCCGGATAATATTTTGGGTAACAACAATTGGCGCTAGAAGGAGGGCGTCTATACCTTCATTTTTATTCCTACCGTCCCGAAGAACACTCACTGTTCTCGGGTCATATACTTGAAGTGACACTCACTGCGCTTCAAAAAAAGCCTTCAGAATCATGACGTCCGCTACTACATCGAAGAGAGCCGCTCTCCGAACCGCCGGACACCATATCCCGGCTCAATCCGAACCCCAGCCGACGGCCGGGGGGAGCCACGGCAACGCGAGACTCTCGATCCCGCACCTGAGGAATGACCCCAACCTCTCACTCGACCAATTCCAAACCGAGGAACAGATCGAGGAGGCTATGGCCATCCTAAAGGAGCGACGGAGAGCATGCGCGTCGCCCGCAATAACTCCCTCGACCATCCGCCGCATGGGCAAACGGAAATTCAATGGGCTACTGGGCGAGCGATCGTCAGAAAGCCCCGATTCGCGAGAAAAGGCTCTCGCACGACCAGACGGGTCCGTTTTCAGTCGCTTGGGACGCGATCCATCATGGCGATCGGGGCATTCTGGCCCCAACTACAAGACGACGGAATTCGAGTCCGTCACCTGGAGTTCGGCCTACCCAACTCGTAACCGAACGCAGATCAACCGTCTGACTCCCGCCCCGATCGCCAGAGGATCAGTACTTGATCGCCTCGGCTCCCGCTCCGAACGTCGAGCCGCGAGCAGCCAGGCGATGGCCGCTATGCAACGCCCGCTCGACGAGATGAAAGCACTCTTGGACATTGGGGCAAGCACCAGCAGAAAGATCATCGGGCCGACCGAGCCACTCGCGGTCCACATCGAGCTCGCCCCCGTGCAACCAAGGATCGCTCCTCCCAAAACACCTCTGTATGAAGGGAGATCGGACCCCGAAACCCACTTAAGTAAATTCCGAATTTACTTGACCGGGTGTGGGGCAACAGATGCAACCAAGTGCCGAATCTTCCCATTAACATTGGGCGAGCTGGCCCATAGGTGGTACGTCTCACTACCACCACGATCGATCATCTCCTTTGAGAAACTGGCGAATGACTTCACGTCATACTTCGCCACCAAGGTCGCCACCGCGTGATGAAAATCAGGCAGGGGGAAGACGAAACCGACGCAGATTACATCGACCTAGTAGACGAAATCATCCTCACCGGCGAACCCGTCATTGACGAGCTCGCTCTCTATTCGGTCCTGAGGGGATTCTACGATCATTCACTCATGTTTAGACATCTCACCAAGGATATCCCCCAACCTACGCGATCTTCCGCGCTAAGGCTGCCGACTTTCTAGCCAGGCAAAGGCTACTCACCCTCTGCCTAGGCGAGGAAACGCCTCCTCCTGCACGAAAAACGGCGATCGCCAAAGCCAAGAAGACGGTCGCCACGCCATCCGTTGGCCTCAGCGCCATCGAGGATGTGGAAGCCCATCTCCTCCACAAGTTCAATCGAACTCCGACCCATATTTTCTACGCAATCAAGGGGCGCGAACCGCTAAACAAGCCAAAGGCGATAAGGGACCACGGTCACCTGGACCACAATCAATATTGTGCCTACCATAAGAGTCCCGACCACAGCACCAACCAATGCCGCAACCTCCTCAAACAGCTCTGGAGATTGTTCGAGGAGGGCAAGTTGGACAGCTTATTGGCTTAGCCGGAGCCCCTACCAATCTCCCAACCCGATCGTCCGAGTCGAACGCGAACAGGCTGGAAAGCTCATACGAGCCGACCCCTCGATCAACCTCGGCGACCGTATCTACATGCTTCAATTAAGAGAAGGGAACTTCGGCAGTCTCTCCCCGATTTCCCACCTCATTGAACCAAAGGCTACTGCCTGAGCAAATGCTTCAAAAAAGAGGATGACTCGCTCGCCCTCTACAGTTCATCATCCGACATGTTGGACTAAGGCACGAGATCGCCTCCCCCACACAACGTACACCATCGACGATCGGCATCTAACGTGACGATCCGAGGTAGAAGAGTGCGGCCATGGTCCTGGTGGCCGATGGAACCGACTGCTTAGGCCATGCAAGGTTCCTTTGGGTTGAGATCGCCCGCCCTTCGTTTAAATACGAGGCGGGCGTAGTCGAAGGACTCTCCAATCAAATCAGTGGACACGATCGCCCGCCCTCGAAGGTCCATCACTCAACATGGCGGATCCTTCACGGACAATGCGATGCGTCCCTATCCCCGTCTCAACGTATACCGTCGAAGATTGTTATTTAACATGACGATCCGAGGTAGAAAAGAGCTAACAAGCCGCGGACGTGGAGTCGATTAATCCGACGACGCCCCGCGCAAGGACTCCTCCAGACCAAGACCGCACGCCCTTCGTTTAAATACGAGGCGAGGCGCAGCCTAACGGAGGGCCCTCACAATAAAATGAGTCACGAGACAGACAATGTCGCTCGCGCACAAGACATGGTCGTGGAGATCGGTCCATCGAATTCCGCGATCGTGCACGGCTCCTCAGGACCGAGATGGACGGCTTTCCACGAGGATTCGACAAAATTAAAGACCGCTCACTCAACGATTTATTTTCGTCCCCTTACTTTCACTAAGTGAACAAAAACAAGAGGGAAGAGTTGCAGACTACCTACACGACGATCGTCGTATCCAATCACATACGGAGATCGACAATTAGCAGATGTTTGTGCAGCGATCGAATTTGTTGTAAAAGTTATCTATTTGAGTTTATCAATTCAATTAGACTTACACACGCAACAATCTCTCCTCACACATTTGTACAAATTCAAGCAAAGGACTCAAAAATAGCAATCATTCAAGTGATAAATCGAAGAACCAAACGTTCGTTACATTACTTGAAGTCTCAAAGGTATATACACGGTCGCCCGAAGGCCTAAGTACTACAAGAGAAAGCTACAAAATTACAAGGCAAGAAAAGCTAAAACAAACAAAAACGAAGTGCCTCAGGCCCCTGCCTGACCTTTGCCTTCAGCCTCCGGAGCAGCCTCCCCACCCTCCGGAGCGTCGGGATGAACAAGGTTGGCCGGAGTCGGATACCAGCTCAGGTCCACGCCGATATCCGCGAGATCCAAGATCGGCAAGGAGAAAGCAGGATGGAGAGGATGCTCCAACGCATACGCCTTGAAGTTCTCAGCAAGAGGGCCGACCTCTAACCCTCCCTTCTTAGCAGCTCGGATCGAGTCAGCGAACGCCATATAATAGGCAAACTCGCTGACAAACTCCAAGTCGAGAAAGGGATCGGCCTTGGTCGCCTCTACCTCCCCTTTCAGCTCCGCCATCGCCTGTTGCGCACCTTGGAGCTCGGCCTCCCTTGCAGTCGTCTTTTCCTTCGACTCCGCCAGCTCGCTAGTCAGCCGAGCGATAGTCACCTTCAAACGATCGGCCTCCTTCTCAGCGGCCTTCTGCGAGCGAACGGCTTCTGCCATCCGGTCCCGAAATCGGTCGACTGTCGCCCGGGCTTCCTCGGCATCTTTCCTCGCTAGCTCAAGTTCATGGCTCGCCCGCTTAGCTGCATCCAGGGAGTCCTTCTCCATTGCCACAATCCTGTCGGCGAACTCGGTGTTCTCTTTCCGAGCCGCCTCAAGATCCGCCTGCAGGCGAGTAGTGGAAGGACGCCCCTCATACTCCTGCACACCCTGGGCAGCCATGGTCGCTGCCTGGAGAGAAAGGGCGAAAGCAGCCTGCATTGAACTCCCAGATCGCTGACGAGCGATCGCATCTAGGTCCGTCGTCCAGGCCTTCGGCAGAGCGGAAACGGCCCGGTTGACATATAATGGGATATCACAGGGCTGGCGAGGAGATCGGCTCGCCAGAAAATCCCGCACCATCGGCGGACAGGATGGATCTGTACTACGGATCCTGCATCAAAACACAAGAGTTAACACAACTCCCACGCGAATGACCAGCTTCAACTCAGCAAGCAAAGTTTACCTCTCGGCTTTCTCGGGGTCGCGGCCGAAGTATGGTTTCTCACGAGGGGTCTCGGCATCGGCGATCACCATCTCCCGTAAGAAAGCCGCGGAGGGAGTAGGCTCATTCTCCGGAGGAACAACGGTGGTCGGAGGCGCGGCGATCGGCACCTCACTGGCAGGGGCAGAAACTGGAGTTTCTCCCGACCTCTGCCGTTTGCGGTTCGTTCGAAGCCCCTCCTCAGGAACATCCTCCTCAGCCACGATCGGCTCCACGCGAGGCTCCACCTCCGGAATGATAGGTAACGCCACAGGAGGAGCCCGAGATGATTTCTTCTGGCGGAGGCGACCCAAAACTCCAGGGTTCGACATCGCTATCTCCAGTGGGGGCTCCAAAAAGCGAGGAAGAACAACCAAACCACAGTCAGACCTATTCCTCCAACGGGACGATCGCCCAACAAATGGAGATCGTAGAAATTCGTACCTGAGACCGAGAGATGTCTCGGGAAACGGAATAGCCGAGCGGACAACCAACGACTCTCGCTGTTGATCCGTTGAATGTCTAAGTCGTCGTCCGGCAAACTCCGTATCCGCTCCCAGACGACCAGAAAATCAAAAGGTAGCTCCTCGATCGTCGGAATGTGGAAACCTGCAAAAGCAATACCAAATTAGATCAGTTCAGAACATATCCGAACAAAGAGAGAGTCTGAACCCTTACCGGGATTCCTCTCCCGAAAGCTAGTGGGGATCTCCAGCTCGCCAGTGGGGTTGTCGCTCGCTGAGGCTTTCCAGTGCAAGCGACCCGAACCACTTCGCGGATCGCCGCGCCTTGTTCGGGACTCGAGGATCACCGGCCAGGATCGGCCTTGTATATGATAGCCTCCGACCGACCCTTTCTGAACCGTCAGCTTGAACAGGTGGTTCATCTCCTACGGCGAAGGGAGGCGGTACAGTCGGTGACCGCCGAACAAGGTGAGAGTGCAAATTATCTGGAGCCAAGCATTTGGCGTCAGCTGGAGTGGCGCCACGTTCCAAGCAGCCAGCAGATGGGAGACGGAGAACGACAAAGGAAATCGCAACCCTGCCTCCATGATCGCTTCGTTCACAGCGACCATCCCCTCCGGAGGCTGATCGGCTCTCTCATTCTTAGCCGGCACAAAGAGATCCACATCTGAACGGATATGAAACCTCGTCCTCCAGACGGCCAGATCCTTCGTGGTCGCCGAACTCCTGATTTGGCCAAGAGACCACAGAGATCGCTGAGCAGCCCGAAATAGCGATCGCTTGGGAGGTTGATAAGGATGAGTAATCGAATACTCCCGATAATTGAACTTAGGAGACGGGCCGGCCAACCTCTCCATTATTTCAGCAAATGCCACATAAGCCTGGCCAAAGGCACTGTGCCGCTCCCAGTAGGCCCTGACCGCAAGATCTCTCTCCATCTGCGAGCGTCTGTGTTCAACGGCCGCCCCCTTAGCCACCTCGGCCTCATTAAACAGCGCCTCAACTTCCGCAGGGTCGATACCGGCTCGAATAGCCTCAGCGACCGTCTCCAGATGGGAATCTGCGGAAGATCCTCCCCGGACATTAGAAGTCCCAGCGGCGGAGGAAGTGCCCTTTCCCGACGAAGAAGATGTTCCAGACATTCTCGAAGAAAAAGAGGAGAATAGGAGTGTTCTTCTTACCCAAGATTGAATCGATCGACGATTGGAAGCAAAGTCTCCAGAAAAATCTTCAGCAAAATCCTTCTTTCTCCGATAAATGCGCGTAAGAATGAACACTACAACCCTGCACCTTTCTATAGGAGAAGGCAGGGACTCTTGTGCAATTAAGGAGAATCTCAGGGGTCGGAGCGCAACCGTCGCAATCAATGCTCCCTTGAAACCCGCGTACGCGTCTTTTCAAGGACGCGTCAGATGAGGAGTCATAAATGATCGTCGGTCTCCCCCAACAGGAACCCGACACGTGTCCCGGAGACTTCTCCGCATCCGCTGCCATTTCCCGCTCTTTTCAGCGACCTATCAGGTCGTCCAAATTCAGAATCCATCAGCTCAAAGACGATTGCTAATTCAGTAAAATGCAGAGTCACTCGTCATAATTCAACGATCGCCAGCAGAACCAGCTCACCCCACGTTTCCAACATAGGAGCGAGCTGGGGGGCAATTGTTGTGTCGAGATTTATTCACCTCGACAGGCGATCGACTTCAGGGCCGAGCGACCGAGTCCACAACCAATCAAACTATGGCGAACTCGCCTAAACGAAGATACCAGACCACCTTCAGGTATCTAGCGATCGACTCCCAAGGCGATCGCCCTTTGGCACCTAGCGATCGACTCTGTGCCCGGCTAAGGACGACCGTCCTACGCCCCAAACAGAGACCATCGTCCATCAAAGTCTACGAAGACTGGATCCCGAAACAGCACCCATGTGTAGATCCGAGACAGGCGCCGCGTTTCATGGATCATTGACCACCAACAACTGTCTCTAACAAGGACGGCTTCACCTACCGACAAGCCCGCCGAAAAGTACAAGGTGGGACCGCCCGTGACAGCGACTCAGACGCGTGCAGACTTCTCATTGGACCGCACAGCTGACTGCCAGCAACTCCTGCAGACTTTAAGGAGACAAGCTCATGTGCTGAAAGACGATCGCCCGCTTATTATAATACAACAAAGGCGATCGCCCAGCATGCCCAAGTGCTATAAATAGAGAACCTCCACATACAAGAAAGAGATTCAGGAATTCTTCATTCAGTTCAGGAATTCTTCATTCGGTTCACACATTCTCCATTAAGTTCAGAGAAAATACATACAATCATACTTACATTCAAGCTCTTGGCTTCATCTTCATAATCTACCTCAGGATTTCTCTTTCAGCACCTCTCATCCAGAAGACGGTCGGCAGAGGCAAGGAGTCTCCACAGTGCAGATTCACAGAAGCTCACAAGCCCGGGAGCTCAAGCATACAGCAGCTACACACCGTGAGAGACCGTCGATTCCTCACGGTTGTCACAGCTCATCAACGTTGTTACAAGAACTCACAGAGCATCATATCTGGTTCTTCCGGCAATCTACACGCTCACCAGCTAAGATAACAAGGGTCTTTACACTCATTGTAATTGTGCTCTTATATTAATACTTGTATCCCCGAATATTGGTATTAATAACATCTCGCGAGAGCATTCAAGCCCGGGATTAACAACCCCGACAAACCTTGTGTTATCTATTTTCCCACGGAAGTGTTCTCGCATTTGTTTGTTACTCGATCATTCCAGCGATATTATCTCCGGATAATATTTTGGGTAACAACAGGACTGTAATCTTTATGTTGAAAGATAGTGTCACACTGCGTCGCTGGTTAAACTGCATGAGTAGCAAACGCGACTTTGCTGGCTTGCATATTGTAAAGTAAGGCGGTGCTTTTCTCCCTAGACATTTTGGATTATGTTAGGAAATAACTAGAGCTGGTTGATGTTCGGTTCGGATTGGTTCGTCTGTAGCTCGTGGCGAGTCGGCTCATTCTGTGACAGCTCAAAACAGACTCGGCTCGATGACAGACCATGAAGCACGGACACTCTTCTGGAGGCGTTTATCTCATCCGACCCGATTCGGACACATACCGACATGCCCCTGATACGTGTGTCAGGGAGTGTCCAATTTTTTCTTAAATATTTAGATACAGGACATGTTCCTGATACGTCGTGGGACATGGCCGGACACAGACATGTGGACGGACACGCTGGCCGTGAAAGATGAGCGTTTTTACGCAGAGACTACAGCGTCCTCTTAGATCTCTACAGTCAATGTCCATGCGGCTGCAGCCTGCCTTGGGTTTCGATTCTCCATGGAGAAAGGAAGGAGAAGGTTGTGGAGCTAATTGATGTATATTTCATTGCTGAAACGAATAAACTAGAAGGACTGGTGGGGCGGAAGGGGTTGGAGAAAGAGATGTGGAAAAGACAGAGATGTGGAATGATAGAAATGATGTCGGTTAGGGTTGTGGGTTCTTTAGTTTTTACTCTTTGGGTTGGGCTTTTTTTTTGGGTGTAGGGTTCATTTTTTTTTTTCATGGGCTGGCCTCTCTTTTTTTGGTGTAGGTTTTACTTTTAATTTTAAGGCTTTTGTTAGTTAGAACTTGCTTTTTTAAACATTTATAATGTTTATTATGCATATATATATATAAATATATAAAAACATGTCCGTTACGTGTCGTATCTTATACTTTGGAAAAAATTCCGAATCTCATATCTGTGTCGTGTCGCATGTTGAGTCCGTGCTTCGTATATGACAGATGAGATGAGCTTGGTTCAGGATTTAGTCAATGTTTTAAAAGATGCTCGAGGCGTGCCGAGGCGAGGCGCTGGAAAACCCCTTCGAGGGGGCACCTCTACCCCTATTGCTTTAGTCGAGGCGCCGGAATAATGCTTCCGATGTGGCGTCTCTACCCCCATTGTTGAGGCTTACGCCTCGCTCGTGTGAGGCGTGCCTATCTGAGGCTCTTCTGTGAGGCGTTTCAGTTTTTCTTTTGTTGTTTTTGAAGAAACATATCGGGTTAGGGTATGGGACAGCGGAGGGTTGGGAATTAAGAGAAGCATCATCCATGTGGGTGATGAGAAAGGAATAAGAAAAGATTTTTTTTTTTTAAGTTTCAAAGACGCCAATTTGCCCGCTACGCGATATTGCGCAAAAAACTTCAGCAACACCACAGCGTGCAGGGATCTTTACTTTCTGTCATGTTTTGCGCGGGCGATTGCTGACGTGGCGGCGGAATTGCGCGAAGGCATGTGCTATATGCGCAATTTCGCTTAAGGCTAGAAAACCCTAAATTTTCTAATTAAACTTACCTGCGCCGCGAGACAGGAGAGCAGGAGAGTACTTAAGAAAGCAAGTACTTATGAAAGCAAGACAGACAAGGGGAAAAAAGAAAAGAAAAGAGCGACCAGTCTGAACCAGAATCGAGCGGAAAAAAGCAAGAAAAAAAAAAGAGAAGCGCGACCAATCTGAACCAGAATCGAGCGGAAAAAGCAAGAAAAACAAGAAAAAAAAAAAGAAAAGCAAGACCTGGTCATAATAACAGAGCTGCAAATCTTTGATAGTGCAGCTTTTCCCGAGATACAGACTCTCGACGATGATGATAGTGATGTTGTGTTGGATGATATGATTACTATGAAAATTAGAATTTTTAAGTGTTTCAAGGATTGAATTTTTTCATATTGTGACCTATTTGGGCTTGTTACTATGATTATTATAAGAATTCTAGATTGTTTTGATTATTTGATATATTTGATTTAGTTATTTACCTATTGTTCCTACGTATGAATATTATTTATATTTTTAACTAAAAAAATGGCATGTTCAAATTACTTACGCTATGTGTTACGCCATTTTGCGCTACGCAATTCCGTACAAAAACGCTACGTGTCTACGCAAAACAATGTTAAGTGTTAATACCTAACTACCCTTCACTACTTTTAAATTTGTAAATGTATTGAATATATGTGGATTTAATATTGGGAGTTTAAAATTAGGAGTTGCTCTTTTTTCTTTATAAAATTAAACCATAAAAAAGCTGTTATTAATTACATGGTATTTAATAATTTGAAAATAAGCAAATAAATAATTACATATCAAATTTTAGTTAAAATTTTGGTAGATAATGCAATCTAAACAATTGAACAACCTAACTTATAAGTTTTTATGAGTTTCCATTAGAGAAAAATCAAATAAAATTGAGTTTTACGAATGAATATTATGATATTTTAGTAATCTAATCAATATTTTTTGCTCTTTTAGTAATTTCTATAAATATTACGATACTTTTGTGAGATTTTAAGGACTTTTTTATTTTAATCGAGGCTTACGCGTCAATACGCCTCGAGGCTTACGCCTTGCCTTGCCCGGCCAAAACGCCTCAAACTCGCCTCGCGCCTTTTAAAACATTGGATTTAGTGAGCTCGTCTAATCGCTTCGCCCTGCTTGTCTAATTGAATCGTAAATCAGGTTGAATTGAATGATTAAACTAATTCGGCTCGACTCACGAGTCATGATTAGCTTGGCTCGATTGGCAAATTGATTCGCCCTTTTTATGTAATATTTTATGTATTGTTGGGCGCTTACAAATAATTTGTAATAGAGATATTTGTAGTTTCTTTTAGCAATTCGATTGAATAATTTAATTATTTATTCTTTGGTTCTGGATTATAATGGAATAAAACAAAATGACTCACTAAACTGGCTGCACTTCTTTTTCTCATGAAGTACTAGTCATTCCATGCAATTCTCGATGCAATTTTCATTTTGGATCATCCGAAAACAGCCTATAAGACTGCGTACATTCGATCCCCCCTTACCTCGCTTTTTGCGGGAGCCGTTGAGACATTGGGGTAATGTTGTTGTTGTAATCCTGATACTCTATTTTGTTTGGTATTTTTTTGGTAATGAGACAAGTCTGTTTTTTTCTGTTTTGTTAGAATTTTTTATTTTTAGGTAAAAAAACCAAATCATATGGTTTGAGTTTATTATTTGTCGTTCGGGTAACATCAATTTCTTTATTTTTATTAAACAAGTGATTAATTGTTTTATAATTTTCTATAAGCTCACGAGTCGGCTCATCTGGCTCGTAGTTGCTCGTATATTATCAGGAAGGTGAGCACGATTCAGTATTGGTATTGAATCGGTTCGGCTTGTGCTCGGTTTGTTTTTAGATGAGTCGAGCTTGGTTCAACCCTCTTGTTGACTCGGCTCGTCCATGAGTCGGCTCAGGCTCGCCCCGACTCACCTCATGATATCTACTATTGCATACACCAACTTTTATTTCTGTGTTGATCTATGAAGCATGAACTCGACACGCGATACGGTACATAGATACGCGATTTGCAATTTTCTCAAAATGCAGGACATGCATCAATATGACAATTCTTATTTCCTGGATTATATGTACACAGTCCTTTGTTATTATCAAAAAGTTGGAATTGTAAAATAGACAATATTAACCCATCTCATGTGTGCCCAAACTATTAAACTCTACATAAAAAGTAAGCCATGTAAAAAGCTCAGTCCAAAAGTGCCCAGCGCATATCAAGTTTAACCTAGTTGTAACCTTTGCTACCTTCTTCCTTCTTTTTCCTTTTCTTTTTTTCTCTATAACAAAATACCCCAGCAGAATGCATGTCCGGTCGGATTTGGACCTTTCGAATTTTGGAAACCTCAATAGAATATCCCAGATCCTGGGCTAAGAAAACCCATTTTTTTTTTGCTTTATTGTTTTGGGGTGTGTATTATATATTTGTGTGCGCTGTGTGTATTTTCACTCTTTTTTGTTTTAGTTTGAATTTTACTCAAGTGTTCCAAGCATTGGGAGCGTGTCCCAGCGTGTCGGTGGAATGTCCGACCAAAAAAATATCCCACACTCCCCGAAATGCTTGTCGGAGCGTGTGGGTCCGGACTTGTGCCGGACGGATTACGTGGCTTTGGGAGAGTGTCTGTGCTTCATAGGTTTTGATTGCTACACCTTTGGTGCTACTTTGGAACTCTTCAATGGATCTTCAGGATATAACTAGAAGTGTACTGTTAAAGTTTTGACTGCGCTAGGCTTTGTGTGTGAATTTGTTATTCTGATTATATCTGACTATATAGTCAGGTATTTAATTCAGGATAATGACAATCTTATTAACTTAGATACAGGTGTTTATAGTTTTAGCTCATTTTTCTTATTTTGCTTTACAGTTTTCCTAATTTTAATTTGTTCTTTGCAGGCTGGAACATGGGAGGAGAAAAATTTAAATAAATGGGCTACCGTTAGGATCAAGGTAAGGAATGTTTTACTCTGTTACTCTTCTGACTATATCATCCCCGAAATCATTCGAAGCTCTGTATAACACGGCAATTATAACAGGAAAGTAAATAGTGTAGCTGATGAGAAATAATGTAATATCGTTATGAACCCATTAGTGATGAGAATAAAGCAACTTGATTCATGTCAGATTTCTGTTTGCATTAACTTTTTTTTTTTTCTACACACGCACACGAGGGGGATTGTCCCCTGTCCTGAGTACCCCCGAAAGAGGCTCGAGCTCACCCCCGATCTAGAGGTAAGTTTGCCAGCATGACCTGATCGCCTCATTGTCCCCCGCTTGGGTTACAGGCCCGCGCTTACTGGGCCCGGGCAGGGTTAATGGTTTCATCCCCGGACAATGCCTAAGGGCTCCAGCCGTTCCCCCGTATTAACTTACACATGAGTGGATTGAAGAGTTAACTTCCCCAGAAGAATAAAGTCTACGATAGCATTCAAGGCATTCTGAATCGAGCACGGTTGTTACGGCGGGCGTTCGACTAGTCACCCAGGCGGTACAGGACAGTCGCCGTGTGACTCCGACTCGACTAATGTAAATATTTCGCGTGCCAGGAATGACATGGGCTAGTCGACGACTTGGGTCGACTGGGCGACGACTTGGAGCCGACTGGTATAAGACCGGACCCGTATAGATCCATGTATTAAAAAAGGGGAAAAGTAAGTGGCATTTTGAAACCTAATTGCAGAGCCAACTGAAGCGACTCCACTCCGTCACCGTCAATCTGAAGTGACTACCGCGAATCTGCCGCCATTTTACTGTATCATGATTTTATTTTTATTTTGTACTCCATTAGATTCTACTTTTACTTTTGTTGAAACCTGAAACTTGAACTTGGGTGATTATTCCATTGTGCAATGCGGTATTTGTCAATTATCATTACATATTTACATTACAAATTTACATATATGTTATATTCAATATAATATATATATATAGATATTTATTATTTATTATTTATAATTAGTCGATTAGTCTCGACTAGTCTACTACTTGCCATGCCGGACCCCGTCGACTCGACTCGACTTACCGCCTTATCAACCATGGAATCGAGTAGTCCTATAAAATCCATGTTCTCGTGTTATGTTATGTTAATTTTCATTCAGATTTCCTGGAACAATAATAATGATAGTAATATTATGATAATCGTAATCTTGATCTTTTGTTGCAGGAGTTGCTTATCTCAGTGGGGTCCCTGGAGTTCACTGGTGGTAAAGCAGAAATAGCAGAAGTCACTAGATGTATTGGAGATGTGAGTGTCTATAAGACTGTTATATATAAATGATGATGAATGAGCCTCTGGAGATCAGTTCCGTGTGAATTTGATTGATAGTATGATGATATCATATCGTTCCTTTTTTTAATATATCCTGACAGGCAAACTTGTTTTTAATCGTCATTGACGTCCGCAGTAGTTCTTGAAATCGCTTGGCTTCAAGTTTTCTATATTAACTAATAGAGCAAGTGCAGCGAAATTGTAGTTTACCGAGCAAATTATGTGTAGTGCTGATAAATGAAAATTTGGAAAGTTAGGGGCTTGGCCAATTTGATGTCCGGGAACAAAAAATGGGGTGGATGGATGTATATCCCCAACACTGCTGGCATTGTCTATTTTAGACATTTTCTCAAGATTTTTGCTGATTATATCACTAGATCTCCTTCCATGTGCAGAGTCAATTAAGGTTTCTTCCATTTCATCCGGTTGTTTTTTTCTTCAAGTGTTATGCTATTCGGCAAATATCTAAGCTCGTGTCTGGGGTCATAAGCTGAAGAGAATCTAAGATGTATTTGGCTATAGAGTAGACATTCGGCGTTCTAAATTATCCAAAATAAGCTGAAAATTGACGAAGGGTAGAAGAAATTGGTCTAGATTGCAGTGAAAAGTTGTTTGAATAACCGGGATTTACATTACATATATTGTGGTTATTAAACGTGTATGGAGATTTCTTATTCAATGGAATTTCTGTGCATCTTTTTGCAGGCATTCTTAGTTACCGTTCGTAACAAGAAACGAGTTGGCTATACGTACGAGTTAACATTAAAAGTAAAAGGTGGGAATGTGTATCCTGTTAGAACTTCTGAAAATCTCGTATTCTGTCTTTCTTGGTCTTTTCTGTCATTACCTTTTGTCATGCACCCTATTTTGGAAAATTAGGGGAATGGCATATTGGAGGGGAGAAAAAGAAGATGAAAGGCCATTTAGATGTACTCGAGTTCTCCTTTGGTGAGCTGGATGACTTGCAGGTATGTTTAACTTTAATTTTGCTTATTACAGAAGGTGCGGAGATATTGCTCTTAAATTTTGGGTTAAGCGTGTGGGGAACTCCTATTAGTGTTGGTTATATGTAGGTCTTGTTTGACAATTAGTGAATAGCTGATAAGCAGATTGCATTAGGTGCATTAGGTGATGATATCACCTGAAGTATTGGTTAAATAACTGATGAAGTAAAGTTCCATAACAAGAATACTCTATTTAGAAATAAACTCTAGAAAAAAAAATCATGGTTCCAACTTGGCACCAGCTACAAACAGGAATAAACTTTACATTGTCATAATCCATATTTTTTTTCAGGTCCTGCCTTATGGAATACACCTCATTTTAGGAATAAATAATACTATATATATGTTTTGTTGAAGTAGATTTAGGTTAATTTAAACTACTTGTCTAAGGTTGCTTGTGACAATAAATTAATCTTTTGTTTGTTACCACATGCGTTGTTCAATAGCTCGTCCACATATTTCTTGTTGAACCCACAATATTTCCAACTTCTACATATTTCTTAATATTCTCCTGGGTACATTTGTATTTGATAATTATAACCTTTATATATTTTGTATGCACTTTAAAATTAGAAGAAAAAGGTCCTTCCTCTTAACATTCTCCATTTAGGAATAATTATTTGTAGTCCTAAAGATATGACTTAATAGAGGTTTTACTGTAGTATAATTTTTACCTATAAAATGATCAATGAGAACATTGACACAATTTATTGTTGGGTAGTTCTTATTTTTAGTAGTAAAGCTTTTTATGATGACTACGCTGAATAAATAAACAACTACAAAAAATTGTTATAAAATGTTAAATATACAAATCTTTTGAGTTGCTAATTTGTAGATATATAAAGTTCAATTTGTGAATAAGATTCTAATTTGGTAGGGTGTTTTGAAACCCTTATGATACACTGTCATCTTTTGCAAGTTTAGGACAAAATTGTCATTCTAACCCATTTTTTACCCTCCCCTCTAATCAGAATGCTCCTTACCACACAATTGCGTCCAAGTCTTCAATATTTGCTGAATTCGCTATCGTTTGAATACGACATTGCTCTTTTGTTTTGCAGATTCAAGTGAAACTGAGTGAGGATAATGATGTTTCCCCACAAGATAAGCAGCGGGTAAGCCAGGACTTAAAATTATTTTTGCAGCCTCTTAGGGAGAAGTTGCTCAAGTTCGAGGAGGAGCTAAAAGCTCGGTAGTGATTGGATATGTTGAATTTATTTTGTGGTCGGTGAGCTCAACCCTCATCACCATTTAATTTGTTTGTACTCAATATCCTCACCTAGTCGGGGCCATAATTCTTAAGAAAGATGGTTACCATGTACTTCAGATTCTTGTAATGGACATTGGTGCCTAGACGTTACTTGCTTGTGCTATTGCTTGCTTGCAGTTATGTCCGTTAAAGGCTGATATCATTTCCGTCACCTTTGATTGCTAAGTCGCATTTTCATGGAAATTTTCATGGGGTTTATTTGGGGAATGAATTCTGAATGGCATGAGTTGCAAGTACTCCTTCCGGCTAGGCTTATTCAATGCGAACCAGTGAACCAGTAATTTAAGAAAATAATATAAAATATATTCGTGGTTCTATCATTAAAAAATAGATTCCATGGGTGGGTCCGTAATTTATATTATTTTATCATAAATTATGCCACTTGTGAATTTTATATTTTTTGAAAGAAAAATTGGTGGAGGAAAGAGTCCGTGTGAAAATTTATGTAGAAAGATGTCAGATGGAACTGCTGGAATAGGGAGAGTATTGATCAATAAATAATTCATGTGTGATTTCAGGGATATAATTTTTTTTAAGTCCAATAACTTTTTACTTTTTCCAAAAATGTCCCAAAAAAGTTATTTTATCCAATTATGTCTTAATTTTACCCTAACTTTACAATTTACGTCCCAATGAACGCCGGCAAGCACGAAATGACGTCGTTTCGCCTCCTGTGTTGCTCACGTGTTTTTTTAATTAGGGATTTCCGGTGACCTAGCCTAGGTGGATTTATGTGGCACCAGTTGATCAATGAAATAATAGGAGATGGACACATCATTAATTGTAATAGATATTAAACTAAAAAAATAAAAAAAAAGAAGAAAAGAAATTATTTTTCACATCCTAAAAAATGATGCCCAACATTCCCATCGATGAAATTTAGGGGTGTTTAAAAATATTCGATATCCGATATTCGATCCGAAATATCCGAAAATCCGAAGTTCTGGATATCCGAAAATTCGGATATCCGAAGTTCGGATATCCGGAACTTCGGATTCGGATATCGGATAGTAGTTTTTAGGAAAATCGGATATCCAAAATATCCGAAAAATCCTAAAAATTTTAATTTTTTATATTTTAAATAATAAAAGGTATTTGGATATTCGAATATCCGATATCCATATCCGAAGTTTTTTTCGGATATTCGGATATCCGATATCTAAATCCGAATATTTTTTTCGAATATAAAGATATCCGAATATAATTTATATTTTTTTGGATACGGATATCGGATTTCAAAATATACTATTCGAATTTGCAGATATCCAAAATTCCGGATATCCAGTTTTGAACACCCCTAGTGAAATTAGGACGTAATTGGATAAATTAACTTTTTTGAGTCCATCTCCTATTATTGGGACCCCTAAAAAAATTATGGGACGTAAAAAAATTCTATCCCGATGTGTCCATCTCCTATTGTTTCATTAGTCAACTGGTGCCACGTAAATCCACATAGGCTAGGTCACCGGAAATCTCTAATTAAAAAATACTTTGGCACGTAAATTGTAAAGTTAGCGTAAAATTGGGATGTAGTTAGATAAATTAATTTTTTTGGGACGTTTTTGGAAAAAGTAAAAAGTTATGGGATGTAAAAAAATTCTATCCTTGTGATTTCATTAGTAAATAAAATTTTATGTTTAGGAAGAAATAATTGGCAAAGTCTTATGTCATTTTCATAACCTGATTTTTTTTTGTATTTGTATCCTCTTATCGTTCATGGGATGTATGTATGTATCGTTTCAGTATAATTTAGTGGAACAAAAATTGAATGTTCGTAAGAACATAAAACTCTACAATTTTTAAATCATTCTTGTATGAATGTTCATATGTTGCTTCAGTAAAATTTTAACAAGAAAATTTAAAACTTCATCAAAGAAAAGAAGAGTATAATGTTGGTCTCTATACTAGTCCTTAGTATGGCAGAATGTATCTCGTCAAATTTTTATTAGGAAAATTCAGTGGGATAGAGGAGACATTCATGCTAATAAGCCTTTCAGTTGACTAGTTAAAAACTTTACTAGGAAAATTTGGTTAAAATCTTAATCAAGGAAAAAAGGTTTTGATATGTACTTTATATAGATGTATGAATTTTTCTGGAGATTTTTATTAGTTGTGATCAAACTGTTTGGTTAAAAATTGTCTAGGAAAAAATATTGGGATAAAACCCCAACTAAGTAAAAAAATGTAGAACGTGAATTTTCCTTCGTAATACTTCACTTTGAATCATTGAAGGCTCTGATAACCAACCCATGAGTTTCATCACCATGTATATGATACTTTTATTATTAAGGTATATATTTTGTTGGATCACAACCTCCCCATTTTAATAATCATGAATTTTAATATTTTCATCATGGATTTCAGTATCCTTATATCAAACTTTCTCAAATTGAGAATTTCAGTATCTTCATTTCACAAATCATCTCTATCATCATTCTTTCATATTGTGTTGATACATTCTAATTTCCATTTATTTTTTGGTAGCGACATGGATGGTTGAGATACCTCATTGTCAATGCCCTATTTAGGATTATACATTATAGTTTTGTTTATATACTTTTCGAAAGTATATGCATCATTTGCCGGTTGATTTGATATATATATATATATATATATATATATATATATATATATATATATATCTGGGGTATCATTGTTTAAATAATATCTTGGAGGTGCAATTTAACATCAGACCACCATGATAAATAGTTATTGCCAGTGATATCGAGGATCTAGAATTTTTGTTTTCAATTCCGGCCATTTTTCTCTACAAGACAGAATAAAAATGAGTTAGTATAAATAAATTCAAGCCCGAATAATACTAACCTTTTTCCGAGCAATAACTCGATGAATTTCAATATCCTCAAATTTAGGCATCGAAATTGAAATATACATTTTATGATCTGTGGATCCCAAATTTAAAGAATAAACTTCTTACTAAACGACAAATGACTTCAGTATTTTCATTGAAAAAGGAGCGATACATAAGTCACTATTTTTACTATTTTTTTTTGACAAAATTGCAAAAGAAAACGAAAGATATGATATTATATTTTTCAATGAAAGTGACGTTATCGATTGACAGCTTAGAAATTTAAATATTGGAAAACAATATTCATCAACTTGCATTATTTTGTTATTTACCTTATACCAACTTTAACAAAACGGACTTACAAACTGGATCTTTTGAGACTAATTTTTCATGACTATAACGTTCTCGTTCATCCTTAAATTGTATCCACAAAGTCATTAGTTCACGATGAACGTTTTCACTGAGATGTGTATCAAGAATCTGTTGGATATCATGATCCATAAATTCCTTACTCCATCCTTGATAAATGCTATTTTATCTTCTTGATTTTTGGATACAAACCCCACAGATTTGCATCGTGTGTCACATGTCCACCGAGCACATTTATAGCACCCACCTAATCTTTTTGCTCTCCGTTTCTTTGCAAAACTACTCTTACCTGTACCTGGCATGTACTTAAATGAATTTGAAAATTCACCATATAGTCGAACTTGTGCTTCGATCAACCATCGAATATTTTCTGGGATGTTATTTCTCATTAGCACCCTTAATCTTTCGAGTCGAGCTCGATAAATTCTTTTTATGATATTCACTAGAAGAGATGGGTAATATTTACGAAGATTCGAAATCATTGAATCCATTATGATATTCAGACCCTCGGTATGGGTGAATTTTGTGAATACAATGATAATCTATTTATAGATTGGAATTACGTGTATGAGATTTGACTCCGCGTCCTGAAGCGTATGAACTACGGCTCTATATTTGAATAATGAATATAATATGACATGTGGGAGCAGCGACTCCATGTTGATAATGATGTGCAATAATGGCACCGAAAGATGATGTGATATGCCGGCAAAATATCTATATGGTGATACAGGCACATCATGTCCTCAAATATTTGTTCTCGATTAATACCACTACTAGCTAATATTGGGAATGAATTCCTAATAAATTTGGAATATATTAAGGAGTATGGGCACACTTTCTCTACATGTGAACTACTAGATATTGTGGATCCACTAGATAGTCACATGTGTATATGACTCGTAATCAGAAATTTACGAGATGGTTTGCTCACGGTTTGAGCATATATTCTAGATCATATAAAGCTAGTAATATATCCCAAATAAACTTGAATAGATCCCAGAAAGGATCAATATATGCGCATACAAGTGGGATATCAATTGGCATACTATTTGAAGTCCTCCAGCCAATATCGAGAACATAATATATAAACTCTCATGACTGAAGATGAATACTGAGATACTGGCATACGAGTTTGGTGCTCAAGAAATCTCTTAGCATGAGGGGGAGCATTGGTAGTTGGAAATATGTGAAATGCATCACACTATATCTTCACAACTGAAATATGAACTTGAAGTTCAAAGATGCATGACAGATTATTAATCTTTGGTACCAAATACAACTGCTTTGATAAATACATAATAATTCTCCGAATGTGAATCAAAGCAAATGATAAAAGGAGGCATATACTTTTGAGAAGTATATAGACATAACCACAATGTGCAATTCCAATGGATGATTGATAATGAGATATCTTGGCAAGTTATGTTGCCATGGGGAAATAAATGTTAAATTGTGTAGACACAATATAGCGCTATGAATGATATGACAAATGGTTGGAACGAGGATATATATGAAATGAGGATAACAATTAAAATGAAGATATCCATGAATGAAATAAGGATATCCATGAAACAAATGAGGATATTGAAATCCATCGAAATTGAAATATATGTCCTTATAATAGGTGACTATTATGCCCCTGATGTAATTATGTAATTACGATTGTGCCATCTGAATTTTTCCTATAAATAGTACTTCAGTTATTAATGAAAAACACACCTGAGAATCATTCTCTATTCTCTCTCTAAATTCTCTTTCTACGATATTTTGATTTTATAACACGTTATCAGTACGAGTCTAACCGTTTGAGTAGTATGATGGAAGTATGTTATACAGTTGCATCTTATAGATGATCATCTGTACCAGAAATCAAATTATTACAAAATCACGGATCTCTCTCTCATCTTCATGTTATCTGACTGCATAATTTTCCTTTTCTGGAGGCAAGGAAGACAACACACATAAAAACAAAAACAAAAACAAAACGAGAGAGGAGAAAATTTTCTCTTAGGCCTAGTGCAAAGGAAGAAGAATGAAAAGCATCCCTAGACTTTTTTCGTAATCTCTTCAACCATGATCACCTCTTGATCATGATTAAATGAATCAAGCTCCATCTCTTTCTAAATTGTTGAGGAGCAGAACACTGAGTTGAGGACTTATTCACTGACACAACTCATTAATTACTTTCAGGTCTATTTCCTCGATGAACTTTATGAATTACTTCCAGATCTATTTCCTCGACGAACTTCACCGTCCAAACCGCCATCGGTGGATTAATAGCCATCTCTCCTAATCGTCTTTCGGAGATGCAGCTGGCCTCACTCCTCAAATTCAAGGACTTCTTCATCACCGTCGTCGACACCGAATTCAACCACAACTGCTTGATCTGGTTGAAGGGACCTGATTGGATTCCAGTTTGAGACATCGTGTAGTCCGTTATATCTGCCATGGAGTAGTCACGCTCGTCTCCTTCCTCTATGTTTCTTCTTCATCTTATGCGGTAGTATCCTATGAAATGATAGTGGAGACCAAGAAGACGGAATTGAGAAATTCTGTCAAATGCTGCTATATTGCTTGACAATGCACCGACAGAGACGGATTTGAGATCCAAGATAATACTAACTTGCCTCCTGGAAATGGCGGCGTAGGGAACATGCTGGTTTCAAGGTAAAAACTGATATTTTCACATATATATTTATTATAATAACGTTTCTCCAATATAATAACATGAGTAAAGAATGTAAAGAGGAACAAGACTAGGGAAAAGGTAATACAAACTCGTGTTCATCAAACCCGTGAATTTGCATAAGAAGAAAGTCAGGGGAATAATAGTAATTGAAGAGAATAAAAAAGACAAAAAAGCATGCGAATAAAATAAGAAGTAAAAAAGAATAAAATATGAAATATTAGACAAATAGATCATGAATAAGAAAAACAAAAGGTAAAAATTAAGCTGGCAGCTGGTTTTGGTTGTGTCGGCAGAAAATAAAATTTTCAAAAGGTAATAAATATTTTAAATAAATAAATCATAAATTTAGTTTTTCTCAAATATTAGAACCATACCTAATCAGAATTGATTTCTCTTGATACCACCGTGACCCATTTCATGAGAGCTTCAATTTGACACCAATATTGACATGTGATTTTAATTCTTATATTGTGAAAATTTTACAAAGCGGTATGTGTGATGTCACGGGACAGCTAGATGGCACTGACGCCGTCAATTGACGATTGATAATCTTCTAATGATCCAACCTAATACCACATGATTATATTTTGAGAAAATAATTGGACGATCCTGCTTTGGTAGCAGCAATTAATTATTTTTGCAGTTTAATTTTTATCTATTATTTATCTCAAAGTGGTGGCTTCAAACCACACATTTATTGAGCTTACTTTCTATAATTACAATACCTCTCATGTGATGAGTTCAATTATCACAAGATGGATAGTTTTATGTATGCAATTTAAATATTACAGATTACCATCGTGGTTAGTTATGCCACAAGAAGGGTTCATAAATCCTGCTCCCGAAAAAACAGTTGATAAAAATAAATCCTACTCTGAAGAAGTAGTTGATCAATGATTCAATTCCTGCTCTCGAAGAAGCAGTTGATGGAAATAATATCCGATCTCCATGATTACTAAACACGAATGGAGAAAATTGAGCAAGTGATACCAGAAGCTATCACCGATTAATTAAAGAAAATCTCATGCAAATACACCGCATGGTGGGATCATCTGACAACTGATATGAAGAGCTGTCACTGAAATATAATTGCTCAATAAGTCCCATGTTGATTATATCACATGGTGGGATCATTGAAATCATATTGATTGACAATATTTATGGAGAAACATATATCACATATTCGTGAAAATAATGTATTTGCATAAAAGCAAAAGATGATCTTATTATTGCTGGAAGAAGCACACAACAGTCGAAGTGAAAATATCGAAACTAGCTGAGAGGAAGTAAACACTCAACAATATGAAACGCGAAAAGAAAATAAATAGGGGTGCGTCTCGAGTATAAAACTCCGTAACTCTGCCACCCCCTGGCATCAGGGTTTATAATGAAAGATCTAAAGGATCTAACCTTCTTTTCCGTTTGGCTCCAATAGTCTGTGGCTGATGAGCTTTGACTTCCAAATTCTTAACTAAAATATATGCCTGAAACTTTATAAGTAGATCAGCAACAGTGTCAGCACATATTATTATATCTCGTGATGGCTGAGATATAAACTTGTGATCTACTCGATCTAGAAAGGCAAGCAAATCGCTGAAGAAATTATTAATATTCAACAAACCTATAGGTTTGGTATGGAAGTCCCGCTCAGCCCATGACGTGATGTTAAATATCTCATTGAGTGTGTCATAGCCACCTGGAAAAATAATAAAGGCATCACTATTAGTCACCATATACATCAAACTATCATACACAGACTGTGCTTGAAGCATCAACGCAGTTGAACCCCCTGTACTACTGGTTCTAACTGTGGAAAAGTGTAAGACACTTGTTACTCTTATTCTCCCATGTTGTGCAGCCTCTAAAAGATAACCCAAAAATCTATAATTTCTCCCACCATATAATATATCGATTTTGTGTTTTCCAAATTCTTTTACGAATTGATATGCCATATCTATATGCTGGATATGGCCTATCGGTTTGGATCCACCTAAAATACATATAGTCTTAATTGGATGAGATCTGTATGAGGATTTTGAGAAATCCATCTTTTTACACAAGACTTTCAAAATACTTTTATGAAATATACATTTTATGATTTGTGGATCCCAAATTTAAAGAACAAACTTCTTACTAAACGACAAATGACTTCACTATTTTCATTGAAAAAGGAGCGACACATAAGTCACTATTTTTACTATTTTCTTTTTGACAAAATTGCAAAAGAAAACTTCAGATAACACAATCGTAAATACATAATTATATCAGGGGCATAATAATCATTCACACTATATAAAAACAAAGGGGTAATTGAAATGTCACTTTCATGGTATATTATAACATGTTATAAAATCAAAATATCATAGAGATAGAATTTAGAGAGAGAATAGAGAATGATTCTCATGGTTTTTCATTAATAACTGAAGTCCTATTTATAGGAAAACTTCAGATGGCACAATCGTAATACATAATTACATCAGGGGTATAATAGTCATTCACATTATATAAAAAAAGGGGTAATTGAAATGTCACTTTCATGGTATATTATAACACTCCCCCTTGAATGACTATTTACATAAATATCTGCTGAACTAGTTTGAAGAAAAACCCAATGAGAGAAAAACTTTCAAACTGTTTGTATTGGAGCTTGTGGCAATCATATCATGTTGCATCATAATGTTGGTAGGAAATCTCTGTTGGATAAAACTTCAGCAATCTGTGATCTCATAAATTTCCTCCTCCTTGATAGTTCTTGTATGAGTATTCTTATGCCGTCTCAGTAAAATATCGTGGGACAAAAACTGAGTGAATCTGTCATGTATATCATTCGTTGTTGGGATTATCCACGTGTTGCCTCATTAAAATCTTGTCAAGAAAACCCAGTGAGAAAAACTTGATCGAAGGAAAAAGAGTACAACTACTCCTTCCGTTTTCAAACTTTGAGGAATAATCTTGATCTTTGTAGTGTTCCTCATTATGCCATGAATATGCCTCGTTAAAAACCTTATTAGGGAAACCCCAATGGTAAAAATCTTAATGAAGGAAAAAGAGTACATTATTCATACTAATACGCCATTCCAGTTGCCTCATTAAAAACCTTGCTAGGAAAACCAAATGGGACAAAACCTCAGTCAAGGAAAAAAGAGTGCAACGCGTATTTTATATAAATATGCCCCTGGCATTTCAATGATCCTCCAGGGATTAGTACGAGTATCATTTTCAGTGCGGTTTGTAATATTGAACTCATATTGATTGCAATATATTCCAAATTTCTTTTGGAGATTCCATATTGGTTGTGATTAAGCTGTCTCGTTAAAAATCTTGCTGAGAAAACCCAGTGGGATAAAACCTCAATCAAGGAAAAGAGTACATCATATAATTTTCTTTCACAATACCTTATTTTGAGTAACTGCACGAACAGATAATATGTTCAAAATCTCCTCAGGAATCACTTTGAGTAAGCCCATATATTTTATTTTATCATAAGGACATATATTCCAATTTCGATGGATTTTAATATCCACATTTGTTTCATGGATATCCTTATTTCATTCATGGATATCTTCATTTTAATTGTTATCCTCATTTCATGTATATCCTCGTTCAAATCATTTCTCATATCATTCGTAGCGCTATATTATGTCGACACATTTCAACATTTATTTCCCCATGGCAACATAACTTGCCGAGATATCTCATTTTCAATCATCCATTGGAATTGCACATTGTGGTTATGCTTATATACTTCTCAAAAGTATATGCCTCTTTTATCATTTGCTTTGATTCATATTCGGGGAATTATTATGTATTTATCAAAGCAGTTGTAGTTGGTACCAAAGATTAATAATCTGTCATGCATCTTTGAACTTCAAGTTCATATTTCAGTTGTGAGGATATAGTGTGATGCATTTCACATATTTCCAACTACCAATGCTCCCCCTCATGCTAAGAGATTTCTTGAGCACCAAACTCGTATGACAGTATCTCAGTATTCATCTTCAAACATGGGAGTTTATATATTATGTTCTCGATATTGGCTGGAGGACTTCAAATAGTATGCCAATTGATATCCCACTTGTATGCGCATATCTTGATCCTTTATGGGATTTATTCAGGTGTGTTTTTCATTAATCTTTCGAATCGAGCAAGATCCTTTTTGGGATCTACTAAGGGATATCTTTCGAGTCGATATCCATGAATGAAATAAGGATATCCATGAAATAAATGAGGATATTGAAATCCATCGAAATTAAAATATATGTCCTTTGTTGTTACCCAAAATATTATCCGGAGATTATATGCTGGAATGGACGAGTAGCAAACAAAATGCGAGAGTACGTCCGTGGGGAAGTAAATAACACAAGATTTGCCGGGGTTGTTAGTCCCGGGCTTGAATGCTCTCGCGAGATATCATTAATACAAATACTTGTGAGTACAAATATTAATGTAAGAGTACAATTACAATGAGTGTAAAGACCCTAGTTATCTAGCTCTTGAGTGCTGCTCTGTGAGTTCTTGAACTGTAGGGAGTTCTCATTTATGCCGATCGTATTTTCGTTAAGAGGTTCTGAGAGAGAAATCCTAGATAGAGTCAAGAGAAAAGTCGAGAGCTTTCCAAGTAGAGGAAGCCTTCTATTTATAGGAGAGGAGGTAGCTGGGATGTCTTGATCCCGAGCGGGCGATCGCCTTTCTTGCATTATAATAAGCGGGCCATCGTCTCAGCACGTGGGTCAGTTCCCTTAAAGTCTGCGGCTGCTACTGACAGCCAGCTGTGCGAACCAGTGAGAATACGTCATGTGCCTTACGTCGCTGTCTTGGGAGGTCCACTTTGGACCTTTCGGCGGGTCTGTCGGTAGGTGAGGTTTGTCCTTGCCGTTGGCAGCCGTTGATGGGCTGGAGTCAAAGGCCTTTTCCTACGACGCCTTTTCCGGATCTGCACGTGGGTCTTTACTCCGAGATCCGGTCTTGGTAGATACGACGGATGTTGGTTTTACACGTGGCATGAGACAGTCGTCCTTGGCCAGGCACCAGAGTCGATCGCTATGTGCTAAGAGACGATTGCCTTGGATGTCGATCGCTCGAAACTTGGACTTGATCTGGGATCTTCGTTTGGTAGGTATGCCGTGGTTCATTTGACGTTGACTCGGTCGCTCGGCCCTTAAGTCGGTCGCCGTTGAGATGTGTTAATCGCGACACAACAACTGCCCCCCGGCTCGCTCCGATGCTGAAGGCATTGGGTGAGGTGGTGTTACCAACGATCGTTTGAATTACAGACGAGCCACTCAACTCTTTATGGACCAGACGATCGTTTTCTTGAGCGAATTGATTCTTGGTTCAGTTCTTTGCGGTCTTCAATTTTGCAGATTCCTCGAGGAAGGCCAATCATCTCGGTCTTGAGGAACCGTGCACGGTCGCGGAGTTCGATGGACCGACCTCCATGACCATGTCTTGTGCGCGAGCGACATTCCACCTGTAGGTTTGTCTCATGACTCACTTTATTGTGAGGGTCCACCGTTAGGCTGCGCCCGCCTCGTATTTAAACGAAGGGCGAGCGGTCTTGGTCTGGAGGAGTCCTTGCACGGGGCGTCGTCGGATTAATCGACTCTACGACCGCAGCTTCTTAGCACTTTTCTACATCGGATAGTAATGTTAGATGGCGATCCTCGACGGTATATGTTGTGACGGGGGTAGGGACGCATCGCATTATCCGGGTCCACCATGTTAGATGATGAACCTTTGAGAGCGGGCGGGCGTGTCCACAAATTTGTTTGGAGGGTCCTACAGCTACACCCGCCTCGTATTTAAATGAAGGGCGAGCGATTGCAGCCCAAAGGAACCTTGCATGGACGAAGCTATCGGTTCCATCGACCTCCAAGACCATGGGTGCACTCTTCTACCTCGGATCGTCATGTTAGATGGCGATCCTCGACGGTATACATTGTGCTGAGGGAGGCGATCTCGTGCCTAGGTCCATCATGTTAGATGATGAACTTTAGATGGCGAGCGAGTCCTCCATTTTTTAGAGACGTTTCTTTGGGCAGTGGCCTTTCGTTTGTCATGGTGGAAACTAGGGAAAGACCTCTGAAGTTTCCACCTCTTGATTGAAGCATAAAGATCTGGCCGCCAGGGATGATCGGTAGGATCGACTCGTATGAATCCTATGGCTCTCCGTGTTTGATTATGGCGATCGGATTGGGAGACTGGTGATCGTCGTTCTGACGCTAATCGCGGCACTTGACCCTTTCCGCCCGGGGCTCCGGCTAAGTTACTAGACTGTCCAGCTTTCCCTCCTCGAACAATCTCTATATTTGTCTGAGGAAGTCGCGGTATTGATCAGTGTTGTGGCGGGGACTCTTGTGGTAAGCACAAAATTTGGTGCGGTCCAGTTGACCGTGGTCCCTTACCGCCTTTGGCTTGCTTAGCCGCTCGCGCCCCTGGATGGCGTAGAAAATATGAGCCGGAGATAGATTGAGGTTGTGGTAGAGATGGACTTCCACATCCTCGAAGGTCCTGAAATCACCGGGTGGCTTGGCGACTGCCTTGTTGGACTTGGCGATCGCCGTCTCTGCCCCCTCGCCTTGGCGAAGGGCGAGCACCCTCCGCCTGGCCAAAAAGTCTGCGACCTTGGCGCAGAAGATTGTGTAGGTCGGGGGGATGTGCTTCGTAAGGTGCCTGAACATGGGCGAAAGACCATTGAATCCCCCTAGGACCGAGTAGAGGGTGATCTCGTCGCTTACTGGATCGCCGTTGAGGATTATCTAGTCTTCGTCGGACTCGTCTTTCCCCTGCCTGATTTTCATCATGCGGTGGGGACCTTCTGGTCGAGCGACCTTGGCGGTGAAGTACGATGTGAAGTCGCTCGCGAGTTGTTCAAAGGAACTGATAGATCGCGGTGGCAATGAGATGTACCACCTATGGGCCAGATTGTCCAGTGTTAACGGGAACATTCGGCACCTGGTCGCGACTGATGCCCAGCATCCGGTCATGTAGATCCGGAACTTGCTCAGGTGAGTCTCGGGGTACGATCTCCCCTCGTACAAAGGTGTTTGAGGAGGAGCGATCCTTGGCTGCACGGGGGCAAGTTCGATCTGGACTGCGAGCGGCTCACTCGACCCGACGATCTTTCTCTTAGCGCCTGCCCCAGTTTCTAGGAGCTCCTTCATGCCATCGAGCTGGCATTGCATTGCGGCCATCACTGTAGCTTGGTCGCTCGTGGTTTGGCTCTCGGAGTGGGAGCCGAGGAGATCGTGTACTGATCTCCTGGCTCCGCGTTAGGCGATGAGGTCGTTGCCGCCGATCTTGGTTCTTCGGCGAGGGGGAGCCAAGTGGACGACCTTCCTTTTGGGAGTCGGGTATGCCGAACTCCTGGTGATGGATTCGGGCTCTGTCGTCTCATGGCAGGGGCCAGAATGCCCCGGTCGTCATGATGGGTCGCTTCCTAGGTGGCTGAAAATGAAACCGTCCCGCCTCGCGAGTGCTTCTTCTCGTGAATCGGGGCTTCCTGACGATTGCTCAACAAGTAACCCCTTGAGCTTCCGTTTGCCCGCGCGGCGGATGGCTGATGGGGTAATTGCGGGCGTACCGCATGCTCTCCGTCGATCCCGTAGGACGGCCATGGCCTCCTCGATCTGTTCCGCTGTTTGGAACTGATCGAGCGAGAAGCTAGGGCCGTCCCTCGGGGGCAGGATCGAGAGTCTCGCGCCGCCGCGGCTACCCTCCACCGTAGGCTGGGGCTCGGATTGAGCCGGAATAAGGCGTCCGGCGGATCGGAGAGTGGCTCTCTTCGATGTGGTGGCAGACGTCATTATTCTGAAGGTTTATCTTTGAAGAATAGTGAGTGTTTCTTCAAGTATATGCCCCGAAGAACAGTGAGTGTTCTTCGAAACGGTCGTAATGAAAACGAAGGTTCAACCCCTTCTTTTAGCGCCAATTTGTTGTTACCCAAAATATTATCCGGAGATTATATGCTGGAATGGACGAGCAACAAACAAAATGCGAGAGCACGTCCGTGGGGAAGTAAATAACACAAGATTTGCCGGGGTTGTTAGTCCCGGGCTTGAATGCTCTCGCGAGATATTATTAATACGAATACTTGGGAGTACAAATATTAATGTAAGAGTACAATTACAATGAGTGTAAAGACCCTAGTTATCTATCTCTTGAGTGCTGCTCTGTGAGTTCTTGAACTGTAGGGAGTTCTCGTTTATGCCGACCGTCTTTTGGTTAAGAGGTTCTGAGAGAGAAATCCTAGATAGAGTCAAGAGAAAAGCCGAGAGCTTTCCAAGTGCAGGAAGCCTTCTATTTATAGGAGATTAGGTAGCTGGGATGTCTTGATCCCGAGTGGGCGATCGCCTTTCTTGCATTATAATAAGCGGGCCATCGTCTCAGCACGTGGGTCGGTTACCTTAAAGTCTACGGCTGTTACTAACCGCCAGCTGTGTGAACCAGTGAGAAGACGCCATGTGCCTTACGTCGCTGTCTTGGGAGGTCCACTTTGGACCTTTCGGCGGGTCTGTCGGTAGGTGAGGTTTGTCCTTGCCGTTGACAGCTGTTGATGGGCTGGAGTCAAAGGCCTTTTCCTACGACGCCTTTTCCGGATCTGCACGTGGGTCTTTACTTCGAGATCCGGTCTTGGTAGATACGACAGATGTTGGTTTTACACGTGGCATGAGACGGTCGTCCTTGGCCGGGCACCAGAGTCGATCGCTATGTGCTAAGAGACGATTGCCCTGGATGTCGATCGCTTGGAACTTGGACTTGATCTGGGATCTTCGTTTGGTAGGTGTGCCGTGGCTCATTTGATGCTGACTCGGTTGCTCGGCCCTTACATCGATCGCCGTCGAGATGTGTTAATCGCGACACAACAATTGCCCCCCAGCTCGCTCCGATGCTGAAGGCATTGGGTGAGGTGGTGTTACCGGCGATCGTTTGAATTACAGACGAGCCACTCAACTCTTTATGGACCAGACGATCGTTTTCTTGAGCGAACCGATTCTTGGTTCGGTTCTTTGCGGTCTTCAATTTTGCAGATTCCTCGAGGAAGGCCGATCATCTCGGTCTTGAGGAACCATGCACGGTCGCGGAGTTCGATGGACCGACCTCCATGACCATGTCTTGTGCGCGAGCGACATTCCACTTGTAGGTTTGTCTCGTGACTCACTTTATTGTGAGGGTCCTCCGCTGCGCCCGTCTCGTATTTAAACGAAGGTCGAGCGGTCTTGGTCTGGAGGAGTCCTTGTTGGGATTCCGAAAATAAAACGAAATACGCAGCAGAAAATAAAAACGAATCCCAAACAGGATCGATCAAGTAACGTATATACGAAAAAAAAAATACGAAGATAAAAATCATACCCTTGAAGCCTTTGAAATAAATCTTCGTAAATATGGATGACGATCACGAACCCCGTCCCGAACACGAAATCCCTTCGTTCCAAGCGCTGAAAATACGAAGCCTCTACTTCACATGCATCGGAAGTTGCCCGAAAAATTCGACGTAACTCCGTTCTCCAAGAACACGGCTAGGAAGTTACCGTAGGAATTTATATCTCTAATTTTTCTTAACTTTTATCACCTCTAAGATGAAAATGTTAAAAAAAAAAAATCTCTCCTCCTCACTTCTTGCTCTCGGCCAGAACCAGCAAGAATAATTTGTGTGTTTGTCAAGTCTCTCACTTATTGATGCGAATGTGATAATATAATATATATATATTCACAAAACAACTCACCATGTAGATATAATATGAGAGAAAGAATCTCAACACATGATGGCTAAAACAAGATAACTACAACACACATGCTGGAAATAATTCCATGTGAGGTTGGGAAGGGGCAGCCCATTTAGGAAGTTTCCTAGAAACGAGCCGAGCCACTCGGCTTGTGTACCGGACGTTCGTCAAACAACTCCGTTAAATACACTCCATTTAATCACTAATGTATTTATGTTAATTAATTAATCAAATTAATTAATAATATCAAACACAAATATATTTCTCTAAGAAATATAATTTATGAATTAAATTAATTACCCGGTAACTTAATTTTAATTCATAAGACCGCTGTTTTGATTTATCTAATAAATCATAATTAGATATCTAATATCTAATATTAATAGAGAGATAATAAATTCACATTTATCCGTCAAAGCTCCTGATGCGCGAATCCGTAGGTCCGTCTCAGCCGGCATTGGGAGGAACCAATGAGTGCGGGCGTGCCAGCCGGCTAGCGGGCCGCACTGTAAACCCCGACTGAGAACGAATGAAGGGATCATTCCAGAACCGTTATGTCGTGAATACTATATACGTATAGACCCTTTATCAGATGTCCCGGTCAAGTCTTCGGGTCACGGTAAAGTCAAACCCTACTATTGACTAGACTCTATACATGTGTTAATGCAAATCAAGACCGACTGATTAATAGTGTATCTAATACGACTATATCAGAATGCTTTGGCCAAAGACTTATGATCTTATTTGCCATTAACCGTATAGGACATTCACCTGCTCACTAACAGGAGATAGAATCCTTTCTTGGCGTAGAGTAAAGACTGCTACCTGCCCGTATAGTCCGCACTTCGAGGTCGACTCAGCAATTAAGCAAATGAGTCTAACTACTCTAATGACAAACTAAACGTCACAGGCACATCTTCTACTGAACCCTCAAGTCAAAGGTCCACGTATACTATCACAACCTTTCGATTCGTCATCGACTCTCCGAGAGTGAATACCGTGTGACTGAATCGAGTATGAGTCGTGTTCGAGTATACTGGCCCCACCAATATACTTGTAACTATGCTATCAAGACGTGCACACGTCCTAGCATCAGTTATACAAGTCGTATTAAAACTTAATGCACATTTTAAGTTTATTGACTTGCGAACAATTTACGTAAATAAACTTTAAACACTTCTAGTGCATTTTCTCTTATCCCATAACGAGAATGGAATGTTCGATTTATTTACATGGACTTCACTTCAATGTTTACCAAGTCAAGAATGCAATTGAAATACATTAAACAGTGAATGAATCGTATTGCCCTTTTTATTAATTATTCCATAATTACAAGTACAATGCCCTTACTCTCTCATCCCCTGAGTGGCATTCGAGGGCATATTCCTAAAAATCTCCCACTTGCACTCAATGCCACACATCATGGTATCCAATACCCATGTTCTTCAGATATCTTTCTAAGATGGCCTGATTAATGGCTTAGTCAGCGGGTCAGAGACATTGTCTTCTGAGTCTACTCTTTGCAATGAAACATATCCTTTTTCCACCATCTCTCAAACGATGTGGTATTTTCTCTATATGCTTGGTGTTGTGGTGATCCCTAGGCTCCTTGGCTTGGGCAATAGCTCCATCATTATCACAAAATAGTGATATAGACAGTTCCGCATTAGGCACCACATTGAAGTTCTTGCATAAACTTATGCATTCAAAATGCTTCTTTGCTAGCCTCTGAGGCAGCTTGATACTCTGCTTGGCAGGTGGAATCTACAGTAGCGGTTTGCTTGGAGCTTCTCCAAGATACTGCTCCTCCATTGAGAGCAAATAAATACCCAGATGTCGACTTAGAGTCGTCATTGTCTCCTTGAAAATCAGAATCGGTGAATCCAATCACCTTCAGTTCTTCATCACCGTAAGTAAGAACCAAATCTCTAGTTCTTCTTAAGTACTTAAGAATGTTCTTTACGGCAGTCCAGTGTTCCCTTCCCGGGTTTGCTTGAAATCGGCTTACCATACTCACAGCGTAGGCTAAGTCCGATCTCATAGACAACATAGCGTACATGAGGCTACCCACTGTCGAGGCATAGGGTACCTTACTCATCTCTCTATTGTCTTCCTCACTTTGAGGACACATTTTCGTGGTGAGATGAATTTCATGTCGCATGGGAAGGAACCCTCTTTTAGATTCTTTCATCTTGAATCTTCTCAGGATTTTATCTATATATAGGGCTTGGGAAAGTCCTATCATTCTTCGCGGTCTATCTCTGTAAAGACTGATCCCTAGAATATAGGAAGCTTCTCCCAAGTCTTTCATGGAGAACGTTTTAGAAAGCCAAGCTTTCACAGTGCTGAGCATTGCTACGTTATTTCCTATAAGTAGAATATCATCTACATATAGTACTAAGAACTCAATATTGCTCCCACTGACCTTTTTGTAAACACACGGTTCCTCCTCATTTCGTACGAAGTCAAAGTCCTTGACTGCTTCGTCAAATCGAAGGTCCCAACTCCGAGAAGCTTGCTTCAGCCCATAAATGGCTCGTTGCAGCTTACACACCTTATCAGACCTTCGAAGTGGAGGTTGTGTTACAATAGGTTCAGTTCCTTATCCCTTAAGAGATGTCTCCTTAGGACCTTCATTATGCTCTTCCAAAGAGATATTTCTACCCGAGCCACCTTCCTGAATGAATTCATCCTCATGGAAGTGCGCTTGTAATGCCACAACGACCCTATGGTCTTCTGGCATGTAGAATAGATAACCCATCGAGTCCTCTGGGTATCCAATGAAACATCCTTTGATGGACCTCGCTTCCAGTTTTTCCACCTTAGCCTTCTTGACATAGGCTTGACATCCCCAAATCCTTATGTGATTAAGGCTTGGTTTCTTACCTTTCCACATCTCATGCAGAGTGATAGGAACAGATTTGGAAGGACATATATTAAGGATATAGGCAGCGGTTATTAAGGCATACCCCCATAGGTAAATAGGTAAATCAGTGTAATTTAACATGGAGCGAACCATGTCCAACAAAGTTCGATTTCTCCTTTCTGAAACACCATTTAACTGTGGGGTTCCTGGCGGCGTGAATTGTGAAACTATTCCATGTTCCTTAAGGAACTCATCAAACTCTGTGCTCATATATTAGCCACCTCGGTCCGACCGAAGTGCTTTGATATGACATCCAGTCTGTTTTTCAACTAGGGCCTTAAATTCTTTGAATTTAGTAAAGGCTTCGGATTTATGTTTCATTAAGTACACAATCCCATACCTAGTATGATCATCTATGAACGTTATGAAATATTGATATCCATCTCGGGCTACTTCTAAAGCACCACAAACATTGGTATGTACCAATCCAAGTTTATCGGCAGCCTTTTTAAAAGTCCCTTTGAAGGGGAACTTAGTCATATTGCCTCTAAGGCATGATTCACAAGTTGGATAGGGTTCTACACCCAATGGACTTAAAAATCCATCTTTCTCCATTTTCTGAACCTTGGTCTGACCAACATGACCAAGTCTAAGGTGCCATTTAAGAGCTTGATTAGTATCTTGCCTACCACGTTTCCTAGTTATAGTGTTCTTTCTTTGTTTTATTTTGCATGTTCAGATGATATAAACCATTCAACAATGTAGCTGTGCCAACCAATTTATTTCGAAAATAAATTTTACAACTACCATTTCCAATGAAGAAACAAAATCCTTTCCGATCCAAGACTGGAATGGATACAATGTTTTTATGCCCCTTGGGCAAAACAAGTACTTCATCTAATGTCAAAATAAAACCGGATTCTAAACCCAGTAAGATTGATCCAATATCGGTTGCCTCGACACTTTGTACGCTTCCGACAGTAATCATTATTTCCCCAGCTTCAAGTTTTCTACTTCGTTCCAGATCCTGATTCATAGTACAAATGTGAGAAGTGGCACCTGAATCCAGAATCCATGAAGCAGAATATATAGTAGCGGAACAATTAGTTTCAAAAACAAAAAGTTCCGTACCTAATGCGCCATTAATCTTGGGACAAGTCCTTCGCCAGTGGCCCAGCTCACCGCATTCAAGGCATTTGTCCGTAGGTTTTGGACCGCCTACCTTTTGAACCTTCCGGGCCTTGCCCTTTCCTTTCTGTACCCCTTTCTTGGGTTTGTACTACTCGTAGGTCTTTTTCTTCTTGTTCTTTGACCTCCGAGGCCCAGAAGAAATCACAAGAGTAGCCTCTCTCGGTTTAGTCTTCATGTTAGACCGCGCCGTCACCAGTTTATTCATTAGCCCAGCTAATGTGCATGTATATTACAGTTGAAATTCATTACAAACTGCGTGAAAAAGTTAGGGAGAGATTGAAGGATGAGATCAATTTGTGTAACACCCCAAAAGGCGGCTATTACAGTACCGTGGACCCCACACTGGGACCCACCAGGCGATATCCAAACAGATTAAATAAATATTATTTGTGATACCGAACCACAATGAATAGTCATTACTCCGATTAGGAGTTTATCAAAATTATGGCCAACGGCCTTATAATACACAGGATCTGAAAAACAAGTATAAACCATATGGAGATGGAAAATACTTCAAATGTCAATACAACCAGATAGTAATTTAAATGAAACAGAAAATAAAATAACATAACACGGTTTAACATAACCGGACAACAAATGATGTGGGGCCCCCGAACTAGTATCCTTCGAACCCTTCGCCGTCAACATGCTCTTCCCGTGCCTTGCCTTTACCTCGACCTAAAATACAATACAAGTATTTCGCCCATAACACAGGGTCAGATATACATGATAATCAATTCTTCTGACATTATACAATTCACATATATAGATTTCAAGGAAAACATTCCGACTATTAATCATACCCCTCGGGCGCATGAAACAATCAGTCACAAATCGTCGAACACATCCAATCACACATGGACTATGAACGATTAACAATATAGCTCAAGATGGACATCACAGTACGCCCAATCCGGAAATGTGTCCGTGTACATGTCCACCCCATATACGAAATCCAGAATATACGTGTGACAATGTACCTAATTAGCCTCACGAACTACGTCTCGTGTGCACAGTCCAATACGGAAACATCCACGTATGACTATACAAGTGCCCGACCAAAAATCCTACACAATATCCAATCGGCACGCAGATATGATTCCGGAAATGTCACGATACAACATGACAACGAAGTTCAATGAAATACATATCCGATTAAGGATCAAGAAAACTCACCAAAGTGAAAATAAAGTCCAACGAGATCAACAAATCAAAACGACGTACTTGGGAATACAACCCCATGAAGAAAACGGAATAACGTCAATGACAATGTCAAATCACGACAAACATTACATGAACAATTTATACACATGAAATATATAACCATCACAAGAATCTAATCATCATTATAACCAAGCAAGATAACTTGCCTCAATACGGAGACGAGAATAGTCCTCTTCTTGTCGGAACGAACGAACGGTCCTTGACTAATATTGTTTACTCGAACAATCAACCTTAAACGAAATACATTTTACTCAATAACATATTCGTATAATTATCAATATAGGATTAGTAAGACGTCATCCTACAATCCTTTAGAATAGTTTGTTATTTCCAATTATCGAAGCCTTATGTTAGGAGTTCTTTTAACATCATTACAACCATAAAAATCAGTTTACAATACTTTTACCGAATGTTCACATGGTTCATCATAAACAAGACTTCTATCAAGGGTATGTTGAATAACCAATTATGATGTTAAGATTATCTTATGATGATTAAACTTTCCAAAATATTAAAACGTTGAAAGGTAAAATCTGCACATTTATGATCATCCTCCTCTCATCTAAATTGAATATTAATCTTACAACAAGGTTATTAGTTATGAGATTACACCATATCCATGAAGGTTATCAAAATCTTTCTTTACAAGGCTAGACAATCCATTAACATCATGGTGAATTCACCAACTATCTAGTATGATGATCAAAGTATTCTAAGTTCTCAACACATTAGATTAATGAAAAGTTGTTGTTGTTGGTTCACAAATATCCTTAACCATTCAAAATCTTGCTGAGCTAAACATAAGGAGAATATGATTCTTAAGAAATCTGAGTAAGAAGACATCCTTCTACTTCTAACATGGCCAAGTTCTTCCCAAGGTAAGTGAAAACTTAAAATGGTGTTTAATCACTTTATGATAACAACTCTATTAATTAAATCTAATTACGGTGAAGTTAACTGATTCAAAGGTATTCTACTGAGCTAAATTCGTCCAACAAGATAAGCATGATAGTTACAACGTGGTTAGAATCACCATATCATCAAGAACACATCCATCTCAAACCCTCATTTATCATATTCATCAAAAGTGTTAAAAAGGTTGGATTAAAACTATGTTTTACTTGATTAATCTACTCTAGGTGAAGTATAATTCGTTATTAACATCAACATATGAAAATAATACAGAGAGGAAGGTACACCTGCCTCCAGAAGTGAAGAACAACTTCAATGCTATGAGAAAATATACTCCAAGCTCAAGAACACCTCCTAATCTCCAAGGAAATGAGCTCCACTCCAAGATTTAAGGCTTAGAAGCAAGTTGGGGAAGGTTGATATCGGTTTGGGAGTGCAGAGGGACGATATATGGAGAGAGGATCGGTTTGGAGTTGCGAAGAAATGAAAAACAGGCTGGTCCTATAAATAGACTGTACATACTTAGCGCACGCTATCGGAACAGTTTAGCGTACGCTAACACACTTACGTACGCTAACCGGTCGATATTACGTACGTAAGCGGCTTACAGTGGCTACTGTCTTGAATTCGCAGGTCGTTAGCGCACGCTAATGAAAAAGGGCTTACGCACGCTAATAAAAGTTGACTCTGTCCGACATGACAGCTCAGACCTTATTCACATGCATGCCAACGGCTACGGAGTTCACGTGCTGAAGTCAACTATGCCAGATTCCCTCTTAGCGTACGCAACAGAGGAAACGTTACGCACGCTAAGGCACAGGATTAGCGTACGTTAATCATACTATGTAGCGTATGCTACATCAACAGAAAAATTCAAAAATGAAACTCTCTAATTAACATCGAATCATCACATATGAAATGAAATAACAACGATATGAAATTCAAATCTATAATACCTCAACATAATACTAAATGCAATGATTCATGATAATCAGATTATTCGAATAATACAATGACAGGTAGAAACGAAAAAATTACAGTCGGATATTACATACTCTCCCCCTTAAAAAGAGTTTCGTCCTCGAAACTAAGGGGTAAATAACTCGAGGTATCTCGCTCGCATACTATCCTCAGTCTCCCATGTAGGCTCCTCGACTCCGTGTCGTGACCACTGAACTTTTAATAGGGGAATCGTCTTGTTCCGCAACTGCTTGATCCTTCTTTCGAGTATCCGCACAGGGCGCTCCTCGTACGAATGATCCTCTGCTAATTCAATCTCTTCGAACTGAAGTACATGGCTCGGATCAGCAACATATTTCCTCAACTGGGAGACATGAAACACGTTGTGAACCTTACTCAAAGTCAGCGGCAAAGCTAGTCGATAGGCCAGATCACCTACACGCTCCAAAACCTCAAATGGCCCAATGTACCTCGGGCTCAGCTTGCCCCTCTTCCCGAAACGAAAAACACCTCGGGTAGGAGACACCTTCATTAGCACATGGTCACCAACCTCGAACTCAAGCGGTCGTCGACGGTGGTCAGCATAAGACTTCTATCGACTTTGAGCCGTTAACAACCGACTCCTAATCAAAGTGATCTTCTCACGGGCTGCTAATAACATATCGGGTTTCGTACCCAGAGATTCTGATAGTTCGTCCCAACACAAATGGGACCTACAGCGATGGCCATACACATACGGTGCCATCTGAATCGAAGTGTGCCAACTATTATTATAAGTGAATTCCACCAAAGGGAGCTGGGCTTCCCAATCATCCTTCCAATCAAGAGCACCTGCTCTCAACATATCCTCTAGAGTCTGGATGGTTCTCTGAGACTGACCATCGGTCTGTGGATGAAAAGCCGTACTGAAATTCAACTGCGTGCCCATCGCACGATGAACTGCCTTCCAGAAGTGCGACACGAATTGCCCGTCACGGTCTGATACAATACTCTTGGGGGTACCATGTAATCTCACAATTTCCTTAATAAACAGCTGGGCCAATCTCTCGGGACCCCACGTGTCCTTAATCTCCAAGAAGTGGGCTGATTTGGTCAGACGGTCCACAATCACCCAAATCGTATTCATTCCTCGACGACTCATTGGAAAGCTAGTGATAAAATCCATAGATATGTCCTCCCATTTCCACTCGGGAATCGGGAGCGGTTTCAGCATTCCTGCGGGTCGCTGGTGCTCAATCTTAACCTGCTGACAGGTTAAACATCTCGAAACAAATTCGGCAACCTCACGTTTCATATTCCCCCACCAATAATTCTGCTTCAAATCCTTATACATCTTGCTAGATCCCGAGTGAATAGAGTACGGGGTAGCATGGGCTTCTCTCAAGATAGAGTTCCTCAACTCTTCGTCAGCGGGCACACAAACTCCATTTCTAAAGCGTATCAATCCATCCTCATGGATTACGAATCCAGGGGCTTTCCCTTGGGTTACCTCATCCCGAACTCGAGATAATAATGGGTCCATAATTTGCTTCGATTTGATCATATCATCAAGAGACGAAGAAATATCAAGGGTGCAAAGTTGTCCCTGAATACGCTGTAATCAAACTTCAATTTCTGGCCTCATAAGGTCCAATTGCAGCTCTCTCTATGTTGTCAAACGGCTCAGCATCTGCTCCTGCACTGTCTTACGGATCAAAGCATCGGCAACCACATTAGCTTTACCCGGATGATAAAGGATCACGATATCGTAGTCCTTGATTAATTGGCCACATTCTCTGTCTCATGTTCAACTCCTTCTGAGTAAAAATGTACTTTAGGCTCTTGTGGTCTGTAAAGATCTGGCAGGTAACTCCATAAAGATAGTGACGCCAGATTTTCAAAGCAAACACCACGGCTGCTAACTCCAAGTCATGGGTCAGATAGTTAACTTCATAGGGTCGCAATTGTCTCGATGCATAGGCAATCACTTTCCCTTCCTGCATTAGTACACATCCCAGGCCCTGTCTCGACGCGTCACTATACACCACAAATCCTTCTGTTCCTTTTGGTAAGACCAAAACAGGTGCCGAAATCAATCGACTCTTGAGCTCATCAAAACTTTGCTGACATGTTTCTGACCATAAATACTTCTTGTCCTTCCGCAGTAAGTTAGTCATTGGTTGCGCAATTTTAGAAAATCCTTCTACGAACCGTCGGTAGTAACCTGCTAGGCCGAGGAAACTACGAACTTCCTTCACGTTCTTCGGTGGTAGCCAATCTCGAATGGCTTCCGTCTTTTGTGGGTCCACTCTCACCCCTTCGGCTGATATCACATGCCCGAGAAAGATAACCTCATGCATCCAAAATTCACACTTAGAAAATTTCCCATAAAGCTGTTCCCGCCTCAATGTATCGAGAACTTGGTGGAGGTGACGCTTGTGCTCTTCGTGGTCACGAGAGTAAATAAGAATGTCGTCAATAAAAACGACTACAAAGCGATCCAGATAGTTAATAAAAACTCGATTCATCAACTCCATGAATACCGCCGGTGCATTAGTCAGTCCAAATGGCATCACCACAAACTCATAATGCCCATAGCGAGTACGGAATGCTGTCTTCGAAATGTTAGACTCTCGAATCCTCAACTGATGATAACCAGATCTCAAGTCGATCTTAGAAAATACGGCAGCTCCCTGAAGTTGGTCCAATAAATCATCAATACGAGGCAAATGATACTTGTTCTTGATGGTTACCCTGTTCAGCTCACGGTAATCAATACATAAGCGCAGAGATCCACCTTTCTTCCGTACAAATAACACTGGTGCTCCCCAAGGGGACGCACTAGGTCGAATATAGCCCTTGTCAGTCAACTCCTCAAGTTGGTTCTTCATTCCTGCATCTCAGTCGGAGCCATACGGTACGGTGCTTTTGAGAGCGGGGATGTACCAGGTTCTAACTCAATAATAAACTCCACGTCACGATGAGGAGGTAAGCCTGGAAACTCATATGGAAATACATCTGGGTAGTCTCGGACTACCGGAATGTCGGCCAATTCAACTGGTCGATCTGCTGTTTTGGTCATGTAGCACCAATAACCAATACACCCTTGATTAAGCAGTTTCACTGCTTTCATAGTGCTGATGACTCTCCCAGAACGACTGGGATTATCACCTCGAAAAATACACTCGAAACCATCATCGGAAGTGACGGTTACCATCCGCTTGCGGACACTGAGTATTGCATTATGACGATCCATCCAATCGATACCCAAGATTATATCATCCTTAGGTAAATCGACTACAATCAGATTTGATAACCACTCACGGTCGTTCAAACGAATCGGACAGTTCTTCTACCATCAGGTAGACCAATCATGTAGGGCTCATAATTGATAACATGGTCTAGAGGCAAATTACTTAAACAAGAAAAAGATATAAAGGAGTGTGAAGCACCGGTATCAAAAAGAATACACATAGGCTGGGAGTGGATCTCGAGTATACCTGAAATCATGCTAGCCTCGGGATCGTCAGCTTTCTTTATCTCGTAAATCCTGGGTTTCGCAGTTCCGGCACCAGGTGTACCACTTTAATTCCCATGGCCCATTCCCCTATTCGCCCCGGTGGTCTGATAGGAAGCGGACGGAGGCGTCCGGTTCTGGACAGAGGACTAAACTGGAGCACGAGACGCTACTGGTTCATGTTCGGGCCCACTCCTGTAAAAACGAGCACGGTGACCATTCTTACCACAAGTATGGCATGTGATGGCAGGCTTTGGGCATTTGAAGCTGATATGCCCCTGGCCCCCACAGTTATAACACACCACGGATGAGGGAACCGTTTGAGAGTGCGATCCGGCGGGCTTTGATGCCATGGGTGGTCGATCATAAGGGCTTGGCAATGACTGGGGATTCCTGAATGTCCCCCGGTTACTCTCAGTCTGGTTCTGGTTCCTGGACCTTTTGTTGTTGGACTGTGGTTGTTTCTTGGAAATCTCCTTCGCGGTGAGTTCGTACTATAGAGCTTTCTCGATGAACTCTGGTAAGGTAGTACAGTGGTGATTCAACAGCTGCATTCTCATTCGGGGTTTAAGCCTCTTGAGAAAGTATTTGATCTTATCGGCCTCTGTTCGGATAATTGTCGTGGCGAAAGGAAGGAGTGCCTGGAATTTCTCAGAAACAGATAATACATCATCATCTTCAGACGGGTCGGGGTTCGTGATTCAGACAGTTTGGCCTCACGGAGTGGCCACGGATAGTAACGGTCTAGCATGAGGTTTTAAATTCCTCCCAAGTATAAACACCATCGGTGGCCTTCTTGAAAGCCACAGTATGAGCGCCTTTCTTTGAGATAATACACGGCTACCGAGACGCGGTTCTCTTAAGGCGATCCACCATCTGGAAAAGTTTCTCAAAATGCTCGATCCAATGCACAATGTCGGCGAGGCTCGGAGGATCCTTCAAAAGTCGGTGGTATTGGCGAGGATGTTCTTGATAATCCGACTCACGGGTCCGCCAATCACGGAGGAGGATGAGCCCCTGTTCTTTGGCGGCGATGCGGCCCTCTGCATAGCTTCCATTAGTTGATCCATCTGGGTCATCTGTGTCATCATGCCCTGCATCACGACGTAAGGATCGACACGCGCATCCCCGCGCCCACTGTGGTGCGATTGTTCCCTAGAAGGTGAACCACTGTTTGCGAAACTCTGATCCGCATTCGCGCGTCTGTTGGCTCGAGGTATCGGGATTCGGCCCCTTCCGCGGCCTCGTCCCCCTCTGCCACGACCTCTCAGGCTTCTTTCCATACTGAAAGAATCAATCATAATGATAACCATAAGTACAGTTCAAGATACTAAAATTCATGCTAAGTTAATAGCAACAAGGAATCACATATTCAAGGAAACGGTTATCGATACCACGAATGTCGCATCGAATATTATATTGGCGTCAAGTCGAACAATTTCAATCATATAGTCAATTCAGCATTTACCTCGGATTATCAATCAGATAAATCCTGTCACAATTCCTCGAAATAACATGATCAACAAGGAGACCCATACTGATATCAATATGATGCCAGTAATTAAATCATGGCTCATAAAGTACATACCATATTTTGCTTGTAGGGTCAGGCTCTTGTACAGGTCACACGTGCCACGAAGGTCTCTTGATACTAGTTCATTTCACAATGACTCATAAAAAGGAAACAACTCTCCGATACCATCTTCTGTAACACCCCAAAAGGCGGCTATTACAGTGCCGTGGACCCCACACTGGGACCCACCAGGCGATATCCAAACAGATTAAATAAATATTATTTGTGATACCGAACCACAATAAATAGTCATTACTCCGATTAGGATTTTATCAAAATTATGGCCAACGGCCTTATAATACACAGGATCCGAAAAACAAGTATAAACCATATGGAGATGGAAAATACTTCAAATATCAATACAACCAGATAGTAATTTAAATGAAACAGAAAATCAAATAACATAACACGGTTTAACATAACCGGACAACAAATGATGTGGGGCCCCCGAACTAGTATCCTTCAAACCCTTCGCCGTCAACATGCTCTTCCCGTGCCTTGCCTTTACCTCGACCTAAAATACAATACAAGTATTTCGCCCATAACACAGGGTCAGATATACATGATAATCAATTCTTCCGACATTATACAATTCACATATATAGATTTCAAGGAAAACATTCCGACTATTAATCATACCCCTCGGGCGTATGAAACAATCAGTCACAAATCGTCGAACACATCCAATCACACATGGACTATGAACGATTAACAATATAGCTCAAGATGGACATCACAGTACGCCCGATCCGGAAATGTGTCCGTGTACATGTCCACCCCGTATACGGAATCCAGAATATACGTGTAACAATGTACCTAATTAGCCTCACGAACTACGTCTGGTGTGCACAGTCCAATACAGAAACATCCACGTATGACTATACAACTGCCCGACTAAAAATTCTACACAATATCCAATCGGTACGCAGATATGATTCCGGAAATGTCACGATACAACATGACAACGAAGTTCAATGAAATACATATCCAATTAAGGATCAAGAAAACTCACCAAAGTGAAAATAAAGTCCAACGAGATCAACGAATCAAAACGACGTACTTGGGAATACAACCCCATGAAGAAAACGGAATAACGTCAATGACAATGTCAAATCACGACAAACATTACATGAACAATTTATATACATGAAATATATAACCATCACAAGAATCTAATCATCATTATAACCAAGCAAGATAACTTGCCTCAATACGGAGACGAGAATAGTCCTCTTCTTATCGGAATGAACGAACGGTCCTTGACTAATATTGTCTACTCGAACAATCAACCTTAAACGAAATACATTTTACTCAATAACATATTCGCATAATTATCAATATAGGATTAGTAAGACGTCATCCCACAATCCTTTAGAATAGTTTGTTATTTCCAATTATCGAAGCCTTATGTCAGGAGTTCTTTTAACATCATTACAACCATAAAAATCGGTTTACAATACTTTTACCGAATGTTCACATGGTTCATCATAAACAAGAATTCTATCAAGGATATGTTGAATAACCAATTATGATGTTAAGATTATCTTATGATGATTAAACTTTCCAAAACATTAAAACGTTGAAAGGTAAAATATGCACATTTATGATCATCCTCCTCTCATCTAAATTGAATATTAAGCTTACAACAAGGTTATTAGTTATGAGATTACACCATATCCATGAAGGTTATCAAAATCTTTCTTTACAAGGCTGGACAATCCATTAACATCATGATGAATTCACCAACTATCTAGTATGATGATCAAAGTATTCTAAGTTCTCAACACATTAGATTAATGAAAAGTTGTTGTTGTTGGTTCACAAATATCCTTAACCATTCAAAATCTTGCTGAGCTAAACATAAAGAGAATATGATTCTTAAGAAATCTGAGTAAGAAGACATCCTTCTACTTCTAACATGGCCAAGTTCTTCCCAAGGTAAGTGAAAACTTAAAATGGTGTTTAATCACTTTATGATAACAACTCTATTAATTAAATCTAATTACGGTGAAGTTAACTGATTCAAAGGTATTCTACTGAGCTAAATTCGTCCAACAAGATGAGCATGATAGTTACAACGTGGTTAGAATCACTATATCATCAAGAACACATCCATCTCAAACCCTCATTTATCATATTCATCAAAAGTGTTAAAAAGGTTGGATTAAAACTATGTTTTACTTGATTAATCTACTCTAGGTGAAGTATAATTCGTTATTAACATCAACATATGAAAATAATACAGAGAGGAAGGTACACCTACCTCCAGAAGTGAAGAACAATTTCAATGCTATGAGAATATACTCCAAGCTCAAGAACACCTCCTAATCTCCAAGGAAATGAGCTCCACTCCAAGATTTAAGGCTTAGAAGCAAGTTGGGGAAGGTTGATATCGGTTTGGGAGTGCAGAGGGACAATATATGGAGAGAGGATCGGTTTGGAGTTGTGAAGAAATGAAAAACAGGTTGGTCCTATAAATAGACTATACATACTTAGCGCACGCTATCGGAACAGTTTAGCATACGCTAACACACTTACGTACGCTAACCGGTCGATATTACGTACGTAAGCAGCTTACAGTGGCTACTGTCTTGAATTCGCAGGTCGTTAGCGCACGCTAATGAAAAAGGGCTTACACACGCTAATAAAAGTTGACTCTGGCCGACATGACAGCTCAGACCTTATTCACATGCATGCTAACGGCTAAGGAGTTCACGTGCTGAAGTCAACTGATGCCAGATTCCCTCTTAGCATACGCAACAAAGGAAACATTACGCACGCTAAGGCACAGGATTAGCGTACATTAATCATACTATGTAGCGTACGCTACATCAACAGAAAAATTCGAAAATGCAACTCTCTAATTAACATCGAATCATCACATATGAAATGAAATAACAACGATATGAAATTCAAATCTATAATACCTCAACATAATACTAAATGCAACGACTCATGATAATCAGATTATTCGAATAATACAATGACAGGTAGAAACGAAAAAATTACAGTCGGATATTACAATTTGAAGGGATAAATCCATATTAAAGTTGAGCACCTCGAGCCTCTCAAACATAGAGATCATCTTGAGGACGTGGTCTCCCACTTTCTCTCCTTCTTTTATCCTAGCACTGAACAACTGCTTTGATATCTCATATCTAGCAGTCCTACTATGCTCTCCATAAAGTTCAGTCAAGTGTGCGAGAATCTGCCTAGCAGAAGTTATTTTCTCGTGCGCTTTATACAGCTCATTTGTCATTGAGCCCATCATAAAGCCACAGAATAGCACGTCATCCTTGACCCATTTTTCATGGACGTCAATATCTTCCTGATTACCCTGGTTCGGATTGGAGTCGGTGGAATGTCCGCCTCTAAGACGTATCCCAGAGACTCCATACTGAGTACAATCCTCAGATTCCACAACTAGTCAACAAAATTGCAAGTGGGTTTTTAGCCATTTTTAGAGAGATTCAGTTTCGTTTTCTGCAAAGATTTAGACAAGATTCAATTAGTGACTTGTTTAATTATGACCGAGTATAGAATTTAAGGGCTTTCTTTATTCATAACTCGGTTCCCACTATTTTATCGGCATTTACATACTCCCATGTTAAATTCGAAAGTCTTGGGTGACTTCATAGTGGTGATCGATTTCTTTACAAAGTTTAATAGAGGGCAACCCATACGGTTTCTATTCTATTATTCTTTATAAAGTAGTGTCTAATACCAACCCATCTAATGGATGATTCGATCTTCTTTTACCCCTAGTTCACTTGCCCGCAACCCATTCGGTTTCTATGGCTCGCTGAACTATCTAAGTTTAAACCGTCAACTCCTATTAGTCTGACAATTGAATCTTACCCGGCAACCCATACGGTTTATAAGGGTTTGATTTGTCACAACCAAATGCATCTAATGCACTCTAGGAATTTATCAACTTTCCCCAAAAATATTACCACGACATACTCGGAAGAATAATATTCCGGTTTAGATTTCAATTTTCCATGAGTTTGACGGAGGGTAGGAAACCTCGTAACCTTTATAACTTAGTGTGTTTGTAGTCGGGAGAATTTCGCGATTAATGTTACACTTTGCACATTAATTCATTTATACGCGCGTTTGTTGGTTTGTCAATCATTCAAAATGAAAAACAGAAAACAGTAACCTAGTTACTACCAACATATAGCTCATGGACCTAATTCCTAAGTACTGGGCCAAGCGAATGACCCAATAAATTAAAAAAAAAACAGTCTTCGATTCTTCGTCTTCTCGGTCGGTTGTCTTCGGTCTTCGTCATACCCAAAATAATAATTACATCATTGAAAAATTGCATCCTATACAAATTTTTCTAATAAATATAAATAGGCTCAAAACGGCCTTTACAACCCAATCGAATCGAACAAATCAAAAACTAAGTCCACGAGCTATATCACCATCACATAAGGATTCCATACAACATGTAACGGCAATGAAATTAAACAATTATTTTTAATATAAATTAATCCAATTAATCTATAAAATTAATCTATTCAATTTCTACTATATTAATCCAATTAATATAAAGTGGCATTAAAATTAAATAATCAATTAATATATTAATCTAATCAATATAAAATTAATCTATTCAATTTTAATGGTATTAATCCAATTGATACTAATAATCGTCATTTTAATTCGTTCGAAGTAATCCGGCCAAATAATATTTTCGTTTAATTTATTTCCCTTAACTAAAAATATTCCAAATATTAATTTAGTCAAATTAAAATCCAATTTAAATTTATTGGGAAATAATTACAACGAAATATAAACTTAAACGGAGTCCGGACAATCCGGTTTAGGCCCCACGGCCCGATTCAAAATCGGGCCAAAAACCCGAGGGTCGCTGGCGAGCCATGCTTAGCGGCTGGCGAGTCATGATCGCGAGGCATCGGTACTATCGGCAGTGCGGCCGAGACATGGCGAGCATGCTCGGCAACACAGGCAGCTGGCCAGGCGATCTACCGACACCTGCCGGCGACCCGTTTCTTCGTTTTTCGGCCCATTTCCAAAAACGTGATGCTACAACGAACAATTTAAAATCTAAGATTATTCCAAACATGATTCTAAATCATAATCATCAACCAAAAGCATTCAAAACGCACAAATAATCGTATATACGGAAACATTGACCTCGCTCCGATACCACTGTTGGGATTCCAAAAATAAAACGAAATACGCAGCGGAAAATAAAAACGAATCCCAAACAGGATCGATCAAGTAACGTATATACGAAAAAAAAATACGAAGATAAAAATCATACCCTTGAAGCCTTTGAAATAAATCTTCGTAAATATGGATGACGATCACGAACCCCGTCCCGAACACGAAATCCCTTCGTTCCAAGCGCCGAAAATACGAAGCCTCTACTTCACACGCGTCGGAAGTTGCCCGGAAAATTCGACGTAACTCCGTTCTCCAAGAACACGGCTAGGAAGTTACCGTAGGAATTTATATCTCTAATTTTTCTTAACTTTTATCACCTCTAAGATGAAAATGTTAAAAAAAAAATCTCTTCTCCTCACTTCTTGCTCTCGGCCAGAACCAACAAGAATAATTTGTGTGTTTGTCAAGTCTCTCACTTATTGATGTGAAGGTGATAATATAATATATATATATATATATATATATATTCACAAAACAACTCACCATGTAGATATAATATGAGAGAAAGAATCTCAACACATGATGGCTAAAACAAGACAACTACAACACACATGCCGGAAATAATTCCATGTGAGGTTGGGAAGGGGCAGCCCATTTAGGAAGTTTCCTAGAAATGAGCCGAGCCACTCGGCTTGTGTACCAGACGTTCGTCAAACGACTCCGTTAAATACACTCCGTTTAATCACTAATGTATTTATATTAATTAATCAATCAAATTAATTAATAATATCAAATATAAATATGTTTCTCTAAGAAATATAATTTATGAATTAAATTAATTACCCGGTAACTTAATTTTAATTCGTAAGACCGCTATTTTGATTTATCTAATAAATCATAATTAGATATCCAATATCTAATATTAATAGAGAGATAATAAATTCACATTTATCCATCAACGTTCCTGATGCGCGACTCCGTAGGTCCGTCTCAGCCGGCATTGGGAGGAACTAATGAGTGCGGGCGTGCCAGCCGGCTAGCGGGCCGCCGTAAACCCCGGCGAGAACGAATGAAGGGATCATTCCAGAACCATTATGTTGTGAATACTATATACGTATAGACCCTTTATCAGATGTCCCGGTCAAGTCTTCGGCTCACGGTAAAGTCAAACCCTACTATTGACTAGACTCTATACATGTGTTAATGCAAATCAAGACCGACTGATTAATAGTGTATCTAATACGACTATATCAGAATGCTTTGGCCAAAGACTTATGATCTTATTTGCCATTAACCGTATAGGACATTCGCCTGCTCACTAACAGGAGATAGAATCCTTTCTTGGCGTAGAGTAAAGACTGCTACCTGCCCATATAGTCCGCACTTCGAGGTCGACTCAGCAATTAAGCAAATGAGTCTAACTACTCTAATGACAAACTAAACGTCACAGGCACATCTTCTACTGAACCCTCAAGTCAAAAGTCCACGTATACTATCACAACCTTTCGATTCGTCATCGACTCTCCGAGAGTAAATACCGTGTGACTGAATCGAGTATGAGTCGTGTTCGAGTATACTGGCCCCACCAATATACTTGTAACTATGCTATCAAGATGTGCACACGTCCTAGCATCAGTTATACAAGTCGTATTAAAACTTAATGCCCATTTTAAGTTTATTGAGTTGCGAACAATTTACGTAAATAAATTTTAAACACTTCCAGTGCATTTTCTCTTATCCCATAACGAGAATAGAATGTTCGATTTATTTACATGGACTTCACTTTAATGTTTACCAAGTCAAGAATGCAATTGAAATACAATAAACAGTGAATGAATCGTATTGCCTTTTTATTAATTATTCCATAATTACAAGTACAATGCCCTTAATCTCTCATCCCCTGAGTGGCATTCGAGGGCATATTCCTAACAGTCCTTGCATGGGGCGTCGTCAGATTAATCGACTCTACGACCGCGGATTGTTAGCACTTTTCTACCTCGGATCATCATGTTAGATGGCGATTCTCGACGGTATACGTTGTGACGGGGTAGGGACGCATCGCATTGTCCGGGTCCACCATGCTAGATGATGAACCTTTGAGGGCAGGCGAGCGTGTCCACAAATTTTTTTGGAGGGTCCTACGGCTACACCCGCCTCGTATTTAAACGAAGGGCGAGCGATTGCAGCCCAAAGGAACCTTGCATGGATGAAGCTATCGGTTCCATCGACCTCCAAGACCATGGCTGCACTCTTCTACCTCGGATCGTCATGTTAGATGGCGATCCTCGACGGTATACGTTGTGCTGAGGGAGGCGATCTCGTGCCTAGGTCCATCATGTTAGATGATGAACTTTAGATGGCGAGCGAGTCCTCTATTTTTTAGAGACGCTGCTTTGGGCAGTGGCCTTTCGTTTGTCATGGTGGAAACTAGGGAAAGACCTCTGAAGTTTCCACCTCTTGATTGAAGCATAAAGATCTGGCCGCCAGGGTTGATCGGTAGGATCGACTCGTATGAATCCTCTGGCTCGCCATGTTTGATTATGGCGATCGGATTGGGAGACTGGTGATCGTCGTTCTGACGCCGATCGCGGCACTTGACCCTTTCCGCCCAGGGCTCCGGCTAAGTTACTAGACTGTCCAGCTTTCCCTCCTCGAACAATCTCTAGAGTTGTCTGAGGAAGTCGCGGTATTGATCGGTGTTGTGGCCGGGACTCTTGTGGTAAGCACAAAATTTGGTGCGGTCCAGATGAGCGTGGTCTCTGACACGCTTTTTGTGTAACTATCGCAAGTGCACGATATCGTATCAAGTAGTAAAGTGGACTTTTTGAGTCCGGTTTATCGATCCCACAAGGAAGTTATGTTATAATTTGAATTATACACTATTAGTCTATTTTTATAGATACTAAGGATGAGTGAAACACACAATTAAAAAGTTTGGTTTAATAATTGCAAAGAAATTGCAATAATAGTTCTAATATTATAAGGAAATAAAAAGATAGTAATAATAATAGATTGATTATCGATAAAATGAAATAGTTGGGATTACAAACTTAGTTCGTCATTAGTTATAAAAGATGTATTGGAGATCATAAGATGAATTTACTTATTATGTTGTGTAGATTCGATTTTCCTTAAAAGACGGTTTCTCTTTCGAACTATAAACGCCCTTACATATTGAATCAATCCACTATATTTCTATGTTGATTGGCTTCAATACATAGCATTAGGATTTGTGAAAATAACTCAATGAATCATCTAAGGACTAGGGGTATATTTCTATCCCTAGAACAACTTAGAGTGAAGATCATTTGATCTAATCAAACATATTTTCTTTGAAACATATGAAGATCATAAATATCTTCATTAATTGGCCAAATAAATAAAGATTGTTAAAACAATGAAAATCACACACAATAATAAGTAATTCATAATATATCTTTATACAAACATAAATAACATGACTAACCTTGTTTATAATCCCAACTTAAGAAACTTAGCCCATAAAGGGTTTATTACACATATTACAAGCTTTGGTGGTCATTCTTAGTTGAATCAAGAGAAAGAATTGATCCTAACTCCCTTAGTAGATAAAGGAGATAGAAGCAATAAACTCTCTGAACAACATATACTACACCACACTTACAAAGATCACTCAAGAACACAAGTGTGTTCTTCACACAAAAAGAAAAGTTTACAAGAAAATGGAAAATTATATGATGAATGGTAAATGATGAAGGATCTAAGGGGTCTATTTATACACCTATAGTCATCTAATAGCTCCAAAATTACAGCATTATTACATTATATCGGATCAATGCCACCATCCCTCAATAATACACAAAAAGTATAAAAATTAGACAAATCATAGCAATCTGTCAAGAGTTACGGCCGTAACATTCGGGAGTTACGGCCGTAGCAGGTGACTTACGGCCGTAACTTCACGAATGTTACGGCCGTAACGTCTTCGTAAATTTGCTCATTTGAAGCTTTGATAGTTACGTTTTCAGCCCGAATTCCTCGACTTTGCGTTTTTGCCCCAGATCTTCTTCGGATGATAACTTTTGATATATAACTCTGATTTTGAATCCGGAAAGACTGCCGAATTCGTCTCGAAAAGCCCTACAACATGAATATATCAAAATTCAATAAAGAGAATATTTATTAAACATGTTGTTTCTTGAGTAATTCAGTTATTTAATCCGATCATCATCCAATAAAAATAAAATTATTAAAACTAATAAATTAAAAGCAAAAAACGAGTAGACTAGCTCAATTATGGGTAAATTTTATCGATACAAACCATGGATAAGTGTACAAAAATGACACTTATCACACCCCCAAACTTGAATTCTTGCTAGTCCCGAGCAAGACTCTTTATTATTCACACTCCAAAAATAAAAATAAAAAAAAAATAAGAAATTTAATACACACATAAATTAAAACATAAAAAGAGAAAATGAGATCTAAATGCCATTAATAAACAACAACTGACTTTATACAGTAGATAGAAATGAATCAAGATTCAAAATAAATCTACTAATATTTTTGAAGTTAAAACACGGTTTTTATTTTGTAATTCCAAAATGTAAGGTTTTCCCCCCAAAAGGTTGATTATTTCTTTCCCACTCGTGATACACACGACTCCCTTTAATGGTTGCTCTCGATCACTCGTTTATTTTTCGACTCAATATGAAGAAGAATTTCATTGGCGTCATCAAATATTGTGATTTTTACAAAATTGAGTGTATTGAAATTCAGCTGCTAATTAATTCAAATCTGCTCATAAACTACATCCCTTTTAGTGATAGCTTTCACACCGTTATTTGCTAACGTGTAGCTCTTTTCACTAACACAATTTCTATATCATTATTTTTTATTCGTAAAAAGGTGATAGCTTTCACATCATTATTTGCTAACGTGTAGCTCTTTTCACCAATTTTTCGAGACGGCGACTCCGCACCAACAATGGTTAGTCCTTTATTTTTCGCAAAATTTAAGACTTCCAAAATTAGGCGGTATTCTGCTCAACACTTCTCCTTTTCGTCATTTATTTTTTTTTAGGTGATAGCTTTCACACCGTTATTTGCTAACGTGTAGCTCTTTTCACCAATGACTCCTTTTTTTAGGGAATAGAATTTTTGCAGAAAATCATTTTTTAGTTAAGCATGAAAAATCAAAAACTCCACAAATTAAGTAAATTTCAGTTTTATTTTTCATTAACCAATTGATTCTTCTTTTCTCAAGGTAACGAATGACTCGATTTTATATGATAATTACAAGGCTTGGAAAGAGAGATTAAGGCTCAAAAAAAAAAAAATTTGGAATATACAATTTTTTTACCGGTTAAAACGATTTTAGAAGTTTGTATATAGCTAATTTATGGTGTTATGGCCAGATCTAAAAATCTCACAAATCAAAATACTATATATATATATATATACTAAACCTAATCAATGCCAAATAATAAAAACACACCACACAATACACTAATCAAAACATACCACAATGAAAATCCAAATAAAAATCATAGTTCAAAAACCACAAAATAAACACACAAGTACGAAAACATCACCCCAAACTTATAAATAAATCGTCCCGAGTTTTTTTAAAAAAAAATATAATAGCATGCGAGAAAACAGAAAACTCCCTGAAATTTTAGTTTTGTGATCCTCCAGGTGTGTCGTCAGGGATGTTTAGAAAACGGAAAAGCTTTTCAAAGCGCTTCTCCGTTTCTAATTGTCGCTCGAGTATTTCATTCTGATTTCTCATAATTTCAGCCTGGGATGTTTCTAATCCCTGAACTCTTTCAAGCAAATTTTCCTCAAAAGCCGTCAACTCATAACCGGCATCTTCCTCGGCCTCATATTCCTCTTCCTCGCTACTCTCCTCTTCCGGTTCCAAACGTGCCCGTTTGCTTCTCAATTGAGTACTTCGAAAAATACTACTCCGTAGTTCAGTCGATCCCCATGTGTTAAAATATCACCCCCTGCCGAAATTTTGACTCTCTGGCTCCTGCAAATACCGGTGATAATGCAGGGGTATGGCATTTTCTGCCTAGTCGGGACCATGCCGGCATAGTGACAAATAGTAGTGTAAATGTGAGTACCCAAATCCATTTTTACCCCTCGGCGGATAGTATACAAACCTCGCAGGTGGCCAATGGAAACCGTCGTCAGAGTCGAAGTCGGGTAAATACTCCCGGCTGCCCACATCCATAAATACCAAGCATCATCCATAAGGTCCGCCTGGTTGTATCGGGGTTTGATCATCCCAATACTGTCATGCAACTCGCTCACTAACGCACAGCGTAAATCTCTATCATCCGGCACCTCTTCATTAGGCAAGATAGTAATGTCAACCGCGTTAGTACCATCAACCCCCAAAAACTTGTTAATGACATCCGGTGAGAAATTTATCGATTTCCCATTCACAGTAGTCTGATGATAAGTAGGTGACCCTACCTGCCCAATGGACTTGTTGAAAGAATTGTAAAAGTTTAGGGTCAGGGTCGGGTTACCATTTGGGAGATCGGAAACGAACTTCTCGGCCCGTTGTCTAAGAATTTTGGATGAAAGGGGTAGTGTATGTGTTTCGTCGCATGGCGATGAAATCATCAAGATTGAACAATCTTTCCTTAATGCATTTCGTGTTTTGCTTTCTTTGTGTGACTTAGGACCTTGAGATGACGAACCGACCTTTTCTTTTCCTTTTGTTGATTTCTTGATTGCCATCCACGAAATTGAACAAAATCAACTTCTTTTCATCACACGACTATAATCATTAAGCAAAACTAATAAAAACATAAAAAAAATTCAAAGATTTTCGTTGTGGCATTTCGTCGGACACCTTGAGTTCATAGTTTTTTAACAAGTTTTTCTTATTCAAACTAAAATCCATAAGGCCACCATAAATCAATGAATCAAATAACGATACAAATATCAACAATACTCACAAATGAACAAGATTTAATCAACGAATCATACGCAAATAAGAATCGAAAAACAAATATGAAGAGAAAAACTACAAAATAAAACTCAAGAATATATAAATTGAAACAAGGATTGAAAGAGAACCTGATGATTATGTGTGAATGTTGATATGTTAATGAATTGAATTGATGAATTTGAGTTTTTTAGCAAGTAGGGATTGATAGGGGGAAAAAATCGCTCTCCCGGCCGCTTGTCTCTCGTTTGGTGCGTGTGAAGTGTTTAAGGACGTTTTTTTTTTTATACAGACTACTAGTTACGGCCGTAACATATACAAGTTACGGCCGTAAGTTGCTTTCGTTTTTCAAACAGGTTTTAAGATACGGCCGTAACACAAAGAAGTTACGGCCGTATGTGACGTTCGTTTTTTTTTTTTTTAGTGGCAGTTTTTAAAGATACGGCCGTAACGTACACTAGTTACGGCCGTAATGCGCTTTCGTAAAAATATAATTGGACAACATACGGCCGTATCTAATAACTTACGGCCGTATTTATTTATATATATATATATATTTTTTTTTTTTTTTTTTTATAAAAGCAAGATTATAATTATTATATGTTTGAGAATAATGAAAGAAAGACTCCCTGGATTTTATGAACGATCTGATCCTTGCTGTTGTTGTTGAATCCTTCCGTGTTACCCCCAAACTTATTTGCGAAATAATAGAGATTGGGTTGCCTCCCAATAAGCGCTTTGTTTAACGTCCTTAGCTTGACTTCTCGTCGATTAATTAGGTATTTCGGCATTATGATTGATTTTCTTTGTTGAGAATTCTCCTCCCGATATGGCTTTAACCGTTGACCGTTTACTTTGAAACTCCGTCGGTTGTATTATAAATCTCCACGGCTCCATGAGAAAATACCTCTTTGATTGTGTAAGGGCACATCCATCGTGATCGTAGCTTACCAGGAAGCAGACGCGATCGTGCATTAAAAAGCGTAACTTGGTCTCTGTTTTAAAATCTCTTCTTAGAATTTTGTTGTCATGCCATCTTTTCGTTTTTCTTTGTAGATTTTGGCATTTTCATATGAGTCGAGTCGGATTTCATCCAACTCATTTAAGCTATGACAACCTTTTCTTTCCAGCCAACCTGTTCGTCAAAGTTTAGTTTTTATAGCCCAAAAGCTCGATGTTCAAGTTCTCTTGGCGGTGTGAGCTTTTCCAAAAACAGACGAAATGGAGACATGCCTATCGGTGTCTTATAGGTACATTACTGTAAGCCAGAGCGCATCATCCGCCTTTTCGACCAATCTTTTCGAGATGAGTCGATTGTCATCTCAAGTATACGTTTGAGTTCACGATTGGAAATTTCGACTTGTCCACCGGTTTGTGGGTGATAAGAGGTAGCGACACGGTGTTTTACTCCGAATTTGGTCAATAGAGCCTTAACTCGGTGATTGCGAAATGAGATCCGCCATCACGATAATAACTCTCGGAGTTCAAGCGAGTGAATATATTTTTCTTTAGAAAATTTACCACGACCTTAGCTTCGTTTGTTGGTAATGCTGTGACCTCCACCCATTTCGATACGTAGTCAACGGCTACAAGGATGTATTCATTAGAGAATGATGATGGAAAGGGTCCCATGAAATCAATTCCCCAAACGTCGAAGATTTCAACTTCAAGGATGAAATTCATTGGCATTTCATTTCTTTTTGACATGTTTCCATGTCTTTGGCACCGTCACACTTCGAGACAAGTGTATGTGCATCTTTGAACGAGTGGGCCAATAGAATCCTGCTTCAAGAATTTTTCTGCTGTTTTTGTACCCCCAAAATGTCCTCCATAGTGAGAGGAATGACATCTTTCTAATACCTTCTCCATTTCTTCTTCCGGTATGCATCTCGGATGATTTGATCAGTCCTCGTCGAACAACAGAGGATCTTCCCGATGATAGTATTTTAATTCGGAGAAGAATTTTTCTTTTGATGATGGGAAAAATTTGGGTGAATTATTCCACTAACAAGGAAATTAACGATGTCGCATACCATGGTGCATTTTGTTTTTCTGGATATTAGAGATTTGGAAGTTGTTCATCCGAAATACTTCATTTATTTCCTTCTCTTGAGCATTGTTTTGGTCGAGTCTAGAGAGATGATCCGCCACTTGGTTTTCTGTTCCCTTTCTCTCGATTTCTATGTCGAATTCTTGCATAAGTAGAACCCATCGGATTAGCCTTGACTTTGCATCTTGCTTTGTCATTAAATATTTCAAAGTGAATGATCGGTATAGACTATGACCTTTGATCCCAATAAGTAGGATCGAAATTTGTCAAAGGCATAAACCACTGCAAGCATCTCTTTTCGGTTGTTGTGTAGTTCAAATTTGAGCATCATTCATAGTCCTGCTAGCATAATGGATCACTTGCATCATTTTGTCCTTCTTCCGCCCAAGACGGCCCCTATGGCATAATCACTTGCATCGCACATTAAAATGAAAGGAATAGTCCAACTGGAGAAATGATGATTGAGTGATGTAAGCTTATCCTTCAAAGTTGCAAAGGCCACGTGGCATTCATTTGTGAAAAGGAATGGTGTATCTTTCTCAAGCAAAGAACAGAGGTTTTGCTATTTTTGAGAAATCTTTTATAAACCTCCGATAGAATCCTGCATGTCCGAGAAAACTCCTTACTCCTTTCACCGAAATTGGTGGAGGAAGTTTTGCAATCACTTGGATTTTTGCCTTATCGACTTCAATTCCATGTTGTGAGATTCTATGGCCAAGTACGATTCCTTCTGGACCATGAAGTGACATTTCTCCCAATTGAGAACTAGATTTGTGTCTTCACATCTTTCCAAGACCATGCCTAAGTGAATGAGGCATTTATCAAATGAATCTCCGAAAACCGAGAAATCGTCCATGAAAACTTCAATGAATTTTTCAACCATGTCTGAGAATATTGACATCATGCATCTTTGAAATGTGGCTGGAGCATTGCACAATCCGAATGGGATTCTTCTGTAGGCAAATGTTCCATAAGGGCATGTGAATGTTGTTTTCTCTTGATCTTCCGGGGCTATTACGATTTGGTTGTACCCCGAATAGCCGTCGAGAAAACAGTAGTAAGAATGTCCCGCCAATCTATCTAGCATCGATCAATAAATGGGAGTGGAAAATGATCTTTTCTTGTCGTCTTGTTTAGTTTCCCGTAATCAATGCACATTCTCCATCCCGTGATCGGTCGTGTTGGTATAAGTTCATTGTGCTCATTCTCAATGATCGTGATTCCACTCTTTTTGGACACCATATGTACGTGGCTCACCCATGGACTATCCGAGATTGGATAAATGATTCTGCGTCAAGTAATTTAAGAATCTCTGCCTTCACAATTTCCTTCATGTTTGGATTCAAACGTCGTTGATGCTCAATTGAAGGTTTGCGGTCATCTTCCATCAAGATTTTGTGAGTGCATATAGAGGGGCTTATTCCTCTAATGTCTGCAATAGTCCATCCAATTGCTCTTTTGTGATTCCTCAATACCCTTAGTAATTTCCCTTCTTCAAGTTTGGTCAATATGTTAGATATGATGACCGGAAGTGTTGAGGAAACGCCAAGTAAGCGTATCTCAAATGTGTGGGTAGAGGTTTGAGATCAAGTGTTGGAGCTTCTTGTAGAGAAGGGAGGGGTTTAGCGGAGCTTGTCCCCAATTCTTCAAAATGTGGATGCTTTCTTAAGGTTGGTAGTGCTTCCAGATAGTTAACTGTTTCGGCCAAGTGATATTCTTCTTCCATCTTTGGTTAGAGAATTTGCTATACATGTCTCAAGAGGATCTTTAGATAGAATTTTCTCTAAAGACTTGTTCACCATGGCTTCAATTGTGTCTATTTTTAGACAATACTCATCTGTGGAGGGTTGATTCAAAGTTTTTAAGACATCGAAGATGACATGTTCGTCTTCCACTCTGAGAATTAGCTTTCCTTTATAGACGTCAATAAGAGCACGTCCGGTTGCGAGAAATGGTCGTCCCAGAATAATGGGAATATCCTGATCTTCTTCCATGTCGAGGATGATAAAATCTGCTGGGAATATGAATTTATCAACTTTGACGAGCACATCTTCAACTATCCCACGTGGATATTTGATTGACCGATCGGCTAATTGTAGCGAAACTGTTGTTGCTTTTGCTTCTCCCAAATTCAATTTGTTGAAAATTGACAGGGGCTTCAAGTTGATACTTGCCCCTAAATCACAAAGAGCTTTGCCAAAATTTACTTCACCAATTGTACACGGGATTGTGAAAGTTCCCGGATCTTTTAGCTTGGGTGGCAACTTCTTTTGTAGTATTGCGCTACATTCCTCTGTTAGCATGACAGTTTCGTATTCTTCAAGCCTTCGTTTGTTTGAAAGAATATCTTTCATAAATTTGGCATAGCTTGGCATTTGTGCTAGAGCATCGGAAAAAGGAATGTTGATGTGTAGCTTTTTGAAGATTTCCAAGAATTTCCCGAATTGAGCATCGAGCTTGTGATTCTTCAACCGTTGAGGAAATGGGATAGGTGGAACATAAGTTTTTGTAGCAATTGGACCTTTTTGAGATGAAGGTTACGTAGACGATTCTTTTTGTTTATTTTTTGTTTTTCCGGATGGTTTTCCATAGAAATTTGAACATGCACTCCACTTCTTGTTGTGATAGCTTGGACATTTTCCCTTGGATTTACCTCGGTATTGCTAGGTAACATGCCTTGAGATCTTTCTGAAAGTATTTTGGCCATTTGGCCAACTTGTGTCTCCAGATTTTTAATTGAAGCATCATTGCGTTGTTGATACTTCAGTTGTTGTTCAGCTAGCTTTGTGATTGCTTCTTCCCATCCGGGCTTCTTCTCTTGATGCGTTGGATTCAACACATTGTTGTTGTTTGCATAAGAAAAATTTGGATGATTTTTGTATCCTGGATTGTATGTTGGCCCGTAAGGATTGTATGCTTGCCTTTGGAAATTCCAGGCATACGCCACTTGTTCAGTGGTGGTGGTGACTGTTCTTGTTGCACTAAGGGACATATAGTGTTGTGAGTTGCTCCACAAATTTCACATGAAAAGGCTGAAATTTGTGGAGTTTGCACCGTCTTCACAGATTGAGGAGTTGAAAAAGACATTTCCTCGACTTTCTTTGATAGAGCTTCAATTTTTGCCAACATAAGTGAATAAGAATCCACTTCAAAAACACCATTTGGTTTCTTTTGGATATTTCTGTCTGGCCATCTTGCACTTTGTTCACTTATAACCTCGAAAAGATTATAAGCCTCTTTCATAGTTTTGTTTCAGTGAGCCATTTGATGATGAATCGACATTGGCTCGGCATGAAGGTAAAATTCCAGAATAGAAGTAATTGACTTGTGCTCCCAAATTGAAACCATGGTTAGGACATTTTCGTAGCATATCCTTGTATCTCTCCCATGCTTCGTGGAATGATTCTGAATCTTGTTGACGAAATGTAGAGATTTCGTATTTGAGTTTCGCCACTTTTATTGGTGGAAAGTATTTAGTGGTGAATTTTTGGACAAATTCGGGCCAATTTGTTATGCTTCGTGGTGGCAAAGTATCTAGCCACTCTCTTGCTCTGTCCTTCAAAGTGTGCACGAAAAGTCTCATTTTGATCGCCTCGTCATTTACATTTGGATATTTGAAATTTCCACATATTTCCACAAAACGGTTAATATGGAGATATGGATTTTCGTCGGTTCTTCCATAGAATGAGTTGTTGTTGGAGAAGAGATTGATGACATCTGGGCGAATTTGAAAATTGTCCACTCCAAATGGTGGATAGATTACACTTGATTGAACGCTCAAAGATGGGGGGTTCATGAATTCCCCAAAAAGCATGTTGTCTTCATCTATTTCCAGTACAATAGGATATTGTTGATGTTGAATGTTTTGAACATTAGGTATTCCCCCCACCGGAGGAATTCTTTCGTTATCATTTCCTTGGGGGAGACGTGGATTTAGTTCGTCCGCCATTGATGGTGAAGAAATAATGTTTTTCTTTTGTTCTCTTCGCCTTCTTCTATATGTGGCTTCGATCTCGGGATCTAGTAAAACTAAATCGCGATTGTATGTCCTTCGCATAGACAAGGGAATCTACAACAAAGAAAAAGTTGTATTTATAACAATAGTTAATAATGTAATTTTTTCAAATATAACTTATACTTCCCCGGCAACGGCGCCAAAAACTTGACACGCTTTTTGTGTAACTATCGCAAGTGCACGATATCGTATCAAGTAGTAAAGTGGACTTTTTGAGTACTGTTTATCGATCCCACAAGGAAGTTATGTTATAATTTGAATTATACACTATTAGTCTATTTTTATAGATACTAAGGATGAGTGAAACACACAATTAAAAAGTTTGGTTTAATAATTGCAAAGAAATTGCAATAATAGTTCTAATATTATAAGGAAATAAAAAGATAGTAATAATAATAGATTGATTATCGATAAAATGAAATAGTTGGGATTACAAACTTAGTTCGTCATTAGTTATAAAAGATGTATTGGAGATCATAAGATGAATTTACTTATTATGTTGTGTAGATTCGATTTTCCTTAAAAAGACGGTTTCTCTTTCGAACTATAAAACGCCCCTTACATATTGAATCAATCCACTATATTTCTATGTTGATTGGCTTCAATACATAGCATTAGGATTTGTGAAAATAACTCAATGAATCATCTAAGGACTAGGGGTATATTTCTATCCCTAGAACAACTTAGAGTGAAGATCATTTGATCTAATCAAACATATTTTCTTTGAAACATATGAAGATCATAAATATCTTCATTAATTGGCCAAATAAATAAAGATTGTTAAAACAATGAAAATCACACACAATAATAAGTAATTCATAATATATCTTTATACAAACATAAATAACATGACTAACCTTGTTTATAATCCCAACTTAAGAAACTTAGCCCATAAAGGGTTTATTACACATATTACAAGCTTTGGTGGTCATTCTTAGTTGAATCAAGAGAAAGAATTGATCCTAACTCCCTTAGTAGATAAAGGAGATAGAAGCAATAAACTCTCCGAACAACATATACTACACCACACTTACAAAGATCACTCAAGAACACAAGTGTGTTCTTCACACAAAAAGAAAAGTTTACAAGAAAATGGAAAATTATATGATGAATGGTAAATGATGAAGGATCTAAGGGGTCTATTTATACACCTAAAGTCATCTAATAGCTCCAAAATTACAGCATTATTACATTATATCGGATCAATGCCACCATCCCTCAATAATACACAAAAGTATAAAAATTAGACAAATCATAGCAATTGTCAAGAGTTACGGCCGTAACATTCGGGAGTTATGGCCGTAATAGAGGTGACTTACGGCCATAACTTCCAGAATGTTACGGCCGTAACGTGGCTTCGTAAATTTGCTCATTTGAAGCTTTGATAGTTACGTTTTCAGCCAATTCCTCGGACTTTGCGTTTTTGCCCAGATCTTCTTCGGATGATAACTTTTGATATATAACTCTGATTTTGAATCCGGAAAGACTGCCGAATTCGTCTCGAAAAGCCCTACAACATGAATATATCAAAATTCAATAAAGAGAATATTTATTAAACATGTTGTTTCTTGAGTAATTCAGTTATTTAATCCGATCATCATCCAATAAAAATAAAATTATTAAAACTAATAAATTAAAAGCAAAAAACGAGTAGACTAGCTCAATTATGGGTAAATTTTATCGATACAAACCATGGATAAGTGTACAAAAATGACACTTATCAGTCTCTTACCGCCTTCGGCTTGCTTAGCCGCTCGCGCCCCTGGATGGCGTAGAAAATATGAGCCGGAGATAGATTGAGGTTGTGGTAGAGATGGGATTCCACATCCTCGAAGGTCCTGAAATCACCGGGTGGATTGGCGACCGCCTTGTTGGACTTGGCGATCGCCGTCTCTGCCCCCTCGCCTTGGCGAAGGGCGAGCACCCTCCGCCTGGCCAAAAAGTCTGCGACCTTGGCGCAGAAGATTGTGTAGGTCGGGGGGATGTGCTTCGTAAGGTGCCTGAATATGGGAGAAAGACCATTGAATCCCCCTAGGACCGAGTAGAGGGCGATCTCGTCGCTTACTGGCTCGCCGTTGAGGATTATCTCATCCACCCGATCGATGTAGTCTTCGTCGGACTCGTCTTTCCCCTGCCTGATTTTCATCATGCGGTGGGGACCTTCTGGTCGAGCGACCTTGGCGGTGAAGTACGATGTGAAGTCGCTCGCGAGTTGTTCAAAGGAACTGATAGATCGCGGTGGCAATGAGATGTACCACCTATGGGCCAGATTGTCCAGTGTTAACGGGAACATTCGGCACCTGGTCGCGTCTGATGCCCAGCATCCGGTCATGTAGATCCGGAACTTGCTCAGGTGAGTCTCGGGGTCCGATCTCCCCTCATACAAAGGTGTTTGAGGAGGAGCGATCCTTGGCTGCACGGGGGCAAGTTCGATCTGGACCGCGAGCGGATCACTCGACCCGACGATCTTTCTCTTAGCGCCTGCCCCAATTTCTAGGAGCTCCTTCATGCCATCAAGCTGGCGTTGCATTGCGGCCATCACCGTAGCTTGGTCGCTCGTGGTTTGGCTCTCGGAGCGGTAGCCGAGGCGATCGTGTACTGATCTCCTGGCTCCGCAGTAGGCGATGAGGTCGTCGCCGCCGATCTTGGTTCTTCGGTGAGGGGGAGCCAAGTGGCCGACCTGCCTTTTGGGAGTCGGGTATGCCGAACTCCTGGTGACGGATTCGGGCTCCGTCATCTCATGGCAGGGGCCAGAATGCCCCGGTCGTCATGATGGGTCGCTTCCTAGGCGGCTGAAAACGGAACCATCCCGCCTCGCGAGTGCTTCTTCTCGTGAATCGGGGCTTCCTGACGATTGCTCGACAAGTAACCCCTTGAGCTTCCGTTTGCCCGCGCGGCGGATGGCTGATGGGGTAATTGCGGGTGTACCGCATGCTCTCCGTTGCTCCCGTAGGACGGCCATGGCCTCCTCGATCTGTTCCGCTGTTTGGAACTGATCGAGCGAGAATCTAGGGCCATCCCTCGGGGGCAGGATCGAGAGTCTCGCGCCGCCGCGGCTACCCTCCGCCGTAGGCTGGGGCTCGAACTGAGCCGGAATAAGGCGTCCGGCGGATCGGAGAGTGGCTCTCTTCGATGTGGTGGCAGACGTCATTATTCTGAAGGTTTTTCTTTGAAGAACAGTGAGTGTTTCTTCAAGTATATGCCCCGAAGAACAGTGAGTGTTCTTCGAAACGGTCGGAATGAAAACGAAGGTTCAACCCCTTCTTCTAGCGCCAATTTGTTGTTACCCAAAATATTATCCGGAGATTATATGCTGGAATGGACGAGCAACAAACAAAATGCGAGAGCACGTCCGTGGGGAAGTAAATAACACAAGATTTTCCAGGGTTGTTATTCCCGGGCTTGAATGCTCTCGCGAGATATTATTAATACGAATACTTGGGAGTACAAATAATAATGTAAGAGTACAATTACAATGAGTGTAAAGACCCTAGTTATCTAGCTCTTGAGTGCTGCTCTGTGAGTTCTTGAACTGTAGGGAGTTCTCGTTTATGCCGACCGTCTTTTGGTTAAGAGGTTCTGAGAGAGAAATCCTAGATAGAGTCAAGAGAAAAGCCGAGAGCTTTCCAAGTGCAGGAAGCCTTCTATTTATAGGAGATTAGGTAGCTGGGATGTCTTGATTCCGAGTGGGCGATCGCCTTTCTTGCATTATAATAAGCGGGCCATCGTCTCATCAGGTGGGTCGGTTCCCTTAAAGTCCACGGCTGTTACTGACAGCCAGCTGTGCGAACCAGTGAGAAGACGCCATGTGCCTTACGTCGCTGTCTTGGGAGGTCCACTTTGGACCTTTCGGCGGGTCTGTCGGTAGGTGAGGTTTGTCCTTGCCGGTGACAACTGTTGATGGGCTGGAGTCAAAGGCCTTTTCCTACGGCGCCTTTTACGGATCTTCACGTGGGTCTTTACTCCGAGATCCGGTCTTGGTAGATATGACGGATGTTGGTTTTACACGTGGCATGAGGCGGTCGTCCTTGGCCGGGCACCAGAGTCGATCACTATGTGCTAAGAGACGATTGCCCTGGATGTCGATCGCTCGATACTTGGACTTGATATGGGATCTTCGTTTGGTAGGTGTGTCGTGGCTCATTTGACGCTGACTCGGTCGCTCGGCCCTTACGTCGATCGCCGTCGAGATGTGTTAATCGCGACACAACATCCTTATAATAAAATGAAACATATGGGCTTAGTGAAAGTGATTCGTGAGGAGATTTTGAACATATTATTAGTGCGTGCAGTCACTCAAAATAAGGTGTTGTGAAAGAAAATTATATGTTGTACTCTTTTCCTTGACTGAGGTTTTATCCCACTGGGTTTTTCCAGCAAGATTTTTAACGAGGCAGCTTAATCACAACCAATATAGAATCTCCAAAAGAAATTTGGAATATATTGCAATTCGATATTACAAACCGCACTGAAAATGATACTCGTACTAATCCCTGGAGAATCATTGAAATGCCTGTGGCATATTTATATAAAATACGCGTTGTACTCTTTTTCCCTTGACCGAGGTTTTGTCCCATTGGGTTTTCCTAGCAAGGTTTTAACGAGGCAACTGGAATGGTGTATTAGTATGAATAATGTACTCTTTTTCATTCATTAGGATATTTCCCATTGGGTTTTCCCTAATAAGGTTTTTAACGAGGCATATTCATGGCATAATGAGGAACACTACAAAGATCAAGATTATTCCTCAAAGTTTGAAAATGGAAGGAGTAGTTGTACTCTTTTTCCTTCGATCATATTTTTCCCACTGGGTTTTCTTGACAAGGTTTTAATGAGGCAACACGTGGATAATCCCAACAACGAATGATATACATGACATATTCACTCAGTTTTTGTCCCACGAGGTTTTACTGAGATGGTACAAGAATACTCATACAAGAACTATCAAGGGGGAGCAAATTTATGAGATCACTTATTGCTAGTATTTTGTTTTGTACTTTCATTTTGCAAAATATTTTATGTTTTCCGTTTTTATTTTCGTTTTCAAAGTTGTTGAAAACGCGTTCTGTTAAATTTATTTTGCAAAATAGTTTTTTTTTGTAATATTAATATTAAATTTATAAATCTTTATTTTAGACTTAGTTTCAAATTAGGATAATCCAAGAAAAAAAAATTAAAAATGCATTTTGAGCATTTTGAAGATTTTTTTGTTGAAATACACACAAAACGCTCAAAGCGAGATTTTGGGCATTTTGTGTTTTGTGTATAAATATTTTTTTTATTTTCCAAAATACATTTTCGAAAATGATAACGTGTTTTCGAAAATAAAAACAGAAAATTGAGCTGAAAATAGGAGATACCTAAAATCGTGCATTTATCTCCTCCAAACTTCGATTCACAGTCTGCAATATACATATAGAGATGTAGGTTATACTATTAATTGAAAAAATATCTCATCATGAATATCAATCAGTTATCACTGCACACTGTTGGATTTTCCGTAACGGCAGCTCCACTGCAGGAATGACACACACTAATAAGCGGTTGAGAATTTCCCCCTTAAAAGATAGAACAAGCTGATTAGCAGCCAAGCCATCATGAACAGGGAGGTAATTGTGAGTTGTTCTTCCGGGTCGATTTCTTCTTTCAGTCGATGAATGAAATGCTACGCGGCACCAATAATTTATTCATACATCAGTAGTTAAGATTAATTTCGAGCAACATTATCTTATTTTCTTGATGTTGCCATCGCTGATAACTGGAAAAAAAAGGCATAAATGATAAAGCAAGAGCTGGGAAACGAGTTGGTATCTCACGATACAATGCAAGATACACGCTACTTGTTATTACTAGCATAATCACAATCATTGTATAGCATAATCACAAATGTGCATAATATAATTACAGCAAAAATCTGATGCAGCTATATAATCACAACTGATATATAACATAATCACAACTGATGTACCATGCATAGTAAATCATGTTGCACGGTATAATTTTTCTAAGAAAACCATATCTTGTTTTCTTGATTTTGTATGCATGTTTCAAGGTTGCCGGTACCCGAGAATAGAAGTTTCAAGAACTGAAAAAGTGTGTGTGTGTGTGTGTTCATAGTTAAATAGATTTCGTTTCCCCAAAAGGAGAAACCAGTGGCTATGATATTTTTGACTTTTCAGAATTTAGAGAGAGTGATTGGATATGACATGGAAATGTAATGATTGTAGTAAATCGTTTTTTTTTCCTTAGATAAAATCATAGTTATCTTAGAAATTTCTGCAGGTAAATTGTATGCATCGGGTTAAATTTATGCATGCAGGTAAATATATACATGCAGGTAAATTGATGTTGTTGTTTATTTTTTTCATCTGAATAAACTGTCTGAATAACAGAAATGACCGATTTACCCCTAGATATGAATTATAAACTGTTTTATAAATTGTTGTTTATTTTTTAAGCAATATAAATGATATAATCCAAAAATCAAAACATAAATTCATAAAGTACTTAAAAATCCAATGTCAAACACAAAAAAGTCAAGTTCAATCACAAAGTAGCCAAATTCAAACACAAAGTAGACAAATTTAAATATTATTGAAAAATCAAGTTTGACTCATCTTCTAGATATATATTATTTAAACTTAAACAAAATATTATACATAAATGATTCAATTTTGTATGTAAGTAATATATAAAATATTTAATACGTATATAAATAATACGTATAATTTACAATATATATTTATATATAGAAATATATTTTAAATATATAAGAACATATATAATAAATATTATACATATGAATAAATATTAATATATAAGTATATATAATATTTATTTATATATTCATAATATATATGATATTTTGTAGATACAAAAGTTTATTTATACAATAATATATAGTAACAAATATTATATATAAATTAATAATGTATATTATTTATATATGAATAATATATATTACATTCATTTATATTAAGACCTAAATTTTTATATTGTATATATAATGGGAACATGAGAGTCATTTTTTTGTCCTAAATTATTTATAGTGTATATATAAATGTGTGGTTTTCAATTAGGGGTAGGGGAGTCATTTTTTTGTCTTAATGGGGACAACACCCTTTTTCATGCTTAATGAATAAGCCATTTTTGTCTTCCTGGATAAGCCATTAAGCCATAAGTAAACACCTCCAAACGTCTGAGCGAATAAGACATTTTACCCATTAAGCTGATTAAGTCACAAGTAAACAGCCCCTTAGCCTGGGACTAATTACAGGGCATCGACAATAATGGGGTGGAGCTTTTTTACACACTGGATGAAGCTCTTGACATGGTGGGATTTGGGAAATTTCAAGCTCTTGTGCTGTCTTACGCTGGACTTGGGGCCATGGCTGAGTCAATGGAAGTGATGATACTATCTTTTATAGGATCCTCTGTAAAATCTGAATGGGGGCTTTCATCTGGGCAACAAAGCTTGATAACCACAGTGGTTTTTGCTGGCATGCTTATTGGAGCTTATTTGTGGGGCTTCATGTCTGATAATTATGGGAGAAGGCAAGCCCCTTTTGAGTTTCTTTTTTCAAGTTGTGTAGAACGGTTTTTATTTATCAATGTGCCGAGTGTATGATGATAATACTAATAATAGTGCCTTGAATAGAGCATGGAAATCTGCATTTCAACTACTTATGTCATTTTAGGTAAAGGACCGTAACCGACCCTCACAAGTATTGCCTAATGTTATTGTCTCCAGGATAGGCCTTCTAAGTGTTGCTGTAGTAACTAGCATATTTGCTTTTCTTAGTGCCATGTCCCCAAATTACGTTTCGTTGGTCATTTTCCGTATGATAGCTGGCATTGGTCTTGGTGGTGGACCTGTGTACTCGTCCTGGTATCTTGAGTTTGTGCCCGTCCAAACCCGAGGCTTTTGGATGGTTATTTTTTCCACTTTCTGGACAATTGGATCCATACTTGAGGCTTTGTTGGCATGGGTACGTATGTATTTTTCATCCTTCAATTATATCTAATAATATTGTGAAATTCCTGTGTCTGAGTTTCAGAAATATTACAACTGTCTTCGTTTTACTTTTCAGTCTCCATGCATCATAGAGAGAACATATCAAGTTATTATTTGTTCCTTTTTTCAGAATCTTCCCTATTTTCATTTTCCCCAGATAATTATCCGGAGATTAGGATGGAGGTGGCTGCTTGCGCTCTCATCAGTACCATGTTTACTAGCATTCGCATTTTATTTTCTTACAGTGGAGTCTCCGAGGTATCTACACCTCAAAGGCAAGATCACTGATGCTCATACTATTTTGAAAAAGATAGCGGCAGTTAACAAATCCAAACTTCCTTCTGGCACACTTGTTTCCCATCAGCCGAGCAGCGAACATGAAGAAGGAAATAGTACATCAGAAAACAGCCAATTGCTGTCCATTAGAAAACACAAAATTAATATTTCTATACCGGGCCTCTCTTTATTAGTCACACTTTTATCGTCAAGTTTAGTGAAGACAACTCTTCTCCTGTGGGTTATCTACTTTGCGAATTCATTTGCTTATTATGGGGTTGTGTTGCTGACTTCGGAGTTGAGCAGCGGACAAAGTAAATGCGGGGTGATTCTTTTATATTCGAACAAGTCGTCGACGGGTTCTAGCCTCTATCGGAATGTATTCATCACTAGCTTGGCAGGTATTTGGATGAAATTTAATTTAGGAATAAATACCGGACCCCCTGGTGATTATGGAAAACGCAAACTAACTAAAGGAAATAACGAAAATCAACCTTGAGTATGTTTGACTCCGTCTTACACTTTGCCTCAATTGTTATTTGATCTGATGGAATTTGCGTCTCATCAAATATTTTGTAATCGTACCCTCTACAAGTACTAGATATTTATTTGGATACTTGTAATATCTAGAAAAGTTAAGGTAATTGGAAGAGCCAAGATGTAAGACGAAGAGTTGGGGTAATTTTTAATATATATAGAAAATATGGGGGCTGTCATTGTAAAAGTATATGATGGTGCCATCATTTTCCATTAGCCCCACTGACGGCAAGTGCATAATGATAGACGGTACCTAAAGGATTGTCTTGGTAATTTTCTAACTTGCCTGTGTTCTTTTGTAACTAGGCCAATCTCCAAGGGTAGTTATTGTAGTTATCTCTTTTTTTTTATGGATCGGTTAATCTTTCATCCCACAGTCTAGCAATCTTCTTTCTTCCTTCTGAATTTACTTGCATATTTTGATTTATAGTATCTCCATGTTTACAGAGATTCCTGGACTCATTTTATCAGCAGTTCTTGTGGACAAGATTGGTCGCAGAATTTCCATGGCACTTATGTATTCGTTCGGCTTCATATTTCTTTTACCACTGATTTTCCATCAACATGAACTAATAACCACTTTGCTATTATTTGGAGCCCGCATGTGCATCATCGGAACCTATACAGTGGCTGGCATTTACTGTCCGGAGGTACTTACAGTCTCTTTGAGAAAAATTACATTATACCCCTGAAATGTTGGGTTTTTTGCACTTTCCCCACTAAACTTTTTTTGTTTTGTTTTTTGGATAAATAAAAAACCATAGTTCAGGTGGTCTTGGACCGCATTCCGCATAATTAGGAGTGCGTTTATACAACAAATTTGAGAATGTCATTTTTACATTCCTTTTTCTTACTCTTCAGTTGTATCCGACGTCTGTGAGGACGACAGGAGTCGGTGTTGCGACTGCTGTGGGAAGAGTTGCAGGCATGATATGCCCTGTTGTAGCAGTTGGATTGGTTTCTGGTTGCCACCAAATGGCTGCAATAAGTTTGTTCGAGGTTGTAATATTTCTGGCAGGAATCAGTGTGGTCCTCCTCCCAGTTGAAACCAAGGGAAGAAAGCTGATTGATATTGTAGCCGTAAATAGATAAAAGTGTTGGATACGTTCGGACAAGAAATTTATAGTTACTAGATGTCCTCTCGCGCGATTCACGGCATAAAATATTAAATATTTTATTATATTATGTGATTGAATTTCAATAATATTGTAAAATTATTAGAAAATATACATGAGTCAATATACACAAATACACATAAATTATTATTTGATTTGCTTTAATTTATAAATCTAAGGGCACATGATAGGAAAACATAATTTAATTGAGCATAGGCATTTATTTTTCATGTTGGATAATATGAGTCTTATATCTAATTTTATAAATAATAAATTAAATTATATTTATTATTATCAAATTTCATTAAAAGTATTCAACTCATATTCTTACCAATATAATTTTTTATATGATTTGGCATTATTATAATTATTTTATTATTTTACGATCAGAACAAAATAATTCTGAAAAATCAAATAACTGTTGAAGTACAAAAGTATGAAAATAAATATATATATTTTTTAATATTCTTATATTTTTATATGGTAATATTTTAATCATCTAATATACCATTATTATATTTAAATTACTTTATATATATATATATACTATATATGGATGTCAAATTAAAGAGTACGAAGTAAGAATTAATTTGATATATTTTTTTTATCAAAAATAAAATTGATATGAAAAAATTATAATTGTTTAAACTATTAAATTAAAAATAAAAGAAATAAAATGAGAGGAAATTTTTAATTGGTAGATATTATATATAGATAATCCTTCAACTTTTCTCCCAAACTAAATATCCATTTTTTTAAGATTTTTAAAAAGAGAAATAATATGGTGATGACACATGTCCTTTAAATTTTTTTGCGACTCTCTTTTAATATTAAATATGAATTATTATCATTATTATTAATATGGAGACTGCATTTGCACTGCACTTTTGAATCTGAATATTGTTAATCACACCCCATTTTACTCTCTCTTAATAATATTTTAATATCTTTACGTTAAAACTATTTATGTTTTACCCTTCTTTTTTTCTAGCAAATTCAGAGAATGAGGAATAAGAAATTAACAAATGGAAGTTTTTACGTAGAAAAAAATAAATAATCAAAATATTATTGTGGAAAACGGCCAAATTATAGAAAAAGGCTCTGAAATAGATATAGGAGGGTCTAGACGAGAATCGATTGAAAAAATGAGTATAATAATTGAATTATTACTGTAATTTACAATTGACAAGGAAAGTAACGGAAAACTAATCTAACTAATCTTATTAGACATAATGAGTTACTTTATTATGATAATATAAGCCACAAACAATTACTACTGAGTTCCCTCTTAATAAAAAAAATATAGTAAAAAGAAGATTCATCTTGAGACGACCATGAGCAAAAAGAAACGCGGCAGGCCGAGGAATGCCCAACGCAAATTGGGGAAAGCTGGTCCGGATGTACTTTATACGCCGGAGAACCTCCCGGGAGGGAAGGATCGGGAAGGAATTTCAGGGGAGCGAATACCTACGAGTGATGTGAGACCTAATATCCTACCTAATGAGACGACGGCACCACCATCTGCGGCAATGGATCCCCCGGCCACAGAGAAGCTGCCAGTTGCTAAGACTTGTTCAGCTACGGTCCCCCCGGCTGAGCAAGGTGATACGGTCATTTTAGACACTGAAACAATATCTCGTCCACCACCTGCTCAACGATTAGTCCTGGAGGAAGTGCAAGAGGTGAAAGCCGAGGAAACGTATGCGCAAGCTCTACAAGGGAATAGACTGACAAAAAATGGACACACACTTGAATATGAAGCTCCAACAATGGAAGAAGGAGAACCATGTATAAGTTTCTCAGAGGAGGATGTTGCAGAGGAATCAGTCAAATGGGAGCACTCTCTTGTGATTTATGTTGTGGGAGCTGAGCACACACTGAACTATATGCAAGCTTTTGCTAACAAAGCTTGGGGCTCTATAGCAGCTCCTGTCCTACATCAATATGAAAATGGTTTTTTCATAGCCCGATTTAAAACTGATGAAGAATGTGACTTAGTGATGAATGCTGGGCCTTATACTCTAAAGAACCATCCTGTGATCTTGAAGAAATGGAAACCAGATTTTGACTACTCCAAAGATAACCTCAGGACAGTCTCAATATGGATCAAGTTCCCTAATTTGCCATTGCCTTATTGGGGTAACAGGAGCTTGGGAAGACTAGCTAGTGTTGTGGGGACTCCTGTTCGTACTGATGAATGCACTGTAAAGCAAACCAAGGTGGCTTATGCAAGAGTGCTAGTTGAGGTGGATATTAGCCAACCAATGAAAAAGAATGTTAAGATCAAAACCCCTTCAGGAACTACAATTGAGCAAGCTATTGAGTATGAATGGGTTCCCATTTTCTGTCAGACATGTCAATGCATTGGTCATGATTGTGCAAAAGTACCTGTTAAGCCTGCTGCTAGATTGCAGAATGGAATCAGGCCTAGGAATATAAATAATGAAAAGGGAGGCCAATGGATTCCTGTGCAGAACAGGAAGAAAAGACCTGCTGAGAATGAGGGAAAACAAGTACAGATTGAGAATGTTGGGGATCAAAGACAGAAACAGCAAGTGAGAACTCCTAGGAGACCTGTGGGAGACTTACTAAACAATCAATTTGCTGGACTCTCACATCAGGAGGTAAATTTGCTTGATAACAGTATACAGAATGAGAATGTCTTAGGGCAAGTCCAATTTGGTTCTTTGGAGACAAATGATAGGGTGGATATACCCTCCTCCTCTTACTCCAATCAATGATTATATTGAGCTGGAATGTTAGAGGTCTAAATAAGTCTTTGAGACAAAATGAAGTAGTTAGATTAATTAGAAGCAATAAGGTTGATATAGCTGGTTTGTTGGAAACAAGGGTGAAGGAAACAAATGCAGCTAGAATAAGACATCAGTTTGGAAGCCATATGAAATTTGTTGATAACTATGGTGAGGCATATAATGGTAGAATTTGGGTGGTTTGGGATCCTTCTAAGGTGCATTTTCAGAAGATCTCTAGTTCTGACCAAACCTTGCATGGGATGTTAAGTGATGTAGCTGGTACAATACAATTTACTATCACTTTCACCTACGGGCTGAATGAGCAGACTGGTATAGAGGCTTTATGGTCTGAATTGAGAAGAATTGCTACAGGTATACAGCAACCTTGGGTAATTATGGGTGACTTCAATAGTGTCCTGTACTCTGAGGACAGAATAGGTGGTAACATGGTAACTGATGCTGAGAGTAATGATTTCAGGGAAACCATCTTGAATACATAGTTACCGGAACTTAGCTACATAGGATGGCCATACACTTGGTGCAATAAGCAAGGGGATAACCTGATATATTCTAAAATTGATAGAAGTTTTGCTAATGTATTATGGCAACAAATGTACAACAGCTCTGTGGTTGAAGTTCTGAATCCAGGCAGCTCAGACCACTCCCCACTCATGGTTCAATTAGGACAAAAGAAGGAAAACAAGCCTAAAAGCTTCAAATTCTTAAATTGTATGACTGACCATGAGGATTTCATGGAAACAGTATTAACAAGCTGGAACATGACTGTGGAGGGAGTAAAAATGTATAGAATCTGGATGAAGCTGAAAGCACTTAAGATACACCTGAGATGTTTGATAAAGCACTATTCCCATGTTCAACTTAGACTTGATACAGGAAGGATGAAGGTCGAACAGCTACAAGATGCCCTAAAGTCCAACCCCCTCGATCAACATCTGTATGCAGAAATGAATATGGAGCAGAAAGAATATGAAAAGTGGCTACTCATTGAGGAGCAAATACTGAAACAAAGGGCTAAAGTTCACTGGTTGGCCTGTGGGGATGGAAATAACAAGTTTTTCCATGCAAGCTTGAAAGCCAAAAGGAATAGTGGTATAACAGTACTATACAATACATAAGGACTGAAGCTCACCACTGATGAGGAGATTCATGAAGAGATATTTTCTTTCTACAAAACATTGCTGGGTACATCTGCCCATTATAATCAAGCAGTAGATATCCAAATGGTGCAGAAGGGTAACACTCTCCAGGTTGAACAAAGAAGAGAGCTTATCAAAGAAGTGAGTACAGATGAGGTGTTTGAAGCCTTACAGTCCATTGGTGAGGATAAAGCCCCGGGTGTTGATGGATACACCTCCAGGTTTTTTAAAAAGGCTTGGGATGTAGTGGGGGAAGAAACAACACAAGATGTTGTTGACTTCTTCAAGTCAGGAAAGCTCCTTAAAGCAATCAATACCACACTAATAACTGTGATACCCAAGAAAGCAAGTGCAACATCTATAAAGGACTACAGGCCAATTGCTTGCTGTACGGTCCTTTACAAGATAATCTCAAAAGTCATCACAAACAGAATGAGCAAAGTTATGGATTATCTAGTCAGTGCAGAACAAGCAGCCTTTGTGCCAGGAAGATTTATACATGACAACACAATCCTGGCACAAGAAATCATCAGAGGCTACGGGAGGAAAGGGCTTTCTGCTAGATGCATGATCAAAATGGATCTGCATAAAGCCTATGACTCAGTACAGTGGAGCTTTATTGAGCAACTACTTAGATATTTGGGATTTCCTGATAAATTTGTCCACTGGGTTAAAATTTGCATGTCAACTGTGACCTATCAAATCTGTATAAATGGCCAATTGACAGTGCCTTTTGAGGGGAAGAAGGGACTCAGACAAGGAGACCCCATGTCTCCCTTCCTTTTTGTACTAAGCATGGAATATTTGTCTAGAGTTATGAAATCCCTCAAGGACCACCCAAACTTCAAGTATCATCCAAAATGTGATAGGCTACAGATTTCTCACCTAACCTTTGCAGATGACTTGTTGTTCTTCTCCAAGGGAAATCTCTCATCAGTTTCAGCTGTGATGGAGAAATTTGATCTATTCAGCAAAACATCTGGTTTGACTGCAAATAGAATGAAAAGTGAAATTTATTATGGTGGTGTGAAACCTCATGTGAAAGATGCAATCACTGATCATGTGCAATTGAAGGAAGGGAAACTTCCTTTCAGGTACCTGGGAATCCCTTTGAATGCTAAAAGACTGTCCCTAGCTCAATACCAACCCTTATTTGAAAAGATGGTGTCTAAAATTAGGCACTGGACTGCAAAAACACTGAGTTATGGAGGCAGGCTCCAATTAATCCAGAGTGTACTGTTTGCTATTCAGGGATATTGGTGTCATATCTTCCCCTTCCCAAAGAAAGTTATGACAGCTGTTGAATCAATATGTAGGCAATTCCTATGGTCTGGGGATGTGGGTAGCTCAAAGAAATCATTAGTTGCGTGGTCTGATGTTTGCAGAACTAGGTCTATGGGGGGATTAGGCTTAACTCACTTGCCTACCTACAACAAAATATGCATACTGAAGCTGCTCTGGGCCCTAACCCAAAAAGAGGAGAAACTATGGGTAAAATGGATGCATACCTACTATATGAAAGGAGCTGATGTAATGAGCATGAGTATACCTACAGATGCCTCTTTTTTGTTCAAGAAGATTTTGAAGTTAAGGCAAACCGTATCAAATGAGGATGAATGGAACAACAGGTACTGAAGGGAAGACTAAGTACCAAAAAAATATACGAAGTTTTGAGGCCAAATGTGGATAAAGTTGGGTGGAGAGAACTGTTGCTGAATAACCTATCCACTCCAAAAGCAAGGTTTATTGTATGGCTAGCATGTTGGGGACGCCTGGCTACAAAAGACAGACTTATCAAAATGAACATTGAGGTAGAAACCACATGTGTGTTCTATAATACAGCTGATGAAAGCATGAATCACCTATTCTTCAATTGCCCCCACATAAAGACTGCTTGGACTGCACTGCTAAGATGGTGCGGTGTTAGCTACCATGCCACTATGGCTGAGCACAAATGGTCCGGACCCGGTTTTTACTCGGACCCGGACCGGACCCGGACCGACAGACCCGATCGACTGACCGGACACATTAATTAGGTCCGGTCTCGGTCCGCATTTTGTCTAAAACCGGTTCGGCCGGACCGTCAAAACCCTAAAATTCGGTCTAGCCTAACGACCGATAAAAATAAAAATACAAAAAAAATATATTTTGTATTGTAATTTACTCTCGGTGGTGATGAAATAATGATGATTAATGGCTCGATTATGATTGCACATCATTCTAATTAAGTTTATTTATACTAAAATATTGTTAAACTTGGGAGTTTGATGACTAAATGAAGATATTAAGATTGATAATTGTATTTTATGTGAGTATGTAAAGAAGAAAGCATTTTATATGTAATAAAAAGGACACTTAATATGCAAAAAAAAAAAAATTTTTACAAAATCGGGCTTGAACCGGGCTAGCCCGGACCGACCCGGTTTTACCGGGTCCGGACCGGGTTGGCCCGGTTCTGAACAAGTCCGGGCTTCGGGTCGATAAAGTCCGACCATTTATAATCCGGGCCATTCCGGACCGGGTCGGTCCGGGCCGGGTCAGACCCGGTGCTCAGCCCTACATGCCACAACCTGGGAAGAAACTAGAGAGTTCCTGGCCAACAAATCAAAGGGTAAAACTGCTAAGGCTAGGTTCTTCAAGGCGCTGTGCACTGAATTTTTGTATTCGGTTTGGAGGGAAAGGAACAACATGATATTTCAAGAAAAAAATGGCGATCTACGAAAAATCCTCTGTGATGTTGTTAGAACTGCAACCGAAAGATGCTTGAGAGATAACAAAGTGAAGAATCTGTGCAGGCAGATTACTAGCTATCCCCAACTTTAAATTTTGTTTAGTTTGAGTACTATGTTGATTAGCCTCTTCTGATGTATAGTCTTTGGTAGGCAATATGTAATGAGAGGATGTACTATCATCGTTTATTGGAATAAAGCTAACTTTGTTTCAAAAAAAAAAAAAATTACTACTGACATCGACATTCAAGATCAGTATATATTATACAAACACTTTAACTAGCTAATCTGAAAATAGAAAAATGATATATTTTTTTTTTTGAGGGGTGGGGGGTGGGGGTGGGGGGGATCTTAAATTTTTTGATGAGCTCAAATTATAGTACTATATCTGTTCCATATAAGGACTACAGTCTGGACAAGGTACAATTTTTTTGTAGATTACTTGGTGTAATACATAATGTACGATTTTTGTTACTAATTTTTTTCAACTATATTCTTACTAGTTAGAAAATTATCTTAGACCACAACATACCAGTCGCTGGACACAGGCTACGGTGGCGAGATTGAAATTAGGGTCGATCCATGGATATATGTAACATTCCAATTACTTACTTGATATTACAGAGTCGTGAATCTCATGTAGAATCCACAAGGCTATTTTTAAAACATAAAACTTGATATTTTTCATGAAGATTTTCAAATGATCAATTTCACAATTTGCAATCACGATATTTAAACATGTATCGAATTACACAATTATTATAAAGCAAGAGAGTTAATAGAATTTTATTCTTTTTTTTTTTTGAAAAACAAATCGACGTTCGTGAAATCGTGCCCAAACACTCGATCGAACCTGATTGGAAACTCTTTGGAATGTCCGGCACATATATAATTACTTTACCTGACATGAAGAATCGTGCCAGTCGAATTGAGGTCAGACAACGACAATTAATATCATAAAACTATAACATATATATAAAAAAACATGTCAATTCGCATTCAAGTTGCAACACCACGCACACTAAATAAGAATCACAACCTATCAACCTCAAGTATAAAAATATTTAGAGGGTTATGGTGATTGTAGTCTCAACCAATAATTCCCTATTTGTCAAAATCAATATTTCTCTGGATTATGACTTGACCATAAAATAGTTATGGTCTCAATGGTTCCGAAATCAATCATCAAACAATGCACCTAGGATATCAGCTAAATAGTCGGAAATGTCAATGGTCTCAACCAATTTCCCCATCAAGAATCTCAATCACAATCATAGTTACATGATCACAAAGTTAATTTAAAACATTAAACATCATAGTTCAAGCAAGAAGGAACTTAGTCTCTATTCCGACAAATTGCCTTAAGCAACTTGTTTGTTTAACTTCATCATTGTATTTTTTTTTTCTTCATATGCATGTTCTTCCAGTAATTTTCGATATTTTTCTTAATTTTACTCTTTTATTTCATCCACATAATTTTCTTCTTTTAGGGCTTAATTGATCCGTCTATAGGTGTAAATAAACTGAGCGTTCGTGATAGTAAAAATATTCGGTCAATTTTAGTTCATGTTCAGTGCGGTCAAACTCGAAAGTTCGCGAATATATTCGTTACATACACGAACCGAACAAGAACAAAATAATATAAGTTCGTTAGTTAGCGAACAGTTTGCGAACACAGGGGTTTTTATATATTTATTAACAATTTTGTAATAATTAGTAAATATAATTAATAATTTTACAAATAATTAATATATATACAAAATAAAACCTACCATTTCAAACCCCCAAATTTCTAAATCTATCTTCTCTTTTTTGTTTGAATTATTATTGCTTGTACTTTTTTTTTTATATATATTTTGGAGCACAAACAACCAAACGAACGATTAAAAGGAACCGAATAATCGAACCAAACGAACACGAAATATGTGAAATTCTAAAGAACCGAACACAAACAAGTGGTTTGTATTTTTATCGAACACGAATACGAAAAGAACGAGCCGAATCCTTAAAACGTTCATTAAAATCACTGTTCGGTTCATTCGGTTCGAAATACACCCCTATCAGCAGTTCCGAAAAACGGATAATATCCAAGATCCGTTTCACCATGAGACCCATTCCCTAAATTTAGATCTCAAAAAAATATTAAAAATAAATAACTCTAAGAAGTAAAATAATCAAAAATGAACCTTAGACAATCAAAATGAATCTAGAAACTGAAAAAAAAAATCACAAAAAACTTACAAAATCCTTAAAATTTGAATATCTTAAGAAAAAAGATAATATAACTAAAGATTTTGAGAGAACCCACTTAAAGTTGAAAAAAACAGCCTTGTTTGGTAAACATATATTTAGCCAAAAAAAAAAAAAGGCTTTTTAGGTATTTTAGTATTTTTGATTATGTTAAACAGTTAATATCTTTGATTAACATGTTTTTATAATGTTTTAAAACGCCAAAAGTTACTGTTTACTTTTATATCTAAAAGACTTAAAATATTTTGTTTTGATGTTAGCCATTTGTTGTTAGCTTATTGTATTAGATTTTAGTTGTCAGCTGATTGTATTAGTTGGTTTGACCAACATATTGCGATACTTATTTGTAAGGAAAAATATGGGTTATATCCTTTTGAATACCAATAAATAAGAGATACAAGTTACCTCACTGATAAAAGTAGAAGTTATTGATATCAAAGAATAATACCCTTAAAATTGATAGAAATACAAACCCAACGATCGTGTGCAATGATGGGGTGCGATCGTGTGCAACGATCGTGGGCAAGGACACGATTGCTACATACGGTGGGCTGCGATCATGTGCAACCATCAACGACAAGGACCGTTTGCTGCAGATGGCAAAGACACGATCGCTGCTCATGGAAAGTAAGAGTACTTTAGTCGTTTTAACAAAAATAGTATCAATAACTTCTATTATTATGAATGAGAATATGTAACTTGTTAATTTTTATGTTTTTTTATTAAAAAGTTGATTCTCACAAAAAATATTTGCTAAAATTAGTTATTAGCATTAGCTATTAACATATGTAGGAAGACTTTAACTAATTATATTTTAATTTGTTGTTATTTGATAATAATGTTATAGTTGCAATAATTTAATACATAAATCATTAATATATGTAATATTGAAGAAGTAACTAAATAACAATATGCCAACAAACATACTTAATAATTGTATCAATATATATATATATATATATATTCAATAATAAAATACTAGATAATAACTTACCAAAAAATATATTTAATATTATGCAACATTAGATTTTACATGGAGCTTAATGTATAATTTTTCCCACTACTATATATATATATTGACACAAAACGAATATTATCTTACATGTAAAATTTATTTCTATATATGTTGGCAATAATCTAAAATAGTAAAATAATGTAACTAAAAATAAACACAGAAAGTAATAAATAATATACTAATAAATATATTTAATATTAATAAATATATTGAAAATAATATAATATATATATTTACATATGGGAGTGGATAGTTAGATTATTCAACAATATTAAATGATGGGTGAAAATATGCATTGCCCATTTAAATATAATAGAAATTTCTTATACCTCAAGTTTAACAACAACTCACGTGATACCTAAATTATAAGATTTTACCTCTACTCAAATGCATTCGAGTCATATATTGCACTTTCAAGTAACAAAAATTCGAGTAATCTTGCAAAAATATACAATTTCGAGTAAGATTATGTAACACACCCAGACCATTCGGGAATATTACAGCGTCGTGGCCCCACACCGGAACCCACAAGGCTAAAAGTTATTTTCACAATTGTTTCAAACACGCCAAAAGGTCAAAGACGGTAATATATTTCAAATACTTAAATACTCTCCAGAAATTTATTTTCCAAATACCGTCATAGAGATCTCATTTGAAAATACAAGGCCCGAAAGCAAAAACTCAACAGTTTAAAACGTACGTTAAACCACCACTTACACGTACCAATAAATTAGTTTAGGGAATAGGTTTTCGAAAATAAACCCAAGTTGCAAAATACTAGAAAACCATTTAAAAATATACGCAGCGGATATAATCAATAACTAAAATTTATTTGCAGCGGAATATAACAATCATTCAAAATACTCGATTCCAAAATACACGTCATAACCAATATCATCCGGGAAGTTCATCTCTTCACGACCACCACAAGCTCAATCTCCGAGAATCTAAAAATAAAGCCCACGATGGGATCAGCCATAATACTCAATTATGATAACGATCACATCAATATCAAATAATTACACACCAATATAATTACAAAAATAGAATACTACCAAACCGTCATAACCTTACCAACTCGTGGTAATCCATAACAAGTCAATCCTTAACATATTCCACCTCTCGTAATCATATTCACAAAATGAGCTCATACAACATCTGTAATGTAACCCAAACAATATTCAGATCCTCAAACATCATCGTAACTCACGAATACGAAATATACAAACTCTGTCCAATCCAATCCACCGGATAACATCATCAAATATCAACATGATAATCGATTGTCAATCAAAAGACAAGTCCCAAGAAGTAAATACGGAACATACCTCAAGATATGTAATGCCACGACGAATCATGTCAGTCTAATCTGAGATCAGATCCATGTAACATACGGATATGGTCCTAACAAAAAACTACAATGCACACTCAACATGACAACATCAAATGTGTACATATGATAACGACAACAACATATGCTCATGGTAATCTGTGATCCAGCATTCACTGTCTAAATCCCAAGATGATCCCGTCGGACCAACACGTGGTGGAAAACCCGGTCCAATGATCCAGCGCCCGCTAGCAAAGATCCCAAGATGATCCCCTCGGATCAAACGTGGTGGACATACGACAAACAATGCACGAATACATGACGACAACAATACACATATGCATGAAAACATTGTAATGACAAAATGATTAGAGTATTCATCCCGAATCTTTCGAGAGCAATCTCAATGTCAAAACCATCACCAACGATTATACTCAATATTCGGCAATCCACATATTATAACTGTAGATAATTCATATTATTGTCTTTACCAAAACGTATCCTCATTACTTAAGTATACCAATGAGGTATGTAAATCATATACCTTATTATTTAACTCCTAAATCGGAAACAACATACAACCCGAATCTCCATAACTCACACTTATATTCACTGCCATATGGATTATAAAAAAAATAAAATCGAAACTATTCATTAAATATCACAAACTAACAAGTATAAACTTGCCTCGGTACTGATACGACGATGATGAAGCCGTTACCAATTTCCTTGTCTTTGTCCACGGGCTCCTTGATGCCGACCAATCCATCCACAAACTCCTCAATCTCAACCGCAACATAATGGTTATAATCAACGATCAATTATCACAACCTATTGCAATAATCGATTAACAACAAGTTCGATAACAATAAACAAATCCAACGGTTCAATAATACCTCGATCATGTATAAAACCGAACAACTCAATCAAGAAATCGCGAATACATAACCACAATATGATTTCGCAATTTGACGATCATATTAACAATCAATTCAATCCGATAATAAGGATTATAACATACTCAATTTCGAATTTAACCTCATATACGAATTAACAAGATTCCTCCTTGTTTATAATCGTAATTTCGTAGTAAATAATAATACCGATATTATCAACAATCTGAACAATCTAAATAGTTCAATACCATAAATAATCATATTCCAAGATTAATCGTAATATTTTCAAATTTAACCCCATTTCCAAAATAATGTGTTAATCCCTTATTCATATCCATCAAGTTCATAACAATCATAATTTCAAGGTTATCAAATAATATTAACATCCGAATTGAATACTTGTTCAATAAGTATGAACACACATACTCAAGGATGAATAATAATCTCATTAACCTCATTATTATATTCGTATTCCTATACGAAAATCACGTCATCATTCAACATAACTTGATTCTAGATATGAACATTCTATGTTCATATCAAAAAGAATCAATACTTTAACATATAATCATTTTGATATGTTAATTTCACCAAGAACTTCTTCAAGAACACCAATTAATCCATAACCATGTTCATAATCAACAAAACAATATAACCCAACATGTGTTCTAACATCTAAACCATCATCTAAACTCATAATTATCATCTTCACAAACTCCATGAAACACCAAGAACCATAACAACACTCCCATATAGGGCTGTCTAAATGGTTCCCGGCTCTCGGTTAGAATCAAAGCCGAACCAGAACAACACGGTTTCAGTTAACCGAGAACCACATTAACGGTTCTCGGGGAGTCTGTAGTTAGAATTTTAGTGAATTTGTGGTTCTCGGTTAAACCAATAACCGAACAGTTCCGAACGGAGAACCGCAAATAATTAATAAATATTTATTATTATTATTTATTCAATAGTACTTTTATTGTTTGCACATGTTAGAACTTGATGACTGGTTATTTGGTTTAGCTTAGTTAGTTTGGTTAATTTCCGGTTTTTAATTATAAAATATATTGTTTGCACATGTATTAATTTATGGAATCTGGATATTATATTTTCTGTTCAAATAGGTTTTAGAAAAAATGGTTTTTCCGGGTTGTCCAAACCGAAACCGAATTATTTCTCTATGGTTCTGGTTAACCAAATATATAAAATAGTTCGGTTTGCGGTTCCAACTTTGGGGCTAAAATGGTTCCGGTTAACAGATTTTTTCGGTCCGATTAACCGGAACCGAACCGTTCGACAACCTTACTCCCATAATCTTACATCATACGAAGTAATCATCAACAATAATATTAGAAACCCAAAAATAAAGTGTAGAATTGATCAACATACCTCTTGAAGATGAACAATAAAATCAAACACCACAAGAATCAACAATAACTTCAAGTCCCAAGTTTGAGTCCATGTCTCCAAGCTTACTATCAAGTTTAGAGGGCCTGTAAATCATTTAGAAGTGTAGAGGGACAATTTCTTGGGGGAGAAACTCAACTTGGTTCGTGAGGAAATGAAAGACCAATCCTTACTTTATTACCTGCACAATTAATAGCGGTCGCTAGCCCCTAAGCTTAACGTGCGTTATCTGCCATAGCGTACGCTAATTGACTTTGATAGCATACGCTATCCTATTCCAGAGGATACTATATTACTTCATTATAATGACTTACGTGCACAAAGCCCATGCTATAGCGTAAGATAGGCGTTGACTTTCTAAGGCAATCAGGTTTCGTACGTAGTGTTCCTCAACTAACGTACGTAAATGTCCATAGCGTACGCAATATCTCAACCATAATATATGCAATGCATAGTCCAGAGGCTACGTCTTTTGGCAATAAGTATACTTACATACGCAATATGCCTCCTTTAACATACGTAAACATTCTACTCCATTAACGTACGTAATTCTTCATCCATAGCATATGTTAATCCCATCGTTGACTCGCTTGTCTGCACTTGCGTCCAAAGTACCTGGGTCCCACCTGCCGAAAGCAAACCACGAGGTCGGGATTCCTTTTGACTGATCTATAATTAGCATGCATTAGCCCCTATGCTTAGAGTGCGCTAAATGCCATTGACTCAGCCATGCACATGCACGCCGAAAGCTGCCGCCCACCGGTCCCACCTATCGGCCACTGTCTGGATCCTATCTGACATGATCTTACGTACGTTAATCTCACCTTTTAACATATGTAAGGTTTGCGCATTAGTGTATGTTATGTCCTTCAATTAGCATACGTTAAGCAGTCTATACTTAGCCAATTTCAACTGTTCATGTCTGTTGTCTCGACATACTGGATATATATACGCGACATACTGAATACCTATACTCGTTCCAATAATATTCTCGTATGATGTACCTGATGCACAATATCCCCAATTACAATTTTCGACCAAGTACGATGATTACATCAGTACAATTGTCTGAATCCTCCAAATATTTTATTCATATTGTCCAGATTCCACACTGTGCAATATAACTCGGATAAAACAACATTAAAAACTATAGTAAAAATTCAGAATATTACATTCTACCCCACTTAAAATAAATACAATCCTGTCATAAACAACAGCTCAATCAAAATATCCAAAATCATCACGAAAATGATCAATCATCACCACAAGCGAATAATCATAATAGTATACTTGCAGGTGCATGAAGTCGATGATCCCCCGTGATACTAGCATACGACTCCATTGTCAAAGCCTCGACACAGACACAAACAAACTGACGCAAGCCTCGACAAAATCAAACAAACTGCCAATACCGCAATTATGGCAATTTTGAAAACATCCCAAAACTTTGATAACTCCAAAATCAGTTTAGAGTAACTACCAGTTCAATATGGAATTTGGGATTTCATGTCTCCTTTGTTTAGAATCACGACAGAAGCCGATCCTTGACACATGCCTCTATCGCCGGCGTACACTTTCCACAAGAAGCCGCTCATTGCACACGTATACATCACCGACGTACACTTTCTTCGTCTACATTGGATGCACATTCAATCCCCAAATCCACACTTCACTAAGAAATCACTCAAAATACCACACACGAAAAGAAAATCAGTTGACTTAAAAGTCAAAAATTACTTTCCCAAAAGTCACACTACTACCGTACCGGTAGATCCGCATAACACACACCCGAGTTTCACAAAATTCAAGCTCCGATACCATATTCTGTAACACCCCCAGAGCTATCCGAGAATATTACAGCAACGTGGGCCACACACCGGAATCCACAAGGCTAAAAGTTATTTTCACATTTGTTTCAAACATGCCAAAAGGCCAAAGATGGTAATATATTTCAAATACTCAAATACTCTCCAAAAATCTATTTTTGAAATACCATTATAGAAATCTCATTTGAAAATACAAGGCCCGAAAACCAAAAACTCAACAATTTAAAATTTACGTTAAGCCACCACTTACACATACCATAAAATATTTTAGGGAATCAGTTTTCCAAATTAAACGCAAGTTGCAAAATACAAGAAATCTATTTAAAAACACACACATCAGATATGATCAATAGTTAAAATACATTTGCAACAGAATATAAGAATCAGTCAAAATACTCAATTCCCGGATACACATCATAGTCAGTATCATCTAGAAGCTCATCTCTTCACGATTGCTACAAGCTAAATCTGAGAACCTAAAAATAAATCCCATGATGGGGTCAGCCATAATACTCAACAATTATAACGATCACACCAACATCAACAATTACATACCAATGTAATTACAATGTAAGAATACTACCAATATAATCTTACCGTCATAACCTTACAAATTCGTGGTAATCCATAACAAATCAGTCCTTATCATATTCCACCTCTCGTAATCATAGTCACGAAATGAACTCATATACAACATTGGTACTGTAACCCAAATGTTATTGAGATCCTCAAACTTCATCATAACTCACGAATATGAAATATACAAACTCTGTCCAATCCAATCCATCGGATAACATAATCAAATATTAATATGATAATCGATTGTCAATCAAAAGACAAGTACCAAGAAGGATATTGGAACATACCTCAAGATATGCAACGCCACAACGAATCATGTTAGTCTAATCCGAGATTAGATCTATGTGACATACAAATATGGTCCTAACAAAGACCTAGAATGCACACTCAACATGACAAAATCAATGTACATACATGATAACCACAACAACATATACTCATGGTCATCTATGATCCAGCATTCACTGGATAGATCCCAAGATGATCCCATCGGACCAACACGTGGTGGACATACGACAAACAATGCACAAATGCATGACGAAAACAATGCACATATGCATGACAACAACAATACACATATGTATGACAACATGATAATGAAAAAATGATTAGAGTACTCGTCCCGAATCTTTCGAGAGCAATCTCCATGTCAAAACCATTTCCAACGATTATCCTTAATGTTCGGGGATCCAAATATTATAGACTGTAGATAATTCATATCATTGTCTTTACCAAAATGTATCCTCGTTACTCAAGTATACCAATGACGTATGTAAATCATAAACCTTATGATTTAACTCCAAAACTGGAAAACAAGATACAACCCGAATATCCAGAACTCATATTTATATTCATTGCTATATGAATTATAAATGAAATGAAACTAAAACTATTCATTTAAATATCATAAGCTGAACAAGTATAAACTTGCCTTGATACTGATACGAGGATGATGAAGCCGTTACCAATTTCATTGTCTTCGTCCACGAGCTCCTTGACTCCGACCAAAGCAATCCACAAACTCCTTAATCTCAACCGCAACACAACAATTATAATCAATGATCAATTATAACAACCTATTGCAATAATCGATTAACAATAAGTTCGATAAAAATAAACAAATCCAATGATTCAATAATACCTCGATCATGTACAAAACCGAAAAACTCAATCAATAAATCACGAATATATAACCACAATACGGTTTCGCAATCCGATCATCATATCAACAATCAATTCAATCCGATAACAAGGATTATAACATACTCAGTTCCAAATTCAACCTCATTAACGAATTAACAAGAGTCATCCTTATTCATAATCGTAAATTCATAGTAAACTAATAATATCGATAATATCAACAATCTGAACTATCCAAATAGTTTAATACCATGAATAATCGTATTCCAAGATTAATCATAATCTTTCCAAATTCAACCTCATTAACAAAATAATGTGTTCATCCCTTATTCATATCCATCAAGTTCATAACAATCACGATTCCAAGGTTATCAAATAATCCTAACATCCGAATTGAACACTTGTTCAATACGTATGAACACATATACTGAAGGATGAATAATAATCTCATTAACCTCATAATCATATTCATATTCCTATACAAAAATCACATCATCATTCAACATAACTTGATTCTAGATATGGACATTCTATGTTCATATCCAAAACATCAATACTTCAACATATAATCATCTTCATATGTTATATTCACCAAGATCTTCTTCAAAAACACCGATTAGTCATAATCACGTTCATAACCATCAAAACTACATAACCCAACATGTGTTCTAACATCTAAACTACCATCTAAACTCATAATCATCATCTTCATCAACAGAAACTCCGTGAAACACAAGAACCGTAACAACACTTCTATAATCTATCATAATACGAAGTAATCATCAACAATAATATCAAAAACCCGAAAATGAAGTGTAGAATTTATCAATACACCTCTTGAAAATGAACAACAAAATTAAAAACCGCAAGAATCAACGATAACTTCAAGTCCCAAGTTCCAATCTATATCTCCAAGCTTACCATCAAGTTTAAAGGGTCTGGAAATCATTTAGAAATGTAGAGGGGCAGTTTTTTGGGAGAGAAACTCAACTAGGTTCATGAGGAGATGAAAGACCAATCCTTACTCTATAACCTACACAATTAATAGCGGTCGCTAGCCACTAAGATTAATGTGCGTTATCTGCCATAGCATACGCTAACTGACTTTGATAGCATAAGCTATCCTATTTCAGAGGCTACTGCCTTACTTCATTACAATGATTTATTGTAATATCCGCCTGAATTCTCGTCTTTACTGTTGTATTATTCTGATGATTCGGGTATTGTCGTATCATATCTGTATTTATTGCAATGAGTATATTGTTGATATATACTAAATCGAATTGATTATCTTTGTAGTCTACTCTATAGTTGGTTGTTAGATGTTGATTGCAGAATTTTATTTTTTGACTATGTGTTTTTGCCCTTAACGTACGCTACGATTTGAGCTTTACGTACGCTATATGTGTAACATTACATACGTAATGCTTCAATGTTAACGAACGCAATGTGGTGTATCAGATAGCATCCGCCTTTCGGCGTGTAGGTCTATGCATGCCCGGGATTCTTGGTTCGATTGTGATAGCCTATGTAATACCCTCGCCTTTACTATTGTATTTTCTGATTTAAACCAAGTATTTTCACACAATATCTGTATTGTTGTAGTAAGTATATCGACGAATTATGTCATGGTCATTCATACTATATTAATTGTTGGGTGATATTGGGAGAATTCCATTTATGCTTGTTATAGAACTTAACGTACGTTAACCTATCTTCTTTACGTACGCTATGTACGTAGCCTTACATACGTAACATTCATATGTTAACGTACGTAATGCGAGAGATCCATCAACAGCCCGCCTTTCGGTGGGTGGGACCCAGCGGGGTAGGTGGTTGGGAGTCGATCGCAATAGCCAAGTCAACGGCTATTACGTACGTAATAGCTATATATTTACGTACGTAACGATTTGCGTGTTTTAAGTCAGAAAGATCTGATGAAATTGATTACGTACGTAATGTTCATGAGATTACGTACGTAAGGTCTATAACGTACGTTAAACCCTTTCGTTAACGTACGTAATGCCGAGTTCAGGTTATAAAAATATGACTTGCCATTCATTTCCTGCTCGACCCATTCAACCTCCCAACTGAGAAAAACGATTCCCTTCCCTGCCAACTCCGTTTCTAGCCATTCTAACTTGTGTTGGAGCTTCAGCACTTGGTTTGTGACTTGAAGATTTGGAAGTTGAAGTGTGTTCTTTGAAGTGTTGGTGTTGTTCTTCATTTTGAGGTTGGTTTCTCTTAAACTCATACTAAATCTATGCTTATGATGATGTTAGCATATACACACTTCATAATGTTAGTTAAGCTAGTGTAAAACATGATAAATTAATTGAATCATGCTCAAACTAAGTGAGGATCAACATTAGGAGTATTATTATTACTTCTTGATGTATTATAACTTCATAATATGGTTGTGTTGATAATGATAGATAAAACCGGACTTATAACATGATAACCGGAAGATGATTATAGTCTCAACACTAGGAACATGTTAGGGATGAAATCCTTAATGATTAGAGGTGAGAGGTACTAATCTTGTCTTGAACATTCAATTGATTCTTGAAGGTAATATAGAACCATAATTTTGGCCTCTAAACCAATACCTTTGTAATAAATTGTTGGAAGAATTATGTTAACCCTTTTGAAGATAATTTTCACAAGATGGGGTGAAGTTACATTTAGAATTCCAAGCACCCAATGATATAACTAGGCTTTTAATAATTCTTCAAAAGTAAAACAATGGATTTTGATAGAAGGAAGTTGTAATCTTCAGATGTTCAAGTTAATCGATTTCGTTGATATCTTAAAAGGGTGTTAATCACTATATTAATATGTTGATAATGTTCTTAAGAGGATTGTAGTGAATATGGTGATACAAAATACAGTAGATGAGTAGCCGAATTCCATTTCATTAATCCGTGTGTATTAGGAGACGTAAATTAAGATGATGTTCTTAGTTAACTAAAAACTTGAACTTATGCTTTCATATAGGAATCAGTTTTAATGAATTGTTGGTAAAATAATGAAGAACGTAATTGAACACAATCTTATATCGTAATCGGAAGTGCCAATGATTTGAAAAGATGTTTTCACAATGTTATATTGGTAATAATTTGGACTTCAAGTATTTGACATTAATGTTAGAATATGTGAATGAACATGATAAACGTATGATGAGTTGTAATTGGAACATTAAAGTGATCAATAGGATAATTGATTTATTCAAAGTAAATTTACGAATATTGTTTATGTAAGGATACCGTTATCGTACGAATGTGTTGTTGAATGGATTACATTTCATTCAAGGTTGCTTGTTCACGTGAGTATTGTTAGACGGGGATACCGTTCGTTTGACCATTCAAAGAAGGAGTATTCACCTACGGAATTGAGGCAAGTTAACTTGCTTGGTTATAATGATGGTTGAATCCTTGTGATTATTATGCGTTTCGTGTGTATGAAATGTTATGATAATCTATGATTCGTGATATGGTGATGCCCTTGATCGTATTATCATGGTGTTGGGATGATATACCCGAAATTACTGTTCTTTTTACCGTTGGTCCTTTTGAGCTTTGTTGACACTCCGGTGAGTCGTTCGATTCCTTGATAAAGGTGTAATTCATTGAGTTTCGTTGTCATGTTGTATCGTGACATCTCTGGAGTCATATCTGCGTGCCGATTGGTTATGTGTAGGATTTTTAGCCGGGCACTTGATGATCATGAGTGGATGTTTTCCGCATTTAGATCGTGCACACGAGATGTAGTTCGTGAGGCTAATTAGGTACATCGTCCCACGTATATTCTGGATTCCGTATACGGGGTGGACATGTGCACGGACATATTTCCGGATCGGGCGCACTGTGACGTCCGTCTTGAGCCATATTATATGGTCTTTCGTATATTTGGTTATGTTCGACAGTTGGGACTGACTGTTTATACGCCTGTGGGGTATATTCAGTAGTCGATTGTTTTCTTTGAAATCCGTATATATATATGAATTGTATAATGTCATGAGAATTATTATCATGTATAGCTGACCCTGTGGTTGGGGCGAAATACTTGTATTTCAGGGCGAGGAAAGGGCAAGGCACAGGAGGAGCATAATGGCGACGGAGGGTTTTGAAGGATGCTATTTCGGGGGGCCCGAGTCTTTTGATGTTCGGTTATGTTTTATTATGAATTTCATTTTACTTTGTGTCGGATGAATGTACTATAATTTGTTAGGTACCGCCCATCGTCATATGTTCTGTACCGAATTTGGATCCTGTGTATGTTTGCTCGTATTAAAGACATGTATAACTTATACTCCACATCGGGGTTTTGATAAATATGGTGGTACGGTGCCACGTTGTTAGGTTGTAAGTGTATATCGTGATATCGCCTGGTGGGTCCCGGTAGGGGTCCACCGCACTGTAATAGCCACCGTTCTTGGGTTGTTACAGAAGATGGTATCAGAGCGTGTGTTTTTATTTTGAGTCATTGTAGAATCGAAATAGCATCAAGAAACCTTCGTGCCACGTGTAACCTGTGCAAGCGCCTGACCCGTCGAATACGGTATGTTCTCATGAGCCATAATTTGATTACTGGCATGATATTGATGACGTATTGGTCTCCTTGCTTATCTTGGCATCTTGCTAACATGAGGTAAAATTCATCTGTTTGAGGAAAACCTAAATTAATTATGTGATTGGAATTGTTTCGACTTGATGTTGATATGATATTGAGTGTGTAACACCTGCGGTGCCAGTGATTCTTTATGAACTGCTTTGTTGGATATGAAATTCCCTATTGCCATTAACTTAGCATGAATTATGATTGATAACCTGAACTATACTTGTGACTTGATTCTTTCAGTATGGAAAGGAATCTGAGAGGCCGTGGCATAGGGGGACGAGGCCGCGGGAGAGGCCGCATCCCGATACCACGAGCCAACAGACGCGCAAATGTGGAACAAAGTTCCGCAGGCAGTGATTCGCCCTCTAGGGACCAATCACACCACACTGGAGAAAATGCACGTGTCGATCCTTACACTGTGATGCAGGGAATGATGGCCCAGATGACCCAAATGGGTCAGCTGATGGAAGCTATGCAAAGGAATACTACTGGTCAACAACAGGGGCAACAGCCTCCGCCTCTGGTGCATGGTGGGATCGTGAGCCGGATTATTAGTGACATATCACGACAGCGACCTCCGACTTTTGAAGGCTCATCTGAGCCTGCTGACATTGTACACTGGATAGAGCATTTCGAGAAACTGTTCGAGATGGTGGAGTGCCCAGAGGAAAATCGAGTTGCTGTGGCAGCCTACTACCTTAGTAAGAGTGCCCATACTTGGTGGCTTTCTGTGAGGCCTGCCGATGGCGCGAGTACTTGGGAGGAATTCAAGAATCTGATGCTAGATCGTTACTATCCTGCACCCCTCCGTGAAGCCAAACTGTCCGAATTACTGAACCCCGATCCATCGGAAGACGAGGATGTGTTAGCGATTGCTGAAAAATTCCAAGCACTTCTCCCTTTTGCTACGTCAGTTGTCCGTTCGGAAGCTAATAAGATCAAATATTTCCTCAAGAGGCTTAAACCTCGAATGCGGATGCAACTACTCAATCACCACTGTACGACCCTACCGGAGTTTATTGAAAAGGCTTTGGAGTATGAACTTACTGCGAAGGAGATTTCCAAGAAGCAACCTCAGTTTTCCAATAAGAGATCCAGAAACCAGACCCAGGGAGACAGTAACCGGGGGATGTTCAAGAAGCCCCAGCCTGTACCAAATCCTTCTGAACGGCCACCTATGGCACCGAAACCGACAGGAACGCACTCTCGGGCAATCAGCTCACCTGTCGTATGTTATAACTGTGGGGAATAGGGGCATATCAGTTCCAAGTGTCCGAAGCCGGCCGTTGCCTGTCACACTTGTGGGAAGAACGGTCATCGTGCTCGCTATTGCAGGGGTGGACTCGGGCGTGCTCCAGTAGCATCTCTTGCTCCAGTACAGTCTTCTGTTCAGGAACATGCTCCTCCGTCCGCTTCTTACCAGACTACCGGGGCAAACAAAGGGATGGGCCGTGGAAATCAAGCTGGTACACCTGCTTCCGGGGTTGCAAAACCCAGAGTCTACGAGATGAAGAAAGCCGATGATCCCGAAGCTAGCATGATTGCAGGTACTCTCGAGATCCACTCTCAGCCTGTTTGTGTAATATCCGCAATTTTCGATTTTCGGTAAATTTCTTTTTTCGGTCGGAGTCCGTTTTGACGACTCGCTCATGACCGTTTCGTCATTCTGAGAATGATTAATTCTACACTTTTTGACATCCGAGTTCGTTTCGGTGTCGTTTCGTTGAGTTCTGTGCTTTTTAGCGACTTTTCCGCACTTGAGTTCGATTCTTGCGAATCTCGTCCAAAACTGTTGTTTCGAGTTTCCCGCAAGTCCGTTTAACTTTGTTGGACGTGTTGTGAACTTCGGTTTGGTTATTCGATCACGTATTGTGATTTCCGGGCGTTTTGGGCCATTTTGTAATTTCTCGAAAGTTACGGGTATCCGTATCTGTAATTGTTGTCTCGACCCGTTTCTTGGTCGCGTATGACTAATTATGGTATTACGCTTTCATTTCGAGTCGTTTATGTTGTCCGTGAACTTTTCGTCGTGTTCGCCCGTGACGTTTTGAAATCGGGTCGTCGAGCCACAGGCGGTTGGCGGATGGCCGACGGTTGCGGATCGCCGACGATTGCGGGCACCGCCGGACGGTGCGGTAGAATGGCGAGCGCACGCTTACGGCCGGAAGGCTGCGCGCTAACCGGCAGTGTAGCGACGCCGGTGGCCTAGCGACGCCATCGCCCGGGCAAAGCGATGGTGTTTCGAGGTTACGACTTGGTCGGGATCGGCAGTAGCGCACGCTACGCCGAGCGTAGCGCGCTAGTCGGGCAGCGTAGCGCACGCCGTCGGCCGGCTAGCGACGTTACTGGCCGGGCAGCTGCTATCGGGACAGCCGCCGGGCCAGCGCGCAGTATCCGGCCGTAGCGCACGCTAGCGGGAGTTGGGTCGGCAGTTCGGTCGGCAGGGTTGGTCGGTGATGCCGGGTCGTGGGCCCTGCCGAGGGTACTCGGCCGATACCGCCGCCGATAAGCGCACGCTAGTCCGGGAAGGCTAGCGACGCTAGGGTCGGCCCAGATAAATATGGCCGAGCATCACATTTCACTTCGCTTTTCATTTCCTTCCTTCTCCTTCCGCGAGTGGCGATTCATGGGCGACGAAGCCATGTTGTTTAACAACAAATCCATGAAGTCCTTGAGTTCATAACATCAATCGATCGTCTGTTATCAACCTTTGATCCAAATAATCAAGGTAATCTTCCTTAGAACCCTAATTTCGTGAATTTGGGGATTTTTGCATTTTCATCCGATTCGTTCCGTGTTGTTGATTAATTCATGATGGGTATGATTAATCTTGATAGTATTCTTGTGTTTAACATCATTTAATCCATTGTTCTTCGTCGAATCAAGTATATTTCTTGATTTCCTTGAATTGACTTTTTGGGGATTTGTCCCGATCTCGCTTTTTCATCCGTTTCGATGGATCGATTATGGTTAAATGATGTTGTTAAACATATTCTATGGATTGTATATCCATATTTCAACTTGGAATTCCGTTTTCGGGTTTTGACGGAACGAATCGTGTTCTTGGCCGTTTTGGGGGAAATCCGTGAACTTTCGTCATTCGTTCTTTGAATTCAACGGCTTTGGGTCGTGTTATGGAATTCATTTCATTGTTATTATTTGTCCTTCGTAGTTTATGAACGTGAGTTGGCGTTCGGTGGAGTCGGCGGGTACGTAGTCGGTTCGGGCCAACCTACTTCGGTCGATTCTCCGCGTTGTTCTTATTCGAGGCAAGTACCTTGCCCATACTTTTCTTGTTTTATGGATATGATGATCGGTGGTCGTCTTAACGTGTTTGTTTGGTTATTTGAAATGAAGTTTCAAAGGATTTTGGTTTGGCCTCGTTAAAGGCTTTCTTTCAAAACGAGTGTGATTTGTGAACGGTGTTTTGAGAATTGATTATGATTTGGTTATTTTGAACGTTGAAGGATTATATGATGAAACTCCTATTGTTTAAGTTATGGAATTGTGTATTCCGTATTTAATCTTGTTATTGTATTTTTGAAGAGTTTGGTAATGGTGTCGAGTTAATGGCCATCTCTAGTGAGTATTCTTAATGAACTTACATTCTTAGCATATTAGTATTGCATGAGTAACGTGTGTGTGTGTATGCTCACTACGGGTTAGATCCGACGGGGTCTCGGTAGGGCTCCACGAAGCTGTGGAACCGCGAGCTTGCTTTTAACCACTGTGGGTTAGATCCGACGGGGTCTCGGCAGGGATCCACGAAGCTGTGGGTCCGCGGTTAATTGTGGTGCATTTTTACAAATGTGATTCGATATTGGCATTTCCGGAAATGAGTGCTTTTGAACGGTTTTCATTTGCATGCATTGACTAAATGTGTAAGAGGTAAGTTGTTCGTTTGGCCTACTTGGCTAGGATGGCTCTAGAGTATTTTGTGGTTTATGTTTTAAATCCTTTATTTGTGGATTTTGATGTTGGGAGACGAACCTTGTGGTCGTTCTTGTGTACTGTGAGTTGATGAGATTTGGGGCTAAAATCCCAAGGGTTTTGTAAAAGTCGTTTTACGGATTTGGGGCTAAAATCCCAACGATTTGGTTAATGTCATTTTCCAGAAAGTAAACTTTTGGGGCGGTGACCCCTTTGTCTTTTGGATTTTTGAAAAGTAGGATTTGATAATCCTAAATTGTTTTCTATTAAAACTCTCGATGGCATTCTAAACCGTTTTATAAATTATTCCCATTGATTTATGATATTTTGTTTTTGAAATGTTTTCTCAAACCCTTGCCTCGGGAAGTACTTTTCGTTTCGTTTGGATCTTTGAGGATCCTCGGTTATTGTTATTCGTGGAATGTGAATTGTATGGCTCGTATTTGCACTTTGTATTTGCACTAGCAAAACAGTGGAGTTTGCTAACCCCAGTATTCGGGGTGGATGTCTGTTTTGCATTCGGGTTTTGGAGCATAACACGAGTCGGCACGAAGGATGATGAAAGATGATCGATACTAATCACATGAGGATCCGTACATCGTGTGTTGGTTCGATTGTACTTATTTTTCCATTGTATTGTTCCGTTATGACGGTGTAGTTGTATTTTGTCCCTGCGTGGGCATGAGTTGTATTTGAGTTGTATGTATTTGTGGAAAGACCAAATCGGTCCATCGAGTCATTGTAGCCTCGAAGGCATTGTCGAGATGTTAAATGTCGTTACCGGCTGGTAGATCCTTGAGGAAAGGTTCTACGGCGTGTAATATCCCCGAGCGGATTGGGGTGTTACATAAATGGTATCGAGCTTAGGTTGAGGAAACCTAGGTCAGCCGGGTCAAGTCGTGTTGTTTGAGTCTTGTTTCGTCGGATTTTATCCGATCGAAATGTGTCGCGACGCGTCGTTTGAGTTTGTTGGTCGTGATTAGTATCGTGGGGCGATCATCATCTTCGTGCGACCTGTGGAAGTAAGTCTCCCTTCTTTGTGTTGTGCCTCGTGTGACACGAGCTATTTTTATGATTATTTGTTAAGTGGTGGAATTTTATGTGAATTTTGATTTCACGATATGTATTTAGTCGACTCTCGTATTTGATTTATACGAGGAGTGTCGTCGTTTGTGATGTCTTTTTATTGTTGTTTTTCTCCGTTGTTGATGGTTTTTGAATCGATTTGCACGTTTTACAAGTCACTTGTGGAAGCTTTGTGCTTATACGCGTTCGACTTGTTCACTAGCCAGTGCGGGAGGGTATTTTATCAGTGGTTTTGTTCTGAATGTGGTATTTTATCGTTTATTTCCGTTTAAGGACATATATTGTCTTGATTTTAAACGTTTTGGTGCGTGTGCTAGGAGTTGTTTTAGTGAACATCGATATGTGTGAGTTTTGGGCATTCTGGCCTATTGGATTTTTGAAAACCTTGAGTATCTTAGAAAAATAAACTTCGAGACATACTTTTCAAATGACTTATTTTCTTGTGGTACATCCTAGGTGCCACAATATATTTCAAAAATTTTCTACCTCGAGGACCAAAATATTTTGAGATATTTTCAACACTTTTATTTAGACCCGATGGTCGAATATTTTGAAAGTTTTCACTAAGAGAAAGTGTCCTCATTTTTATCAAATGTGATATGGTTCTCCAAATTCTCGATAATGATGTTTCACGTTTGTACTTTTTGAAAGGTGATACTCAAGATCAACCAGTATTCTTCAAATTATTTTCAAAATGAGGTTTTCGTTTTTAAAACCTATCCATTCCCGTTTGAGGACTGGGTATGTATGTGTGATGTTCGCGTTGTCATTTTGATACTTTCTCCCGAGTATGATCGAATTGGCGGTGTGAGCGTTGAGACGCTTTCCACACATTGGTTGTGCTATCCCCTGTGAGAGGCGGAGTGTTGGTATTGAATGTTGTCGCCTCATGGCAATTTCTGCGTTGTCGCGCATGTGCGAGCTGTTCGAGCTTGATTTGGTATGACCGTGTGCATCGGTGATGGTTCCGTTATGCGTCGATTGTTTAATGTCTTGTTACCTTGCTCCCGTTTTTGTGAATTTCGTGAACGAGGTCGGAGGTAATGCCCGTACTATTTTGACTTCTGTGTTTTCTCTTCCCCAGTCTATCGATTCGCTCATGTTCGTTGGTACTTTATGAACTTGTTCATTTGATTTCATCGTCCAACGAGCCGTGATCTTGTTGTGGGCCGATCTCGGTTATCGGTGTGACTTTTTCGAGTTCGGTTCGATTCTTGTGAACTTTGTTCGGAGTAACATCATTTGGTTCTACTAGTCCTTTTATTCGAAGGGATCGGATTTTGAACTTCGTATTTTCTACTTTGTCGACTCATTTATGTTCGTTGACATTTCGAGCTTGTCCCGCCCTTGTTTTTGTTTATCGAACGAGTGTGATATCATTTCGAATAACTCATTTGTCGTTGTGACTTTTCAATCGCTATTCCCTTTCTGTGGATCTTATGGGAATGCATGTCTTGTAGTTCTCACGGATCATCACGGGAGTTATTGTTTGAACTTTATTGTTCTTCGTGATTCGAACATGATTCTTCGATTTTTGTTGTCTCGATCGCTTTGATTGTTCGGTTTTTATTGACCTCGTTCCGTGATTGGCGAACATTCGTGCTCCTTCGTAATTCCCTTGATTCGGGAAATTAGTTTCGTTTCGATCTTCCACCTTGGGGCGATGGGATTCCGTGTTTGTTCGGTTGACTCGCTTTTGATTGATGCACCGTTGTGTTGTTCAATAATTTTGGTTTTCGTTCGTTTTGTTTTGTGATTGTCGGATAATTGCCTTTGATATATTATCCATTTGATGACGATGGTAACTTGTTGTTTTTATTATATACCTAACGGCGACGTTGTGTTGGTCGCCGTGGAGCGTGTTTTCACGCCGTATATTCCTTTGCGTTGTTTGCGACGTTTCGCCGGGGCGTTAGTTACGCATTCTTGTGTGTCTCGTTGAGTTTTTCTGGAATATTTCTTCTCCTACTTGTTTTAAGTTTCGGGACGAAACTTCTTTTAAGGAGGGTAGAATGTAATATCCGCAATTTTCGATTTTCGTAAATTTCTTTTTCGGTCGAGTCCGCTTTGACGACTCGCTCATGACCGCTTCGGCCATTCCGAGAATGATTAATTCTACACTTTTGACATCCGAAGTGTCGTTTCGTTGAGTTCGTGCTTTTAGCGACTTTTCCGCACTTGAGTTCGATTCTTGCGAATCTCGTCCAAAGCTGTTGTTTCGAGTTTCCCGCAAGTCCGTTTAACTTTGTTGGACGTGTTGTGAACTTCGGTTTGGTTATTCGATCACGTATTGTGATTTCCGGGCGTTTTGGGCCATTTTGTAATTTCTCGAAAGTTACGTATCCGTATTCGTAATTGTTGTCTCGACCCGCTTTCTTGGTCGCGTATGACTAATTATGGTATTACGCTTTCATTTCGAGTCGCTTATGTTGTCCGTGAACTTTTCGCCGTGTTCGCTCCGCACGCTTCGGAAATCGTCCGCCGAGCTCGGCGGTTATGGATCGGGCCGACGGTTGCGGATCGCCGGACGATTGCGGCACCGCCGGACGGTGCAGAACCGGCAGAGCGCATGCCGCCGGGTGGCCTAGCGACGCTTATCGGGCCCGGGCAATGGTGTTTCGAGGTTCTCGACTCGGCCAGATCGGCAGTAGCGCACGCTACGCCGAGCGTAGCGCGCTAGTCGGCAGCGAAGCGCACGCCGCCGGCCGCTTAGCGACGTTACTGCCGGCGGTCGACAGTGGCTATCGATAGCCGGCGCGCGCAGTATCCGGCCGTAGCGCACGCTAGCGGAGTCAGTCGGCAGTTCGGCCGGCAGGTTGGTCGGTGATGCCGGTCGTGTGGGCCCCGGCCGAGGGTACTCGGCCGATACCGGCCGATAAGCGCACGCTAGTCCGGGAAGGCTAGCGACGCTAGGGTGGCCCAGTATAAATATGGCCGAAAATACATTTCACTTCGTTTTTCATTTCCTTCCTTCTCCTTCCGCGAGTGGCGATTCATGGGCGACGAAGCCATGTTGTTTAACAACAAATCCATGAAGTCCTTGAGTTCATAACATCAATCGATCGTCCGTTATCAACCTTTGATCCAGCGAATCAAGGTAATCTTCCTTAGAACCCTAATTTTGTGAATTTGGGGATTTTTTGCATTTTCATCCGATTCGTTCCGTGTTGTTGATTAATTTATGATGGGTATGATTAATCTTGATAGTATTCTTGTGTTTAACATCATTTAATCCATTGTTCTTCGTCGAATCGAAGTATATTTCTTGATTTCCTTCGAATTGACTTTTTGGGGGATTTGTCCCGATCTCGCTTTTTCATCCGCTGATGGATCGATTATGGTTAAATGATGTTGTTAAACATATTCTATGGATTGTATATCCATATTTCAACTTGGAATTCCGCTGGGTTTTGACGGAACGAATCGTGTTCTTGGCCGTTTTGGGGGAAATCCGTGAACTTTCGTCATTCGTTCTTTGAATTCAACGGCTTTGGGTCGTGTTATGGAATTCATTTCATTGTTATTATTTGTCCTTCGTAGTTTATGAACGTGAGTTGGCGTTCGGTGGAGTCGGCGGGTACGTAGTCGGTTCGGGCCAACCTACTTTGGCCGATTCTCCGCGTTGTTCTTATTCGAGGCAAGTACCTTGCCCATACTTTTCTCGTTTTATGGATATGATGATCGGTGGTCGTCTTAACGTGTTTGTTTGGTTATTTGAAATGAAGTTTCAAAGGATTTTGGTTTGGCCTCGTTAAAGGCTTTCTTTCAAAACGAGTGTGATTTGTGAACGGTGTTTTGAGAATTGATTATGATTTGGTTATTTTGAACGTTGAAGGATTATATGATGAAACTCCTATTGTTTAAGTTATGGAATTGTGTATTCCGTATTTAATCTTGTTATTGTATTTTTGAAGAGTTTGGTAATGGTGTCGAGTTAATGGCCATCTCTAGTGAGTATTCTTAATGAACTTACATTCTTAGCATATTAGTATTGCATGAGTAACGTGTGTGTGTGTATGCTCACTACGGGTTAGATCCGACGGGGTCTCGGTAGGGCTCCACGAAGCTGTGGAACCGCGAGCTTGCTTTTAACCACTGTGGGTTAGATCCGACGGGGTCTCGGCAGGGATCCACGACGCTGGGGGTCCGCGGTTAATTGTGGTGCATTTTTACAAATGTGATTCGATATTGGCATTTCCGGAAATGAGTGCTTTTGAACGGTTTTCATTTGCATGCATTGACTAATTGTGTAAGAGGTAAGTTGTTCGTTTGGCCTACTTGGCTAGGATGGCTCTAGAGTATTTTGTGGTTTATGTTTTAAATACTTTATTTGTGGATTTTGATGTTGGGAGACGAACCTTGTGGTCGTTCTTGTGTACTGTGAGTTGATGAGATTTGGGGCTAAAATCCCAAGGGTTTTGTAAAAGTCGTTTTACGGATTTGGGGCTAAAATCCCAACGATTTGGTTAATGTCATTTTCCAGAAAGTAAACTTTTGGGGCGGTGACCCCTTTGTCTTTTGGATTTTTGAAAAGTAGGATTTGATAATCCTAAATTGTTTTCTATTAAAACTCTCGATGGCATTCTAAACCGTTTTATAAATTATTCCCATTGATTTATGATATTTCGTTTTTGAAATGTTTTCTCAAACCCTTGCCTCGGGAAGTACTTTTCGTTTCGTTTGGATCTTTGAGGATCCTCGGTTATTGTTATTCGTGGAATGTGAATTGTATGGCTCGTATTTGCACTTTGTATTTGCACTAGCAAAACAGTGGAGTTTGCTAACCCCAGAGTATTCGGGGGGTGGATGTCTGTTTTTGCATTCAGGTTTTGGAGCATAACACAGGGTCGGCACGAAGGATGATGAAAGATGATCGATACTAATCACATGAGGATCCGTACATCGTGTGTTGGTTCAGTTGTACTTATTTTTCCGTCTTTGTATTGTTCTGTATGCAGGTGTAGTTGTATTTTGTCCCTGCGTGGGCATGAGTTGTATTTGAGTTGTATGTATTTGTGGAAAGACCAAATCGGTCTACTGAGTCATTGTAGCCTCGAAGGCATTGTCGAGATGTTAAATGTCGTTACCAGCCTGGTAGATCCTTGAGGAAAGGTTCTACGGCGTGTAATATCCCTGAGCGGATTGGGGGTGTTACAGTTTGTGTTCTTTTTGATACTGGTGCTTCACACTCCTTTTTGTCTACTTCTTGTTTGAGTCGTTTGCAATTGAATCATGTTACCGATTGTGAACCTTATGTAATTGGTCTACCCGATGGTAGAAGAATTATTGGGAGTCGTGAAGTACAGAACTGTCCGATTCGCATGAACAACCGTGAGTGGTTGTCCGAATTGATTGTGGTTGATTTACCTAAAGATGATGTAATCTTGGGTATCGACTCGATGGATCGTCACGATGCCGTGCTTAGCGTCCGTAAGCGAATGGTGACCGTCACATCTGATGATGGCGTCGAGTGTATTTTTTGGGGTGATAATCCCAATCATTCTGGGAGAGTCATCAGCGCTATGAAGGCTGTGAGATTACTGAACCAGGGATGCATTGGTTATTGGTGTTATATGGCCAAGACAACTGACCGACCAGTCGAATTGGTTGATATTCCGGTAGTGCGAAACTATCCAGATGTATTTCTAGAAGAGCTTCCAGGACTACCACCACGGCGAGAGGTAGAATTCACCATTGAGTTGGAGCCAGGGACGTCCCCGCTTTCAAAAGCACCATATCGTATGGCCCCGACTGAGATGCAGGAGTTGAAAAGACAACTTGAGGAGTTAACTGAGAAAGGATATGTTCGACCCAGTGCATCCCCTTGGGGAGCGCCGGTGTTATTTGTACGGAAGAAGGACGTATCGCTGCGTTTGTGTATTGATTACCGTGAGCTGAACAAAGTAACAATTAAGAACAAATATCCTTTACCTCGCATCGATGATCTATTGGATCAGCTCCAGGGAGCTGCTGAATTTTCCAAGATCGACTTGAGATCCGGGTACCACCAATTGCGGATTCGAGAGTCTGACGTCCCGAAGACAGCTTTTCGCACTCGCTATGGGCATTATGTGTTCGTTGTCATGCCATTCAGACTGACTAATGCACCTGCAGTATTCATGGAATTGATGAATCGGGTTTTTATTAATTATCTGGATCATTTTGTAGTCGTTTTTATTGACGACATCCTGATCTACTCTCGTGATCATGAGGAACATGAGTGTCACCTCCGCCAGGTTCTCGATGCATTGAGGCGAGAACAACTCTATGGGAAATTTTTTAAGTATGAATTCTGGATGTCTGAAGTTATTTTTCTGGGACATGTAATATCAGCAGATGGAGTGAGAGTAGACCCACAGAAGACAGAAGCTATCCGAGACTGGCTACCTCCGAAGAACGTGAAGGAAGTTCATAGTTTTCTGGGTCTAGCAGGCTATTACAGACGATTCGTGGAAGGATTTTCCAAAATTGCTCAACCGATGACTAATCTGTTGAGGAAAGATAAGAAGTACTTGTGGTCGGAAGCATGTCAGCAAAGTTTTGATGAACTCAAAAGTCGATTAATTTCAGCACCTGTTTTGGTTCTACCTAAAGGAACGGAAGGATTCGTGGTATATAGCGATGCATCGAGACAGGGCCTTGGCTGCGTATTAATGCAGGACGGTAAAGTGATCGCCTATGCATCCAGACAGTTGCGTTCTTACGAGGTCAACTACCCGACTCATGATTTGGAGTTAGCAGTCGTAGTGTTTGCTTTAAAAATCTGGCGCCACTACTTGTATGGAGTTACCTGCCGGATTTTTACCGACCACAAAAGCCTGAAGTATATTTTTACCCAAAAGGAGTTGAATATGAGACAAAGGAGGTGGTTGGAGCTAATCAAAGACTATGATATCGAGATCCTTTATCATCCAGGCAAGGCAAACGTGGTTGCCGATGCCTTGAGCCGCAAGACGGTGCAGGAGCAGATGCTGGCTCGTTTGACTGCCCAGAGGGAGTTGCAATTAGAGTTCATGAGACCAAATATTGAGGTCTGGTTACAACGCATTCAGGGATAACTGTGCACGCTTGAGATTTCATCATCCCTTGATGAGATGGTCAGGACGAAACAGATGACGGACCCATTCTTATCCAGAATTCGAGGAGAAATCGATCAGGGGAAGGCCCCTGGATTTGTGGTTCACGAGGATGGACTGATACGCTTTAAAAACCGAGTATGTGTACCAGCGGACGAAGAGTTGAGGAATACTATTCTGGAGGAGGCTCATGCTACCCCGTATTCCATACACCCGGGATCGAACAAAATGTATAAGGATTTGAAGCCATATTATTGGTGGGGTAACATGAAACGGGAGGTTGCCGAATTCGTTTCGAAATGTTTGACTGTCGTGGTCAAGATTGAGCATCAACGACCAGCTGGCATGATGAAACCACTTCCAATTCCCGAGTGGAAGTGGGAAGACATATCGATGGATTTTATTACTAGCTTGCCGACGAGCCGTCGAGGCATGAATACGATTGGGGTGATTGTGGATCGATTAACTAAATTAGCCCACTTATTGGAGATCAAGGATATGTGGGGCCCTCAGAGATTGGCCCAGTTATTCATCAAAGAGATTGTGAGACTGCATGGTACCCCTAAGAGTATTGTATCAGATCGTGACGGACGGTTCGTGTCGCACTTCTGGAAGGCGGTTCATCGTGCGATGGGTACACAGTTGAACTTCAGTACGGCTTTTCATCCTCAGACCGATGGTCAGTCTGAGAGGACTATTCAAACCCTAGAGGATATGTTGAGGGCATGTGCTCTCGATTGGAAGCCCGACTGGGAAGCCCAACTACCGTTGGTAGAATTCACATATAATAACAGCTGGCATGCCTCGATCATGATGGCACCTTATGAGGCATTGTATGGTCGTCGTTGTAAGTCCCCTTTGTGTTGGGACGATTTGTCTGAATCTATTGGTACGGAACCTGATATGTTATTGGCAGCCCGCGAGAAGATTTCCCTGATCAAGAGTCGTCTATTAACGGCCCAAAGCCACCAGAAATCATATGCAGATAATCGTCGACGACCACTCGAGTTTGAGGCTGGTGACCATGTACTAGTCAAAGTATCTCCTACTAGAGGTGTTTTCCGATTCGGGAAGAGAGGCAAGTTGAGCCCAAGGTATATTGGTCCGTTCGAGATCCTGGAACGAGTAGGCGACCTAGCCTATCGTTTAGCATTACCGCCAGCTTTGATCCGGATTCACAACATATTCCATGTATCTCAGTTAAGGAAGTATGTTGCTGACCCAAGCCACATTATTCAATTCGACGAGGTCGAAATAGCCGATGACCATTCGTATGAAGAACGGCCTGTGCAGATACTTGAGAGAAGAATTAAACAGCTGAGGAACAAGGCGATTCCCTTATTAAAAGTTCAGTGGTCGAGACATGGAGTCGAGGAAGATACGTGGGAGACTGAAGATAGCATGCGAGAGAAATACCCCGAGATGTTTACCCCTTAGTTTCGGGGACGAAACTCCTTTTAGGGGGGGGGGGGGAGTATGTAATACCCTCGCCTTTACTATTGTATTTTCTGATTTAAACCAAGTATTTTCGCACCATATCTGTATTGTTATAGTAAGTATATCGACGAATTATATCATGGTCATCCATACTATATTAATTGTTGGGTGATATTGGGAGAATTCCATTTATGCTTGTTATAGAACTTAACGTACGTTAACCTATCTTCTTTACGTACGCTATGTACGTAGCCTTACGTACGTAACATTCATATGTTAACGTACGTAATGCGAGAGATCCATCAATAGCCCGCATTTCGGCGGGTGGGACCGAGCAGGGGTAGGTGGTCGGGAGTCGATCGCGACAGCCAAGTCAACGGCTATTACGTACGTAATAGCTATATATTTACGTACGTAATGATTTGCGTGTTTTAAGTCAGAAAGATCTGATGAAATTGATTACGTACGTAATGTTCATGAGATTACGTACGTAAGGTCTATAACGTACGTTAAACCCTTTCTTTAACGTACGTAATGCCGAGTTCAGGTTATAAAAATATGACTTGCCATTCATTTCCTGCTCGATCCATTCAAACTCCCAACTGAGAAAAACGATTCCCTTCCCTGCCAACTCCGTTTCTAGCCCTTCTAACTTGTGTTGGAGCTTCAGCACTTGGTTTTTGACTTGAAGATTTGGAAGTTGAAGTGTGTTCTTTGAAGTGTTGGTGTTGTTCTTTATTTTGAGGTTGGTTTCTCTTAAACTCATACTAAATCTATGCTTATGATGATGTTAGCATATACACACTTCATAATGTTAGTTAAGCTAGTGTAAAACATGATAAATTAATTGAATCATGCTCAAACTAAGTGAGGATCAACATTAGGAGTATTATTATTACTTCTTGATGTATTATAACTTCATAATATGGTTGTGTTGATAATGATAGATAAAACCGGACTTATAACATGATAACCGGAAGATGATTATAGTCTCAACACTAGGAACATGTTAGGGATGAAATCCTTAATGATTAGAGGTGAGAGGTACTAATCTTGTCTTGAACATTCAATTGATTCATGAAGGTAATATAGAACCATAATTTTGGCCTCTAAACCAATACCTTTGTAATAAATTGTTGGAAGAATTATGTTAACCCTTTTGAAGATAATTTTCACAAGATGGGGTGAAGTTACATTTAGAATTCCAAGCACCCAATGATATAACTAGGCTTTTAATAATTCTTCAAAAGTAAAACAATGGATTTTGATAGAAGGAAGTTGTAATCTTCATATGTTCAAGTTAATCGATTTCGTTGATATCTTAAAAGCGTGTTAATCACTATATTAATATGTTGATAATGTTCTTAAGAGGATTGTAGTGAATATTGTGATACAAATACAGTAGATGAGTAGCCGAATTCCATTTCATTAATCCGTGTGTATTAGGAGACGTAAATTAAGATGATGTTCTTAGTTAACTAAAAACTTGAACTTATGCTTTCATATAAAAATCAGTTTTAATGAATTGTTGGTAAAATAATGAAGAACGTAATTGAACACAAACTTATATCGTAATCGGAAGTGCCGATGATTTGAAAAGATGTTTTCACAATGTTATATTGGTAATAATTTGGACTTCAAGTATTTGACATTAATGTTAGAATATGTGAATGAACATGATAAACGTATGATGAGTTGTAATTGGAACATTAAAGTGATCAATAGGATAATTGATTTATTCAAAGTAAATTTACGAATATTGTTTATGTAAGGATACCGTTATCGTACGAATGTGTTGTTGAATGGATTACATTTCATTCAAGGTTGCTTGTTCACGTGAGTATTGTTAGACGGGGATACCGTTCGTTTGACCATTCAAAGAAGGAGTATTCACCTATGGAATTGAGGCAAGTTATCTTGCTTGGTTATAATGATAGTTGAATCCTTGTGATTATTATGCGTTTCGTGTGTATGAAATGTTATGATAATCTATGATTCGTGATATGGTGATGCCCTTGATCGTATTATCATGCTGTTGGGATGATATACCCGAAATTACTGTTCTTGTTACCGTTGGTCCTTTTGAGCTTTGTTGACACTCCGGTGAGCCGTTCGATTCCTTGATAAAGGTGTAATTCATTGAGTTTCGTTGTCATGTTGTATCATGACATCTCTGGAGTCATATCTGCGTGCCAATTGGTTATGTGTAGGATTTTTAGCCGGGCACTTGATGATCATGCGTGGATGTTTTCCGCATTTAGATCGTGCACACGAGACGTAGTTCGTGAGGCTAATTAGGTACATCGTCCCACGTATATTCTGGATTCTGTATACGGGGTGGACATGTGCACGAACATATTTCTGGATCGGGCGCACTGTGACGTCCGTCTTGAGCCATATTATATGGTCTTTCGTATATTTGGTTATGTTCGACAGTTGGGACTGACTGTTTATACGCCTGCGGGGTATATTCAGTAGTCTATTGTTTTCTTTGAAATCCATATATATATATATATGAATTGTATAATGTCATGAGAATTATTATCATGTATAGCTGACCCTGTGGTTGGGGCGAAATACTTGTATTTCAGGGCGAGGAAAGGGCAAGGTACAGGAGGAACACAATGGCGACGGAGGGTTTTGAAGGATGCTATTTCGGGGCCCCCGAGTCTTTTGATGTTCGGTTATGTTTTATTATGAATTTCATTTTACTTTGTGTCGGATGAATGTACTATAATTTGTTAGGTACCGCCCATCGTCATATGGTCTGTACCGAATTTGGATCCTGTGTACGTTTGCTCGTATTAAAGACATGTATAACTTATACTCCACATCGGGGTTTTGATAAATATGGTGGTACGGTGCCACGTTGTTAGGTTGTAAGTGTATATCGTGATATCGCCTGGTAGGTCCCGGTAGGGGTCCACGGCACTGTAATAGCCACCGTTCTTGGTCTGTTACAGCCTAGTCAACAGCCATTACGTACGTAGGCTATGTGTTAGCGTACGTAAGCTTTACGCACATTATCGGGGCAATGTACGTAATAATATATGTGTTTTGAGGTAGTAGCCTCTGGGTACTCATTGCGTATGTAACCTCGGCAGGATTACGTACGTACACCTAACGTACGTTATGCGTTGGCTATAGCGTACGTAACAATAGATATGTGTTATAAAGGCATGGCTTGCCTTTCATTTTCTGCACGATCCAAACTCAACCTCTCCCTCTGAAAACCGATCCCCTACCTTGTTAAATCAATTTTTACCCCTTCCATCTTGTGTTGGAGCTCCGTCACTTGGATTGTGGCTTGGTGATTAGAAGTTTGGAGTGTGTTCTTGGAGTTTTGGTGCTATTCTTCATTCCTTTCTTGAGGTTGGTTATCTTAACTCATGTTGTTTCATATTATTGATGATGTTAGTAAGGAGTAATTCTTGTAGTGTTAGAATAATCAAGTATAACATGATGGTTATTGGAATTATGAACAAACTTAGTGTAGAACATGACAATATTGTTAGTATTACCTCTTGAATGGTTGAAGAAGTTGTAGAATAACATGTTCATTATAAACCCTTAGGAAATCATGTTAAAACCCAGATGATTATGGTTTATGAGTATGTTCTTAATGATAGTAGGATCCTATGATGTTATAACCATACATTTGATAGGGTTTAACAAAACTCCTTGGGAAGAACTTGGTGAGAATTAAAGATTAGAATGATGTTTTTAGAGTTTCAAAAATCCTAACTGATATAATTATGTTTTGAGAAAATTCTTTAAGAGATAGTAACGGATTATGAAGAACACAAATATAACCTTTATATATTCAAGTTAATCAACTATTTTGATGACTTAAGAATGTGTTAATCCTCGTGTTCATAGGTTGATAGTGTCCTTGGGAAGATTATGATGATTATTGATGTCAATGTCATAATAAGACAAGTGGTCGAATTCCATTACGATAATCCTTGTGTAATAGGTAATGTAAATATTGTAGAACCTTAAGAACTTGACAAATCCGGTTCTTGAAATGAAGTTGGTGTATTAAAGTTCATTAATGAAACTATGGAATATTCGTTGGAATAGGATGAACTATTCGAGTAATATTTTGGGTGTCGTTTCCTAGGAATTGATCTCATTATTGTATGAATGTGTTGTTGAATGAGTTACGTTTCATTCAAGGTTGCTTGTTCGAGTGAGTATTATTAGTCGAGGATACCGTTCGTTCGTTCAAAGAAGGGCTATTCATCTACGGAATTGAGACAAGTTATCTTACTTGGTTATAATGATGATTGAATTCATGTGAATATTATACGTTTCGTGTATATGTAATGTTCTATGAATCTGTGATTCATGATGTGATGTCGTTCTTGATCGTATTACCGCTTTGTTCTGGGATTGTATTCCCAAGTTTATCGCCTTTGATACTGTTGGTCTCGTTGAGCATTATTGTCACTTCGGTGAGTTCTCTCGATTCTTGGATGAATGTGTATTTTGTTGAGTTTCGTTGTCATGTTGCATCGTGACATCTCTGGAGTCATATCTGCGTACCGATTGGTTATGTGTAGGATTTTTAGCCGGGTACATGAGGGTCATACGTGGATGTTCCCGTATTGGACCGTGCACACGAGACGTAGTTCGTGAGGCTAATTAGGTACATCGTCCCATGTATATTATGGATTCCGTATATGGGGTGGACATGTGCACGAACATATTTCTGGATCGGGCGTACTGTGACGTCCGTCTTGAGCCATGTTGATTGGTCGTTCATATTCCATGTACGATTGGATATGTCCGACAGTTTGGGACTGACTGTTCATACGCCCGAGGGGTATATTCAGTGTGTTGTTACCCAAATTATTATATGTAATGGTTTGCTGGATATAGCTTTGGGTGAGTAACAAACAAAATGCGAGAGCACGTACGAAGGAATGTAAATAACACAAGATTTGCCGGGGTTGTTAGTCCCGGGCTTGAATGCTCTCGCGAGATATTATTAATACAGATGCTTATTTAGAGTACCAATTGAGTGTAATGACCCTAGTTATCTAGCTCTTGAGTGCTGTTGATTGTCGGATGAACCAGAGTTAAAGCTCTGTGAGTTCTTGTTATAAATATGAAGTGTTCTCTGTATTGTTTACTGTGTGTCATCGTCCTTTTCTCCAATGCTGGAGGTTTCCTATTTATAGAAGAGGAGGTTGTTGGGATGTCTCTGTCCCAAATTGGGCGATCGCTATTTCTGCATTAAATTAAGCGGGCGATCGTCTCAGCACGTGAGACTGTTTCCTTAAAGTCCGCAGCTGCTGCTGGCCACCAGATGCGCGAACCAATGAGAAATCGACAAGTACCTCACGTCTCAGTCTTGGGAGGTCCCACCTAGGACCTTTCGGCGGGTCTGTCGGTAGGTGAGATTGTCCTTGTCGCCGACAACTGCTGATGGGCTGTAGTCCTGCCTGTTCCTGCGGCGCCTTTTGTGGATCTGCACGTGGGCCTTCATCCTGAGATTCGGTCTTTGCAGACTTTGACAGATATTGGTTTTACACGTGGCATAGGACGGTCGTCCTCGGTCGGGTACTAGAGGCGATCGCCAGGTGCCAAGAAACGATCGCCCTGGGCGTCGACCACTAGGCACTTGACCATGATCTGGCATCTTCAGTTGGCATGTCTTCCTTGGTCTATTTGATTCTAGCTTCAGTCGCTCGGCCCTTATGCCGATCGCCTTTGAGGCGTATTAATCGCCGCACAACAATTGCCCCCCAGCTCGCTCCGATGTTGAAGACGTGGGGTGAGGTGGTTCTACCGGCGATCGCTCGCATTAGACGAGCGACTCCTCCTTTTATGAAGCAGACAATCATCTCTCGAGCAGACTGGTTTCGAATTTGAACGACCTCCCCGGTCACTGAAAAGAGCGGGAAGTGGAAGCGGGCTTTGAAACGTCATTGGGGCATGTGTCGCGCTCCTGTTGGGGGAGTCCGACAGTTCTGTCAGATTTGTCATTTGGAGTGCCCTCGAAACAATGCACACGCGGGTTTCGAGGGTGGCATTAAATGCGACTTATCCGATGGTTGCACTTCAGCCCTCGAGATTCTGTTTATTTGCCCAGAAGTCCCCGCTCTTGCCTATAAAAGGGGCTAGGGTTTTTGGGGTTATATCCTTACCCATTTTTATCTGAGAAGAAGACATAGCTGAATTTCCTTGAAGCTTTGTGTGACGATCGTCATTCGACTCAGACTCTTTAGGTAAGAACAAAATCTTTTCTTCCTCTTTTCTCTTTGAATATGTCCGGAGGAAGACCAATCGTGTATGAGGCGGGTAGCACTTCCGCCGCCGTGACTTCGACTGCTCGGGAAGAAACCTTTGTGGATTTTCATATGGAGACGGCTGTCGAGGACATCCGCGCCGGGATTGAACCCGCGGAGGTTGAAGAACTTTTCAATGAGGCCGACGCGGCCAGGTTTGCGGAGGCGGGGCGGAAGCGCTCGCTGGCCGAAGAGGAGGAGGCAATAAGAGTGTACTGGGAGCAAAACAGTATATTTGGCAAACCCTTTTAGATTTCGCCGAGCATATGGAGAGATTAGCCGGCCCACGCCCTAAGTTCGACTTTCGCGCATACTCGGTCGCCCACCCCCATGAACCCGTAAGGCGGACGTTGTTTCGGGCCGCGTGCCGCTCCCCGTGGACCCTTGGTCAGATTAAGAGTTCGGCGACCAAGAAGGATTTGACTCGTTGGAGGGGGGAGTTTCATGTCTACTCTGACGTTTCACTTTATGTGCCCGCCGAGAATGAACATGCCGACCAACCTCCCGAGGCTATGGTCGCCGTTAATGAGTTGATCATGGGGGCCGGACTGCGGCTCCCACTACCGTTTGCCGTATCGTACTTGTTGACTGCTTAGAATGTGGCGCCGCTCCAACTGACGCCGAACGTCTGATTGCAGATCGTCAGCACTTTTACTCTATTCGGCGGTTACCGGCTGTTCCGTATTCCTTCTGCGCTGGAGATGAACTATTTCTTTAAGTTGACGGCGCAGAAGGGTTCCATTGGCGGCTACCACATCCAGGGTCGCTTGTGCCAGGTGGTTTTTGGGGTGCCGAACAAGGTCCGGGGCGACCTGAAAAAGTGGTGTTGGGTCGGCGGTGCGTGGAAATCGGCCGCGAGTGACAAACCCGCCGATGAGTTGGATATCCCCACCGGCTTCCGGGAGAGGAATCCGAGTAAGGGTTTTGACTCTCCCTTCGTTCGGATATATCCTGAACTGATCTAATTTGGTTTTCTTTTTGCAGGTACCCTTACTCCGGCAGCAGGCGACCTACCATGTGATTTTTCGATCGTCTGGGAGCGAATCCGTAGTCTTCCGGACAGTTATATCGACGCTCTCCGGATCAACAACGAAGCTCATTGGTTGGCCGCTTGGTTGTTTCGCTTTCCCCGCCACTTAAGGGTCCCAGGTACAAATATTTACGATCTTCTTTTGCTTGACGATTGCCTTTGATTGAAGAAGATGACAAACTTGGTTGATTGTCTTTTTTGCAGAGATCTACTTCCCCCTCTACTCCGAGCCACCGAGAGAAGTTTCCATGTCGAACCCTGGGGTCATGAGTCGTCTCTGCCAAGGGAAGAAGACGAGCTGTGCCCCTGCGGCGATGATCCGTCCTATTCCGGAGGCGAGACCTCTCGCAGGGCCAGTCGTCAACGAGCCGGAACCTCGGGAGGAGGAACAGCTCCAGCTCAACCGCAAGAGGCGGAGGCTGGAGGAGCCTTCGCCCTCTGTTGCTGCTGAGGCGCCCACAGTGGTGCCGCTGGTCGCCGCGCCTCCACTTTCTGCAGTTCCAATGGGGGAGGGGTCTACGCCCTGATCGGCCTTCCTACAGGCCATGGCGACCGCTGATGCCCAGACCCCGCGTGGCAGGCCGTTCTTCGGCCGCGACCCAGAGAAGGTCGAAAGGTAAGCTTGGTTGCTCTGCCAAGCTATGTCACTTGTGTAGGGGACATACTAACTCTTGTTCTTGGTGCAGGGTCCTTCTCGCCAACTGCTCGCCGATGGTGTTGGACTTCCTCGCGAGCAGATCTCCCCGTGAGCCTAGCGACATCCCTCACTACGTCTCTCGGGCTATCGCCGCCCTACCGAAGGCTTGGACGACTGATATGGATGCGATCGCGTGCCGGCGGTCCGGAGCCGCAATGCAGGCGACCCTTGCTCTGGCCCTTCAGACGGCGACGATGGCTGCTTAGGCCGTGAAGGATTATGAGGGGCGGCCCTCCACCGCCCGTCTCCATGCGGACCTCGAGGCATCTCGGAATCAGAACGCCGAGTTTGCCGACAGGATCGCAGCAATGGAGAAGGAGTCTGTGGACGCGGCCAAGCGGGCGAGGCAGGAACTCGACCGGGCCCAGGCGGCGACCGACCGGATGCGTGATCAAATGACGGAAGCCCGCCGGTTGTACGCAGCCTCGCAGAAGGAGGCGACTGAGCTGAAGGCGGTTATGGACCGGTTGAATGGCGAACTTGAGTCGTCGAAGGGAGAGGTGGCTGCTAAGGTTACCGAGTTCCAGGGCGCAGATCAAACGATCGGGGGCAGCCTGAGTTTGTCCGTTTTCATTTTTGTTTTTGCTTGTAATTTTTTAGCTTCATTGTATTTTGCCTTCGGGTGCTTGTACATGTATTTCGGATGAAATGAAATAATTATTTGCTTCTGATTTCTTGCTTGTACGATCGCCTATCTAAATCTTTTGCATTTGACTTCACACGTGTTTGAGGAGCAGTCGTTGTATGTACAGCTCCAGATGGATTGATATGCTTAAATTCATACTGGTAAATTTCAGAACAAAATCGATCGTCATATGTGTATTTGAACAAAGCCGATCATATGTATGGCTCTGTTCTCCTGATCGTATGTATGGCTCCGCTCTGCCCCTTGTTTTTGTTTACTTAGTGAAAGTAAGGGAACGAAAATAAATCGTTTAGTGAGCTATCTTTAGTTTGGTTCTTGGGATCTTCAATTTTGCCGATTCCTCGAGGAAGGCCGACCGTCCCGGCCTGGAAGGACCTTGCACGGTCGTGGGGTTCGATGGAACCGACCTCCACGATTATGTCTTGTGCGCGAGCGACATTCCGTCTGATGGTCAACTTCTCGCGACTCACTTACTTGTGAGGGTCCTCCGTAGGCTACGTTTTGCCTTGCAATGTAGCGATGGGGCGGACGGTCTCTACCTTCAGGAGTCCTTGCACGGGGCGCCGTCGGATTAATTGACTCCGCGACCGTGGCTTGTTAGCACTTTTCTGCCTGGGACCGACATGTTAGATGATGGACCTAAGAGGGCATACGTTGTGACGGGGGGGGGGGGGGGGGAAGCGTTGCATTGTCCAGGTCCACCATGTTAGATGATGGATCTGAGGGAGGATGAGTGTGTCCACAAATCTATTTTGGAGGGTCCTTCGGCTACGCCCGCCTCGTATTTAAACGAAAGGGCGGGCGATCTCTGCCCAAAGGAACCTTGCATGGACGGCCTGTCGGTTCCATCGACCTCCAGAACCATGGCTGCACTTTTCTACCTCGGATCGTTATGTTAAATGACGATCCTCGACGGTATACGTTGTGCTGGGGGGGGATCGCTTGCATAGGTCCATCATGTTAGATGACGAACTCTCGGAGGGCGAGCGAGTCATCCTCTTTTTGGTTGTTTTGCCGAGGCGAATCACTTAGAGAGGATCGAAAAATTACATTAAGCTCTTTGTACATTGAATAAATGAATACATGGTGTTTTTATTGATAGTATTTCTTCAAATGAATGACGTTCCAGGGATATTGGTCCGGAGTGCCGTCTGGGTGTTGGAGCTCATAGGCTCCTTTGGTCAGCCACTTGGATATCCTGAACGGCCCCTCCCAATTCGGGCCAAATACTCCCGTGTGGGTCTGGATCTTTTTGAGTACTAGGTCGCCCACTTGGAATCACCTTTCCTTGACCTTCGAATTGAAGAATTTTTCGGATTTCCTTTTGTGGATCGTGTTCTTCATTTCTAAGGTCAGTCGTCGTTCCTCAAGCATATCCAAGTCGATCCGCCGAGCTACATCATTATCCGTCGTCATCTGTTGTGCAGTTCGGTGGCTGAGGACAACAATCTCTGATGGGATCACTGCTTCTGTTCTGAAGGCGAGGGCGAATGGGGTTTCGCCGGTTGAATTTCAGGTCGTCGTTTGGTAGGACCACAAAACATTCGGGAGCTCGCTCGCCCATCGTCCTTGCTTGGATTCGAGTCTTGCTTTGATCGTGTGCTTGAGAATCTTGTTTACAGCCTCTACCTGCCCATTTGTTTGAGGGTGGTAAGGGGCCGAAAACAGCTTTTTAATTCCCCATTTTTCGTAGAATTGCATAACTTCCAAACCGTCGAACTGCTTTCCGTTGTCGGAGATGATAGCCTGAGGTAGACCGAATCGGCAGATGATGTTCTTCCAAATGAACTTGATTCCTTATTCTTGGCCGATCTTGTTGAGTGGTTCGGCCTCTGCCCATTTCGTGAAATAATCGACCCCCACGATGGCGAATTTACATCCCCCTGGTGCCGTCGGCAAAGGACCGATGAGGTCGATGCCCCATTGGGCGAACGACCACGAACTCTACATAGAGGTGAACTGCTCGGGAGAGCTTGATGTTCGGGCCCATTATTTGACATATGTGACAAGATCGGGCGTAGGCGATCACGTCCTTTTGCAGGGTAGGCTAGAAAAAACCTTACCTGGTTGTTTTATGGATGAGAGCTCGCCCTCCCGCGTGATTTCCACAGATCCCATCATGGATTTTGGCTAAAACAAGTAGGCCTTCCTCCGGAGCTGAAGCTGGCGAGCCTTGATCCGATCTGCGGGGACCGTTCCGTCCTTCAAGTATTCAATGAACGGAGTCATCCAGTTCTCTTCGGCGATGGCAACTGTGGCGACCAGGCTTTTGTCGATCGCCGATCTTGACGACTTAGTGATTTGGATGCTAGAGAAGTCCGCCGCCCCATCTGACGATGCGAGTTTGGAGAGGGCATCGACTTGGGAATTGTGCTCTCTTGGGACTTGTTCGATCAGCACTTCTTCAAAATTTGTGCACATTTCGGCGACCAATTCTTGATATTTGATCATCTGTTTGCCGCGCGCCTCATATTCCCCCTTGACTTGGTTCACGACCAAGTGGGAGTCCATGAAGATGTGAAGGCGACGAACGTCCATGGCGAGCGCTAGATCGAGCCCGCCTACTAAGGCTTCGTACTCGGCTTCATTGTTGGTCGCTCGGAACTCGAAACGCACAGCATTTGTAAAACTTTATCCATCGGGGCTGATGAGGACAATTCCTGCCCCTTCTCGCGAGCTGGTCGCCGAGCCATCTATGTACAGTTTCCAAGCGGGATGGCCGACCTGGGTTGGGCTAGGCGGGAACGTTAATTCCACCACGAAATCCGCTAGAGCTTGGCCTTTGATCGCCGTGCGAGGAGCATACGTGACACTGTACTGGGCGATCTATAGTGACCACTTGAGGAGTCACCCGTTGGTGTCTGGCTGGTGCAGACCTTGCCTTAGAGGGAGAGTCATCAGAACCTCCACTTGGTGTTCGAAGAAATAGGCTCTCAGCTTGCGAACACTCATGACTAGTGCGTAGGACAGCTTCCCCAGAGGCATGTAATGCGTTTCCACTGTTGGGATTCGGTGCCTTAAACGAAGGCCCAGCGGAAGCGGTAAAACAAAAATTAATTCGATCCGAATCCCTACGAGGATCGATCGAGCTACGCATATACGAATATAAACTAAACAAAGGAAGATTCGATATCATACCCTTGTCGTCCGTTGATTATATGGATTTCCTTCTCTTGAGCTATTCCCCAAACGATCCAAAATGCTCCAAGCCCTTGGATGATCCAACGCCGAAAAAACCGCGTCCCTACTTGTCACGCGTCGGAGAAACGAACGGAATGAAAACACTCGATTAACCTCTAAGGTTACGGCTAGAATCAAGTGATGAAACTTTAATTATAACACTCTAAGTGTTAAAATATATCTCTCTCAATTTTTCTTGATTTTTCTCCAAGAACAACAAGAACAAGATGAAGAATGAGATGAAGAATTTTGAATGAACTCTAAGTTCTTTCTCACTATTTCTCTCTATTTTTACTTACGTATGGAATCAATAGTTTTTAATAGAGTCACAAGTCTTCTCCCTTTATTCATTCTTTATTCACCAACAACCCACTCAAAATCTCATCTCACATGAGAGATGCCTTTCAAGTCATTGTCTTCCATTTAAAAATGGAAACAAAAAGACAAGATGAAAGGTGGTGGAAATGGGGGGGCGGCCATCTAGAAGGGTAGGTGGAGTTCGGTCCGTTTCGGACTCCCGCGAGTCCAAACAGATAAACTCCGAATCCGTTGTGATGTATTTATATCAATTAATTAATCCAATTAATTAATCATATCAAATACATAATAACATAATTAATTTCTCCAAGAAATAATTATTTTCATGAATTAAATTAATCACCCAGTAATTTATTTAATTCATTAGGCCGTAAATTAATTTATCCAATAAATCAATTTAGACATCCAATGTCCCAATTAATTAGATATTCAATATCTAATATTCATTACGAGAGAATAAGCTTGAGTCATTCCATCGTTAATCCTATTGCGCGACTCAGTAGGTCCGTCTCAGTCAGCAATGGGAGGAACCAAAGAGTAGTAGCACCACCTAGCCAGCCTGGCGGCCTACACTGTACCCCAACTGAGAACGAATGATTGGGATCAATCAAGAACCATTCTGTCGTGAATACCAAGATAATGATAAACCCTTCTTTCAAATATCCCGATCAAGTTATAGGTCACGGCCACCAAACCCTATCTCACATTTGACGCTATGCATGCGTTAATGCAAATCGAGATCATCGAGCTCTCGTGTATCCAATACAACTAACTCCAATGCTTTGGCCAAAGACTTATGATCTCATCTGCCAATAACCACATAGGACATTTAACCCGTTCACTAACAGGAGAAAGAATTCTATCCTGGTATTCAGTAGGACCTGCTACTTGCCCATCAAGATGCACGTCGAGGTTGACCCCCGCCTTCCGGTTTACAGGGTCAAACTACTCTAATGAAAATCTTGACATCACAAGCACAATCCTCAAGTCAAAGGTTCACGAATACCTATCACAACCTTTCGATTCCGTCATTGACTGTCCCGGAGTGAAATCCGTGTGACGAATCGAGGGTGAGTCGGTTCGAGTATACTAATCCAATTAGCATACCTATAACGTGTGCTCCCACTAACCATTAGCATTCGACAGGCACTCTCCATGTCAAAGAACACGTCATACAAGTCTTCACATAAACTTAATGCCCAGTTAAGTTTCATTGACTTGCGAACGATTAAGTATTTGAGCTATAAACCTTTCCAGTGCCGACCTCCTTATCCAATAAGGAGTGGAACATTTTGCTCTCAAATACATGGACTAGTTTCTATACGTATATTTACGAGTTAGGAACGCCAGTAACTACCAGTAAATAAAGAAACATTCATTGCCTTATATCAATGATTTACATAATTACAAGTACAATGCCCTCACTCAACATCCTCTGAGTGGCATTCGAGGGCATATTCCTAACAATCTCCCACTTGCACTCAATGCCACACACTATGGTATCTAATACCTATGTTCTCCAGATTACGCTCCAAGCTAATCTGAGATTGTGGCTTGGTCAGGATCGCGATTTAGTCGGCTGACTCTACTCTATGCAGCACAATGTATCTCTATGCAAACAAATTCTCTTACGAGATGATACTCTCTCTCAATATGTTTGGTACTGTTGTGAAACCTCGGCTCCTAGGCCTGTGCTACTGCTCTGGCAGCGTAACACACAGTCTCATGAGAAGTTTACCTAGTAACTTCTTAACCCTTCCTTTGGAGGCCTCCGAGGCCGCTTTATACTCAAATTTAATCGGTGGAATCGAAATCGCGCTATACTTGTCACTATGCCAAGATACTGCTCCTCCATTAAGAGTAAATGTAGCCAGAAGTAGACATAGAATCGTCTTTCTGTCCTTGGAAGTTCAATACAGTGAATCCCATCACATTCAATTCTCCACCGCCATATATAAGAACCATATCTCTAGTCCTTCTAAAGTACTTGAGAACGTTCTTTACGGTAGTCTAATGTTCTCTGCCAGGGTTTGCCTGAAACCTACTCACCACGCTTACAGCATGCGCAATGTCAGGTCTCGTACATAATATAGCATACATAAGGCTACCCATGGCCGAAGCATATGGTATATTACTCATTTCCTTCTGTTGTTCCTCACTTTGAGGACACATCTTCAAGGAGAGTTTTATTCCATGTCGCATCGGTAGGAACCCTCTTTTAGAATCATCCATCTTAAATTGCTTTAAGATTTTATCTATATAGAGGGCTTGGGAAAGACCTATTGTTCTCTTCGCTCTATCCCGGTAGAGTCGAATACCAAGAATATAAGTAGCTTCTCCCAAGTCTTTCATGGAGAAATTACTCAAAAGCCAAGCTTTCACAGAACTGAGCATTCCCACATCCACATAGTACTAAGAATATGATCTAGCTCCCACTAACCCTCTTGTATACACAAGGTTCCTCTTCGTTTTGCATGAAGTCAAACTCTTGACTGCCTCGTCAAAACGAAAAGTCCCAACTACATGAAGACTGCTACAGCCTATTTCATGGAGTCTACATCCACCATTGCTAGGTCATTTGGTCGCGGGTCGGTCTCTTGTTTATCACCTGGAACCTCGTAGAAACCCCGTTCCTCCAAGTGCATAAATCTATACCTCTCAGGTAATTGAGACACCCTACTTGACCTACGAGGTGGTTGTACTTGTGTTATAGAAGGTTTGGTTCCATTTTCTTGCACAGGTGTCTCCCGAGGAGTTTCATTGTATTCTTCTAAAGAAATACTTCGCCGCTCCGCCTTCTGAATGAACTCATCTTCCAGAAGTGTGCTTGTAAAGCAACAACGATCTTTCGATCTTCGGGCATGTAGAATAGATATCCCATTGTCCTGCACGGGAATCCAATGAAACGCCCCTTCATGACCTAGCTTCCAACTTCTCCACCTTAGTCTTCTTGACATAGGCGACATCCCCAAATCCTAATATGATTAAGACTTGGTTTCCGCCTCCCACATCTCATGTGGAGTTTTAGGAACGGATTTGGAAGGACATCTGCTCAAGATGTAGGCGGTCAGAGTGCATACCCTACGGGTAAATCGGTAAGTCAGTATAGCCCAGCATGTAACGGACCATGTTCAACAAGGTCCGGTTCCTTCTTTCTGACACACCATTTAACTGAGGAGTACCTGGAGGTGTTAGTTGTGAAACTATTCCATGTTCCTTAAGGAACTCGTCAAACTCCGTACTCATATACTCGCCACCTCGGTCCGACCGAAGTGCTTTGATATGATTACCAGTTTGTTTCTCATCTAGGGCCTTGAATTCCTGGAATTTTTGAAAGGCCTCGGATTTATGTTTCATTAAGTAAACATAACCATACCTAGTATGATCATCTGTAAACGTAATGAAATATTGATATCCATCACGTGCTGCTTCCAAAGCACCACAAACGTCGGTATGGATTAATCCCGCTTATCGGCTCTTTCAAAAGTCCCTGTGAAGGGGGACTTAGTCATTTTGCCTTTAAGGCAAGATTCACAAGTAGGAAAGGGATCCGATCCCAATGGACCCATAAGTCCATCTTTTTCCATTTTGTAAACCTTGGTCTAACCAACATGACCAAGTCTAAGATGCCATTTCAAGACTTGATTGGTTTCATCCCTACCACTTTTTCTAGTCATAGTATTCACAACTACTTTATTGCTGAGATTTAGATGATACAATCCATTTAACAATGTAGCAGTACCCACTAGTTTATTTCTGAAATAAATTTTGCAGGAACCATCACCAATGAAAAATGAAAAGCCTTTTCGGTCCATGACCCGAATGGATACAATGTTTTTGTGCCCCTTGGGCAAAACAAGTACATCTTCTAAAGTCAGAACAAACCCGGATTTTAAATCCAAAAGAAGTGATCCTATGTCAGTTGCCTCGACACTATGCCCGCTTCCGACAGTGACCATTACTTATTTAGCTCCAGGCTCCCTGAAGTGCCATGAAGAATCGAACACTCTCTAGCCCAGTGGCCCAGCTCACCGCACTTGAGACAATTGTCTTTCTTCTTATTGTTCTTCGGAACCATCGGGGCCTTGCCCTTACCCTTAAGGTCCTTTTCTTGTGGTCCAGTCCGCTTCTTGGTCTTTTTCTTCTTATTCTTAGACTTCCGAAGTCCAGAAGAAATCACAAGGGCCGACTCCTTCATCCGCGGAGTCTTCATCTGAGACTGAGCGGTCACAAGTTTGTTCATTAGCCCAGCTAAATTACATGCAATCTCATTGCAGTTAAAGTTCATAACAAACTGTGAGAAGGAATCAGGGAGAGACTGTAGGATAAGGTCGGTTTGGAGAGAAGTATCCATTTTAAAATCAAGAGCCTCCAATCTCTCGATCATGGATATCATTTTGAGGACGTGTTCCCCAACCTTCTCACTTTCCTTCATCCTTGCACCGAACAGTTGCTTGGATATCTCATATCTAGTAGTTCTGCTGTGCTCACCATAAAGTTCGGTTAAGTGAGATAGAATCTGCCTAGCAGAAGTCATTTTCTCATGAGCTCTCTGAAGCTCATTATACATGGAAGCCATCATATAAGCACGAACTTTCACGTCATCCTTAACCCATTTTTCGTGGTTTTCAATCTCTTCCTGATTGGCTCGGGTCCGCACAGGAGGCGCGGGAATGTCCGTCTCCAAGACGTATCCCAGTGCCTCTATACTGAGGACAATCATCAAATTGCGGAGCCAATCCACAAAGTTAGGTCCCACTAAGGTGTTCTTTTCGAGTAGAATTGCGAGTGGATTCATTGTCATATTGAGAGTTATGTCTGCATTAAGTATAACAGATTAATTAGTGACTTGTTATATTATGATCTGAGTATAGAATTAAGGTCTTTTCTATTCTAGTTACCCAGCTCCCACTATTTTATCGGCATTTACACACTCCCATGTTAAATCCGGAAGTCTTGGGTGACTTCATAGTGGTGATCGATTTCTTTACAAAGTTTAATAGAGGGCAACCCATACGATTTATATTCTATTATTCTTTATAAAGTGGTGTCTAATACCAACCCATATAATGGATGATTCGATCTTCTTTTACCCCTAGTTCACTTGCCCTCAACCCATTCGGTTTCTATGGCTCGCTGAGCTATCTAAGTTTAAACCGTCAACTCCTATTAGTCTGACAATTGAATCTTACCCGGAAACCCATACGGTTTATAGGGGTTTGATCTGTTACAACCAAAGGCATCTAATGCACTCTAGGAATTTATCAACTTTCCCCAAAAATATTACCCCGACATACTCGGAAGAATAATATTCCGGTTTAGATTTCAATTTTCCATGAGTTTGATGGAGGGTAGGAAACCTCGTAACCTTTATAACTTAGTGTTTGTAAGTGAGAGTATTAACGCGATTATATGTTACACTTTGCACATTAATCCGTTTATAAGCACGGTTTGTGGTTTGTCAATCATTCACAACCTAGTTGCTACCAACATGTGGTTCATGGACCGTTCCTAGAAAACAAAAACTCCGTAATCTTATTACAAGTCTTCGTCTTGAATCTTCGTCTTCTCGAAACGGATCTACCTCCGGTCTTCGTCATTACATATAAATTTTACATTGAAAATTGCATCCTAGATACAAATATTTCTAGTAAAATAAATAGGCTCAAAAGTGCCTTTACAACCCAATCGAATAAAACGAACGATTCAAACTAAGTCCATGAACCACATCCCCATTCAAAAGCATTCATCCAATAAATACTATACAAATGGAAAGCGAGAAGATTACATATGATCCAATCAATAATAAAAAATAAATAGAATTGATCCAATCAATTCAACAATAATCGACAATTTAATTTTCGTCCGTAGTGTACCCTTAAAATATTTTCTTTGAATTTTCCTTCATCAAAAATTCTAAATTAATGATTTTAATACAGGAAAATTCAATAATCGAAAATATACTGAAAAACGAGACCAGTTCGATGCACTGAAACCGCCTAACAAAGACCAGCACCCCGACCGGCACTACAGACCACGCCCGGCTCCAGACAGAAAGGGCCCCGCCATGCTCTGGACACGACGGCAGATACAAAGACTACCCGGCCGGATACACAGAGCACTCGGCTCGATACAGCACCACGCCCGGCAGGACTCGGCTCGATACAGCAAGTGTCCGGCCGGATCCAGCGAGCACTCGGCTCGATACAGCAACACGCCCGGCAGGACTCGGCTCGATACAGCAAGTGTCCGGCCGGATCCAGCGAGCACTCGGCTCGATACAGCAACACGCCCGGCAGGACTCGGCAGAATACAGCAAGCGTCCGGCCGGATCCAGCGAGCACTCGGCTCGATACAGCAACGCGCTCGGCCGGACTCGGCAGAATACAGCAAGCGTCCGGCCGGATCCAGCGAGCACTCGGCTCGATACAGCAAGGCGCTCGGCCGGACTCGGCAGAATACAGCAAGCGTCCGGCCACGGGCCGGACGTGCTCGGCCATACTCGGCAGCTGTATGGAAAATCGTCCAACGATTCGATACAGCTCGTTTTCGGGCAGATTTCTAAAATCCTGTTACTCCTGATCTGAATATTATTAATGTAAATCATATTTCCAAGAAAAATCTGATTTATACCATAACATAAAATCACGGAAAAACGACACTAAGACGAACAATAAAATATCTACGATTATCAAAATGATTCTAAATCACAAAATAAGCATTCCAAATGCTAAATATCGTATATACGATCGCAAGACCTCGCTCCGATACCACTGTTGTGATTCGGTGCCTTAAACGAAGGCCCAGCAGAAGCGGTAAAACGAAAATTAATTCGATCCGAATCCCTACGAGGATCGATCGAGCTACGCATATACGAATATAAAATAAACAAAGGAAGATTCGATATCATACCCTTGTCGTCCGTTGATTATATGGATTTCCTTCTCTTGAGCTATTCCCCAAACGATCCAAAATGCTCCAAGCCCTTGGATGATCCAACTCCGAAAAAACCGCGTCTCTACTTGTCACGCGTCGGAGAAACGAACGGAATGACAACACTCGATTAACCTCTAAGGTTACGGCTAGAATCAAGTGATGAAACTTTAATTATAACACTCTAAGTGTTAAAGTATATATCTCTCAATTTTTCTTGATTTTTCTCCAAGAACTACAAGAACAAGATGAAGAATGAGATGAAGAATTTTGAATGAACTCTAAGTTCTTTCTCACTATTTCTCTCTATTTTTACTTACGTATGGAATCAATAGTTTTTAAGAGAGTCACAAGTCTTCTCCCTTTATTCATTCTTTATTCACCAACAACCCACTCAAAATCTCATCTCACATGAGAGATGCCTTTCAAGTCATTGTCTTCCATTTAAAAATGGAAACAAAAAGACAAGACGAAAGGTGGTGGAAATGGGGGGGCGGCCATCTAGAAGGGTAGGTGGAGTTCGGTCCGTTTCGGACTCCCGCGAGTCCAAACAGATAAACTCCGAATCCGTTGTGATGTATTTATATCAATTAATTAATCCAATTAATTAATCATATCAAATACATAATAACATAATTAATTTCTTCAAGAAATAATTATTTTCATGAATTAAATTAATCACCCAGTAATTTATTTAATTCATTAGGCCGTAAATTAATTTATCCAATAAATCAATTTAGACATTCAATGTCCCAACTAATTAGATATTCAATATCTAATATTCATTACGAGAGAATAAGCTTGAGTCATTCCGTCGTGAATCCTATTGCGCGACTCGGTAGGTCCGTCTCAGTCAGCAATGGGAGGAACCAAAGAGTAGTAGCACCACCTAGCCAGCCTGGTGGCCTACACTGTACCCCAACTGAGAACGAATGATTGGGATCATTCAAGAACCATTCTATCGTGAATACCAGTATACGTATAAAACCTTCTTTCAAATATCCCGATCAAGTTATAGGGTCACGGTCAGTCAAACCCTATCTGTTACTTGACGCTATGCATGCGTTAATGCAAATCGAGATCATCGAGCTCTCGTGTATCCAATACAACTAGCTCCAATGCTTTGGCCAAAGACTTATGATCTCATCTGCCAATAACCACATAGGACATTTAACCCGTTCACTAACAGGAGAAAGAATTCTATCTTGGTATTCAGTAGGACCTGCTACTTGCCCATCAAGATGCACGTCGAGGTTGACCCCCGCCTTCCGGTTTATAGGGTCGAACTACTCTAATTAAAATCTTGACGTCACAAGCACATCCCTACTAAATCCTCAAGTCAAAGGTTCACGAATACCTATCACAACCTTTCGATTCCGTCATTGACTGTCCCGGAGTGAAATCCGTGTGACGAATCGAGGGTGAGTCTGTTCGAGTATACTAATCCAATTAGCATACCTATAACATGTGCTCCCACTAACCATTAGCGTTCGACAGGCACTCTCCATGTCAAAGAACACGTCATACAAGTCTTCACATAAACTTAATGCCCAGTTAAGTTTCATTGACTTGCGAACGATTAAGTATTTGAGCTATAAACCTTTCCAGTGCCGACCTCCTTATCCAATAAGGAGTGGAACGTTTTGCTCTCAAATACATGGACTAGTTTCTATACGTATATTTACGAGTTAGGAACACCAGTAACTACCAGTAAATAAAGAAACATTCATTGCCTTATATCAATGATTTACATAATTACAAGTACAATGCCCTCACTCAACATCCTCTGAGTGGCATTCGAGGGCATATTCCTAACATCCACGTCATGAAGCGCTTGACTGACGAAGTAGATCGACACTAATACGGCGCTCAGCGCGACCTCCGAGGCTGCCAGGTAAAGGAATAACTTTTCGCCGGGGATCGGTTTTGCCAAAATTTGGGGATTTGACAGGTACTCCTTGATTTCGGCGAATGCCATTTGGCTTTCCTTCATCCACGCGAATTTCTTATTCTTTATGGTGGCAAAGAATGGCTTGCTTTTGTCTCCGAGCCGGGAAATGAAACGGTTAAGGGCTGCTAGACACCCCGTGAGGCATTGCACCTGCTTGACATTCTGTGGCTCCTGCATATCTAGGATCGCCTTGATCTTGGTGGGGATTGCTTCGATCCCCCTGTGGCTCACGATGTGCCCCAGGAACTTTCCGGAGCTTACTCCGAAGTTGCATTTCTTGGGGTTCAGTTTCATGTTGAACCTCTCGAGGAGGGCGAACGCCTCGGCAAGTTCTTTGAGGTGATTTTCCTTTTTGATGCTCTTGACCACGATGTCGTCAATGTAAACCTCTATGGTCTTACCGATCTGATCGGCAAACATCCCATTGACTAGTCGTTGTTGCCCCCGCATTTTTCAGACCGAATGGCATTCGGACCCAAAAGTACACGTCTTTTTCCGTGTGGAATGATGTGTGTTTTACGTCTTTCTCCGCCATTGGGATCTAATGGTACCCGGCGAAGGCATTCATAAACGACATCATTTCGCAACCTTCCGTGCTATCGACCAAGTGGTCAATATGAGGCATTGGAAAGTGATCTTTCGGACATGCTGCGTTAAGGTCGGTGAAATCGATGCATAACCTCCAGGAGTTGCTCGCCTTTTTTACGAGCACCACGTTGGCTACCCACTTTGGCTCGTCGGTAGCTACCCAGATCAATTTGTTGTCGATCTTTAGATAATGGAAAGCGTGTTCAGGACTGATGCCGACCATATCTTGATGCGACCAGGCAAAGACTCCAATGTTCTTCCACAGTAAACTGATCAGATCGTCTTTTAATTCGGGACTGACGTTTGAGTCGATCTGCACTTCCCGCTCCGGGCGAGCCGGATCGATTGTTATACTTTCCAACTCTTCGATGGGGGCCGTTGCTTCTCGTTTGGAACAATCATGGGACTCGATCCTTGGATCAACATTGAGGCTTGGCTCGAAGCCGATCCTCAGTTCGATGTCGTCCGACATTCGATGTGAGATGCCGTCCTCTGAGTCGGGCTGGTATGAGATGCTTGGCTCGTCGATCTCCATCAGTTTATTGTCGATCGTCTCAATGTTACAAATAGTACAAGAAACATTTAAAGGAAAAGTTACGACACAGGAGTAATTCAAACATTTCTTTGCCATTAGCTGGTCTCCTTTTACAGTACCGACTGTCCCATCGGTAGTGGGGAACTTGATACAGTAAAAGAAAGAAGAGGCGACCGCCTCAAAGGTTTATAGAAAGGGGCGACCTAGGAACCCATTATAGATGTTGGGCCTATCTATGATTACAAAATTGAGGTTCCTAGTGATGTTAACCTTGGGATCGTAACAGCAGACTAGCTCGACGGAGAGCTTGATCCTTACATAGGCTTTGACCGTGTTGTCGCCGAACCCTTGAAGCACGGTCTCGAATGGCTTGATGAACTTGGTCAGGTTGCCGAGCTGGTCCAGAGCAGATTTGAATATAATGTTGCAAAAGCTCCCATTGTCAACCAGCACGCGGTTGACCATTTTCCCAAGGATACATGCAGAGATCACTAATGCATTCTCTTTGGGGCACTGCACTTCCTCCCTATCCTTGTTGGAGAAGGAGATGAGCGCATCTCTGGAGATGGTTGGCTCTGGGGGCACCACGGCATGGACTCCGGCGAATGCCCTCAGCTCGGCCTTCCGATTTCTATTTGATATGGTGAAAATCGGGGAAAGACCTCCGAGGTTTCCACCTCCCGAATGAAGCATATTGATCCGGCCGCCGGGGTTGATCGGAGGGATCGACTCGTCTAAGTACTCCGGCTCGTTTTGCTCGATCCTGGCAACCGGATTAGGAGGTTGACGGTCGTCGTTCTGTCGACGATCGCGGCCCCTGGTCCTTTCGGGCCGGGACTCTGGCTTGGTCACCAAATTATCCAGCTTGCCTTCCTCGAACAATCTCCAGAGTTGTCTGAGGAGGTCGCGGCATTGGCTGGTGTTGTGGCCGGGACTTTTGTGGTAGGCACAAAATTTACTGCGGTCCAGATGACCATTGTCCCTCATCGGCTTCGGCTTGCTAAGCCATTCACGCCCCTTGAGGGCGTTGAAGATATGGGCCGGAGATAGATTGAGGTTGCAGAGGAGGTGAACTTCCACATCCTCGAAGGCTTTGAACTCACCAGGCGGCTTTGCGACCGCCTTTCTAGGCTTGGAGACCGCCTTCTTTGGGATGGGAGATGGCGCCTCCCTTTCTCCGGTTACCCCCTCGCCTAGGCGAAGGGTGAGCAACCTCTGCCTGGCCATAAAGTCGGCGGCCTTGACGCGGAAGATCGCGTAGGTCGGAGGATGTCCTTCGTGAGGTGCATGAACATGTAGAGGGCGAGATCGTCTCTAATGGGCTCACTGGTGAGGACTATTTCATCCACACGGTCGATGTAATCTTCATCAGGCTCGTCTTTCCCCTGCCCGATCTTTATCATGCGGTGGGGACATTATCGCCGAGCGATCTTGGCGGCGAAGTACGACGTGAAGTCATTCGCCAGCTTCTCAAAACAGTTGATTGAGCGTGGTGGCAATGAGATGTACCACCTATGGGCAAGATCGCCCAATGTTAATGGGAACATTCGGCATTTCGTCGCGTCCGATGCCCCGCATCCGGTCATGTAGATCCGGAACTTGCTCAAGTGAGTCTTGGGGTCCGTTCTCCCCTCATACAAAGGTGTTTGAGGAGGATCGATCTTTGGTTGTATGGGGGCAAGCTCGATCTGGAATGCGAGCGGCTCACTTGGACCGACGACCTTTCTCTTGGGGCCTGCCCCAGTTTCTATGAGCGCCTTCATATCATTGAGCTGGCGCTGCATGGCGGCCATCGTCGTAGCCTGTCTGCTCGCGTTCTGTCTCTCGGAGTGGGAGCTGAGGCGATCATGTATCGATCTCCTGGCTCCTTGGTAGGCGACGAGGTCTCTGCTGCCGAGCTCAATTCTTTGGCGAGTGCGAGCCAGATGGCTGGCCTGTCTTCTGGGAGTTGGGTACGCCAAACTCCTGGTGACGAATTCGGACTCCGACGTCTCATGGCTGGGTCCAGAATGTTCAGGTCTCCATGAAGGATTACTCCCTAGGCGGCTGAAGACGGAACTGTCCCGTCTTGCGAGCGCCTTTCCTTGCGGCTCGGGGCTTTCTGACGATTTCTCAACATATAACCCCTTGAGCTTTCGCTTGCCCGCACGGCGGATGGCTGATGGAGTTATAGTGGGCGTGTCACATGCTCTCCGTTGCTCCCTTAGGATGGCCATGGCCTTCTCGATCTGTTCCGTGGTTTGGAATTGATCGAGTGAGAGGCTGGGGCCGTCCCTCAGGGGCGGAAGCGAGAGCCTAGCGTCGCCGCGGCTGCCTTCCGCCGTAGGTTGGGGCTCGGTCTGGGCCGGAATAAGGCATCCGGCGGATTGTAAAGTGGCTCTTTTTGAGGTTGTGGCAGACGTCATTATCTTGAAGGTTTTTCTTTGAAGAACAGTGACTGTTTCTTCAAGTATATGTTCTGGAGAACAGTGAGTGTTCTTCGAAACGTTCGGAGAGAAAATAAAGGTAAAGCCCCTTCTTCTAGCGTCAATTGTTGTTACCCAAATTATTATATGTAATGGTTTGCTGGATATGGCTTTGGGTGAGTAACAAACAAAATGCGAGAGCACATACGAAGGAATATAAATAACACAAGATTTGTCGGGGTTGTTAGTCCCGGGCTTGAATGCTCTCGCGAGATATTATTAATACAGATGCTGCTTTAGAGTACCAATATTAATGTTAGAGTACAATTACAATGAGTGTAATGACCCTAGTTATCTAGCTCTTGAGTGCTGGTGATTGCCGAATAAACCAGAGTTAAAAGCTTTGTGAGTTCTTGTTACAAAGATGAAGTGTTGTGATTCCGGCCGATTTTGTTATCTTGGAAATGAGCGATTTCGGGACAAGCGAAAATGAAGGGACAATACTTCTAGGACGGCCATTCATGCGAACAACAAAAACAATCGTCGATGTTGATGAAGGGAAGGTCACCATGACCGTCTTGGGCGAAACCGTGTAAATCAACGTGTTCGGTTCATCTCCTATCCCTTCTCATATTTATGCTTCCCATGATGTGAATTTTGTTGATTGCATTGATTCTTTGGTTGATGATATATATTTTCATGATGATGTAGGTGACACGTTGCATGATGCTCTAACCGTTGAGCATGATATGGGGCTTAATAATCTAGAAATTGAAGAATATGTTGCATTGTTAGATAATTCCGAAATAATTGATGAAGTTGACGGTTTTAAGATACCATTGGAATTAAAATTTGAGGAGCCCGTTGAAATCACCCCACCCCAACTTCAATTGAAAGAACTTCCGGCACATCTTAAATATGTTTTCTTAGGCAAAAGTGACACTTACCCTGTAATTGTCTCTTCCGAACTAACTCCCTTGCAAGAAAACAAATTAGTAGAAGTTCTAACTAAGTTAAAGGAAGCGATTGGGTGGAGTATTTACGATATCAAGGGAATAAGTCCTGTTAGGTGCATGCATAAAATAATTCTTGAGGAAAATATTAAACCGGTTAGGCAACCTCAAAGGCGTTTGAATCCGAACATGCAAGAAGTTGTGAAAAAAGAAGTTTTGAAATTGCTAGATGTCGGAGTCATCTACCCGATATCCGATAGTAAGTGGGTGAGCCCTGTGCATGTAGTGCCTAAGAAATCTGGAATAACGGTGGTTCGTAATGATAAAAATGAATTGGTGCCCACTAGAACGGTAACCGGTTGTAGGATGTGCATTGATTACCGGAAATTAAATGCCGTAACAAAAAAGGATCATTTTCCTCTTCCTTTCATTGATCAAATGTTGGAACGTTTAGCTGGGCATGATTATTACTGTTTTCTAGATGGTCTTTCAGGTTTCTATCAAATTACCATTGCTCCGGAGGATCAAGAGAAGACCACTTTCACTTGCCCTTTTGGCACTTTTGCCTTTAGGAGGATGCCGTTTGGTCTTTGCAATGCTCCCGCTACTTTTCAAAGGTGCATGCTATCCATATTCTCCGACCTGTTAGAAAAATCCATCGAGGTATTCATGGACGACTTTTATGTGTTTGGAACCACTTTCGATGATTGTTTAAATAATTTGACTATTGTGCTAGAACGATGTATTGAGTGTAATCTTACATTTAGTTGGGAAAAGAGTCATTTTATGGTAAAACAAGGTCTTGTTCTAGGTCATGTGGTTTCCAATAAAGGAATGGAGGTTGATAAGGCTAAAGTCGATTTAATTGTTAAATTACCTCCGCCTTCATGTGTCAAAGAGGTTCGAAGCTTTTTAGGGCATGCCGGGGTTTATAGGCGTTTCATTAAAGATTTTTCGAAAATTGCCGGCCCTTTGAGTAACCTTTTGTGCAAAGATGCTAAATTTGATTTTACCGAGGAATGTTTAGTCGGTTTCAACGCTTTGAAAGAAAAGTTAACTTCCACACCTATTGTTGTCGCTCCCGATTGGTCTCTCCCGTTTGAAATTATGTGCGATGCGTCTGACTTTTCTATAGGTGCCGTTTTGGGGAAAAGAGTGAATAAATTTTTCCACGTGATTTACTATGCGAGCAAAACGCTCGATGAAGCTTAGGCTAATTACACCACCACCGAAGAAGAATTTTTAGCCGTTGTGTTTTCTTTAGACAAATTTCGATCCTACTTGGTTGGCTCAAAAGTGATTGTGCATACGGATCACGCCGCATTGAAATATTTATTAAGAAAATCCGATGCTAAACCAAGATTAATTCGGTGGGTTCTTCTGCGACAAGAATTTGATTTGGAATTTAAAGATAAAAAAGGGTTGGAAAACGTAGTGGCCGACCATCTATCTAGGCTAACCGAGGGAGATAATTTTAAGCTTGATAATCATTTGCCAATTGTTGAAACTTTCCCCGATGAGCAATTATTCGATGTAACAAGGACACCTTGGTATGCTGATATTGTCAATTACATTGTTAGTGGTGTTTTGCAGCCCGACTTAACCTATCAAGGGAAGAAGAGGTTTGTTTCCATGTGCAGGCATTACTTTTGGGACGAGCCCTACTTATTCAGGTTGGGACCTGATCAGATATTAAGACGTTGTGTCCCGGAGGAAGAGCACGAGAGCATGTTGTTATTTTGCCATGAGTTGCACTGTGGGGGACATTTTAGCGCAAAGAAAATGGCTCACAAGGTTCTTCAATCGAGACTCTACTGGCCAACATTATTTAAGGATGCCTATTTCCATTGCAAGAGTTGCGATCGTTGTCAACGAACGGGGAATATAAGCAAAAGGAATGAGATGCCGTTGACAAACAATCTTGTTGTGGAACTTTTTGATGTTTGGGGAGTGGATTTTATGGGTCCTTTTCCAATTTCCCATGGTTTTGAGTATATTCTAGTTGCTGTAGACTACGTCTCTAAGTGGGTGGAAGCAATTCCAACCCGAACTAACGATGCTAACGTGGTTTGCAATTTTTTTAGGGATGTGATTTTTTACAGGTTCGGGACGCCTAGGGCTGTAATCAGCGACAGAGGCACGCATTTTTGCAATAAACAACTTGCAGGCTTGCTTAAGAAGTACAATGTGATGCATAAGGTCGCAACGGCATACCATCCACAAACTTCCGGGCAAGTAGAAGTAAGCAATCGGCAAATAAAGGCAGTGCTCGAAAAGACGGTGGAACCGACAAGAAAAGTCTGGGCATTGAAGTTGAATGACGCTTTGTGGGCATACCGCACGGCCTACAAAACTCCAGTCGGAATGAGCCCGTATCGACTAGTATTTGGGAAAGCATGTCACCTACCCGTTGAGTTGGAACACAAGGCGTATTGGGCAATCAAAGCGCTCAATTTAGATCAAGAAAAGGCGGGGGAGGAACGACTTTTGCATTTAAATGAGCTTGATGAGATGTGATATGAGGCGTACGAAAACGCTAAACTCTACAAAGAACGGATGAAACGGTATCATGATAAGTGCATCGTTCGTAAATCTCTCGAACCCGGGATGGATGTTCTTTTACATAACTCCCGTCTTAAGCTCATGCCCGGAAAATTGGTATCGCGATGGGGCGGACCGTTCAAAGTCGTTAAAGTATGGCCGCACGGAGCGGTAGAACTTCTTGATCCTCGGAAGAACAAGCACTTTAAGGTAAACGGACATAGAGTGAAGCCGTATTTTGGACGAATCGAAGAAATCAATGCGTTTGAGTGCATAGAGGTGCACGATGTTGAAGCTTGAGCAAAACGGGAAAAAGTCGAGCTAATGACTATAAAAAAGCGCTACTTGGGAGGCAACCCAACGTTTTAGTTAGATTTTTTTTTCTGTCTTCTGTTTTTCACATTTTATTTTCCTTATTTGTTTTTATTCGATTCAAAACTGACCGGTTCAACTGTGGGTGTTAAAATTGCAAGAAACGAGTGCGTTTTCAGAAACTAAAAATCTGGGCAGGTAGGACACGGCCGAGTTACCTTTGGCACAGTCGAGTCTCAAAATAGGAGGTTTTGGGCTTATTTTGAATAGTAGGACACGACCGAGTGTCAGGACACGGCCGGGCCTCAGTACAGTCAGAATTTGATTATTTCGAACAGCACGACACGACCGTGTCACAGGACACGGCTAGGCCTCAATACAGTGAGAATTGGTTTTCTGAGGGAGTACGACACGACCGTGTCATAGGACACGGCCGAGTCGGCCGATAGTAAGTTTTGGGCTATTACGTATAGCATGACACGACCGTGTCATGGTCAACACGGCCGTGTCAGTCGGTCAGAAAATGGCACGAGGAAGAGGACGAGGAAATGCTCAACGCGGGAGGGGTAGGAATGGCGGGGAACAAGTGCAGCCGGCAAGAATGGCTATTCAAAGGGCTGTGGAAACCCCAGAATATTATGGAATAAATCTACCTGATACGCAATATGAAAGGTGGGAAATGCTGCGGCAGAAAAAAATGCTCCCTACAAGGTGGCCCAATGACGAATGTATGAACGCAATGGGGATAAGGGAAGATGTGATGAAATTCCTTGGAAGAGTGCATTGGGCATGGATGATGACTCAACAATGGCCGACTTATAGATGTCTAACGATGGAGTTTCTCAGTACTCTAACTGTAAAAAGAGATCCGGTGACTCGAGAACCGACCGAAATGACATTCCGGATCAACAACAACGAAGAGACACTGACTATCGTCCAGTTGGAGGAAATTTATCATGCAAGACACGAGGGCCATTACCCGATAAATCGGTTCGCTTGTGAAACTTACTGGAGATCCATGGTAGAATACCCGGGGAGTGAGGCGCGATATTACATTGCAAGATTGGCTAAAGGATCGAACATTCGCAATTCCGTACTCAAATACCTACACAAGGTGATTGCGAATACCATATATGGCCGAAAGGAAACCGGGCCCATTTCACTATGGGAGTTATATATCCTGACTCACATGCTCGACAACTCGATTCCGGCAACTGGGGCTATGGTAGCGGAACATTTTGAGGATGTCGCGACAAAGCCTAAGGGGGAGATATGAATAGGGGATTTGATTACCCCTATCGCACTACACTTCGGTGTTTCGTTAGATCAGAGGACCCCTCTTCCTGGAAATAAGCTTCTCTCGATCTCCGTGATGAAGGTGATGAATATCCTGGACTATGAACAGCGCATGGTCTTCATGCAGACCGACAACGATCACTTCCTTCTCCCGAATCCGCCTTTGACAACCATAAATAATATTCGGGATATGGGAAATCTTCAAATGGCTACGGAGGCACGCCGTCAAGCACGGTGGGCAGCCGGCTTGGCTCCCCCGGGTCACAGCCCTGTCGACCGAAATGTTCGATCTAGGCGCATTATTGACGAGGATAGAGCCGAGAGGATGGAAGAGGAGGAGGCTTATGAAAGAGGCCCGGATGACGAGGAAGAAGAAGAGAGCGAAGAAGAAGAGGAAGAAATCACGAGAGATCGGCCCGAGACGTCAAGGCGGGCCGAAATTGGACGTGCCCCCTCACGCCCAACATTAAGGGAGGAGTTTGAGGCCTACCGAGAGGAGGCGAGACGGGAGCGACGCGAGATATTGTCTCTTGTGAGACAAATGCATGAGTGGCATGTCCAGCAAGGCCACTTTCCCCCGCCCCACCAGTAAACCGGTTGTAAGTATTTCTTGACCAATGAAATTCTTTTGTTTAAATACTATACCCCCTTCATTCGTATATTCTTTAATTCAAGTTTGGGGGGGGGGGATTGGTCAAGAAATACTTCATTACTCTTGTTCTTTTTATTTGTTTTCGGATACTATTTTGCTTGTTTGCTTATTTTTGGTGTGTTTTGGACATTTTGCACTTATTTGTGGTGTGTTTTTAATTGGTGAGTTTTTACTTGGTGTGTTTTTATTTTGCAAACTTGAAGAAAATTTTGAAGTGTGAATTTTTTTTTTTTGAATGCCTCGGGATTTATTTCGTTGTTTTGATATACAAATCGAGGATAATGTGTTGAGGAAAAATTGTTGATAATCGAAACGGGTGTGAAATTGAATAAGTGGTTTTAATATCTTGGAGGTATGAGCAAACCTACTTGTGAGCTATTGAGCCTTCGTGCATTTTCTAAAATGTAAGTTTCATTGTCGAGTGTTTCATTCTTGATTTAAAACTCTAGAACTTGCCTTGGTATCTTGTTTAAAACCACTGGTGTGTGTGTGTGCAAATTGAGTGAAAATGATTTTTGGCGCCTTTGATCCTAACCCTTCGATTTTGGCCAACCCAACATTTGATCATTCCTTAAATAAACCCAATTGAGGTCATTATCTATTTTATTTTTGCAAACCACATATCGAGCTTTCCATTACTATAAACCTTCGATCCATACTTGAGTGATTAGAAAATATTTTTGACGAGGATACTAAGATTGTGTGACATTGGGTGGTATACATATTGTTGGGATTGTTGAATTGGTGAAAATAATTACTCCGCTATTTTTGGGAACTTAGTAACCGGGTGTATTCATGTGACCCATGTTTATATTCGCGTAAAACAGATCCCTTAGATATGAGTATGCTTGGAAGCAGTTGTGTATGTTTTGATCCTAGTAACCGGGTGTATTCATGTGACCCATCGTTTACATTCGTGTAAAACGGATCCGAAAACAACCCAAGCAAAAAAAAAAAATTCGGAGCAATAAGGAGGGGTTTGACGCTGCGTTCGATAGTGCTTGTTAGTGATTCATAATTAAGGGGATGAAAGAAGGAAACTTCAAAAAAATCTTGAGCTTCTAAAGCGATTATGGTGATATAGTTCTAAAAATTGCTCAAGTAAAGTCACTTTAGCCATATTTATTCCACCTCGACCCAAGCCTACATTACAAACCGAGTAAAGCCCTTTTTGATTCACGAAAATAGTGCATGCACAAAACAGTGGTAGAGATGAAGACGATTGGCAAGCCTATGGGGTTCCTTATTTCATTGAATGAGTTCCGAGAGTTTACTTACCCCTATCACTTTGAGAGTGAGTGAATACACTTGACTGGTGAGGTTTATATTGCCAAGTATTGACTATGATGTTGAGGAAGCACCCCGGAGGTTTGAAAACTTTGTAGAACTCGACTTATTTTACTTGTGAGTATTGATGAAATTTTCAAAAAGAATCTTTTGAGGCATTTTGACAGTTGAGTTCCCCTTTGTGAGTGATTATTTTAAAATAATTTTCTCGGGACGATCAAAGTTCAAGTTTGGGGGGATTTGATGAGTCGATTGTTGATCAACTCATTCTGTTCTTTCTAGTAGTATTTTTGTTTGCTTTTTAGTATTTTTGTTCTCTTTTATGCGTGGTATGTTGTGTTTTTAATTTATAGGTATCCAAGCGAAGATTGTGGTGAAATATGCGCTTTCATAGCTAATATTGGAGTCTATGACGATCAAAAGCTAAAACGGGGCCTAAAACGACGAAAGATTTAAGCAGTATCGGTCAAATCTCCTAAATCCCAGAATCTCCACTCCGAATTGAGATGTATTATCCTTTGATATAAATTCCTCGTGAAATTAGCTTCGAAACGGTATATCCTATGCTAAAATCCGAGGTGTATTGATACATGAACGAAGGATCAAGCCGAAGAAGACCCAAAACCGGACTTGGCTGCACCACGCGACTCGACTTGGCTGCACCAGGCGAATCGAGCCACATCAGGTAACTCGGCCGTGTCTTATGACACGGCCGGGTCTCATTCCAGCGAGAATTGCATTTTCCGGATGAGAACAACTCGACCGTGCCTTTTGGGACACGGCCGAGTCACGATCGGCCATTTTGCTTTCTGGCGCAGTACAACACGGCCGTGTCATGGGACATGGCCGATCCTCAGTACAGAACCCTTTTTGTTTATCCTGCGTAGTTCGACACAGCCGTGTCCCAGGACACGGGCCGTGTCACTTTTCGGTTCATGTCACTTTCCTTGACATTTTTGCACACCTTTAAGCCTTGGTATTGATTTTTTGGCTATAAAACAAAGTGTTGAGACCCTATTTGAGGACACACTTATCTTGTGGAAGATATTCTTGGGTGAAAAACACAAGATTGAGGGAGAAAACACCAAAAAAGTGAGGATTGAGTGAGATTATTTCATTATCTTCCTTGTATGTTCTTGGAGTGAAAAACTACTTTTGCGAGATATATTAATTCCTTGTATCATTTTGTTGTGAATTCTTGTAAGAAGATCAATAAACCTTCATCGGGAGTTCGATTTCGGCATTTACAAGGGAAGTTTTTACCATGTTTTGTTCTTCAATTTTCATTATTGTTGTTGAATTAATCATGTGTGGCTAAGCACTTCATATGGGTTTTTAGATATAGCCACACACATGTTTTTGATTGTTAGTTCCTTTTGATTTTCCGGATAAAAGTTTGGGATTGTTCCTCTTGTTCGTTCCTCGTTTAAGAACTTTTGAATTAGATCATCAAACCTTTTTCATTGTTGTTATTATTATTCGAATCGAGGGTTTTTGTCGGTGTTCGCCATCAAACGACCCGAAAGAAACGATTGTGAATGTTCTCGAGCTTTTTCGCGCAATCTTTTAACGATTTACCTCATCAAAAGTAGTCGGTTAATTTGATTGTTAGTTAGGGATTCATCCCCATCAAAAGAGTATCCCTTATTTTCGTTGAGAACAATTGTGATTTTAGGATTACCGCCATCAAACGGATTTCTTTTAATCGTGAGCAATCGATAATTCCAAACCTTATTTATTTGAGTATCGGAACTAATAATTGATTACGTGTGTGTCGGCGAATCTAAATTCCTATATCAATCTCATTATTATTATCTCTCATTTATCCAACGATAGAATTGGTGTTGTTACCACTTAATTTATTTAAATTTTATGCACTAGTAATTGTAATCCAATCGAACCTATGATGTATTTTAATTTATTTTACTTTTGTTCATTCGGCTATTTTCCGAACATTATCAAATTTTAAACCGTTTCCAATTCCTCGAGAGATCGACCTCGGAGTTACTTGTCGCTTCCTACAAAAGCGATTCGTACACTTGCGAGTATTTAATTTGAACCATCAACGATCAACAAAGGATCAACAATAACCGAGAATACCATCGACATGATAAACTCCAACACGATCAACAAAGGATCAACAATAACCTAGAATACCATCGACATGATAAACTCCAACACGATCAATAAAGGATCAACAATAACCGAGAATACCATCGATATGGTAATCTCCAACAAGATCAAATATAATGGATCTCAAAGAAATAACCCCGACTGTCGAACATACCCCTCGGGCGTATGAACAACCAGCCGCAAACCGTCGAACATACCCAACCATAAATGGAGGATGAACGACCAATCAATATGGCTCAAAGATGGACGTCACAGTATGCCAGATCTGGAAATGTGTCCGTACACAAGCCACCCCGGGTATCGATCAAATACACGTGTGGTCTTGTACCTAATCAGTCTCACGAAGTACGTCTCATGTGCACAGCTCAATGTGAGGACATGAACCCATCACATGACTATACGTGCCCGCCCTGAAAATCCTACACATAACCAATCGGCATGCAGATATGACTCCAGATATGTCATGATGCAACATGACAACGAAACTCAAGGAATCACATATCCAATAAGGATCAAAAGACACACCGAAGTGAACAATGACACACGGATAATGAAAGATCGACACGACCGATAATATCCAAAACAAACATCCTGGGATTACAATTCCCAAAGAATGATCAACACGATCAACAATCTCAACACAACAGTCCTGGAATCAACATCCCTCAACGAAACAATCAAAAAAACCATCAATACCAAACAATGATCCTGGGATCAACATCCCTCAACGAAACAATCAATACAACCATCAATACCAAACAATGGTCCTGGATTCAACATCCCTCAACGAACAGCCAATACGAATCTCATTATACGAAACCTCTGTTAGGAGTATGCCCTCGAATGCCACTCAGAGGATGTTGAGTGAGGGCATTGCACTTGTAATTATGTAAACCATTTATATAAGGCAAATGATTGTTTCTTTATTTACTGGTAGTTACTGGCATTCCTAACTCGTAAATAAACATATAGAAACTAGTCCGTGTATTTGAGAGCAAAACGTTCCACTCCTTATTGGATAAGGGGGTAGGCACTGGAAAGGTTTATAGCTCAAATACTTAATCGTTCGCAAGTCAATGAAACTTGACTGGGCGTTAAGTTTATGTGAAGACTTGTATGACGTGTTCTTTGACATGGAGAGTGCCTGTCGAACGCTATTGGTTAGTGGGAGCACACGTTATAGGTATGCTAATTGGATTAGTATACTCGAACCGACTCACCCTCGATTCGTCACACGGATTTCACTCCGGGACAGTCAATGACGGAATCGAAAGGTTGCGATAGGTATTCGTGAACCTTCGACTTGAGGATTTAGTAGGGATGTGCTTGTGACGTCAAGATTTTCATTAGAGTAGTTAGACCCTATAAACCGGAAGGCGGGGGTCAACCTCGACGTGCATCTTGATGGGCAAGTAGCAGGTCCTACTGAATACCAAGATAGAATTCTTTCTCCTGTTAGTGAACGGGTTATATGTCCTATGCGGTTATTGGCAAATGAGATCATAAGTCTTTGGCCAAAGCATTGGAGCTAGCTGTATTAGATACACGAGAGCTCGATGATCTCGATTTGCATTAACGCATGCATAGCGTCAAGTACAGATAGGGTTTGACTGACCGTGACCCTATAACTTGATCGGGACATTTGAAAGAAGGGTTTATACGCCATCGGTATTCACGACGAATGGTTCTTGAATGATCCCAATCATTCGTTCTCGACAGTGCAGTGTAGGCCACCAGGCTGGCTAGGTGGTGCTACTACTCTTTGGTTCCTCCCATTGCTGACTGAGACGGACCTACCGAGTCGCGCATTAGGATTGACGACGGAATGAATCGAGCTTAATCTCTCATTATAAATATTAGATATTGGATATCTAATTTGGGACATTGGATGTCTAAATCGATTTATTAGATAAATTGATTTACGGCCAAATGAATTAAATATATTACTCGGTGATTAATTTAATTCATGAATATAATTATTTCTTGGAGAAATTAATTATGTTATTATGTATTTGATATGATTAATTAATTGGATTAATTAATCAATATAAATACATCTAACGGAATCGGAGTTTATCTGTTTGGACTCACGGGAGTCCGAAACGGACCGAACTCGCCCGGCTCCTTCTAGATGGCCACCCCTCTTTCCTTCCCTTTTCCTTGGTCATAGTCTCCACATGTTGGTGGAAGACTTATGTTCAATCAAGGGGACAAATATCACACCTTGGTGATATTGTCTAAAGTAGGAGATCTTGGGGAGTTGAATAAGAATATAAGTGGAGACAAACTCTCACTTGCTACTACAAAAATTCTAGCCGTGAGCTTTGAAGAAGTGAGAGAGAAAATTATTTTTTCTTAGTCTTCATCTTCATCTTCTTCTTCACTTTTGTTCTTGAGTTTTCTTGGAGAAAATTCAAGATATATTAAGAGATATATATTATACACTTAGAGTGTAATAACAAAATCTTCACCACTTGATTCTAGCCGTAACCTTAGAGGTTAATCGAGTGTTGTTGTTCCGGTCGTTTTTCCGGCGCGTGGCAAGTAGAGACGCGGTGTTTTCGGCGTTGGATCGTTCAAGGGCTTGGAGCGGATTGAACTCGTAGAGATCAAACTAAAGCTTGGGGAATAGCTCAAGAGAAGGTTTCCATTTAATCAACGGACTTCGAGGGTTAGTTTCTTACGACTATTGCTTTTCGTTTATATATTCGTATATACGTAGCTCGATCGATCCTCGCGGGGATTCGGATCGAATTAATTTTCGTTTTACCGCTTCCGCTGGGCCTTCGTTTTAGGCACCGAATCCCAACAGTGGTTTCGGAGCGTAGGTCTTGCGATCGTATATATGATATTGGCATTTGGAATGCTTGATTAGATGGTGAATGATTTGGAATCATTTTAGTCATAATCGTGGTATATATTTTTTACGTTCGTTGTAGTTATATTTTTCGTAAGTTTATGTCTAAATATAAATCTTAATTTCTTGGAAATATGATTTATATTGAAGATATGAATGTTGAAAAATATTGATATTGGATATCCGGTCGAAAATCGAGCTCCGAATCGTCGTCGGACGACTTTTCGGACAAAGGGCGTGAAGTCGCCAGGTGACTCGGCCGTGTCCGTGACACGGCCGTGTCGGGCGATCCCAGCCATCGCTGTGCAGACCCGACCGTGTCGAGACACGGCCGCGTGCTGGCCGGTAGCCGCCGTCGGCCATCGGCCATGCCAGTGATGGCGGAAGGCTGCCAGCGATGACTTCGGCCATGGCAGCCATTTTCGCCCGGCTCGATTTTTTCGTATTCTTGAAAATTAATCTCCCGCATGTTAAATTGGATTTAATATGATTAAAATGATTTATGGTATTTCATTTTATAAGGGAAATTTGATTAATTGGAATATTTATGGTCTAAAGAATTATTTTGAACTTTATTATATTACCGAATGTGTGAATCGAATGGATCGGTTCGTATTGTTGATTGGATCAATGTATCTCTACGCTTTCTATTTATTTAGTATTTATTGAATGAATGCTTTTGAATGGGGATGTGGTTCGTGGACTTAGTTTTGAATCGTTCGTTTTATTCGATTGGGTTGTTAAGGCCGTTTTGAGCCTATTTATTTTACTAGAAATGTTTGTATCTAGGATGCAATTTTCGATGTAAAATTTATATGTAATGACGAAGACCGGAGGAAAATCCATTTCGAGAAGACGAAGATTCAAGACGAAGACTTGTAATTAGATTACGAAGTTTTTGTTTTCTAGAACGGTCCATGAACCACATGTTGGTAGCAACTAGGTTGTGAATGGTTGTTTCATATTGTATGAATGCCACAAACGCGCTAATATGATTAATGTGCAAAGTGTAACGTTAATCGCGAAAATTCTCCCACGATAAATTATTAAGTTTATAAGGTTTCAAGGTTTTCCTTCCTCCATCGAGTTTTCGAAATTGAAATCCAAACCGGATGTGCTATGCTTCCGAGTTATCGGGGTAGTCGTCGGGAGGACGGATAAATTACCGGGAGCGCATTGGATGCCTTCGGTTGGAGCAAATTTTATCCCTAGAAACCTGATAGGTTGCCGGATAAGATTCAATTGTGAAACTGATTTGCGTCGATGGTATAAACTTAACTTGTTCACGAACCATAGAAACCCTATAGGTTGAGGGGAGTGAACAAGGGGAAAAAGAAGATCGAATCATCCATTAGATGGGTTGGTGTTGGACACCACTTTATGAAAATTAATAGACTAGAAACCTGTTCGGTTGCCCTCTATTAAGATTTATAAAGAACTCGATCACCACTATGAAGTAGAGCGACGATACTTCCGAATTTCACATGGGAGTGTATTATTCCGATAAAAATAGTGGGAGCTGGGTAACAAGAATAGAAAAGACCTTAATTCTACATTCAAAACATAATTGAATGAGTCACTAATTAATCTGTTATACTTAATGTAGACAAATCTCAATATGACAATGAATCTACTCGCAATTCTACTCGAAAAGAACACCTTAATGGGACCTAACTTTGTGGATTGGCTCCGCAATCTGATGATTGTCCTCAGTATAGAGGCACTGGGATACGTCTTGGAGACGGACATTCCGGCGCCTCCTGTGCGGACCCGAGCCAATCAGGAAGAGATTGAAAACCATGAAAAGTGGGTTAAGGATGACGTGAAAGTCCGTGCTTATATGATGGCTTCCATGTCTAATGAGCTTCAGAGAGCTCATGAGAAAATGACTTCTGCTAGGCAGATTCTATCTCACTTAACCGAACTTTATGGTGAGCACAGTAGAACTGCTAGATATGAGATATCCAAGCAACTGTTCGGTGCAAGGATGAAGGAAGGCGAGAAGGTTGGGGAACACGTCCTCAAAATGATATCCATGATCGAGAGATTGGAGGCTCTTGATTTTAAAATGGATACTTCTCTCCAAACCGACCTTATCCTACGCCTCTCCCCGATTCCTTCTCACGCTTTGTTATGAACTTCAACGCAATGAGATTGCATGTAATTTAGTCGGGCTAATGAACAAACTTGTGACCGCTCGGTCTCGGATGAAGACTCCGCGGATGAAGGAGTCTGCTCTTGTGATTTCTTACGGACTTGAAGTCTAAGAATAAGAAGAAAAAGACCAAGAAGCGGACTGGACCACAAGCTAAGGACCTTAAGGGTAAGGGCAAGGCCCCGATGGTTCGAAGAACAAGAAGAAGAAGGATGCTTGTCTCAAGTGCGGTGAGGCCACCGGGCTAGAGACTGTCCCGATTCTTCATGGCACTTGGTGCACGTAACTTTTAGTTTTGGAAACAAATTGTTCTGCCATCGTATTTTCTACTTCTGGATACTTGATTCTGGTGCTAGTTCTCACATTTGTACCGTGAATCGGGATGCGGAACAAAGTAGGAAGCTTGGAGTGGAGAAGTTATGATCACGGTCGGAAGCGGGCATAGTGTCGAGGCGACCGACATAGGATCACTTCTTTTGGGTTTAGAATCCGGCTTTGTTTTGACTTTAGAAGATGTACTTGTTTTGCCCAAGGGGCACAAAACATTGTATCCATTCGGTCATGGACCGAAAAGGCTTTTCATTTTTCATTGGTGATGGTTCTGCAAAATTTATTTTAGAAATAAACTAGTGGGTACTGCTACATTGTTGAATGGATTGTATCATCTAAATCTCAGCAACAAAGTAGTTGTGAATACTATGACTAGAAAACGTGGTAGGGATGAAACCAATCAAGTTTTGAAATGGCATCTTAGACTTGGTCATGTTGGTCAGACCAAGGTTTACAAGATGGAAAAAGATGGACTTATGGGTCCATTGGGATCGGATCCCTTTCCTACTTGTGAATCTTGCCTTAAAGGCAAAATGACTAAGTCCCCCTTCACAGGGACTTTTGAAAGAGCCGCTGATAAACTGGGATTAATCCATACTGACGTTTGTGGTGCTTTGGAAGCAGCACGTGACGGATATCAATATTTCATTACGTTTACAGATGATCATACTAGGTATGGTTATGTATACTTAATGAAACATAAATCCGAGGCCTTTGAGAAATTCCAGGAATTCAAGGCCCTAGTCGAGAAACAAACTGGTAATCATATCAAAGCACTTCGGTCGGACCGAGGTGGCGAGTATATGAGTACGGAGTTTGACGAGTTCCTTAAGGAACATGGAATAGTTTCACAACTAACACCTCCAGGTACTCCTCAGTTAAATGGTGTGTCAGAAAGAAGGAACCGGACCCTGTTGAACATGGTCCGTTCCATGCTGGGCTATACTGACTTGCCGATTTACCTGTGGGGGTATGCACTCCTGACTGCCGCGTATATCTTGAACAGATGTCCTTCCAAATCCGTTCCTAAAACTCCACATGAGATGTGGGAAGGAAGGAAACCAAGTCTTAATCATGTTAGGATTTGGGGATGTCCCGCTTATGTCAAGAAGACTAAGGTGGAAAAGTTGGAAGCTAGGTCTGCGAAGGGACGTTTCATTGGATTCCCGTCTGGGATGATGGGATATCTATTCTACATGTCCTAAGATCAAAGGATCATTGTTGCTTTACAAGCACACTTCCTGGAAGATGAGTTCATTCAGGAAGGCGGAGCAGGTAGAAGTATTTCTTTAGAAGAATACAATGAAACTCCTCGAGAGACACCTGTGCAAGAAACTGGAACCGAACTTTCTGAAACACAAGTACAACCACCTCGTAGGTCTAGTAGGGTGTCTCATTTACCTGAGAGGTATGGGATTGTGCACTTGGAGGAACTGGGTCTCCATGAGGTTCCAAGTGATAGCCAAGAGACCGACCCGACGACCTATGACCAAGCGATGGTGGATGTAGACTCCGCGAAATGGCGTGAAGCTATGGAAGCTGAGATAGACTCGATGCATGTCAATCAGGTCTGGACTCTAGTAGACCGCCCCAAGGGCATAGTGCCTATTGGGAACAAGTGGATCTACAAGAGAAAGACTGATGGTGATGGCAAGGTTGACGCCTATAAGGCCAGGCTAGTGGCAAAGGGTTATACCCAGAAGGAAGGGATCGACTACCACGATACCTTCTCGCCCGTAGCCATGATCAAGTCTATTCGCATGATGCTTACTATAGCTGCCTACCACGATTATGAAATATGGCAAATGGACGTAAAGACGGCTTTCCTTAATGGATTCCTCGAGGAGGAAATCTATATGGAGCAGCCTAAAGGCTTTGTGTCCGAAGTCGATATTCAGAAAGTGTGCAAGCTTCAGCGTTCCATTTATGGACTGAAGCAAGCGTCGCGTAGTTGGAATCTTCGTTTTGACGAGGCAGTCAAAGAGTTTGACTTCGTGCAAAATGAAGAGGAACCTTGTGTATACAAGAGGGTTAGTGGGAGCAAGATCGCATTCTTAGTACTATATGTAGATGACATTCTACTAATAGGAAATGATGTGGGAATGCTCGCCCGTGAAAGCTTGGCTTTCGAGTAATTTCTCCATGAAAGACTTGGGAGAAGCTACCTATATTCTTGGTATTCGACTCTACCGGGATAGAGCGAAGAGAACAATAGGTCTTTCCCAAGCCCTCTATATAGACAAAATCTTAAAGCGATTTAAGATGGATGATTCTAAAAGAGGGTTCCTACCGATGCGACATGGAATAAAACTCACCTTGAAGATGTGTCCTCAAAGTGAGGAACAACGAAAGGAAATGAGTAATATACCATATGCTTCGGCCGTGGGTAGCCTTATGTATGCTATGTTGTGTACAAGACCGACATCGCGCATGCCGTAAGCGTGGTGAGTAGGTTTCGAGCAAACCTGTAGGGAACATTGATCGTCAGAAAGAACATTCTCAAGTACTTAAGAAGGACTAGAGATATGGTTCGATGTATGGCGGTGGAGAATGGATGTTGTGGGATTCACCGATTCGGACTTCCAAGGATCGAAGGACGACTCGATGTCCACTACGGCTACATATTTACTCTTAATGGAGGAGCGATCTTGGCGTAGTGCCAAGCAAAGCGCGATCGCTGATTCCACTGTCAGCCGAGTATCAAGGCCTCGGAGGCTTCCAAGGAAGGGTTCGGATTAAGAAGTTTCGGGAGAACTTCAAGTGATACCATGTGCCGAGCCGCTGTTCACTGCATCGCGACAACGACGGAGTCAGTAGCGCGAGCCAAGGAGCCGAGGTTTCACAACAGCACCAAACATATTGAGAGGAAGTATCATCTCGTAAGAGAATTTGTTCGCAAGGGATACATTGTGCTGCACAGAGTAGACTCGGCCGACAACGTCGCCGATCCACTTACCAAGCCACTTTCTCAGACTAGCTTGAAGCGTCATCTGGAGAACATGAGTATTAGATACCATAGTGTGTGGCATTGAGTGCAAGTGGGAGATTGTTAGGAGTATGCCCTCGAATGCCACTCAGAGGATGTTGAGTGAGGGCATTGCACTTGTAATTATGTAAACCATTTATATAAGGCAAATGATTGTTTCTTTTACTGGTAGTTACTGGCATTCCTAACTCGTAAATAAACATATAGAAACTAGTCCGTGTATTTGAGAGCAAAACGTTCCACTCCTTATTGGATAAGGGGGTAGGCACTGGAAAGGTTTATAGCTCAAATACTTAATCGTTCGCAAGTCAATGAAACTTGACTGGGCGTTAAGTTTATGTGAAGACTTGTATGACGTGTTCTTTGACATGGAGAGTGCCTGTCGAACGCTATTGGTTAGTGGGAGCACACGTTATAGGTATGCTAATTGGATTAGTATACTCGAACCGACTCACCCTCGATTCGTCACACGGATTTCACTCCGGGACAGTCAATGACGGAATCGAAAGGTTGCGATAGGTATTCGTGAACCTTCGACTTGAGGATTTAGTAAGGATGTGCTTGTGACGTCAAGATTTTCATTAGAGTAGTTAGACCCTATAAACCGGAAGGCGGGGGTCAACCTCGACGTGCATCTTGATGGGCAAGTAGCAGGTCCTACTGAATACCAAGATAGAATTATTTCTCCTGTTAGTGAACGGGTTATATGTCCTATGCGGTTATTGGCAGATGAGATCATAAGTCTTTGGCCAAAGCATTGGAGCTAGCTGTATTAGATACACGAGAGCTCGATGATCTCGATTTGCATTAACGCATGCATAGCGTCAAGTACAGATAGGGTTTGACTGACCGTGACCCTATAACTTGATCGGGACATTTGAAAGAAGGGTTTATACGTTCTTGGTATTCACGACAGAATGGTTCTTGAATGATCCCAATCATTCGTTCTCGATCGAGTGCAGTGTAGGCCACCAGCCGCTAGGTGGTGCTACTACTCTTTGGTTCCTCCCATTGCTGACTGAGACGGACCTACCGAGTCGCGCATTAGGATTGACGACGGAATGAATCGAGCTTAATCTCGCATTATAAATATTAGATATTGGATATCTAATTTGGGACATTGGATGTCTAAATCGATTTATTAGATAAATTGATTTACGGCCAAATGAATTAAATATATTACTCGGTGATTAATTTAATTCATGAATATAATTATTTCTTGGAGAAATTAATTATGTTATTATGTATTTGATATGATTAATTAATTGGATTAATTAATCAATATAAATACATCGGAACGGAATTGGAGTTTATCTGTTTGGACTCACGGGAGTCCGAAACGGACCGAACTCGCCCGGCTCCTTCTAGATGGCCACCCCTCTTTCCTTCCCTTTTCCTTGGTCATAGTCTCCACATGTTGGTGGAAGACTTATGTTCAATCAAGGGGACAAATATCACACCTTGGTGATATTGTCTAAAGTAGGAGATCTTGGGGAGTTGAATAAGAATATAAGTGGAGACAAACTCTCACTTGCTACTACAAAAATTCTAGCCGTGAGCTTTGAAGAAGTGAGAGAGAAAATTATTTTTTCTTAGTCTTCATCTTCATCTTCTTCTTCACTTTTGTTCTTGAGTTTTCTTGGAGAAAATTCAAGATATATTAAGAGAGATATATTATACACTTAGAGTGTAATAACAAAAGCTTCACCACTTGATTCTAGCCGTAACCTTAGAGGTTAATCGAGTATTGTTGTTAGGTCGTTTTTAGGCGCGTGGCAAGTAGAGACGCGGTGTTTTCGGCGTTGGATCGTTCAAGGGCTTGGAGCGGATTGAACTCGTAGAGATCAAACTAAAGCTTGGGGAATAGCTCAAGAGAAGGTTTCCATTTAATCAACGGACTTCGAGGGTTAGTTTCTTACGACTCTTGCTTTTCGTTTATATATTCGTATATACGTAGCTCGATCGATCCTCGCAGGGATTCGGATCGAATTAATTTTCGTTTTACCGCTTCCGCTGGGCCTTCGTTTTAGGCACCGAATCCCAACAACCTCAACATACAACATATACAATAACTCAACAGAAATAATTATCCTCATAAGTGAACCACACTTAACTTACCTCAAGGCCGAAGATAACTCCTTTCCACGAACAAACATCCCTTAACGAATACCCAACTATTGAAAGAACCTCAAATGAAATACAATCAATTCAGTGCCAATAAATCATTATTCATATATAAATATCGTCATGATGAACTACTGTAATATCCGCAATTTCGAATTTCGGTAATTTTCTTTTTTTCGGCGGAAGTCCGTTTTGACGACTCGCTCATGACCGTTTCGTCATTTCGAGAATGATTAATTCTGCACTTTTTGTCATCCGAGTTCGTTTCGGTGTTGTTTTGTTGAGTTCCGTGCTTTTTAGCGGCTTTTCCGCACTTGAGTTCGATTCTTGCGAATCTCGTTCGAAACTGTTGTTTCGAGTTTCTCGTAAGTTCATTTCATGTTATTATTCATATTGCGAGCTTTGGTTCGGTTTTTCGATCACGTATCGTGATTTCCGGGCGTTTTGGGCCATTTTTGTAATTTCCCAAAGTTTGGGGTAATTACTTCCGTTGTCGAATTCCGACACTTCGGGTGGTCGGAATCGTGTGTTCTCTTAGCGCTTGGATTCGTCTTTGCGAGTACTTCGTAACCGTATCTCCCATTTTTACTCAAGTTCGGGTTTCGGGGTCGTCCGGGCTGTCGGAGTGGCCACGGCCGAGTCACGGCCGGAGCAGGGCCTGGCCTGGCCGAGTTACGGCCGTAAGGTGCCGGTTACGGCCGTAATGTGTGCCAGTTACGGCCTTAAGTGTGATCGGGTACGGCCGTACGGGCGCTGGGCATCTTCCGGACGAAGGCCGGTTACGGCCGTAATGTGTGCCAGTTACGGCCGTAAGTGCCCGACAGTTGCTGGACTGATTTTTTGACGAATGCCGGTTACGGCCGTAAGGCCTGCCGAGTACGGCCGTAATGGCCGAGTTATGGCCGTAAGGCACTGCCGGTTACGGCCATAACCCTGCCGGCTATATATAGCCTGGGCTCGGCCAGACCTTCATTTTTCACCCTTTTTCTTCATTTTTCGGCGGCTGACGACGGGTGCGACGGGAAATCGAGTTCTTGGCCGATTCTAATCATTTCTAAGGCATTTTGGAAGATTCTTGTTGATTATATCATCATCCAATCCGTGTTCTTCGTCGAATCAAGGTATATTTCTTGATTTTCCTTCAAGTTGACTTTTTGGGAATTTGTTCTTGATTTCGATTCTAGTCCGATTTTGATACATCGGTTGGTGTAGTATGATGTTATTAATCGTGTTCTATGGGTTGTATATCCATATATCGAGTTTGTTTAACTCGATTGACGATTCGAGTGTTCTTGGGAATTATTGAACATTTAGTGTTCGATTAAATGTCCCAATGAGTTTCCCTTCGATTGTTTGTTGGGATTTCCATTGTTTTGGCCTTGATTCTCGTCGTAACCATGTGTTATTTTTCCTTCTGGAGGTTTATAGGTGTTCGAGGATTCCGATGTTGAATCTCGTTGGTGATTGATGATTCGTGTTGTGTTATTCTCGTAGTACTCTGGGTGCTATTGCGTTCTTGATATTGTTCAGGGGTTCGGGGCTATTCGACCGTATTTCATCCGTTGTCTTGTTGCGATCGTGGTTTCGAGGCAAGTACCTTGTCCATACATTTCTTGTTTTGTGAATATGATGATTGGTGATCGTCTTGGTATGTTTGTTTGTTTGTTTGAAATGAGTTTTCAAAGGATTCGGCTAGCCTCGTTAAAGGCTCACTTTCAAAACGCGTGTGTTTTGTAAATGGTGTGGGTTGTAAGTGAATATGTGAATTCTTTGGATATGTTTGGTGTTGATGTTGCGCTTGATAACGCGTATGTGCATATATTATCTCATTTCGGTGCGTTGTGATTTGACGATTACGTCGTGCTTTGTGTTTGTTGCCTTTGGTGGATTGTATGAATATCCTTGTTGTGACGTGTTAATTGTGTGAATGTATTTCGCTCACCGTGGGTTGGTTCGACGGGGCCATGGCGGGAGTTTAATGGTATAGCCCTGGATTCACGAGTGTGGTTGCTTATGGTTGTGAATGTGTTTACTCACCGTGGGTTGGTTCGATGGGGCCACGACGGGAGTCCAATGGTATAGCCCTGGATTCACGAGTAAAACTTCACGAGTTGGTGTATGTGATTTCGAAAACGCATTTTGCTCACCTTGGGAGGGTCCGACGGGGCCACGAAGGGAATCTAATGGTATAGCCCTGGATTCACGAGTTGTTGTTGTATTTTTGTGACCAAGATTTGCGTATCTTGGGCGTTTATATTGTATTGATTTTCTGTTCGTCGAGGACGCGTGACGTGGGTTTTAACCCTGTGAATTGTTGTTGGTTTTCTATTTGCGAAAACAAAACCTTTGGGCTGTGACCCCTGTTGATTTTTGGAAAGAGAAGGATTCGTAAATCCTAAATTGTTTTCTATTAAAACTCTCGATGGCATTTTAAACTGTTTTATAAATTGTTTCCCTTGATTTGTGATCTTTCGGTTTTGGAATGTTTTACCAAACTCATGCCTCGGGAAGTGCTTTTCGTTACGTTTGGAACTTTGAGGATTCCTGATTATTATTGTTCTTGGAACTTGTATTGTATGGCTCGTATTTTTGCACTTGTACTTGCACTAGCAAAACAGTGGAGTTTTGCTAACCCCCGAGTATTCGGGGGGTGGATGTCTGTTTTTGCATTCAGGTTTTGGAGCATAGCACAGGGTCGGCACGAAGGGTGATGAAAGATGAATGATACTAATCACACGAGGATCCGTTGATGTCATATTGGTCTAGTTGTATTTTCTTTTCCGCTGCAATATATTTTTCCCGTTGTACGGGTGTGGTTGTATTTTGACCCCTTCGTGGGCATGAGTTGGAATTGAGTTGTATGTTATTATTGAAAGACCAAATCGGTCTATTGAGTCATTTTAGCCTTAAAAGCGATGTTTAGATGTTTGATTTTAGTTATCAGCCTGGTAGATCCTCGAGGAGAGGGTCTACGACGTGTAATATCCCTAAGTGGATTTGGGGGTGTTACATAAATGGTATCAGAGCTTAGGTTGTGGAAACCTAGGCTGTCGGGTCAGTGGTGTCTATTGAGTTTTGTCTCGTCGGATTTTGTCTGACTGAGTCGTGTCGCGACGCGTCGTCTGAGTTTGTTGGTCGTGATTAGTATCGTGGGCGATCATCATCTTCGTGCGACTTGTGGATGTAAGTCTCCCTCCTTTGTGTTGTGCCTCGTGTGACATGAGCTATTTTTTTATGATTATTTGTTAAGTGACGGAATCCTCTTATGGATTTTGATTTCTTGATACGTGACTATTTGACTCTCATATTTCGTTCATGTGAGCAGTAATGTTGATGGATTGTGCATGTTGGACTGTATTTCTTTTATCCGCTGCGTGAGTTCTTCTGTAATGGCTTTCAGTATTTTACCGACTGAGTTTTATTTCGAAAATTGATTTCCTTAACCGAGTTTTTGGCATTATGGCCTTGATCATTTTGGCGAAATTCTTATGACGGTATTTAGTATTTTGTAAATAGCTTTTGTGAGTTTTTGGAATATTACCGTCATCGGCCTTTTTGGCATTTTTGTAAATGGTTTTTATCTGGTGGGTTCGTACTTGGACCCACGCTATAATGTTCCGTGTATTTACCTGAAATTTTTGGGCATTCTAGCCCATTGAATTATCCTTGAAAAACTTGAGTATCTTAGAAATAAATTTCGAGACGTACTTTTAAAATGAATTATTTCCTCGCGGTACTTTCAAGGTGCCTTCTAGTGCCGCAATATGTCTCAAAATTATTCCAGTTCAGGACCAAAATATTCTGAGATATTTTCAATTATTTTTTTTGAAATGCAGTTGCTTAGACCCAAGTGTCGAATATTCCGAAAGTTTTTCACTAAGAGAAGGTGTCCACATTTGTGTTCAAACGCAAGATGATTTTCAAAGTCTCGATAACAATGTTTGCACTACTTTTTGTAAAATGATACTCAAGATCAACTGGTGTTCCCAAACTGTTTTCAAAAGGTCGTTTTCGTTTTTAAAACCTATTATTCCTGTTGCGGACTGGAAATGCATGTATGGTTTTCGAACTTTCGTTACGGTGTTAACCCCGATTTGTGATTGAATTGGTGGTGTGAATGTTGAGTCGTTCGCCACGCATATGTTTTGTTAACCCTTCGTGGGAGGTGTGATGACGATCTTTAATGTTGCCATTTCGTGGTGGCTTGCGTTTTATCGCACCTGTGTGAACTGTTAAAGCTTGGGTTTGTACATTTGTGTACATGTGTGATTGTTTCATGATGTTTGTAATTATGTGCTGGTTATTGTTCGGACCTTTGAGGTCGCCGAACGATACCGTCATTGCTGTAGTGTTTGTGTGTGTGTATTACTTTACGATGGTAATCGTTGTATACAGTATGTATTATGATTCTTCGTTGTGCTGAGTTGGCATCTCCGCTATGTTGTTTTGCAACGTTATGCCCCATTGTATCTAGCATTTGTATTTTCGGTATGCCGAGTCGAGGCATTTCAACCGTGATGTGCCGGGGCATGCACGCGTAAATTTTCCTTCTCGTCAATAACGCGTTTCAAGTGCGGACTCGAGGGACACCGAATTCAGTTGTGCGAATTGGCTACCGAGACTTTCGGAGTTCACGCTTCAGCACAGTCATCGGAATCGGCTTTTAGAGGCCTTTGAAGGATGTTTCTGTCAGTTGCTTGTTGTGTTGTCACCTTGATTTCGTGTTGTGAGTTTTGGGAACGACACTTCTTTTAGAAGGGGTCGAATATAATACCCATATTATTTTTGGCTTCTGCATTTTCTCTTTCTCAATTCTATCGACTCGCTCGTGTTCGTTGATATTTTCTGAACTTGTTCGGTATTTCAGTTTCATTGTTCGAACGAGCTGTGATCTTGTTTTGGGACGATCTGGTTATCGCTGTGACTTTTTCGAGTTCGGTTCGATTCTAGTGAACCTTGTTCGGAAGTAACATCTTTTGGTTCTACTAGTTCTTTTATTCGAAGTGGATCGAATTTTGAACTTCCGTATTTTCGACTCTGTCGACTCGTTTATGTTCGTTGACATTTTCTGAGCTTGTCCTGCCCCTTGCTTTTGTTGATCGAACGAGTGCGGTATTGTTTCGGAATAACTCGTTTGTCGTTGTGACTTTTCAATTGTATTCCCTTTCCTATGGATCTTATGTGAATGCACATCTTGTTGTTTTCACCGGACCATATATTGCCTCGAGTCGGGATGCGAACCTTGGAGTTTTTGTTTGAATTTTATTGTTCTTCGTGATTCGAACATGATTGTTCGATTTTTGTTGTCTCGATCGTTGAGTTCGATCGTTTGATTGTTTGGTTTTTGTTGATCTCGTTTCGTGATTGTTGAACATTCAGACTCCTTCATAATTCCCTTAAGTTCGGGAAATTTGTCTCGTTTTCGATCTTCCAACCCTTGGGCGGTGGAATTCCGTATTTCTTCAGCGATTGGCTCGCGTTTTGATTGATGTACCGTTGGGGTGGTCGATCATATTGATTTTCATTCGTTGCGTTTTGTGATTGTTCGAATAATTTACTTGACTATATTATCCGTTTGATGACGCTTGTCATTTGTTGGTTTTATTATATTCCTAACGGCGACGTTGTGTTGGTCGTCGTGGAGCGTGTTTTCACGCCGTATGTCTCTTTGCGTTTCTTGCAGCGTTTCGCCGTCGGGCGCGAGTTTTCGGTTTTTGCATATCTCGTCGAGTTTTCCTGGCAGGGTATATTGCTTCCCCCTACTTGTTTTAAGTTTCGGGACGAAACTTCTTTTAAGGAGGGTAGAATGTAATATCCGCAATTTCAAATTTCTGTAATTTTCTGTTTTTCAGCGGAAGTCCGTTTTGACGACTCGCTCATGACCATTTCGTCATTTCGAGAATGATTAATTCTGCACTTTTTGTCATCCGAGTTCGTTTCGGTGTTGTTTTGTTGAGTTCCGTGCTTTTTAGCGGCTTTTCCGCACTTGAGTTCGATTCTTGCGAATCTCGTTCGAAACTGTTGTTTCGAGTTTCTCGTAAGTTCATTTAATGTTATTATTCATGTTGCGAGCTTTGGTTCGGTATTTCGATCACATATCGTGATTTCCGGGCGTTTTGGGCCATTTTTGTAATTTCCCAAAGTTTGGGGTAATTACTTCTGTTGTCGAATTCCAACACTTCAGGTGGTCGGAATCATGTGTTCTCTTAGCGCTTGGATTCGTCTTTGTGAGTACTTCGTAACCGTATCTCTGATTTTTACTCAGGTTTGGGTTTCGGGGTCGTCCGGTCCGTCGGAGTGGCCACGGCCGAGTCACGGCCGGAGCAGGGCCTGGCCTGGCCGAGTTACGGCCGTAAGGTTCCAGTTACGGCCGTAATGTGTGCCAGTTACGGCCGTAAGTGTGATCGGGTACGGCCGTACGGGCGTTGGGCATCTTCCGGACGAAGGCCGGTTACGGCCGTAATGTGTGCCAGTTACGGCCGTAAGTGCCCGACAGTTGCTGGACTGATTTTTTGACGAATGCCGGTTACGGCCGTAAGTCCTGCCGAGTACGGCCATAATGGCCGAGTTACGGCCGTAAGGCACTGCCGGTTACGGCCGTAACCCTGCCGGCTATATATAGCCTGGGCTCGGCCACACCTTCATTTTTCACCCTTTTTCTTCCTTTTTCGGCGGCTGGGCGACGGGTGCGACGGGAAATCGAGTTCTTGGCCGATTCTAATCATTTCCAAGGCATTTTGGAAGATTATTGTTGATTATATCATCATCCAATCCGTGTTCTTCGTCGAATCAAGGTATATTTCTTGATTTTCCTTCAAGTTGACTTTTTGGGAATTTGTTCTTGATTTCGATTCTAGTCCGATTTTGATACATCGGTTGGTGTAGTATGATGTTATTAATCGTGTTCTATGGGTTGTATATCCATATATCGAGTTTGTTTAACTCGATTGACGATTCGAGTGTTCTTGGGAATTATTGAACATTTAGTGTTCGATTAAATGTCCCAATGAGTTTCCCTTCGATAGTTTGTTGGGATTTCCGTTGTTTTGGCCTTGATTCTCGTCGTAACCATGTATTATTGTTCCTTCCGGAGGTTTATAGGTGTTCGAGGATTCCGATGTTGAATCTCGTTGGTGATTGATGATTCGTGTGGTGTTATTCTCGTAGTACTCTGGGTGCTATTGCATTCTTGATATTGTTCGGGGGTTCGGGGCTATTCGACCGTATTTCATCCGTCGTCTTGTTGCGATCATGGTTTCGAGGCAAGTACCTTGTCCATATATTTCTTGTTTTGTGAATATGATGATTGGTGATCGTCTTGGTATGTTTGTTTGTTTGTTTGAAATGAGTTTTCAAAGGATTCGGCTAGCCTCGTTAAAGGCTCACTTTCAAAACGCGTGTGTTTTGTAAATGGTGTGGGTTGTAAGTGACTACGTGAATTCTTTGGATATGTTTGGTGTTGATATTGCGCTTGATAACGCATATGTGCATATATAATCTCATTTCGGTGCGTTGTGATTTGACGATTACGTCGTGCTTTGTGTTTGTTGCCTTTGGTGGATTGTATGAATATCCTTGTTGTGACGTGTTAATTGTGTGAATGTATTTCGCTCACCGTGAGTTGGTTCGACGGGGCCACGGCGGGAGTCCAATGGTATAGCCCTGGATTCACGAGTGTGGTTGCTTATGGTTGTGAATGTGTTTACTCACCGTGGGTTGGTTCGACGGGGCCACGACGGGAGTCCAATGGTATAGCCCTGGATTCACGAGTAAAACTTCACGAGTTGGTGTATATGATTTCGAAAACGCATTCTGCTCACCTTGGGAGGGTCCGACGGGGCCACGAAGGGAATCCAATGGTATAGCCCTGGATTCACGAGTTGGTGTTGTATTTTTGTGACCAAGATTTGCGTATCTTGGGCATTTATATTGTATTGATTTTCTGTTCGTCGAGGAAACGTGACGTGGGTTTTAACCCTGTGAATTGTTGTTGGTTTTCTATTTGCGAAAACAAAACCTTTGGGCTGTGACCCCTGTTGATTTTTGGAAAGAGAAGGATTCGGAAATCCTAAATTGTTTTCTATTAAAACTCTCGATGGCATTTTAAACTGTTTTATAAATTGTTTCCCTTGATTTGTGATCTTTCGGTTTTGGAATGTTTTACCAAACTCATGCCTCGGGAAGTGCTTTTCGTTACGTTTGGAACTTTGAGGGTTCCTGATTATTATTGTTCTTGGAACTAGTATTGTATGGCTCGTATTTTTGCACTTGTACTTGCACTAGCAAAACAGTGGAGTTTTGCTAACCCCCGAGTATTCGGGGGGTGGATATCTATTTTTGCATTCAGGTTTTGGAGCATAGCACAGGGTCGGCACGAAGGGTGATGAAAGATGAACGATACTAATCACACGAGGATCCGTTGATGTCATATTGGTCTAGTTGTATTTTCTTTTCCGCTGCAGTATATTTTTCCCGTTGTACGGGTGTGGTTGTATTTTGACCCCTGCGTGGGCATGAGTTGGAATTGAGTTGTATGTTATTATTGAAAGACCAAATCGGTCTATTGAGTCATTTTAGCCTTAAAGGCGATGTTTAGATGTTTGATTTTAGTTATCAGTCTGGTAGATCCTCGAGGAGAGGGTCTACGGCGTGTAATATCCCTGAGTGGATTTGGGGGTGTTACAACTACCCCGATATACGACATTCCATAACACAGATCGAAGATAACCCACATCTCCGCCTTCACCAAACACATTTAAATCATACACGTTATGATTTAATCAATCAAGGCACAACCTACAAACTATATCTCCACAATTCATATTTATAATATCATTGCTATATGAATTATAAATGAAATGAAATCGAAACTATTCATTAAATATTATGAACTGAACAAGTATAAACTTGCCTCAATGTCGATACGACGAAGCCGAATCTGCCCAGTAACGTGCACCAGCAATAACTCACGGTCTAGAACTCCAAATCACGATCCAACCAGTCAAAATAAAGGACCATGAGTTGGCAAAAAGATATCCAAAATTTAATACAATCGGACCACGTCTTGCCCCTCATCGAGCTAGTCAATCACCTGCTCCACCGAAAATGGAACTCCAAATACGGAAGAAAACCACGATCCACTCAAAAGAGAATTCACTATATGCTAAATTTCTACAATCATATAGAATTTATTTCTTTTAACTCGACACCCCTACACTATTATAAGTCTATATGATTCTCACCCTTCTCGCCACTCTCTTTAAAGAGAATATAATAAAGGAATTTAATTTGAATCAAATAAGACTAAAGTGTATTACTTGGGTGTACTTGTAAGAAAGACACCAAGACTCCTTATATAGAATAAATAAGACGTTTCCATTTCATTCTCAACTTATGCGGGACAAAAATACATTCTTATAGCATAACCAGTGCTTCTCATCTTTATTCTCAACCGATGTGGGATAAAACACATCCTTCAAAACACAACTACTGTCCGAGAGCCATAACTCTTACAGAAAAGTTCTAAATATAATCTTCACCGTTCATATTATACCAAACTATTTGGTGAATAACATATCCAAAATTTAGCACAATCCAACGGTTAAATCTTCGTAAATCTACAAAATACCGAGACTTCTCAATATGAATCCGAAAACAGGAACCTCTCGTTCTTTTAATTATTACGCTCACATTGTATATCCAAACCCAATATCCACTGTTCAAAATATACTTTACGGTGTTGAGAACTGACTGCCAAAATTTCAGATTAATCCGACAGTTGTATTTCTGTAAATTATGTCCGTAATATTGCTGCACGGGTGAATATCTTCACTCGTGAATTACAGTACAACTCTTCAAGAATCGAAATTAAAACCGAACAAAATTCTCTAGATGCTGATGGTAAGATAATATGCAGTACAACAAAAACTATATATGATAAATATTACCACATGACTGCTTCCATACGACGCGATTATATCGGATCGGATACGGGCCATGTCTGTTGACAGAACTAAATTTCTGCAGATAGTTTCCACTAATTTGACCATAACTTTCCCGTCCGGACTCAGATTGACTCACCGTTTAGACCATCAGAAAGATAACTCGATGATGTCTCAAACTATTATATTTCATAATTTTTGAAGTTTTCAAAAATTGGTGGTGATTTTCCAAAATTAAACTTTGTGCACAACACTTTCCAAAAAATATCTAATCTTATTTTCACTAATACTTTCGGTACTTTTTCGTACTTTAAACCATCCGAGAACATAATTGCATATTCAATATATCTATAACAAAAATTCCTTACTTAATCCGAATAATTTCTCTAACCTTCATCGAATAATTTATCAGAGAATATAACATTGTACACCGCTGCATTCTACCAATGATTATTCGACAGGATTAGAAAATACCATCCGACATCTTAAATCTCATTCACATGAAATCACGAAAATAAATTCACCATATCAATATTCCAATAAAATCATCGAAAAAAATACTGCTTGAAAATTCAGGATATTACACCCACGCCCTCAAGGGTCTCAAGTTTATCAGCAAGACCGACGGCGCCGCTGCCTGGGCCGGGGTGGAGAAGCGCTTTATTTGCATTTTTGTTCAAATAATTTATGGAGAAAATCATGTTTCTTTTTTCAGGTATGAACGAGGAGTCTAAGGAGTTCGCTGTCGAGCTTTTCGACGCTCTGCCATGGCGGAGGAACATCTACGGTGCTTCAGTTACTAAAGCACAGTTGAAGGAGTTCTGGGACCAAATTTCTGATCAGAGTTTTGATTCATGACTTCACACTTTCTTTGACATGTAAAAGAATTATCGTAATCAGCAGTAATTAATCTTGGTTCTAAATTTTTTAATTTTGACGTAGAAGAGACGAAGAAACTAATATATCTACATGGTGCGTTGTGAGAAATGTGGGTTTAAGAAATGGAGGTTAGGATTTTGACACATGGGCTAGGAAAATTGACACATAGGTTAGGAATGTGATACGTAGGAATATTTATAACCACGTAGGTGATAGTCAACAATTTAACAGCCATTTGGACAATAGTTAACGCAAACTAACGGAAAAGGCTAACTTTGCATAAAATTGGAAAGATAAAGGACTTAGTTGGGAAAGATAAAAGACTACATCGTTATCTGAAATTAAGTTAAGGGACCCCAGGAGCATTTTAGCCTTCAGTTATTACTCTAGCTACAGTTTCAGGATTCACTGCTAACATTCCGGAGTTGAATGGGTCCAACTTTTATGATTGGCGTGACCAAGTGCTAATAACCTTGGGTTACCTTGATTTGGACCTAAGTCTCCGAGTTGATGAGCCTGCACAACCAACTAATGAAAGCACCAAGAATGAGAAAGCCTAATATGAAAGTTGTGAACGATCCAACAGACTGAGTTTAATGATCATCCAGAGCAAGATTGCAAAGCATATCAGGAAGTCAATTCCTGACTTTGATAAGGCTCGTGTGTTTCTGGAATCAGTTGAGCAACAATTCAAGACGTCTGACAAATCTCTGGCAGGTACTCTCATGGGAACTTTGACTACTAAGAAATATAATGGGGTAACTGGTGTTCGTGAACATATCATGGAAATGAATAACATTGCGGAACAACTTAAGGGCATGGATATGATGATTTCTGAGTCCGTTTTGGTGCAATTCATTCTTAACTCTCTTCCTTAACAATTTGGGCCCTTCAAGATTAATTACAACACTTAGAAAGATAAGTGGAGTATTAATGAACTTATCTCAAGGTGCCATGAGGAGGAAGAGAGGTTGAAGAGAGAAGGATTGCTGACTCGGGTTGTGCATGTGGTATCACAAGGCCATAATGCGAATAGGACTAAAATGTTTAAAAGAAAGAGAAATAAGACACCAAATAAGGAGGCATCCAACCATAAGGGTTTCAGTGGGCAATTACTGTTGGGTTTTCCATGCATCAAATACATAAATCAAGAGTAAAACGCAGCTGAAGAATAAATATGAAAATCCAATTGAGGATCTCATGCAGTAATTTAATTGCTTGATTAAAGGGTTAACCGAATACCTTAATTCGATTGAACATATCTAGATACGGACTAGAAGCAGATGAATATCTCTTTCCTCTTTTGGTGATCCACACACGAATAATTCCACAAGCTGGATTGCTAGATCCTTACGAATAATATTGATAAATAGTACAACACAAATTCCTTACTAGAAGGATTGTACTATTGATCAAGATCAACTAAGGGAAGAGGACGGAGATGGTCGAAACGAATTTCCGGAGTGAAAAACAGTTCGGCCGAAAGTTGATGAAAGGACCGATTTTGGTCTTGCCAATTAGGGTTGTGTAATTTTCTTATTATGACAAATCCTTGTCATAGACCCCTTATTTATACTAAGTAATTCCTAGAGTCAAGACTCTAGTATTTGCTTAGTTACCCCTCAACTTATTAAATAATACAATATATATAATATCCAATATTATATATATTACTTATTATTTAATCTTCTCATAAATATAATATCCAATATTATATTTATTATTCCCAGTTGATATTTATTCCTACTTGTCTATAATTATCGTACGTGCGACCGAAAAGGCTTATATTATGTTGGTAATTATTTAATACCTTATTAAATAATAAATCATGAGCGGCCTCTAGCAAGACATTATGATTACCCAAATAATATAAGTTAATAGTCCCACTAAACCTTTTAACATGTTAAATCCCTGTGTCACGCGATATCATATTTGAACTAAGTCTGTAGTATGTCATACTTATTTATGTTCAAATGCTTTCTTGATCTTAAGCAGACTGATTGAATCAAATGACTCTTCATTTGAGCATGACCATGCATTTCCTTCAGTCCTACTTATCGAGGGGCCCAGCAGATATCTTTCTCACTAAAGAGAGGGACAAATGCTCATATTGATTATTCATTGCCCTCTACATAACTCCCACTAATCCCGATCGCTAACCTTTATGATCACCATGTTTCAAGTGACGTTGGATTACGTCAAGGCACAGTTATCATGTTGGACTCTATGATAATCTCAGGTTCAAGGATTTATTGACATATTGTTTTATTGAGATTCACTTATGATATTTCCATGCAGTCTCAATGCGGGTCTATGTAGTATTAGTTCTCCAACCAATACCCATAAGATTGATCTGTACCATACGCATAATCATCCAATGATTATCAATCAAACTTATACTAGTATATTAATCACTTGAGTCTCTACTCAACGCGATTGTACCAGGGACATTTGAGTAATCTTATTATTCGTGAATAACTATTATTTGATTGTTATAATATTAAAACATGCACACATTATAATAATCAACGAGAAATAAATGATATCAAATAACTTTATTTAATTGTGACAGTTACAAATCTAGGCACATCGAATGTCCTAGGGTACTATTCCCAACAATCTCCCATTTGCACTAGGACCATTCATGAATTTTAGTCCTATCGCTCTAGCATGCTCAACATGCTTCCCTTATGAGAGAGGCTTGGTAAATGGATCTGCAACATTCTCTTCCGTTGCTACTTTGAATATTGCAATATCTCCTCGTCTGACGATCTCTCTGACTAGGTGATATTTTCTGAGTATATGTTGGGAATTATGATGGGACCTAGGCTCTTTAACTTGTGCAATAGCACCATTATTGTCACAATAAAGGCTTATGGGACCCTGGATGGACGGTACCACTCCTAGTTCGGTAATGAACTTCTTGATCCATACAGCTTCCTTAGCTGCATCCGATGCTGCCAGGTACTTAGCTTCTGTTATATAATCAGCAACCGTGCCTTGCTTGGAACTCTTCCAACTCACAACACCTCCATTCAATATAAACACATAACCAGTATGCGAGTTAAAATTCTCTCTGTCGGTTTCAAAACTTGCGTCGGCGTAACTATTTACAGCTCGTTTCCCACCCCTCCATAAATTAGGAAAGCATCCTTAGTTCTTCTTAAGTACTTTAGGATGGTTTTCACTGTTGTCCAGTGACTTTCACCTGGATTTGATTGGTATCGACTTGTAATGCTAAAGGAAAACGATACATTTGGTCGAGTACAAGGTACTTTGAATCAGACCAATCATTTCTCTTTGATCTATCTCTATATATTTTTATCCCAAAACATAAGCAGATTCTCTTAAGTATTTCATTGAGAAACAACTTCCCAACCAAGTCTTGACTGTCTGCAAGGTGGGTATGTCATTTCCAATAAGTAATATGTCATCTACATATAAGACTAAGAAAATAACTATGCTTCCACTAACCTTTTTGTACACACATGGTTCATCTTTATTTTGAATAAACCCAAACTCTTTGACAGTTTCATCAAAATGAAGATTCCATCTCCGAGAAGCCTGCTTCAACCGATAAATGGATCTTTGTATAACACCCCCAAATACCATTGGGTTATTACAGTGCCGTGGACCCCACACCAGGAAATCCACCAGGCGAACACGACTAAAATACATCAAATTAACCAACAAGGGAAATCACAGTCCCTACTATGATACCCGACATAATATTCCGATGAGGAACTTCAATGACAATGATGGGCTTACATGACTAAAATAAAAATACAACAACATCCACGAGCATCTGCTCGGGTAATACATGATGACAATGACTGACAAGCTGGAGAACACTCCAACTGACTGACCAACATGAACAACTCGGATTAGTATCGCTCGAATGCCTCGTCGCCATCGTCATGCCCCTGTGTCTAAACTCTCTCATCGCAAACACCTAAAACATGAAAACATGTTCCGCCCCCACGGGGTCAGTCATCCAGATAATGAACATCAAACACATGTATAACATGATATCCATCCAAAGGCAGAATGAAACGGTACAATGATAATAATAATACGAGATGCTCACAAAGCAAGGTAAGAACCGAGCATTCGTGAAACACTATGCCCACAATATGTGAACAATACCTGCTCAACAGATTATGACAAAAGTCCCCAACGGCGAACCATAAGTATAGAACATCACAATGAATTACACGAAGATGAACCAAACTAGAATTGAATTAAATATGAATCACAATGTCCGAAGGCTCCGACAAAAATACCAAGACATCACAACGGCCTGAAAGTCGTCCAGTAGAAGCTATCAATTATCACAATGGCCCGAAGCCAAAATAGCCCGAAGTTATATCAATGAGGGCCGAAGCCACAACACAAAGCCGTATCACCATGAGGGCCAAAGCCACGGCACGAACCCATATCACAATGAGATCATCCAATGACCGTGACCTACTGAACTGTAGGTGTTTGGAAACCAACCGCGAAGGTTCAAGCCCCAAGCTTACCCATAATGAGATCACCCAGTGATCGTGACCTGCTGAATTGCAGGTGCTGGGAAACCAACCGCGAAGGTTCAAGCCCCAGACTTACCCATAATGAGATCATAAACATGATCGTGACCTACTGAGTTGTAGGTGTTAGGAAACCAACCGCGAAGGTTCAAGCCCCAAGCTTACCCGTAATGTGATCACCCAGTGACCGTGACCTACTGAATTGCAGGTGCCGGGAAACCAACACGACGACAGTAACTGACGGATGGGCACCGTCCTCGAGAGTCCCAATCCAATACCTCAATTGCCTTAGAATGGCCAACCGATAACAATGATGCAGCGGATGATTCAATACCTCGATTGCCTGAGAATGGCCAATCGATAACAATGGTATAATGAATGACTCAATACCTCGATTACCTTAGAATGGCCAATCGACAACAATGATACAATGAATGGCTCAATACCTCGATTGCCTTAGAACGGCCAATCAATAACAATGATACAACGAATGATTAAACACCTCGATTGCCAGAATGGCCAATCGGTAACAATGATACAATGAATGATTGAACAACTCGATTGCCTTAGAATGACCAATCGATAACAATTATATAATGAATTATTGAACACCTCGATTGCCTTAGAACGGCTAATAGATAATAATGATACAATGAATGACTCAATACCTTTGATCGGTTACCAACGACGAAGATGAGAAACGAATACACCAATGCCTTCAGTCGGCCAATACAACGTCAATGACAAAACACCAACATCAATAACAATGATTACAATGAAGTCTTAGATCGACATCGATATCAACAACATCAATCGATACATCGATACCGCAAACTGGCTATCGACAATAACATTAATAACAAGTATCCCAATGCCTTGAACCGACCATTAATGAACAATAATAAACATTTGGCATGATTGCCGAAGAGTATCGTATTGAACGATACCTTAATATTAATGAACTCATGAAGAGACTAAGTCTCAGAATGATACAACACATTCATACACATATATGATAACATTAATCTCATTGACTAGTACAAGTATAAAACTTGCCTCAAACCGACGACGAGAAAGTCCTTCCACGATCAACGTCCTTAATGGAATTATCGGTCGCTCGAACAACCTTGAATAACATAATTACCAACGATACGCTTAATATACGAAGCAAGCATGATTACAACCAACTAAAAAGTCGATACGACACTACCCAAACTCATTGGGGCAATTCAACAAACACGTTGTAAACAATCTTCAATTGTTTACAGCTAATCTCAATTATATCGATACCAAACCTCCAATAAATGATTCAATCTAACAAAACATTTTATAAACAATCAATATTCTCATAGGAATACACAATTCTAGATTACGACAACATCTAATCGGAATCCCCAATTCCAAAATCAACATTCGAAATGTTCTTGGATAATTCTCCAACAATCCAATGATAATTCATAGAAACTCATAATCATATATATATCCCATCACATATCATGTTATAACATCCAAAACATTATACTCTGTGTCAAAATCAAAATCTAAGATTTTAAAGAAATTACCTTTGAAGATCCAAACCCTTCAATCCATCGAAACACGAGTTAATCGACTATCCAAGCTCCACAACCGAAGGTAGGTGATTAGAACATGAATACACAAGTGATATGATGATGAAAAATCTCTCCCAAGACTCTCCCTCTCGGCCAAAAGTGGAGAAATGAAGAAATGCGGCTGAAAGATCCACCCCGGTCATTATATACTGCGCAGAGTTACGGCCGTAACTCTGCCACCTTACGGCCGTAACTTTCCAAGTCGAACAATCCTTTCGACCGAAATCCTCGACTTACGGAAGTAACTAGATATCCCTTACGGCCGTAAGCATCCTTTGTCGAGACACCCCTGAACCCAGTACTCGATTGTACGGCCGTAGCCTACCTCTTCTTACGGCTATACCTTCCTCTTCTTACGGACATATCAAGCGATACTTACGGCCGTAAGACATCCTCGTCCAAAAACTATGAAACCAACAAATGCATATTACGGCCGTAATGCATGATAGGTTACGGCCATAACTCTCAGCTGGAAAAGAAATGTGAAAACTCCGCCTCCTCGATATGAATGATGAATGATCCGACACACATAACTTGCATGAGTATGATTAAGTCCAATCATAGGCAATAATGGTACTTTCAACACAAGGCTACCAATCACAATGATTATGATAATACTCTCGTCTCGATTCCCAAATAGGGTTGGACAACGAATGATAATTGATACACGGCTCAAGGATACGCCGAACGATGAACACAAATGAATGAACATGAATGATGAATGATTATTAAAGAGTAAAAAGAAATAAAAGATTACTGAGTGTCAATTACTGAATGATAATAAATGACTTTACAACCGGGTATTACATACTCCCCCCTTAAAAAGAGTTTCGTCCCCGAAACTAAGGGTACACAACTCGGGATATGAACTATCCCTCAGGATCTGAAAACAACATCGCCAGGAATACTCCTCAATACAGATTATGAAGAATAACAATGAATAGAATCCGACTAAGGTCAAGAATGACTCACTGAGGTGAAATAATAATGCAATGAGTGATGACTCAAATGAAATGATTGGAACCCTCGTTCCTCGTGAATTGAATGATTAGTTTGATAATTATAAATATCAACATGATTGATATATTATGAATGAATTATATGTATGAATGAATAACAATGAACAGAATGATTATCCTGTAACACCGATGATGAATGTCCTTACCTTTGGCTCTCGAAGCCTGATAGGACCCCTTGAATGAAGCACGAGGTGGAGTAACAAAAATCCCTCGAGGACCTTGAGCTCTCTCGAGATATACCGGTACTAGAACTCCTGCAGTATTTCCGTAGGTGTCCCTGTCTCCCATACTAGAAACAAACAATAGCTTGCATCGAGCACCGGGTGCTGTGATGTCCTATTGTATCACAGTTAAAACAAACAGCAGTCGAACTCGTCGTCTGAGAAGAAGATGATTTATCAGCACAAAGATGACTAGAAAACGACCTCTTGGACGTCGGAGCCCGATGTCCCTCAGAACGAACCGACAACTCAGTCCTCCCACCAGAAGAAGCTGAAGGGTGCTTCCGAGTAAGCTCCTTAATCAAAAGATCTGCTCCAAGAGCCTTCTCGATGAACTCACTAAGCGAATTACAATTGTGATTGAACAACTGCATCCTCAACTGCGGGTTTAGCCTCTTGCTAAAATACTTGATCTTATCCGCCTCAGTACGGATAACAGACGAAGCAAACTGAAGTAGTCCCTGAAACTTCTCAGCAATGATAATAACACCCTTGTCCTTGATGGATTCGGGGTTCAAAACCTCTGATAACTTGGCTTCACGATGTGGAGCCGGATAATACCTCTCTAACATGGGAGTCTTAAACTCTCTCCAAGCACAATCACGATCGGTGGGTTTCACAGAAAGCCACCAAGAATAAGCACCCTTACTTAAGTAGTAAGCCGCTACTGCCACTTTACTCTCTTCCGGACACTGAACCATGTCGAAGAGTTTATCAAAATGCTCAATCCAATGAACAATATCATCTGGTTCCGACGAACCCTCAAAAGTAGGCGGCCTCTGACGAGAGATATCGCCAATAATCTGACTCACTCCTCTAGTCCATCCATGAAACGGCACCTGGAATCCCTACTGCGGTGGGCCACGAACCATCGAGGTCTGCATGGTATCCACTATCCACGTCATCTGAGTCATCTGGGCCATCATGCCCTGCATACATATGAATGGGTCCACCCGAACACCCTCCGATTAAGCTGCATCTCGGGTATGACTCCCTGACAGTGAATGATTATCTACTGGTGAATGAGTAGCATCACTAACTAATGAACTGATGTTATCCCTCGCGTTCACACGGGCATTCACATGAGATCCTGGGTTTCAGCCCGCACCACGGTCTCTTCCACTGCGTCCTCTATGTAATATCCGCAATTTCGATTTTCGGTAATATTTTTTTTTCGGCGGAAGTTCATTTTGACAACTCGCTCATGACCGTATCGTCATTTTGAGAATGATTAATTCTGCACTTTTTAACATCCGAGTTCGTTTCGCTATCGTTTTGTTGAGTTCCGTGTTAAGCGGCTTTTCCGCACTTGAGTTCGATTCTTGCGAATCTCGTTCGAAACTGCTGTTTCGAGTTTCCTGTAAGTCCGTTTAACTTTGTTAGACGTGTTGTGAACTTCGTTTTGGTTATTCGATCACGTATTGTGATTTTCGGGCGTTTTGGGCCATTTTGTAATTTACCCAAAGTTGTGGGTATCCGCATTCGTATTTGTTGTCTTGAACCTTTTTCGTAGTCGCGTGTGATTAATTATTGCATGGTATTTGATTTCTCATTGATGATGTTGTCCGCAAACATTTCGTCGTGTTCGTTCCGTGCGTTTTCGGAAATCGAGTCGTCGGGTCATGACGGCTGAGCACTGGCCGGACAGGTGCGGCAGGCACTGTCGGAAGTGCTGGGCACTGGCCGGGCAGGCGCGGCAGGAACCGGCATAGCGCACGCTACTGCCGGAAGGCTGCGCATGCTAGCTCGGCAGGTGTAGCGCACGCTGCCGATCGGCCAGCGTACGCTATCGGATTTGGGCAGAGGGGTTTCTGAGGTTCTGGACTCGGGAAGGATCGGCAGGTAGCGCACGCTACTGTCGGTCGCGGCGCATGCTAACCGGCAGGTATAGTGCACGCTGTCGGCCGGCTAGCGCACGTTACCTGGCCGAGCAGTTTAGTCCAAAGGGTTCTGGACAGGTTGGCTAGCGCGCGCTAGTGTCCGCGCAACGCACGCTATTGGGGTCGGGCGGGTAGGTCTCGGTCGGTAGGTTTTGTCAGCAGTGTCGGGTCGTACGGGACCCGGCCGAGGGTTCTGGGCCGATACTGGCCGATAACGCACGCTAGTCCGGGAAGGCTGGCGCACGCTAGTCCGGCCCAGTATAAATGTGACATAGCAGTCGTATTTTCACTCGTTTTTCATTTCTCTTCTTTTCTGTCCGCGGCTGGATTTTCGGAGGAGGCGAAGCCATGTTATTGAACAACAAATCCATGAAGTTCTTGAGTTCATATCATTGATTGATCATCCTATAACATCCTTTGATCCATCGAATCAAGGTTAGATCTCTAGAACCATATCTTTGGGAAATTTTGGGGTTTTCGGGTTTTTGTCCGATTCGTTCCGTATTGTTGATTAATCCATGATGGGTATGATTAATCTTAATATTATTCATGTGTTTAACATCACTTAATCCATTGTTCTTCGTCGAATCAAGGTATATTTCTTGATTTCCTTCGAGTTGACTTTTTGGGGGATTTGTTCTTGATTTCATTTTCCATCCGTTTTTGATGAACCGATTATTGTAAAATGATGTTTTTAAATATATCCTATGGATTGAATATCCATATTTTGGTTGGGAATTCCATTTTCATGTTTTTTCGGGTCGATTCGTGTTCTTGGCCGTTTTGGGGGAAACCCTTGAACTTTCATCGTTTGTTACTTGAATTCAGCGGCTTTGGGTCATACCTTGGAATTCATTTTCATTGTTATTGTTTTCGTTCGTAGTTTATTGTTGCGGGTTGTCGTTCGACGGAGTCGGCGGGTTCGTAGTCAGTCCGAGTCTCCTCACTTCGGTCGATTCTCCGCGTTGTGATTATTCGAGGCAAGTATCTTGCCCATACATTTCATGTTTCGTAGGCATAATTGTTGGTAAATGATTTCATGTAAAATCCGGATGTTTAATGAATGTTAAAAAGTATCAGTATTTTCTCGATAAATGTTGTCTTTCAACGATAACTCGAATGCTTTGTGAATAAGTGTGTTTTTGGCCTATGTGTGTTAACTCTGTTGGTTGAAAGACTTATGATCACATTTAGTGAATGTAATAAACCGTAATCATTTACCGAGGTTCGTGGCTTGTTAGCCCAATGCCGAAATAACTGAGGGGATTATCATCGGGTATGTCTTGCGGGGACTCCAAGGTTCGTAGCTTGTTAGTGCGATGCTGGGATAACTTATGGTTGTGGTTTGGTTAAGTACGTACCTGTGCTTGTAGTCACGTGACTGTTGTTACGGTGACATGTGATTTGATATAGTTTCCCTGTGGGTTATTCACTCGGGTTTATTCTACGGGAGCATCTGAGGTCCGTGGCTTGCTAGCACGGGACGCGAATAATCTGTGGAAACAGGTTGTGATGGTATGATCGGGTCATGGACCCCGCGTCTTGTTATCGTAATTTTGTTTTGGGAAAATAACTTCTGGGCTGTCCCTAAATCTTTTCGAAAGGTTTGAGAATTCTTAAAATCCCAAATATTTTCAAAACTCCCGAGATCGTAAAGTGTTTTTAGAAGATGTATATCGAGCTTACCCCTATCTGTCGATTTAACCGTTTTGATCAAGTGATTTACCTCGGGAAGTATGTTTATGATTTCTAAGTCTTTGGAGTATGATATGTCTGGCTTGTCTTCGTATTTTATACTTGCACTAGCAAAACAGTGGAGTTTTGCTAACCCCCGAGTATTCGGGGGGTGGAGTCTATATTGCATTCAGGTTTTGGAGCATAGCACAGGGTCGGCATGAAGGATGATGAAAGATAGACGATACTAATCACACGAGGACCCGTCGATGTCGTATTTGGTTTAGTTGTATTTTATTTTCCACTGTAGTATTCTTTCCCTGTTGTACGGGAGTATGTTGTACTTGACCCATGCGTGGGCATGTGTTGTGAGTGAGTTGTATGTATTTATTGAAAGACCAAATCGGTCTACTGAGTCATTTTAACCTTAAAGGCATTGTTGAGTTGTTCGATGTTATTACCAGCCTGGTAGATCCTTGAGGAAAGGTTCTACGGCCTGTAATATCCCTGAGCGGATTGGGGGTGTTACATAAATGGTATCGGAGCTTAGGTTGTGGAAACCTAGGCTGTTGGGTCAAGTTGTGTCTATTGAGTTTTGTCTCGTCGGATTTTGTCTGACGGAGTCATTTCGCGACGCGTCGTCTGAGTTTGTTGGTCGTGATTAGTATCGTGGGGCGATCATCATCTTCGTGTGACCTGTGGATGTAAGTCTCCCTCCTTTGTGTTGTGCCTCGTGTGGCACGAGTTACTGGTATGATTATGTGTTAAGTGATGGAATCCTTGTGCAGATTCTTGGTTTCGTGATGCGTTTGTGTGACTATCATATTTCGTTTATATGAGGAGTGTTGTCGCTATTTATGTCTTTTTGACTGTGATATTTGACTGTTTGTTTTCCGGTAAAAGACATGTGCTGTCTTGATTTTGAGCGAGTTGATGCGTGTGTTGTGGTGTATGTAAGTGAATATTGTTACATGTGAGTTTTTAGGCATTCTAGCCTAATAGATTTTCGAAAACCTTGAGTATCTTAGAAAGTAAATTTCGAGACGTACCTTTAAAATGAATTATTTTCTCGCGGTACTTTCAAAGTGCTTTCTAGTGCCGCAATATATTTTAAATTATTCCAATTGGGGACCAAAATATTTTGAAATATTTTCAATTATTTAGAAATACTTTGTTTAGACCCGAGGGTCGAATATTTCTGAAAGTTTTTACTAAAAGAAGAATGTCCTCATTTTTGTTCAACGCAAGATGGTTTTCAAAGTCTCGACAATGATGTTCGTTCAACTTTTTGTAAAGTGATACTCAAGATCAACTAGTGTTTCCAAATTTTTTTTTTCAAAAGATGGTTGTTTCGTGATGTTTAGTAACCGTATGCTGGATATCGTTCGGACCGCTGAGGTCGCCGAACGACACCGTCATTGCTGGGGTGTATGTATGTGTGTTGCTTTACGATGGTAATCGTTGTAAGTGTTGCGTGTTATGATTTCCTGTTGTGCTGAGTGGTTGCTTATTCAGTATGCCGAGGGGCAGAGGTCGTGGTCGTGGCGACCGGGTGCGTGATCGGGATCATGCTGCTGGTGATGATATCGTTGTCGGTGTTGCTACTATCTTACAAAAGGTAGCTACACAGATGACTCAATTGACTCAGGCAGTTCAGCGCATTACAGATGTGACCCAGAACACTGGTGCAAATCAGTGGCTTCGGGAGGTAATTCGTATGAATCCCCCTCGATTCACCGGTGTTGCGGATGCGTTGGGCTGGGATGGTTGTCTTTTCCAGTTGGGAAAGATATTTGAGGATGTCGATTATCCTGAAGAGCGGAAGGTACCTATTGCACAGTACATTCTTGACAAAGATGCCGCTAGTTGGTGGGAAGATGTTAAGCCTCGTGATCGTGATGTCACGTGGGCGGAGTTCCAGGCATTTATGGAAGCTCAGTTCTGTCCGAAACCGATTAGAGAGCAGAGAATTCACGAATTTTATTTGGCAGAGCTGCAAGATATTTCAGTGTCACAGGCTATCATCGACTATAGCAAACAACTCAGTTATGTGCGAGATTGGGTGAGAACCGAGGAAGAGAGGATCTTTCATTTTGACAGACGAATGAAGCCAGAGATTCGTGTGTATATGTCGGGACTCACTTGCACTTCGTTGAGGGACTACCAAGATCGAGCCTTGGCCCGTGAACTAGCTTCATTGTCGTCGGAGCGTGTGCACGAGTCGAAGAAGCAGAGGAAGTCCGATGACCTTGTGGACAGTGCAGGAGTTGGTGTTTCTAGTTCGCAACGTCGTAGTCTTTCTGTTGTGAAGCTCTGTCGCTCTTTGCATGGGACTGAGAGTTCCAAGTCGTCTGCTTTGACTCCTGGTAAAGCCAAGAGGTGTTTTAACTGCCATGTGGTGGGGCATGTCCGTGCACATTGTCCTTCTCCGCTAGTAACGTGTTACAAGTGCGGGCTTGAGGGACACATGGTTCAGTTTTGCGAGTTAGTCGCCGAGCCTTCCGAGGCACAGACTTGAGCACTGATATCAGGACAGACTTCGAGGAGTCCCTGAGGGGCATGGTCTATCAGTTGTATGTTATGTTATTTCCTTACCCGGTTGTTTCGAATTTCGGAGATTAAGTTCTTTTATTCGAAGTGGATCGTTTTATGTTTATTTTCCGTTTTCTCGACTGTGCACGGTGCTTAGTATTTTGTGATTGTTCGGATAATTGACTTAATTATATTATCTATTTGATGACGCTTGTCACTTGTTGGTTTTATTATGTTTCTACCGGTGGCGTTGTGTTGGTCGTCGTGGAGCGCGTTTTCACGCCGTATATTCCTTTGCGTTGCTTGTAACGTTTCACCGATGGGTGAAAGTTACACGTTTCTTGCGTATCTCGTTGAGTTTTCCTGGCGGAATATTGCTTCTTCCTACTTGTTTTAAGTTTCGGGACGAAACTTCTTTTAAGGAGGGTAGTATGTAATATCCGCAATTTCGATTTCCGGTAATATTTTTTTCGGCAGAAGTCCATTTTGACGACTCGCTCATGACCGTATCGTCATTTTGAGAATGATTAATTCTGCACTTTTTGTCATCCGAGTTCGTTTCGGTATCGTTTTGTTGAGTTCCGTGTTCTTAAGCGGCTTTTCCGCACTTGAGTTCGATTCTTTCGAATCTCATTCGAAACTGCTGTTTCGAGTTTCCCGTAAGTCCGTTTAACTTTGTTAGATGTGTTGTGAACTTCGGTTTGGTTATTCGATCACGTATTGTGATTTTCGGGCGTTTTGGGCCATTTTGTAATTTACCCAAAGTTGTGGGTATCCGCATTCGTATTTGTTGTCTTGACCCCTTTTCATGGTCGCGTGTGATTAATTGTTGCATGGTATTTCATTTCGCGTCGATGATATTGTCCGCGAACATTTCGTCGTGTTCGTTCCGTGCGTTTTCGGAAATCGAGTGGTCGGGTCATGACGGCTGAGCACTGGCCGGACAGGTGCGGCAGGAATTGTCGGAAGTGCTGGGCACTGGCCGGGCAGGCGCGGCAGGAACCGGCGTAGCGCATGCTACTGCCGGAATGCTGTGCACGCTAGCTCGGCAGGTGTAGCGCACGCTGCCGACCGGTCGGCGTACGCTATCGGATTTGGGCAGAGGGGTTTCTGAGGTTCTGGACTTGGGAAGGATCGGCAGGTAGCGCACGCTACTGTCGGTCGCGGCGCACGCTAACCGGAAGGTGTAGCGCACGCTATCGGTCGGCTAGTGCACGTTACCTGTCCGAGCAGTTTAGTCCAGAGGGTTCTAGACAGGTTGGCTAGCGCGCGCTAGCGTCCGCGCAGCGCATGCTATCGGGGTCGGGCGGGCAGGTCTCGGTCGACAGGTTTTGTCAGCAGTGCCGGGTCGTGCGGGCCCCGGCCGAGGGTTCTGGGCCGATACTGGCCGATAGGGCACGCTAGTCCGGGAAGGCTAGCGCACGCTAGTCCGGCCCACTATAAATGTGACAGAGCAGTCGCATTTTCACTCATTTTTCATTTCCCTTCTTTTCTGTCCGCGGCTGGAGTTTCGGAGGAGGCAAAGCCATGTTGTTGAACAACAAATCCATGAAGTTCTTGAGTTCATATCATTGATTGATCATACTATAACATCCTTTGATCCAGCGAATCAAGGTTAGATCTCTAGAACCCTATATTTGGGAAATTTTGGCATTTTCGGGTTTTTGTATGATTCGTTCCGTATTGTTGATTAATCCATGATGGGTATGATTAATATTAATATTATTCATGTGTTTAACATCATTTAATCCATTGTTCTTCGTCGAATCAAGGTATATTTCTTGATTTCCTTTGAATTGACTTTTTGGGGGATTTGTTCTTGATTTCGTTTTCCATCCATTTTTGATGAACCGATTGTTGTAAAATGATGTTTTTGAAAATATCCTATGGATTGAATATCCATATTTCGGTTGGGAATTTCATTTTCATGTTTTTTCGGGTCGATTCATGTTCTTGGCCGTTTTGGGGGAAATCCTTGAACTTTCATCGTTTGTTACTTGAATTCAGCGGCTTTGGGTCGTACCTTGGAATTCATTTTCGTTGTTATTGTTGTCGTTCGTAGTTTATTGTTGCGGGTTGTCGTTCGGTGGAGTCTTCGGGTTCGTAGTCGGTCTGAGTCTCCTCACTTCAGTCGATTCTCCGCGTTGTGATTATTCGAGGCAAGTATCTTGCCCATACATTTCATGTTTCATAGGCATAATTGTTGGTAAATGATTTCATGTAAAATCCGGATGTTTAATGAATGTTAAAAAGTATCGATATATTCTCGATAAATGTTGTCTTTCAACGATAACTCGAATGCTTCGTAAATAAGCGTGTTTTTGGCCTATGTGTGTTAACTCCGTTGGTTGAAAGACTTATGATCACATTTAGTGAATGTAATAAACCGTAATCATTTACCGAGGATAACGTGTTTTTATGTGTGCTTGTTCGGTGAATATGTGACGGGTGATATTGGTTGTTACTCATTTGAAAGGAAGTTGTGATGCTTAATGTTGCTTGGCTTGATAGTTGATTATTATTGTGTGCTTGTTGTATGTGATGTGCCTCCGGGTAGGATTGTTAAATCTCCGGGATCCATACTTATGGTTGTGGTTTGGTTAAGTACGTACTTGTGCTTGTAGTCATGTGACTGTTGTTACGGTGACATGTGATTTGATATAGTTTCCCTGTGGGTTATTCACTCGGGTTTGTTCTACGGGAGCATCTGAGGTTCGTGGCTTGCTAGCACGGGACGCAAATAATCTGTGGAAATAGGTTGTGATAGTATGATTGGGTCGTGGACCCCGCGTATTGTTATCGTAATTTTGTTTTGGGAAAATGACTTCTGGGCTGTCCCTAAATGTTTTCGAAAGGTTTGAGAATTCTTAAAATCCCAAATGTTTTCAAAACTCCCGAGATCGTAAAGTGTTTTTACAAGATGTATATCGGGTTTACCCCTATATGTCGATTTAACCGTTTTGATCAAGTGATTTACCTCGAGAAGTATGTTTATGATTTCTAAGTCTTTGGAGTATGATATGTATGGCTTGTCTTCGTATTTTATACTTGCACTAGCAAAACAGTGGAGTTTTGCTAACCCCCGAGTATTCGGGGGGTGGATGTCTGTATTGCATTCAGGTTTTGGAGCATAGAACAGGGTCGGCATGAAGGATGATAAAAGATGGACGATACTAATCACACGAGGACCCATTGATGTCATATTTGGTTTAGTTGTATTTTATTTTCCGCTGTAGTATTCTTTCCCCGTTGTACGGGAGTGTGTTGTACTTGACCCCTACGTGGGCATGTGTTGTGATTGAGTTGTATGTATTTATTGAAAGACCAAATCGGTCTACTCAGTCATTTTAGCCTTAAAGGCATTGTTGAGTTGTTCGATGTTATTACTAGCCTGGTAGATCCTTGAGGAAAGGTTCTACGGTGTGTAATATCCCTGAGCGGATTGGGGGTGTTACACTCTGACAGCTCTATCCATTCTGAAGCAGGAAGGTCACATGATAATTATATATCTCGCATGAAGATTGCAGTATGATTATGTTGCGGAATGATAATAATGAGCATACACGCTCTAACACAATGAATGCATTAATAATGCAATAAAATGATCGTTGACATGACGCCAGAATATGATAAGATCGCATGAAAGATCAAGTGAGGTGACATGATTATCTGATGAAATTCCTGAAATGATTACCTTGAACAAGTTAACATGATTGATAATTCGATCCACAAGATCAGAACTGAGCAATGAGATTGACTGAGTGATTAATGAATTAACATGATCGATAAGATCAAAATGATAATTGAGGATTATTGACTGATGAATGAGTTGATCCTTATCGTTTGCACAGGTTACACGTGCTCCAAAATAATTAGCCATGAATCAATCGTAACACTAATGTCATATATAGGTTTCAACAAAATATGTATAATCAATGATATAATGAATGTATGAACATAAAAAGAATCGAGTCCTTACACAGGTCATACGAAGCTTCGAGGTCTTGCGATACTAGTCTTCACTGACGACGACTCGATGAATGATTGACTCATGCAGTCGTACAAATATCACGACACACAAAACCCGATTGTCCAGATTGTCATAACCTGACAGTCCCACTACTACCGCGTCGGTAGAGCCACATAACTCACATATCAGGGTATCTCACAACCCAACGCGCTCCGATACCATCTTCTGTAACACCCCCAAATCACATTGGGTTATTACAGTGCCGTGGACCCCACACCAGGAAATCCACCAGGCGAACACGACTAAAATACATCAAATTAACCAACAAGGGAAATCACAGTCCCTACTATGATACCCGACATAATATTCCGATGAGGAACTTTAATAACAATGATGGGCTTACATGGCCAAAATAAAAATACAACAACATCCACGAGCATCTGCTCGGGTAATACATGATGACAATGACTGAAAATGATGTAGCGGTCGACAGTCCCAATCCAATACCTCTATTGCCTTATAATGGCTAACCGATAACAATGATGCAGCGGATAATTCAATACCTCGATTACCTGAGAACGGCCAATCGATAACAATGGTACAATGAATGACTCAATACCTCGATTGCCTTAGAACGGCTAATCGATAAAAATGATACAATGAATGGCTCAATACGTCGATTGCCTTAGAACGTCCAATCGATAACAATGATACAACGAATGATTGAACACCTCGATTACCTTAGAACGGCCAATCGGTAACAATGATACAATGAATGATTGAACAACTCGATTACCTCAGAACGGACAATCGATAATAATGATATAATGAATGATTTAACACCTCGATTGCCTTAGAACGGCCAATCGATAACAATGATACAATGAATGACTCAATACCTTTGATCGGTTACCAACGACGAAGATGAGAAACGAATACTCCAATGCCTTCAGTTGGCCAATACAACGTCAATGACAAAACACCAACATCAATAACAATGATTACGACGAAGTGTTAGATGGACATCGATATCAACAACATCAATCGATACATCGATACCGCAAGCCGGCTATCGACAATGACATTAACAACAAGTATCCCAATGCCTTGAACCGACCATTAATGAACAATAATAAACATTTGGCATGATTGCCGAAGAGTATCGTATCGAACGATCCCTTAATATCAATGAACTCATGAAGAGACTAAGTCTCGGAATGATACAACACATTCATACACATATATGATAATATTAATCTCATTGACTAGTACAAGTATAAAACTTGCCTCAAACCGACGGCGAGAAAGTCCTTCCACGATCAACATCCTTAATGGAATTATCGGTCACTCGAACAACCTTGAATAACACAATTACCAACGATACGCTTAATAAACGAAGCAAGCATGATTACAACCAACTCAAAAGTCGATATGACACTACCCAAACTCAATGGGGCAATTCAACAAACACGTTGTAAACAATCTTCAATTGTTTACAACTAATATCAATTATATCGATACCAATCCTCCAATGAATGATTCAATCCAACAAAACATCTTATATACAATCAATATTCTCATAGGAATACACAATTCGAGATTACGACAACATTTAATCGGAATCCCCAATTCCAAAATCAACATTCGAAAAGTTCTTGAATAATTCTCCAACAATCCAATGATAATTCAAAGAAACTTATAATCATATGTATGTCTCTTCACATATCATAATTATAACATCCAAAACATTATACTCTGTCTCAAAATCAAAATCTAAGATTTTGAAGAAATTACCTTTGAAGATCCAAACCCTTCAATCCGTCGAAACTCGATTAAATCGACCATCCAAGCTTCACAACCGAAGGTAGGTTATTAGAACATGAATACACAAGTGATATGATGATGAAAAATCTCTCCCAAGACTCTCCCTCTCGGCCAAAAGTGGAGAAATGAAGAAATGATGCTGAAAGATCCGTCCCGGTCATTATATACTGCGCAGAGTTACGACCGTAACTCTGCCACCTTACGGCCATAACTTTCCAAGTCAACGGCTTTACGACCGTACCACTTCGGCCTCTACATCCGTAACTTCACTTCGTAGAACAATCCTGTCGACCGAAATCCTCGACTTACAGCTGTAACTAGAACTCCCTTACGGCCGTAAGCATCCTTCGTCGAGACACCACCGAACCTAGTACTCGATTGTACGGCCATAGCCTGCCTCTTCTTATGGCCGTACCTTCCCCTTTTTATGGCCGTATCAAGTGAGACTTACGGCCGGAAGACATCCTCGTCCAAAAACCATGAAACCAACGAATGCATGTTACGGCCGTAATGCATGATATGTTACGGCCGTAACTCTCAGCTGGAAAAGAAATGCGAAAACTCCGCCTCCTCGATATGAATGATGAATGATCCGACGCACATAACTTGCATGAGTATGATTAAGTCCAATCATACGCAATAATGGTACCTCCAACACAAGGCTACCAATCACAATGATTATGATAATACTCTCGTCTCGATTCCCAAACAGGGTTGGAGAACGAATGATAACTGATACACGGCTCAAGGATACGCCAAACGATGAACACAAATGAATGAACATGAATGATGAATGATTATTAAAGAGTGAAAAGAAAGAAAAAATTACTGAGTGTCAATTACTGAATGATAATAAATGACTTTACAACCGGGTATTACACTTTGAAGCTTGCAAACTTTTTTAGGATTTTCTGGATGAACAAAACCCTCAAGTTGTGTCATGTACACATTCTCGAGTAAGTTTCCATTAAGAAATGCTATTTTGACATCCATTTGCCATATTTCATAATCATAGTATGCAGTAATGGCAAATAAAATTCTAATTGATTTAAGCATGACGACTAGCGAAAAAGTTTCATCACAGTCAACACCATGAATCTGTCTATAACCTTTTTCCACTAGTCTAGCTTTATAGGCTTGAAGATTATCATCCATGTCTTTCTTCTTTTGTAGACCCATTTGCACCCAATGGTTTTAACACCCTCAGGCGGATCTATCATGTTCTAAACTTGATTGTCATACATGGACTGCATCTCTGACTTCATGGATTCTAGCCATTCCTCAGACTCTGGTCCCAAAGTAGCTTCTATATAGCTACTAGGCTCATCATCTATGAGCGATGCGTCATCATCCTCTGTTACGAGATAACCATATCTCTCAGGTTCTTGTCCCATCCTATCAGATCTGCCAGGGACTTGTGTACTTTGAATGGGCTCTTTTGGTTCATGTATTCTTGTGGTGCGCAATTTTCATCGAGAATTACTCTTGTCCCACTGTCTCTTTTGGAAATAAATTCCCTTTCTAAGAATACAACATTTCAAGCAACAAGCACTATATTCTCTGTGGGCTTATAAAAGTAATATCTTTTAGTTTCCTTAGTCCTACAAATAAACATCTTTCAAATCTGGCTGCCAGTTTGTCAAACACTTGGCGCCTTACAAACACTTCGCAGCCCCAGATCTTTAGAAAAGACAAGTTTGGTCTCTTACCAGTCCATTTCTCAAATTATGTCTTTTCAACTGCTTTAGATGGAACACAGTTAAGGGTGAATGCTGCTGTTTCTAAGGCGTGGCCCCAAAATGATAATGGAAGCTCTGTTCGACTCATCATGGATCGGACCATATCTAATAAAGTTCGATTCCTCCTCTCGGACACTCCGTTATGCTGAGGTGTTCCAGGAGGAGTAAGTTGTGAAACAATTCCACAACTCCTAAGATGATCATCGAATTCTTGGCTCAAGTATTCGCCACCTCGATCCGATCGAATGACTTTAATTGTCTTTTCACATCTGGTCTTTCAGTTAGTCCATTCTTCCGTTGATTCTATACTTCACTCTCGAATATTTTGAACATTTCAAAAGACTCATGTTTATGCTTCATAAGATAAACATATCCATACCGACTAAAATCATTGGTAAATGTGAGGAAGTATTGGTATCTGATAGAACGAAAATAGTGTGCTAAAATCATTGTTAATTATAAGGTTTTAATGAATTTTCTGTTGGCACACTTGGTTATTTTCCATATATTTATATTTTGGATGCAATATACTTCACTTGGCAATTTGTTGTTTAATTTATATGTTTGATGGAGTTTTTAAGCTTAAGGAATAATTTGGATCATCAAACGGACCAAGTCAAGGTGATTTGGGCCTAAATAAAGAAAATGTCGCGTGACACTGGGTGGCCCAGTATCAGTTCGGTGACCCAGTGCCAGTCCTGTTCCGAAAATAATCTTATTTGGGGCCTAAGAAACGACTCAAAAACCGCCCAATCAGTTCCACAAGTCAATAAATCGGTCCCTAGGCTGGGAAAAGAAATTGGAATAGAATTGGGAAGAAGACTCCAAGGAAATTAAAACTCAAGAAGGATAAGAAGGAAGGAGATCCAATTAAAAAAGGAAACTAAGAGATAAAGAATTATTATAAAAGGAGAGGGGATCTGAAACCATTATCATCTTTGATCACCAATTTTTACGGCTGGAGCAGAAGAAAAAAAAGGGACGACCGAACCAATTCTCGCCGGAGCAACCGAGCCGTTTCCAACGTGCGAGAAAGAAGACTACACCATTTGAATTCCTTTCTTCTTATGTCTATCATTAATTTGCTGTTTTCTATAGCCAACATGTCTGGCTAATTTTCTCTTCTAGTTCTTAGTGAAGTTTGAAACCATATTTGAATTATTCATGTTTTAATTCCGCAGCGTATTTTCAACTCGAATTCTCTTGAATTACTTTTGTGTTATTGAATTCACTATTGTGTCATATAATTTCTTTATTTGGTTTGGCCAACTAGATTAGGAGTTTTATGTCTCATGCTAGAAATTAAGTTGTAATCCGTAATTGTTGCAATTTTAATTTCACAAGTAGCAAACAATTGAATTTTCCCAATTGAGTAACACAAAATCGAGATCCCTTAAGTTGAGCTTATGAACTTAATGTCTTGCCTATTCCATTATTTTGGTTTTTAATGCATCTAGCGAGCGAGATTTGAAGAGCTTGTTTTGAATCCACCGCATAGATTGGTTCGATTAAAGAGCTTGTTTTAATTGAATAAACTTAAGAAATAATTGGGGTCAACAGAGCTTATTTTTTGCTTCGGAATAGGGGTTCATGAGATTAGAGAAGAGACAAGCGATGCATTGAAACTTGAATTAATTCGAAACGGTGGATAACAGAGCTAAGGACTAGATTATTCTGATATTTTCAATTTTTTTACTTCCTTTGTTTATTTTATTTTATCTTACGCAATTTATTTTAGTTAAGATCGGAAACAAATCCCCCCATTCGTTTTATTTTATTTTAATTGCACAAAGTACTTAATCCTTAAATAGTATAATTGATTTACCGTTATTCGTGAGATCGACCCTTACTTGCCAATACTACTAGTTAGTAGAAGTAAGCCAAGAAAAAATAAAATAACTAATTTTGACGCGTCATGACAGCGCGGTCAAAATTTTGGCGCCGTTGCCGGGGAACGTGTTAAATTAATTTTACTGATTTTAGGTTAAAAACTTTCTGCAATTTCGACACTGGGTCACCCAGTGTCAGTTCTGGAAATTCATTATAATTGTTAGTTGTGCACTAATCCGTTTGTTTTAAGCTTTGCATGAATACAAGGTCCCGAGGGGATAAAGACTTACAATACTTTCCACAAATCACCAAACGAGATCGAGTTTTCAGGTGAAAAGCAAAAGAAATCAAGGAAGCACTCGGGCACTTACCATTTTTCTTTCGAAACATCACCCTGTGAATCAGAGAACGAGAGCGAGATCATGGCAACTAACGCTGAAAAGATATTGAAGCAATTAGCCAACCAGGAGCTACCTCAACAACCATTGTGCATCACGATCCCGGCTATTGACAACAACAACACCTTTGAATTGAAGTCGGGATTGATTCACTTGCTACCTGCATTTCATGGTCTATCAGGAGAGGATCCGCACAAACATCTCAAGGAATTCCATGTTGTTTGTTCAAGCATGAAGCCGAATGGTGTCACCGAAGAACAAATCATGCTTAGAGCCTTCCCATTCTCATTAAAAGATTCGGCTAAGGATTGGTTATTTTATTTACCGTCGGCCACCATCACAATGTGGAATGAGATGGAGATCTTATTTCTACAAAAATATTTTCCAGCCTCTCAAGCGGCCAACCTAAGGAAAGAAATATGTGGTGCAAGGCAAATGACCGGAGAAACGTTGCATGAATATTGGGAACGATTCAAACAGTTGGTATCTCGATGCCCGCAATATCAAATTAGCGAGCAACTCCTGATTCAGTATTTTTACGAAGGACTTAATCCGATGGAGCGGAACACGATAGATGCGGCAAGTGGAGGAGCTCTAGTGGACAAAACTCCCACGGCCGCAAGGGATCTCATATCCAACATGGCGGCAAATTCACAACAATTTAGATGTCGTGATGCACCGATCAGGATGGTGAAGGAGATGCATGGCTCGTCCCTTGAGGAAAAATTGAGTGAGCTAACTACTTTTGTTAGAAAACTTGCTGTAGGTAATAGCACGCCAGTCGTACCCTGTCGTCTTTGCAAAACCACGGAGCATACAATAGAGAATTGTCGGATTTTGCTTGATGAAATTGAGGCACGCGCCAATTCAATTGGAAGTGAAAATTCTTATGGGAGGAAGAATGATCCATACTCGAAAACATACAACCCATGATGGAGGGATCACCCTAACTTTCGATGGAAAAACCAGCAAGAGGCGCCTCCACAGAATAGGGGACAATTCTACAAGCAACCCACCGAAAATTCGACACCATCTTTGGAGGAAATGATGAAGACTCTTGTGGCAAACACTATGCAATTCCAGCATGACACTAAATCGAGTATCAAAATTCTCGAAAATCAAATGAGTCAACTAGCCACCACTGTGAGCTGCTTGGAGAGCCAAAATAGAGGGAAATTGCCATCCCAACCTGAGCCGAACCCAAGGAACGTGAGTGTTGTAACTCTAAGGAGTGGGAAGCAGCTTAAGGAGCCTAAGAAGGTGGAGGAAGCTGAAAATGAGGAGGAAAAATCCACTGAACAGATCAACGCTGGAACACCCAGTGCAGAATCAGCACCCAGTGCAGAACAGCCGGACAGAAAGGTAAATTCATCTAAAATTGCTCTTTTTGAGACTAACGAGTTACCTTTTCCTTCTAGGGTCAAAAAGACGGCGATCTTGAATAAAGAGAAGCAAATCCTCGACGTATTCCGAAAGGTTGAGATCAACATTCCCTTACTCGATGCAGTTCAACAAATTCCAAAATATGCAAAATTCCTTAAGGACTTATGCACCAACAAGCGGAGATTAAAGGGGAATGGGAAGGTGGTAATGGGAGAAAATGTATCCGCAGTATTCCAAAAGAAATTGCCACAAAAACGGGAAGATCCAGGTATGTTTGCTATTCCTTGTCGGATTGGAAATATGGGTTTTGAACGAGCAATGCTAGATTTGGGAGCATCAATAAATGTTATTCCACGCTCTATTTACACCTCCTTAAATCTAGGACCTCTTCGGGAAACAAAGATAATTATACAATTGGCGGATCGTAGCCTTGTGTATCCCGAAAGGGTAATTGAGGACGTTCTTGTCTAAGTCAATAAGCTCGTATTTCCAGCCGACTTCTACGTTCTTGATATGCAGAATGAGTCATCAAATTCAACACCTATTTTGTTAGGAAGGCCATTTCTAAATACCGCCAATACCAAAATAGATGTTCGTGGGGGATCTCTCATGATGGAAATTGATGACCAAATCGTACGGTTTAATATTTATGATGCTATGAAATTTCCTGAGGAAGATTGCTCTCTTTTTGCATTAAGCGTGATTGACCCTCTTGTCGAGGAAGTGTTTGATTTGCATTGCAGGGGTAGACTCGAAGTGGTGCTTACTAAAAACTTGGAGGCTGATAAAGAAAATAGTTTTGCGGAGCTTCAAAGAGAATTACAGCCAATATATGAGGAATTATATGGAAAAAGTGAACCAAGGTTAGCCATCGATGAGTATCGCAAGAGAGGAAAGTTTTCAATAAACACTCCAAGAAAGTTTGGTGTGGTTCAAGAAGACGAGTCATCAGTCGTACATTTATTGAGACCATACCAAAACCTCCTTGGTGTGTTCACTAAAAAGGGAAGTTTTTCGTCGAGCCAACGACGTAAAAAAAAGGCGCTTGTTGGGAGGCAACCCATTTTTTTTTATTTTCGCAACTTTTTTTCTCTTCTTCGTTTTTTTTAATTTGCTTGATAGGAGTCAGCTTTTCCAGTAATCTGTTCTTATAAACTAGAATATTATTCTGCCCCTCTTTTAATTTTTTTAATTGCTTATTTCCTTTAAAATTTTATTTTCTTTATTATTTTTCCACTACTTAGTTGTTACCTTTATTATTATTATTAGTTATTTACTTTATCCTTAAATCCCGTCCCTTTCTCCCTTCTTTCTCTACCCTCACCCCTTCCCGGGGTCAGAAATCTAACCTCCCTTCCCCTCTCTTCTGCAGCACAAACACCACACATCGCCGGCCGATCGCGAACCAGTGGACGACCCGCAACCTACGGCCGAACAAGAAAATGAGGCCGAGACCGAGCAAGATCGCGCACTTCAAGCCAAGGTGGATCATTTGACCGAGCATCTGGAAGCCCTTTTCCCTCATTAGCCCGGTGATTCTTACTCTAAACTTTTCACTATTCTTTATTTTTCTTTTCCTTCTTTTATTCGGAGTATGTACTTAATTTTAAGTTTGGGGAAGTTGGATATAGAATGATTAGTTGAATTTGGAAATTATGATGCATTTAATTTTGCGTCCTTAGCTAAATTTGTGTGATTGAATCAAGTTCGTGTATTGGGGATTTAAATATGGCCTGACATAAGAAATGGGTATGATTGACTAGTTTGATTTTAATTAGGGTAGTTCACTAGTCTTGATTTTGGATTTGGATAAAAGTGTGAGGAATTCATGGCACAAGCCCTTTTTATTCGTGAGTTTTGAGCCATAGAGCAATATATATATATATATATATATATATATATATATATATATACACACATATATATATATATATATAAATAATTATACATATACATGCTCACTAATTCTTCTTGTGGGGTCGAACGTGTTGTATTCATGCTAGAACTTAATCAATTATACATGTCAAGACTATGTTAGTGTTCTCATGCAGTAAAGTGATAAAGGCAATTAGGAATAACTCACTTGGCTTATATTCTCCCACCTCGACATAATCACCATTAGAAGCCCTTTTGGACCTAAGCCTTATTCTTTGATCCAGCACATTTTATTAGCCATTATCTACTTTTGGTGAAAATTCATCCGTTTGAACCCTTGGTCAAGATTTGGTTGTGAATTAAGTGTATAACAAGTCGAGGGAAGGACAGAAATTATCAAAAAGTGGGTGGTGAAGTGAAACAAAAAAAGGGATGCTGAAATTAAGAAAAAAAATAAGGCCGAAACAAAAAAAAAGGAGGAGTGGCCGTAAAAATACCCCCCTCGAATGTTGTTAAAGCCACTAACCTCTATTGATCTTTCGTGGCTATGCGATTGCATGTGCCTAAAAGGGTGCTTAAGGAAAGGATGGTGATTCATTGTTTGTAGGATTTGTTATGCACTTAATTTCATGATTAGTCTCGACCAACGAATCCTTTATTTATCCTTTTTATCCTACCCATACCTAAAGCCCCGTTACAACCATAAAAGCCCTTTTGATTATATGCATGAGCTCATCTGAGTAGTGGAGATTTGACTTTTGTGCGAGTATATGGTAATGACACACCATGTTTTGACGTGAATGATTGCTTAATAATCCCTATATCTACTTAAGCGAGAGTGATACCTTGTGAGGCCATCGAATTTTCTCTCACTTGATGCCAATGAAGATGTTGAGATTGGTTGAGGTACTTTAATTTTCTTCATACTTGTTCATGATTATTTATTCTCCCTTGAATATGGCTATCATCTTGGATTTTTCAATACATGCTTCTTGAACTTCTTTCACTCGAATTATGCTTGAGGACAAGCATTGGTTTAAGTTTGGGAAGATTTGATAGAACGAAAATAGTGTGCTAAAATCATTGTTAATTATAAGGTTTTAATGAATTTTCTGTTGGCACACTTGGTTATTTTCCATATATTTATATTTTGGATGCAATATACTTCACTTGGAAATTTGTTGTTTAATTTAGGTGTTTGATGAAGTTTTTAAGCTTAAGGAATAATTTGGATCATCAAACGGACCAATCCAAGGTGATTTGGGCCTAAATAAAGAAAATGTCGCATGACACTAGGTGGCCCAGTGTCAGTTCAGTGACCCAGTGTCAGTCCTGTTCCGAAAATAATCTTACTTGAGGCCTAAGAAACGACTCAAAAACCGCCCAATCAGTTCCACAAGGCAATAAATCGGTCCCTATACTGGGAAAAGGAATTGGAATAGAATTGGGAAGAAAGACTCCAAGGAAATTAAAACTCAAAAAGGATAAGAAAGAAGGAGATCCAATTAAAAGAGCTTGTTTTTGTCTTCGGAATAGGAGTTCATGAGGTTAGAAAAGAGATAAGCGCTGCATTAAAACTTGAATTAATTCGAAATGGTGGATAACGGAGCTAAGGACTAGATTATTCCTCAATTGATATTTTCAATTTTTTACTTCCTTCGATTATTTTATTTTATCTTACGCAATTTATTTTAGTTAAGATCAGAAATAAATCCCCCCCTTCGTTTTATTTTATTTTAATTGCACAAAGTACTTAATCCTTAAATAGTATAATTGATTTACCGTTCTTCGTGGGATCGACCCTTACTTGCCGATACTACTAGTTAGTAGAAGTAAGCCAAGCAAAAATAAAAATAACTAATTTTGACGCGTCACGACAGTGCGGTCAGTATCCGCCTCTGGCATGAGCGCTAAGAGGTCCGCATACATCAGTATGTACTAGGCCTAATAGATCACGAGCCCTTTCTCCATGACCGATGAAAGGATTCTTCGTCATCTTGCCCAATAAATAAGATTCACATGTCCCATATGATTCATAGTCAAAAGAGTCTAAAAGCCCATAATTATGGAGTTTAGAAATGCATTTCTCGTTTATGTGACCAAGTCGACAATGCCATAAGTAAGTCGGATTAGAATCATTGAGCTTATGTTTCTTGGATGTATTGTTATAGACTTCCAAAGTGTTGGACTCATCTAGATCAATATTGTAAAGGCCAGTATATAACTTTGCAGTACCATAAAGCAAGTCATCAAAGAAAATACGAATGATCTTATTCTTAATAAGAAAATTGTAACCTTCACAATCTAATGTAGAAACTGAAATAATATTCTTATTCATAGAAGGAACATAGTAGCAATTGTTTAAAAATAGCAAAAGCCCATTGGGTAAAACTAGATCATAAGTTCCTATGGCTAGTGCAATAACTCTTGCTCCATTGCCGACTCTTAGATCCACTTCCCCTTTCTTCAGCTCACTACTGCTTCTCAACCCCTGCACATTTATACAAATGTGAGATCCAAATCCAGTATCCAATTCTCGGGAGTTAGAAGTAGATAAGTTAACTTCTATAACAAATATACCTATGGCAGTCTCACTACCCTTGGTACGTTTTAGCTCTTCCAAGTAAACCTTACAATTTCCTTTCCAGTGTCCTGGTTTGTTGCAATGATGGCAATTTCCATCTTTGGGAGTTTTAGCCTTGAAAACCAGCTTAGTAGGGTCTTTAGATTTGGCAACTTTTGCCTTACCCTTGCCCTTGCCTTTGTTCTTAAAGGACTTCCATTTGCTGACCATCAGCACGTGGCTTGGTTTCTTCTTAATATTCTGCTCAGCCGTTTTAAGCATCCCATGCAGCTCAGAAATGGACTTCTCTATCTCATTCATATTATAGTTCATAATGAACTGACCGAAACTATCGGGCAATGAGTTTAGGATCACATCTGTGGAGTGCTCCTTAGAAAGTGGAAAACCAAGCCTCTCAGGATGATCAATATATCCTTTCATCTTGGGAACATGAGCACTGACAGATGTCCCCTCAACCATCTTGCAAGCATACAAGGCTTGAAAGGTCTCATACCTCTCTTGCCTAGCATGCTTCAAGAAAATTTCCTTGAGGTGAGCATTTAGCTCATAAGCTTCCATTTCTTCCACATTCTTCTGAAGTTCTGGACAAATGGTAGCCAACATAAGACAACTGACATCAATGGAATCATCAAAATGTTTTTTTCATTTGTCTTTTATTGCTTTGTTAGCATTGTCAGCAGGCACATCGGGAATTTATTCCTCAAGAACGTGCAGCTTTCTTTCTTGCTTGAGAACTATTCTTAAGCTCCGGATCCAATCCAGATAATTGTTGCCGTTTTCTTTGAGCTTGTCCTTCTCAAGGACGGATCGCAGTGAAATGGTAGACGTGTTGTTTGATGCCATTATATATTATCTACAAAATTCAATATCCAAAGTATTTAGTCACATTATTTTATTTCTCGAAAAATACTCCCACTAAAACAAAGTACCCTAAATGTTACAACATTTGTAATTTTAGTGGGCTAAGATCCCATTTTGCACAATCCGAAACTCAGCTTTGGCATGACGCCTAGAATTGAGCTACCTTACCAAGATAATCCGAGCACCCAGCTTTGGCATGACCCACTCAAAATGATCAAAGTCTTGATAGGTGTTTTTCAAATGAACAGCATTTAAAATTTTAACGAGGGATTTTTATCCAATATTAATGTCTATGTTTGCTAACATACATCTAAACATACATAGCATCACATACATGCATAAATTTAAACATACATCGCATCACATGACAATAAAAGCATATGACCGTGTATAGCATGACCACAGTTCCTAACATGATTTCCATTAGCCAACATGAAAATCACAAGGGTCAATCTAAAATGTTGAAATTGGTCTTCATTGATCTTCCCAATACCTTGGAACGTCATACGCGACCAATTGGCTCCTCGAGTCCATCCGTCTCGTCCTTCTTGTCTTCATTACATTAATGAAAAATACTACACTAATAAAATTAAATTACAAGAGGGCAAACGACACGCATGCCGTAAATTATAATAATAAATTACAAGACGACAAACTAATTAATATTAAAAGACATGCAGGCCGTAAAACAACTCAAAATTAAATTGAAACATCCAAGCACATTGGTCAATTTATGGTCATGCCATACACCAAACATATAGTACTAAAATTAATCATCACATAATTAATTAATCATACTATTAAAATTAATTATCAAATAATTAATTAAAGACAATATTAATCTGCCTGACAGTCAGGTATAAGAATAATATCCGATAAAAAATCAGCAATCTGGATCCCTATCCCAGATGGCCGAGCGCGCCTCTGCCCTACAAGGCTGTGTGGGCACAAATCCTGATGGCCGCAAAAATGCATTTTAAAACATTTATTTTGATTTATCAAAAAATACGAGTCAAGTAGAATATCAGTGAACTATTTGGACTACAAGATGGTTGATTCAAGGTCAATCATGGAACAAGTGCAAGAGTTCCAACTCATTATTCATGATGTCAATGCCAAGGGGATGGTCCTGTCGGACGCTTTCACTGTTGCAACTATGATCGAGAAGTTGCCCCCCAGTTGGGAAGACTTCAAGAGCTACCTCAAGCACAAGCGAAAGGAGATGACTCTTGAAGACTTGATTGTGAAGCTGCGCATCGAGTCAGACATGCGCAAGAATGATCATAAACCAAAAGGCCTGATCGATGTTAAGGCAAATCTGTTGGAGCAAGGCGGTCCCTCCATAAAACGAGCGCGTCCAAGTGCCAAAAACAAGGACAAATGGAAGCAACCAGCCAAGACGTTTGATGGTGATTGCTTCAACTGTGGCAAACATGGGTACGTGGCGGAAGAACAAAAAGGTGCTCCAGCCAAGATGGTCCGGGCGCGGCCCGTGGCCGAACCAGCGCGGGATCGAATCCCTTTGGCCGCGGTATATTTTTGCTATTTTACCGTGGCCCGCGGGTCCTGGTCCGACCCGGATCCGATCTGAACCTGCTTGAATCGATGTGCTGTTCCAGAACAGTTCATGCAAAAAATAGTCCAAAAAATTATTTTTAAACGATCAGATTCGATCAAATTAAATCAGAAAAATATTTATAAAATCTATATTTCATAAATATGATTAAGAACATAATTTTATATATTCAAAGCATATAAAATATATTCTACATAAATAATTAAATCACTGCAAGTTGGCTCCGATACCACTGTTGGGTTTTCCATGCATCAAATACATAAATCAAGAGTAAAACGCAGCGGAAGAATAAATATGAAAACCTAATTGAGGATCTCATGCAGTAATATAATTATTTGATTAAAGGGTTAATCGAATACCTTAATCCGATTGAACAGATCTAGATCCGGACTAGAAGCAGATGAATATCTCGTTCGTCTTTGGGTGATCCCCACACGAACAATTCCACAAGCCGGATTGCTAGATCCTTACGAATAATATTGATAAATAGTACAACACAAATTTCTTACTAGAAGTATTGTACTATTGATCAAGATCAACTAAGGGAAGAGAACAGAGATGGCCGAAACGAATTTCCGGAGTGAACAGTTCGACCGAAAGTTGATGAAAGGGCCGATTTTTGGTCTTGCAAATTAGGGTTGCGTAATTTTCTTATTATGACAACTGCTTGTCACAGACCCCTTATTTATACTAAGTTATCCCTAGAGTCAAGACTCTAGTATTTGCTTAGTTACCCCTCAACTTATTAAATAATACAATATATAATATCCAATATTATATATTACTTATTATTTAATCTCCTCATAAATATAATATCTAATATTATATTTATTATTCCCAGTTGATATTTATTCCTACTTGTCTATAATTGTCGTACGTGCGACCCAAAAGGCTTATATTATGTTGGTAATTATTTAATACCTTATTAAATAATAAATCATAAGCGGCCTCTAGTAAGACATTATGATTACCCAAATAATATAAGTTAATAGTCCATTAAACCTTTTAACGTGTCAAATCCCTTTGTCACGCGATGTCATATTTGAACTAAGTCATGGAGTCTGTCATACTTATTTATGTTCAAATGCTTTCTCGATCTTAAGTAGACTGATTGAATCAAATGACTCATCATTTGAGCATGGCCACGCATTTCCTTCAGTCCTACTTATATCTTTCTCACTAAAGAGACGGACCAACGAAGGGTGAAGTTAGGAATTTTGCTCTTTTTTAAAAGGGAAAATTGGAGATTTTACAAATTCTTGCACAATCCTTTACAGTTTCATACATGAAAAATATTTCGAAAGTAGGACTACTGAGATAGGATAAATACAAAAAATATTACTGTGAAAAAATAAATGGAATGAAAAATCAATAAAAAATTGAAAAAGAAGAAGAAGAAGAAGGTACGACGTAATAAAACAGAGAATTCACAATTCTCCGTAAAAAATGCTAAAAAAATTCCCAATTTTCTAACCCAAAATCCAAAATCTTATGCACAGAGGGAGAATTGATGGGCACCAGATCGATATTCAATCATAGATAAGAAGGGGATAGCTGCAACCCAGTTGCATCCTGTAACATCCCCAATTCGTTCAGGGATATTACACGTCGTAGAACCTTTCCTCAATGATCTAACAGGCTGGTAACAAAAACCAAACATCTCAACAACACCTTTAAGGCTGAAAGACTCAGTAGACCGATTTGATCTTTCAATTAATACATACAACTCAATCTCAAAACATGCCCACGCAGGGGTCAAATACAACACACTCCCGTACAAGGGAGAAAGAATACTGCAGCGGAAATAAAGTACAACTGAACCAATACAACAACGTACGGGTCCTCATGTGATTAGTATCGATCATCTTTCATCATCCTTCATGCCAACCCTGTGTTATGCTCCCCAAAATCTGAATGCAATACAGACATCCACCCCCTGATTACTCGGGGGCTAGCAAAATTCCATTATTTTGCTAGTGCAAGTACAAAGTGCAAATACGAGTCATACAAATCATATTCCAAGAATAACAATAACCAAAAATTCTCAAAGATCCAAATATAACGAAAAATACTTCCCGAGGCAAGAGTTTGGGTAAAACTTTCCAAAATTGAAAGGTCACAATTCAAGGGAAACAATTTATAAAATGGTTTAAAATGCCATTGGGAGTTTTAACACAAAACCAGTTTAGGATTATCAAATCTCTCTCTCTTCAAAAGAATCCAAAAAAGGGCACGGTCCAAAGATTTGCTTTCACAAATAAAAGCTAATCCATAAAACATGTTTAATAACAACATCTAACACCAATCGATTTGTCAAAATTCGATGGAAAACGAAATCAAGAACAAAACTCGAAAAAAAAGGTCAACTCCAGAGAATCAAGAAAATACCTCGGATCAATAACGAAGAACACGAATTGATGTTGTTAATCCACACCAAGAACTTGAGGAGGATGATATCTCTAAGATAAATTGCCCAAAAATTGCACAAACAATCGCCCACGGAGAGAAGAAAGGAGAGGAAATGAAATCCTCTCCAAATCCCGCTGATAAAAGGACATTCTGACTCGCGTGCCGTGGCGCAAACTGAGTGTGCCGCGACCCGCGGCTAAAATACACGATCAGGTCTCCAGGCCGTACCGCAGTGCAGACTAAGCATACTGCGGCCCGCGATATAGCCGCGCCCAGCTCGCAACTGCAAGGTGTGTGCCGCGGCGCACAATCCCTTGTGGTGCGGCGCACAATGTTCATGCCCAAAAAGTGCCGAAAAATCACGATACGTGATCGAATAACCAAATCGAAGTTCACAACACGTCTAATAACGTTAAACGGACTTACGAGAAACACGAAACAATTTCGAACGAGATTCGCAAGAATCGAACTCAAGTGTGGAAAAGTCGCTAAGAAGCACGGAACTCAACAAAACGACACAGAAACGAACTTGGATGTCAAAAAGTGCGGAATTAATCATTCTTAGAATGACGAAACGGTCACAAAAGAGTCGCTAAGATGGACTTCTGCCAAAAAAAGAAAATTACTGGAAATCGAAATTGCGGATATTACACATCCAAGGTGCCATCTGGGTTGCCCCGACATTAGTCCTCAAATCTTCATGCTCAAAGCCTCAAACCCATAGAAAAAAATAATATGGAGAGGAGAGGTAGTGGTGGTGGTGGGTGTAGCTGTGATTATGATGGATGATGGATGATGAATGATGAAGGGAGAACTCTGGTTCTACCGTCTCTTCAGTACAGAGAAAACGAGGTAGCTGGATAGAATACCCACACCACTGACTGTTGCCTCATCCCACTATCACAGAAACCAACAACCCAGATAGAAAGGGAAAATAACCAACGGCTGTAAATGTTACAACAAAAAAAACGGGACATAACTTTTTATTATAAGACCCGTTCCTCACATCAACTGGATGGTGACCTGACGAAAAAACCGATAAAACCCTAACTATTCATTTGGGGCATTGACACTTTTGTAATAGTATGATAAGTTAGTAGGATAAAACTAGATCCATCCTCGATTTGTGTCATAAATTTTAATTTCATTTATTCTTCATCGAAATCTGAACTTCTTAAATAATATAATTAAATACATGTGTTTAACTTTGTAGAAACTAGTGACTTATGTAATTTCATAGAAGACTTATCATATATATTAAAATATTCAGTCCTATTATTTAAATTGGAGTCATAATGACTTCAATTTTTATCTATAAAATTATAAAATATCAATCTTAATAATTTGAAAAGTCTCTTATTAATCATTTGAAAAGTCTATTCTTAATAATTTGAAAAGTCTATTCATATGATTAGTCCTTTCGTATCCATAAGTTACACGAATAATTTAACTATAAATAACACCTTTTTTGGACATCAATATCCATATTGTGGTGTTCGGGTTTGCCTCTTGATCTCATTCTCTCGGGCGGACTTCATCGTGTCCGAGAAATCAAAGAAAACACAACAGACTTGGACTTTACGAATGAACATTCCATGCCTCTCGGTTAATGGGACATCCTTCAACATCGGCAAAATTTCGACTACACCGGGGTTCTGTGGGACGGTTATAAGTGTCTGTGTCTGTGGTGATGTGGCAGACAGACGTGATGCGTGATTGACAGTCACCTCTGAGGGTGGTTTTGTGGGCATTGGAGGCTCAGCGGCTTCTGGTTTCGAGGGCTTTTCTGCCCTCTCTTCATAATTTTGTTAAACATTGTTTCTTTTACCCCAAATCACAAATCATAAACCCAAGAGAACACAAAATTGAAAAGTCACTCCCTTTCACACCAACTACCCAGTACTTTTTATTCGCAGTGGGGGACCCACATTTTCTGCTAATTGTTCTACTTTTTCCGAGGGATTTTCTAATCAGAACAGTAAAGTAAACAAATTCAGAACCCTGGATATGGGAGAAAGCGTAACTAATGAGAAATCAGAGGCAATACTCATAATCATGATCTAATTACAGCTATTTTTTCTCATATTTGCGTCACATTCACACACTATTAGACAAAAAACATCGTGTCTGCATAAATATCTCGCGTTAAAAAATAAACAATACCTCAAATGAGATGCCTAGAAATCAAAGACCAAACTGGAAATCTGACGATCAATCAAGCCATGGAATAGAAGACAAGCCGGAGGACTTATACGAGTCGACCCCCTCGATCAACCTCGGCGGTCGGATCTATATGCTTCAATCAAGAGGTGGGAACTTTGGAGGTCTTTCCCCGATTCCCACCATGTCAAACGAAAGGCTAATGCCCAAGCAACGTCTTCAAAAAGAGGATGACTCGCTCGCCCTCTAAAGTTCGTCATCTAACGTGATGAACCTAGGCAAGCGATTGCCTCCCCCAGCACAACGTATACCGTCGAGGATTGCCATCTAACATGACGGTCCGAGGTAGAAAAGTGTAGCCATGGTTCTGGAGGTCGATGGAACCGACAGCCCATCCATGCAAGATTCCTTCGGGCAGAGATCGCTCGCCCTTTCATTTAAATACGAGGCGGGCGTAGCCGAAGGGCCTTCCAAAACAGATTTGTGGACACGCTCGCCCGCCCTCAAAGGTCCATCATCTAACATGGTGGATCCGGACAATGCGATGCGTCCCTCCCCCCGTCACAACGTATGCCCTCAAAGGTCCGTCATCTAATAGGTCGGTCCCTGGCAGAAAAGTGATAACAAGCCACGGTCGTGGAGTCGACTAATCCGACGGCGCCCTGTGCAAGGACTCCTCCAGGCAGAGATCGTCCGCCCCATCGCAACATTGCAAGGCAAAACGTAGCCTACAGAGGACCCTCACAATTAAATGAGTCGCGAGAAGTAGGCCATCAGACGGAATGTCGCTCGCGCACAAGACATGGTCATGGAGGTTGGTTCCATCGAACTCCACGACTGTGCACGGTTCCTCTAGGCCGAGATGGTCGGCCTTCCTCGAGGAATCTGCAAAATTGAAGATCGCAAGAACTAAACCGAAGATAGCCCGTTAAACGATTTATTTTCGTTACCTTACTTTCACTAAGTAAACAAAAACAAGGGGGAAGAGCGGAGCTATACATACGACGATCGCTCCTCAAAACACGTTTGTATAAAGTCAAATGCAAAGATTCAGAAAGACGATCGTACAAACAAGAAATGAGAGAAGGAGATATTCATTTCATTTCATTGGAAATACAAGTCGCCCGAAGGCAAAATACAACAAAATCTGTAAAATTACAAGCAAAAACAAAAAAGATCAGGCTAGCTCAGGCTGCCCCTGCCGAGCCATCTCCCCCGGCCGTAGAGTCGGCGTTCGCTCCCTCACCGGCATCAGGCACGGTGCCCCCATCCTCCGGGGCATCCGGGTGAACGAGGTTGTCCGGCGACGGATACCAGCTCAAGTCAACTCCGAGATCAGAGAGGTCGAGGATCGGCACAAAGAAGGCCGGCTGCAGAGGGTGCTCAAGCACGTAAGCTTTGAAGTTATCAACCAAAGGGCCGACCTCGAGCCCTCCCTTCTTGGCAGCGGGGATGGCGTCAGCATAAGCCATGTAATAGGCAAATTCGCTAACGTACTCCACGTTGAGGAAGGGATCGGCCTCGATCGCCTTCAGTTTCTCCCTCAGCCCCGCGGTCGTTTGGTCCGCGCCCTGGAGCTCGGCAACCTTAGCGGACACCTCTCCCTTCGACGACTCCAGTTCGCCATTCAACCGGTCCACAACCGCCTTCAGCTCAGTTGCTTCCTTCTGCGAGGTCGCGTGCAACCTGCGGGCATCCGTCATCTGGTCCCGCATCCGGGTAGCGAACAAAAAACCCTTTCGAGATCCTGGCTCGCCTGCTTGGCCGCCTCCACGGAGCTCTTCTCCATGGCCACGAGCCGATTGACAAGCTCAGCGTTTTGCTTTTGAGCGGCCTCAAGGTCCGCATGGAGACGAGCGATGGAGGGCCGCCCCTCATAATCCTTCACGGCCTGAGCAGCCATCGTCTCCATTTGAAGAGCCAAATCGAGGGTCGCCTGCATCGCATCTGCTGATCGCCGCCGCGCGATCGCATCCAGATCGGTCGTCCATGCCTTCGGCAGGGCTGCGACGGCCTGAGCAACATAATGAGGGACATCGCAAGCCTCGCGAGGAGATCTGCTCGCGAGAAAGTCCAACACCATCGGCGAGACGTTCGGGTCGGAGCGACGGACCCTGCACCAAGAGCAAAAGGGTTAGTATATTTCCAACAAAGGAATATCATAACCCAGCAAAGCAACTAAACTCACCTTTCGACCTTCTCCGGGTCGCGGCCAAAGAACGGCCTCCCGCGAGGGGTCTCAGCGCGAGCGATTGCCGTGGGCTCCAGAAAACTCGACGAAGGCGTAGACCCCTCCGCCATAAGAATCACAAAAAGGGGAGGCACGGCGATCGGCGGCGCCACTGTGGGCGCCTCAGCGGCAACAGAGGGCGAAGGCTCCTCCATCCTCCGCCTCTTGCGGTTGAGCTGGAACTGTCTCTCCTCCCGAGGCACCGGCTCGTCGACGATCGGCTCCACGAGAGGTCTCGCCTCCGGAATAGGACGGATCGACACCGCAGGGGCACGACTCGTCTTCTTCCCTTGGCGGAGATGACTCATGATCCCAGGGTTCGACATGGCAACTTCTCTCGGTGGCTCGGAGTAGCGGGGGAAGTGAATCTCTGTAGTGAAGACAATCAACCGAAGTCAGTTATAGTTCTCAACCACGGGACGATCGTCAAGCAAAGAGAGTTCGAGATAAATTTGTACCTGGGACCCTCAAGTGGCAGGGAAAGCGAAACAACCGAGCGGCCAACCAATGAGCTTCGTTGTTGATCCGGTGAGCGTCGATATAACTGTCCGGAAGACTACGTATTAGCTCCCAGACGATCGCAAAATCAAAAGGTAGATCGCCTGCTGCCGTAGTAAGTGTACCTGCAAAAAGAAAGCCAAATTACATCGTTCAGGATATATCCGAACGAAGGGAGAGTCAAAACCCTTACTTGGATTCCTCTCCCGGAAGCCGGTGGGGATATCCAACTCATCGGTGGGATTGTCGCTCGCGGCCGATTTCCACACATCGCCGACCCAAAACCACTTCATCAGGTCTCCCCGGATCTTGTTCGGTACGCCAAGGATCATCCGGCCCGAGCGACCTTGAATGTGATAGCCGCCAACGGAACCCTTCTGAGCCGTCAACTTAAAGAGATAGTTCATCTCCAGCGCCGAAGGAAGACGGAACAGCCGGTGACCGCCAAATAGAGTAAAGATGCAGACGATCTGCAACCAGGCATTCGGCGTCAGTTGGAGCGGCGCCACGTTCCAAGCGGCCAACAAGTAGGACACGACAAACAGTAGTGGAACCGCAGTCCGGCCCGCATGATCGACTCATTAACAGCGATCATACCCTCAGGAGGTTGGTCGGCACGTTCATTCTCGGCAGGCAGATAAAGGGAAATGTCAGAGGGGACATGGAACTCCGCCCTCCAACGAGCCAAATCCTTCTTGGTCGCCGAACTTTTAATCTGGCCAAGAGTCCACGAGGAGCGGCACGCGGCCCGGAACAGCGATCGCTTTTCAGGTTCATGAGGATGGGAGATCGAGTATGCACGAAATTCAAACTTAGGGAGTGGGCCGGCTAATCTCTCCATAAGCTCGGCAAAATCTGAAAAGGCTTTTCCGAATACACTATTTTGCTCCCAGTACACTCTTATTGCCGCCGCCTCTTCGGCCAACGAGCGCTTCCGCTCCGCCTCCGCAGACCTGGCCGCGTCAGCTTCATTGAAAAGTTCTTTAACCTCCGCGGGTTCAATCCCAGCGCGGATAGCCTCGACGGCTGTCTCCACGTGGAACTCCGGGGAGGTTTCATCCCGGGCAGTCGAAGTCGCGGTGGCAGAGGTGCTACCCGCCTCAAACACCTTTGAAACTCCTCCGGACATCTTCAGAAGAAAGAAAAGGAAGAGAAAGAAGCTTTTTGTTCTTACCTAAAAAGTCTACTCGAACGGCGCTCGGTAACTCAAATCTTCAGAGAAATCGGGCGCTACTATCTTCTCAGGCGAAATGCATAAAGTTAAAACCCAGAAACCCTACCCCCTTTTATAGGCGAGAGCGGGGGCTTCTGGGCAATTAAACAGGTCTCAGGGGCCGAAGCGCAAAGGTCGAAAAAGATCCAAACTTAATGCCGCCCTCGAATCCCGCGTGCACGTCGTTTCGAGGGTACGCCAAAGGATAGGTCTGACAAAACTGTCGGACTCCTCCAACAGGAACGCGACACGTGCCCCAGTGACGGTTCAAGTCAGCGTTCACTTCCCGCTCTTCTCAGCGATCGACCAGGTCGTCCAAATTCAAAATCAAGGTCCGCTCGAGAAGACGATCGAGCAGGTCGTCCAAATTCAAAATCAAGGTCCGCTTCTCAGCAATCAAGGTCGTCCATGAAGTGATGAGTCGCTCGTCTAATTCAAGCAATCGCCAGTAGAACCACCTCACCCCACGTCTTTAACATCGGAGCGAGCTGGGGGGCAATTGTTGTGCGGCGATTAATACGCCTCTGCGGCGATCGGCACAAGGGCCGAGCGACCTTAGTCAGCGTCATTTGAACCAAGGCAGACTTACCATGCGAAGATTCTAGACCAAGTACCAAGCGATCGGCATTCAGCGCGATCGTCTCTGGGCACCTGGCGATCGACCCTAGTGCCCGACCAAGGACGACCGCCTTATGCCACGTGTAAAGCCAAGCATCCGTCAAAGTCTACGAAGACCGAATCTCGGATGAAGACCCACATGCAGATTCGCAAAAGGCGCCACAAGAAAAGTCTTTTTAACTCCCTACCAGCTGTAGACGACAAGGACAGTCTTACCTACCGACAAACCCTCCGAAAAGGTCCAAGGTGGGACCTCCCAAGACAGCGACACGAGACGCGTGTTGTCTTCTCATTGGTTCGCACAGCTGGCTGCCAGTAGCGGTTGCGGACTTTAAGGAAACCGACCCACGTGTTGAGACGATCGCCCGTTTATTATAATACAGGAAAGGCGATTGCCCAACTACCTCCACTCCTATAAATAGGAGACCTCCAGCAAATGGAAAAAGGTTCAGAAACTGTTGATTTCACACGAGAGTTCAGAAACCATTAGACTTCCATCACAGGAAAAACAGCTAAATTCACACAGTTGAATCCTACAGCTAAAAACACAGCACTTCATCGTTGTTACAAGAACTCACAGAGCATTACATCTGGTTCTTCTGGCAATCATCAGCACTCAAGAGCTAGATAACTAGGGTCATTACACTCATTGTAATCATACTCTAATATTAATATTTATAGTCCACAGTATTCGTATTAATAATATCTCGCGAGAGCATTCAAGTCCGGGACTAACAACCCTGACAAATCTTGTGTTATTTACATTCCCTCGTACGTGCTCTCGCACTTTGTTTGTTACTCACCCGTAGCCATATCCAGCAAACCATTACGTATAATATTTTGGGTAACAACACCTATAGATTCACTGATAAAACAAAACCCAATCATTTAAAAAAATACACACTTTTGCATGCCATTCAGCTCATTTAAATGGATCCAGAGAGATTATTTCAGATCTTAATCGAAAGAAAAAGGAAACTCATGGTAAAAGGGAACAATTTGAGAAAAAGAACGTATTTTAGATCCAAATTATTAAAGCAGCCTATGCAGGTAAAAAAGAAACTCAATTATTAAAAACCCAATCTTTTACATGCAATTAACAAATTAGGAACTAAGCAGACATAACAACAAACCTGAATGAAATGACAAGGTCAACCACCTCACAAGTTTCTCTCAAGTCTCATCTATTATTCAGTTGCAGCATGAGGTATATTCCCAACTATGAAAGGAAAAAAGGAGACACTACTACAAAAACAAGCAAAGAGACCCTTGATAATAGACCCGTTGGTTAAGACGACGGGTCTCTTTAGTATAAGAGACCCAATATTAGAAATAACAGGTCTCTAATGTGTTAAAGGAGTCCACTATTTTTTTTGGGATAAACTAAAGACCAGTTATTTAAGATAACGGGTCTCTAATGTGTAAGAAATAAGAGACCCGTTGTTTGATCCAACGGGTCTCTAATGTGTAGGAAATAAAGACTCCTAGTTTATTTTATTTTTTTGGTATTAAAGACCCGTTGTTTAATATATGTGGTCTCTTTGATTCCTTCTTTACCAAATTAGGGCCCGTATGTATTGTGTTTTTTTCCTTTCTTCTTCCTCGATAATTCGCAGGCGGCTAGGCTAGGGCAAATATAGGAAAGTTCGGTGACCTCGCACTGACAGGCCGATCGAAGATTTACCCAACCCATCATCGGCGATTTAACTACCACCAACGTCGGCATATATACAAGGTGTATTTTTCTATTTTATTCTCCTTTTTTGCATCACTCTTCTTAGAAATAATTGCTCGATTTTCTGGATTGGTTTTATGGTATTGATTGGTTTAGGTATTTTATGAGTATAGGTGTTCTTGCTGGAAGTTCTTTTACCATACGAGATATATGTTGATCCACCACAGCAGCTAAATCTGACGATACTGTTGAAGAGATCCGGCACTGTTGAAGAGAGGGTTGAAGGGATTAGGCACTGTTGTCATTGAAGAAGATGAATAAGTATTTTTTTTTGGATATTTCTACTATGTTTGATTTTGGCTGTAGCTCGTGCCCTTATCTTATGTTTAGGAAAAGTCCCCAAATACTATTACTACTTGTTGATGCATTTCTACTTATGTTGAGATGGGTTTTTTCATGGATGCGTTTGGTTTCCTGACCTTGTCCTTAGATATTCTACATGCGTATTTGGTCCACTCTAAAAGTTGAGACGGATTATATTGCTGGCAAGTAGCAAAGTCGTCTTATTGATGAAGATATCATTGCTTATTTCGTGTTATATTCCGAGGATTCCATGTTTGTAAAATGCTTTGCAGTTGTGTTGGAGGCAGTTGAATCTTGGGGAGCTCTTGCTTCTTCCCTTTCTGTGGTATTTATAGTTTTTATAGATTTCTCAAGTTATTTTCCAGATTATCTGCTCCTTCTACCAAATTATGTGCACTCATATTTTGAGCCTGAATAAGATTGTTATCCTCTTTTGGTTGCGTGCAGACCTATTGGTTGCAAGTATTCAAAAATGGAGGTAAGTATATAAATATTTATAAGTACATATATGCATATATGTTTTTTTCTGTGTATTAGTGAGGTCCTTAAAGTTAATGATAATTACAGAACCTACCCCTGAGGTTTGGGGAATTAACAAAAAAGTCCAACTAATTTTGAAAAATACAAAAAATATCCTTGATCTTTGATTCATTTCACATTTTGCCCCAAATTTATGGTTGCTCCCACAAACTTTCAAAATATTACAAATAGCCTCAACTTACCGTTCGGCCACTTGAGTATTTAGAAAAAATTGAAAGATGTAATGTAAGATGCATAGTTGGGATTGTCTGTTAATATTTAGAAAACAAATTAAGGATGTAATATCAATAATATTTTATGGCATCAACAGTTTCCTTTGGGTCCACTAACGGTAAGCGCAAAACGTATGATGGATACAATCTCAAGGGTGTTTGTAAATATCAAAGTTTACCTTCGGTTTGTGGTCAAACCTCAACGGTAGTTTTTATATCAAACCTTGTTTTCTTAGGAGCAATATTTAATTATTTTTTTTCTTATCTCAGCTGAGAATTATATATTAGTCGTAATTAGTGCTAGCATTGTATAGGTTTTGGGTGTGATACTGAAGCAGTGGTTAACATCCTTGCCTATAGGGATGCAACACAGCGTTCGCTTATCGCACAAGAGTACAGAGTTATGTATTCTGAAGATCTTCATAAACGCCTCGCTTCAGAACTTAGTGGTGATGTTGAGGTATAGAGGAGAATTAAGCACCTTTTCTTTTCAGACAAATTTGACCAAATATCTGTTTGATTTTTACAATAACATGACCTTCGTGAAATTGCAGCTTTTTTTTGTGTTCGCTATTATACCTTTTTCTTGATACTTCATTTAATGAAATGTTTATCCTGCTGTGTATGAAACATTCTTTTTTCTTGATTGTGTTTTTTTAAATGATTTCAGAAAACAATATTACTTTGGATGTATGATCCTCCTACACGGGTTGCAACAATTGTAAGGCAAGCTTTGAGTGGTGACACCATCAATTTGAAAGCTGCTGCTGAAGTAATTTGTTCTGGTACTTCAACTCAAATACAACACTTTAAACAAATATACCATGCAAGGTTTCATCCTTACCTTGAGCACGATATTGAAAAGCAAGCATCTGGTGATGACAAAAAGGTTTCTTCCCCCCTCTCTCTCTGTGTATGTTGTATGTATATATATATATATATAGTGGCGCGTTCTATGCAGTACCAATATTAGATGCAGTACTTTACAGTACTAATTTATGCATGAGTTTTGTACTAAATATGCATGAAATATATGCATTTCGTGCATCAAAATTTCAATGCATTAAAATATGCAATATATTTGATGCATATAATCTAATATTTTAATGCATCCCTATATACTGGCGCGTTCTATGCAGTACATAGATGCAAGATTTTACGCACTACTAATTTATGCATGAGTTTTGTATATATTATATGCATCAAATATATTGCATATTTTAATGCATTGAAAGTTTGATGCACGAAATGGATATATTTCATGCATATTTAGTACAAAACTCATGCATAAATTAGTATTGTAAAGTACTGCATCTAATATTGGTACTGCATAGAACGCGCCACTATATATATATATATATAGATTAATATAAATGGATACTTGCCTACGAATTTATGTCCATTTATCTGCCTCTTCCATTTTGCAGTTGCTACTTGCCTACGTCAGTGTTATGTGCTATGAAGGTCCGGTGGTCGACAGGGCAATGGCTGAGCATGATGCTAAGGCGCTCTACAAAGCTGGAGAAAATAAGATGGGCACGGATGAGAAGACTTTCATACGTATTTTTCTGAAAGAAGCCGTGCACATTTGGCTAATGTTGCTTCTGCTTATCACAGCATGTACGAAAATGAGTATGTTGAAAAGACCAGCATTATGTCCTTTCCGCTTTTCCTCATCACTACGAGCCTGTTGGTTGGCTAAATGAGTATCTTCTTGCAGGTCGTTAAAAGTGAAACTTCCGGGAACTTTGAGTTTGCGCTTTTGACTATAGTACGTTGTGCTGAAAATCCTGGGAAGTACTTTGCAAAGGTAAAATACGATACTTTGTGTTAAAAAGTGCCAAGTCATCCACCCCACCCCACCCCACCTCCCCCACACAAAAAAAAAAACTCTGGAATATAATCTATCAAAAATAAAGGATCATTTTATTCTTCTTCTACTTACTTTTTTTTAGAATGAGTAATTCATTTTTATTACAGCTTCGATCAAATTTAGAAATGCTGAAGTGGTTACGTAGGTTCCGAAAAGAGTCTATATTTATGGTGAATGTATTCGACTAGTTTATTGATATCCTTTGTTCTTATCTGTAATTTTCCCAACTCTAGTTAACGCGTAATGACCTGAGATCACTTTAAAATCTGCATTAAGGTGTTGCGTAAAGGCGATGAAGGTCATGGGAACCAACGACTCGCTCCTTATTAGAGTAATAGTGACACGCGCCGAGATTGATATGCAGTACATAAAAGCAGAGTACCAAAAGAAATATGGAAAGTCACTTGATGATGCAGTTTCTTCAGAGACGTCTGGACATTACCAGACATTTACTGGCCAGTACGTCTGCTGTAAGCTGTAAAATTTCATTCTCTCTATGTCCATCTCTATTTGTTTTTGAAGTTTGGGGTATTTTGGGAAGCTTCATGTAAAGACCTGGAAACATTAGATTATGAGACAAGTAGATAAAATCACTAAACCAGAGTACTTGTTTTTCGTTGTTGGATTATAATTGCAAGGAGTTATGGAAGGCCAGATTGCTAATTTGCATTGGGAAGTATCATTGTTTCATTAATCTAACATTCTATTGGTCTTATAGCATTTTATTTCCTACATAATTGGTGGGATGCAATCCTTGTTTCTCGGTTGCTTTGTGTTGTTCTTTGTATCGTTGTTTTTGTACTTACTCGTGACATACTTAATAGTACGCTTTTAAATGTTGTGCTTTGTAGATGAATATTACTCGAATATGTGTGGTACTTCATATACCCTTTCAAAACGTATCTAATGATTTATAATTGTTTACTGTCATTCTTGCATATGGATATTTCATGAAGCAGTGGACATTTACTAACACTAATTCATGAACAGAACTTACTCACCATTGTTCAGATATATTTTATTTTCTGAGAAGTTAGTATAGAATATATGTGAAACACTATCTAACTTGAAACGGCTATATCACTGTGCTCTTCTAAATAAATACCAGAGTGTATCTTTGTGTATAGATGCAGTCTTGATAGTGGCTTTGCCTCGTTCAATTGCAGCTTCGTGAATCATGATTGCTTTGAATAGTCTAAAAGTGATTCACGATGTAAAGCTTGCACTTTTAGTTTCGAATAGTAGGAACTTAAATTCAGAGTAAGAAAGTTACGTCCGCTTTCACCGATCAATCATTGTGTTCTCCAGATTTCAAGTATGCCACTCTCGGGAGGTGGCACTGGTCCGGGATGGGAACCCCGCCGATATCCAAGATAAGGGAAGAATACCCCGATCGAATGATGTTGACATTTTCTGTTTTCCCATCTCCGAAGGTGTCCGACACCGTGGTAGAACTGCATAATGCAACTCTTTCGTACACCGACTTGTTGAGAATGCCGATGAGTGCATGGTCCTTGACAATGAGGCGCTTTATGATATCTGTTTCCGAACTCTCAAGCTGGAACTCGTAGTAAATTGATCAGGTCCGAGATATGCTACAGAACGAAGAGGAGAAGGAAAATGCTGAGTTTCATGAGAAGGAGGTCCAATATATACAAGCAAAAAATCTGTTCTCTTTTTTTGTTACAATTTGTTGCAGTTTGTGTGCCGCATGTTCATTGGTAAGTTGATAAGTTGGTGTGAATGATTAGATTTTAGAACTTTTTTTGTTATGTTTTTTGAAGTTATGATGTAAAGCTTTTACATTTATAGAAATTACAATTAATGTAAAGCATTTTGCGTTTTGAGCATTACTTGTGGGAAATATATTTTTTGTAATAATATAGATTATTATGGAATTGTTATTGAATTATTATGAAATATTATAGCAACGTGTGTTATTTTTCAGGTTTAATGGCTGTTAATATTTCTGAATTATAATAGCAGGTGTAATATATTTTAGGTTTAATGCAATTGCTTAATATTATAGCAGGTTTATGTAATTTGTGGGTAAAATACCTGCTATTATTGAATTTAGAAAACATATATATATATATATATATATAAAGAGACCCGTTATGTATAAAAGGGCTCTCTGGGTATAATATTAAAAAAATTTAAGAGACCCCATATCTTATATATGGGGTCTGAGCTTATTAGAAAAAAAAATTATTAAAAAAATCAAAGAGATCCTCTATCATATGAGGTCTCTTACCCTTTTAAAATATTTTTGGCACACCTCACATAAGAGACCCCATTTCTTATATAGGGGGTCTTAAACTTTTAACAAAGAGACCATCTCGAGTGCCTCTTTATAAAAGAGACCCCCCCATCTAGAGACCCCCTTAAAGGAGGTCTCTTAGGTTATTTTGGACGGGTCTTTTTGCCCATTTTTGTAGTAGTGAGATTTGAAGGAACAATGGGAGATTACAAAAGAAACTCAAAGAATCACAAATACAAAAGAAATAAGATAAAAAGGAAGAAGACAAAACGTCCAAAAAGAAACAAACCTAAAACATAGTGGCGGAGGATTATAGATGAGGATTGGCGGAGGCTTACAGATGAGGAATGCTCGCCAGATACACAACCTACCAAAAAAAAGAGAAGATATAAAGGACATGAGAAGAAAAGAAGCAAAGTCAGATAAAAATTTCTAGTTTCTGATAAATTGAAAATATCACTTGAACCAAGAAAGTTCATATAAAGAAAACAGGAAACTAACCAAAGATGTCATTCCAAAAAATCACAAATGCATAATAAATTTTTGACAAGTGAAACAAAAAAAAATAGGATTTTAAAGTTGAAGGGGGAGAATGTGAGGAGTAGGAAAAGAAATAAACCTGATTGAAATGTGCGTAAGCCGAAGAAAGCTAACCGCAGATACAAAACCTGCCAAAAAAGGAAAAAAAATCATAGAAAACAACCAGTTCTCTTCAAGCAGGAATTTTGAAGCACAGCAAGAGAGAAACAAAGAAAAACGACACTAACGAACAATGAAGCAACAAGGCATGACAATAGGAAAAAAGAATCAGTAAAAGGAGGAAAAGGAAAATTCGTAATATTAGCATAAAAAAAGAATGAGAAGCAAAAACCTAGAATGCAAAAAATAGTTTCCTTACATGTAGCGAGATTTTCAGATGTGTTGTTATGTGGCTCAGTTCACTCAAACATACTAATTTGCTGACATTTAAGGCTGCTTCCTCTAACAAGGGTTAAAAATCTGATTCAAATACAAAAGAAATTAAAAATAAAATACAGCCAAAATAGTCAAAAATGAAAAGATTATAAAAAAGACCAATTCTTTACAATAAGAATCCCAAAGTAGCCAGTAGAATTAGAACGAGAAGCAGAAACGCGAAAAGAAAAGGGGGTTTTCTGGCTTACAGTGAATTCCTCTTTAGTTTTCTTTGTAAGGCAAAAGATTCCAGGTCATTTTCATCTTCACGAGTCCTTTGACCTTCACGAGACCATCAAAGCCTGTATTTAAGATGAATCCCAAACGAATTAAAGCAAAATTTGAATAATTAGGGTAGAGATACGCAGTCAGCAAGAAGTCATAGTAGGAAAAGTGAATAGGAGAAATAAAAATCGCCAAAAAAATTATAAAAAATGGAAGAGAGCTAACCTGAGTATCTCTGATGACATCTCCGAACACAAAACCCATTTAGCAAGGCGGGGTGTGGCGTGACCAAAAACAGCTTCTTCTTTCTTTCATATCGTCTTTCAGCTCACTCAAAAAAAAAAAAAAAAACCACTTGAGAGCTTCATGTTATGTAAATCTGAGAAAAAATAATAGCTTGAAAAGAGAAAAGAGATGAGAGAGAATGGAGAGAGATCGAGAGTAACGGCTGCCATGGAGACTGGATAGGGAAAGAGGAAGGAGAAAAGAGAGAAAAGAGGAGAGAAGAGAGAGAAAGATACGTGCAGCTGCTGGTTACAGAGAAAAGACTGAAATGGGATAACCAAAGAAACCCTAGCTATAGTTGTAAGCCTCGGACGTTAGTCAAAGACGGACACGAAAAAAAACCAACCTGCTGCACATCACTCTGCGCCAGCTTCATCCTTGTAACCTGCAAAGATAAGTTTATCTTCCTCTTTGATTAATTTCTGCCTTTTTCTCAAACGAATTTAATTTCATACTTTTCTCTCTCGTTGCAGTAAAGGAATCGGAGAGGGAGAAGGTGGTCAAAGAAGGATGCCGGAAAAGCTTCACCGTTACCGGCTAACCACCATCGCATTGCACTACTCTCTGCGTACCTTTGCTGCTGCTCCTGACCGCGGATTATCCACGACGGACCGCATATCGCGGTCATATTTAATATGGGCGGCCAGTCAGCCACGTCATGCCTCCGCGTCATTACCCGATGCTATGTGTGCTTTACCCGGTCGATGCCTAGCTCCTACGGGTGGGCAAAAAGCCCGCCGACCTGTTGACCCAAAGGGTACCCCGATCCGAATTGACCCGAAAAATAAGATACCCGACCCTACTTTTTGATTAAGGTACCGGAATGTTAGGGTACTCGAAATTCTAGGGTCAGTGTCAGGATCAGAAAAATGCAGGATCTCAGGTGCAGGTGACTTTTGTATCTCAGCTGCAGAGGGGGCTGGTGTCATCTCCTCTGCAATTTCCTCGGGTAATGCCCGGATCGGACCGAAACTGTTGACAGCCCATTAACTTTTAGAGTTTAGGTTTTGGGTCCGGTTCCGGTTCCAGACCCGAACCGTAACTGTCCGACCCGAACCGACCCGCTCATTTCGGTTATGGTCTCACCCGGCCCATTTTTTTTTGTAATGGCCCATCTTTTACTTTTTTTTTTTTACTTTTGCTTATTATTATTGTAATGAGCGAATTATATTTTTTCTTCATTTACTTTATCAGGTCGTACCTGCAGATAAGCACGCATATTTTTTCTTCATTTACTTAATTTTCCAGGTCAAAAGATTGTAGTAAGCTGAAGAAAGCAAAAGAATTTGTATGTAGATATACACGAGAGAGAGAGAGAGAGATAGAGAGAGAGAGAGAGATACCCCAGATACGAGGAGATCCCATATCATCTCTCGATATTGGGAGACAATTTCTTTACATTCAGTGCTTACAACTCCCTCTGACCCAATAGCGTGGTTGATTTGCGTCACAATAGTCTGAAATTGTAGGTCATTTAGAGCATAGATCTATATACTTCCATCGAATGGGGTAAGGAACTGAAAAGAATGAAGAAAAACGTGACGGGCAGCCTGAGCAATCGGCAGCGGCGTGCCGGCGCCAACAGAGGGCGGAGGAACGACGGTGATGACGAGGGACGTCGGTGCCAAAAGAAGGCGGAGAAACGACGATGAGTAGGGTTTGTGAAAAGTTGCTGAACTGTTCGTGAAAAGTTGAGAACTGTTCGTTCCAATTCTAATTTTCTGGGTTTTGTTAGACCCGTGGGTAATTACCCGACCCGAACCATTTTTTTATTTATTTTGATGGTCCGGGTCCGGTCCGAGTCCGACTCTTAACGGTCCGGTTCTGGACCCGGAACCTATGCAAACTTTATGGTTCTGGACCGGGTATTACCCGCCCATTGACAAGCCTAGCTGCAGAGGGGACTGGTGTCATCTCCTCTGCAATTTCCTCAGGTGGGTTTTGTGCAGCTGCATCAGATTGAACTTCATATGAGTCTGAGGGGATTCTATAAGGTGAGGTTCCACTTGTCATCTCCTTGAGAATCTCAGCTGCTGTGGGCTTGTTCTTTGCTGCAAGCTTCTCTTTTGCTGCTTGGTCCAGATGACCAAGTCTCTTGCTGATGAAGAAGGTTTCTGCTCTTCCTTTGGATTTTCCAAGAAACTCCAAGATCCAACTGATCTGAGTCCCATATGCCAACTTCTGTCTGGACTTCTTCTCGTTATTATCCCAGCTGACTTTGTTGACTTCCCGAACCAACTGCCTGTAAATATAATCCGGCCAGTTGATCCTTTGCTGCTAGGGGTGTTAGCGGTCCGAGTGAACTCGAGACTCGATCAAGGGCCGGACCGAAAAATCCGGGACCAAAACTCACCCGATAATTAACGAGTTCGGATACGAGTCCTTAAAATTGAATCGAAACCGATAAGACCCGGACCGAAAATACCGGAAAAAACCCGGTAACATATATATATATATATACACACACACAGACACACAGACACACACACACACACACACACACACACACACACACACACACAAAAGGCCTAAGGCCTTTGGTATATAAAATTTTTAATCATGCACCAAACATGGCCTTAGGTCATCGATATATAACACAAATTAGGTTAAAATTATGAAATCTCTCACTCCTCCCTCCCTCCCACAGCCGCACGGCCCGCACCTAACCTAACTAGTTTCAATTTTGGGGATTTTAGTTTATTTTCAAATTCGGGTTAGGGTTAAAAAATTTTGGGGTTTCAAACTAGTTTAGGATTCGGATTTGAGGGGTTCAATTAAGGGTTCCAGATTTCGGGGTTTAAAATAATTGTTCTAATTTGGTGATTTCAATTTTTCTAATAGGTTAATTATTTCCGGATTCGGGTTTCGGGTTTCTGGGATTCGGGTTACCGGGTTTCAGATTCGGATAGAGTTCTGGCCCGAACTATTTTGGATCGGTTCCGGATCTTAAATATGACCCAGTTCTCTTATCGGTCCGGACCGGGTCTATCCGATACCTTACCGGACCGGTTCTGGGTCTGTCAAAAATCGGGCCGGACCGGTCCGATAACAGCCCTATTTGCTGCTGGATCAATGCTCCCATCACTATATACTTGGCAGATGACAGTTGATCGTAACTGCCTGCCATGCCCATGACGATTTCATTAGGGATGTGAAGAACATACTTGTACTCCTTCTTAAGATCTCATTTCTTTTTCGTGAATTTGACCTTAGGTGACTGGTCAGGCATCCTGATTTCCTCCCGTAGTGCGAATGGATTGGGTTTCAAGGCTTCCACTGCAAGGCCCCTATTTTCTAAATTAAATGCGTCTGCAATAGTCTTTTTGTTGATGGTGATAGATTCGCCAAAAATTGAGCTCTCAATTCTGTATTGAGTGATTTGGGCTTCCTTGTAGAAATAGATAACGGCTTCCTTGAATAGTTATGATGGGTTGATGTCGAGGAAATGGTAAATGCCATTTTTCTTCATATTCCGGATTACATAAGCCATTTCTGCCGTGTTGTTAGATTCAAGCAAACCTTCAAAATAGACAACAATGCTAAAAATGATTTGCTCCTTCACCAGCTTGAGATCGACACCTTCGAAGTAAGTGGTTGAGTCCATTTCTGCAAAATAAGATTTTCGATTGAGTGTAGTGAATATTCAAGTGTTCATTGATTTTTCAGAAAAATTAGGGTTTCGTGAGCTTGAAGACGATAAGATTTTGGGAGAGTGATTTCGACTGACTTAAATATCCATTCAAAGAGTCGGATTTGAATTTAATAATAATTAAATAAGTGGCAGTTGATGTGCCTGATTGATGTAGAGGTGGGGGTCGTGTGATCGTGTGAATTTAAACACGTGTAATAAAAATGAATATTTTAAAGAGTAGGAAAACTTAGCTGGTTGACTGTTCGACTTCTTGTCTGTTCAGCCTCAGGTGATGTATGTCGCCTGTGGTTGATGTCAGCTAGATTTTCCTTGTCTGTGCTCCTGAATCCTCATCTAGTCTGATCAGGTGGGATTTCCTCGACTGGTCTCCGGATCAGGTGACGTTGCTAGTCTGGTTCAGATCAGATGTCTTCTTTTGTCTGCTTCAGATCAGATTACTTTTCTCATCTATACTAGATTCCCAATCTAGTAGTCTAAGATCTCTGCTAAGTTCCAGAAATCTTTTTTCTGGTAAAGGCTTGGTGAATATGTCAGCAATTTGGTACTATGTGCTGACTCTTTCCACTCTTACTCTTTTATTTAGCACATGGTCTCTAATGAAATGATGTTTGACATCTATGTGCTTTGTTCTTGAGTGTAGTACTGGATTGTTTGTTATTGCAATTGCACTATTGTTATCACACCAAATAGGAACTTCATTTGCTATGATGTTGTAGTCCCTTAGCTGTTGTCTAATCCATAGTATTTGTGTAGAACGGCTGCCTGCAGCTAGGTTTTCTGACTCAGTTATTGTTATTGAGTTGGATACCTGCTTCTTACTGAACCATGATATAAGTCTGGTTCCAAGGAATTGGCACGTACCACTGGTGCTTTTCCTGTCAATCTTGCATCCTGCAAAGTCAGCATCTGAGTATCCTGAGAGTTCAAAGTTGTCATCTTTTAGATAAACATTGACCGAAGACTTAAGGTATCTGATTATCCTCTTAGCTGCTTCCTGGTGATACTGCTGGGGCTTGGATTAAAATCTTGCACACACTCCTAGTGCATATGAAATATTAGGTCTCCTTACAGTTAGGTATAGAAGTGATCTAATTAGTCCTCTGTAGTAGGTTGGATCCACTGAAATGCCCCCTTCATCTGGATCAATGTGTAGGGATGTGATCATAGGTACTCTTGATGGTTTGGCTGAGTCCAAGCCAAATCTCTTAATCAATTCTCTGCTATACTTTGCTTGGTTAATGAAAATTACATTATCAACTGGTTTGACTTGTAAACCAGGAAAGAAATTCAGCTTTCCCATCATACTCATCTCAAATTCTCATTGCATGAGATTTGAGAACTTCTCACATAACTCCGGGTTGGTTGATCCAAATATGATGTCATCCATATATTTTTGAACTAGTAATATGTGGTCTTCATGTTCCACTCTGAAGAGGGTCTTGTCCACCTTTCCTTTGCTGAATCCATTTTTCTCCAGAAATACTAATAATGTTTCATACCATGCTCTTGGTGCCTGCTTGAGTCCATATAGAGCCTTCAGAAGCTTGTATACTTTGTCTCCTTTGACAAATCTAGGGGGTTGTTCCACATAGACTTCTTCTTCTAGTACTCCATTGAGAAAAGCACTTTTCACGTCTGTTTGGTAGACTTCAAAATCTTTGAATGCTGCATATGCAATGAATAATATGATTGCTTCAAGTATTGCTACAAGTGAATTTGTTTCATCAAAATATATTCCTTCATGCTGGGCATATCTTTTGCAACTAGTCTGGCTTTATTCCTAAGAACAACTCCATCTTGATCACACTTATTTTTGTACACCTATTTGGTACCTCTGACTTTCTTGTGATTTGGTCTGTTTGTTAGTTCCCAGACATTGTTTCTATCCATTTGGTTTAGCTCTTCTTCATTGATATTACCCATGTGTAGTCTTCCAGGGGCCGTTCAGTTGTTTTGGGTTCCATATGAGACATGAAACATGAGAATATAGCTATTCCTGCTGGTTCTGTAGATCGCCTGGTTTTGACTCCATCAGTTAGGTTTCCAATGATCTGATGGATGGGATGATCTTTGAGACATTTGGGGGTATCATCTTCAAGGCTTATTCCCCTTGTTGGGTTGCTTTGATGGACTTCGTCTCTCTCTGCATCAGCTTGGTTTTGACCTTCTTGGACTTCAACTAGATTAGCTATGTTTTTGTCATCTGCAGGTGAGGAACCTGTTTGAATTGCAGTTGGGTTTTCATCAGATGCAGTTGGACCAGTTAGGATTTGAGATCCTATCTGATCTGCAGTTGGGTCATCAGCTGAATCCATCATTCCTGTGTCCTTTATGATGATTTCATCCAAAGAAGTGGATTTGAGTTTTTCTTCAATTGATTTCATCTGTCTCCTGTACTCAATAGTAGATTCATCAAAGACATTATGGGGTGTTTCTTCCACAACTAATGTTCTTTTGTTAAATACTATGTATGCCTTACTTATTTATGAATATCCAATAAAGAGACCATCATCAGTTTTAGAGTCAAAGTCATTCAGTTGAGTTTTACCATTGTTGTGAATGAAACACTTACAACCAAAAACATGAAAGTAAGCAATAGTTGGGATTCTGCCATTCCAAACCTCATAGGGAGTTTTGCCATGTCTCCCTACTATCATACTCCTGTTCTGAGTATGGAAAGCTCTGTTGACAGCTTCAGCCCAAAACCTCTTGAGCAGGTCAACTTCAACAATCATTGACCTGGCAGCTTCCTTCAGGGTTCTGTTTCTTCTTTCAGCTACACTATTTTGCTGTGGTGTTCTTGCGGCAGAGACTTCGTGCTGGATTCTATTCTGATCACTGTATTCACTGATGTCCTTGTTGAGAAATTCTCCTCCTCTGTCTGATATGATCTTTATGATTGAGAGAGATTTCTCATTCTGAATCTTTCTCATCAGCTCAGGAAGCTTTGTTAGTGTTTCACTCTTTTTATAGAGGAAAACAATCCATGTATATCTGGAGTAGTCATCCACAACTACTAAGGCATGCTTCCTTCCACTTAATGTTCTTGGCTTGATGGGACCAAAGAGATCCATGTGAATATGATCCAAGACTCTGGTGATGAGAGTGGTCGGTTGAACTGGTTTGAAAGATGCTCTGTTTTGCTTTCCTTTGTGACATGCATCACAAAGAGCTTCTTTCTTGAATACTTCTGCTGGAAGTCCTCTGACCAACTTTTGAGAGCTGATTTTGTTGATGGCTTTGAAATTCAGGTGACATAATCTTTTGTGCCATAGTCATCCACTCTCAGCAATAGTTTTTGATAGAAAATAGGTGTTTGGAGTGCCTATATTCCAATCTATCATGTAAACGTCTCTTCTTCGGAATCTTTATAGTTTCACTTCTCCAGATAGGATATCAATCACCATGCATTTCCAAATAGTGAAGACTACTAAGTTCCTTTCATCACAAAATTGACTTATGCTCAATATGTTGTATTTGAGCCATTTGACATAATGTACTTTAGATATGATTATGTTTTCTCTGTGGAGCTCCCTAAATCCTTTTGTCTGATCTCGAGAGCTATCTCCAAAGGTTACATTTGGACCTCTTTCTTTGATGTAGTTTGTGAGCACCTTCTTATTCCCTGTCATGTGCCTTGAGCATCCGGAGTCCACAAACCCTTCTTCACCTCCTACCCTTGAATTTGAGGTGACATAATGGTAGTCCTTCCACCTTTTCTGCAATCAGACAAGCAGATATTTAGGTACCCAAATTTGAGTGAGTCCTCTGGGGTTAGTGGGCTTTCTGGAGAACTGATTTCTCCTGATGTTTTGAGAATTATATTGATTACCCCTATAATATGCATATTGTCTAGGTCTATATCCTTGATTTAGTTTGTGTGCTGGATATGCCTGAAAATTGTTTTGGTGTGGGCCATTTCTAATTCTTGGTTGAGACCATTTATTAAAGTTTTGGTGTCTCCACACCTGTTAATTTTGAAAATTTGGATAACCTTGAGGTTTCCATTTACTTCTCCCATTTTTAAATCTGTTTTTGGGGAGTCTTTGGTAATATGCAGAGTGATGTTTTGACTGCTACTTCTGCCTTGGCCATTGCCTAGGCTCCTGTCTAGGTGGCTGCCTTCTAAACCTTGGCTGCTGCCTATACTGTTGACTGGGCTGCTGTCTTTTATTAAATACATGTTTATTTGAAGGCTAGGCAGTCAAGACATAAGTTTCTCCCTTGATGAAAGTAGTTCTTGATCCCTTTGACATAATGTACTTTAGATATGATTATGTTTCCTCTGTGGAGCTCCCCAAATCCTTTTGTCTGACCTCGAGAGCTATCTCCAAAGATTACATCTGGACCTCTTTCTTTGATGTAGTTTGTGAGCACCTTCTTATTTCCTGTCATGTGCCTTGAGCATCCTAAGTCCACAAACCATTCTTCACCTCCTACCCTTGAATTTGAGGTGACATAATGGTAGTCCTTCCACCTTTTCTGCAATCAGACAAGCAAATATTTAGGTGCCCAAATTTGAGTGAGTCCTTTGGGGTTAGTGGGCTTTCTGGAGAACTGATTACTCCTGATGTTTTGAGAATTATATTGATTACCCCTATAATGTGCATATTGTCTAGGTCTATATCCTTGATTTGGTTTGTGTGCTGGATATGCCTGAAAATGGTTTTGGTGTGGGTCATTTCTAAATCTTGGTTGAGACTATTTATTAAAGTTTTGGTGTCTCCACACCTGTTAATTTTGAAAATTTGGATAACCTTGAGGTTTCCATTTACTTCTCCCATTTTTAAATCTGTTTTTGGGGAGTCTTTGGTAATATGCAGAGTAATGTTTTGACTGCTGCTTCTGCCTTGGCCATTGCCTAGTCTCCTGTCTAGGTGGCTGCCTTCTAAACCTTGGTTGCTGCCTATACTGTTGACTGGGATGCTGCCTTTTATTAAATACATGTTTATTTGAAGGCTCAACAGTCTAGACATAAGTTTCTCCCTTGATGAAAGTATTTTTTGAACTAGAGGGAGTGTTGGGGTCATATCCAAGGCCTGATTTTAAATAAAGTGGTCTTTGATTTATACATACACCATCTAAGGTTATAGATGCCTTCAAGGATGTTATTTCCTTTGCTTACTGTTTCAGTTTAGAAACACAGATTTAACATGAGCAAGTGCAGCTGATTTCTCACTGTTTAAAACAGTTAGCCTTTTAATATCAGTTATGGTATTTTCAGCTGATTTTTCAATTTATTTTCAGCCTATTTTTCAAGTTCAGATTTGATTTTTGTTAGCTCTAGGCTGAGTTTTTCCAGGTTATTTTTCAGCTGACCATTCTCATCTTGCAGTTGTGTTTTCTCAACTGTCACAGTTAAGTGTGCACTTTTTAATGTTTAAAAGTATTTAAGAAGCTGATTGACAGATTCATGTAGATCAATATCTTGAGATATGTCCGAGCTGTCATTATTTGAAATTGGAGGTTTAGAAGTTACCTCTTCATCTGCTAGGTTGGCCATTAGACAGTTGTAGTCTTCATCATCATTAGAGAAGAATCCACTACTTGATTCAACTCTCTCTTGATCTTCACCAATGAGAGCTTTCCTCTTGTCCTCATTTCTGCCCACATCTTTATTGCCTTCATCCTTCTTGAGTTATGGGCAGTCAAACTAGATGTGTCCTGTTTTGTGGCAGTTGTAGCATTCTACCTTACAGTTGCCAGCTTTCTGATTTCTTCATGGGTTTTCTTTGAAGTTCTTCTTGTATTTGGAATAGTTCTTCCCAGATTTCTTTGGCATTCTTGCAATTTTTGATCTTTAACATGGTTGTTTTGTCAAGAGTCTGATATAGCACAACTCTGGCCCTGTTGTCAAAATTGGCCAGCTTCCTTTCTTCAGATGACATTTCAGTTCTCTTCTTGGGGATCTTCTCTGGCTTCCCAGCTGCAATTTCTTCTGGTGTGTTGTCCTTCTCAAATATGAATGATCCATCCTCAATTACACACCACATGTCATCATGAATGGATGACAGATGAGCATGCATTCTTATTTTCTAGAGGTCATATTCATCCACAGAAAATACAGGTAATCTAGAGTGCATATGCTGCATGTGTTCCATTATAATGAGATATTAAGATATATATGCTCAGATATATATGGATCTAGTTCTGTAAAATTGAATCAACCACTCTGAAACCACTTATAGGTCACAATTCATCAGGAATAAGTCTAGAGGGGGAGTGAATAGACTTATTCAACTCTTTTCTGAATCAGGTGAGTTTCTTCAACTGTTTAATAAGCAGCTAACAAACCTTAGCTGCAGATGAGTAGTGCGGAAGCACAACTGGTAACAGTGCAGGTGACTATGTCGACTTCAGGTGACTTATGTAAACTGTAAAACTAACTTATGCGGAAGACAGTTGACTGCTAAATGGAACAGTAAATATGTATGCAGCAGTTATGTATGATGATTAAAACAGTAAACTGCCTAAGCACTTATAGTGGTTTTAGAGGTGGGGTAATCCTCTACTAGTCCACTTCTCTCCAAACCAGTTGGAGATGAATTCACTATAACTCTCAACCAATGATAAATGTTACAATGAATTCCTTAGTTACAACAGCTTCCAACCAGTGGAAACCCGTGGCCGTTGCAACTCCCTTTGGCTGCCTTGCAGCTCTTGATCGGATATTATTGAGGATGAGGCCGAAGGACTTCTTCAGAATGGCAGTCTTGGACGCCTCTTCCTGTAGCCTCATCAGGATTTTGGCACCAGTTGACTTTTTCGCCAGACATGATGGTGACCATCATTTTGAAACGCAGGTTGGTGCACATCTCGAATGCGCCGGTCCTGTTCTCAACAACACGACAACAAAAATCATGCAAGTAAACAAAGGGTAAGCAAAATTTCTTTTTGTGGCAAGATGCATGGACGTTCTTGTCTGAAGCATTGCCAGTGAACAATCCCCAACAGGTAGTGAGGATTTCTTGGAACCCAAAGGACTCAAGCTTGAAGAACGAATTGTTATTAAATTATTCTGGTTGATTATCCGAGGCATGGTGACATAGAGACACTCAGCACTTTAGATGTTGGATTTTCCACAAGAATGTGCGAATTAAATTTGTGTTCGTGATCAAGAAGAAATTATCAAAGGACTACGAGTGTATGATTTCTTTAAATTCATACTTAGTTAATTTATATTCGTATATACGATGCTTGATCGATCCTCTTAGGGGTTTGTATTTATTCGGTTTGATCTGTTTATTTTTCCATTGCGCACTTTGTTTTTATCACTGAATCCCAACACATTATGCCCAAGAAACACCATCGTGCACATGATGGTGTCATCGTCTTCAGCACCATCATGAGCCGATGAACATCCATCGTGGGCGCAAACGTGTGTGGCTAAGTTACACCAACTTTCAGTGCCTAAACTTCTAAATAACGCTACCTAAACTTTTAGCATATACATCCATCCCTACTACAATTAAACATGTACAAAGACATTTTAAAAGCTTAAATTTTCAAAAAAATGGCAAACTCAGGGCACTAACTGACGGTTAACGCAAGTCTCTTCAGATTGGGTGTCACTATCATGTGAGAAACTTCTATCATGTTCGGATTCTCTGTCGTAGTGGTAGTTAGCCACTTTTTAGCGACAAATGGATTTCTCGTTGGGACCATCGAGTTTTTACGAGAGAGAGAGGGAGAGAGAGATAGTGGGTTTGTGGGGACCATTTATTTAGATTGTGTTGTTTTATTACTTTTTGTTTCTTTTATCTTCGTATCTTTTAATGGTAGCGTTGGCCACTAAGTATATAATATATATCTTGGAATATAGTAGTACAATGAGCTATATGATTTTCGAAGTTAGTTTGCATAGCAGAAGTTTGTTGTGTGAGTTGCAGTAAATACAGCAACTATATGTTATCCTGTTTCACTACTACAAAACTTGGAAAATAGACCGGTAGTTAAAGACCTGTTATTTCAATTAACAGGTCTCTTTGACATAAGAAACCCAACATTAAAAATAACGGGTCTCTTATCTACATTGGGCCCACTATATCAAAATGAATAAGAGAGATAAGAGACCCTTCATTGAGTCACCGGTCTCTTTTCCCACATAAAATTAAAAATAAAAAAATTATTATTATCGCTCTCCCAGAACTCTGCCCCCTAGTTCTCATCTTTATCTCTCCTCGCAGAAATACAGAGCACGGTGGTAAGGATTCTCTTCATCGTCTATATCTCTTCCAATTTGGGTTAAGGTTTATATTTAATAATTTTGATTTCTACACAAACTGATAGATTCGGCGGCGGCGAAGTCCAATAGGGGCGACAGATTTGCTGAAGAGTTGTGTTTCCACGGGATTAGGGCAGATCTGATTTGGAATTTTGATGACGAGTCCTATGTAGATGCTTGGTTTTCTATCAAATACGAGCAGCAGTCTATCATACGAATATGGGTGGTTGTTCGACGATCTAAACTTCTGACTGCGAACAACAATGATGGCTTCTAGTTGACCTTGACTACCGGTAAGGTCCATGGTTGACTCCGATTCAGGCGGCGATCGCTGTTTCTATGCTCACCTCACGTCGGCGAACATGAGGCTTCCAGGTTCATGATTCAGAATTTCGAATGTAAATGTATTGTTATGGGTTTATATGATTTTCTGCACTTCAGAATACAAGTGGAATATCGAATTGTTTTTATTTGATAAAAACAAAAAATAAGAACCATAAAAGTTTTAATTAGATTTTTTAGTAGGTTGATTTAAGTAGATGATCCTTTTGAGGTACCCTTTCTCAAGATGCACATGTGATTGACGGAATGTTGCCGGATATTCAATCGATGTCGGAGAAAATTCATTTGCCATTCGGTTTTGGAGGCGCACCATCTGGTTTATATAGTCGGATGGTCGATTTATCATAATGTGAAATTGGTGAGGGAGCCGACTAACCCCTGCCAAACAGCGGGGATTTGAATTTGGGGAGTTGTTGAGGTACAAGTCGCAAGAAGCGGTCAGAGTATTGTTGTTGGTTTGGGATGATAAGACTTCTCACAACACTTTCTTTTTTAAAACAGTATGGAATTTGGTTCTTCCAATTGTTACTATTGTAGTATATGTCTGTGAATTATTGTATAACATATTTGATGATTAATTTTGGCAAGTGTTTGTGGACTCAAGCAATTGCCGATGATTCTATTCCAGGGCATGTTAGTTTCCATCTAAAATATGAACTAGTAGTTGTTAAATATTTCGAATCGGTAATTTTCGTCTAAAACAATTCTGGTTCATATGCATCACTGGCTATAGGTATTAGGCATTCTGTTAATCCACAAGTTGATCTTCTAATGCAGGAAGGAGTGATGCAAACTCACGATGAAGAAACTCGAAAGTTTTTAAAGCACTCCTCTGTCACGTGTGTGCTGGCCCCTCGTTATGCAAGCAGTAAGCTCAGCTTTTTCAAGCAACAGGCATGCTTCAGTTTTAAACAATTTCACTCTTCGTAATGTTCTAATTTAATAGTAGTTTATAATTCTGGTTTGTTGACAATTGGGTTATTGTATATATGGCCTCAAATTGAGCCACTGTTATACATCTATTGACACCAATGATTTTACGTCTAGTTTTAATGAATGAGTACTTGTGGAACTTAATAAGTTACCATGTTTATGTCCTATCAACTTTATTTCACTCCAACCAATCTTTTTCAGGTTTTCTCGTGTGCAACCGAGTCTTTTGTAGTTTGTTGTTGTATCAAAATATAAGAAACTCGACAAACTTTACTTGGATGTTGATTGCTCTAAATAGCTTGTTAATATTTAATATACTTTTTATCTTATTAATAAAATCCCAAGTGCTGTTACTCTAATTTTCTTATGTACAGTTCTTTTTCCTCGAGGAATGCTTCTCGGGAGCTGTAATATATGCATTTGCGTCAATCTTATATGCAGCAGATCTCTTCCTGCCAAAATCCTTACCCTTCTTCTTCTTCAAAGAACATGCAAGTGTAGTAACATCATTCTTGTCGTCAGCATGTGTGTTTGGGTCTTGTTTCTTAGGTTCCTCAGGAGGAACAAATGACTATTCTCGTTTCTTTTTGCTTTCAGCTGTTTTTTCTGCTTGTTTCTCTTGCTTTTCCTGCCACTTCTTTGCCTGCTTCTTCTTGTCGCTCTAGAAATACTCACCAGTTTCCAGTTGCAAATCAATCTTACTAGGTTTCTGTGGTGGAGGGAAGGGCGTGTATGGTCTCTTCTCTTTAGTTTGGACTTTCTTTTGTTTCACATTATGTACAACAATAGCAATTTCAAATAAAAGTAACTGTATTTGGAACCAATAGATCAAATTTGTTGTGAATAAATTACTAGGTTCAATCTTACTGCTTCTCTTTTGTTTTACTAGGCTATTCTTATGTACAGTTACCTCTTAGATTATGAAAGAATTGCCATTATTTGGTTACTTACTCAGTTTTGCAGTCATCTTATCCAGCATAATAGCTTTTCAATCATTCTGCCTGATCTCCTAGGTCCACACCCAAGGGGAGGAAAGATTGGTCTGCTCGGAGGTGCTGGTGTTGAGAAAACTATGCTTATTAGGGAAACCTTATTCAACCAAAAAAAGTTGATGAGATTACAAATATTTGAGTTGGATATTTTCTCAAGCAAGAGAATGAAGGAGCACATGAAGAAAACAAAGAGATGGCATGGAAATTGCTAATTGAGTTTTGGTTCCAAATATTGTTGTGAATAATTAGAGACTTTAGAATATTATTTTGTTGTTTTATGTTTTTAGAGATTACAATTATGTAAAGTGGAAGATATTTTGGTACAAATTATTTCTGCGAGATATTTTGTAATGTATGAATGAATTATTATAGAATTATTAATCAGGTTTAGTGCTTATTTTTTGGTACAATGACGTGTACGTGGAGATATTTATTTATGCTGCTTTTTTTAAAATAAATGATAAAAGATCTGTTAGGTGTAAAAACAGCTCTCTTAGGTATAATAAAAAAAATATTTAGATATCAAAGAGACCGCCTATCTTAATTATGAGGTCTGCATTTACTTAATAAGAGACCTCATTTCTCTATGGATAGGTATCTTTTATATAGCAAAGAGACCCCATTTCTCTAATGACGGGTCTCTTTTCCTATATAATCATTATTCCGATCACTAGTATAACATACCCCATTTCTCTAATAACGGGTCTCTTCGTTCTAGAAAACAGACCACCTATAATGAGGCGGTCTCTTTATCAAACAGACCACTGAGATAGAGACCCGTCCAAGGGCGGACTCTTAGGTATATTTGGACGGGTCTCTTTGCCTATTTTTGTAGTAGTGTTTGCTTGGTGCATACAGGGTTTTACAATATATACTATCAAATTACAGTAGAATGAAAACAGTAAATACTGAAAGTAAATAACATACAGTTTAAAGTGGTTCGAGGTTAACCCCTCTACGTCCACTGGTCCTCCACAGAGGAATAAAGAGTTTATTAAAATCACTACGTACACAACTATGTGACTTTAACTAAACATGTCTCTGTATCGTTCACACAGATTGATACAGGGACTGCAACTTTGGGCCGTTCACACAGATTGGCTTGAGCTTTTTCTCGACTTGCTTCTTCTCACACAGATCGAAGCTTCGTTTTCAATGCTATTCTTCCCACACAGGTCGGAATACGCAAGGATCCTTAGTCCACTCGGGACTACTGATAATCTCAACGATAAGGGTAGAACCCTTCTCAAACAGTAGCTTTATCATAGATGAACAATCATTGTATGTTGTGCTGTTTGCGTTGAGGACTTGTATATTTCTTCGCTTGGACACTATTGTATGCTCACGAAATATTCTTCTTTGTAATCGCTAAAATGTCAGAGTGATCTGTCAGAGCTTTCATGATTATGAATAACTTGGTATCCTCTGGCTTGGGGGTATTTATAACCTTGGAAATGTATCCGTTATAAATGAAGTCGTTGCTGGTTGGTGAGATGTTTACATCTGACTCTTGATTGGCGGCTGCTGAATATTTGAATTAAAGCGAATCGCATTTATGTAATACCCGAGATATTTGTTCCGGATTCATTGAGTTTTTGGTGTTTTATCGGATTGTTATTGTCCTCATCGTTGGAATTTTGTGCCACGTTTATGTGTGCCTTGTTGGGACATGTGCTTGGAGGCGTTTCGGATCACTATACGAGTTTTTGGGTTTTTGTGGTGTAGCGCACGCTAACGCTTGTGGCGTAGCGCGCGCTACTGTGTTGTGGTTAGCGCACGCTACTGAATGTGTAGCGCACGCTAACTGGCAGTCCAGAGGCAGTCCAGGAGCTACTGGACTGGGACTGGGGCTTTGTTAGCGCACGCTAAGGTCGATATCTAGCGCACGCTATCGACTGATTAGCGCGCGCTACTTCTTCTTTCTAGCGCACGCTACCTTGTAGGTGCAGATCTGTCCAGGAGCTACTGGACTGGATCCGTGACTCGTTAGCACACGCTACGCTCATGGGCTAGCGCACGCTAACAGTGTTACAAGCGGACAGTTCTGGGCGTTGACCCCGTTAGCACGCGCTAATACTGTATTGTTAGCACACGCTAATAACTGTCCAGTATAAATACTGGACAGCAGGCTTTCTTTCCCCATTTTCTACCTTTTTCTCTCATTTTCGTTCCCAACCGTCGGGAGTGAGATCATGAGGCGATTTTGAGCGATCTTCTCCTTCTTCTAGCTTCATCTTCGAGCGGATTTGTAGGTGTTTAAGAACATCTAATCATCTTTTTGGTCCAAATCAAGGTAATATCTTCTTAGAACCCTAGTTTCTTAAATTTCGGGTTTTTCCTCGGATTTGTGATTCTTACCTGATCTCATCCAATCGGTTGTGTATTCTTGTTTATCTTGACCGTAATCTTCAGATTTTGTTAACCGTTCATCGATTTTTATCGCCCGGATCAACGATTCTTGATTTCTTTGAGAATACTTAGATTCTTATTGTTTTTAGGATCATTTCGGATTTCGATTAGTGTTATTGATTCGTGGTGATGTTATTTTCGTAGTTCTCGTGGAGTTGTCGAGTTCTTGGTCAGTTTTGGAAGTTCGAGGGCTGCCCAACCTCATCCGTTCGTCGTCCGGTGGTTCCTGGTATCGAGGCCTTGTGATTCTTCGTATTTGTTCGCTCGCGGATTCGAGGCAAGTATCTTGCCCATACGTTTCGTGTTTCGTAAGCACAATTGTTGATAAATGATTTTATGTGAAATATGAATGTTTAATAAATGTTAAAACGGATCAGTATGTTCTCGATAAAGGTTTCCTTCTAAATCTACTTGTGTATTTGTGAACGAATGTGTTGTTTTGAAAATGTGTGTTAGTTTTGTACATGGAAATATCTTCCTTGCGTATGGTACTGTTGTGCGTGATTGTGTCAAAAATGGACTTAAGGTTATGTCTTCTTACAAGAAGAATATATGTGTGTGGATGTGCGGGTCTATTAATGAGCATATGTTGTTGTGTAGTATTGGTTGAGAGTATGTGTCGGATATAGTGGCCATTTCTAACAAGTACCTTGAATTACGTTTGATGTACTTCGGGAGAATGCGTTTTTGATGATTGTGATTTGTGCCCTTATGGCTTTTGAGTTGTGTGTGAGCCGAGTAAAATCAGCGAGGGTCCCCTGGGATTTGTTTAGACTTCGAGTTCGGCAGATCACTCGGTTGGGTTGTACACTGGGGAGGGCCTGACGAGGACTCTCTGGGGTGTGTATTCCGTTATGGGTACAGGGCTCGGGAGGTTATTTTGTGCTATGATTTTGGCACGTTGTTGTTTCGATAATTATTATATGTCCGGAATATCATAACGCTTCCATTCTCGGTGTGAGTTATCTCGTACGTAAGGTCTTGGTACTTGGCTAGAATGGCATCAATACAAGTGTCGTATATGATACGTTTCTTGATTGTGAGGTTTTTGGCATAAGAGTGCGGGCCCTGGTGATTGTCTCTGTACACTGTGATTTAGTTGTTTATCGGGTGTGACCTTTTGGTCTTTCACTCGAGTATGTGATGAGGATGATCGGGTCGTAGACCCCGTGTTTTGTGATCGGATTGATATTTTTGAACTTAAACAAGTCCTTGGCCCGTATCCCTAGGTGGTTCTGTTAAGTTGAGGATTCGTATAGTCCTAAATGTTTTCAAAACTCCCGAGATCTTTGATATTTTGTAAAATGCATATTGGGTTTATTCCCACCTGTCATGATTCGAGCAGTTTTGATTAAATGATTTATCTCGGAGAGTATGTTTTTAATTATCGGGTATTGGAGTATGATACGTATGGCTTGTATTCATAATTTTATACTTGCACTAGCAAAACAGTGGAGTTTTGCTAACCCCCGAGTATTCGGGGGGTGGATGTCTGTATTGCGTCCAGGTACTTGCAGGTTGCTGGGGAGGAAATCATAGGATCGATACGAAGGATGGTGGAAGACGACGATACTAATCACATGAAGACCAGTCGCTGAGTATTTTTGGTAGAGTCTTGTTGTTTATATTTCCGTTGTGGTGCTCTCCCGTTTTATGGGAGCGTTGTTGTATTCTAACCCCTGTGTGGGTATGAGTTTTGGGAAAGAGTTATGTATATATGATGTGTGTATTGTGGAAAAGACCAAATCGGTCTAACGAGTCGTTATTAGCCATGTTGGCATGTATCTATATGTTGTGTTTTCCGCTTTTAGCCTGGTAGATCCTCACGGAGAGGGTCTGCGGCGCTGTAATATTCCCGAGTGGTTTGGGGGTGTTACAATTTAATGCTTCACACATCCTTTCTGTCTTTGCATTAAACGCTCTTCAGAGCGTTCAGACTTGTCTCTCTCCAGCAATAAATGCTGCTTTAACCGTGAATATTTTATGAATAAACAATGTTTATCTCACAACAGTTTAAAGCATTTTTTTATTCAGTCCTGTTGGATGCGTTTTACTTTTCTTAAGTAAAACACCTTCAGCCTGTATGTTGTATCCAACATATTAAGTATCTTTGCTGTATGAATAGGGCTCTGTAGGATGGACTGTCGAATATCTCTTTGCTATATGATGGGGATGTGTGACGAGTTCTAACAGCTTCCATACTTGACAGTATTCTGACTTCTTTGAGACTGCTTGCTGTAATGGCGATTATCAAAACGGGAATGTTTATCCCAATAATTTCCCCCTTTTTGATAATGCCAAAACTCTTCTATAAATAACTTCATCTGGGGATGAGCGTACAGAAGTATCTCATCAGTTGGTTTTTCTTCCAGTTCTTCAGGTCATCGGCTGAAGGCTGTCGATCAGTGGGTAGCAATAACTCAGACGGCTTTTGCACATTGTTTTTCTAGGGGATGTTGGGATCTTGGAACTCTGGTCGAGATCCAGATACCCTTTATCCTATTGTAGGTGCGGACAGACGGCCTATCGCAGCAGCAACATTTTCTTCCAGCACTGCTTCGATCTCTCTTTCTCTTTCTTATCTCCATCGACGACCTGGCTCTCTGGCTTCATCCTCCTTTTTGGCATCATCAATATCTGATACTGTTGGGATAACAGAAACCCTGTATCGAAGCTAATGGGATAAACAATACCTGTATCGATCGTGTTATCGGAATGTTTTGAGAATATGCCAAATCCTGCATATCGCTAATAGTTGTATCGAAAAGCTGATCAAGTATCAACCTGTATCGAAGACCTCTCGTAGTCCCACTATACAAGAATCTATCATACAGCAAAGAGTCTCGCAAAGCTAAGTATGAAAGCTGTCTCGAAATATCAATACAGCAATCCTTCCATACAGCCCTCAAACAGGACAAGAAGGAATCTTCAGTATTTTCTAGAAGTCAAGTCCCGTTTGATAAAGAAGGATTTAAATACTAAAGGATAAAGTATTTAAATACTGTAAGTCATCAGAAGATATTCAAATCCCGCAATATCCGTATCCCAGTCTATTCAAGTCAAATATCAAGTTGTCACAGAATCTTGCTCAACGGATATATTTCAAACGGATATATTTCAGAGGCTATATATATCTCCAGAGTTTGAAGATCATACAGATATACAGATACATACATACACACGACTTACAAACCAACAAGTGCTTACACGAATATTCAGAGCAAAACATATCTCCCAAAGCTTTCTGCTATTCTGATAGAAGAGATATACAGTGCTCAAACCGTGAACAACACATCATCAGCTATAAGCTCAGAAAGTCAAGTTGTTGTTCAAATATTATTCTAACCCTTGAACAATCCCATCAGCCTTGTGTGGACTGAGAAACCTTGCTATTCCCGAACTATGTGTGACGGACTTGCATTGAAGAAGACAAAGCTTCAAAACTGTGTGTGAAGAAGTCAGTCACGTGTTAGCTCAAACCAATCTGTGTGAACGGTTGAAAGCTAAGATCTTTATATCAATCTGTGTGAATGATATATTGATTAGGTTTGGTTATAATTACGTAGTTGTGTACGCAGTAATTATAATAAACTTTTTACTCCTGTGTGGAGGACCAGTGGACGTAGAGGGGTTTACCTCGAATCACTTTAAATATTGTGTTATTTACCTTCTGCCTTTATTGTTTTATTAATTGTGATTATTTAAGTATACACTGCACACATAGTTGTTGTATCCTCAGCAACTTACTGTATTAAAGACTTCCGCTATGCACTCAGATTTAAAAACCATACAACTTGTTGTTTCAAACACTTTCCAAGCTGTATCCTGTATACTTAGTGGCCAACAAGTGGTATCGGAGCGGTTTATTCTAAAAAGAATCAGTCGTATTTTTAACCGAATCAGATCCAAAATCACTTATTTTTATAAAACAGTCTTTTTCATTCCTACATTCTCATATAGATACATCAATGATCAACAAAGTTCCTATGTTCTCTATTAATGAGTTTGATGATTGGAGAATCAGGATGGAGGCTCATCTTGCAGCAATGCACGAAGAGATGATTTTTGTTATACAAGATGGCCCTATCAAAATTATGAAGGTAAATCCGGCCCCTAGGATTGAAGGCCAAGCTCATGCTGAGATGCTTGAAAAGGAGCGCGAACAATGGACTTCTGACAAAAGAAAGCACGTCAACCTCGACAATGTTGCGAAGAATGCGTTGTTTGTCACCCTTGACAAAGGCACATTCTCTAAGGTAAAGAGCTGTAAATCAGCCAAGGATATTTGGGATAAACTCAAGTTGATTTGTGAGGGAACTGAGTTCTCAAAAAAAAACAAGATTTCCAAATTAACTCAGCAATTTGAATCTTTTGAAATGAAACCAACTGAAACACTTGAGGAACTTGACCTCAGAGTCACTGGAATTGTTGGTGAACTTGAAGCTTTCGGCAAAATTTATACTTAAAGGGAGAAAAACCTAAATATTTTCAGATCTCTCCCTGCCTGATGGGACATTAAGACCACAGCTATGCGTGTGTCGTGTAATCTTAGTGAAATATCTACTTTTGATCTCTTTTCTGACCTCAAAGCATTTGAGTACGATATAGACAGGAGAGAGAAAGCTGAAGAATCTCCCGCTAGGACTACAGCCTTAGCCGCTGTATCCAACCATCGACACAGCATGCCCAGCCCATCAAAGCCTAATTACAAGAATGCTGATGTAATATCCTTACTTTTTTTTGCTATAATTATTCATTCATGAACCTCGTGGGTTGGTTTGTAATTTTTCGAATATTGGTATCGTGTGTTTGATTCTAGATTGAGCTTGTATGTTGTGCCTTTCACCAATATTTCGCTAGTATTCGATAACAGTTGGTCGTACTGTTTGTATTGCTTCCGCAACCTAGGGCTAACGTGCGCTAAGTTATCCGAGTAGCGTACGCAATGGAGGTCGTAGGCCAGCGCACGCTACTGCCGGAAGGATAGCGCATGCTAACCGGCAGCATGAGATAGTCCAGAGGGCACTGGACTGGGACACGGATCGAGCTAGCGCAAGCTAAGGCAACTTAGCAGCGCACACTAGGGGAGCAGGTAGAGCATGCCACTATCGGGTGATAACGGGCGCTAAACGGCCCGGACAGTAAGGGCAGTGAGGTCTGGACTTCGGCCAGACCAACAGGTAATGCACGCTAAGATGATCGTTGCGCGCGCTAACTCATCAGGCGTAGCACACGCTGTTTGGTCGTAGCACACGCTACCGGGATAGGCCGAAAGGTTTCTGGACAGGGCAGAAAGGTTTCTGGACTTGGACTGGGCGCCAGGGAGCGCACGCTAAGGCGACAGTTGCGCGCGCTAACTCAGCGGTATAATGCACGCTAACTCGGCTGAGTAGCGTACGCTATCAGACGTGGTGCATGCCAGCTTGGCTGGGCAGAAGGGTCTGGACTGCAGGCCTAGGCCGATAGCACACGCTATCCGTTAAGCTCTAGTGCGCGCTAGGGCGCACCTATATAAATACATGTGTTGCGGTCAACACTTGTCATTTTTCACCTTCTTTCCTCTTCTCCGAGTTTCTAGACGACTCCAGAGTTGTGTAGGAGAGGGTGGCGGAGCACGGTTGAAACTCAGATCTTTTCAACTTCAAGCAAAGATCTATCAATCCTACATCATTTTCACCAAGGAATTGAGGTAGTCCTTCCTTAGAACCCTAACTTTGGGGAAGTTTGGCGGTTTTGGGGATCTCGTTTCTCCAACCATTTTAGCTCCAAATTTATGATGAATTATAGTTGAAAATAGTTGCATAAGTATGATTTCATGATTTCCTCAAGGTTTTGTGGATTGATTCCAAATCTTCTTTTGTAAATCGAGCAAAACCCGTTATACCCCTGTAGTGCTCGATGAAACGTTCCTAAGGGTAGAACTTAGGATGGATTTTAGTGTTTCCAACAGAATTGTAATTGATTGAGCCTCGATGTTTGTTAGGAGCGGGATTTGGAAGATAGTTCGAACCGTAGCCTTGTTCGTTGTTGTTCCTTTGTGAGTTAGAAATCCAGGCAAGTACTTTATTGCATTTTTATGGAATGAATTTCTGTGATGAATTAGTTACTGATGAGAGTTGAAAGGTTTTTCTCGGGTACTCTCACTAGGGGATTGACTCAATGGGGTCACACGGGGACTTGGTGGCTTAGCGGCTGGACCGGGTCATGAGAGATACTTTGAGTGGACATTCTCACCTGGGGTTGCTCGACGGGGCACACAGGGACTTGGTGGCTTGAGGGCGGACCGGGTCACGAGGATTGTCGGAGTGTTTTTACTGATGATCGATATTGATATTCCGTAATATCGCGAATTGAACTGTTTTGGATTTTGAATTAATTTGGAAATGCCTGTGGATTAAAATATTGTAATACTATACTTGCACTAGCGGTTGTTGCTAACCCCTTGTTGGGGTGGAATGTTTTGTACATTTCAGGTACTCTTGAGGGACAGGAGCCCACATGTGGTGCACACGGAGTTGACAAGCACACTGGATGTTAGAGATCTCGCATTAGTCATTGTATTTGTTATGTCATAGTCGGTTTTATATTTTGTATTATTGTTGGTTTTCAGTTGTACTATGTCGTGTAATGTTTGCGTTCAGTGACTGATGTTTAACTCTACTATTTTGGCCACGGCCGAGGCCTAACTCATGTTTTGTATCATGTGTTGGACTGTTATGTCGTGGTTATTATGTATTGGATTGTGGCTTAATCCTGTGTGTCGTCAGGCTGGTGGGACCTTTGTGTGTCCTGCGGCGTGTAATTACCCAAAGTGAAATTGGGGTGTTACATTTATGGTATCAGAGCCATAGGTTTCGGGAATACTTAGGCCTTTGGTTATTTGGGTTGTCAAGTCGTAAGAGTCGTATAAACTGATCAAGCTTAACACCGTGTGTTGCTGTCAAGCCGTGTGACCCGTGGTAGTAAGACTCCTTGAACTCTCTTTGTGCTTTGTCGCTTTCATAATTAAGAAGATTTGAAATCCTTGGACTGTGAGCTGTTCTGATAATTTTAATCCTTTTATATCTCAGTATGTTGAGAGTCCGTGGCGGACGTGGATGTGGCAGAGGCCATGGTCGTGGTACCGCTAACGAATCTGGCACACCTTCTAATGATGCATCTGATTCGGCATTCCATACGGAGTCGAACACCGCTTCTCTAAACCCGAGCGGTCAGCCTGATCCTACTGTAAGTCAAGAACCGTCGGCTGACTCTAATATGAATGCCGGCATAGCTGCTATACTCCAGCAGGTAGCAACACAGTTAGTTAAGTTGAATGAGTCGGGGCATCATGACCAGCCGACAGATGAGAGTAAATGGCTTCAGGGAGTGATGAAAATGCAACCTCCTCGTTTTACTGGTGCGTATGATACGTTGGGTTGGGAAGGGTGGTTGCTCCAGTTTGGTAGGATTTTTGACGCCGTTGTGTGCCCCGAAGAGAGACGGGTCCCTATTGTGCAGTATTTCCTTGACAAGGAGGTTGCGGATTGGTGGGAAGCTATGAAACCTACGGATCGTGTGGCCATTTGGGCCGAGTTTAAAGCTGTGATAGAGGAAGAGTATTGTCCTTGGCATATTAAAGAAAAACGTATTGCCGATTTCTTTACGGCAACACCTCAAGATGTACCTGTCACCGAGGCCATTGTCATATATAATCAGCAACTGAACCATGTTCGTGAGCAAGTAAAGACTGAAACGGATAAAATCCGTTACTTTGATTTGAGAATGAAGCCCAGGATTCATGAGGCTATGGCGGGTTTCAGATGTGTTACTTTGAAAGAGTATCAGGATCATGCTTTGGCTATCGAGATGGTCATTTCTGCATCAAGGTCGGGTACCGATATCAAGAAGCCGAAGACGACTGGTGGCTTTTCGGGAAGTAAGAGTGGTGGATTTCACAAATCTCAAGCTTCTCACTCCGCTATTGGGAAGTCTGTTCAGCAAGCCAGTAGTGCTCCGAGTTTGCCACCGGGCCAGTCTTCTGCCTTTGGTAGAGGACAATGTTTCAATTGTAATCAAACAGGCCATCAGTATCGAGAGTGTCCACTTCCTCCCGTTATTTGTTTCACATGCAGTCAGGCCGGTCATCGGGCGACACATTGCGAGGCTGCCACTAGATTTGTTAAACAACAGAGTTCGGCACCAACTCCGAGTGTGAACCCGGGGACTACATCTAATCAGCCTCAACAGACTTTGGGACATGGAAGAGGTCGAGGCCGATTGGATCGTCAAGCTGCATCGAGTGTGTAACACCCCCAAATCGAACCGGGAATATTACACGCCGCAGACCCTCTCCGTGAGGAACACATTACATTACATACCGACAAATCAAAATAACGAACCAAGAGACCGATTTGGTCTTTCGTCACTGACTTACAAATAAAAATACCTAAACTCATCCAGACTCATACCCACGCAAGGGTAAAATACTTACCACAACGAACAACAAGACAGCGGAAAAGACAATACAATGGACTTCGACTAACTTAACCCAAAACTGGTCTTCGTGTGATTAGTATCATTCGTCTTTCATCATCCCTCGTACCGATCCTGTGACTTGCTCCCGAAAACCTGCATGTACCTGGACACAATACATATATCCATCCCCCGATTACTCGGGGGTTAGCAAAACTCAACTGTTTCGCTAGTTCAAGAATAAAGTGCAAAAACGAGCCATACACAATACATTCCGAGAATACAACGAAAGACTTCCCGAGATATATTTAGTTAAAAATAGTTCAAGTCTTGAAAGCAGAAATGAAGCAAGTAAGCATTTTGAAAACATTTCCAAATCTCGGGAGTTTTGAAAACATCAGAAATTGAAAAGTTCTTAATTCCTCGAAAGCCATTTAGGGTCACAGCCGCAAAGTTCATTTTCCAAAATACAAATCCATTTAACAAAACACGGGGTCCACGACCCAACCATTCCGGTCACAAAACACAGGGTCCACGACCCGATCATCCACTTCAATTCACTTACAAGGACACATTAAACATAACACATTATTCTTATGCCATTCTAGCCAAACACCAAGACTCGATATATAATGTATCTTGACCCCGAGCGTAAAGCATTGTGATACTCCGGACATATCACAATTAATCATCAAAACATCAACATCAATATCACAGAAACCACACTTGGTAACCCGTGGCCGTACCCATTCATATCGGCCCCCAGAGGCCCCGTCAGACCGTCCCTAGGTGGGAAACCACTTCCGCGGCCGTACCCATTAGTATCGGCCCCCAGAGGTCCCGTCGAACCGTCCCCAGGTGGAAGAACATCAACACACGCTCCCAAGTCCACTTCCGTGGCCGTACCCATTAGTATCGGCCCCCAGAGGCCACATGCCATCCCCAGGTGGAAGAGTAACAACTCACAGATTTCAAAACCATAACTCTCAAAGGTCAAACACATAAAATATATATATATAGTCCAGGTACCTTGCTAGAGTGGCCATATTATCCAACACGTACTCATGACCCATAACTATATCAATTCACAGGGGAGCACAAGATTTCAACAGCACTGAATGACACAACCAATATCACACAACTCACATATTCATCCATAACCACGTGACTCCAAGCACATAATTTCACAAGAGAATTACACTTTACATTTACCGACACCATAATCATACATAATGACATCACATGAAAGTAAGGTGATCCTATACTCGTCACTAGCACACATATCCAACTAATCATATTAATTCCCGACACACACGGTTCACCTTTACGAAAACCATGATGGTAAATATACCGATTCTTTTGAAAAATGGTTATAGATATTTATTTAGCACATATAGACACTTAGCAACCATTATATCCACAAAATACGTAATGTATGGGCAAGATACTTGCCTAGATAATCGATACCGGACACTCCTACAATCACGGCTCAGTCGGGACACCTCGAACACCTACGATTCTCTGGCGAAGGAAATGAATACACCCACGATCGAGAAGCTTGAAGAAAACGATGAACGGAAGGGTTGCGACTCGTGTTCTTCACAATAATTTGACCCTAACAACAAATAATTAATAAATCATCGATCATACGAGAAAGAATAATCGTAGAACGCCTGAAAACCCCTTTATGACATTTTACCAGATACCTTCAAGGCGTCTATCAAGAACTCGACCAAAACAACGAATCGATACGATCCAACCATGGAATAACAAGGGAAAAGATGTAATACATCTAAATAATCATCAATCCATCATAATACCAAGTTAAATCGGATTAAACGGACGAAAACAACCAAAACACCCAAATTCCCCAAAACTAGATTTTTAGAACATCTGACCTGATTCGGTAGATCGGAGGATGTTATAGGATGGATGATTGATGATATGAACTCCAAGACTTCATGGATTTATTGTACAACAGCATCTATCCATGATTAACCAAGCTCCAGCCGCGGAAAGGAAGAAATCGAGTGACAAATGGCTGGAGAAAAACGCTTCTTTGGCCTTAAATGGTGACTTGTGATGTCGACTTCTTTGAGGCGCTTCTTTGTAATGGCGATTATCAAAACGGGAATGTTTATCCCAATAATTTCCCCCTTTTTGATAATGCCAAAACTCTTCTATAAATAACTTCATCTGGGTACAGAGAGGCGGTCTTCGAGTCTTCTGTCTGAATAGTCTGATCTTCAATACTTAGTATAGAAATATGAATTGCTCGTAGGCAAGTTAAAATGAAAAAAATATCCTACATGACTATGTATTACAACTGAACTTATGATTGGCGCATAGGCACAATCTTACAATGTGGTCTAGGTTGAATACAACTTAACTTATGAACTGTTCACAGACAAGCTCTTACAGCTTTAAGACTTAACAAGTTTATACTTGTTCAAATATTGCAAAAGCTTCATAAACAAATAGTAAAACAGTAAGTTTAGATTACGAGCTGTAATCTTTCAAGATAAATAAATTTTATTGATAATCAGGAAGGATTACAATGCTTTAAAGATTCAAATATACAAACTGCGATGATAAGCCTATAGAAGAAAACAAAATATAGCGAAGAATGCAGACATGCTAACTCCTGTACTAAGAATTTCTCCAAGGCCTTCTGTCAGGATCATTTTGGTTCCTTTCCACCAATTGACTAGGGAGTCACTGCCTCGATCCTGATAAATGCTTCTTCCTTATGGGGATTGATCATAGGCAAGTATCCAGTCCTCATGGTGGGTGACCCGTTCACTTTTCTGATGCCTTGACTTCATCAACATTTGCAGAGAGAGCTTTCCTTCTGCTAATAGCCTCGAGAACTCATTCACGGCATCCTGCAGCGTCTTGAATTTGTTGAATAGGGAATATTCCCAGATGAGCGTACAGAAGTATCTCATCAGTTGGTTTTTCTTCCAGTTCTTCAGGTCATCGGCTGAAGGCTGTCGATCAGTGGGTAGCAATAACTCAGACGGCTTTTGCACATTGTTTTTCTAGGGGATGTTGGGATCTTGTAACTCTGGTCGAGATCCAGATACCCTGTATCCTATTGTAGGTGCGGACAGACGGCCTATCGCAGCAGCAACATTTTCTTCCAGCACTGCTTCGATCTCTCTTTCTCTTTCTTATCTCCATCGACGACCTAGCTCTCTGGCTTCATCCTCCTTTTTGGCATCATCAATATCTGATACTGTTGGGATAACAGAAACCCTGTATCGAAGCTAATGGGATAAACAATACCTGTATCGATCGTGTTATCGGAATGTTTTGAGAATATGCCAAATCCTGCATATCGCTAATAGTTGTATCGAAAAGCTGATCAAGTATCAACCTGTATCGAAGACCTCTCGTAGTCCCACTATACAGTAAATCTATCATACAGCAAAGAGTCTCGCAAAGCTAAGTATGAAAGCTGTCTCGAAATATCAATACAGCAATCCTTCCATACAGCCCTCAAACAGGACAAGAAGGAATCTTCAGTATTTTCTAGAAGTCAAGTCCCGTTTGATAAAGAAGGATTTAAATACTAAAGGATAAAGTATTTAAATACTGTAAGTCATCAGAAGATATTCAAATCCCGCAATATCCGTATCCCAGTCTATTCAAGTCAAATATCAAGTTGTCACAGAATCTTGCTCAACGGATATATTTCAAACGGATATATTTCAGAGGCTATATATATCTCCAGAGTTTGAAGATCATACAGATATACAGATACATACATACACACGACTTACAAACCAACAAGTGCTTACACGAATATTCAGAGCAAAACATATCTCCCAAAGCTTTCTGCTATTCTGATAGAAGAGATATACAGTGCTCAAACCGTGAACAACACATCATCAGCTATAAGCTCAGAAAGTCAAGCTGTTGTTCAAATATTATTCTAACCCTTGAACAATCCCATCAGCCTTGTGTGGACTGAGAAACCTTGCTATTCCCGAACTATGTGTGACGGACTTGCATTGAAGAAGACAAAGCTTCAAAACTGTGTGTGAAAAAGTCAGTCACGTGTTAGCTCAAACTAATCTGTGTGAACGGTTGAAAGCTAAGATCTTTATATCAATCTGTGTGAATGATATATTGATTAGGTTTGGTTATAATTACGTAGTTGTGTACGCAGTAATTATAATAAACTTTTTACTCCTGTGTGGAGGACCAGTGGACGTAGAGGGGTTTACCTCGAATCACTTTAAATATTGTGTTATTTACCTTCTGCCTTTATTGTTTTATTAATTGTGATTATTTAAGTATACACTGCACACATAGTTGCTGTATCCTCAGCAACTTACTGTGTTAAAGACTTCCGCTATGCACTCAGATTTAAAAACCGTACAACTTGTTGTTTCAAACACTTTCCAAGCTGTATCCTGTATACTTAGTGGCCAACAAGTGGTATCGGAGCGGTTTATTCTAAAAAGAATCAGTCGTATTTTTAACCGAATCAGATCCAAAATCACTTATTTTTATAAAACAGTCTTTTTCATTCCTACATTCTCATATAGATACATCAATGATCAACAAAGTTCCTATGTTCTCTATTAATGAGTTTGATGATTGGAGAATCAGGATGGAGGCTCATCTTGCAGCAATGCACGAAGAGATGATTTTTGTTATACAGGATGGCCCTATCAAAAATATGAAGGTAAATCCGGCCCCTAGGATTGAAGGCCAAGCTCATGCTGAGATGCTTGAAAAGGAGCGCGAACAATGGACTTCTGACAAAAGAAAGCGCGTCAACCTCGACAATGTTGCGAAGAATGCGTTGTTTGTCACCCTTGACAAAGGCACATTCTCTAAGGTATAGAGCTGTAAATCAGCCAAGGATATTTGGGATAAACTCAAGTTGATTTGTGAGGGAACTGAGTTCTCAAAAAAAAACAAGATTTCCAAATTAACTCAGCAATTTGAATCTTTTGAAATGAAACCAACTGAAACACTTGAGGAACTTGACCTCAGATTCACTGGAATTGTTGGTGAACTTGAAGCTTTCGGCAAAATTTATACTTAAAGGGAGAAAAACCGAAATATTTTCAGATCTCTCCCTGCCTGATGGGACATTAAGACCACAGCTATGCGTGTGTCGTGTAATCTTAGTGAAATATCTACTTTTGATCTCTTTTCTGACCTCAAAGCATTTGAGTACGATATAGACAGGAGAGAGAAAGATGAAGAATCTCCCGCTAGGACTACAGCCTTAGCCGCTGTATCCAACCATCGACACAGCATGCCCAGCCCATCAAAGTCCAATTACAAGAATGCTGATGTAATATCCTTACTTTTTTTTGCTATAATTATTAATTCATGAACCTCGTGGGTTGGTTTGTAATTTTTCGAATATTGGTATCGTGTGTTTGATTCGAGATTGAGCTTGTATGTTGTGCCTTTCACCAATATTTCGCTAGTATTCGATAACAGTTGGTCGTACTGTTTGTATTGCTTCCGCAACCTAGGGCTAACGTGCGCTAAGTTATCCGAGTAACGTACGCAATGGAGGTCGTAGGCCAGCGCACGCTACTGCCGGAAGGATAGCGCATGCTAACCGGCAGCATGAGATAGTCCAGAGGGCACTGGACTGGGACACGGATCGAGCTAGCGCAAGCTAAGGCAACTTAGCAGCGCACACTAGGGGAGCAGGTAGAGCATGCCACTATCGGGTGATAACGGGCGCTAAACGGCCCGGACGGTAGAAGCGGTGAGTGCGGACTTCGGCCAGACCAACAGGTAATGCACGCTAAGATGATCGTTGCGCGCGCTAACTCATCAGGCGTAGCACACGCTGTTTGGTCGTAGCGCATGCTACCGGGATAGGCCGAAAGGTTTCTGGACAGGGCAGAAAGGTTTCTGGACTTGGACTGGGCGCCAGGGAGCGCACGCTAAGGCGACAGTTGCGCGCGCTAACTCAGTGGTATAATGCACGCTAACTCGGCTGAGTAGCGTACGCTATCAGACGTGGTGCATGCCAGCTTGGCTGGGCAGAAGGGTCTGGACTGCAGGCCTAGGCCGATAGCGCACGCTATCCGTTAAGCTCTAGTGCGCGCTAGGGCGCACCTATATAAATACATGTGTTGCGGTCAACACTTGTCATTTTTCACCTTCTTTCCTCTTCTCCGAGTTTCTAGACGACTCCAGAGTTGTGTAGGAGAGGGTGGCGGAGCACGGTTGAAACTCAGATCTTTTCAACTTCAAGCAAAGATCTATCAATCCTACATCATTTTCACCAAGGAATTGAGGTAGTCCTTCCTTAGAACCCTAACTTTGGGGAAGTTTGGGGGTTTTGGGGATCTCATTTCTCCAACCATTTAAGCTCCAAATTTATGATGAATTATAGTTGAAAATAGTTGCATAAGTATGATTTCATGATTTCCTCAAGGTTTTGTGGATTGATTCCAAATCTTCTTTTGTAAATCGAGCAAAACCCGTTATGCCCCTGTAGTGCTCGATGAAACGTTCCTAAGGGTAGAACTTAGGATGGATTTTAGTGTTTCCAACAGAATTGTAATTGATTGAGCCTCGATGTTTGTTGGGAGCGGGATTTGGAAGATAGTTCGAACCGTAGCCTTGTTCGTTGTTGTTCCTTTGTGAGTTAGAAATCCAGGCAAGTACTTTATTGCATTTTTATGGCATGCATTTCTGTGATGAATTAGTTACTGATGAGAGTTGAAAGGTTGTTCTCGGGTACTCTCACTAGGGGATTGACTCGACGGGGTCACACGGGGACTTGGTGGCTTAGCGGCTGGACCGGGTCATGAGAGATACTTTGAGTGGACATTCTCACCTGGGGTTGCTCGACGGGGCACACAGGGACTTGGTGGCTTGAGGGCGGACCGGGTCGCGAGGATTGTCGGAGTGTTTTTACTGATGATCGATATTGATATTCCGTAATATCGCGAATTGAACTGTTTTGGATTTTGAATTAATTTGGAAATGCCTGTGGATTAAAATATTGTAATACTATACTTGCACTAGCGGTTGTTGCTAACCCCTTGTTGGGGTGGAATGTTTTGTACATTTCAGGTACTCTTGAGGGACAGGAGCCCACATGTGGTGCACACGGAGTTGACAAGCACACTGGATGTTAGAGATCTCGCATTAGTCATTGTATTTGTTATGTCATAGTCGGTTTTATATTTTGTATTATTGTTGGTTTTGAGTTGTACTATGTCGTGTAATGTTTGCGTTCAGTGACTGATGTTTAACTCTACTATTTTGGCCGCGGCCGAGGCCTAACTCATGTTTTGTATCATGTGTTGGACTGTTATGTCGTGGTTATTATGTATTGGATTGTGGCTTAATCCTGTGTGTCGTCAGCCTGGTGGGACCTTTGTGTGTCCTGCGGCGTGTAATTACCCAAAGTGAAATTGGGGTGTTACAATTATGGTATCAGAGCCATAGGTTTCGGGAATACTTAGGCCTTTGGTTATTTGGGTTGTCAAGTCGTAAGAGTCGTATAAACTGATCAAGCTTAACACCGTGTGTTGCTGTCAAGCCGTGTGACCCGTGGTAGTAAGACTCCTTGAACTCTCTTTGTGCTTTGTCGCTTTCATAATTAAGAAGATTTTAAATCCTTGGACTGTGAGTACATTACGATAATTTTAATCCTTTTATATCTCAGTATGTTGAGAGTCCGTGGCGGACGTGGATGTGGCAGAGGCCATGGTCGTGGTACCGCTAACGAATCTGGCACACCTTCTAATGATGCATCTGATTCGGCATTCCATACGGAGTCGAACACCGCTTCTCTAAACCCGAGCGGTCAGCCTGATCCTACTGTAAGTCAAGAACCGTCGACTGACTCTAATATGAATGCCGGCATAGCTGCTATACTCCAGCAGGTAGCAACATAGTTAGTTAAGTTGAATGAGTCCGGGCATCATGACCAGCCGACAGATGAGAGTAAATGGCTTCAGGGAGTGATGAAAATGCAACCTCCTCGTTTTACTGGTGCGTATGATACGTTGGGTTGGGAAGGGTGGTTGCTCCAGTTTGGCAGGATTTTTGACGCCGTTGTGTGCCCCGAAGAGAGACGGGTCCCTATTGTGCAGTATTTCCTTGACAAGGAGGTTGCGGATTGGTGGGAAGCTATGAAACCTACGGATCGTGTGGCCACTTGGGCCGAGTTTAAAGCTGCGATAGAGGAAGAGTATTGTCCTTGGCATATTAAAGAAAAACGTATTGCCGATTTCTTTACGGCAACACCTCAAGATGTACCTGTCACCGAGGCCATTGTCATATATAATCAGCAACTGAACCATGTTCGTGAGCATGTAAAGACTGAAACGGATAAAATCCGTTACTTTGATTTGAGAATGAAGCCCAGGATTCATGAGGCTATGGCGGGTTTCAGATGTGTTACTTTGAAGGAGTATCAGGATCATGCTTTGGCTATCGAGATGGTCATTTCTGCATCAAGGTCGGGTACCGATATCAAGAAGCCGAAGACGACTGGTGGCTTTTCGGGAAGTAAGAGTGGTGGATTTCACAAATCTCAAGCTTCTCACTCCGCTATTGGGAAGTGCATTGGCAAGCGGTAGTGCTCCGAGTTTGCCACCGGGCCAGTCTTCTGCCTTTGGTAGAGGACAATGTTTCAATTGTAATCAAACAGGCCATCAGTATCGAGAGTGTCCACTTCCTCCCGTTATTTGTTTCACATGCGGTCAGGCCGGTCATCGGGCGGCACATTGCGAGGCTGCCACTAGATTTGTTAAACAACAGAGTTCGGCACCAACTCCGAGTGTGAACCCGGGGACTACATCTAATCAGCCTCAACAGACTTTGGGACATGGAAGAGGTCGAGGCCGATTGGATCGTCAAGCTGCATCGAGTGTGTAACACCCCCAAATCGAACCGGGAATATTACACGCCGCAGACCCTCTCCGTGAGGAACACATTACATTACATACCGACAAATCAAAATAACGAACCAAGAGACCGATTTGGTCTTTCGTCACTGACTTACAAATAAAAATACCTAAACTCATCCAGACTCATACCCACGCAAGGGTAAAATACTTACCACAACGAACAACAAGACAGCGGAAAAGACAATACAATGGACTTCGACTAACTTAACCCAAAACTGGTCTTCGTGTGATTAGTATCATTCGTCTTTCATCATCCCTCGTACCGATCCTGTGACTTGCTCCCGAAAACCTGCATGTACCTGGACACAATACATATATCCACCCCCCGATTACTCGGGGGTTAGCAAAACTCCACTGTTTCGCTAGTTCAAGAATAAAGTGCAAAACGAGCCATACACAATACATTCCGAGAATACAACGAAAGACTTCCCGAGATATATTTAGTTAAAAATAGTTCAAGTCTTGAAAGCAGAAATGAAGCAAGTAAGCATTTTGAAAACATTTCCAAATCTCGGGAGTTTTGAAAACATCAGAAATTGAAAAGTTCTTAATTCCTCGAAAGCCATTTAGGGTCACAGCCGCAAAGTTCATTTTCCAAAATACAAATCCATTTAACAAAACACGGGGTCCACGACCCAACCATTCCGGTCACAAAACACAGGGTCCACGACCCGATCATCCACTTTAATTCACTTACAAGGACACATTAAACATAACACATTATTCTTATGCCATTCTAGCCAAACACCAAGACTCGATATATAATGTATCTTGACCCCGAGCGTAAAGCATTGTGATACTCCGGACATATCACAATTAATCATCAAAACATCAACATCAATATCACAGAAACCACACTTGGTAACCCGTGGCCGTACCCATTCATATCGGCCCCCAGAGGCCCCGTCAGACCGTCCCTAGGTGGGAAACCACTTCCGCGGCCGTACCCATTAGTATCGGCCCCCATAGGTCCCGTCGAACCGTCCCCAGGTGGAAGAACATCAACACACGCTCCCAAGTCCACTTCCGTGGCCGTACCCATTAGTATCGGCCCCCAGAGGCCACATGCCATCCCCAGGTGGAAGAGTAACAACTCAGAGATTTCAAAACCATAACTCTCAAAGGTCAAACACATAAAATATATATATATAGTCCAGGTACCTTGCTAGAATGGCCATATTATCCAACACGTACTCATGACCCATAACTATATCAATTCACAAGGGAGCACAAGATTTCAACAGCACTGAATGACACAACCAATATCACACAACTCACATATTCATCCATAACCACGTGACTCCAAGCACATAATTTCACAAGAGAATTACACTTTACATTTACCGACACCATAATCATACATAATGACATCACATGAAAGTAAGGTGATCCTATACTCGTCACTAGCACACATATCCAACTAATCATATTAATTCCCGACACACACGGTTCACCTTTACGAAAACCATGATGGTAAATATACCGATTCTTTTGAAAAATGGTTATAGATATTTATTTAGCACATATAGACACTTAGCAACCATTATATCCACAAAATACGTAATGTATGGGCAAGATACTTGCCTAGATAATCGATACCGGACACTCCTACAATCACGGCTCAGTCGGGACACCTCGAACACCTACGATTCTCTGGCGAAGGAAATGAATACACCCACGATCGAGAAGCTTGAAGAAAACGATGAACGGAAGGGTTCCGACTCGTGTTCTTCACAAGAATTCGACCCTAACAACAAATAATTAATAAATCATCGATCATACGAGAAAGAATAATCGTAGAACGCCTGAAAACCCCTTTATGACATTTTACCAGATACCTTCAAGGCGTCTATCAAGAACTCGACCAAAACAACGAATCGATACGATCCAATCATGGAATAACAAGGGAAAAGATGTAATACATCTAAATAATCATCAATCCATCATAATACCAAGTTAAATCGGATTAAACGGACGAAAACAACCAAAACACCCAAATTCCCCAAAACTAGATTTTTAGAACATCTGACCTGATTCGGTAGATCGGAGGATGTTATAGGATGGATGATTGATGATATGAACTCCAAGACTTCATGGATTTATTGTACAACAACATCTCTCCATGATTAACCAAGCTCCAGCCGCGGAAAGGAAGAAATCGAGTGACAAATGGCTGGAGAAAGCACTCTTGGCCTTAAATGGTGGCCTGCACGGTGTGCGCAGCCCGGCCAAGTGTGCCGCGGCACGAGGCCAAATCTGCCGGCGGTGACTCGGCGGTGTGCGTGGCCTGCCGGCATGTGCCGCGGCACAAGGTACGAAATGCTCGGCAGGCTGGAAAATGAAAGTGAATTAGCTATTTCGACCATAACTCCCTCGTCCGGACTCCGATTGACTCACCGTTTGAACCATTGGAAAGCTAACTCGATGCTTTATAATATTGCAAAGATTCTGAATTTTTGGAGTTTCCAAAAATTAATGGTGATTTAACAAAGTCGAACTCATAAGTGGAAAAGTCTCTAAAGAACACGGAATTCAACAGAACGACACCGAGACGAACTCGGATGACAAAAAGTGTAGAATTAATCATTCTCGGAATGACGAAAAGGTAACAATAGAGTCACTAATATGGACTTCCGCCAAAAATAAAAATTACCGAATGAAATTACTGAATGATAATGATCGAATTACAACCGGGTATTACATACCCTTCCCCTTAAAAAGAGTTTCGTCCTCGAAACTAAGGGTAAACAACTCGGGATATGAACTATCCATCATGATCTGAAAACAATAATGTCCAAATAGTTCTCGGGACCAAATCAATCACACGCCCAAGTCCCCAAGACTTGACGTCTCGGATTACAGTACGATTTTCCAAATTATCACGAAGTCTTGAGTACAACGCCAAAGGGACGAATTCTCAACAAATGATCCAAATCGAAAACGAACACATAACAAAGCAAGACATACTATTAGCTCGACTTGCGCAACGATAAGTCGTACCCGACGAACACCACAACACGGTACATCGTGCCGTACCCAACATAGGGGAAAATCTCAAGAAATCGCCAACAGAACAAAATGAACGGTGCAATCGACAAAAATTCAAAAATAACCGGAATCAATAATCTCGGGTATTACATTCTACCCTCCTTAAAAGAAGTTTCGTCCCGAAACTTAAAACATGAAACAATCCAGGCAGAGCAACTCTAGATGACACATGATTGCGATAACTTAAAGATCGGGAAAGACGATACGAAGGCAACCACCCCAAAACTTTGGGAAATTATAAAATGGCCCAAATGCCTGAAACATCACGATAAGAAAACGTATAACCAAACCGAACTTCACAAAACGTCTAACAAGGTTAAACAGACTTACGGGGAAATACGAACAACAATTTCGAACGGGATTCGCAAGAATCGATCTCAAATGCGGAAAAGTCGCCAAAAAGCACGAAACTCAGCAAAACGACACCGAAACGAACTCAGATGTTAACAAGTGTAAAATGAAACATTCACAGAAGGACGAAAAGGTCACAGAAGATCCGTTAAAACAGACTCCTGCCAAAAAAAAAGAAATTTACCGAAAATCGAAAATTGCGGATATTACATCATATCATCTTTAAAAGAGGTTTCGTCCCCGAAACCTAAACAACGAGAATGAAGTGCTGGAGTAGCAACTTTCCCGGCCATATCCTCTTGGTCCCGCATCTGATCTCCACGACTAACTATACCGCGGTCACGACCGTATCCTCTGTCCCTAGACATACTAAGTGGATTCTCACTCGATACGATGGCACAACTTCGTGTAAATAATATGCTAAAGTACCAATCCAGCACGACATAAAACATAAGGTAATTGATAACAACTAAATAAGAAAATCCACGAGGTATCCTTTTAAATGATTTCATTTGGAAATCCTTGGACTCGTGCGCTATTCAAAATAAAACCTTGAAAGTATTTTTGGTACCTCGATTTGTTTCATCAAAACCCGTAAACGACGGACTTTAACCGTCTCATTTGACATCACTTGCAAAACAATATTTTTTTTAAACATCATCATTATAGAGTGATTCAAGATCACGCACGATAACTGGCTCAGTATAGAAAACTTTTCTAAACCCGAGTTTGAAGTTTTAAATCGAGTAAGATTCTTTATCTTCCACAGTATATTGTTGAAAATAAAAATTGTATTGATTTTTGAAAATAAAGATTTTATGATGTGAAAGATTTCTGAAATCATGTACTCGGATTATTTGAAAATACAACAATACGTCAAAAATCATTTTCAAAAATCCTCTCAACACTACACAAAAATCAACGACGGTAATATTTTACAAAATGTCTACATGTACTTTAAAACAACTCTTTCAAATACCGTCGAGGTTTTATTTGAGTATCCGAGGCCGGCTCGCCATTTCTAAATAATTTTCAAAGTACGCACAGAGCCGCCGATTAATCGAATCGTCGAAACTTTATGAAATTTTCAGGGTAGCGTTTTCGAACACACACACAGCAGACATAATTTAAACAAAATCAATTATCACCTAGCACTACAAAAAGTCCTAACACTAATTCCCACACAACAGTTGCATCGCTAGACAACACACATAGAATACCGTCGAAAATGATTGACTGCAAAACATAGACCTGACGGCTAAAAATGCGGTTCCATAGCCTTTGCCCATGCTGATTAGCGCGCATTACAACAAAGATTAGCGTGCGCTAAACATGCCATGTTAGCGCACGTTAGCCTCGCACCAAGCCTGCGCTAACTGCTCTAATCGACAACACGATTGCAAACATATATGAGGTAATACTAGACTCGAATGTTACAAACAAGTAACCACATACGAGTCTAAATGTCATCGACTCACATAATTATAACATCTCACAAGCAACCATCAAAAGAAAATCATCCTACAAAAACGAAAATTTTACTTCTCAATAAAGAGGACTATCTCAACACATACATACCGATGGACTCAACATTCACGTTACTATTTTAATCATAAAACTGGCACCACTGTCCAACAATGAGAGTATCATCAATACACATCATCTGACAAACATTCATGAAACTGGAAAGTTACAAACGAGAGTCACGTCTTGAGTATATTTTGTAGACCTTATTTGAGTTAAAAACTCGTGTTTTGAAAACTTATAGTATGAGATGAAAATGAAATATCGGTAGATGAAGTCTCAAAAATTTTGACCTTGAGGTCATCATACAAAAATCAAAAAGTTTCCTCCCTTGGAGAACATTTAAAAAAAAAAATTACGACTCCACGAAAGCCTTTCGAAAACTTAAAATTCCAAGGTTGTTACTCTTGCAAGAAAAACAATTCATACAAGGATACATTTAGCAGTATCACTCTTCATTCTAGCACAAAACGAGAATCGACAAATATATGTCACTTACTCACGATGCACCTTCAAATACTACTACATAACACAGAATCACACAGGCTCGTATAGCTCGTGGTACAACATGTAGTAGGGGGACTTACATCCACAGATCGCACGAAGATGATGGTTGCACCATGATACTAATCACGACCGACATCCCAGACGACGCGTCGCGACACGACATCAGTCAGACTCAATCTGAGAAGACAAGACCCAACAATACACGACTGGACCCGACAGCCTAGGTTTCCGCAACCTAAGCTCCGATACCATAAATGTAACACCCCCAGATCGAACCGGGAATATTACACGCCGCATACCCTCTCCGTGAGGATCCACCAGGCTGGACATCAAAACAACACATTACATTACATACCGACAAATCAAAATAACGAACCAATAGACCGATTTGGTCTTTCGTCACTGACTTACAAATAAAAATACCTAAACTCATCCAGACTCATACCCACGCAAGGGTAAAATACTTACCACAACGAACAACAAGACAGCGGAAAAGACAATACAATGGACTTCGACTAACTTAACCCAAAACTGGTCTTCGTGTGATTAGTATCATTCGTCTTTCATCATCACTCGTACCGATCCTGTGACTTGCTCCCGAAAACCTGTATGTACCTGGACACAGATATCCACCCCCCGATTACTCAGGGGTTAGCAAAACTCCACTGTTTCGCTAGTGCAAGTATAAAGTGCAAAAACGAGCCATACACAACACATTCCGAGAATACAACGAAAGACTTCCCGAGATATATTTAGTTAAAAATAGTTCAAGTCTTGAAAGCAGAAACGAAGCAAGTAAGCATTTTGAAAACATTTCCAAATCTCGGGAGTTTTGAAAACATCAGAAATTGAAAAGTTCTTAATTCCTCGAAAGCCATTTGGGGTCACAGCCCCAAAGTTCATTTTCCAAAATACAAATCCGTTTAACAAAACACGGGGTCCACGACCCAACCATTCCGGTCACAAAACACAGGGTCCATGACCCGATCATCCACTTCAATTCACTTACAAGGACACATTACACATAACACATTATTCTTATGCCATTCTAGCCAAACACCAAGACTCGATATATAGTGTATCTTGACCCCGAGCGTAAAGCATTGTGATACTCCGGACATATCACAATTAATCATCAAAACATCAACATCAATATCACAGAAACCACACTTGGTAACCCGTGGCCGTACCCATTAGTATCGGCCCCCAGAGGCCCCGTCGGACCATCCCCAGGTAGGAAACCACTTCCGCGGCCGTACCCATTAGTATCGGCCCCCAGAGGTCCCGTCGAACCGTCCCCAGGTGGAAGAACATCAACACACGCTCCCAAGTCCACTTCCGTGGCCGTACCCATTAGTATCGGCCCCCAGAGGCCACATGCCATCCCCAGGTGGAAGAGTAACAACTCACAGATTTCAAAACCATAACTCTCAAAGGTCAAACACATAAAATATATATATAGTCCAGGTACCTTGCTAGAATGGCCATATTATCCAACACGTACTCACGGCCCAGAACTATATCAATTCACAAGGGAGCACAAGAATTCAATAGCACTGAATGACACAACCAATATTACACAACTCACATATTCATCCATAACCACGTGACTCCAAGCACATAATTTCACAAGAGAATTACACTTTACATTTACCGACACCATAATCGTACATAATGACAACACACGAAAGTAAGGTGATCCTATACTCATCACTAGCACACATATCCAACTAAGCATATTAATTCCCGACACACACGGTTCACCTTTACGAAAACCATGATGGTAAATATACCGATTCTTTTGAAAAATGGTTATAGATATTTATTTAGCACATATCGACACTTAGCAACCATTATATCCACAAAATACGTAATGTATGGGCAAGATACTTTCCTCGATAATCAATACCGGACACTCCTACAATCACGGCTCAGTCGGGACACCTCGAACACCTACGATTCTCCGACGAAGGAAATGAATACACCCACGATCGAGAAGCTTGAAGAAAACGACGAACGAAAGGGTTCCAACTCGAGTTCTTCACAATAATTCGACCCTAACAAGATATATTCAATAAATCATCGATCATACAAGAAAGAATAATCGTAGAACGCCCGAAAACCCCTCTATGACATTTTACCGGACACCTTCAAGGCGTCTATCAAGAACTCGACCAAAACAACGAATCGATATGATCCAACCATGGAATAACAAGGGAAAAGATGTAATACATCTAAATAATCATCAATCCATCATAATACCAAGTTAAATAGCATTAAACGGACGAAAACAACCAAAACACCCAAATTCCCCAAAACTAGATTTCTCGAAAATCTGACCTGATTCGGTAGATCGGAGGATGTTATAGGATGGATGATTGATGATATGAACTCCAAGACTTCATGGATTTATTGTCCAACAACATATCTCCATGATTAACCAAGCTCCAGCCGCGGAAGGGAAGAAATCGAGTGAGAAATGGCTGGAGAAAACGCTCTTGGCCTTAAATGGTGTGCCACGGTGTCCGCAGCCCAACCGAAGTGTGCCGCGATGCAGGCCAAATCTGCAGCGGTGACTCGGCGGTGTGCCGCAGCCTGCCCGGCATGTGCCGCGGCACAAGGTACAGAGTGCTCGGCCAGAACTGGAAAATGAGAGTGACTTAGCTATTTCGACCATAACTCCCTCATCCGGATTCCGATTGACTCACTGTTTGAACGATTGGAAAGCTAACTAGATGCTTACTAATATTGCAAAGATTCAGAATTTTTGGAGTTTCCAAAAATTAATGGTGATTTAACAAAGTCGAACTCATACGTGGAAAAGTCGCTAAAGAACACGGAATTCAACAGAACGACACCGAGACGAACTCGGATGACAAAAAGTGTAGAATTAATTATTCTCGGAATGATGAAAAGGTAACAATAGAGTCTCTAAGATGGACTTCCGCCAAAAATAAAAATTACCGAATGAAATTACTGAATGATAATGATCGAATTACAACCGGGTATTACAGAGTGTGGGTTCGGTACAGCCAAGAGTGTACCAGATGAGACGCGCGGACGACACAGAGGCTCCGGTAGCTGCAGGTATCACGCAAATACTTTCTCAACCTGTATCAGTATTATTTGATTCGGGATCTACCCATTCGTTTATTGCTCTTGATTGTGTGAAACGTTTGGGTCTTGGGTGTTTGATTGAGTGCGAACCATTCGTAGTAAGTACTCCTAGTGGAGAGCATTTGATTGGGAACCAAGAGATTAAAAATTGTCTCGTGCATATTGGGAGTCGAGATTGGCCTTCAGACCTCATTATGGTAGATCTGAAAGGAGAGGACGTAATTCTGGGAGATGATTGGTTGAATCGTCATGGTGCTATCATGAACTACCGAACGTGAACTATTTCTATAATAGTGGAAGATGGTGTCGAGCACACTTTCTTGGGTCGTAAACCGGGTAGTTCAGGTGAGCACAAATGACGGTGAAGCCGATTTATTGTCGATTCCAGTTGTAAATGAATATCCTGATGTATTTCCGGATGATCTACCGGGATTACCCCCGTCTAGAGAGGTAGAGTTTCCTATTGATCTTGTGCCAAACGCAGCACCTGTTTCCCGAGCGCCGTATCGTATGGCACCCTCCGAGATGTTAGAACTGAAGAAACAATTGGGCGAGCTTCTGGACAAAGGGTATATTCGACCTAGTGCATCACCTTAGGGTGCACCGGTTCTCTTCATTAAGAAGAAGGACGGATCGTTCCGTCTATGCATTGATTATCGGGAATTGAATAAGTTAACCATTAAGAACAAATATCCTTTGCCTCAGATAGATGACTTGTTCGACCAACTTCAGGGTGCCACAGTTTTCTCTAAAATTGACTTGCGATCAGGATATTACCAGCTGAGGATTCGGGATTCTAATATTCCGAAGATTGCCTTTCAAACTCGGTACGTCCATTACAAATTTGTGGTTATGCCATTTGGTCTAACCAATGCTCCTGCCGTGTTTATGCAGTTGATAAACAAAGTTTTCATTGACTATCTTGATAAGTTCGTGGTCGTCTTCATTGATGATATTCTTGTCTACTCCCGACACGAGGAAGATCACGCTGAACATCTCCGAGTAGTGTTGAACACTTTGAGAATGGAGAAACTTTACGCTAAATTCTCAAAGTGCGAATTCTGTCTTAAATAAGTGACATTTCTTGGTTATGTAATTTCGGCTAATGGGGTTCGAGTAGATCCCCAAAAGATAGCGGCTATTGTTCAGTTGGAACCACCTAGGAGTGTGAAGGAGACCCGGATTTTTCTAGGGCTTGCCGGATATTATCGTAGATTCGTCGAGGGGTTTTCAAAAATCGCTCGACCACTTACCCAGTTATTCTAGAAATCGCAGAAGTTCGAGTGGACTGATGAAAGACAAAACAGTTTTGATGAGCTTAAACGACGGTTAACTTCGGCGCCCGTGTTATCGTTACCTCAGGGTACCGATGATTTCGAAGTGTATAGTGATGCTTCCGGACTTGGATTGGGTTGTGTTTTAATGCAGAGAGGTAGAGTAATTTCATATGCGTCTCGACAATTGAAACCATATGAAATGAATTACCCTACACATGATTTAGAGTTATCGGCGGTTGTATTCGCGCTAAAGATTTGGAGGCATTATTTTTATGGCTCTTCGTGTAAAATTTACACGGATCACAAAAGCCTAAAATATATATTTAGCTAAAAGGAGCTAAATATGAGACAACGTCGATGGTTAGAGCTGATTAAGAATTACGATCTTGAAATATTATATCATCCAGGAAAAGCTAATGTGGTAGCGGACGCATTGAGTCGGAAACCCGCAGCTCTCCAAATGCTGAATATGCTTACATCTCAACACGAGATCCGTCGAGACATAATTAGGCAAGATATAGAGATTTGGCTTCAGAAAGTTCAAGGCCAATTATGTACTTTGGAAATCACGTCGTCTTTGGTCAATGAAATCAAATCGAAGCAATTGGAGTATCCATTACTAGTCCAACTAAGAAAGGACGTGATTGGAGGAAAAGATCCCGGATTTATGATTCAAGATGATGGCGTTTTAAGGTTTAGAGGTAGACTTTGTATACCCGCAGACGTCGAGCTTAAACAGACCATATTGAGGGAAGCGCACACTACACCGTATTCTCTTCATCAAGGTATAATCAAAATGTATAAGGACGTGAAGAATAATTATTGGTGGAGCAACATGAAGAATGATGTTGAAGAATTCGTGTCGAAATGCTTGACGTGCCAGCAGGTCAAGATTGAACATCAACGACCAGCAGGGTTGCTTAAATCGCTACCAATTCCAGAATGGAAATGGGAGGATATAACAATGAATTTTTTCACCAATATGCCAAGGACGTGTATGGGGATGAAAATGATTTGGGTTATTGTCGATCGACTAACCAAGTCAGCTCACTTTTTGAGAATTAAGGATAGTTGGGGGCCCGAGAAACTAGCTCGTATATTCACCACAGAAATTGTGAGGTTACACGGGACTCCTAAGAGCATTATTTCCGATCGAGATGGTAGATTTGTCTCGCACTTCTGGCAATCCGTTCACCAAGCCTTAGCGACGGAATTGAGACTCAGTACAGCGTACCATCCTCAGACTGATGGGCAATCTGAACGGACAATTCAAACCCTTGAGGACATGCTGCGAGCATGTGCTTTAAATTGGAAGGACGATTGGGAATCGCACTTGCCACTAATCGAATTTGCCTATAATAATAGCTGGCATGCGTCGATTAAGATGGCATCGTTTGAGGCTCTATATGGACGGAAATGTATGTCACCATTGTGATGGGACGATTCTTATGAACTGATTGGGATGGAGCCGGATATGTTAGTAGAGACCCGGGAAAAGATTTCTTTGATTCGCGAGAGGCTTTTGGCCGCCCAAAGCCGACAGAAGTCATATGCCGACAATCTACGTCGACCGCTAGAGTTCGAAGTCGGCGATCATGTGTTGATAAAAGTATCCCCAACTCGTGGAGTTTATCGCTTCGTGAAGAAGGGTAAACTCAGTCCGAGATATGTTGGGCCATTCGAGATTATAGAGCGAATTGGTGAACTTGCTTATCGTTTGGGCCTTCCGCCTTCATTGAGTCATGTGCATAATGTATTTCATGTTTCCCAATTAAGGAAATACATACCGGACCCTAAGCATATCATCGATTTTGGAGATATTGAATTGAATCCCGATATCACTTTTGAGGAAAAACCAATCCAGATTTTGGAGCGTCGGGTAAAACAACTTAGGCACAAAATTATGCCTTTGGTTAAAGTACAATGGTCGAGACACAGATCGGAAGAAGCCACGTGGGATACAGAAGAGCATATGAAGTCTAGATACCCCGAATTATTCACTATGTAAGTTTCGGGACGAAACTTATTCTTAAGGGGAGAGAATGTAATATCCTTACTTTTTTTTGGCTATAATTATTAATTCATGAACCTCGTGGGTTGGTTTGTAATTTTTCGAATATTGGTATCGTGTGTTTGATTTGAGATTGAGCTTGTATGTTGTGCCTTTTACCAATATTTCGCTAGTATTCGATAACAGTTGGTTGTACTGTTTGTATCGCTTCCGCAACCTAGAGCTAACGTGCGCTAAGTTATCCGAGTAACGTACGCAATGGAGGTCGTAGGCCAGTGCACGCTACTGCCGGAAAGATAGCGCATGCTAACCGGCAGCATGGGACAGTCCAGAGGGCACTGGACTGGGACAAGGATCGAGCTAGCGCACGCTAAGGCAACTTAGCAGCGCACGCTAGGGGAGCAGGTAGCGCACGCCACTGTAGGGTGATAACGCGCGCTAAGCGGCCCGGACAGTAAGGGCAATGAGGTTTGGACTTCGGCCAGACCAACAGGTAACGCACGCTAAGACGATCGTTGCGCGCGCTAACTCGTCAGGCATAGCGCACACTGTTCGGTCATAGCGCACGCTACCGGGATGGGCCGAAAGGTTTCTGGACAGGGCAAAAAGGTTCTTGGACTTGGACTGGGTGCCAGGGAGCGCACGCTAAGGCGGCAGCTGCGCGCGCTAACTCGGCGGTATAGCGCACACTAACTCGGCTGAGTAGCGTACGCTTTCGGACGTGGTGCATGCCAGCTTGGCTGGGCAAAAGGGTCTGGACTGCAGGCCTAGGCCGATAGCGCACGGTATCCGGGAAGCGCTAGCGCGCGCTAGGGCGCACCTATATAAATACATGTGTTGCGGTCAACACTTGTCATTTTTCACCTTCTTTCCTATTATCCGAGTTTCTAGAAGACTCCAGAGTTGTGTAGGCGAGGGTGGCGGAGCACGGTTGAAACTCAGATCTTTTCAACTTCAAGCAAAGATCTATCCATCCTACATCATTTTCACCAAGGAATTGAGGTAATCCTTCCTTAGAACCCTAACTTTGGGGAAGTTTGGGGGTTTTGGGCATCTCGTTTCTCCAACCATTTTAGCTCCAAATTTATGATGAATTATAGTTGAAAATAGTTGCATAAGTATGATTTCATGATTTCCTCAAGGTTTTGTGGATTGATTCCAAATCTTCTTTTGTAAATCGAGCAAAACCCGTTATGCCCCTGTAGTGCTCGATGAAACGTTCCTAAGGGTAGAACTTAGGATGGATTTTAGTGTTTCCAACAGAATTGTAATTGATTGAGCCTCGATGTTTGTTAGGAGCGGGATTTGGAAGATAGTTCGGACCGTAGCCTTGTTCGTTGTTGTTCCTTTGTGATTTAGAAATCCAGGCAAGTACTTTATTGCATTAGTTTATGGCATGCATTTCTGTGATGAATTAGTTACTGATGAGAGTTGAAAGGTTGTTCTCGGGTACTCTCACTAAGGGATTGACTCGACGGGGTCACACGGGGACTTGGTTGCTTAGCAGCTGGACCGGGTCATGAGAGATACTTTGAGTGGACATTCTCACCTGGGGTTGCTCGACGGGGCACACAGGGACTTGGTGGCTTGAGGGCCGGACCGGGTCGCGAGTATTGTCGGAGTGTTTTTACAGATGATCGATATTGATATTCCGGAATATCGCGAATTGAACTGTTTTGGATTTTGAATTAATTTGGAAATGCCTATGGATTAAAATATTGTAATACTGTACTTGCACTAGCGGTTGTTGCTAACTCCTTGTTGGGGTGGAATGTTTTGTACATTTCAGGTACTCTTGAGGGACAGGAGCCCACATGTGGTGCACACGGAGTTGACAAGCACACTAGATGTTAGAGAGCTCGTATCAGTCGTTGTATTTGTGACGTCAAAGTCGGTTTTTTATTTTGTATTATTGTTGGTTTTGAGTTGTACTATATCGTGTAATGTTTGCGTTCAGTGACTGATGTTTATCTCTACTATTTTGGCCGCGGCCGAGGCCTAACTCATGTTTTGTATCCTGTGTTGGACTGTTATGTCGTGGTTATTATGTATTGGATTGTGGCTTAATCTTGTGTGTCATCAGCCTGGTGGGTCCTTTGTGTGTCCTGCGGCGTGTAATTACCCAAAGTGAAATTGGGGTGTTACAGCTGACAGCGACGACGACATCCTGTCGCAAGATGAAATGGCGCTCCTCATGCACAAGTTCAAAAAGTTCATCAAGCAGTCTGGAAAGACTCCCTACAGGCCCAAGCCTGTTCACAAGGTAAGTACTGAAACCTCCTCTGGCGACGCTAACCTATGCTATAATTGCAGGAAACCAGGACATTATGCAAACAAATGTCCTCATCCCAAAGTTCAAAGGTTGCCGGAAGCCGAGCAACAAGAGAGGAATGAACGAAGATGTGCTTGGAAAAACAAGCTCAAGGCACTGATAGGAGAATCAGAAGCCTCCCCCACACCATCCAAATTCGAAGAATGTCTTCCGGTAGTCACTGAAAGTGACTCATCTGACGATGAATTCGACGATAAGGCATATATGTGCTTTATGGCAAAGGACATTCCGGAAGAAGAAGATAGCGATGATGAGGTAAGCTCAACCTCAATTATTCCAGTAAATGCATTGCATACTTTCGAAAACATGATGAATGAATTTAAGAATATTCAAAAAGCCCACGAGACTTTGAAAAATGAAAACATTCAGATTCAACTTTCCAACATAGAGCTGAAAGAAGAAAACGACTTGCTGAAGATAAACTATGAAAATATTTCAATTGATTGTGAAAGCAGCAAGGTCGATCATGAAAAACTCGTGGAGATCAATCATCAACTTGCTCATGAACTAAGTCAGACTAAGTCTCAAAATGGAAGCAAGACAAATGATTTTGTTCTACTTCAAGCAAAATTTAATACTCTCGAAAAGCGAGAAGGCGAACTTGAGACCATTCTATAATCTTTCGAGAAATCATCTAAAAGAATGGAAGAAATTATAAGCACTGGGCAACATGCTCATGATAAAAGTGGCTTAGGATACAGCTCATTTTCCAACAAAGGTAAAACTAGTATTGTGTTCGTCAGGAGTGTGGAACACATTCCTGTATCGGAAGAAACTCCTAGTCCTGCGAAGGAACCTGCTGCTCCGCGAAAAGTAAAGGCTGTCATTCTGCCCCCGCAATCCTATTCGAGACAGCGGAATCATAAGCCATTCCAACATGTAAGGCGCACGCAACAGCATGCTCCCTGAGCATATCAACAGCGCCAACAGCCGTTCAGAAAGAAGGCTGTATCCAAATACCAAAGGCCCGCACGCGATACTTTGATCTGACACGCCTAAATCTTGGATAGGGGAGCCTTATTATCCATCAAGAAAGCAGTTGCCCACACAGCATCGACAACAGCTTTGGGAATCTAACTGGAAACCCAGAAGGCAAGTTGTAAGGCCAAAGAAAATGGCTCCACCTCCGAGACGGCATAAGTACTGGATTAATAATAATAACCCTGATTTTTACATGTATAATGATTATCATAGATACAGTAACTACGTACATGCCCTACGTAGATACCGCAAAACTGTACCAAATGTAACCTACAGTAAGCCAATTGCTGTCAGGAAAATTTGGGTACCAAAAGGCACTAACATTCACGGACCCAACAATCAAAGGGGACCTAAATCTACCTAATTTATTTGCTACAGGACATTATGGAGAAGGACATATGGTACTTCGACAGAGGATGCTCCTGGCATATGACAGGAGATAGAAGCAAGCTATCAGATTTCTAGAAGGTCGCGGTCGAAAAGTGCGCTTCGGTGATAAATCTAATGGAAGAACAAGAGGAAAAGGAAACCTTCTTGTCGGAAAATTCAAGGAAGTTCTTGGTGAAATTCTATATAGATCACTGTAGAGTCAAGAACATCCTGACCAAAGAAGTTGTGCTCACAGGAAGCAGATCAGGTAATATGTATATTGCTGACTGGATGCCTACGAGCTCCACAATTCCTTGTTTAGTTGCCAAAGGCACTGCAGATCTAAGCTGGTTATGGGACAAGAGGATGTCACATGTTAACTTCAAGACGATCAACAAGCTCTCAAGACAGGGACTAGTCAGAGGATTGCCAAATGTATCATTCCAAAAAGACAGTGTCTGTGGACCATGTCAAAAAGGCAAGCAAATCAAGTCCACCCTGAAGAGCAAATCCTACCTTTCAACCCACAGAATTTTGGAAATGCTACATATGGATCTCTATGGTCATGTAGACCCGATAAGTTTGGGAGGTAATAAATTCTGTCTCGTTATTGTTGATGATTATTCCAGGTATGCTTGGACAATTTTCCGAAGCAAGAAGAAGGAAACAACATCAAAACTGCCTGAGCTCCTGAGAAAGCTTCAAAATGAAAAAGGATCGAGAATCGTGTCCATTCGTTCTGACAGAGGTACAGAATTCACTAACCACTTTATAGAGCAATACTGTTTGGAAAATGGCATACAACACGAATACTCAGCTGCCCGTACACCTCAACAAAATGGTGTTGCCGAGCGAAAGAACAAGACGCTGAAGGAATCAACAAGGACAATGATTGCCGCAAGCAAGTTGCCACAGCGTTTCTAGGGCGAAGCAACCAATACAGCATGCTACACTCAAAACCGCTGTATCGTCAACAAGCACCACAACAAAACAGCATACGAGGTATGGAACAACAAAACTCCATTAGTTTCGTATTTTCACATTTTTGGATGCAGGTGCTATGTGTTGAACAATGGGAAGGATCAACTTAGAACCTTCGATGAGAAGTCGGATGAAGGAATATTTGTAGGATATTCCTCCGTCAGCAAAGCTTACAGGATCTTTAATAAAAGGAAGCTGACAATCGAGGAATCAGTTCATGTAGTGTTCGACGAACCTCACCATGACCCTACAGGAGTAGAAGCTGTTAATCAGAACATCCAACAACTTTCCATTTTAGATACACCAACTCCCATAGAACCTGTCGTTGATCTAGAAATCAACCCCGCAGCTGTAAGAATCGACGTAGATTAAGTTGATGTTGTACAAGCTGAAGTAAAACTACAGCAACTCAAGATACAGTACGGGACCCCGAATTAGAACCCGACCGAAGATAGTTGAGAGATCACCCGCAAGAGCTGATCATTGGAAACATTAATGCTGGTGTTTCTACACGTAGGAGAATACAGAGTACACAAGGAAATGTACTGTGTGCACAAGAAGAACCAGATACTGAGATACCACCATTTCCTGAATGGAAATCTCAATCCGAGCTTAGAAGACTCAATATGTGCACTATTGCTGTATTCTTAGCTCAGTCCGAACCTGTTTCTACCATAAAAGCTCTCAACAATTCTCATTGGATAACATCTATGGAAGAAGAGCTTAACGGTTTCGAAAGAAACAACGTATAGTATCTTGTACCCAGACCTACGCATCAATCAGTAATTGGAACCAAATGGGTATTTAGAAACAAGAAGGATCGAAATGGACTTATAATAAGGAATAAATCCCGACTAGTCGCCCAAGGCTATAGACAGGAAGAAGGCATAGACTACGATGAGACATTTGCCCCTATAGCCAGACTAGAAGCTATTAGGATATTTTTAGTCTTTGCCGCCCATAAGAGCTTCATTGTATACCAAATGGACGTCAAAAGTGCATTACTAAATGGAGACCTTGCCGAAGAAGTTTATGTTGAACAACCACCAGGGTTTGCCAACACAGACGGCGTAGACCTAGTATACAGGCTAAGGAAAGCACTGTATAGACTTAAGCAAGCCCCTAGAGCATGGTATGAGACCCTGTCCCAGTATCTAACCGATAATGGATACAGGAAGGTGATGACCTTCTAATGGTTCAAATCTATGTAGATGACATTATATTTGGTTCAACTAACCTTGCTTTATGTCAAAGGTTCTCTCATCTCATGCAAAGTAAATTTGAAATGAGTTTGATGGGAGAACTTAGTTATTTGCTAGGTTTGCAGGTAAAGCAGTTGCCTACAGGGATATAGGAAAAATACAGCAAGGAGCTTCTCAACAAATTTGGAATGAATACTTCCAAATCATCGTCAACCCCCATGAGCACTTCCGTGAAAATTAGTGCTGATGAAGCCGGAAAGCCGGTTGACCAATCACTCTACAGGAAGCTTATTGGCTCTCTCCTGTACCTAACGGCTAGCAGGCCCGATATCCAGTTTTTTGTAGGAGTGTGTGTGAGATATCAAGTAGAACCTAAAGAATCACACTTCAATACTGCTAAACGAATCCTGAAATATATTAAAGGAATAGTCGATATAGGACCATGGTATCCTAAAAAAGGCGGATTTGATTTAGTTGGCTACAGCGACTCGGATCTCGGAGGCTGCAAGCTAGATAGGAAGAGTACAAGTGGAACTTGTCACTTTCTTGGACATAGACTTGTGTCTTGGTTTAGCAAGAAGCAATTGGCAAACTCACTTTCCACGGCTGAATCAGAGTACTATGCTGCTGGTAGTTGCTGTATGCAGATCCTTTGGATGCAGCAACAGTTGTCAAATTATGGGATTGAAGCCAAGGAAATACCCATTATGTGCGATAGCACGAGTGCAATTGCAATAACGCACAACCCTGTATTGCACTCGCGCACTAAGCATATCAACATGAAGCATCATTTCATCAGGAATCATGTCTAGAACAAGGACGTTCGGCTGGAAAAAGTTCATACAGTTATTCAGTTGGCCGACATTTTCACCAAGCCTCTCGACACAGCAAGATTCAACATGCTTCGACAAGAATTGGGATTGCTACAGCCTGACTCCCTGTAAGTATTTACTGTTTTTACTCAACAATTGAGGGGGAATGCTGTAAGACCCAAGAATACAGTATCCACCATTAATTATATGTACACTCAGAGCCTTCAATACAGCACTGTAGGGAACAAAGCAACATGAATCATCCTACAGCTGACGTGTGCAATAATTAAGGGGGAATATAGTATGACCCATGAATACAGCATTAATCCAAAAGTTGCTGTATGGAATTGAAACCTATATGTACCTTTTAAAAATTTGACATTTGTATAAATCGCGGATACGGACATACTATGGGAAATCGATTCATTATATATTATAATATTTCATTTTAAAAACAATTTTTGTCCACGTGCCTTGTTTTCATGTCAAACGTCTTTTACATTAAGTGCCCTACACGACATCTGGACAATCGAATCTTAAAAGCCGCGATGTTTCAAATTGTTTAATATTTAATACCACCGTTTCAGGCATTAAGGGTAATATGAAATGTCAGAAGTGGGACCTATTCCTATTTTAAAATTAATTGGATAAGTGTACCAGTTACACTCAGTCCATAGTGACCGTTCATTTTAAACACTGGTTCCCATCCCTTAATTCTGACCATTCGTTCTCTGAAAACCCTTCTTCGCCGCCTACTATAAAAGGATTTTAAATGTCATTTGAGACTCTTTACGTCTTCTGCATATTTTAAGAGCACTCGAGCATTCAGCCTACAAGATTTTTCTGTGTTTACTGCATTTTTCTTGAATCTCTTTCACCGTTACTTGAAAAATCATCAATGGCATCTATCCACACATCTTCCACCTCTCTCAAGAAGTCACTCAACTTCATCGACGGATGGATCTTCTCCAGATCTGTTGTGCTGGAACGCATTCACGCCGAAGGTGATGACGTTGATGCCATGAAGGTCGTCACTAAAAGAATCCGTCAGCAAGGCCTCTACCACCTTGGTAGCCACACCGCCGAAAAATATGACGCTCATTTGGTTGAGGAATTCTACCTCAACGCTGTAGTTCGTTTTCTGTCACTGACTCAGGGAGGTCATGTCGCTGACATCACAGCTGTTATCCACGGAGTGGAGATCCGCGTTGACCAAGAGCTTCTCCAGAACATCTTCAGGCTACCTGCTGATGGCCTGACTATGGAAGAACTTGAGACATTTGGGTCCCAAGAACTGTTGACTCAGTACTATGGCTTATTCACCAGTTTAGCAACGGTCGAAGTGGTTCATACCACTTACCATAAGAAAAATTTTTGTTTACCTTTTGTTTACTTACATGATTTTTGATGCCGTATTATTGAGAATTGAATAGGTGTTTTTGAGATGTGCACCAATCTCAGGTTTAGGATGATGGTCGCGATAATGACCTGCGAGAAGGTCAATTAGTGTCAGATCATCCTTAAGCGTTTGCAGGAAGAGGTGTCTAAGACTGCTTCGCAGAAGAAATCATTTGGTTTGTTTTTGAACCATATTTTGACAAAGTGCGGACTTCCGCAAACCACAGAAGCAAAGAAGACTAGTTCACGAATATTCTTAGGAGGCGTCAGGCCTACTGCCTTCAACCAGAGCATCCTGATTGCCAATAGACCTTTTATCCGAAATTTGCCGCTATCTGCCGATCCGAGGGACGTTTCTTCTAAATCCCAAAGTATTGAATCATCGAAGAAGAGAAAAAGATCTCACAGCAAAACTCCAGTTGCTGTTGAGAAGCCAAAAAGGAAGCTAAGGAGGCTTACAAAAGTTAAAGCTACAGAACCCTCCGAGGATGCTCCTCTCGTGGCTCAACCCACTGATCAACTCCCCAGGGCCCAACCCTTGTGGAAGAGATGCCTGCTACTGTCGATACAGTAGATCCCGAGCCCTTGGCGGCTACGACGGATGCTAGGACATCTGCCAACTCAAAAGACTCTGGCGAGTTGGCTGCGTTTTTGGAGCCAAAAGCTATCTCTCCTATACGAGATTCCACACCCGTTCAGGATCCATCTTCCTTCAGGGTACCATCCCCTGTAAGGAATCCCTCTTCGATACAGGATTCCACACCTGTAGAGGAACCCATTCCTACAGTGAACCCAGGCGATGTACGGAGCCCCTCCCTGGACACAATTATTTCCAAGACCCTGCTTTCCGTGTAAATCGAACAGTCTTTCGAGCGGTTTCTCCAATAGAAGAGCTACAGACTTGCTCCGTACGAAACTTTGTACAACTGGAGCGAGTGGAGGAATGAAGAAAAATTTATTTTGGAAGTGACGGACACTCAAGAAATTTCTGTCCTGATCCAATGGGACAACCTATTCGTTAAGGAGCTTATTGAGAGCCATCTGTTTGAAAAGGCCGAAGCTCGAAGGAAATGGAAAGCTTCATCCATGGAATCTCCCGATAGTCCAAAGTCTGATCCTGATTCCGACGACGATGACGATGCACTCCAGGCTGGTCTGCGGATGAGTCGTGAGGAAGCCCAAGCAAAGAGAGATGAAGGGACATCTGCTCATCAATCACCCCCTTCGCCACAACAAGACACTGTTCCCAACAATGAGGATTCAGTCCCTCATGCCACAGAGGAACAACATGTTTCGCACAGGCACCCGAGCCTGTAGTCGCCCCCATCGAAGAAAGATCTAGCGCCATCCAGCAAGAGGAATCAGTCCCTATGCCGGAGCAGGTGGATGCTGAGAGACAGCAGGAGGAATTGGTCCCTCCTGTATCCATGTCTTCAGAAACCACTTCGACACAGGAGGATGCAACACCCCCTGTCGCCGAACTCGAATCTAATACTCCCGCCCTATCAACTGCCTTGGAATCCGACGATTGTGTTCTACCTGAGGATGTCCAACTCATTTCACGCCCAAATGTGAATTTGAGAAGGTTAAATGGAGTCGAGGACTTTGCCCAGCCAGACTCTCCCAGCACTGCAACAAGAAAAGAGCGATTACGTGATCTTGGCCTCTAAACTGTCTTTATTCAGGACGCAGTCAATGATCTACACTCTGTAGAAAAAGATCTTGATTGGCTACACACATCTGCTATTGAAGAAATGACCGGACTGAAGCATGAAGTCTCCCGAGTGGTAGAAGCCTTCACTGTCTTGCCACACGTCTTCAAGTAGGCTCTGAGCCAACTGCAAGAAAAACAGGAGCAGATCCTGAGAGAAGAGCAATCTAAGTTACGAGTGTCTGAGGCCAAGACAGCATCTGCTCTGATCGAATCTGGTTCCCAACTGTGAGCCTATGACAAAAACATTAAATATATGTCGCAGGTGCTCTCCTCCCTTGTTGACAGAATGTCTAATATTGAGACGAAACAGGATACCGCTTTGCAAATCCTGGAACGTCTTGATGAAAAGGTGTCATACCTTGATGATGCCAAAAAGGGGGAAGAAGCAAGGGAAGCCGCTAGGAGAACGAGGTTGGAGCAAGAGAAAGAGTTGTTAGCTCCGTTTGAAGACTCCATCATTGCAGACATAGCCCGTATCTCAACGCCGAACGTTAGGATATAGGGAGATCTACCAGAATTCCAGGATCCTAAGTATTCTTGGAAAAGCCAAGTCCGAAAGCCACAATCTATGAACCTCCCGGCAGACCGACAGCCTACCGCTGCAGAGATCAAGAACTGGAGGAGAAATGAACTGTTAAGATACTTTGTTGTACTTATCAGGGAGTCCTCAATTTTCAATAGATGCAGAATGGTGCAGGAAGCCGCAGAGGAATTCAAGACGAAGCTGGAAGATGGAACGCTCCCGCTACAGCTGCAGATGAAATCAAAGCACAAGAATGGTGACTTGGTTACCCACCCAGAGGATTGGATCCTTGTCTTCAATAAATCATATGAAGGTCAAGCCATCTATCAGAATCGAGATAGGGAAGCACATCAAAACTGGTGGAAAAACACCAAGAATGACCCTAAATGGCCATGGAGGCATTCAGACTACAAGAGTTAAATTTCCTTGTATTATAATTTTGTAATCTTATTATCAGAACAACAAAATTTTGTACTCTTCATTTCAATATCAATAAAATTTTTGCCTGACTTGAAAGATTACAACTCGTAATCTACTATGTTCTTATATGTTTACAGTCACTTTATATATTCTTGCTGTATTCATATTATGAAACTTATCTCAATACAAAAACTGTAAGAACTTGTCTGCGAACAGTTCATAGTTTAAGTTATATGCATCTAGAAAACAATGTAAGATTGTGCCTGCGCGCCAATCATAAGTTTTCAAATGTAACTTTCTTTTGATAAAGGCTGAACTTGCCTGCGAGCAGTTCTTAGTGTTAAGCCAAATGCTGAAGACCAGATCATTCGAAAGAAGACCAAGAAGTCTGTCCTACTTCAAACCGCTAAGTGTCAAAGTTTTGGCATCATCAAGGATGTTCGGATAACATCATAAGGTTTTAAAAGGAATACTGGGAAGAACTTGGCAAATTATCAAAAAGGGGGAAATTGTTGGGATAACAAAAACCCTATATCGAAGCTAATGGGATAAACAATCCCTGTATCGATCGTGTTGTCGGAATGTTTTGACAATATGCCAAATCCTGCATACCGCTAATAGATGTATCGAAAAGCTGATCAAGTATCAACCTGTATCGAAGACCTCTCGTAGTCCCACCATACAGTAAATCTATCATACAGCAAAGAGTCTCGCAAAGCTAAGTATGAAAGCTGTCTCGAAATATCAATACAGCAATCCTTCCATACAGCCCTCAAACAGGACAAGAAGGAATCTTCAGTATTTTCTAGAAGTCAAGTCCCGTTTGATAAAGAAGTATTTAAATACTAAAGGATAAAGTATTTAAATACTGTAAGTCATCAGAAGATATTCAAATCCTGCAATATCCGGATCCCAGTCTATTCAAGTCAAATATCAAGTTGTCACAGAATCTTGCTCAAAGGATATATTTCAAACGGATATATTTCAGAGGCTATATATATCTCCAGAGTTTGAAGATCATACATATATACAGACACATACATACACACGACTTACAAACCAACAAGTGCTTACACGAATATTCAGAGCAAAACATATCTCCCAAAGCTTTCTGCTATTCTGATAGAAGAGATATACAGTGCTCAAACCGTGAACAACACATCATCAGCTATAAGCTCAGAAAGTCAAGCTGTTGTTCAAATATTGTTCTAACCCTTGAACAAACCCATCAGCCCTGTGTGGACTGAGAAACCTTGCTATTCCCGAACTATGTGTGACGGACGTGCATTGAAGAAGACAAAGCTTCAAAACTGTGTGTGAAGAAGTCAGTCACGTGTTAGCTCAAACTAATCTGTGTGAACGGTTGAAAGCTAAGATCTTTATATCAATCTGTGTGAATGATATATTGATTAGGTTTGGTTATAATTACGTAGTTGTACACAGTAATTATAATAAACTTTTTACTCCTGTGTGGAGGACCAATGGACGTAGAGGGGTTTACCTCGAATCACTTTAAATATTGTGTTATTTACCTTCTGCCTTATTGTTTTATTAATTGTGATTATTTAAGTATACACTGCACACATAGTTGCTGTATCCTCAGCAACTTACTGTATTAAAGACTTCCGCTATGCACTCAGATTTAAAAACCGTACAACTTGTTGTTTCAAACACTTTCCAAGCTGTATCCTGTATACTTAGTGGCCAGCAAGTGGTATCGGAGCAGTTGATTCTAAAAAGAATCAATCATATTTTTAACCGAATCAGATTCAAAATCACTTATTTTTATAAAACAGTCTTTTTCATTCCTACATTCTCATATGGATACATCAATGATCAACAAAGTTCCTATGTTCTATATTAATGAGTTTGATGATTGGAGAATCAGGATGGAGGCTCATCTTGCAGCAATGCACGAAGAGATGATTTTTGTTATACAGGATGGCCCCATCAAAATTATGAAGGTAAATCCGGCCCCTAGGATTAAAGGCCAAGCTCATGTTGAGATGCTTGAAAAGTAGCGCGAACAATGGACTTCTGACGAAAGAAAGCGCGCCAACCTCGACAATGTTGCGAAGAATGCGTTGTTTGTCACCCTTGACAAAGGCACATTCTCTAAGGTAAAGAGCTGTAAATCAGCCAAGGATATTTGGGATAAACTCAAGTTTATTTGTGAGGGAACTGAGCTCTCAAAAGAAAACAAGATTTCCAAATTAACTCAGCAATTTGAATCTTTTGAAATGAAACCAACTGAAACACTTGAGGAACTTGACCTCAGATTCACTGGAATTGTTGGTGAACTTGAAGCTTTCGGCAAAATTTATACTTAAAGGGAGAAAACCTAAAGATTTTCAGATCTCTCCCTGCCCGATGGGACATTAAGACCACAGTTATGCGTGTGTCGTGTAATCTTAGTGAAATATCTACTTTTGATCTCTTTTCTGACCTCAAAGCATTTGTGTACAATATAGACAGGAGAGAGAAAGCTGAAGAATCTCCCGCTAGGACTACAGCCTTAGCCGCTGTATCCAACCATCGACACAGCATGCCCAGCCCATCAAAGCCCAATTACAAGAATGCTGATGTAATATCCTTACTTTTTTTTGGCTATAATTATTAATTCATGAACCTCGTGGGTTGGTTTGTAATTTTTCGAATATTGGTATCGTGTGTTTGATTCGAGATTGAGCTTGTATGTTGTGCCCTTTACCAATATTTCGCTAGTATTCGATAACAGTTGGTCGTACTGTTTGTATTGCTTCCGCAACCTAGGGCTAACGTGCGCTAAGTTATCCGAGTAACGTACGCAATGGAGGTCGTAGGCCAGCGCACGCTACTGCCGGAAGGATAGCGCATGCTAACTGGCAGCATGAGATAGTCCAGAGGGCACTGGACTGGGACAAGGATCGAGCTAGCGCACGCTAAGGCAACTTAGCAGCGCACGCTAGGGGAGCAGGTAGCGCATGCCACTGTCGGGTGATAACGCGCGCTAAACGGCCCGGACAGTAAGGGCAGTGAGGTCTGGACTTCGGCCAGACCAACAGGTAACGCACGCTAAGATGATCGTTGCGCGCGCTAACTCGTCAGGCGTAGCACACGCTGTTCGGTCATAGCGCACGCTACCGGGATACGCCGAAAGGTTTCTAGACAGGGCAGAAAGGTTTCTGGACTTGGACTAGGCGCCAGGGAGCTCACGCTAAGGCGGCAGCTGCGCGCGCTAACTCAGCGGTATAATGCACGCTAACTCACTGAGTAGCGTACGCTATCAGACGTGGTGCATGCCAGCTTGGCTGGGCAGAAGGGTCTGGACTGCAGGCCTATGCCAATAGCGCACGCTATCCGGGCTAGTGCGGGCTAGGGCGCACCTATATAAATACATGTGTTGCGGTCAACACTTGTCATTTTTCACCTTCTTTTCTCTTCTCCGAGTTTCTAGACGACTCCAGAGTTGTGTAGGAGAGGGTGGCGGAGCACGGTTGAAACTCAGATCTTTTCAACTTCAAGCAAAGATCTATCAATCCTACATAATTTTCACCAAGGAATTGAGGTAGTCCTTCCTTAGAACCCTAACTTTGGGGAAGTTTGGGGGTTTTGGGGATCTCGTTTCTCCAACCATTTTAGCTCCAAATTTATGATGAATTATAGTTGAAAATAGTTGCATAAGTATGATTTCATGATTTCATCAAGGATTTGTGGATTGATTCCAAATCTTCTTTTGTAAATCGAGCAAAACCCGTTATGCCCCTGTAGTGCTCGATGAAACGTTCCTAAGGGAAGAACTTAGGATGGATTTTAGTGTTTCCAACAGAATTGTAATTGATTGAGCCTCGATGTTTGTTAGGAGCGGTATTTGGAAGATAGTTCGGATCGTAGCCTTGTTCGTTGTTGTTCCTTTGTGAGTTAGAAATCCAGGCAAGTACTTTATTGCATTAGTTTATGGCATGCATTTCTGTGATGAATTAGTTACTGATGAGAGTTGAAAGGTTGTTCTCGGGTACTCTCACTCGGGGATTGACTCGACGGGGTCACACGGGGACTTGGTGGCTTAGCAGCTGGACCGGGTCATGAGAGATACTTTGAGTGGACATTCTCACCTGGGGTTGCTCGACGGGGCACACAGGGACTTGGTGGCTTGAGGGCGGACCGGGTCGCGAGGATTGTCGGAGTGTTTTTACTGATGATCGATATTGATATTCCGGAATATCGCGAATTGAACTGTTTTGGATTTTGAATTAATTTGGAAATGCCTGTGGATTAAAGTATTGTAATACTGTACTTGCACTAGCGGTTGTTGCTAACCCCTTGTTGGGGTGGAATGTTTTGTACATTTCAGGTACTCTTGAGGGACAGGAGCCCACATGTGGTGCACACGGAGTTGACAAGCACACTGGATGTTAGAGATCTCGTATCAGTCATTGTATTTGTGATGTCAGAGTCGGTTTTATATTTTGTATTATTGTTGGTTTTGAGTTGTACTATGTCGTGTAATGTTTGCGTTCAGTGACTGATGTTTAACTCTACTATTTTGGCCGCGGCCGAGGCCTAGCTCATGTTTTGTATCATGTGTTGGACTGTTATGTCGTGGTTATTATGTATTGGATTGTGGCTTAATCCTGTGTGTCATCAGCCTGGTGGGACCTTTGTGTGTCCTACGGCGTGTAATTACCCAAAGTGAAATTGGAGTGTTACATTTATGGTATCAGAGCCATAGGTTTCGGGAATACTTAGGCCTTTGGTTATTTGGGTTGTCAAGTCGTAAGATTCGTATAAACTGATCAAGTTTAACACCATGTGTTGCTGTCAAGCCGTGTGACCCGTGGTAGTAAGACTCCTTGAACTCTCTTTATGCTTTGTCGCTTTCATAATAAAGAAGATTTGAAATCCTTGGACTGTGAGCTGTTCTGATAATTTTAATCCTTTTATATCTCAGTATGTTGAGAGTTCGTGGCGGATGTGGCAGACGTGGACGTGGCAGAGGCCGTGGTAGTGGTACCGCTAACGAATCTGGCACACCTTCTAATGATGCATCTGATTCGGCATCCCATATGGAGCCGAACACTGCTTCTCTAAACCCGAGCGGTCAGCCTGATCCTACTATAAGTCAAGAACCGTCGGTTGACTCTAATGTGAATGCCGGCATAGCTGCTATACTCTAGCAGGTAGCAGCACAGTTAGTTAAGTTGAATGAGTCCGGGCATCATGACCAGCCGACAGATGAGAGTAAATGGCTTCAGGGAGTGATGAAAATGCAACCTCCTCGTTTTACTCGTGCGTCTGATACGTTGGGTTGGGAAGGGTGGTTGCTCCAGTTTGGCAGGATTTTTGACGCCGTTGTGTGCCCCGAAGAGAGACGGGTCCCTATTGTGCAGTATTTCCTTGACAAGGAGGCTGCGGATTGGTGGGAAGCTGTGAAACCTACGGATCGTGTGGCCACTTGGGCCGAGTTTAAAGCTGCGATAGAGGAAGAGTATTGTCCTTGGCCTATTAAAGAAAAACGTATTGCCGATTTCTTTACGGCAACACCTCAAGATGTACCTGTCACCGAGGCCATTGTCACATATAATCAGCAACTGAACCATGTTCGTGAGCAAGTAAAGACTGAAACGGATAAAATCCGTTACTTTGATTTGATAATGAAGCCCAGGATTCATGAGGCTATGGCGGGTTTCAGATGTGTTACTTTGAAGGAGTATCACGATCGTGCTTTGGATATCGAGATGGTCATTTCTGCATCAAGGTCGGGTACCGATATCAAGAAGCCGAAGACGACTAGTGGCTTTTCGGGAAGTAAGAGTGGTGGATTTCACAAATCTCAAGCTTCTCACTCCGCTATCGGGAAGTCTGTTCAGCAAGCCAGTAGTGCTCCAAGTTTGCCACCGGGCCAGTCTTCTGCCTTTGGTAGAGGACAATGTTTCAATTGTAATCAAACAGGCCATCAGTATCGAGAGTGTCCACTTCCTCCCGTTATTTGTTTCACATGCGGTCAGGCCGGTCATCGGGCGGCACATTGCGAGGCTGCCACTAGATTTGTTAAACAACAGAGTTCGGCACCAACTCCGAGTGTGAACCCGGGGACTACATCTAATCAGCCTCAACAGACTTTGGGACATGGAAGAGGTCGAGGCTGATTGGATCGTCAAGCTGCATCGAGTGTGGGTTCGGTACAGCCAAGAGTGTACCAGATGAGACGCGCAGACGACACAGAGGATCCGGTAGCTGCAGGTATCACGCAAATACTTTCTCAACCTGTGTCAGTATTATTTGATTCGGGATCTACCCATTCATTTATTGCTCTTGATTGTGTGAAACGTTTGGGTCTTGGGTGTTTGATTGAGTGCGAACCATTCGTAGTAAGTACTCCTAGTGGAGAGCGTTTGATTGGGAACCAAGAGATTAAAAATTGTCTCGTGCATATTGGCAGTCGAGATTGGCCTTTAGACCTTATTATGGTAGATCTGAAAGGAGAGGACGTAATTCTGGGAGATGATTGGTTGAATTGTCATCGTGCTATCATGAACTACCGAACGTGAACTATTTCTATAATAGTGGAAGATGGTGTCGAGCACACTTTCTTGGGTCGTAAACCGGGTAGTTCAGGTGGGGTGATTTCCGCTGTTAAGGCGATAAAATTGTTGAAACAAGACTGTATTGGTTATTGGTGTTACGCCATGAGCACAAATGACGGTGAAGCCGATTTATTGTCGATTCCAGTTGTAAATGAATATCCTGATGTATTTCTGGATGATCTACCGGGATTACCCCCGTCTAGAGAGGTAGAGTTTCCTATTGATCTTGTGCCAAACGCAGCACCTGTTTCCCGATCGCCGTATCGTATGGCACCCTCCGAGATGTTAGAACAGAAGAAACAATTGGCCGAGCTCCTGGACAAAGGGTATATTCGACCTAGTGCATCACCTTAGGGTGCACCGGTTCTCTTCGTTAAGAAGAAGGACGGATCGTTCCGTCTATGCATTGATTATCGGGAATTGAATAAGTTAACCATTAAGAACAAATATCCTTTGCCTCGGATAGATGACTTGCTCGACCAACTTCAGGGTGCCAATATTACCAGCTGAGGATTCGGGATTCTAATATTCCGAAGACTGCCTTCCATAATTGGTACGTCCATTACAAATTTGTGGTTATGCCATTTGGTCTAACCAACGCTCCTGCCGTGTTTATGCAGTTGATGAACAAAGTTTTCATTGACTATCTTGATAAGTTCGTGGTCGTCTTCATTGATGATATTCTTGTCTACTCCCGATACGAGGAAGATCACGCTGAACATCTCCGAGTAGTGTTGAACACTTTGAGAATGGAGAAACTTTACGCTAAATTCTCAAAGTGTGAATTCTGTCTTAAAGAAGTGACATTTCTTGGTTATGTAATTTCGGCTAATGGGGTTCGAGTGGGAACCCCAAAAGATAGCGGCTATTGTTGAGTGGGAACCACCTAGGATTGTGAAGGAGACCGGAGTTTTCTAGGGCTTGCCGGATATTATTGTAGATTCGTCGAGGGGTTTTCAAAAATCGCTCGACCACTTACCCAGTTACTCCAGAAATCGCAGAAGTTCGAGTGGACTGATGAAAGACAAAACAGTTTTGATGAGCTTAAATGATGGTTAACTTCGGCGCCCGTGTTATCGTTACCTCAGGGTACCGATGATTTCAAAGTGTATAGTGATGCTTCCGGACTTGGATTGGGTTGTGTTTTAATGCAGAGAGGTAGAGTAATTTCATATGCGTCCCGACAATTGAAACCATATGAAATGAATTACCCTACACATGATTTAGAGTTATCGGCGGTTGTATTCGCGCTAAAGATTTGGAGGCATTATTTTTATGGCTCTTCGTGTAAAATTTACACGGATCACAAAAGCCTAAAATATATATTTAGCCAAAAGGAGCTAAATATGAGACAACGTCGATGGTTAGAGCTGATTAAGGATTACGATCTTGAAATATTATATCATCCAGGAAAAGCTAATGTGGTAGCGGACGCATTGAGTCGGAAACCCGCAGCTCTCCAAATGCTGAATATGCTTACATCTCAACACGAGATCCGTCGAGACATAATTAGGCAAGATATAGAGATTTGGCTTCAGATAGTTCAAGGCCAATTATGTACTTTGGAAATCACGTCGTCTTTGGTCAATGAAATCAAATCGAAGCAATTGGAGTATCCATTACTAGTCCAACTAAGAAAGGACGTGATTGGAGGAAAATCTCACGGATTTATGATTCAGGATGATGGCGTTTTAAGGTTTAGAGGTAGACTTTGTATACCCGCAGACGTCGAGCTTAAACAGACCATATTGACGGAAGCGCACACTACACTGTATTCTCTTCATCCCGGTACAAGCAAAATGTATAAGGACGTGAAGAATAATTATTGGTCGAGCAACATGAAGAATGATGTTGAAGAATTCGTGTCGAAATGCTTGACGTTCCAGCAGGTCAAGATTGAACATCAACGACCAGCAGGGTTGCTTAAATCGCTACCAATTCCAGAATGGAAATGGGAGGATATAACAATGGATTTTTTCACCAATATGCCAACGACGTGTATGGGGATGAAAACGATTTGGGTTATTGTCAATCGACTAACCAAGTCAGATCACTTTTTGAGAATTAAGGATAGTTGGGGGCCCGAGAAACTAGCTCGTATATTCACCGCAGAAATTGTGAGGTTACACGGGACTCCTAAGAGCATTATTTCCGATCGAGATGGTAGATTTGTCTCGCACTTCTGGCAATCCATTCACCGAGCCTTAGCGACGGAATTGAGACTCAGTACAGCGTACCATCCTCAGACTGATGGGGAATCTGAACGGACAATTCAAACCTGTTAGGCGTATTTTTATACGCTTATTTATCATTATTTTGTATTATTTTGGTGAGTGAATTTGCTTAAATGAGCTCTTAATGCCTTAATTTTGTATGTTTGTCAGGAGATTGGAGTCCGGAAGCTAAAACGAGGCGAAACGGGCGAAAACGGCGAATTTTGGCCGTGGGCCGCGGCACAGGAAGGCAACCAGCGGGCACAAAGTAGACTGTACTCTGTGCCGCGGCACAGTCCAGGTGAGCCGCAGCACAGATGAATTAAAAGGCGCCCAGGCGTCCAGTTGAAGACAATGTGCCGCGGCACAGATTTAGTGAGCCGCGGCACACTAGGCGGTTATGGTGAGCTCCGCGCGGATTTGGGCCGTTTTGAAGCCAGTTCTCGACCTACTCACACAGACGCGATTTGGAGGCTATGCGGAGCTATAAATAAGGGTTTAAGACCCTAATTAATGATCTTGAATCTTTGAATCTTGGAATTAGAAAATCTTGGAGGAGACGGCAGAAGAGGAAGATAAGCAGAAGACTTCAAGAGCAGAGGGCGGAAGCCAGAAGAACGGAGGAATCCGAGCTTCATCTGCGTTTGATTTTCATGCTTTTATCTATTAATTCTGTATTTTCATTAATTAGGATGTCAGGCTAAAACCCTAATCTGGGATTTTGATGAAACCTACGTTTTGACGAATTTGCTTGAGATTATCTAATTAATTACCTTTTTGTTGAGTTTTCCCAATCGTGTTTAATGCTTTCAATTATGTGGCCAATAGTTGTATTGTTTTAATCATTCAATTCGAATCGGGAGAGGAGAGTTGGTGAGGAACTATTGGTGAGGACTGTTTTATTCTGTGAGATAGGAATATACTCATAGGAACTACGTGGCCTTTTGGAGATTTTATGCTTTTTGCCTATTGACGAATTAATTCACCTAGGGATAGAGTGCGTTATTCGCCTTTAGAAAAATCTATTGACCTCGGGAGAGGTGGTACAGTATATTAGCAATCTTCGCCTTCTATGAATTGGGAAAATCATTAACTTCAGATAATCGAGAGTAAATTCGGATAAACCGAGGTGGATTCAGAATCCTAGACTTATTTATCATTTGATTCTCTTTCTTCAAGCGATCATTTTTACTGTCTAGTCTTTTATTAATTTCTTTTAGTAATTAATTGCAAACCCAAAATTCGATTATTCGAATAAAACTAGAATACATAAAAATCGGTAGTTAGTGATTCAGTCTTCATGGGAACGATACTCACTCATCACTTTATTACTTGTATACGATAATGTACACTTGCGTTAAAGAAAAATCGCAACAAGTTTTTGGCGCCGTTGCCGGGGACTGAAAATTTTGCTAATATCGATTTCGGTATTTCTAGTCTTAGTTTGAACGTTTTATTTACTTATTTTCGTGTATTTAATTTTATTGATTTTATTTGTTTTTCCTTTCAGGATCTTTCGCGTATTGCATGAGAAAACTCGTTAACGAAGGCCTACTACCTTTGGATACCGAACTCGAGCGCACTCTTCGAAGGAACAAGAAGGAGAAACGAGAGTTACAGACGACGGTGACCATGGCCGAAAATATCGAAATTCAAGGAGGAAATAATATTGTGCAGCAAGCTCAACCGGAAATGGCACTTCGAGACTATGCCATGCCGCAAATTAATGCTAATTTTTCAGGAATTCGGCGCCCCACTATCCAGGCGAACAACTTCGAGATCAAGCCTGCGATCATTCAGATGGTGCAGGCTAGCCAGTTTTGTGGATTACCGAATGACGACCCCAACGCTCATATCGCTTCTTTTCTTGAGATTTGTGACACGTTCAAGAACAATGGTGTCACCGACGATGCTATCCGATTACGGCTTTTCCCTTTTTCTTTGAGGGATAAAGCGAAATTTTGGCTGAATTCCTTACCGCCGGGGTCGATCACAACATGGGCAGAGTTAGCGCAAGCCTTCCTTGCTAAATTCTTCCCACCTTCTAAGATGGCGAGATTGAGAAACGAGATCACCACCTTTGGTCAGTATGATATAGAATCGCTCCACGAGGCGTGGGAGCGATACAAAGATTTGTTACGAAGATGCCCACATCATGGCCTTCCAGACTGGCTTCAAATTCAGACGTTTTACAATGAATTGAGTGCCTCTACACGCACTCTCTTGGATGCAGCCGCCGGTGGGGCTTTGATGGGAAAGACTATGGCCGAGGCACACTCGTTGTTGGAAGCTATGGCCGCAAATGCATATCAATGGCCATCTTAAAGAATAACGCCGAAGCGAGTGATGGAAATTTCGAGTAATGACTCGATATCTACATTGTCAGCTCAAGTCGCCGCCTTGACTCAGCAGCTCCAAGCATTTTCGCATACTCCTTCCCCCGTCACCATTGAGTCTTGAAATTGGTGTAACGGATCTCACCCTAGCGCGGAGTGCCAAGTCGGAAACCCGTTCGAGCAACATCCGATGGAGCAAGCTCAATCCGTGGGAAACGGAAATCGACAAAATAATTCTTACCCCAGCACTTATAATCAAGGATGGCGAAATCAACAAAATTTTTCGTGGAGGAGCGGGCAAGCTTTAAAACCTCCACAAGCTCACTTTGCGCAGCCCCCACAACAGCCCCCTCAATCACCAAAGGTATCATTGGAAGATGTTCTTGCTCAATTAGCGGCTAACACGAGCCAATTCATGACTCGCACCGAAACGACCCTCCAAAATCATTCTACCTCCATCCGAAATCTAAAAACACAAATGGGTCAGATTGCTAATCTATTGTCTTCTCGGTCTCAAGGTGCATCGCCCAGCGCAGCCGAAATGAAACCCAAGGAAAACGTGCAAGCAATCGAATTACGAAGTGGAAAGGAGTTGAAAGGGCAGCCTATCAATAACAAAGAGCAGCCGATCGAGCAAAATGAGAAGGAAAATGATGAGGCGCCCAAGCCAAAGGAAGTATCGACTACTCAGCCCACTCCTCAAATCCCATTCCCACAGCGTTTCCAAAAGCAAAAACTAGACAAGCAATTTTCAAAGTTCCTCGACGTCTTCAAGAAATTGCACATAAACATTCCATTTGCCGACGCATTGGAACACATGCCGAGTTATGTAAAATTCATGAAAGAAGTCTTGTCAAACAAAAGAAAGCTCGAGGAATATGAGACGGTCGCATTAACGGAGGAGTGCAGCGCTATTTTACAAAAGAAGCTCCCACCTAAATTGAGAGATCCGGGAAGTTTTACCATCCCTTGCATCATCGGAAATTCGTCTTTTGAATGAGCCCTATGCGATCTCGGAGCTAGCATAAACCTTATGCCCCTTTCTATTTTTAAAAAGCTGGACATTGGGGAAGCCAAGCCGACGACGGTCTCCTTACAATTGGCCGATAGGTCTATCAAATATCCGAGGGGAGTAATAGAGGACGTGTTAGTAAAGGTTGACAAATTTATCTTTCCAGCAGATTTTATTGTGCTCGACATGGAGGAAGATCAAGATATCCCAATTATCTTGGGAAGACCATTCTTGGCGACCGGCCGAACTTTGATCGATGTGGAAAAGGGGAAGCTGACTCTACGTGTTCAAGAGGAGCAAGTAACGTTCAATATCTTTCGATCCGTAAAATATCCGAATGATGTTGAAAATTGTTTCCAAGTTGACGTCATTGACTCGTGCGTGAGTAGAACCTTTCGAGAGAATTATCCACCCGACCCTTTGGAATCCGTTTTGATTGGGGCATTTAGAACTAAATGCAGAGCATGCAGCCTACGTACGCCACATGGATGCTTCCCCGCCAATTTTCATTCGTCAACCATTCGAGGAGCTCGGAAGTTCACTAACTCGACCAGTCCCATCGATCGAAAAACCTCCAAAGTTGGAACTCAAGAAGCTGCCATCTCATTTAAAATATGCATTTTTAGGGCCCGACGACTCCCTTCCAGTTATTCTTTCGGCCACTTTAGCAGGGGATCAAGAGGCGAAATTATTGAGAGTTTTGAGGGAGTACAAATCTGCTCTTGGATGGTCTATTGCGGATATAAAGGGGATCAGCCCGTCAATTTGCATGCACAAGATTTTGATGGAGGAAGACTACAAACCATTCGTGGAGCATCAACGCCAGTTGAATCCAAACATGAAGGAGGTGGTAAAAGTCGAGGTTTTAAAACTCCTCGACGCAGGTATGATCTTTCCGATTTCTGATAGCAAGTGGGTAAGTCCGGTCCAAGTTGTGTCGAAAAAGGGTGGGATAACGGTGGTTCAAAATGATAATAATGAATTAATTCCCACTAGGATTGTCACGGGGTGGCGTATGTGCATAGATTATAGGAAATTAAATAAGGCCACTAGAAAAGATCATTTCCCCTTACCTTTTATTGATCAGATGTTAGATAGATTAGTCGGACACGATTTCTATTGCTTTCTCGATGGTTACTCGGGGTATAATCAGATTTACATAGCCCCCGAAGACCAAGAGAAAACGACGTTTACATGTCCTTACGGCATTTTCGCTTATATGCGCATGCCTTTTGGATTATGTAATGCGCCGGCTACTTTTCAACGGTGTATGATGGCTATTTTTTCTGACATGGTAGAGCAGTGTATTGAGATTTTTATGGATGATTTTTCTGTTTTTGGAGATTCGTTTGACATTTGTTTGAAAAATTTGCAGAAAGTCTTGAGAAGATGCGAAGAGACAAATTTGGTCTTGAACTGGGAGAAGTGTCATTTTATGGTGCAGGAGGGCATTGTGCTTGGCCATCGAATATCCTCACATGGAATTGAAGTCGACCGAGCGAAAATTGAAATAATTGAGAAGATGCCTCCGCCCACTTCGGTCAAGGGGATTAGAAGTTTTTTGGGACATGCCGGTTTCTATCGCCGATTTATTAAGGATTTTTCGAAGATCACGAAGCCGCTGTGCAATCTACTCATGAAGGTTGTTCCATTTACTTTTAACGAATCGTGTAAAGAAAGTTTCGATTTATTGAAGAAAGCTCTAAGCACGGCACCGGTGATAGTCGCTCCGGACTAGGACCTTCCGTTCGAGTTAATGTGTGATGCAAGCGACTTTTCCATTGGGGCTGTTTTGGGGCAGAGACGAGGGAAGGTGTTCCATGTCATATACTATGCGAGCCGAACACTCGATGACGCCCAAAGAAATTATGCCACAACGGAGAAGGAATTGTTGGCGGTGATCTTTGCATTTGATAAATTCCGGGCGTATCTACTGGGAACGAAAGTGATAGTGTGGACCGACCATTCAGCAATAAAATACCTTTTGGAGAAGAAGGATGCCAAACCAAGGTTGATTCGGTGGGTGCTACTCCTTCAGGAATTCAACTTGGAGATTCGGGACAAGAAAGGGACTGAAAATGTTATAGTCGATCACCTTTCACGATTAGAGAGTCCCCTCGAGAAGGGAGAAAGTGAGCCACAAATCATGGAAACCTTCCCCGACGAGCAGCTCTACAAGTTGGATTCAAAACACGCGCCTTGGTATGCTGATCTAGTGAACTACTTGGCAAGTAAAACAATTCCGAACGACCTCTCACGCCATCAAAAGAAGAAGCTAATCTCGGACGCTAAGTATTATTTGTGGGACGATCCTTTTCCTTTCAAGAGATGCCCCGATCAAATCATTCGTAGATGTATTCCGGATGAGGAAATCCACAGTGTGTTAAACCATTGCCATGCATCACCCTACAGTGGACATTTTAGTGGAAATAGAACAGCGGCGAAGGTCTTGCAATCGGGGTTCTATTGGCCGTCCTTATTCAAGAATGCTCACTCATTTGTGTCCGCGTGTGATCGGTGTCAACGGACAGGAAACATCTCAAGACGACACGAAATGCCGCTGAACACCATACTTGAAGTTGAATTGTTCGATGTATGGGGGATCGAGTTCATGGGTCCATTTCCTCCATCAAATAAGAATCTCTATATTTTGGTGGCCGTAGATTATGTCTCAAAATGGGTTGAAGCGGTGGCACTACCTACGAATGGGTCCAATGTCGTAATCAAGTTTATAAAACAATATATCTTCACACGTTTTGGGACTCCACGTGCTATTATCAGTGATGGTGGGTCACACTTCGACAACAAATTTCTTGATGCGGTTTTGAGAAAATACGGAGTCACTCATCGTGTTGCTACAGCATACCATCCTCAGACGAGCGGTCAAGTCGAGATATCAAATCGAGAGCTGAAGTGGATCCTAGAAAAGACGGTCAGCTCGTCTCGAAAAGATTGGTCATTTAAACTCGATGATGCACTTTGGGCGTACTGGACTGCGTATAAAACACCTATCGGAATGTCGCCCTACAGGTTGGTTTGTGGGAAAGGTTGCCATTTACCCGTAGAGATGGAACATCGTGCTTACTGGGCGATAAAGAAATTAAACTTTGATCTGAAATCTGCTGGTGAAAAGCGTTGTTTGCAGCTGAACGAGTTGGAAGAAATTCGCCACGACTCATACGAAAATGCGAAACTTTATAAGGAGCGGACAAAGACTTGGCATGATAAGCACATCAAGCAGAGAGAGTTTGTCCCGGGACAAGAGGTGTTGCTATTTAATTCTCGCTTAAAGTTATTTCCCGGGAAATTGCATTCACGATGGTCGGGACCGTTCACCGTAGTTCAAGTGTTCCCACATGGTGCGGTAGAAGTACAAAAAGATGACCGAAAATTCAAAGTTAATGGACAACGGTTGATACTTGGGAAATCCAATAGACACGCAGAAAACGAGTGTCGTCTTATCCACCACCGGATGAATGCGAGAATAGTCCGGCTGAAGACTATAAACTTAGCGCTTCTCGGGAGGCAACCCGAGTATTAGTTGTAGAATCTTTCTAGTTTTCTTGCATTCTTGGAGTCTTTTTTTTTTTTGTCGTCATTTTTCTTTGATCCGTCCATCCCTCTTGTCTTGATGTTTTTGTTTAAAAATTCTGTGCAGGAATCACCCAAGGGGAGGAATTCAATGATGGGCCGCGGCACAACAAAAGTGAGCCGCGGCACGCACCAGTTGAGGAAACATGGCCAAACAAACTGTACTCTGTGCCGCGGCACGATCTTACTGAGCCGCGGCACACCAGGTCACTGAGCTGCGGCACACATTCCCTGAGCCGCGGCACACCAAATGTTCAAGAAACACCCAGGAAACTGTACTCTGTGCCGCGGCACGGGGCAAGTGAGCCGCGGCACACTAACACATTGAGCCGCGGCACGTCTACACTGAGCCGCGGCACCCGGCGGTATTGTAAAGAGTCCCAGGACGACTGTACCTTGGGCCGCGGCTCACTTATATTGTGCTGCGGCCCCCGTCGCAAAATAAGAACGCCCAGGTATGCTTCATACAGTCGATCGGCCAGCACAAGGTCCCTTCCTTCCTTCCTTCCTTCCTTCCTTCCTTCCTTCGCACAATGAGGTCAGTCGATACCCTTCTCTTAGTCTCCTTCTCCAATTCTTCAGGTAATTCTTGATTTCTTAATCATAAGTGATACTTGATTTGAAAAGAATTGAAGTTATATATTGCTAGTTGTTCTTCAATGTTTTCTCTAAAATGGAGTTGGAATATGGGGAATTTGGTATTTAATTGTGATGGAATTGGTAATTATGAACGAATTGGTGATGATAGTTGTCGTTATTCATGGTTATTATCTGTGTTATTATTTTTGGGATTTGGAGTTAACCATCAAAAATTTTTGTTCTTCATTTTAACTTGTGCATACCAAGTGTTTGATAAATTGCAGCAATGAAAAATTGGCAAGCCAAGCATTTTCAAATTATATGCAACGAATCATTTTATCGAATTACATTGTCCCCAACCCTTACATCATGTTAAACTTGAGAGCTTGTACTCAACTTCCTGTTTGATGATGCAAGCTCATTTATTCACACTCCGCATGATGTAGTCGAGAAGCGTACAAGCTTGCCGGATGATGCCGGCACCAGCTCGTGAGAGCACTGGAGGGGAGTACTTGACCTTCTTATTCTATTGCTTATTATATTTTGTCCATTGAGGTCAATGTACGTCCTAAGTTTTTTGGGGGGGGGGTTACATTCTGTTGCTACATTCATTGTTGTACTGATTTTGTTGCACTTTTTATTACTTTGCGTTATTTTTGTCGATAGCCTGGCTTGTCTTGATTTTACTCTATTCGTGAATTTTTCGTGCTTCTATTTGTGTAATACTGATGTTAAGACACTGTTTTTCTCTCTGAAGAAACGGTCGAGTTTTAGTCGGGTTGTAGTCAGTGATTTCTGTTTCTGCTAAGTTTTCATTTAGGTCCGAATTTTTTTTCGTGATTGTAGAGGTCTTGGCGGATAAGAGAGGATACATACGTGTTTTCAAATCACCGTCGATACGTTTGGTTACATTTTTTGGTTAGCTAGTCGTCCAGTTACATAAGTCGTGTTGGCACTGAGATTGAGTTTAGAGTCGGTCAGTTTTTCCAAAAGTCGAGATATTTTTGTTCTATGATGGGAAGTCTAGTAACCGGGGGTATTCACGTGACCCGTTGTTTACTCTCGCGTAAAATGACAACCCTGATTAGACTAGTGATTTAGAAATTTCACATGTGCCGAAGACGGGAAGCCTAGTAACCGGGGGTACTCGCGTGACCCGTTGTTTACTCTCGCGTAAAACAGCGACCTTGATTCGGACATGCGGGAATTAACTATTTGAGTTATTTCTCCGCTGTGGAGGGGAATTTAGTAACTAGAAGCATCCATGTGCCCCATGAGTGTCTTTTACGTCAAACGGTTTCCCAATACATGAGAATAGAAGTTCCACCCTAGGATTATCCCGATGAAACATCCCGAGATCCGAACCTAGTGGTCAATTCGAATCAATTTCTTGAGCATATTTATAAGGGAATACTGTCTGAGGGCTATTTTTGATGAAACTCGTGAAAATTTTGCCATTAGACGGTGGAACGGGGGGACTTTAGCTCGTTTATTTTAACCTTTCATATTGACGGTCGATTAGATTCACGTTTGTTAATCTTTGAGCTGGATTTTCTTCATGAACGAGTGACTAGGACTGAATTTGGTTGCTTTGCGGAATCAGTGTTCTGAGTGTAGCTCGCTATTACGATACTCGTATTATTCAGAGAGAATTTCAGGATAGTATTGATTAGGTTGAACACTATGAGTTGCACGATTATTCACGACATTCTTTTGTTGAAATTAATTCTTTTGCTTGAGGACAAGCAAAGGCTTAAGTTTGGGGGTATTTGTTAGGCGTATTTTTATACGCTTATTTATCATTATTTTGTATTATTTTGGAGAGTGAATTTGCTTAAATGAGCTCTTAATGCCTTAATTTTGTATGTTTGTCAGGAGATTGGAGTCCGGAAGCTAAAACGAGGCGAAACGGGCGAAAACAGCGAATTTTTGCCATGGGCCGCGGCACAAGGCAAGTGGGCCGCGGCACAGGAAGGCAACCAGCGGGCACAAAGTAGACTGTACTCTGTGCCGCGGCACAGTCCTGGTGAGCCGCGGCACAGATGAATTAAAAGGCGCCCAGGCGTCCAGCTGAAGACAATGTGCCGCGGCACAGATTTAGTGAGCTGCGGCACACTAGGCGGTTATGGTGAGCTCCGCGCGGATTTGGGCCGTTTTGAAGCCAGTTCTCGACCTACTCACACGGATGCAATTTGGAGACTGTGCGGAGCTATAAATAAGGGTTTAAGACCCTAATTAATGATCTTGAATCTTTGAATCTTGGAATTAGAAAATCTTGGAGGAGACGGCAGAAGAGGAAGATAAGCAGAAGACTTCAAGAGCAGAGGGCGGAAGCCAGAAGAACGGAGGAATCCGAGCTTCATCTGCGTTTGATTTTCATGCTTTTATCTATTAATTCTGTATTTTCATTAATTAGGATGTCAGGCTAAAACCCTAATCTAGGATTTTGATGAAACCTACGTTTTGACGAATTTGCTTGAGATTATCTAATTAATTACCTTTTTGTTGACTTTTCCCAATCATGTTTAATGCTTTCAATTATCTAGCCAATAGTTGTATTGTTTTAATCATTCAATTCGAATCGGGAGAGGAGAGTTGGTGAGGAACTATTGGTGAGGACCGTTTTATTCTGTGAGATAGGAATATACTCATAGGAACTACGTGGCCTTTTGGAGATTTTATGCTTTTTGCCTATTGACGAATTAATTCACCTAGGGATAGAGTGCGTTATTCGCCTTTAGAAAAATATATTGACCTCGGAAGAGGCGGTAGAGTATATTAGCAATCTTCGCCTTCTATGAATTGGGAAAATCATTAACTTCAGATAATCGAGAGTAAATTCGGATAAACCGAGGTGGATTCAGAATCCTAGACTTATTTATCATTTGATTCTCTTTCTTCAAGCGATCATTTTTACTGTCTAGTCTTTTATTAATTTCTTTTAGTAATTAATTGCAAACCCAAAATTCGATTGCTCGAATAAAACTAGAATACATAAAAATCGGTAGTTAGTGATTCAGTCCTCGTGGGAACGATACTCACTCATAACTTTATTACTTGTATACGATAACGTACACTTGCGTTAAAGAAAAATCGCAACAAAACCCTTGAGGACATATTGCGAGCATGTGCTTTAAATTGGAAGGACGATTGGGAATCGCACTTGCCACTAATCGAATTTGCCTATAATAATAGCTGGCATGCATCGATTAAGATGGCATCGTTTGAGGCTCTATATGGACGGAAATGTATGTCACCATTGTGATGGGACGATTCTTCTGAACTGATTGGGACGGAGCCGGATATGTTAGTAGAGACCCGGGAAAAGATTTCTTTGATTCGCGAGAGGCTTTTGGCCGCCCAAAGCCGACAGAAGTCATATGCCGACAATCTACGTCGACCGCTAGAGTTCTAAGTCGGCGATCATGTGTTGATAAAATTATCCCCAACCCGTGGAGTTTATCGCTTCGTGAAGAAGGGTAAACTCAGTCCGAGATATGTTGGGCCATTAGAGATTATAGAGCGAATTGGTGAACTTGCTTATCGTTTGGGCCTTCCGCCTTCACTGAGTCATGTGCATAATGTATTTCATGTTTCCCAATTAAGGAAATACCGGACCCTAAGCATATCATCGATTTTGGAGAGATTGAATTGAATCCTAATATCACTTTTGAGGAAAAACCAATCCATATTTTGGAGCGTCGGGTAAAACAACTTAGGCACAAAATTATCCCTTTGGTTAAAGTACAATGGTCGAGACACGGATCGGAAGAAGCCACGTGGGATACAGAAGAGCATATGAAGTCTAGATACCCCGAATTATTCACTTTGTAAGTTTCGGGACGAAACTTATTCTTAAGGGGAGAGAATGTAATATCCTTACTTTTTTTGCTATAATTATTAATTCATGAACCTCGTGGGTTGGTTTGTAATTTTTCGAATATTGGTATCGTGTGTTACGTTTGATGTACTTCGGGAGAATGCGGTTTTGATGATTGTGATTTGTGCCCTTGTGGCTTTTGAGTTGTGTGTGAGCCGAGTAAAACCAGCGAGGGTCCCCTGGGATTTGTTTAGACTTTGAGTTCGGCAGATCACTCGGTTGGGTTGTACACTGGGGAGGGCCTGACGAGGACTCTCTGGGGTGTGTATTCCGTTATGGGTACAGGGCCAGTACAGCTCGGGAGGTTATTTTGTGCTATGATTTTGGCACGTTGTTGTTTCGATAATTATGATATGTTCGGAATATCATAACGCTTCCATTCTCGGTGTGATTTATGTCATACGTAAGGTCTTGGTACTTGGCTAGAATGGCATCAATACAAGTGTCGTATATGATTCGTTTCTTGATTGTGAGGTTTTTGGCATAAGGGTGTGGGCCCTGGTGATTGTCTCTGTACACTGTGATTTGGTTGTTTATCGGGTGTGACCTTTTGGGCTTTCACTCGAGTATGTGATGAGGATGATCGGGTCGTAGACCCCGTGTTTTGTGATCGGATTGATATTTTTGAACTTAAACAAGTCCTTGGCCCGTATCCCTAGGTGGTTCTGTTAAGTTGAGGATTCGTATAGTCCTAAATGTTTTCAAAACTCCCGAGATCTTTGATATTTTGTAAAATGCATATTGGGTTTATTCCCACCTGTCATGATTCGAGCAGTTTTGATTAAATGATTTATCTCGGGGAGTATGTTTTCAATTATCGGGTATTGGAGTATGATACGTATGGCTTGTATTCATAATTTTATACTTGCACTAGAAAAACAGTGGAGTTTTGCTAACCCCCGAGTATTCGGGGGGTGGATGTCTGTATTGCGTCCAGGTACTTGCAGGTTGCTGGGGAGGAAATCATAGGATCGATACGAAGGATGGTGGAAGACGACGATACTAATCACATGAAGACCAGTCGCTGAATATTTTTTGTAGTCTTGTTGTTTATATTTCCGTTGTGGTGCTCTCCCGTTTTATGGGAGCGTTGTTGTATTCTAACCCTTGTGTGGGTATGAGTTTTGGGAAAGAGTAATGTATATATGATGTGTGTATTGTAGAAAAGACCAAATCGGTCTAACGAGTCGTTATTAGCCATGTTGGCATGTATCTATATGTTGTGTTTTCCGCTTTTAGCCTGGTAGATCCTCACGGAGAGGGTCTGCGGCGCTGTAATATTCCCGAGTGGTTTGGGGGTGTTACAATTTAATGCTTAACACATCCTTTCTATCTTTGCATTAAACGCTCTTCAGAGCGTTCAGACTTGTCTCTCTCCAGCTGCATTAAATGATGTCCTATCAGCAATAAATGCTGCTTTAACCGTGAATACTTTATGAATAAACAATGTTTATCTCACAAGAGTTTAAAGCATTTTTTTATTCAGTCCTGTTGGATGCGTTTTACTTTTCTTAAGTAAAACACCTTCAGCCTGTATGTTGTATCCAACATATTAAGTATTTTTGCTGTATGAATAGGGCTCTGTAGGATGGACTGTCGAAGATCTCTTTGCTATATGATGGGGATGTGTGACGAGTTCTAACAGCTTCCATACTTGACAGTATTCTGACTTCTTTGAGACTGCTTGTTGTATGTTGGCGATTATCAAAACGGGAATGTTTATCCCAATAATTTCCCCCTTTTTGAAAATGCCAAAACTCTTCTATAAATAACTTCATCTGGGTACAGAGAGGCGGTCTTCGAGTCTTCTGTCTGAATAGTCTGATCTTCAATACTTAGTATAGAAATATGAATTGCTCGTAGGCAAGTTAAAATGAAAAAAATATCCTACATGACTATGTATTACAACTGAACTTATGATTGGCGCATAGGCACAATCTTACAATGTGGTCTAGGTTGAATACAACTTAACCTATGAACTGTTCACAGCCAAGCTCTTACAGCTTTAAGACTTAACAAGGTTATACTTGTTCAAATATTGCAAAAGCTTCATAAACAAACAGTAAAACAGTAAGTTTAGATTACGAGCTGTAATCTTTCAAGATAAATAAATTTTATTGATAATCAGGAAGGATTACAATGCTTTAAAGATTCAAATATACAAACTGCGATGATAAGCCTATAGAAGAAAACAAAATATAGCGAAGAATGCAGACATGCTAACTCGTGTACTGGGAATTTCTCCAAGGCCTTCTATCAGGATCATTTTGGTTCCTTTCCACCAATTGACTAGCGAGTCGCTACCTCGATCCTGATAAATGCTTCTTCCTTCTGGGGATTGATCATAGGCAAGTATCCTGTCCTCATGGTGGGTGACCCGTTCACTTTTCTGATGCCTTGACTTCATCAACATTTGCAAAAGGAGCTTTCCTTCTGCTAATAACCTCGAGAACTCATTCACGGCATCCTGCAGCGTCTTGAATGTGTTGAATAGGGAATATTCCCACATGAGCATACAGAAGTATCTCATCAGTTGGTTTTTCTTCCAGTTCTTCAGGTCATCGGCTGAAGGCTGTCGATCAGTGGGTAGCAATAACTCAGACGGCTTTTGCACATTGTTTTTCTAGGGGATGTTGGGATCTTGGAACTCTGGTCGAGATCCAGATACCCTGTATCCTCTTGTAGGTGCGGACGGACGGCCTATCGCAGCAGCAACATTTTCTTCCAGCACTGCTTCAATCTCTCTTTCTCTTTCTTATCTCCATCGACGACCTGGCTCTCTGGCTTCATCCTCCTTTTTGGCATCATCAATATCTGATACTGTTGGGATAACAAAAACCCTGTATCGAAGCTAATGGGATAAACAATCCCTATATCGATCGTGTTATCGGAATGTTTTGACAATATGCCAAATCCTGCATACCGCTAATAGTTGTATCGAAAAGCTGATCAAGTATTAACCTGTATCGAAGACCTCTCGTAGTCCCACCATACAGTAAATCTATCATACAGCAAAGAGTCTCGCAAAGCTAAGTATGAAACCTGTCTCGAAATATCAATACAGCAATCCTTCCATACAGCCCTCAAACAGGACAAGAAGGAATCTTCAGTATTTTCTGGAAGTCAAGTCCCATTTGATAAAGAAGTATTTAAATACGAAAGGATAAAGTATTTAAATATTGTAAGTCATCAGAAGATATTCAAATCCCGCAATATCCGGATCCCAGTCTATTCAAGTCAAATATCAAGTTGTCACAGAATCTTGCTCAACGGATATATTTCAAACGGATATATTTCAGAGGCTATATATATCTCCAGAGTTTGAAAATCATACAGATATACAGATACATACATACACACGACTTACAAACCAACAAGTGCTTACACGAATATTCATAGCAAAACATATCTCCCAAAGCTTTCTGCTATTCTGATAGAAGAGATATACAGTGCTCAAACCGTGAACAACGCATCATCAGATATAAGCTCAGAAAGTCAAGCTGTTGTTCAAATATTGATCTAGCCCTTGAACAAACCCATCAGCCCTGTGTGGACTAAGAAACCTTGCTATTCCCGAACTATATGTGACGGACGTGCATTCAAGAAGACAAAGCTTCAAAACTGTGTGTGAAGAAGTCAGTCACGTGTTAGCTCAAACCAATCTGTATGAACGGTTGAAAGCTAAGATCTTTATATCAATCTGTGTGAATGATATATTGATTAGGTTTGGTTATAATTACGTAGTTGTGTACGCAGTAATTATAATAAACTTTTTACTCCTATGTGGAGGACCAGTGGACGTAGAGGCGTTTACCTCGAACCACTTTAAATATTGTGCTATTTACCTTCTGCCTTTATTGTTTTATTAATTGTGATTATTTAAGTATACACTGCACACATAGTTGTTGTATCCTCATCAACTTACTGTATTAAAGACTTCCGCTATGCACTCAGATTTAAAAACCGTACAGCTTGTTGTTTCAAACACTTTACAAGCTGTATCCTGTATACTTAGTGGCCAACAGATACCTTGGTATGAATATCTTGTAGGAGTTTCATAGTGTTGTCTTGTTTGGTCATCAGAGTATCGATCTTATCAACCAGAGTACCAAGAACCAGAGACATGTTATCTATCTTTTGATCGTGGTCTGTCAGTTTGGTTCTGGTCTCTTTGAGGGCGGAAACCGTCTTAGCGTCAGCAATCCTGAGCTTTTCTTGTTCTTTCCAAATGACTCTTTCCTGATGTTGCTTGAGCTGATTGAGCGCTTGCCACAATGCATTAGGCATTAGGCGGAACGCGTTCTTGACGTTGGTGATTGCAGTCTTCAGATCGGAGATCTCATCCTGGACAGTTCCTCTCATCCAATCGAGTTCTTTCCCAACGTTATACAGTGCCTTCACAGCATCTTATAGGAACACTATATGTTGGCTTATGGCATGGAGTTGCTCCATACGGGCTTCGGTGTGAGAGGAGCCAGGGCGCTCGATTTTGGACTCCTCAGGCTCATTGAGTTGACAGAGAACCACATGATGACGGGGTCGTCGTGGTCTGTCAGGTAGGAAACCATTATTGGAATCTGACTTGGAGCTCACAGAAATAGGAGATGCAGGAGCATCTTGAGCGGGCTCTTCAGCGGCAGGTGCTTTGGGAGCGGGAGCTTCAGAAGCAGGTGCTTCAAAAGATTGTGCAGCATGATCAGTCTCGGGGACGAGAGGGACTGATTTCTCCTATTCGGCTTGTTTGTCTATAGTCGGGAGTATAAGAGGGACTGAATCCTCCAGCCGACTCCCAGCTTCCGCCTGATCCGGAATAGGGACTGATTCCTCTTGGCGGATGGCGCGGGCGGCATCTTCTTTTTTAGGTTGGGCTTCCTATTCAGGTGTTGCTTGCTCTTCAGTGGTAACAGGAGGGACTGATTCCTTCTGCTATTGATCGTTGGCAGCTTCCTATTGCGTGGGAAGGGGACTGATGTCAGTCAGATGTCCCCTGACCTGTTGGCTTGGTGATTGGCCATTTCTCGTTCCCTGGCGTCTTCATGGCTTATCCGCAGACCTACCTGTAACGCATCATCGTCAGCATCCGAGTCAGGGCCTGAGTGATGGCTTGATGAGGGAGCTTTGTCCGTGGACTGCGATTTCCCTTTCAGTATAGCCTTCTCTTTTGCCTTGTAATAGTAAAAAATGAGCTCATGGCAAAAGTGATCCTCCCAACGGATCAAGACTTCAATGTTGTGTGTGTCCGTGACCTCCAGTATGAACAATTCTTCTTCCTTCCAGTTAGCCCAATTGTACAGGGTGTCGTACGACCCTTTATAACTTCCATATATTGAAGCGTTTATATGCTTGCTCTGTTTGGACTTGAAGGGGAGTATTGTTTATTATTTGTGATGGGGAGGGACTCCATCCAGTAGTTGGGTTTACTGTTCGGATTGGATCCTCAACAGGCATGGGAGCCTATTACGGAGGGGGATCCTAGACAGGGGATGGTACCCTGCGGGGAGATGGATCCTGTACAGGTGTGGGTACCCTGCCAGGAGTTGCGGCTTTTGGCTCCAAGGGGGAAGCCGATTCGCCAGAACCCTCCAGTTTGGCAAACAATTATTCTTCTGTCATAGCCGCCATAGGCTCGGGATCTGCTGTCTGTGCAGCAATTCTTTCTTCCATAGGGGTTGCGCCCTGTGGGATAGTATTGTTAGGAATACTTGTTAGATTTTGATGATGTCATTAATATAAATTCAAATGTTTATTACTTGGCAAAATGTAAGGGAGAACCAAATGAGTATCTTCCATAGGCCAAATTATGTTAAGTGTAAAACTTGGCAAAATGTAAAGAAGAACCAAATGAGTATCTTCTATAGGCCAAAATAAGTTAGGCTAAAAATCGGCTAAGTACTAAAGATCAGCTGAGTTCATCAGAGAGGTACAGCCGAGTCATATCAGAGAAGATCTGGTCAACAAAAATTATCAGAGATGTTTGACCAGACTGCAGTCAAGTAACCTCAGACAGGTCATCTGATCAGGCAAGTCCCAAACAGTCACCATCAGAGAGGTCCAGACTACAGAGAAGTTAACTTCACATCAGCCTACTCGAGATCAGCCAAGTACTCCAAGTCCACGTCAGCATGCGTTGAAAAGTCAAGTATTACGGAAAGTCACATGCAACGTGAAGAGACAAATCCAGGCCTACCTTGAAGACTTTAATCGTATTATATTCAAAAGATTCGGCGCCTCACATGCAGAGTCTTCACAACGATCGGAAGATAGATTAAAATATGGGAATCCAGCCTTGCAACGTTCAGAATGGAATAAACAAAGAGGTCTCTCTCCAACGGACTGATTTGTTCCAGATTTGCAACGGCTATGAAGAAATGCTCAAAGATCAACACCTATATATATCCGAAGATTTGAAGTTGAGCAACTACCGGTGCGAACATACTTTCAAGCGATCAAAGCATTCAAGCAATCTAAAAGCGAAATACAGCATCGTGAAAAGAGCGGTTCTAAAAAGTTCATACTTGAAGAAGCTCTTAGTTGGAGAAGACAAAAACTCGTGTCTTAAATCCTGAGTTCGGGGTACTTCACTGGTTGAAGTTCGAGACTGTAAAGGCATCCAAGGATCGAGGATCAAGAGGTGCAAGGTAGTCAAGTGTGTTACAACGGCACTGATTTCCACTGGTTGGAAGCTGTTGTAGTTTGGTTGAATCACTGTAATATTTATCACTGGTTGAAAATTATAGTGAATTCATCTCCAACTGGTTTTGAGAAAAGTGGATTAGTAGAGGATTACCCCACCTCTGAGACCACTATAATTGCCTGCGTACTTTACTGTTTTATAGCATCATACTTTAACTGTTGCATTCATTGTTAAGTGTTTCATTAGTTGTTTTGTATTCGTCATCAGCTGACTTACGCATGTATTAAGAACAAACGACTCCAAGTCATTTGTTTATCTATCAGCTGAAGAAACTTACTCTTTGAGAAAAAGAGTTTAAGAGTTTCAATCAGTCTATTCACCCCCCCTCTAGACTTATTCCTGGACGACTTGTGACCTACAAGTGGTATCAGAGAGGTTGGTTCATTTGTTTCACGAACCAGATCTATATCAGAGATATATCTTTACTCTCTTTATATAATGGAACACATGCATTCTAGACTACCTGTGTTTTCAGTTGACGAGTATGATCTTTGGAAGATAAGGATGCAGGCACACTTATCTTCAATCCATGATGACATGTGGTGCATCATAGAGGACGGTCAATTCACCTTCGAGAAGGACAACACTCCAGAGGAGATCGCAGCAGGGAAGCCAGAGAAGATCCCAAAGAAGAGGACAGAGCTGAATCCCGAAGAAAGAAAGCTGGCCAATCTTGATAACCGGGCCAGAGACGTGCTGTATTAAACTCTTGACAAATCCACCATGGTCAAGATCAAGAATTGCAAAAATGCCAAAGAAATCTGGGACACATTAGCCCTAATGTGTGAAGGAACGGAGCTGATCAAAGAAAACAAGTTGTCAATTGCAATTCAAAAATTTGACAACTTCAAAATGAAGAATGGCGAATCTATAGACCAAGTGGACACAAGGTTCACTGAGATTATCAATGAGATCAACTCCCTCGACAAATCTTATGGCAACAGAGAAATGGCGCTGAAGGTTCTAAGATCTCTCAATCCTAAATGGAGCATGAAGGCAGTGGCCATGAGAGAATCCAAGGACCTCAATAAGATAAAGATTCAAGAGTTGTTCTCTGATCTGAAGGCTTATGAGTTCGAGCTTCCAAGTTCATCCTCAACCGAGCCTGCAGAGAAGGGAATAGCCTTTGCAGTCGAGTCCCCCGCCAAGAGCTTATCTGATATAAAGCCTCCAAATCCATTAGATTTTGAGGAAGATATGGCATTTATAATGCAAAGATTCAGCAACTTCCGAAAAAACTACTCCAAATACAAGAAAAATTATAAGGAGAATCCCAGAAGGAACCAGAAAGCCGGAAGCTGGAAGGTGGAGTGCTACAATTGTCACAAGATAGGACACATCCAAATCGACTGTCCTAATCTTAAGAAGGACGAGAGCAAGAAGGAGGTGGGCAGAAAAGAAGACAGAAGGAAGGCCCTCATCGGAGAAGATCAAGAGCATGTAGAATCAAGCAGCGGATTCTTCTTAGATGATGACGAAGAATATGACTGCCTGATGGCCAACTTAGCTGATGAAGAGGTAACATCAAAACCCTCTGGTTCAAATAATAATTCAGCCATGTCACAAGATATGGATCTGCACGAATCTGTAAATCAGCTATTTAAAGATTTTGAAACACTAAAATATGTACACCTATCTGTATCAGCAGAGAAGACTCAGCTGCAAGATGAGAATAGGCAGCTGAAAAATGATTTTGAAAAACTCAACCTAGAACTGAATATAGTTGAGATAACTGCAGCTAACTTGCAAAACCAGGCTGATGTCAATACAGTTGAGATAAATCGACTAACTATTTTACTTAAAGAAAAATCAGCTGCACTTGCTCATGTCAGGCGTAGGAAATAACCTCCCTGAAGGCGTCTTAAACTCTGGACGAACTGTGTACTAATAAAAGGCCACTATATTCTAGATCAGGTCTTGGATATGATCCTCACACTCCCTCTAGTTGCAAAACCACTTTCGTCAAGGTAGAAACAATTGTCTCGACTGCTGAGCCTACATACAAACCGATATTTAAAAATAGGCAACAGCCAAGTCACAAGTCTAGGCTGCAGCCAGGGTACACAAGGCAGCCACCTAAACAAGCGACTAGGCAATGGCCCAGGCAGAAGCAGCAACCCAGACAACATGCCCACTATTACCAACAACCCCCTAAAAATAGATTTCAAAATGGGAGGGGCAGATGGAAACCTCAAGGTTATCCTAATTTCCAAAATGAACAAGTGTGGAGACCTCAAAGATTTAATAAATGGTCTCAGTCAAGGTTTAGAAATGGCCCACACTATCAATATTTTGAGGAATATCCGGTATACAATCCCAACAGAAGATACAGACCTCGACCTTACACACCTTATAAAGGTAATAATAATAACAAAATTCACAATCCAAGGAGAAATCAATTCTCCAGGAAACCAGATAACCCTAGAGGACCCACACAGATTTGGGTACCTAAATCTCTGCTTGTTTGATTGCAGAAAAGGTGGAAGGACTACAACCACATCTCCACAAATTCAAACTTTGGAGGTGAAGAATGGTTTGTAGATTCTGGATGCTCAAGGCACATGACCGGGAACAAGAAGATGCTGTCTAAATACACCAAAGAAAAAGGTCCTGATGTAACCTTTGGAGATAGTTCTAGAGGACAAACAAAGGGCTTTGGAGAGCTGCACCGGGGAAACATCATAATATCCAAAGTTCACTATGTCAAAGGGCTCAAGTATAATCTCCTGAGCATAAGCCAGTTTTGCGATGAGAAGAATCTAGTAGTCTTCACCATTTGGAAATGTATGGTGATAGATATCCTATCTGGAGAGGTGAATCTACAAGGATTCAGAAGGAGAGATGTCTACATGATAGATTGGAACACATGAACACCTAAGTCCTGTTTTCTATCTAAGACAGTAGCTGAGAACGGATGGCTGTGGCACAAAAGATTATGTCACCTGAACTTCAAAGCCATCAACAAAATTAGTTCTCAGAAGTTGGTCAGAGGACTCCCAGAGGAAGCATTCAAGAAGGAAACTCTTTGTGATGCATGTCAGAAAGGTAAGCAGACCAGAGCATCATTCAAGCCAGTCCAGCCTACAACTCTCACAACAAGGATCTTAGATCTACTCCATATGTATCTATTTGGTCCTATCAAGCCAAGGACTCTAAGCGGCCGAAAGCATGCACTTGTTGTAGTAGATGATTATTCAAGGTACACTTGGATTATCTTCCTATATAAGAAGAGTGAAACCTTGAACAAGCTACCTGAGCTGCTGAGAAGGATCCGGAATGAGAAATCCCTATCCATCATCAAGATCAGATCAGATAGAGGAGGAGAGTTTCTCAACAAGGCGATCACTGATTACAGCGATCAGAATGGGATCCAGCATGAGCTCTCTGCAGCCAGGACCCCCCAGCAGAATGGCGTTGCTGAAAGAAGGAACAGAACCCTGAAGGAAGCAGCAAGGTCCATGATTGCAGAAGCGGACCTGCCGAAGAGGTTCTGGGCTAAAGCTGTCAACACAGCTTGCCATACTCAGAACAGGAGTATGATAGTAGGGAGACATGGCAAAACTCCCTATGAGGTTTGGAATAATAGAACTCCTACTGTTGCTTACTTTCACGTTTTTGGTTGTAAGTGTTTCATCCACAACAATGGTAAAAACACAACTAAATGCCTTTGATGCTAAGACTGATGATGGTCTCTTCATGGGATATTCACAAAGAAGCAAGGCATATAGAGTTTTTAATAAAAGAACCTTAGTTGTGGAGGAAACACCCCATGTTGTATTTGATGAATCTACTGTTGAGTACAGGAAGCAAGTTGAGCTAATTGAGAATAAGCTCAAATCAGCAACCCTTGAAGAAGTCATTGTACATGACACTGGAATGGTGGACTCACCTGCAGATCAGCCTGAAGACGCAACCGTAGCTGCTGAAAACCCAACTGTAGATCAGACAGGAACACCAAACCTATCTGATCCAGTTGCCGCTGATGAAGACCCAGCTGTAGCTGATAAAGACTCATCTGCAGATCAGACCCAACCTGCAGATGACAAGACGGTAGCTGATCCAGCTGCAGACCAAGGAGACCAGATCCCAGCTGATGCAGAAATCCACTAGAGCAATTCAACAGGGGGAACAGACCCAGAAGAAGACGATATTCCCAAGTGGCTCAAAGACCACCCAATCCAGAAAATCATTGGGAAGCTGACTGATGGAGTTAAGACAATACAGTCAACTCTACCCGCAGGAATGGCTATGTTCTCTTGTTTCATGTCTCAGATAGAACCCAAGACACCAGAACAAGCTTTGGAAGATTATTCATGGATCAATGCCATGCAAGAGGAACTGGAGCAGATGGAAAGGAATAAAGTTTGGGAACTAACAGACAGACCAGATCACAAGAAGGTTATTGGCACCAAATGGGTGTATAAAAACAAGAGTGATGAAGACGGAGCTGTTGTTAGGAATAAAGCCAGACTTGTTGCTAAAGGTTATGCACAGTGTGAAGGAATAGATTTTGATGAAACCTTATGCACCTGTTGCAAGATTAGAGGCCATCAGACTATTCCTCGCATATGCTGCATTCAAGGATTTTGAAGTCTATCAGATGGATGTAAAGAGTGCATTTCTAAATGGCATCCTAGAAGAAGAAGTCTATGTAGAGCAACCCCCAGGTTTTGTCAAAGGAGACAAAATCTACAAGCTGTTGAAGGCTCTCTATGGACTTAAGCAAGCACCAAGAGCATGGTATGAAACATTGTCTGTGTTTCTTGAGAAGAATGGTTTTTGCAAAAGAAAGGTGGACAAGACCCTATTCAGAGTGGAGCACGAAGGCCACATATTGATAGTTCAGATATATGTGGATGACATCATATTTGGCTCAACCAACCCAGAGCTGTGTGAGAAATTCTCAAACCTCGTGCAAGGAGAATTTGAGATGAGTATGATGGGAAAGCTTAACTTCTTTCTCGGAATACAAGTTAAGCAGATGGAAAACGGAATTTTCATCAACCAAGCTAAGTATACCAGAGATCTAATCAAGAGATTTGGAATGGAATCAGCCAAATCAGCAAGAATTCCCATGAGCACAAGTACCCACCTAGATGCAGATGAGGGAGGCATTTTAGTGGATTCAACCCACTACAGAGGACTCATTGGATCATTGCTTTACCTCACTGCAAGCAGGCCAGACATATCCTATGTCGTAGGAGTTTGTGCGCGATTCCAATCTAAGCCTAAGCAGTCGCACCTAGATGCAGCAAAGAGGATAATTAAATACCTTAAGTCTACAGTCAACGTTGGACTATGGTATCCTAAGGATGATAACTTCGAGCTGTCAGGATATTCAAATGCAGATTTCGCAGGATGCAAAATTAATAGGAAAAGCACTAGTGGAACGTGCCAATTCCTAGGAACCAGACTGATATCCTGGTTTAGTAAGAAGCAGGTTTCTAACTCTATCTCCACCACAGAGTCAGAATACCTAGCTGCAGGTAGTTGCTGTGCTCAGATCTTGTGGATCAGACAGCAGCTAAGGGATTATAATATCATTGCCAATGAAGTCCCTATCTGGTGTGACAACAATAGTGCTATTGCAATAAACAATAATCCGGTTTTGCATTCGAGGACCAAGCACATTGATGTTAAGCACCACTTCATCAGAGATCACGTGCTTAACAAGAGAGTCAGAGTTGAAAGAGTCAGCACAGACTACCAAATAGCTGACATCTTCACCAAACCTTTGCCAGAAGAAAGGTTTTTGGAGCTGAGCAGAGAACTTGGTCTACTAGATTGGGAATCTAGTACAGAAGAAAAAGCAAGCTGAAGCATATCAGAGGAAGGACGGACCCAGCTGATTAAAGGAATCAGATCCTAGCTGATGCAGACAAAAAGGACGAAGGACAGACAAAGGAACCTAGCTGATCAAAATCTCAGGCGAGAAGTCCAAGGAGTCAACTCACCTGATGCAGAGCAGTCAACAGTCAACAGTCAACCAGCTAAGTTTTCTAAACTCAACCGACTTCTGAATATTTTATTATTGTCTACTATATGTATAATAATATTATATTAATTTTTGGTTCACAAGTAGCATTTAAATACACGTGGCAATCACTTGATAAATCGACCTCCACGGTGACCAATTAAATCCAACCGTCCAATTTTAAAATCAAAACCTGGACCACCGATTAGAATTTGAAATTTAAAAAGAATCTCAAAAGGCGAACCACCGATTCAAAATAAATAATAATTTATTCCCAACGTCTTTTCATCTTCTTTATAAGGACGGAAAACCCTTCACTTTACCTTTATGCTTACCAGTCTTTCAAACCCTAGATTTACAGAGCAAAAATCCTTTGAACTCCAAGTATACTGAAAATCTCTTATTTGCAGAAATGGAATCGTATTTTGAAGGCGTTAAGATGAAGGCGGTCAAAGACCAGATCATCTTTTCTCTGGTCGTTGATTTCGAAGGTCTTTTGGAAGCAAATCTGGACAACAACGACGTACCCTTCCTTATCCACTCGATGATGAAGAATGGGATCTACCCATTTCTGGATATCAGTCCCAAGCATCTATACAAGGAGAACGTCATCGCTTTTTACCGCGAAGCCCATATGGTTGAAGAGGGAATCAGGAGCACTGTCGGCGGAATTCAAGTTGACATCTCACCGGAGTCGATTCGTAAAGTTTTTGGTATGAAACACCGCGGCATAGCCGTCGAAGCTCTCAAACAGACAGCAGCCGACATTTGGCTAAAGATTAAGGCGATTGACCAGTCGATGAAGCTAAAACTCATTGCCAAACGGAGCGAGATTAAAAAGGAGTATCGATATATGTTGGATATTACCAACAAAATTATTATGGGTATGGCCGGTAGTTACGAACAACTGTCATCGGTGAAATTCACAGTGCTGGGAGCACTCATTCAAGACTAGGCAATTGATTGGGCTGACTACATCTTTAGGCAGTTTGTTCGCGAAGTCAACAAAGCCGAATGGCTTGCTGATGAGAAGAGATTCAGAACCAAGCTGGCGTTTGGAACGCAGCTGAGTTGGATCCTTGAGAAGATGGGTGTGGTAAAGGGTAATACAGACCTTTTCCACATCAATAAGAGACTTGGTCATCTGGACCAAGAGACGTTGAGGAAGTTGGGAGGCAACAGAAGAGCAGCTCAGATACTCAAAGATTTGTCTGATTCGCAGCCCTACAAATGCCCTTCATCATACGAGTCGGATCGACCTGCAGACGTCAACCCAACTGCAGCCGAGTCAGACTCGGAGTCAGACAACACACCGATTGCTGTCCGGTTCAAAAGAAGGGGACCAGCCCCTGGTGAGCCATCATTCATACACTCCTCACCGGAACCCTCTCCCACGAGGCCCAGGCGACTGCAGTTCAGCTAGGAGGAGCAGCCCGAACATTATACCAGTCCTGCAGCCAGGTCGCCTACCCACCTGGAAGACCAGCCTGCTCCGGGCAGCCTGGAAACTCAAATCGTCCCTGTCCTCACTCCAGTATACAATTCCAGAGGAGGAAGAAGCAGGTTTAATTATCTCAATTCCTGAATCAAACTACACCTTTAACCTGCTGGACAACAATGTTTTCAACCTGTCCATAGAGCAATTACAATTAGTCAAACCACAAGCTTTAAAACACTCTTTTGTTAATATTTTTGAAGAGTGGAAATTTTTCAAATCACTGTCATTTGCTAAACTTCAAACCTATATTGAAACCAGTGGTTGGGAATATCCCCAAGCCACAGAGGATGTACTGATACACTTTTGCAAAGTATCAGACATAGTTTTGATCCTCCAGGAGAATTGGTTCATGTCAAATTTCAAAACCAACATGGACCAATTCATCCTTTCTATAATGTACAGTATTTTTTATGGATCCTTTGGGAAAGAAGATGAGGAGGAAGAAGAAAAAAAAATAAGGATTGAATAAGTGAATGGAGAAGAAGAAGAGGTCATTGTTATAGATGACGAAGAAGAGGAGCAGGAAGAAAGAGAAAGAGGCGAAAATATTTTAGTTGAAAAACAAACAGAGGAAGAAGTTGAAAAAACAGAGGAATTAGTGGATGAAGGAGAAGAAGAAGGGGAAGAGGTAGATTAGGAGGATGATGAAGGAAAGGAGGATGATGAGAATGATGGAAAAGATGATGAGAATGATGGAGAAGATAAAAAAGATGAGAAAAATGATGATGATGATGATGATGATGATGATGATGATGATAAGGATGAAGGAGGAGAACAACTGACTGAAAAGGAAAAAGAGAATGTTGATGAAAAAGAAAAGGAGGAAGATCAAGAGAAGGAATTAGAAAAGGCAGAAGAAGAGAAAGAAAAGGAGCCGGAGAAAGAGCCAGAAGTAGAGGCTGCAGACAAGGCTGGGGCGCCTGCCCGGTATACCAGCCTAGATGCAGAGTTGGCTGAGGAATCCAGATCAGGGACACCTAAAAAGACCCCATCTGGAGTGCCAGCTGCAGATAGGAGCCAACAGTCTAGTGGATCATTTGCAGAAGGCTCAGGCGAGCACTCTCCACCATCCCAGATCTCACCTACAATGACTGAGCTGATAAGACAAATAGTGAAGGATACTATTGGAGAGTTGCTTGCATCTCAGGTCACCCCTGATCTCCAATCCATCAATGCAAAGATTGATACTTTGCTGCAGCGTGAAGTCCCTCAACCTCCTCCCCCTACAAATAATAGAATGCCTTTTGGCATGTCTGACTGGATGCACAGGATGGAGCAGCAGCTGACCACTTTGGTTGATGCTGGCAAAAAGGGGGAAGATAGGATATAGGGGAAAAGCAGCATTCAAGGAGAGATAAGGTAGGAGCTTAGAACGAAGAAGAGGCAGGATGTCCAATTGATCACTGCTAGGACTTCCTTAGCCAAAAGAAAGGGAGAAGAGGCTGATGATCAGCCTGCAGGCAAGAAGAGGAGGACAAGAAGAGGATTTGAGCCTACTCTAGAGTGGGAAGGCAAGGAGTTGTGGTACGTTGAAGAATTTATACCAGATGAAGCTCTACCCATGTGGGGATCTGCAAAGAAAAAATTCATCAGAGACTACTACATCTGGGAAATACTCCAGGATGATAATATCTCCCCGCACAGATCTTCATCAATTTCATGGAAGAAGCTCATCCACAACTCTGGACTATTCTAAAGAAACATGCTGAGGCGCACAATGCTTATCCCATGATCCCTATGTTCTGTGCCAAAGAACCTCCCACCTTGGTGAAAGGAAATGCTTTGGATGAACTTGCACTCCAGAGAAAAATCAAGAAGCTGTGTCTTGAGAATAAGTTTTCATCTCAAGAAGAGCAAGACTTTGCAGCTCTTGTTGTAAAGAGGAAGTATGGTCTTGCCCCTGTCAAGACAAGACCAATCGGAGCTAAACCTTTCAGGCCTGCCAAGCAGCCTATGCGAAGAGGTAGAGGCAGAGGCAGATGACTTTTATTTATGTCTGTACTTGTAAAATTTTCTTGTAAATTTCAGACATGTATTTGTAATCAATTCAGAAAATTTTATAACAGTCTTTTGAATGACAATTTCCAGTTGTCTCAATACTAGACTGGTTTAGTTTGTGTCTTGCACTCAAGTGCAGACTTGTTTATTTGAATATTTGCTTAAAGTTTTGCCATCATCAAAATAGAGGGAATTTGTTAGGAATACTTGTTAGATTTTGATGATGTCATTAATATAAATTCAAATGTTTATTACTTGGCAAAATGTAAGGGAGAACCAAATGAGTATCTTCCATAGGCCAAATTATGTTAAGTGTAAAACTTGACAAAATGTAAAGAAGAACCAAATGAGTATCTTCTATAGGCCAAAATAAGTTAGGCTAAAAATCGGCTAAGTACTAAAGATCAGCTGAGTTTATCATAGAGGTACAGCCAAGTCATATCAGAGAAGATCTGGTCAACAAAAATTATCAGAGATGTTTGACCAGACTGCAGTCAAGTAATCTCAGATAGGTCATCTGATCAGGCGAGTCCCAAACAGTCACCATCAGAGAGGTCCAGACTGCAGAGAAGTTAACTTCATATCAGCCTACTCGAGATGAGCCAAGTACTCCAAATCCACGTCAGCATGCGTTGAAAAGTCAAGTATTGCGGAAAGTCACATGCAACGTGAAGAGACAAATTGGAGAGATTCCCGCAAAGGATATAAATTAAATAATTCATCCAGGCCTACCTTGAAGACTTTAATCGTATTATATTCAAAAGATTCGGCGCCTCACATGCAGAGTCTTCACAACGGTCGGAAGATAGATTAAAATATGGGAATCCAGCCTTGCAACGTTAAGAAAGGAATAAACAAAGAAGTCTCTCTCCAACGGACTGATTTGTTACAGATTTGCAACGGCTATGAAGAAATGCTCAAAGATCAACACCTATATATATCCGAAGATTTGAAGTTGAGCAACTACCGGTGTGAACATACTTTCAAGCGATCAAAGCATTCAAGCAATCTAAAAGCGAAATACAGCATCGTGAAAATAGCGGTTCTAAAAAGTTCATACTTGAAGAAGCTCTTAGTTGGAGAAGACAAAAACTCGTGTCTTAAATCCTAAGTTCGGGGTACTTCACTGGTTGAAGTTCGAGACTGTAAAGGGATCCAAGGATCGAGGATCAAGAGGTGCAAGGCAGTGAAGTGTGTTACAACGGCACTGATTTCCACTGGTTGGAAGCTATTGTAGTTTGGTTGAATCACTGTAATATTTATCACTGGTTGAAAATTATAGTGAATTCATCTCCAACTGGTTTGGAGAAAAGTGGATTAGTAGAGGATTACCCCACCTCTGAGACCACTATAATTGCCTGCGTACTTTACTGTTTTATAGCATCATACTTTAACTGCTGCATTCATTGTTAAGTGTTTCATTAGTTGTTTTGTATTCATCATCAGCTGACTTCCGCACGTATTAAGAACAAACGACTCCAAGTCATTTGTTTATCTATCAGCTGAAGAAACTCACTCTTTGAGAAAAAGAGTTTAAGAGTTTCAATAAGTATATTCACCCCCCCCCCCTCTAGACTTATTCCTGGACGACTTGTGACCTACAAGTATCAACGACAGGAATAGGAGTGGCTTCTACAGTAGCCGTTGTAGGTACTGTAGGCATAGTCTTGGAAGACTTTTTGGCCTTCTTTTTCCTTTTCTCGACAGCATGGGGTGATCGGCTGTCAGGGACACCCCTCTTATTTGTCTTCTCCTGGCTCGCGATCCGCTCAGTGACATCTCTTGTGTCACTTGAGGCATGAATTTCGGGTTAGGCCTTTTTGCAATCAAAGGCGATTTCTTGAATACAGTGGAAGTCATCCCTCCAATGAACTTCCCGGGGACAATCTTCTTGGCATGATCGGATTGTTTGACTCTGAAGTTGGTAAGGATATAGTTTAGAATGAGGCTTAAATATTTTTAGCGGACTCAGGTTTGACAGCCTCCTCCTGTATCCTTTTCAGCAGAATCTGGTACCAATTGACCTTTTCTCCTGACATGATGGCTACCATCATTCGGAAGCGAAGGTTCGTGCACATTTCAAACGCTCCTGTCCGGTTCTCAATAACCCGGCAATAGAAGTGATGCAAGTAGACAGAAGGCAGATAGAGATTATTTTTGTGGCATGAAGGATGAATGTTCTGTGCATCCTCAACCCTAGTAAATAGCCTCCAGTAGGCAGTCAGCAATTCTTCCGACCTGAAGGTCTCCATTTCTTCCATCTTCAGGCCATCCGATGGCAGCCTGTAGAGCTTTTCAAGCAGATCTTTGTTCAAAGAGACCTGAATTCCTTGAACAGGTGCAGATATTTCAGATACGTCACCTCCTTGTCTCTTAGACACGTAAACGATCGATGCATCCAAGTAGAACTCTTCAACGATATGCTTATCATACAAGTCGGCGTGGCGACTAGCAAGGCGGTAGAGCCCTTGCTGTTTCACCCGAGAAACAATGACTTCCATTCCATCGAAGTCTTCTCCTTCGACGTTGATTCTTTCCATCACTACGGACCTGGAAAAAATATGTCCGTTGATGATAGTCTCCTTCTTCTTCATGGAGAGGGATGAAGTCTGAGAAGTAGTCATTTTAGCAGAAAAAGGTTAAAGAGAGAATATTGCAGAGAAATGCAGAAAATACAGAGAAGAATGTAGGCTCTTTTTGCTTGAGACTCGTCTAAAATTGCAGAAAGCGTAAAGAGTCTAAGGGAGCAAGATACAATCCTTTTATAGGGTGCAGGGAAGATTAGAGTTACATACAGTGAACGGTCAGATTTAAGGGATGAGAACCGTATTTTTAAAATGAACGTATAGGATGGATTCAGAATAGCTGATACTTCTTATTCATCTATTTTTGAAATAATAATTGGTCCCACTTCTGACAGTTCGTCTCCCTTTATTGCACGAAACAACGATTTTGAAATAACTAAAGTCACATTATTTAAGGCATTGAAGTCCAGATGTCTTTAAAGCATTAAAGAATAAAACGTTTGAAATGTAAACAGGGCATGTGGACTTAAAATGTTTTTTTATGTACGAACAGTATTATAATATATTATATTAATTGACATCCTACAGTGTATGTGTTGTATCCACGAAAATACAGCGTTCCCCCTTAAAAGGTACATAGAGGATTCAATTCTTACACCAATATCTGGATAAATACTATATTCATGGGTCGTACTGTATTCCCCCTTAATTAATGCACACGTCAGTTGTAGGAAGGTTTCATGCTTTCTTTGTCCTAGAGTGCTATCTCACTAGTTCTGAGTGTACAGTTAATTAATGTGGATACTGTATTCTTGGGTCTGACAGCATTCCCCCTCAATTGATGAGTAAAAGCGTAAAAACTTACAGGGAGTCCGGCTGTAGCATTCACAATTCTTGACGAAGCATGCAGAATCTGGTCGTGCTAAGAGGTTTTGTAAAGATGTCGGCTAACTGAATATCTGTATGAATCTTTTCGATCTGAACATACTTATTCTCAACATGATTCCTGATGAAGTGATGCTTTATATCAATATGCTTAGTTCGCGAGTGCAATATAGGATTGTGGGTTATTGCAATTGCACTCGTGCTATCGCATATGATTGACGTCTCTCTGGCATTGATTCCATAATCTGATAATTGCTGTTGCATCCAGAGAATCTACATACAGCAACTTCCAGTGGCACAATATTCCGACTCAGCTGTAGAAAGCGAGTTGGCCAATTGCTTCTTAATGAACCATGACATAAGTCTTGGTCCAAGAAAGTGACAAGTACCGCTTGTACTCTTCCTATCCAACTTACAGCCTCTGAGATCCGAGTTGTTGTATCCAACCAAATCGAATCCTCCTTCCTTATGATACCACAATCCTACATCCATTATTCCTTTTACATATTTAAGGATTCATTTGGCTGTCGTGAAGTTTGACTCCTTAGGTGCTACTTGATACCGAGCACACACTCCTATAGCAAACTGGATATCGGGCCTGCTAGTCGTTAGGTAGAGGAGTGAGGTAAAAGCTTCCTGTAGAGTGATTGATCAACCGGCTTTCCAGCTTTGTCAGCACTAATTTGCACGGAAGTGCTCATGGGGGTTTATGAGAATTTGGAGTTGTTCATCCCAAATTTGTTGAGTAGCTCCTTGTTGTAATTCTCCTGGTTGATAAAGATTCCTGTAGGCAATTGCTTCACCTGCAATCCTAGGAAATAACTAAGTTCCCCCATCATATTCATTTCAAATTTACTTTGCATGAGATGAGAGAACATTTGACATAAAGCAAGGTTAGTAGAACCAAATATAATATCATCGACATATATTTGCACCATTAACAGGTCATCTCCTTCTTGTATCTTAAATAGAGTCTTGTCCACCACACCTTTCTCAAATCCATTATCGGTAAGGTACAGGGACAGGGTTTCGTACCATGATCTTGGTGCTTGCTTAAGTCCATACAGAGCTTTCCGTAGTCTGTATACTAGGTCTCCGCCTTCAATGTTGACAAACCCTGGTGGTTGTTCAGCATAGACTTCTTCGGCGAGGTCTCCATTCAGAAATGCAATCTTAATGTCCACTTGATATACTATAAAGCTCTTATGGGCGGCAAAAGCTAGGAATATCCTGATGGATTCTAGTCTGGCTACAGGGGCAAATGTCTCATCGTAGTCTATGTATTCTTCCTATCTGTATCCTTGTGCGACTAGACGGGATTTGTTCCTGATAACAAGTCCATTCTCATCCTTCTTGTTTCTAAATACCCATTTGGTTCCAATTATAGCTCGATGTTCTGGCCTGGGTACTAGATACCATACATTGTTTCTTTCAAAACCATTAAGCTTTTCTTCTATAGAAGTGATCCAGTGAGAGTTATTCAAGGTTCATTAGTAGAAATAGGTTCGGATTGAGCTAAGAATACAACTAGGGTGCACATAGCTAGTCTCCTAAGTTCAGCTTGAGATTACCATACAGGAAATGGAGATTTCTCATAATCGAATTCTTCTTGCGCACACAGTACAGTTCCTTATGTATTCTGTATTTTCTTCGGGTAGATACACCAGCATCAATATCACCTATAATTAACTCTTGTGGGTGATCTTTCAACCATCTCCTGTCAGGTTCTAGTTCGGCATCTCGTAATGTATCTTGAGGTGTTGTAGCTTCAGCTTCAGCTTGTAAGCATCGGCTGATGGAATATTCTATTCCATATAATCATAAATTGGTTTTGATGATGAATTGACGATCAATCCAAACAACAAAGGAATCAATAAGATGAAGCAAAACAACGAAAAAGTCGAAGATATTCAAAACCGACCTGAAAAGTCACCTGATGACTTAGCGCACGCTACAGAGAAGGATTAACGCACGCTAAGAAGGTCACCTGAAGACTTACCTGAAGAGTAACCTGATGGATAACTTACGCAACATAGTGAAACAACGCACGCTAATTGACTGAGTTAGCGTACGCTATAGATGAAGGATAGCGCACGCTAACGAAGGAATATATCTGTTGTAAAGAATTTTAACATGGAGATCAAATGGTCATTTGTGACGTATGCAGTGACGAACAGATATCGCACACTATGAATAATACTTAGCACATGCTATGTTTGAATTATGAACGTTGGAAAGAAGAATTTTAGCATTCAGACTGTTGTAAACGAAGACCAGATAGCGCACGCTAAGAGGGAAAGTAAGCGCAGGCAAACAAAAGAGGCAAAAGCTATTGGACTAAAGATAAGAGCAGTTAACATACGTAACCATGCAGATTAATGTACGTAAGAGGTATTAGTGCATGCTAAAGGAAAGAAATAGCGCACGCTAATGAAGACAGGCAGTAACGGCTACTTGAGCCTTTCAGCCTATAAATACTAAGTCATTTGGTATCAATCATACAACAACTCTGAGATAATAATATATACGTTTGAGATCATAGTATACACTATTGTTGTTGTAATTGTGCTTAATTGATAGTGTTTGAGTGTTCATGCACTAAATCATACACGAGAAGAAAAATACGAATTGTAGATTGATTCGGTGTTATTAGGATCGTTGATCCGGCATTGTTAGAATCATATCTAAATCTGAGTGAGGTTTATCTAGTACCCATAGAAAGCTAGATAGGTTGCTTCCTTGTCCGATAGAAAAGGAAAACAGTTTGGACCGACATAAAGACAAGAGTGTAACTATTTATCTCGGACCGATAAAAGACGAGATTGTAGTGGTATCCCTCGGACCGATAGAAGACGAGGCGCAGAGGTTGATTTTAAGCCTATATAAAAAGATACGGAGAGAGGATGTAGGCACGTTTGGCTGAACCTCTATAAATCTTGTGTCGTTTATTTTCCGCAAGTTAATTACGCTTCCACAACGCAAAAGAAGTTTGATAACTCTATCTCCAAAGAGCAATACCGACTAAATATTGCACCAACAATTGGTATCGGAGTGGTATCTCTTGAAAGCGGCTCAACATCCAAGGAGAAAAAGATCATATGGCGTTCCAATTTGCCCCGGTCAAAGATCTTGCTTTAAATTGACCTCTATTTTTTGACGGATCAAATTACGACTTCGAAGAAAAAGATGTCGATCTTCATTCATGCCTATGATATAGAAATCTGTAAAATCATCTGCCTTGGCCCGAAAGGTCCAACCAAATCCGACGGATCACTTAAGAGATTTGAAGAGTACAATGACGAGGATTGGAAGAACGATCACCTCAATTGTAAGGCAACTCAACTTTTATATTGTGCCTTAAATCCAGAGGAGGTCAACCGCATTTCTTCGTGTGGAAGTACAAAAGAAATCTGGAAAATTCTTGAAATCACACACGAGGGAACAACTCAAGTCAAGGAGACAAAGATTAATATGATTCTCCATGACTATGAGTTATTCATGATGAAGGGTGACGAGTCCATCACCAACATGTTCGACCGATATTCGGTCATCACCAATGGACTTGCTTCGTTCGGGAAACCACTACCGAGTAGTGAAAAAGTCAAGAAAATCTTACGATCACTACCTAGAGAATGGGACGACACGGTGACAGCAATTATGGAATCGAAAGATTTAAACAATCTTGATTTTAGTGCCCTTGTTGGTTTGCTAATTAATTATGATATTGTTCTAAAATCTTGGAACGCAAAGCCGAACCCGAAGGAAAGAACAATAGCTTTAAAAGCTAAAAAGGTGTCGCGAAACGAGGAACCAATCCCAGTCGATGCAAGTGATGAAGAATCAGCATATTATGCTAAGAATATAAATAAGTTTCAAAACTTATTAAACCGGAGAAGAAAGGACATCAAGATGAGCGAATCAAAGAAATTCGACAATAACTGTCGAAACTGTGGTAAACCCGGCCACTTTGCGAAAAATTGCCAAGGCATGACCCCCAAGAAGGAGGTACTTACAACAACATGGAGTGACGAAGAGGATGACGATGAATATATTCAAAATAACCTTGCAATCATGGCAAGGAGTTCATTCGACGATAGCGACGTTGAAAGCTAGGTTAGTACATCGTCTCACGACGAATTATTTGAACCATTCGAACTTTTGCATACCGATTTTCAAAATGCTTTACTCGATAACAAATCCCTCAAATCAAAAATTAAAATGTTGGAAATCGAAATTTCCAAAATAAATGAAAAAGGGAAATTTATTAAAACCGATCATTCTAAATGTCTTGAAATTGAAAATAAATTAAAGGATGATCTTTTGAAAGTTCAAAACGAACTTAAGGTTTTAACGAACAAATTTTCTTGCGGAAATGACAAATTTGAACAAATACTTTCCGTTCAAAAATTTTCCTTAAATAAACAGGGGTTAGGATTCAAACCGAATAATAAAACTGAACCCTTAAATCTCAAAATACCCCAATGTGAGAAATGGTTAAAACTTGGGCATCATATTTCGATTTGCAAAAGCCCGAGACGGATGATAAAAATTAAGAAAATTTGGGTTCCTAAAGGAACCATTATACCGAATATCGTCTATGTTTCAAAAGAAAAACCATCTTTCATTTGGATCCCCAAAAATCAAAAGTAATATATTTCTATCAATTGGTATTTTGATCATTTATATTTTTTAACAATTGGTATTTAACTCAGGGGAAGTTACCATCTTTTAAGAAATCTATTTTTCAGGGGGAGTTTTTACCTGATTAATTGTCATATTTAATTTTTATTATCAATTTTAGTGATTATTATTGCACTTTTTGATTATTACAAAAAGGGGGAGAAGATGATGAGAGAGTATGAGAAAGGGGGAGAATGTCGATAAAAATGATGAGAGAAGAAGAATACGAGTCATGGAAGAATGACAAGAAAGATAAAAAATATCCCGATCAAGAAAAGGGGAGAAAATAATATGAAGAATTCGAAAAGGAGAAAAGAAAAGATGGGGAGAAACTAACGAAACGGACAAAGCCGAAAACTTTGATCTGTATTGTTTTAATTTTGCAGGTATAGAATCCCATCGAAGGTTGTTGTTTTGTCATCATCAAATAGGGGGAGATTGTTGGAATATTCTATTACATATAATCATAAATTGGTTTTGATGATGAATCGACGATTAATCCAAAACAACAAAGGAATCAATAAGACGAAGCAAAACAACGAAGGAGTCGAAGACATTCGAAACAGACTTGAAAAGTCACCTGATGGATAACGTACGCAACACAGTGAAACAACGCACGCTAATTGACTGAGTTAGCGCAAGCTACAGATGAATGCTAATGCACCCTAACGAAGGAATATATCCGTTGTAAAGTATTTCAACACGGAGATCAAACGGTTATTTGTGACATATGCATTGACAAACAGATAGCACACGCTATGAATAATACTTAGCGCATGCTATGTTTGAATTATGAATGTTGGAAAGAAGACTTTTAGCATTCAGACCGTTGTAAACAGAGATCAAATAATGCACGCTAAGAGAGAAAGTTAGCGCATGCTAACAAAAAGAGGCGGAAGCTACTGGACTGAAGATAAGAGCAGTTAACGTACGTAACCATGCAGATTAAAGTACATAAGAGGTATTAGGGCACACTAAATGAAAGAAATAGCGCACGCTAATGAAGACAGGCAGTAACAGCTAGTTGAGCCTTTCAGCCTATAAATACTAAGTCATTTGGTATCAATCATACAACAACTCTGAGATAATAATCTATACGTTTGAGATCATAGTATACACTATTGTTGTTGTGATTGTGCTTAATTGATAGTGGTTGAGTGTTCATACACTGAATCATATACGAGAGGAAAAATACGGATTGTAGATTGATTCGGTGTTATTAGGATCGTTGATCCGGCATTATTATAATCATATCTAAATCCGAGTGAGGTTTATCTAGTACCCATAGAAAGCTAGATAGGTTGCTTCCTTGTTCGAAATAAAAGGAAAATGGTTTATCTTGGACTGACATAAAGACAAGTGTGTAACGGTTTATCTCAGACCGATAGAAGACGAGATTGTAATGGTATCCATCAGACCGATAGCGTCCTATTCTTTCGCTCGGCAACACCATTTTGTTGAGGAGTCCAGGCTGCTGAGTATTCGTGCTGTATTCCATTGTCCAAACAGTATTGCTCTATAAAGCGATTTGTGAATTCAGTACCTCTATCGGAACGAATGGACACGATACTCAACGCTTTCTCATTCTGAAGCTTTTTCAGGTACTCTGGCAACTTTGTTGTGGTTTCTTTCTTCTTGCTTAAAAAGATTATCCAACCATACCTGGAGTAATCGTCAACAATAACAAGACAATATTTCTCACCTCCCAAACTTATAGGATCTCCTGGGCCGTAGAGGTCCATGTGTAGCATATCCAGAACCCTATGGGTGGATAGGTATGATTTTCTTTTCAGGGTGGTTTTGACTTGTTTGCCTTTTTGACAAGGTCCACAGACACTGTCTTTATGGAATGACACATTGGACAAGCCTCTAACCATTCCCTGTCTGGCGAGTTTGTTGATTGTCTTGAAGTTGATGTGAGACATCCTCTTTTGCCATATCCATCTTTGATCTGCAGTGCCTTTGGCAACAAAACACGGAATAGTGGAGCTCGTAGGCTTCCAGTTAGCAATATACATATTACCTGACCTGCTTCCTGTGAGAACAACTTCTTTGGGCTTTATGTCCTTCACTCTACAGTGGTCTATATAGAATTTCACCGAGAACTGTTTGTCACAGAACTAGCTGATACTAAGTAGATTGTACTGTATGCCTTCAACATAGGCTACATCAGTGACTTTGAATTTTCCTACAAGCAGGGTTCCCTTCCCTCTTCTTCTTCCTTTGGACTTATCACCGAAGCACACCTTTGGACCACGACCTTCTACATAATCTGACAGCTTGCTCATATCTCCTGTCATATGCCGAAAACATCTGTTGTCAAAGTACCAGATGTCATTTTCCTTGATATCCTAAAAGCACAGAATTTAAATAGATTTAGGCCCCCTTTGATTGTTGGGTCCATGTAGGTTAGTGCCTTTTGGTACCCATATTTGCCTAACAACAATTGGTTTACTGTAGGTTACTTTTGATCCAATTTTATGAAGTCTATGTGGGGCAGGCACGTAGTCGCTATAACCTTGATTATTATGCATGTAAAATCTAGGCATATTATTATTCTAGTATGATTTTCGTCTCGAAGGTGGAGCCATTTTCTTATACCTTACCGCTTGCCTTCTGGGTCTCCAGTTGGTTTCCTAGAGCTGTTAATGATACTGCGAGGTGACCTGCTTTATGGATGGGTAATGGGGCTCCTATATCCAATATGTAGGCGCACTGGTTGAAAGTACTGTGGTGCTTGCCTTTGATACTGAGATACAACCTTCTTTCTGAATGGCTATTGACGCTTTTGATATGCTTGGGGAGCATGCTGTTGATTATGCCTTACAGGTCTAGGAGGCTGAGGTTTCTGCTGCCTATGATATGACCTTGGTGGCGGAATCGTAGCCTTCACTATACGAGGGGCAATTGTAGCCTTTACAGGGTTTGGAATTTCTTCAGGTACAGGAATGGATTCCACACCCCGACGAACACCGTACTAGTTCTTCCCTTATTGGAGAATGAGTTATATCCTAAGCCACTTTAATATGAGCATTTTGCCCAGTGCTTAGAATTTTTTCCATCCATTTAGATGATTTCTCGAATGAATTCAGGATGGTCTCTAATTCTCCTTCTCGCTTTTCTAGAGTTTTTACTTTGGCTTCGAGTAAAGCAAAATCATTTTTATTTCTCTCATTATGAGACTTAGCCTCATTTAGATCGTGGGCAAGTTGATGATTGCTTTCAATGAGTTTTTCAAATGTGATCTTGTTGTTTTCGCAATCAATAGACATGTTTTCGTAATTATTTTTCAGCAAGTCATTTTCATCTTTCAGCTCTAAGTTTGAAATTTGGAGTTGTACGTTTTATCATTTTAAATTCTCATGGGCTTTTTGAATGGTTTTGAATTCATTCATCATGTTTTCAAAAGTATGAAATGCATTTGTGGGAGTGATTGAATTTGAGCTTACTTCATCATCGCTATCCTCATTGTCCTGAATTTCTTTGGCCATAAAGCATATATATACTTTATCTTCGAGCTCATCATCGGACGAGTCACAGTCAATGACAGCCTGGAGGCATTCCTCGGTATTTTTGGACCCAGGCGAGGCTTCTGATTCACCAATCAGGGCCTTGAGCTTGTTTTTCCAAACATGTATTCTTTCATCCTTTTCTTGTTGCTCAGCTTCTGCAAACTTTTGCACTTTCGAATGTGGACACTTATTTGCATAATGTCCGAGTTTCCTATAGTTATAGAATAAGTTAGAATCACCATATGAGGGAGTTTCTAAGCATACCTTGTGAAACGGCTTAGGCCAGTATAGAGTCTTTCCAGACTGTTTGATGAACTTTTTGAATTTGTGCATGAGCAGGGCCATTTCATCGTGTGATAGGATATCTTCATCGTTGTCAACAGTCTTGTGTGAGGATTTAGATGTTCTGGGTGTAGATCTCTGTCTCCTGTCAGATACAGCGGTCAGCGCTGCAGTCTTGGCAGGTGACTCTTCGGCCTTTTCTCTCTTGTCAATATCATACTCAAAAGCTTTAAGGTTAGGGAAGAGGTCAAAACTAGAAATATCGTTAAGATTACAGGATACATGCATAGCTGTAGTCTTAATGTCCCATCAGGCAGGGAGTGATCTAAAGATTTTTAAATTTTTCTCCTTTTGGGTATACACTTTACCCAATGCTTCAAGTTCACTGACAATTCCAGTGAATCTGATGTCAAGCTCCTCAATCGTTTCGGAAGATTTCATTTCAAGAGATTCAAATTTCTGAGTAAGTTTGGAAATTTTGTTTTCTTTCGAGAGCTTAGTACCCTTGCAAATCAGCTTGAATTTCTCCCAGATTTCCTTAGCTGTCTTACAACTCTTTACCTTTGAGAATGTGCCTTTGTCAAGAGTGACCAACAGTGCATTCTTAGCTATATTATCGAGATTCGCATGCTTGGGATTGTCAGCTGTCCATTGCTCGCGCTCTTTCTAAAGCATTTCAGCATAAGGTTGTCCTTCTATCATTCCGGTAGAATTAACCTTCATTATCTTTATTGGACCTTCTTAGATGACGAATATCATCTCCTCATGCATGGCTGCTAGATGAGCCTCCATCCTAATTCTGTAGTCATCAAACTCGTTAATAGAGAACATAGGAACCTTATTTATCATAGAGGTATCCATTTGAGAATTAGGCAAGATGATGAAAATAAGATATGGTTTTCAAAAACTAGTGATTTATAGATCTGACTCAGTTAAAAATCGACTGATTCTTTTACCACTTGTTGGCCACTAAGTATACAATATAAAGCTTGGAATATAGTAGTACAATGAGTTGTATGATTTTCGAAGTTAGTTTGCGTAGCTGAAGTTTGTTGTGTGAGTTGCTGTAAATACAGAAACTAGGTGTTCTCCTATTTGCTTGGTGCGTAGAGGGACTATCAAATCAGAGTAGAATGAAAATAGTAAATACTGAAAGTAAATAACACACAGTTTAAAGTGGTTCGATGTAAACCCCTCTACATCCACTGGTCCTCCACATAGGAGTAAAGAGTTTATTAAAATCTCTACGTACACAACTACGTGACTTTAACTAAACCTGTCTCTTTATCGTTTACACAGATTGATACAGGGACTGCAGCTTTGGGCTGTTCACACAGATTGGCTTGAGCTCTTTCTCAACTCGCTTCTTCTCACACATATCGAAGCTTCGTCTATAATGCTATTCTTCCCACACAGGTCGGAATACTCAAGGATCCTTAGTGCACACAGGGCTAATGATAATCTCAATGATAAAGGTAGAACATTTCTCAAACAGCAGCTTTATCATGATGAACAATCGTTATATGCTGTGCGGTTTGCGTTGAGGACTTGTATATTTTTTTGCTTGGATACTACTGTATGCTCATGAAATATACTTCTTTGTAATCACTAAAATATTAGAGTGATCTGTCAGAGCTTTCGTGATTATGAATAACTTGGTATCCTCTGGCTTGGGGGTATTTATAACCTTGGAAATATATCCGTTATAAATGAACCCGTTGCTGGTTGGTGAGATGTTGACATCTGACTCTTGATTGGCGGCTACTGAATGTTTGAATTAAAGCAGATCGCATTTAATGCTTCAGACATCCTTTCTGTCTTTGCATTAAATGCTCTTCAGAGCGTTCAGATTTGTCTCTCTCCAGCTGCATTAAATACTGTCCTATCAGCAATAAATGCTGCTTTAACCTGAATACTTTATGAAAAAACAATGTTAATCTCATAATGGTTTAAATCCTTTTTATATTCACTCCCGTTGGATGTGTTTTACTTTTCCTAAGTAAAACACCTTCAGCCTGTATGCTGTATCCAACATATTATGTCTCTTTGCTGTATGGAGAGGGCTCTGTATAAGTTATTAATACCATTTTGGTTAAAAAGATTAAAGTGACCTCCAAAAAGTTGTTTATGTTGACTTTCTTTTCTTTTTGTATTTGATTTAATTTGAACTCTTATTCTTTTCTTTTTTCGTTTTTTTTTTCTTTTGATACCGAGGTTCCAAGCTTACACCTGACTAGTCCTCGGGATAACAGCCCCGGCCCCACAGTACTGCTACCAGTTAAATCGTGTGATGTGTATCTGGCTCCCAGGTTCTTAAATATCTTCAACTAACGCGCACAAGGAGTCGTCCCCCAAGTGATTGCTCCATGCTGGACCCCCTCAAATCCAACCGCAGGGTCCCACCGAGATCTGGTCTCCCACACTGCCACTTGAAGCCCTCAATATTTAATTGTTCCACCAGCGTACCCCGGAGGACTAGGACCTAACCCTTAGTCAAGGACTAAGGGATCATTGGGCCTTGAGAAATTCAATTCCAAAGTGTTGCCACTAGGAATTGAACCCCCGACCTCCAACTAAATTGAAGGTCAGGTGGCCAACTGCGCTTCATCATCTTATCAACTATAACTACCGCAACTACTGCAAAATTATTTGAAGAAAAAAGGAAATATCATGCATTGAATTTTCAAATTTCATTCTTAATTCAAACTACTTAATTTAAGTTCTTATAAGAGAGGTTTTTGCTCTCATTAGTATCCAACAACTAAAATTTAACTGCAACATATACGCACGAAATAATCACACCAAACACTCATGCCATTTTTGACAAACGGGTCTCTCAAAATCCTTACAAAATCACATGGTTATTCGAAAAGAGATTCATGTTCAAATAGGACTGCTGGTTTGTGTTTCTAGATTCATTAAGAAGGTATGAAGCTATATTTTATTGTCCGAAAACATTTTTTGATGAGTTCTTCCCGACACGATGGATGCACACGATGGCAAGTAACTGTGCAGTGGTTGTATCCAACGGCAGGGACTGCCCTTGATATTTCGTGTGCACAACTAATATGCCTACGATCATTGCACACGATCGCCTACCACCGCGTGCAGTGATCGTGTTCAAGGCCATTTCATAGCCAAGAAACTTGGCCACAATCGCTGCACACAGTAGCATCCGACCGTGTGCACTGGTCATGTCCAAAGGGGCTGTGCTAGAACATCGTTCAATCAGCTTTCTGATAAATTATTCATCTTTTTGTCAATCTCAGATGTCGTGGCAGCATATTTTGATACATCATGGTAGTCATTGGGAGCGATCGACATATGTAGATGGGAATTCCTTTTTTGTCTATATTGACGCAAGTAAAGTTAGTCGTTCTAACCTCATGGGGGTTATTATAGAGGGTTTGAGTGGTGGATATGAGTTCGATTACATAATATGGTGTTTAACACACATGGCCAAGGGCAACAAAGTAAAAGTCCTATTGCGGGGCGATACTGAGATACTTTGAATGTTATTGGAATATAAAGAGAATCCGGAGGTCTATGTTGAGAACGACATCTCCTCTGCCCCCGAGGTTTATATGGGATGCAGAATCTCAAGAGTAGAGCCCGACAATATATATTAAGGCATGCCTTCCAAAGATTATCAATATGAGGAAGATGATGAAGACGAGGAAGATGGGGAAGGTGAGGAGGTGCATACATCTAAAGACGAAGAGAAATATCGTTGTAAAGACTTGCTTGAGTCACTATCTGTGGAGTTTCTTGCTTAAATTCACCAACCTGAGCAAATGTATAGGTTTATGAGTCATTGGAACTTCTAAGCGGACCATCAGTCTGCGAGCGAGCATGAGCATCACCGCCAATGCGTAATTGGATCATCCATTTCCCGACCCTGGTACCGCCAGGACTTTAGGTTAGGTCGAGTAGCCTCTACCTGTCATCGGTCAACTAGAGGTGTGACCACCTTTCGTTCTAAGACATAGTTGAGGATAACTGTAGGAATGTATTATTTGGAGAACATATTACAGTCTACCACTAATCGTTCCGCCGATAAATGTATAGTGTTCCTCTATAAGAGTGAGAGAAAGAATTATCAGTTTAGGTTGTGTGCTATTGAGGGTGCAAGTAATTTGACCTTGGATCATAGCTATCATCCTGACTTAAACCGTGCTGTCGCACGGTCGTTCACTTTTGAGGTTACCGCCTATTATTTTGCTAAGACCTTGATCAGTGAGGGGTCACTTTGAGGCAAAGGATATGATTGTAGATATGATGGAGTATGGCATGTTAGGAATACTTATTAGATTTTGATGATGTCATCCCTGTATTAATTCACTATTTAAATGTATGTTTAATGTACTTGGCAAAATGTAAAGAAGAACCAAATGAGTATCTTCTGTAGGCCTTATAAGTTTAGGCTAAATCTTGAATCGGCTAAGTATAGAACAGAACTTCAGACAAGTGTTTATCAGCTGAGTCTTGGTCAACTCAACTGATCAGAGAAGGTTGACCGCAGACGACTTATTATCAGAGAAGTCCTGGTCAACACATTTATTAGAGAAGTTTGACCAGACTACAGTCAAGTGATCAGACGGAGTCCAGTCAACTGAAGTTTGACCATCAGATCAGGGAAGTTCATCAGGTCAGAAAACTTTAGATAGGTCGGCAGATCAGAGAAGATTAGTCGGACAGATAACTTCATCTCAGAGAAGTCACATCAGAAAAGTCCGACATTAGATAAGGATGACTGTATGAGATCAGATAAGTGATCAGCCAAGTAACTCATTCCACGTCAGCATGCGTTGACAAGTCAATAATCACGGAAAGTCACATGCATGCGTAGAGAGACAGACTGGAGAGATTCCCGGAAAGCAATGAGTTAAATATTCATCGAGACCCACACTCTGAAGACTTTATGCATACTATAATCTAAAGATTCTGCGCTACAATGTGAAAGTCTTCACAATGGTCGGAAATGGATTAAAATAAGGGAATCCAGCCTTGCAACGTTCGGAAAGAAAAACAAAGAAGTCTATTTCTCCAACAGACGGATTTGTTACAGGAAGTGCATCGGCTATGAAGAAAACTCAAGGATCGAACCCTATAAATACCTAAAGATTTCAATTGAACAAATTATGAAACAACGAAGCACAAAAAGCGAACAATATTCTCAAGCGATCAAAGCAAATCAAAGCTATCAAAAGCATTCTATAGCTTCGTGAAAAGAGCAGCTTAACAGATCTTATTTGAAGAAGCTCTTAGTTGGAGAAGACAAACCACTCGTGTCTTTAAACCTGAGTTCGGGGTACTTCACTGGTTGAAGTTTTCAAGACTGATAGGCGTCCAAGGATTCTAGATCAAGAGGTGTTAGGCAGTCAAAGGAGTTGCAACGACGGGATTTCCACTGGCTGGAAGTTGTTGTAGCTAGGAAGAATCACTGTAATATTTATCACCTGTTGAAAATTATAGTGAATTCATCTCCAACTGATTTGTAGAAAAGTGGATTAGTAGAGGATTATCCCACCTCTGAGACCACTATACTTGCCTGCGTGTTTTACTGTTTAATCATCATACCTACCCGCTGCATACACATTTACTATTCCATTGTTTAGTTATTTGTTTTCGTCATCAGCTGTGTCTTCCGCATATCCTGTCTACAGACGACTTCAAGTCATCTGTACTTATCACAACTGAGAAACTCCTTTCGTGGAAAAAGAGTTTCAATAAGTCTATTCACCCCCCCCCCCCCCTCTAGACTTATTCTTGACGACTTGGGACCTACAAGTGGTATCGGAGCAGTTGGTTCAATTTTTAGAACCAGATCCATATATCGCGGATATATATCTTAATCTCTCATTTAGAATGGAAAACATGCAACACATGCACTCTACGTTACCTGTTTTTTCAGTTGACGAGTATGATCTTTGGAAGATAAGAATGCAGGCACATTTATCATCCATACATGACGACATGTGGTGCATAATTGAAGACGGTCATTTCATCTTTGAAAAGGACAATTCTCCTGAGGAAATTGCAGCCGGGAAGCCAGAGAAGATTCCCAAGAAGAGGACGGAGCTGACTCCTGATGAAAGGAAGCTGGCCAATTTTAACAACTGGGCCAGAGATATGCTGTACCACACTCTTGACAAATCAACCATGGTCAAGATAAAGAATTGCAAGAATGCCAAAGAAATTTGGGACACATTAGCTGTAATGTGTGAGGGAACTGAGCTGATAAAAGAGAATAAGTTGTCAATTGCTACTCAAAAGTTTGACAACTTCAAAATGAAGAATGGCGAATATATTGATCAAGTGGACACAAGATTCACAGAGATAATAAATGAAATTAATTCTCTGGGAAAAACATATGGCAACAGGGAGATGGCCCTGAAAGTTCTAAGATCTCTCAACCCAGAATGGAGTATGAAGGCAGTGGCCATGAGAGAGTCCAAGGATCTCAACAAGATAAAGATCCAGGAGCTATTCTCTGATCTAAAGGCTTATGAGTTCGAGCTTCCATGTTCATCATCAACCGAGCCTGCAGATAAGGGAATAGCATTTGCAGCTGAGTCTCCTGCCAAGAACCTATCTGAAGTCCAGCCTCCAAATCCCCTATATTTTGAGGAAGAAATGGCATTCATAGTGCAAAGATTCAGCAACTTCCGGAAAAACTACTTCAAGTATAAGAAGAATTATAAAGAAAATCCAAGGAGGAATCAAAAGGCTAGAATATGGAAGGTTGAATGCTACAATTGTCATAAGACAGGACATATACAAATTGACTGTCCTGATCTTAAGAAGGATGAAGGCAAGAAAGAAGTGGGCAGAAAAGAAGACAAGAGAAAAGCATTCATTGGAGAAGACCAAGAGAGAGTAGAATCTAGCAGTGGATTCTTCTGTGATGAGGATGAGGAGTACAACTGTCTGATGGCCAACTTAGCTGATGAAGAGATAACATCCAAACCCTAAATTTCAAATAATAACAGCTCAAACATGTCTCATGATATGGACTTACATGAATCTGTCAATCAGCTCCTCAAAGACTTTGAGAAATTAAAATCTGCACACTTAAATGTATCAGCCGAGAAGACCCAGCTGCAAGATGAGAATAGGCAGCTGAAAAATAACTTTGAAAAACTCAGCCTAGAGTTAAATAAAACCAAATCTGAATTTGAAAAACAGGCTAAAGACAAGGCTGACAATACTACAGCTGAGATTAAAAGATTAACTGTTTTAAATAGCGAGAAATCAGATGTACTTGCTCATGTAAAATCTGAGTTTACTAAACTGACACAGCTAAGTAACACACAAGCTAAGGAAAGAACTTCCCTCAAGGCATCTATAACCTTGGATGAGTTGTGTATGAATAAAAGGCCACTTTATTCCAGATCAGGCCTTGGATATGACCCCAACACTCCCTCTAGTTCTAAAACTACTTTCATCAAGGGAGAAACACTTGTCCTGACTGCTGAGCTAACTTACAAACCTGTATTTCAAAATAGGCAGCCGCCAAGTCAAAAGTTTAGGCAACAGCCAAGGTTCACAAGGCAGCCACCTAGACAAGAGACTAGACAATGGCCAAGGCAAAAGCAGCAGCCTAGACAACATGCCCACTATTATCAAAGACTCCCTAAAAATAGATTTAAAAATGGGAGGGGCAAATGGAAACCTCAAGGTTATCCAAGATTTCAAAATGAACAGGCATGGAGACCACAAAGATTTTATAAATGGTCTCAGCCAATATTTAGAAATGGCCCACACCACTAATTTTATGAGGCATATCCAGTACACAATCCTAACCAAGGATATAGGTCCAAACAACACACACCTTTTAGGGGGAATCACCATAACTTCCATAATCCAAGGAGAAATCAGTTCTCCAGGAAACCAACCAACCCCCGAGGACCCACACAAATTTGGGTACCTAAATCTCTGCTTGTTTGATTGTAGAAAAGGTGGAAGGACTACTACCACATCTTCACAAACTCAAATATAGGAGGTGAAGAATGGTTTGTAGATTCTGGATGCTCAGGACACATGACCGGGAACAAGAAGGTGCTATCAAATTATACCAAGGAAAGAGGCCCAGATGTAATCTTTAGAGATAGCTCTAGAGGTCAGACAAAAGGTTTTGGAGAGCTGCACATACGAAACATAACAATATCCAAAGTCCATTATGTTAAAGGGCTCAAATACAGTCTTTTGAGCATAAGTCAATTCTGTGATGAGAAGAATCTAGTAGTCTTCACCATTTGGAAATGCATGGTGATAGATATCTTATCTAGAGAAGTGAAGCTACAAGGATTCAGAAGGAGAGATGTCTACATGATAGATTGGAACACAGGAACTCCCAACACCTGTCTTCTATCCAAGACAATAGCTAAAAATCGATGGTTGTGGCACAAAAGACTATGTCACCTGAACTTCAAAGCCATCAACAAGATTAGTTATCAAAAACTGGTCAGAGGACTTCCAGAAGAAGTATTTAGAAAGGAAGCTCTCTGTGATGCATGTCAGAAACGGAAGCAGACCAGAGCATCATTCAAGCCAGTCCAACCTACCACTCTCACCACAAGAATTCTAGATCTACTTCATATGGATCTCTTTGGCCCCATCAAGCCAAGGACATTGAGTGGAAGGAAGCATGTGTTAGGAATACTTGTTAGATTTTGATGATGTCACTAATATAAATTCAAATGTTTATTACTTGGCAAAAATGTAAGGAAGAACCAAATGAGTATCTTCCATAGGCCAAATAATGTTAAGTGTAAAACTTGGCAAAAATGTAAGGAAGAACCAAATGAGTATCTTCCATAGGACAAATAATGTTAAGTATAAAAACTTGGCAAAATGTAAAGAAGAACCAAATGAGTATCTTCTATAGGCCAAAAATAAGTTAGGCTGAAAACCGGCTAAGTACTAAATATCAGCTAAGTACATCAGAGAGGTATAGCCGAGTCAAGACAGAGTAGTTCTGGTCAACAAAAATCATCAGGGATGTTTGACCAGACTGCAGTCAATATACCTCAGACAAGTCATCTGATCAGACAAGTCCTAAACAGTGAACATCAGAGAGGTCCAGACTGCAGAGAAGTTAACTGCACATCAGCCTAGTCGAGATCAGCCAAGTACTCCAAATCCACGTCAGCATGCGTTGAAAAGTCAAGTATTGCGGAAAGTCACATGCAATGTGAAGAGACAAATTGGAGAGATTCCCGCAAAAGATATGAATTAAATAATTCATCCAGACCCACCTTGAAGACTTTAATCATTTTATATTCAAAAGATTCGGCGCATCACATGCAGAGTCTTCACAACGGTCGGAAGATAGATTAAAATATGGGAATCCAGCCTTGCAACGTTCAAAAAAAGAAAACAATGGAGTCTACCTCTCCAACGGACGGATTTGTTGAAAAGATTTGCAATGGCTATGAAGGAAAAGCTCGGAGATCGTGACCTATATATATCCGAAGATTTTAAGCTGAGAACACAACACAACAATATGGTGCGAACATACTTTCAAGCGATCAAAGCAATCTAAAAGCAATATACAGCATCGTGAAAAGAGCGGTTCTAAAAAGTTCATACTTGAAGAAGCTCTTAGTTGGAGAAGACAAAAACTCTTGTCTATAATCCTGAGTTCGGGGTACTTCACTGGTTGAAGTTAGAGATCAGAAGGCATCCAAGGATCGAGGATCAAGAGGTGCAAGGCAGTCAAGTGTGTTACAACGGCACGGATTTCCACTGGTTGGAAGCTGTTGTAGTTTGGTTGAATCACTGTAATATTTATCACTGGTTGAGAATTATAGTGAATTCATCTCCAACTGGTTTGGAGAAAAGTGGATTAGTAGAGGATTACTCCACCTCTGAGACCACTATAATTGCCTGCGTTCTTTACTGTTTTATAGCATCATACTTTAAATACTGCATTCATCGTTAAGTGTTTCATTAGTTATTTTGTATTCGTCATCAGCTGACTTCCGCATGTATTAAGAACAAATGACTCCAAGTCATTTGTTTATCCATCAGCTGAAGAAACTTACTCTTTGTGAAAAGGAGTTTAAGAGTTTCAATAAGTCTATTCACCCCCCCCCCCCTCTAGACTTATTCCTGGACGACTTGTGACCTACAAGTGGTATCAGAGAGGTTGGTTCATTTATCTCACGAACCAGATCTATATCAGAGATATATCTTTACTCTCAGTTTATAATGGAACACATGCATTCTAGACTCCCTGTGTTTTCAGTTGACGAGTATGATCTTTGGAAGATAAGGATGCAGGCACACTTATCTTCAATCCATGATGACATGTGGTGCATCATAGAGGATGGTCCATTCATCTTCGAGAAGGACAACACTGCAGAGGAGATCGCAGTAGGGAAGCCAGAGAAGATCCCAAAGAAGAGGACAGAGCTGACTCCCGAAGAAAGAAAGCTGGCCAATCTTGATAACCGGGCCAGAGATGTGTTATATCAAACTCTTGACAAATCCACCATGGTCAAGATCAAGAATTGCAAGAATGCCAAAGAAATCTGGGACACATTAGACCTAATGTGTGAAGGAACGGAGATGATCAAGGAAAATAAGTTGTCAATTGCTATTCAAAAATTTGACAACGTCAAAATTAAGAATGGCGAATCCATAGACCAAGTGGACACAAGGTTCACTGAGATTATCAATGAAATCAACTCCCTCGGCAAATCTTATGGCAATAGGGAGATGGCACTGAAGGTTCTAAGATCTCTCAATCCTGAATGGAGTATGAAGGCAGTGGCCATGAGAGAGTCCAAGGATCTTAATAAAATAAAGATCCAAGAGCTGTTCTCTGATCTAAAGGCTTATGAGTTCGAGCTTCCAAGTTCATCCTCAACTGAGCCTGCAGAGAAGGGAATAGATTTTGCAGCCGAGTCCCCCACCAAGAGCTTATCTGATGTAAAGCCTCCAAATCCATTAGATTTTGAGGAAGAAATGGCATTTATAATGCAAAGGTTCAGCAACTTCCGGAAAAACTACTCCAAATACAAGAAAAACTATAAGGAGAATCCCAGGAGAAATCAGAACGTCGGAAGCTGGAAGGTGGAGTGCTACAATTGTCACAAGACAGGACACATCCAAATCGATTGTCCTGAGCTCAAGAAGGACGAGAGCAAGAAGGAGGTGGGCAGAAAAGAAGACAGAATGAAGGCCCTCATCGGAGAAGATCAGAAGCATGTAGAATCAAGCAGCGGATTCTTTTCTGATGATGATGAAGAGTATGACTGTCTGATGGCCAACCTAGATGACGAAGAGGTAACATCAAAACCCTCTGGTTCAAATAATAGTTCAGCCATGTCACAAGATATGGATCTACACGAATCTGTAAATCAGTTATTTAAAGATTTTGAGACCCTTAAATCTGCACAGCTAGCTGTATCAGCCGAGAAGACTCAGCTGCAAGATGAGAATAGGCAGCTGAAAAATGATTTTGAAAAACTCAGCCTAGAACTGAATGGGGTTGAGATAACTGCAGCTGACTTTAAAAACCAGGTTGATGTTAATACAGCTGAGATAAATCGACTAACTATTTTACTTAAAGAAAAATCAGCTACACTTGCTCATGTCAAAGCTGAATTTACTAAGCTAACTCAGGCAAATAAGACTCAGGCGCAGGAAATAACCTCCCTGAAAGCGTCTTCAACCCTGGAAGAATTGTGTACCAATAAGAGGCCACTATATTCCAGATCAGGCCTTGGATATGATCCTCACACTCCCTCTAGTTCTAAAACCACTTTCATAAAGGGAGAAACAATTGTCTCGACTGCTGAGCCTACATATAAACCGATATTTAAAACTAGGCAACAGCCAAGTCACAAGTCTAGGCTGCAGCCAGGTTACACAAGGCAGCCACCTAGACAAGCGACTAGGCAATGGCCCAGGCAGAAGCAGCAGCCCAGACAACATGCCCACTATTATCAACAACTCCCTAAAAACAGATTTCAAAATGGGAGGGGCAGATGGAAACCTCAAGGTTATCCTAATTTCCAAAATGAACAAGTGTGGATACCTCAAAGGTTTAATAAATGGTCTCAGCCAAGATTTAGAAATGGCCCACACTATCAATATTTTGAGGAATATCCTGTATACAATCCCAACAGGAGATTCAGACCTCGACCTTACACACCTTATAAGGGTTATAATGACAACAACTTTCACAATCCAAGGAGAAATCAATTCTCCAGGAAACCAGTTACCCGAGAGGACCCACACAAATTTGGGTACCTAAATCTCTGCTTGTTTGATTGTAGGAAAGGTGGAAGGACTACAACCATATCTCCACAAATTCAAACTTTAGAGGTGAAGAATGGTCTGTAGATTCTGGATGCTCAAGGCACATGACCGGAAACAAGAAGATACTGTCCAAATACACCAAAGAAAGAGGTCCTGATGTAACCTTTGGAGATAGCTCTAGAGGACAAACAAAGGGCTTTGTAGAGCTGCACCGAGGAAATATTGTAATATCTAAAGTTCATTATGTCAAAGGGCTCAAGTACAACCTCCTGAGCATAAGCCAGTTTTGCGATGAGAAGAATCTAGTAGTCTTCACCATCTGGAAATGTATGGTGATAGATATCTTGTTGGGAAAACAAGAACCCTGTATCGAAACAGCCGGGATATCCAATCCCTGTATCGAATGGTATTTGATAAAGAGGTTTTGACATATATGCCAATCCGCATACAGTAAAGGAAAACTGTATCGAAGCATTGAGGCATTATCCTGTATCGAAGACCTGCCTCGAATCAGCATATAGTGAAGCCCTTCAGTACAGCAAGAAGTCTTATAAAAGACCAAGTATGGAAACTGTCTCGAATCTCAAATACAGTCATCTTCCATACAGCTCAAAACAGGACAAAGAAGGAATCTCCAGAAGTCAAGTCCCGTTGAATAAAGAAGTATTTAAATACTCAAAGGATAAAGTATTTAAATACTGTCAGTCAACATATCTTCAAATCCCGCTAAATCCGGATCGTGTTATAATCCCGTTGGAACGGAATCTCACTCAAACGGATACATCTCAACGGATATATATTTCAGAGACTATATATATCACATCAAGATGCTGAAGATCAGTTACTCAAGCTATCGAAATTATTATCAGATCAAAACATATCTCCAAAGCTTACTGAAACTCAGATCAAAAGAGATATACAGTGCTTATCATTCTGAACAACACTTCATCAGCTGAAAGCTCTTAAAGTCAAAGTTGTTGTTCACCATATGTTCTATACTTTGAACAAACAGCCCTGTGTGGACTGAGCAATCAGTGCTTCTCCGGAACTGTGTGTGAAGGATTTGCATTGAAGAAGACGAAGCTTCAGAATTGTGTGTGAAGAAGCAAGTCAAAGCATTAGCTCAAAACCAATTTGTGTGAACGGTTGAAGCTAAGATCTTTATATCAATCTATGTGAACGATATATTGATTGTGTGTTGTTATAATTACGTAGTTGTGTACGTAGTAATTATAATAAACTTTTTACTCCTGTGTGGAGGACTAGTGGACGTAGAGGGGTTTATCTCGAACCACTTTAATTACTGTGTTATTTACCTTCAGCTTTTACTGTTTTAATTACTGTGATTAATTAAGTATACACTATACATTTAGTTGTTGTATCCACAGCAACCTACTAAGACTTCCGCTACGCACTCAGATTTAATATCCGTACAGTTTGTCGTTTAAACTATTTTCCAAACTGTATCCAGTATACTTAGTGGCCAACAAGTGGTATCAGAGCGGTTGATTCTAAAAAGAATCAGTCGTATTTTTAACCGAATCAGATCCAAAATCACTTATTTTCAAAACAGTCTCTTTCATTTCTGTATTATCACATGGATACTTCTATGATTAACAAAGTTCCTATGTTCTCTATTAACGAATTTGATGACTGGAGAATTAGTATGGAGGCTCATCTTGCAGCAATGCACGAAGAGATGATTTTTGTTATACAGGATGGTCCTATACAGATAATGAAGGTAAACACGGCCGCAAGGATTGAAGGCCAAGCCCATGCGGAGATGCTCGAGAAGGATCGCGAGCAATGGACCACAGATGAAAGAAAGCGAGCAAACCTTGACAACGTAGCTAAGAACGCATTATTTGTCACTCTTGACAAAGGCACATTCTCAAAGGTAAAGAGCTGCAAAACAGCCAAAGAAATCTGGGATAAACTCAAGTTGATTTGTGAGGGAACTGAGCTCTCAAAAGAAAACAAGATTTCAAAACTGACTCAGCAATTTGAATCTTTCGAAATGAAACCAACTGAGACACTTGAGGAACTTGACCTCAGATTCACTGGTATTGTCGGTGAACTTGAAGCGTTGGGCAAAATTTATACCCAAAAGGAGGAGAATTTAAAAATTTTCAGATCTCTCCCAGCCCGATGGGACATTAAGACCACAGCTATGTGTGTATCTTGTAATCTTAATGAAATATCTACTTTTGATCTCTTCTCTGACCTCAAAGCTTTTGAGTATGATATTGACAGAAGAGAGAAAGCTGAAGAATCTCCTTCAAAGGTCACAGCTCTAGCCAGACGAACCGTCGACACAAAGATGCCCACTGGCCGAAGCCTAGTCACAAGAATGCTAACAGTGACGACGACATCCTGTCTCAAGATGAAATGGCGCTTCTCATGCATAAATTCAAAAAGTTCATCAAACAGTATGGAAAGACTCCCTACAGGCCCAAACCTGTCCACAAGGTAAGTACCGAAACATCATCTGGTGATGCTAACCTGTGCTATAATTGCAGGAAACCAGGGCATTATGCAAATAAATGTCCTCATCCCAAAGTCCAAAGGTTGCCGGAGGCCGAGCAACAAGAGAGAGATGAAAAAAGACGTGCTTGGAAAGACAAGCTCAAGGCCCTGATTGGAGAATCAGAAGCCTCCCCCACACCATCCAAATCAGCAGAATGTCTTCAGGTGGTCACTGAAAGTGATTCATCTGACGATGATTTCGATGATAAAGCATATATGTGCTTTATGGCCAAAGACATTCCAGAAGGTGAAGACAGCGACGATGAGGAAAGTTCAACCTCGGCTATTCTGTCAAATGCATCTCATACTTTTGAAAACATGATGAATGAATTTAAAAACATTCAAAAGGCCCATGAGACACTGAAAACTGAGAATATACAGCTTCAATTAACTAATTTAGAGCTGAAAGATGAAAATGACTTGCTGAAAATAAATTATGAAAATATGTCTCGATCGTGAAACCAAAGAAAGTCGATTTTGAAAACTGATGGAGAGCAATCATCAACTTGCTCATGAACTAAGTGAGGCTAAAACTCACAACGAGAGCAAGACAAATGATTTGGTTCTACTTCAAGCCAAAATCACAACTCTCGAAAAGCGAGAAACTGAACTTGAGACCACTCTAAAATCGTTCGAGAAATCGTCCAAAAGAATGGAAGAAATTCTGAGCACTGGGCAAAATGCTCATGACAAAAGTGGCTTAGGATACACTCATGTTCAAACAAAGGGAAAACTAGTACAGTGTTCGCCAAGAGTGTGGAACACATTCCAGAATCGGAAGAAATCCCTAGCCCCGTGAAGGAACTCCATGCACCGAGAAAACCGAAGGTCGCTATTCCGCCCCGCAATCCTATTCCGCATAAATGAATCATAAGTCGCTCCAACCTCGTGAGGCGCACTCAACAAAGATGCTCCCGAGCATATCAACAAAGGCAACACTGCTCGAAGGAAGGTCAGATCCAACCACCAAAGGCCCGCACGGCAAGATTATCAAGACAAAGACGCCGAGGTATTGATACAGGAGCCCCGTTATCCCTCGAGACAGCAGATGCCGGTTCAAGATCAACAACAAGATTGGGAATCCAACTAGAGACCCGTAAGACAAGTCATAGGCCTAAGAAAATGGCTCCACCTCCAAGACGGCACTCAGATCGATTAATAATAATAACCCCGAATTTTTCATGCATAATAATTATCATGGTTATAACAACTACGGATATGCCCCGTAGATATCGCAACACCGCATCGAGTATGCCCTACAAGAAACCACCATCGCCAGGAAAACTTGGGTACCAAGAGGAACTAACAATCATGGACCCAAAAATCAAAGGGGACCTAAATCTACTTAATCTCCTTGTTACAGGACATTCTAGAGGAGAATACCTGGTACTTTGATAGTGGATGCTCTCGACACATGACCGGAGATAGGAGCAAGCTATCAGATTTTATAGAAGGTCGTGGTCCAAAAGTTCGTTTCGGTGATAAATCTAAAGGAAGAACAAGAGGGAAAGGAAACCTACTTGTCGGGAAATTCAAAGTCACCGATGTTGCATATGTTGAAGGCTTACAGTATAATCTACTTAGTATTAGCCGCTCGTGATAAACAGCTTCTCGGTGAAGTTCTATATAGATCGTCAGAGAGTCAAAAACATCCAAACCAAGGAAGTTGTGCTTACAGGAAGCAGATCAGGTAATATGTATATTGCTGACTGGAAGCCTATGAGCTCCTCAATTCCATGCTTTGTTGCCAAAGGCACTGCAGATCTTAGCTGGTTATGGCACAAGAGGATGTCTCACGTCAACTTCAAGACAATCAACAAGCTCTCAAGACAGGGAATGGTTAGAGGTTTGCCAAATGTGTCATTCAAGAAGGACAGCGTCTGCGTAACATGTCAGAAAGGCAAGCGAAGCAAGTCAACCCTGAAGAGAAAATCCTACCTTTCAACCCAAAGAGTGTTGGAAATGCTACACATGGATCTCTACGGTCCGGTAGACCCAGTAAGTTTGGGAGGTAAGAAATACTGCATGGTTGTTGTTGATGATTATTCCAGGTATGCTTGGACGATCTTTCTTAGCAAGAAGAAGGAAACAACATCAAAGCTGCCCGAGCTCCTGAGAAAGTTGCAAAATGAAAAGGCATCGAGTATCGTGTGCATTCGTTCCGACAGAGGTACAGAATTTACTAACCGCTTTATAGAGCAATACTGTTCGGAGAATGGAATACAAAGACGAATACTCACCGCCCGTACACCTCAACAAAATGGTGTTGCCGAGCGAAAGAATAGGACGTTGAAAGAAGCAACAAGGACAATGATTGCCGCAAGCAAATTGCCACAGCGTTTGGGTGAAGCAACCAATACAAAGATGCTACACTCAAAACCATTGTATCGTCAACAAGCACCACAACAAAATAGCATATGAGGTATGGAACAAGAAACTCCGTTAGTTTCGTATTTCCACATTTTGGATGCAGTGTTATGTATTGAATAATGGGAAAGACCAACTTAGAACCTTTGATGAGAAATCGATGAAGGAATATTCGTAGGATACTCCTCCGTCACAAGAAAGCTTTAATCTTTAACAAAAGGAAGCTGACGATTGAGGAATCAGTTCATGTAGTGTTTTACGAACCACACCATGACCCTACAGGAGTAGATGATATCACTCAGAACATTCACCATCTATCTATCTTGGATCCTCCAACTCCCATAGAACCTATCGTTGATTTAGAAATCAACCCCGCAGCTGTAAGAATCGATATGAATGAAGCCGACGCTGTACAAGCTGAAGCTGTATCCACAGAATCTTTCGATACAGTACGGGATCCTGAATTAGAACCCGACCGAAGATGGTTGAGAGATCACCCGCAAGAGCTGATCATTGGAAACATAAATGCTGGTGTTTCTACTCGTAGGAGAATACAGAGTACACAAGGAAATGTACTTTGTGCACAAGAAGAATCTGATGCTGAGATATCACAGTTCCCTGAATGGAAATCTCAATCCGAGCTTAGAAGACTCAATATGTGCACTATCGTTGTATTCTTAGCCCAGTCCGAACCTGTTTCGACCATAGACGCTCTTAATAATTCTCATTGGATAACATCTATGGAAGAAGAGCTTAACGGTTTCGAAAGAAACAATGTATGGCATCTTGTACCCAGACCTACACATCAATCGGTTATAGGAACCAAATGGGTATTTCTAACAAAAATGATCGAAATGGACTTATCATAAGGAAAAAATCCAGACTAGTCGCACAAGGCTATAGTCAGGAAGAAGGCATAGACTATGATGAAACCTTCGCCCCTGTAGCGAGACTAGAAGCAATCAGGATATTTCTAGCCTTTGCCGCCCATAAGAGTTTTATTGTATACCAAATGGACGTCAAAAGTGCTTTCCTGAATGGAGACCTTGCAGAAGAAGTTTATGTTGAACAACCACCAGGGTTTGCCAACACAGACGGTATCGACCTAGTTTACAGGATAAGGAAAGCGCTGTATGGACTTAAACAAGCCCCTAGAGCCTGGTACGAAACCCTGTCCCAGTATCTAACCAACAACGGATTTGAGAAAGGTGCTATGGACAAGACCTTGTTCAAGATACAGGAAGGTGATGACCTTCTTATGGTGCAAATCTATGTGGATGATATTATTTTTGGTTCAACTAACCTTGCTTTATGTCAAAGGTTCTCTCATCTCATGCAAAGTAAATTTGAAATGAGTATGATGGGGGAACTTAGTTATTTTCTAGGTTTGCAGGTAAATCAGATGCCTACAGGTGTATTTTCATCAACCAAGAAAATACAAAGAAGGAGCTTCTCAACAAATTTGGAATGAACACTTCCAAATCCTCGCCAACCCCCATGAGCACTTCCGCAAATTAAATCGATGAAGCCGAAAGCCGTTTGACCAATCACTCTATAGGAAGCTCATTGGTTCGCTCGTACCTAACGCCAGCGTGCCCGATATCCATTTGTTGTTGAGTGTGTGCAAGATATCAAGTTGCACCTAATGAATCACACTTCAATACCTAAACGAATCTCAAGTACATTAAAGGAACAATCGATGCAGACTATGGTATCCCAAGGAAGGCGGATTCGATTTAGTTGATACAATGACTCGGATCTCTAAGCCGCAAGCTAGATAGAAGAGTACAAGTGGAACTTGTCACTTTCTTGGACCTAGACTCGCTTTCTTGGTTCAAGAAGAAGCAATTGGCTAATTCTCTTCCACGGCTAAATCGAGTACTATGTCAGCCGGGTAGTTGTTGTATGCAGATCCTTCGATGCAAAGAACAGCTTGTCGACTATGGAATCGATGCCAGAGAGACTCCAATCATGTGTGATAGCACGAGTGCAATTGCAATCACGCACAATCCTGTCCTGCACTCGCGCACTAAGCATATCAACATGAAGCATCACTTTATAAGGAATCACGTCGAGAACAAGGATGTTCGCCTGGAAAAAGTTCATACAGACGTTCAGCTGGCCGACATCTTCACCAAGCCTCTCGACACAGCAAGATTCAACATGCTCAGACAAGAATTGGGAATGCTACAGCCAGACTCCCTGTAAGTAAATTACTGTTTTTACTCAACAAATTGAGGGGGAACGCTGTAAGACCCAAGAATACAGTATCCAACGTTAATTTTGTACACTCAGAATCGTCAATACAGCACTGTAGCGACCGAAGACATATGAATCCTACAGCTGTCGTGTGCAATAATTAAGGGGGAATACTGTAGGACCCACGAATACAGCATTAATCCTTAAGTTGCTATATGGAATTTAAAACCTATATGTACCTTTTTGAGGGGGAACGTCAGACGACGCGAAACAAAGACATACTATAGATTTCGATTCAAGATATATATAATATCATATTATTTCTTTTAAAATGATGTTTGTCCACGTGCCTCGTTTTTATGTCAAACGTCATGTACATTAAATGCCTTACACGACATCCGGACAATCGAATCTCAAAAGCCGCGATGTTTTAAATTGTTTATTGTTTTAAAACCGCTGCTTTAGGCATTTAGGGTGACACAAATGTCGAAATGGGACCCGCTCATTTTTAAACATTTTAATGGATTAGTGTACCAGTTACACTCAATCCATCTTAACCGTTGATTTCAAAACCGGTTCCCATCCCTTAAAATCGACCTTTCGTACTCTGCAAAACCCTATTTCGCGCCCAACTATAAAAGGATCTGAATCGCCATTAGAGACTCTTTACGCTTTCGCAAATTCAAGAGTTCTCAAGCAAAAACAAATTTCTACATACTTTTCTCGCATTTTACCGCATATTTCGATTATTTTCTTGCACTTTTTCTTAAGAAATCATCAAATGGCCGGACAAACTTCTTCTCCGCTCAAGAAAATCGCTAACATCATTGATGGCCGGATCTTTTCAAGATCTGTTATCATTGAGCGTATTCTCGTCTCGAAACCAACGACGCAGAACCCATGGAGTACATCATAACTCGGCCGTCAACAAGGCCTCTATCGCCTTGGAAGTCGACCGATAAGTACGATGCTCATCCGGTTGAGGAATTTTACCTCAACGCCGCCGTACGCTTCTGTCATTGGCCCAAGGAGGTCATGTTGCCGACATCATCGCTACAATCCAGGAGTTGAGATCTGTATTGATAACGATCCGCTCCGTAACATCTACAAAGCACAAACGGTGATGGCCTGACTATGGATCAACTTGAGACATTCGGGTCTCAAGAGCTAATCACTAAATTTTATGGACTGTTCACAGGCTCCAAAGTTGTCGACATGGTTCAGACTACATGTCACAAGAAAAATTTTTGTCTCCCATATGTATATCTTCATGATTTTTGCTGCAGGATAATTGAGAATCGAACCGGTGCGTTCGAAATGTGTACCAACCTGAGGTTCAGGATGATGGTGGCTATTCTGACCTGTGAAAAGGTCAATTGGTGCCAGATAATCCTGAAGCGCCTACAAGAGGAGGTGTGCAAACCGGCCACCCAGAAGAGATCTTTTGGTTTGATGTTAAACCATATCCTGACGAAATGCGGACTGTCGCAATCCGCTGATGCTAAGAAGAATAACCCCAGGATATACCTAGGAGGCGTCAAGCCTACTGCATATAATCAAACCACTATGGTTTGCAACCATCCAAAAACTGGAAGTATGTCAGTCTCCGCAAATCCACGAGATGAGTCCTTGAAGTTTCAGGAAGTGGAATCTTCAAAGAAGAGAAAGAGATCTCACAGCAAGAAACCCACTGCTGGTGAGAAGCCCAAGAAGAGACTTAGGAGGCTTTCTAAAGTCAAAACTACCAAGCCCTCCGAAAAAGTCTCCCCCGTGGCTCAACCTACTGAAAAACAACCCCAGTGCCCAACCCCTGTGGAAGAGGTGTCTCCTACTGTATCAACAGTAGATCCTGAGTCTTTGGCGGCTAGGACGGATAATGAGACATCTGCCAACGAACAAGACTTTAGCGAGTCGGCTGCCCATTTGGAGCCAACAGCTACTTCTCCTCTGCGGGATCCCACACCCGTACAGGATCCATCTTTCTTCAGGGCAACATCCCCTGTAAGGAGTCCCACTTCCATACAAGATCCCATACCTGTACAGGAATCCCTCGCTACAGCGTCTCCAGATGTTGTACGTAGTCCCTCCCCTGACTTCATTATTCATAAGACCCTTCTTTCTGTTCAAATTGAACATGCTTACGAAAGATTTCTAACATGGAAAGGCTATGCTAGTCTGCACGAAACATTGTACAACTGGAGCGATTGGAGCCAAGAAGAAAGATTCGTCTCAGAAGTGACGGACTCAATGGAAATTGAAGCCCTGATCCGATGGGAAAATGCCTTATGCAAGGAGCTGATTGAAATCCATATGTTGCAGAAATCTGACGCTAGAAGGAAAGGAAAGGACAAGTCAGAGGACTCTCCTGCACATCCAAAAGACGATGACAATGACTCAGACGACGACGACGATGCTTTTCAAGATGGTCTGGGGATGAGTCGTGAAGAGGCTCAAGCTAGAGACGCCTGTCCACCCAAAGGTGACGAAGGGCCATCTACTCGAAGCAATCCCCCTTCGCCACAGCAAGCGTTAATTCCCGACGAAGAGGAATCAGTCCCTCCAGTCGAGGAAGTTGAAGCAATTTTGGAACAGCACTGAGCTCGCCGCCACCGAAGAAGTTGTACTGAAAGACAACAGGAGGATTCACCTCTCCCGTATCCATATCTATCAAGAAACTTCGCAACAGAAGCCACTCAACCCCTCGTCGCCGAACTGCAATGCCGCTCCCGCCCCTTCAACTGTGGAATCCGAGGACGGTATCGAACCTGAGGATGTCTAACTTACTTCACGCCCAACCGTGAACGTAAGGAGGTTGAACAGCTCTGAAGACTTTGCTCAACCAGATTCTCCGATTTCTACCACTAGGAAAGAGCGCCTGCGCGTACTTGGTCTTCAAACTGTATTCATCCAGGATGCAGTGAATGCTCTATCTTCCGTTGAGAAAGCATTAAATTGGATGCATACTTCTGCTGTGGAGGAGATGACCACTCTACAACATGAAGTATCTCGTGTTGTCGAGGCATTCGTTCTTCTGCCAGAAGTTTTCAAACAAGCTCTGAAAATCATGGAAGACAAGCAGGAGCAACTCCTGAAGGAAGAAGCAACCAAAACGCGAATAGCTGAAGCCAAGACCGCATGTGCCATGATTGAAAACAGCTCTTAATTGCGCGCCTACGACAAATGTATCAAGGATATGTCGCAGACGCTTTCCACCCTTGTCGAAAGAATAACTAACATCGAGACGAAACAGGATGCTGCACTAGAAATCCTAGAACGTCTTGATGAAGCCAAAAAGGGGGAAGAGGCAAGAGAAGCTGCTAAGAGAATCACACTACAGCAAGAAAGGGAATTCGAGGCCGCTCAAGACAGCATCACTTCCGAGTTAAACAAGCTAGCCCCTCACTCCCAAAGTTTTAAGATTTCAGGCTCCCGACCTGAATTTCATGATCCAAATGTTCCGTGGCAAAATCTAATCCAGAGACCTTCTGAAATTCGTCTGCCGACCAACCGCCATCCTACTGCCGATGAAGTGAAGCAATGGAGGAAAAACGAACTGATTAGATACTTTGTCAAACTCATCAGGGAATCCGCCATCTTCAAAAGCTATAAAACGTTAGTAGAGGCCGCAGACAAATTTACGAAGATGTTAGAAGACGGAAAACGCCCTCTCCAGCTTGATATGAAGAGCAAACACAGAAGAGGAGATCGGATCACCCATCCAGAAGACTGGATTCTTGCCTTTGATCGATCCTATGAAGGAAGAGCTATATACCAGGATCGAGGCAACGATTCCCTACAGAACTGGTGGCGTGGTACCGAGAATGATCCAGGGAGAAAGCCATGGAGGCATGCGGACTACAGATAAGAGCTGAAATCTATGTATATTATTCTTGATTTGTAATTTTTCTCATCAAAACAGCAAACCATGTACTCAATTTATTTTGTATATCAATAAAAGTTTTTGTTTGTACTGAAAGATTACAACTCGTAATCTACTATGTTGATGTATGATTACTTAAATTGTTTGATTAACAATATCAAGGATACAAACTTGATTGAAAATAAAGTTGTACGAACTAGTCTACGAACAGTTCATGATTTCAGTTGTAAGCTTAGAATACATTGTAAGATTGTGCCTGCGCGCCAATCATAAGCTTAAGTTGTAAAAATCCTTAACTGTATCGAACTCGCCTGCGAGCAGTTCATTATTTAGACTAAGACAGACCTTTTGACGAAAGACCAAGAAATCTGCCAGAAGACATCAAAGAAGATCACTTCATGAAGAAGGTTTTGGCATCATCAAGAAGACTTGAAAAATTAAGATAGTAAGTCTTGGCAAATTGTCAAAAAGGGGGAAATTGTTGGGAAAACAAGAACCTCAGATCGAAGCAATGGGATATCCAATCCCTGTATCGAATGGTATTGGATAAAGAGGTTTTGACATATATGCCAATCCGCATACAGTAAAGGAAAACTGTATCGAAGCATTGAGGCATTATCATGTATCGAAGACCTGCCTCGAATCAGCATATAGTGAAGCCCTTCAGTATAGCAAGAAGTCTTATAAAAGACCAAGTATGGAAACTGTCTCGAATCTCAAATACAGTCATCTTCCATACAGCTCACAACAGGACAAAGAAGGAATCTCCAGAAGTCAAGTCCCGTTGAATAAAGAAATATTTAAATACTCAAAGGATAAAGTATTTAAATACTGTCAGTCAACAGATCTTCAAATCCCGCTAAATCCGGATCGTGTTATAATCCCGTTGGAATGGAATCTCACAAACGGATACATCTCAACGGATATATATTTCAGAGACTATATATATCACATCAAGATGCTGAAGATCAGTTACTCAAGCTATCAAAATTATTATCAGAGCAAAACATATCTCCAAAGCTTACTGCAACTCAGATCAAAAGAGATATACAGTGCTCATCATTCTGAACAACACTTCATCAGCTGAAAGCTCTTAAAGTCAAAGTTGTTGTTCACCATCTGTTCTATACTTTGAACAAACAAACGTGGTGGATCGAGCAACTGTGCTTCTCCGAATCGTGTGTGAAGGATTTGCATTGAAGAAGACGAAGCTTCGTAATCGTGTGTGAAGAAGCAAGTCAAAGCATTAGCTCAAAACCAACTGTGAACGGTTGAAGCTAAGATCTTTATATCAATCTGTGTGAACGATATATTGATTGTGTGTTGTTATAATTACGTAGTTGTGTACGTAGTAATTATAATAAACTTTTTACTCCTGTGTGGAGGACTAGTGGACGTAGAGGGGTTTACCTCGAACCACTTTAATTACTGTGTTATTTACCTTCAGCTTTTACTGTTTTAATTACTGTGATTAATTAAGTATACACTATACATTTAGTTGTTGTATCCACAGCAACCTACTAAGACTTCCGCTACGCACTCAGATTTAAAATCCGTACAGTTTGTCGTTTAAACTATTTTCCAAATTGTATCCAGTATACTTAGTGGCCAACATATCTTATCTGGAGAAGTGAAGCTACAAGGTTTCAGAAGAAGAGATGTCTACATGATAGATTGGAACACAGGAACACCTAACTCCTGTTTTCTATCCAAGACAGTAGCTGAGAACGGATGGCTGTGGTACAAAAGACTATGTCACCTGAACTTCAAAGCCATCAACAAGATTAGTTCTCAGAAGCTGGTCAGAGGACTTCCATATGAAGCATTCAAGAAGGAAGCGCTTTGTGATGCGTGTCATAAAGGAAAGCAGACCAGAGCATCATTCAATCCAGTCCAGCCTACAACTCTCATAACAAGGATCTTAGATCTACTCCACATGGATCTATTTGGTCCTATCAATCCAAGGACTCTGAGCGGCCGAAAGCATGCACTTGTTGTAGTAGATGATTATTCAAGGTACACTTGGATCATCTTCCTGTATAAGAAAAGTGAAACCTTGACCAAGCTACCTGAGCTGCTGAGAAGGATCCAGAATGAGAAGTCCCTATCCATCATCAAGATCAGATCAGATAGAGGAGGAGAGTTTCTCAACAAGGCGATCACTGATTATAGCGATCAGAATGGGATCCAGCATGAGCTCTCTGCAGCCAGGACTCCCCAGCAGAATGGCGTTGCTGAAAGAAGAAATAGAACCCTGAAGGAAGCAGCAAGGTCCATGATTGCAGAAGCGGACCTGCCCAAGAGGTTCTCAAGTCATCAACACAGCTTGTCATACTCAGAACAGGAGTATGATAGTAGGGAGACATGGCAAAACTCCCTATGAGGTTTGGAATAATAGAACTCCTACTGTTGCTTATTTTCATGTTTTTGGTTGTAAGTGTTTCATCCACAGCAATGGTAAAACACAACTAAATGCCTTTGATGCTAAAACTGATGATGGTCTCTTTATGGGATACTCACAATGAAGCAAGGCATATAGAGTATTTAACAAAAGAACCTTAGTTGTGGAGGAAACACCCCATGTTGTTTTTGATGAATCTACTGTTGAGTACAGGAAGCAAGTTGAGTTAATTGAGAACAAGCTCAAAACAGCAACCCTTGAAGAAGTCATTGTACATGACACTGGAATGGTGGACTCACCTACTGCACTCACCTGAAGATCTAATCGTAGCCGCCAAGACCCAATCACAGATCGACAGATCACCAAGCCTATCCGATCCAGCTTGTCACCGATGAAGACCCAAACAGAGCCGATAAAGACTCATCTGCAGATCAGATCCAACCTACAGATGACAAGACGGTAGCTGATCCAGCTGCAGACCAAGGAGACCAGAACCCAGCTGATGCAGAAATCCACCCGAGCAATTCAACAGGGGGAACAAACCCAGAAGAAGACGATATCCCCAAGTGGCTCAAAGATCACCCAATCCAGCAAATCATAGGGAAGCTGACTGATGGAGTTAAGACAAGACAGTCAACTCTACCAGCAGGAATGGCTATGTTCTCATGCTTTATGTCACAGATAGAACCTAAAACTATAGAACAAGCCCTGGAAGATTATTCTTGGATAAATGTCATGCAAGAAGAACTGGAGCAGATAGAAAGAAACAAAGTTTGGGAACTAACAGACAGACCTGATCACAAGAAGGTTATTGGCACCAAATGGGTGTACAAAAACAAGAGTGATGAAGACGGAGCTGTTGTTAGGAATAAAGCCAGACTTGTAGCAAAAGGGTATGCACAGTGTGAAGGAATAGATTTTGATGAAATCTATGCACCTGTTGCAAGATTAGAGGCCATCAGACTATTCCTCGCATATGCTGCATTCAAAGATTTTGAAGTCTATCAGATGGATGTAAAGAGAGCTTTTCTAAATGGCATCCTAGAAGAAGAAGTCTATGTAGAGCAACCCCCAGGTTTTGTCAAAGGAGACAAAGTCTACAAGCTGTTGAAGGCTCTCTATGGACTTAAGCAAGCACCAAGAGCGTGGTATGAAACATTGTCTGTGTTTCTTGAGAAGAATGGTTTTTGCAAAGGGAAGGTGGACAAGACCCTATTCAGAGTGGAGCACGAAGGCCACATATTAATAGTCCAGATATATGTGGATGACATCATTTTCGGCTCAACCAATCCAGAGTTATGTGAGAAATTCTCCAACCTCATGCAAGGAGAATTTGAGATGAGTATGATGGGAAAGCTTAACTTCTTTCTCGGACTACAAGTTAAGCAGATGGAAAATGGAATTTTCATCAACCAAGCTAAGTATACCAAAGACCTAATCAAGAGATTTGGAATGGAATCAGCCAAGCCAGCAAGAATCCCTATGAGCACAAGTACTCACTTAGATGCAGATGAGGGAGGCATATCAGTGGACTCAACCCACTACAGAGGACTCATTGGATCATTGCTTTACCTCACTGCAAGCTGCCCTGACATCTCCTATGCCATAGGAGTTTGTGCGCAATTCCAGTCCAATCCGAAGCAATCACACCTAGATGCAGCCAAGAGGATAATAAAGTACCTCAAGTCTACAGTCAATGTTGGACTATGGTACCCCAAGGATGATAACTTCGAGTTGTCAGGATATTCAGATGCAGATTTCGCAGGATGCAAAATCAATAGGAAAAGCACTAGTGGAACGTGCCAATTCCTAGGAACCAGACTGATATCCTGGTTTAGCAAAAAGCAGGTTTCTAACTCTATCTCCACCACAGAGTCAGAATACCTAGCTGCAGGTAGCTGTTGTGCTCAGATTTTATGGATCAGACAACAGCTGAGGGATTATAATATCATGCCAATGAAGTCCCTATCTGGTGTGACAACAATAGTGCTATTGCAATAACCAACAATCCGGTTTTGCATTCGATGACCAAGCACATTGATGTTAAGCACCACTTCATCAGAGACCATGTGCTTAACAAGAGAGTTAGAGTTGAAAGAGTCAGCACAGACTACCAGATAGCTGACATCTTTACCAAACCTTTGCCAGAAGAAAGGTTTTTGGAGCTGAGCAGAGATCTTGGATTACTAGATTGGGAATCTAGTACAGAAGCAAGTTGAAGCATCTCAGAGGAAGGACGGACCCAGCTGACTAAAGGAATCAAATCTTAGCTGATACAGGCAAGTGGACGAAGGACGGACAAAGGAACTTAGCTGATCAAATATTAGGTGAGAAGTCCATGGAGCCAACTCACCTGATGCAGAGCGGTCAACAGTCAACAAGTCAAACCAGCTAAGTTTTCTAAACATAACCGACCTCTGAATATTTAATTATTATCTGCCATATGTATAATAATATTATATTGATTTTGATTCACACGTGGCATTTAAATATATTTTTGGTTCGCAAGTGACATATAAATACACGTGGCGATCACTTAGTAAATCGACCTCCACGGTGGCCAATTAAAACCAACCATTAAATTTTAAAAAACTACACCTGGACCACCGATTCAAATTTGAAATTTAAATAGAATCTCAAAAGGCGTACCACCGCTTCAAATAAATAATATTTTAATCTAACGTCTTTTCATCTTCTTTATAAGGAAAGAAAATCTTCACTTTACCTTTTACGCTTACCAGAAACCCTAGATTTACAGAGCAAAAATTCTTGAACTCCAAATACACTAGAAATCCTTTGTTTGCAGAAATGGAATCGTACTTCGAAGGCGTTAACATGAAGGCGGTCAAGGACCAGATTATCTTTTCCCTGGTCGTTGATTTCGAAGGCCTGTTGGAAGCAAATCTGGAGAATTACGACGTGCTTGACCTAATCCGTACGATGAAGCTAAATGGGATCTACCCATTCCTGGATATCAGCCCTCAACATTTGTACAAGGAAGATGTTATCGTGTTCTACTGTGAAGCCCATTTGATTCAGGATGGAATTCGGAGCACTGTTGGTGGAAGATAAGTCGACATATCGCGGGAGTCGATTCGTACAGTTTTTGGTATGAAACACCGCGGCATAGCTGTCGAGGCACTCAAACAGTCAGCAGCCGAAACCTGGAAGAAGATCAAGACGGAGATTCAGCCGGAAAAGCTGAAACTCACCGCTAAAAGGAGTGAGATTAAGAAGGTCTATCGTTTTGTGTTGGATATAACCAACAAAATCATCATGGGAATGGCCGGCAGTTACGACCAACTGTCATCGGCAAAGTTCACAGTGCTGGGAGCACTGATTCAAGACGAGGAGATTGATTGGGCGGACTACATTTTTAGGCAACTTGTTCGAGAAGTCAACAAAGTCGAATGGCTTTCTGATGAAAAGAGATTCCGATCCAAGCTGGCATTTGGAACGCAGCTGAGTTGGATCCTTGAGAAGACAGGTATGGCGAAGGGAAGTACTGACCCCTTCCACACCAACAAAAGACTTGGTCATCTGGACCAAGAAACGTTGAGAAAATTGGGAGGCACAAGGAGAGCAACCCAAATGTTGAAGGAGCTACCTGACACAAGGACTTTCCCCATATATCATTCATCAGGCGAGTCGGACCGACCTGCAGCCGACAACCCAACTGCAGTCGAGTCAGACTCCGAATCAGACAACACTCCAATAGCTGTCCGATTCAAGAGAAGGGGACCAGCCCCAATATTTAGATTTTATATGAAAACTATCTATGAGTAATTTGTACTGCCCATGCTATGCAAAAGAGCATTATCTTCTTGTTAAGTTCCACTTGTTGGTTAAAAAAAAAATGTTCCACTGGTTGGTCGTCATGTTTAGTTGCTACCCATGCTATCGTCATTCGATGCTTCCGCTCTTGGTTTAGATTGCAAAAATCTTTTTCTGAAAGTTATAACTTTTATATCAAAAGTTTGGTGCAAGAAATTAAAACAGAATAGAAATTTTATGGAAATGATTTTAAATATCATCGTCAATGCATGAAAGCATATCGGGGAATTTTTGGTCATTGGAAATGATTAGCTAGCAGAACCAATCATTAACTTTTGTCTCTTAAAAAGAATTGATTGATTTCCTGTTATTTATCTGTTTATCTCTTTTATTTATTGCTTTTGTACTTTATTTTGCTTCAATTTCTATAGTGCATTCAAAAGTTACATGAAGTGCGAAAGGTATAAAATAATAATTGTCCTGCTAAAGAAAAATTAAATGATCTGGCTTTCATATGCAGGGTTAACCATGGTGACATATCAGCAACATTCTTTGTTGGAGATGTAGCTGAGGAAGCTAGAAAGTTGGTACAGATATAACCTTCTGTTCTGCTACTAAATATATTCAGCTTTGAAATCGTTGCTGAATTGATTTGATGTGATCATGATTTCGGTTACAGAGGTTGGTCCATCGAACTCCGCGACCATGCACAGTTCCTCAGAGTCGAAATAGTCGACCTCCCTCGAAGAATCGGCAAAACTAAAGATAGCTCACCAAACATACTATTTTCGTTCCCTTACTTACACTAAGTAAACAAAAATAAGGGGCAAAGTGGAGCTATTCCTAAATGCGATCGGGAAGGAGGGACCATACACGATCGGCTTAGTTCAAACACACACATGACGATCGGTTTTGTTCAAGAAATTTACAAGTAAGAATTTTCAAGTGTACCAATACATTCGAAGCTATTCAGAAAATTGTGCAAAGTCAAAGTGATGCGGAACATCTGTGATAAATGATCGTACAAACAAGGCATCAGGTGCAATTATGTAAACACTTGTATAAATTCATATGCAAACATTCAGAAGAGGCGGTCGTACATATAAAAAATCAGATGCGAAGAAGAAGAATTTTATTCCATTCGAAAAGTTCGTACAGACAAGCCCGAAGGCAATACAAGAGAAAAACAGAAAATTACAAGCAAAGGAAAACAAAACAACTCCACCATCACTCAAAGCCGCCCCGATCGGCCTTCGCCTCAAAGCAGCGGATCGGTGCGCGCTCCTCACCAGCCGTGGATAAATAAGTTTATCGAAAAGGATACCACCAAATCGATCCCTAAGTCGGTGAGGTCGAGGATCGGCAGGAGAAGTCCGACCGCAATGGATGCTCAAATACATAGGCTTTGAAGGCTTCCATCATAGGGCCGACCTCGACCCCTACCTTCGGGCAAAGACGGATAGCGTCGGCGTAAGCCGATAGTAGGCGAACTCGCCGACGTACTCCACATTAAGGTAGGGATCGGTCTTGATCGCTTTTAATCGCTTCTTTCACTTCGCAAATGCCTTGTCCGCATCCGCAAGCTCGGCTACCTTGGCGCCTGGTTCCTCTTCGTCTTCTCCAGCCGTTGAGCCGGTCCACTGTCGCCTTCACCTGGGCCACCTCCTCCTGCGAGGCCGCGTGCAACCGACGAGCATCCGTCATCTGGTCGCAAAACCGATCGGCCACCTCCCGAGACCGGCCATGTTCTTGCTTCATCCGGTCGAGGTCTTGTTTGGCTCGCTTGGCCGTCTCCAGGTACTCCTTCTCCATGGCCACGATCCGGTTAGAGAAATCGACATTCTAGTTCCAAGCGGCCTCAAGATCTTGATGGAGGCGAGCAGTAGAGGGTCGCCCCTCATAATCCTTAGCAGCTTGGACGGCCATCGTCGCCGCCTGGAGAGTCAGGGCGAGTGTCGCCGCATGGCATCACTGCACCGCCGACGCGCAATCGCGCCTGTGCCGGCCGTCAAGCCTTAGGAAGAGAGGTGATGGCCCGGGAGACGTAATAAGGGACGTCGACAGCCTAGCGTGGGGACTTGCTCGCCAGGAAATCCAGCACCATCGGCGAGACGTCCAGATCGGCAAGACGGACCCTGCAACACAAACAAAAAGAAACAAAGGAGTTAGTATACATCCTACACAAATAGCCTAACTCGGAAAGATCAAACCAATCTTACCTGGCGACCAACTCGGGGTTGCGGCCGAAATAGGGCTTGCCCCGAGGAGTTACGACTTCAGTGATCACCGCAGTCTTCAAGAAGGCAGCTGAGGGCCTGGACCCCTCCGCCATCGGAACAGCAGAGATAGGTGGTGCGGCAACCGGCGGCTCCAAAATGGATACTTCCGCGTCAGCAGTCGGCAGGGACTCCTTCGGCCTTCGCCTCTTGCGGTTACGCTGGAGCTGTTCCTCCTCCCGAGCTTCCGGCTCGACGACCGGCACCATAGTAGGTCTCACTGCGGGGATAGGACGGGACGTCGTTGCAGGGGCACGACCCGTCTTCTTTCCCTGGTGGAGACGACCCATAAGACCGGGGTTCGACATTGAGATCTCTTTCGGGGGCTCGGAATAACGGGGAAAATGGAGCTCTGTCAAAGAAAAATGCGGCCAAGTTAGACACCTACTTCAATCAGACGATCGTCATACAGGAGAGAGGAAGTAAAAATTTATACCTGGAACCTTCAGATGACGAGGGAAGCGAAACAATCGAGCTTCCAACCAATGAGGTTCATGGTTGACTGTGCGAACATCGATGTAGGAGTCCGGCAGATCGCGAATTCGCTCCGAGACGATCAAGAAGTCGAAAGGAAGGTCGTCGATCGCTGGAACGAGGAAACCTGCAAAAAGGAAACCAAATTAGATCAATCCAATATGTATCCGAACAAAGGGAGAGTTAAAACCCTTACTCGGATTCCTCTCCCGAAAACTGGTGGGGATCTCCAACTCTTCCTCTGACTTATCACTCGACGCCGACCTCCACGCTCCACCGACCCAGCACCATTTCGCCAGGTCGCCCCGAACCTTGTTCGGCACCCTAAGGACCACCCTACCCATGCGACCTTGTATGTGATAACCGCCGACCGATCCCTTCTGCGCAGTCAGTTTGAAGAGATAGTTTATTTCCAGCGCAGAAGGTAGACGGAACAACCGATGACCGCCAAAAAGTGTCAAGGTGCTAATGATCTGCAGCCAGGCGTTCGGCGTCAGCTGGAGCGGCGCCACATTCCAGGCGATCAGCAAATATGACACGGCGAACGGCAAGGGGAACCGTAGGCCAGCCTCCAGAATCATTTCGTTGACGACGACCAAACCCTCGGGAGGTTGGTCGGCACATTCGTTCTCCGAGGGCATGTGCAGCGAGACATCGGAAGGGATATGGAATTTCGCCCTCCAACGACTCAAGTCTTTCCTGGTCGCCGAACTCCGAACCTGACCGAGGGTCCACAGGGAGCGGTCCGCGGCCCGAAACGCCGTTTGCTTCACGGGCTCATAGGGGTGGGCGACCGAGTATGCTTCAAAGTCAAACTCGGGACACGGTCCGGCAATCCCCTCCAAAAGACCGACGAAGTTTAAAAAGGCCCGGCCAAACACGCTGTTCTGCTCCCAGTACAGCCTCACCGCTTCATCCTCATCCACCGGTGAGCCCCTCTGCCCCGCCGCCGCCGCCGATCTCGCCGCGTCGGCCTCGTTGAAGAGCTCTTCAACCTCCGCGGGTGTGATTCCCGCACGGATGGCCTCAACGGCCGTCTCCATGTGAAGAACCGCGGAGGCTTCTTCCCGGACAGGCGAGGTCGCGGCGGCAGAGGAGCTACCGGCCTCATATGCTTTGGATCCTCCTCCAGACATGTTTCTAAGAGAAAATGGGGGAGAAAATTTTTGTTCTTACCTAGAAAGAAAGACGGTCGGCACAAGGAGCTTCAAAGAAATTCGGCAGAGTCTTCGTCTAAAAGGCAAGGGTGCATAAAGAGTCGAATCAAGTGGCCCTAGCCCTTTTTATAAAGTGGAGCAGGGCCTCTGTGCAAATAGGCGGAATCCCAGGGGCTGGAGTGCAACCGTCGGGGGGACACATTAAATGCAGCCCTCGAAACCCGCGTACGCATCGTTTCGAGGGCACCCCAGGCATCAAGTCTGACAAAACCGTCGGACTCCCCCAACTGTAGCGCGACGCGTGTCCCTGCAACGTTTCGAGAGCCCACCTTCATTTTCCGCTATTTCCAGCGCATAAGGAGATCGTCCGGATTCGAAATCAGATCGTCCAGGCGACGATCGTCCTTGTCATAAGCAGATGAGCCAATCGTCTAAAACAGGCGATCGCCAACAGTGCCACCTCACCCCATGTTTTCAACATCGGAGCGAGCTGGGGGGCAATTGTTGTGCGGCGATTTATACGCCTCGATGGCGATCGGCATGATGGCCAGGAGCCAGCCAAAGAAGACAAACGCTGGGCAAGCGTCTAGCGATCGACGTCCAAGGCGATCGTCTGTTGGCATCTGGCGATCGCTAATGATATCTGACTGTAGACGATCGTCCCATACCGCATGTGAATCCGACACCCGTCAGAGTCTTCGAAGACCGAATCTCGGACGAAGACCCACGTGCAGATCCAGAAAAGGCGCCGCAAGATAAGGCTTTTGACCCCAGCCTGTCACCAACCTCACACCTGCCGACAGGCCCGTCGAAAGGTACAAAGTGGGTCCTCCCCAGACAGCGACTCAGGACGCGTGCATGTTCCCCATCGCTCGCACAACAGTCGCCAAAGAAGAAATTTCTGACTTTAAGGGAACAGTCCCACGTGACGGGACGATCGCCCACCTTATTCTAATATAGAAAACGGCGATCGCCCGCGATCGCTGGAGAGGACCCAACAACCTTTTCTCCTATAAATAGGAGGCCTCCAACAGTGGCCAAAGGAGAGTGAAAAAACGTACAGAGAGAACGGTGAATTTACTGGACGAATACATACACACACACAGGGAAATCCATTGACAGTGAAACTCATTCACATATACAGAACATCCAAAAGCAAAAACTCACAGAGCTTCATATCTGGTTCTTCGGGCAATCTTCACGCTTTATAGCTAAGATAACTAGAGGCATTACACTCATTGTAATAGTATTCTAACATTAATATTTGTACTCCAAAGTATTCATATTAATAACATCTCGCGAGAGCATTCAAGCCCGTGACTAACAACCCCGGCAAATCTTGTGTTATTTACTTTCCCACGGAAGTGTTCTCGCATTTGTTTGTTACTCGATCATTCCAAAGAATATCATCTCCGGATAATATTTTGGGTAACAACAATTTTAAATATCATCGTCAATGCATGAAAGCATATCTAGGAATTTTTGGTCATTGGAAATGATTAGCTAGCAGAACCAATCATTAACTTTTGTCTCTTAAAAAGAATTGATTGATTTCCTGTTATTTATCTGTTTATCTCTTTTATTTATTGCTTTTGTACTTAATTTTGCTTCAATTTCTATGGTGCATTCAAAAGTTACATGAAGTGCGAAAGGTATAAAATAATAATTGTCCTGCTAAAGAAAAATCAAATGATCTGGCTTTCATATGCATGGTTAACCATGGTGACACATCGCAACATTCTTTGTTGGAGATGTAGCTGAGGAAGCTAGAAAGTTGGTACAGATATAACCTTCTGTTCTGCTATTGTTCACACTAAATATATTCAGCTTTGAAATCGTTGCGGAATTGATTTGATGTGATCATGATTTCGGTAACTAAAGAGTGCTTAGACAAAGCAATATCAACCTGTGCATCAGGGGTGGAATTTAATTAAATTTTGCAATACAATCCAGTAAGGTTGTAATCAAATTGTGAAGTGTCTTTTTTGTTTCTTCTCCTTTTTTGTGGCAATCTTATCAATGGAATAATGAAGTAGATTTTAGGAACATGAGTCGTGATTTCTTTAGCAGTTATTTAATCCATTGCATCTGGAAGTAAACTTGTGGATTTTATTATTATCATTATTTTCTTTTGAAGAAATCTTGCAGTTGAACATCGCTATGGAGTTGTTGAGCGATGGAGTAGGTGTACGGGGTGCTAGGATCCCTCTTACGGCATCATGTAGTAGACAAGGAGAGATGGTTACATTTGATCTTCAAGAGCTGGAACTCATAATTGTGCAAACTCCAAAATACTTTTTAATTGCAACTTTTTCATAAAATTGTTAGATACTCTGTGTAACAAATGTGCTCAGTTATTTTTATATCTATTCAAGCTATATTAGTTTCTTTTTATGGAAACATCAATTATTCTTCTTTGCATCTTTATTATAATTTTTGTTTGTACTAATTTCCTCATAAAAATATCAACCTTTATCCTTTCACAAGACTATTAACACGGATATGTATACACAGTATTTGGCATTAGTGGATGTTATTCCACACGCATTGTGCGCATATTATCCCACCTAATATTTAGCAATTTTTTTTGAATTTTTGATGGCGTCAAATCTGCATCTTTTTCAATTTTCGACTATCTTTTTGTGTCACATATCAAACCACAAAAAATGCTAGGGTAAAAAACCTCTATAATATCATGAAATGCACAATATCCAAACAAACTCATAGTTATCACGAAAATACTTTACACGTGTGGCACAAGAAAATGGTTCAAAATTGAACGTAGAAAATATAAAACACTTGCCATCAAACATCATTTAACTACGCCCCTCGAAATAGAGGTGACATAAGTACCCCAAAAAATATCTGCACTCTTAAACTACCATGAAACAATCTAAGCCTACTCAGAATCGGAACCCTCAGAATCGGAACCCTCACATATTTGAACCAAACACGGGTTTCGGCCAGCACAAAGGAACGGGCCACCTACAAGCAATGTGAAATCATAACCTACATTAGCTATTCAAGCATTTGATACAAGGATATCCCACACCAGAGAAATATCTACGGGCAATGCAGAAATCATAACAAATCGAGTACTATCAATTCAAGTATTTTGCTACAGGGATATACATAGGCTATAGCAGAGACGAGACTCCTTTTCAAGTATTTGCCACAAAGATGTACGCAGCAAAGACAAAACATCTTTTCAAATACACACATTGAGAAAAGAAGATAAAACATCTTCTCAAATATACACATTGAGAAAAGAAGATAAAATCGAAGGCTACCTGTAAAAATTGTCCCGCATAACCTCATCAACTTTCATTGTTAGCTTCATACGATCCCCACTACTTAATCTAAGAACAGTCAACTCCACAGATGCCCCAACTTTGTCCCATATTTTCTCAAAGAACTGCAAACAAAAGATATATGCAAAAACACAACACACCCTTAGTCCCAAAAGGATCGTTCTAAATAGCCTTTTGCAAGACCACATATCACAAATTACACATACAATAGATCAATAAAAATCAACACTATAAGGACAAAATCTACCAAAGTACCAAATATTTTGCCACCATCCCACCATCAAAAAAAGGACCATCTTTTCACTTTTCTTTTTCAGAAAAATATAGATATCTATTGTAATAAAAATTTAACTTACAATCACATAATATAAGCAAGAACTTTCAAACATTTGCAATAGAAATATTTCCAAATAACGAATACACGACATAGTTGTTGGAGGGACACGGTGCTTGGAATTATCTTTGTTCATCTGGTAAACATTATGTCTTCCAAGAACTTAACTCTCTCCTAATACAATGCCTAATCTATAAAAGACAATAAAACTAGGGTAACCAATATACCTCCAAAGTACTCCGAACTAATGCAGCATCACATTGCACTATTACGTCCTGACTATGTAACCCAGAGCAATGAGCTGCAGAGTTGTCCAAAACCTGATTTGTTTGGCATCGAAAACAATCAACACCATGAGGAGAGTTAGACGCATTCGACACAGAAAAACCTGAAAGCCTGAAAACCTGTTTTAAGTATAAAGTGCATGACGGCATGAAGAGAACCCTACTTCATCAAATAAAGATAAGTTTGAACATTCCAACAAATGCAAACAATGAGAGAGAACACCATATGATCTTTTCTTTCGTTTCAGAAAAAAAAAAAAAAAAGGAAAGAAAAAGCAAGAAAGCAAGAAAGCTGACCCAATGGACCATCAGCCCATTTTGTGTGAAAACTTTATTAATGTTCCCAGAACATTTCATATAGCACTTTCATTCACACACAAAAAAAAAAAATTCATCATCAACTCTGCAATCATTATGAAGAACCACAATCAAATATGGCAAATGTATCAGTTTTGACTCTCGAGCACCACAGCAGCAACTATCAATTCATATGGAATGTCGATATATTTATGGCCATATCAGCAATATAGCAAAAATAGTAACTACAAACTTTCAAAAGAGAAGCACATCATAATAATGCCTCTTTTCTCTGAGTTAACAATAATTAAAACTCTTTCCACAACCTCCCCCTTCCGCAAAGGCGGCCATTGAAAACATTACATTTTTCATGATGCTAAATTCCTTATGCTACCATCTTTCCCTCTATGAGGCATAGGAAACAAGAATAAATAAATAACAAAATTCAGCAGGGGAAAAAAATAGATAAATGAAAAGTCATTTTTTCTCGTCCTGAATTCTTAGTTTAACTGT